>BSBN01000918.1:2401001-4802003 GCA_027924645.1 Cunninghamia lanceolata | reverse complement strand
CGGATTGGACATTTCATAGGGATCAATAACCATATTATCGTATCGAGCTTTTGGAAAAATTGTGTGTAGCTTGTTTTGGATCACACTCCGTGATCCATCATCAGGAAGACAAGAAGAGAAATCTTTTATTTCTCTTCTTGTCTTCCTGATGATGGAGTGTGATCTGAAACGTCGATCCAAAATAAGCTACACACAATTTTCCCAAAAGCTCAATACAATAATCTATCATGGACTATGGAAATATCATGTCTACTAATAACCATATTGTCAAAGGGGATTCGCTTTTGATCAACCATATTACCAACAATTGACGTAATGAAGATTGGTACTTTGCATTTTACAAGACCTTTTAGCTCACCCACACAAATCCACACGTGTAAAAGAGGATGTGAATAAGAAAACCAAATGGATAGCATAAAGAGGGGGCATGTTTAAAGCCTTCTCACAAAATAGTGAAACCATATCAAGATATGGTTTGGAGAAGGATGAGATCTTTAAGATAAACCTTATTAGACAAAAAATAACTCAGGGTAATCACAATTATGGATTTTGAGAAAAACTTATGAAGTCAATGAAGCCTATAAAATGCTCACAAAAGTAAGTATCGGTGAGATAAGACATGTGACATTTTCAGACTAAATGAATTAGGCCCACAATGCTATTATAAAAGAAGCAACATTGAGGATTTTATGGAAGAGGAAGGTTGGGGTGGAAGACAGAGGCCATATTGCAAGGGCAATTGCTAGGATTCTGATAAAGATACTAGTATGCATAGTGAAACATAAGTCTTAAGATGACCGGTCCTATGATACATTTTTGATGTGGATGCACATCTACATTAATTCACACAAAAATATATAAAAAAGAGAGTTTTTTGTGTTGGAAAGGAGAAACATGATATTTTGTTCAGTACAACCCAGTTACACCATTCTATAATAGGATTTAGCAGTGCCATGTTCATATTATGTAATACCACACATATCCAAGGTATATGGGGTGAGCACCTTGAGAAACAATGACATGTTGCATGGTCTATCTAATAACTAGCAAGAACATAGGTGGTATCATTGAGCAGATTGAAGTGCTGACTAGAAAAGTGGAAAAGTTGAGGCAGGAGTTAAAATATACAACAAATCATGTAGAGGTTATTTGCGGCTAGCAGAGAAAACCTAGTCATTAATATGCCTTCCATGTGGATAAGATGTCAATAGAAGAGACATTTCACAAAAATAATCATCTTTATTAGAAAGTTTATCATGTTGCACAACCAAATTGTTTAATGTTAACTCTTGGTATTAGTTGGATCGTGGGGATTTATAAATAAAATAAACATTAAATATATAATATGGTAACTTGTATAGTTTTAGCCTCTCATGGAGGTGAGTTATGGGTATTTCACAAATTGAACCCACCAATTTTGTAACATTAAAAGATTCACATAAAGGATTATTTTAGAGTGATCAAAGAAGCCCTAAAATAAGCTTTTAATTCATCTGCAGGATAAATGGATGATTGTTTTTGCATATTATGTTCTTTAGGTAACAAGGCTACTAAGCTGGTGATTTACCTCTCGTGAAGCTGGTGATTAAGGAGAGAAGCAAGTTGGTGAAACTCCACTTTGGAGGTTACGAACATAGATCCATCAAACCTATCTGGGTAGAGGTGGCGGAAGTCATTATGAGGTACATTTCCCTTGAGGGAAGATTTACCACTATTTACAGTTATCATTTTATTCTTCTTAATCACTTTCACCACAAGATGGTTGTATCTTTTTCTTTCTACTTGTTGGCTTCCATGGATTATGCTATTAAGGATAATAAAAAAGAGCCTAAGTTACTAGTAATTCATGAAGGGCTCATTTTGTTAATCATGGAATATATGAAAGCCCAGGCCCCAACCCTTAACACTAAGGATAAACATCTAAGGAAGAAAAAGGGTAAACCAACGGTTGTGGATTATTCTATAATCAATGAAACTAAAACAGAGGGGGATGATATCGATAAGGAGTGGGATGTAGATGAAGACTTGAGGGCTTCTGTGGAAGTCTTTCCTACCCCCTTGGACCAGGAGCTTGGAGTGAACACCCTGAAAAACATGAAAAGTAAAACTATGAAGGAGATCCCCAAAAAGAATAAAAAAGGCAAGATGAAGGTTTCTTGGTTTGACGTATGATGCAGAGGTAGGAGGACCAAAACTATCCTCAATAACATTAACAAATAAAAGAACTAATCCAATTGCTTTGGTCAGGTTTAAGAGAACATTAATACATATTTTCCCTCCAATTTTCATGAAGATCCAATGGTAGGAGAGAAAGTTATGACTCTTTTCCCAAAACTACAAACCCCAGGCAGCGTTCAGACCTGCCCTCACCAAAATTGCAATATCTCTTACAAAACTTAATAAAATTATATCAAACCAAAATAATTGTAAATTAGAAACACATATCTTTCCATCCATCTATTATATGCATCAATGTGAGGCCGTACCAAGTCGTACCATGCATATTTTCAGACTGTATTTTCAGAAAATTAAACTCTGCAGACCTACCCTCAATAAAAATACCATAACTTATTCAAATCTTAATGAAATTTGATGCAACAAAAATAAATAGAAAGTAGACTCAATACTCTTTCCAACCATATATGGCTTTCTCCTTTATATGTCCGTACAAAACCGTACCAAACGCTGCAACAGGACTGTTGCAAGGAAAATCAAAAAATTACAATCCATAAAACACTCATATCTTTCACAAAAATAAATAAAAATGCATGGGACAAGAAGAAAATGGAAGGTGGTTGAAGGATCTAACATTTCAAATCTATTAGACATCCATTCAATTCCATATAGGGCCGTACAACAGCAAAAGACAACAAATTTATGAAGGAAAATACAGGAAAACATTATTTTTTCTCATTTCATACTCAAATCTTCAACCACCCACCAATTCTTCATGGTTACAAGGTCTTTTAAAGGCATTAAAACATGTCTCTTCAGTTCATAACTGATTTGGAGCAAACCAAGAGCCAAATGACTCTTCACCTTCCAAGTTTGCATCTTTTTTCCAATTTTACATTGACAACCTTTACATGGTTTGCAATATTTTGCATTTTTGAAATTCCTAATGACCTAAACACATAAAAATGACTTGATAAACCTCATTACAATGTGGAAGCATAAAAATTTAATCAAACTCAAAGATTTTTCCATGGCAATATTAATTTGCCAAGGTGCTCCTGCACCATACAACCAACCAACAAAATTTTCAAGTCCCTTAGAAATGTATTTGCAACAAAAGTCTCTTTCCTCTGTCTTTATCTTCAATCTTCTCAGCTACAATCTTCCAATCTATAGAAATGGTGACCAACCAACCAACAAAACAAACTACCATCTTCACAGAGCATCCTCAGGCTCTTTCTACTCCCATCAGTGGAGTACTCTTCGGGTTGCAACATCAAGTGCTTCTTCAGTTATCCATCTCTCTCACTGCTTCACAACAAACCAACTCACAAACCATTCATCTCACCCAACAGCAGATCCTGGTGATGCACCTACCACTTTCTCCTCAGTGGTTTCTCTATGCATCCTTCTCCAGCCAAATCTCTATTGGAGAATGGTCATGACAGACCTCATCTTGTCTGCCAACACACACGACCTCAGAAAACATCTTTCTGCAGCTAAATGGATAAGCACCTACAACCAAACAACTGAGCAACACAAAATCCAAAAGGTGTAGATTGCCTCCCTCGGCGATCTATCTACACAATCAAGATCTTCTCGCTCTTCACCTGCCTTCTCAGTGACAGGAAAAAAAAAATACACACCACCCAAATCTTTCGCCAGCTCTGATACCAAAATGATGCAGAGGTAGGAGGACCAAAACTATCCTCAATAACATTAACAAATAAAAGAACTAATCCAATTGCTTTGGTTAGGTTTAAGAGAACATTAATACATATTTTCCCTCCAATTTTCATGAAGATCCAATGGTAGGAGAGAAAGTTATGATTCTTTTCCCAAAACTACAAACCCTAGGCAGCGTTCAGACCTGCCCTCACCAAAATTGTAATATCTCTCACAAAACTTAATGAAATTATACCAAACTAAAATAATTGTAAATTAGAAACACATATCTTTCCATCCATCTATTATATGCATCAATGTGAGGCCGTACCAAGTCGTACCATGCATATTTTCAGACTATATTTTCAGAAAATTAAACTCTGCAGACCTACCCTCAATAAAAATACCATAACTTATTCAAATCTTAATGAAATTTGATGCAACAAAAATAAATAGAAAGTAGACTCAATACTCTTTCCAACCATATATGACTTTCTCCTTTATATGTCCGTACAAAACCGTACTGAACGCTACAACAGGACTGTTGCAGGGAAAATAAAAAAATTACAATCCATAAAACACTCATATCTTTCACAAAAATAAATAAAAATGCATGGGACAAGAAGAAAATGGAAGGTGGTTGAAGGATCTAACATTTTAAATCCATTAGACATCCATTCAATTCTATATAGGGCTGTACAACAGCAAAAGACAACAAATTTATGAAGGAAAATACAGGAAAATATTATTTTTTCTCATTCCATGCTCAAATCTTCAACCACCCACCAATTCTTCATGGTTACAAGGCCTTTTAAAGGCATTAAAACATGTCTCTTCAGTTCATAACTGATTTGGAGCAAACCAAGAGCCAAATGACTCTTCACCTTCCAAGTTTGCATCTTTTTTCCAATTTTACATTGACAACCTTTACATGGTTTGCAATATTTTGCATTTTTGAAATTCCTAATGACCTAAACACATAAAAATGACTTGATAAACCTCATTACAATGTGGAAGCATAAAAATTTAATCAAACTCAAAGATTTTTCCATGGCAATATTAATTTGCCAAGGTGCTCCGGCACCAACGTATCCCATACTGGTGAGGAGATTGAGGGGAATGGGGAGAATGAGATTGGTTTGTAGGATCAAAATGTTAAGGAAGCCACTGTTAGTAAGGGGAAAAGCCAGAGAGTTGGTGTTGAAATTGGTTGGGGGAAGAAGATCAGAATGGATAAGGAAATGAACAAGATGACTAGTCAGGTGGATGGTGCTGAAATTAGTAATAGAACTCAGGTTTAGGGCTGTGGTATGGAGGAACAAGGAATTGGTACCCCTTTCCCTTTATTCATGATCCTACACCTAACTTGCCTATTGACTTCTCCTTCCTAGTGTCTAATGCAACTAACAAAGAAGAGGTATCTGACGTCTTGGGTTTGGTCAAAGAGGCGGGTTCCAGTCAATAGAAGATGACCAAATGGCTTTTCATTGAGATTAACAGGTTGAATGTTAAAATGAGTGTGATGCAGGATAGACTGGGCAGCAACAAGGAGGTCAACGATGAATGAGATAAAGATATCTTTCAAAGTTGGGAAGCAATCCCAAAGCTGGAAAAGATGAAAAATGATTTGAGTAAAATCATGAAGGAATATGATCAGAGGATTGCAGCCCTAGAGGAGTTGCAAGAAATTAATCAAAACTTGGAGAAGATTGTCAAAATCAGTCAATGCACCATCCATAACAATGCGAAGGGCATCAGGATTCTAACTAAAAATTTGAGGGAGCTCTGCGAAGAGCAAGTAATCGTGGGTACAACCATGCAGATTGAATGTGCTATTGAGGACCAGAGCATTAAAGGGAGAGCTAAACAAGTGCAAAATGTTGATCATGGGTGCCCTAGTACTAGGTCCCGCGGTAACAAGAAGAAGACTTTCCAAGACGAGAAAAATGAAGGCATTCGTGAAGCTGCACGAAGATTTCTACAAACAAGAACTTGAGGCTACTAATACTTTGAAGAAGTTGAACTAGTTGTTTGTTTCTTTGCTTTGTTGTTGTCATTTTGTTTTGTGTTAGCCTTTGTTAGGTTGCTGGTTGGCTGTGGTTTATCTTTTGGTAGCATTTTGTAATAGGGTTTTTAGTCCCTTCAAAACCTGTTTTACCCCGTAATAAAAAAAACAAGGCTACTAAACTAAACATAGTACATACGATTGACCAAGTGCTTATGATGGAATGGTAATGGTAGACACTCATAACAACTTGGCCTAGGTTCAAATTCCCACACCACAATAAAATGCCCCATCAACCAAGTGCTAAGGTTGTATAACTTGAGGTGAAACAAACATGGACCAAGGTTCAAATTTTCTCGTCACAGGTCAGAGCATGGCCCAAGTTCAAATTCTCTTGTCACAAGTATATAGCCCTCAACACCAATTGTGAGGTTGTACCATAACAACCATTGGGTATATTTGAGATTTCACGAACCTTTATAATGTCAAGAAAGCTTATACATGAATAGGAGTACCATTCACAATATCCATTCATCTATAAAGTAGAAGAACAAAGTTACTAAATAGTGCCATAAGAAAACATGGAAATCAAAGAATACTTATCCATAATGTTAAAACATGCATTTTTTCCTTAAACCACCTGGCATGCTTTGAAACTTAAATAAGAAAAGAACAAAATGTCATTTGTTCAGACCTATAAAAGTAAAATTGACCTCGGAAAAAGGTAGATTATTTGTGGGCTTGGAGCCCCATGAAACAACATACCTAAAAGGCTAAATGCATCAAAAAAATGTTCCAAAATATTACACAAAAGATAAAAGACAAACTTCACAAACCTCCATTCTTTTGAGAAAAAATTACTTTAGACTCTCTCTATGCCAAGTCTAGTTTTCTCTTATAACTGGTTGTGAGGTCCAAATCCAATATTTACACAAATTTGAACCCCATATATAAGGTATATTAGATGATTCATTTCAATTTCATAGGGGAAGTGTCATAAGCTAGGATGCAACCTGAGCATCACCTTTAGCTTTTACTTCAATAGACCTCAATTTCATTTTAAAGTGTATATTCAAAATGTGAATCTCCTTGTCAAACGGGATAACTTCAAGTGGTGAAAGCATCAGTCTTTATAACAGAACTCTAGGCTTAAATTCTCGTGACCCGGATAAAATAATGTATATTCCCTCACCGAGTGTGAAAAACTTCATTGGTAAAAGCATTGGAACTTTCATTGCAAAGCCCTAGGTTTGCATCTATATGATGCATGATAAAATTTTGAAAATGGATGAAATAATGTGAATTTCCTCGTCCAATGGGATAAGTTATCATTATAGACACATTGGAATTTTAATAATGAAACCTGGATTCAAATCTTGGTGAAACATGATAAAAGTGTTAAAATTAGATTAAATATTGTTAATACCCTTATTGAAAGGGATAAGTCCAAGAGGAATAATAATCTTCCATCCTTTCATAACAGTGTCTGGGGTTCAAAGATAGTGCAAAAACTTGGCAAATGTAGTACTTGATTCAGAGGGCACACCGTACCTAGCGAAGAACACAAGTCCAAGTGCACGGTGAATTTGACTGGAAGAGATTCATGACATCTAAGCCGGAGCTTGACCCAGAAGGAAATATTTCCAAGTAAAAAAAAAAGAGTAAAAAATGAAACCCCTCAATGTACAAAAGGAGAATATTTAACAAATCAACGAAAAAATAAAAGTGTGAACTCGCTTACCAAAAATGGAAAAGCATGCATTGCTAGATAGCTACTCGAGAAAGTTAGGGTGAATGTTTCTTTCGTACAGAAGCCCTAAATATGAACTAAGTGCAAATTAGAAGTAGAAATATGTTATGTAGCATTTTGTTCCCTTGCAGTTCTCCTTTGTCAACACCAAGGCCAAACCAAACCTCTCTGCAGGATGATGTTTCTTTTCCAAATCTTGCTTCCGCCATTGCCAGTCGATGCAACTTTGAAAGGAAAATTTGTCTTTGACGGAAATTCTTTTGCTTATAGCCAACTGCATTAGTACACATGTATGCAAGATGAAGAATCATAGACAAGACACGTGAGCTGTTTTACACAAAACACCTATGCTTTGAGTGCCCAAATGTCTATCTAGAAACACACACAAACACCACACCCACAAGAATGCAAAACATTAGAAACGACTTGAAATTTTCCCCACGCCAAATTCTGATTGGGTAGAAGAAACTATAGCCCTTTCCTCAAATTAAAAACCCCAGAAAATAAAAAAAAAGGGATTCAAAACGTTACACAAAACGAAAATATTTCATCTCCACAAATTTCAAAAATGATTAATAGAGATTTAGATGGGTGAAAACAATGACTAATAATAAAAAAATTTATAATAAATCTCAAACAAATATTCATTAACATTCTAAATTTGCATTTACTTACTAAAATGATCTAAATCATTTAAAGAAATAATAAATAAATTAAATCTTATCCGCTCATTCAATTGAAATATATTCAGTTATTATATAATTTAATAAAGCAAATTTTTTTAGTAACAGTTGAAATTAAATATATCATAAAATGAAGTTTAATTTTTGGACAATGGATCGTAGCATACGACGGATTTTAATCAACTGCTCTTGAATTCTGTAAGAAAATATAAAAAAATTAAAAGCCGTCGATTCGTTCTGAAACCTTTTGCAAAGACGAGAGGCATTGCATTTAATGCAGTGGGAGACACGCGTGTGATGTGTTGGCAAATAAAAACAATAAAAGCGTGACAGCTACAAGTTGCAGGTTTATTGAATTTTACCCTCGGTTTTCGGTGATTTGCATGCCAGTTAAGGTAGCGTGAATCCCCTGTTTAAGGTAGGTGATTTCCATTGCAAGGAGATTTCTATTTCACGCTGCTTCAATGCAAACCCTTTCTTTATAATGCGATGGCTACTCACATTCCATTGCTTTAACCAGTGGCGTTGGAGGAATTTTGCGTTCTAAGTTAATGTCGCTTTCCAGCCTAATTTCAAAAAAGCCCATTCTTGAGGTTTTTGTTTTTGAAATATAATGTATGTGATAGAGACAGTAATTTTTTTTGGGTTTTATATTTATTTCGGGTCTCACCAGTGTTTATTTTTAATTTCAATTTTCAAAATTTTCCCCTAAAAATTAAAACTAAATTTGTGTATAATTTTGGTTTCAAATTTGTATTTTTTTCCCTGCAGAATCCAACACAGAGAGGACAGCAATTTCAACATTTTTTTGGTGCCCTAAGCGTTGTGGTGGCGCTGCCAAAAACAGGAGCTCTGAAAGGGCATTGCTGGCACAGCGCACCTGAGTGGAAGGTAAGGATTTTTATGAATCCTTGCTTAGGCTATGAAGCTTTTGTCTGTGTCTAAACAAATTCATCCACTTTTCCACTCACTATTTATGCCATGCATCTATCACAATTCACATTCTCAATACTTCTGATGACTGTAATGAGGATTGCATTCTATTTATGCACTTCAATTGAGAATAAGTTGAGGCACATTAATGCCTGAATAAACTATATTTCTTCTAATTAGTGGACATTAATATTTTAGTCAAATTTAAATTAAAATGCCTTAGTAAATTAGGCACCCCAGCCTTCCCTTGTCATGTCTGCTCCCCTTTCAATCCACAATCCCAGCCCGGAAGTATGTAGGCCATATTGTTATATATACAGTATATCTGAGTGGGCTATTTTTCACTTCCAATTGAATAGCTTCATATAAAAAAATAGATTTGTTAATTAATAAAAAATTTAAATACTAACACATAATGTTATTGTATTTGACAGGAAATTCATATAGTAATAGTAAATCCTTTTTTTCAACGTTTTTCTCACTGGCCTAGACTGTAAAATATATATATATATACCATTCTCTGCATGAAAAATATTTGCTCTTTAACCTTTTTGTCAAATGTAGTAGTTGTCATCCCCAAGCTGGCTGTGGAATGTGTAGGTGAAAGTTTAACCAAAAATTGCATAAACTATCCAACCGTCAGTCTTGCAAGTGGGAAAAATATGAGGTGAAAGTTCAAATGATAAAACGGCAGTTTCTCCCCCAAAATCCAACTCAGTTTTATTGGGGTGACACTTGAAATAATGAAACAAGTCTCTTCCCCACTCAAAAACAAAATCATACACGTAAACACGTGTGTGAGAGTGGAAATAAGATCAGAATTTCCTAAAGAGGCTCAAATTTCACGTCAGGCCTTTTGTACGGGCACTCCAATCTCTCTCGGATGCACTTTAAAATCCCTGGAATGAATCTGCGCCTTACACGTTTGCAAATTTGAGTTCCTTTAGTGAACGCCATTAAAACCTCCTTTATCTATACATAAGAGATTTTATTCCCTTAATATAGGGGAAAAGACCGAATAGGTGAGATAGTTCCAACGGTTGAGATAGTATATGTGCACTTAAGGCCCAATATTTTTTGAAGTTTAGTACTAGTAGTTGTGACTTTAATGTTGTTAGTGTTACTATAAGTACTAATAATTGAATGAAATGCGCCCTTTAGATTTAAAAAGCAACCAATCATGTAATGCCACATCAGCCCACCAACAAAACATGACTTAATGCACACCTATTGGTCCACCCTTTTTTGGGGGAACTATTTGACACCTCAACAAAAAGCATGCTGATGTGGCCCTGAAACCTTAGTTATAAGCAGGGGGGTTGCCAAGTAAGCTACTGTAAAATTTTTGGAGTGATTCGAAATTGCCACGTATGATTTTGAGAGGCGTGAAGTTAGGGTGCACCACTACTGGGTCCTCTCCCCTATGTGTTCTTATGTATATGTAAAGGAATAAAATCTCTTTTATATATGTATGTCTAATTAGTTACGTTGAGAGGTGTACTGGAGTTGCAATGGTGGTGGAAGGCTTCCCAACGGTGTTGCTGAAATTTTTTAGGAGCATTTTAAAACAGGTGGTCCCATGAATTTTGTAGTTGCAGGTAGGCTTAAAACTTTAAGCTCCAAAATTTATGAAGCTGGTGGTCTCATGAGCAGGGCTTAAATTTGACAGTTGTATAGCTGTATTTTGGAATTTTTGCTGTAAAATGCAATCAAAATTTTAAAAAGACCGTATCTTATGAAAGGAGAGACTTTGGACAAACTATCAAAATTTATATAGGATTATGATGATATATATATTTGGTTTTTATATAATTTACTTATACTAAAGTATGTCATAGTATTTTACAAGCACCATTGAATAGATAACTGTTATAAAAAATTCCCTGACAAGCAAGGTTGACCGTCAAATTTAGGCCTTGCTCATGAGGTTTTTTAGTACCTGCCTTTGGCAGTACTATTGCTATGAGTTTCTTTTATCTAGTAATTAATCTATCTAGAGTAAACCAATCAAAACAGAGTATTATTTCTCATTTTGAACAAATTTTTATTTTTCCTAGGTCTCCATGATCCCCATAAAATTCCTTACTCAGCACCAACAAAATTGAAACTTTTGCCATACGTCTTCTCTCAATGCTTGTTCAACATTGTAAGTAGGTAAACACGAGACTTTGAAATTTAGTATAAGAAAACATAAGTACAGTGGGCAAGAAACCAGTGAAGATACGAGCACAAGTGGCAAGAAGCCGATCAAGATACATCAGTGACGTGTAAAGAAAAATGCAATAAGCTGTGAATTTAGTTGCTAATCTGTCTAAAATTGTTGTGAATCATTGCATTCTAGGAGACCACAATTCTTTGAGGCATTTCTTCAAATTGACAACGTGCCTTGTGTATGGTTTGAAATTTTGTGCACACATTTAGCGCGGCACTCACAACTACATCTGACCAAAATGAGTTAAAATCCCCTTTTCATATCCATTGATGGATGCCCATGACATGCGACAAATCTCTTATTTTGGTACATGCTGGGAGTATGTTGTCAATGGTGAACTGAACAAGTTGGACGCTAATCTGATGCATTTGGTGAAACAGTTTCAATGCCTCATGAGTATACTCATGTCTTAGGTAAGCTGCAATCTTGGCATTCCAAGAGATGCAAAAGCTTTAAGACCACCCACCAAATTCCTGCATTTGGCATACAGTTTTTTGATACGTTCATTCGGGAAACATTTTGATGAGCTTATTTTGAAGAAATGTGCAAATCACTTCTTAGTGACGAAAGACTGGATTTGTATTGAGATTCTGTTCATGGTAAATGTAGCAAAAGATTAGAGAGTTTATTGCAGGAGAAGAAATGGCTGGCAGGGAGGTTAGAGAGTATACCAAATCAAAGCCTCTTCACATTTAAAGTCAAATAATTAGTGCCCGTCTTTAAGACAAAAATGTAAAAAAAAAATGCATTCAATTTGGTGAGTACACTTCCTTTTCCACCATTAATCAGATTGATCAGTGGAAAATCTGTGCCATGAATTTTTGAAATGAAATATTTTTTAGAGCTCTAGATGGTTTACTCATTATACAATGTACATGTTTTGCATTTGATAAACCAGGATATTCATGGATGGGAGCCTCTATATCACATTGTATTCATTGCATATATAAAAAAGAGAAGCTATAACCCATTAGTTGTGCAATACTTCAAGCATGGTTTGCTTTGTAATATTGCGTGGATTTAATATAATGAATGTATCTTCTATGTTTAGATGCTTGGTAAAACTCTAGATTTTGGTCTTGTCTTTTACCTCTACTCGTGCATGGCTTAGCCCTGACTATTACAGCCAATCTTGTCCAAATCTACTGTGCATAGTTAGATCTACAGTAAAAGAAGCTGTGGCAAAAGAGCCTAGGATTGGTGCTTCAAGTTTTCAACTCCACTTTCATGATTGTTTTGTTCAAGTAAAATGTAATGTCCCTTTTTGGGATATACCTGATTTCTTGACCTACAACAATAATAACTACTAGAAAAGGACATAAGAAATATTAAAGATCAATAAATTAAGATAATATTCAGTTCATAGCATCGTTCATATTAAATTCATCTATCATAGCATAATTAATAATGAGATCAATACTTAATAACATAATCAATATTTGGTTCAATCCATCATAACACAATCCCTCAATCCATTCACATAGTGAATTCCTTAGGAATACTTGCAAGTAGCAATATCAAGGCTGGTTATCCTTAATATTGTCGAGAGCATGTAAAGGGGTCATCCACCTTGCAGCTCCCAGTCCACCTTGGAGGGCCATCCTCCTTGATCAAGCTCAAGAGTGCCATCCTCTTTGATTAAGCTCAAGAGCATGGAAGGGCCATCCTTCTCATCTGTTGGCCGACTTGATGAGAGCATGAGAGGGACATCCTCTTCATCTCTCGTGAACTTGGAAGGGCCATCCTTCCTACCTGCAAACATCACCCTGAATTCAAAACTAATTGTTTGGGAATTTGTTAGATGTTTGATACAGTGTACCTCTTGATGGATTTCAAGTTCAGTTCAAGGATTGCAATATATCCTTCTTTGCTGTTAACACTTGTTGTATATATATATGACTTGATATATTTCCTTTTGCTTGATCCTTATATGACTTTCGTCCAATGAAGATAGCTTTCTTTGATTGCTAATTGATATCTCAGATATTCGATGATTTGAGTCATTCAATAATAGAATCATAGAACAATAGAAGGATAGAATAATAGAATAATAGAATGATGGAATTATAGAATGATAGAAGGGTGGAAGAATAGAATGAAAGAATGATATAATAATAGAATGATGGAATAATAGATTAATAGAATGATAGAATTCTAGAATGATGGAATTCTAGAATGATATAATGATAGAATGATAGAATGATAGAATGATAGAAGAATAGAATGAAAGAATGATATAATAATCGAATAATAGAATGATGGAATAATAGATTAATCATTAATAAAATGAGAGGATGATAGAGTTATAGAATGATAGAATGGCTGCAATAAATAATTCTCTGCTGTATGTATTTCCATTCCTTCCCTTTATTTCCTTTTTCTCCATCTCTTTATGTGAGATTGGCATATGGAACTCACTTTCTTCATAAAACTTCACACTATCATTTATACCTTCTAGGAGAGGAGCGATTTATGCTAAGAGACACATCTTCATATACATCTGCATTTATTCTTCATACAAGGGCTGCATAAAATCTTCAATATTGATCTGAAAGACTCTTCCTAGTTCTCTGCTCTTAACCTGCTCCAAATCACTTCCATTATCATTGCATAACTCCCCTTTCAAATCACAATTCCATCTCCTTTTATACACCATCGTATGCCTCTTCAAAGGGTGTTGATTTCTTCAAGGGAGACGACTTCTCCCAAAAGAGACGGCCTCTTTAATTGCTATTATTTTCTTTAAACTCAAGCGCTACCTTTAAATTAAACATAAGCTCTAACATTTAACTCATAAGAAGTCGGCCATAATTTATTGGTAATTACTTCTTCTTTGTAATGTCCCAGGAAGGGTAGGGCGAACTTGCTTGTCCTTGAGCAATCACCAACCAAGATCAAATCAATCTTGTAGATTTGTAATTTCTAGACATTGATTGTCTTTGAAGAATTGTTGTTAGCATACTTGCCTCAATCCAATTGTCAACATAGTCCTTGAGGGTCTTAAGGTGGATATCATTCTTTAAAGTATGAAGGAAATTTATTGTCCGATATTCTTCTGGTTCATGTACTTGTATTTCCCAATATCTCTTTAACAACAAAACCAAGAGTTAGTAATTTGCAATGTCTATAATTTAAGACAAGTTTTCTCTCATCCTTAGAGAGAAGAAACCAAAGACATCTTGCATAGTTTGAAACCAAGAAAGGGAAGCATCAATCTTTCCTTTGTTGAGGGTGAGTGGCACGAAGAGTTGATCAAAATCTCTCATGGGTGGCCTACCACAAAGGTACATGAAATGAAGCATCAACGGATACTGGTACGGATCCCCTTTCTTTTGGTGATTCTAATGGCAAAGTTTTGGGGGCATTATATTTTGAGTATAGCTTTCGACATTTGTACCATATTACAAATAGAAATGGTAGCACAACACACTATTGGGGCAAAAAATATAAGCCTGTATGTATTTCCAAGAAATTAAGATAAGAACTGGATAATCAAAGACTTTGGTTCCAAGCCTAGCGGACAAGGATAGGGAAATTGCAGAACTCAGAGTTGCTAATGAGAAGGCGCAAGCTCAACTCATGGGGGTAGTCCAAATGGTTAAAAGTTCTTGGGGGCGAGAACTCTTGGCGATTCACCATTTGAAGCAAAGAACAAAGGAAGTTTACAAATTACGCATGGTTGCTTCTCACCACTATACCTCCAGGGATGTCTCCTCCCTCCCCCTCCCCCAATAATGTTTTGTAATTTGTTATTTGTTGTGTGGAAGATGACTTTTATTCCAATTCTAGAAGAATGTAAACAATTCCTTTCATTCATATGTGTTTATGCTCTTATACAAAAAATATAGTACAGGGAGTATCATCAATCGGTGGTCCCTTCCTTGACTAAAGAGGACCTATATAGATCCTTTGACAGTTGCCCAGAGATTGCAATTGTTGGCAACTAACACAAAACTATATCCTTTTACTACCACAAGCCGACAAGGCACAAATGTACCGTCGGGAATAACTATGTACATAAAACAACAATTAATACGTACTACATCAGCCTTGCCTCCCCCCCCCCCCAAAAAAAAAAGAAAAAAAAGAAGTCTTCCAAATGACAAAGAACAAATTACAAAAGATTATTGAGGGGGGGGGGAGACGTTCGTAGAGGTATAGTAGAGACTGAAGAAGAGAGAGTGGAGTGGTGAGAAGTAACCACACATAATTTGTAAGCTTCCTCTATTCTTTGCTTCAAATGGTGAGTCAACAAGATTTCTTGCTTCCAAGAACTTTTAACCATTAGGATTGCCTCCATGAGTTGAGCTTTTGCCTTCTCATTGGCAACTCTCAGTTTTGCAATTTCCATGTCCTTGTTAGCCAACTTAGCCTTTTCCATTTTTGTGAGTTCAGTTTGTTGTGCAAGCAGGGCTTGGAATTGAAGTCTTTGATCTTCTAGTTCTCCTAATTTCTTGGAAATACGTATGGACTCATCAGTTTTCGCCCCAATAGTGCATTGCACTACTATTTTTGTTTGTAGTATGAGGTGCAAATATAGAAAGCTATACTCAATAGAATATAATGCCTCCAAAACTTTGCCGTCAAAACCACCAAAAGAAGGGGGCATCTGTATTGGAATCTGTTGAACCAGAAGTACTGAGAGAGGGGGGGGGGGGTGAATCAGTACATATTCAAATTCTTTCCTTTTAAATGCATTCAATCCAAACTGAACATTTAAACCAAATGAATCATGAAAGCACATACACACATGATACCAGATTTATGTGGAAACCCAAGATGGAAAAAACCACGGTGAGCAAGCTGCTTGGATCTATTGTCCAAATCCAGCCTCACAAATAAAATAAAGTGTTACAATGGGTTTTATGGGCACCTACTCAAAGGAGACACCAATCCCCTATTTTATGAGCACCAACTCAAAGGAAGTTTCAACTCCCTGATACAAAGTTTTATGGGCTTCAACCCAAAGGAAGCAACAACTCCCTGAAGAGCTACAACTCTTACAAAATAAGGTTCCAACTTCTGTTCTGAAACATTAACTAATTTTGATGGTTCAATTTCCTCTGCAACATCAATTTTGCTAAAGCTTTGACATCCTTGACATATTCTCAATGACTTAACACTTCCGCACTATCCTCTTTGCTATCATCTTGATCATTTGACTGATTCTGATACCTCAAAAACCTCTGCAACATCCATTCTGGTATGGGTTATCCATTATTTCTTACATAGCTACTTATCTCATTTCGGATCACACACTTGACATCTTTTTCACACACATACTTGTAGCAATCTTCTTACCTTCATAAATATCCTCCGCAAGCCTTCTAAACATCATCTTTGTCGGCCTAAATGTAACGTGTAACATGAAACGTGTAACCGGCCTTGCTTGTCGGCTCCCAAATCATCTGTGGTTATGTAGGAGTGAAATCCCATAATTCGGTTCATACCAAGACATCTACTGGACCCAATTTACCTTATCCCAACCTTTCCTGCTAGCGCACGTTTACATACACACGGCGCAATCACTCAAGTATACCATGTCGGCTCTGCAGCTACTTATCCTTTCATACATTAGCTCCAGACACTATGCGGTACCGAAGAAGTGAGATATCATCATGCGGTTCATGCCACGAATACTATATGACTTGAAAAGTCTTCTCATATACTCCTCTTTCTGGTTTATGCTTCTTCTTGCTAGTGCAAGCAATCAAACACTAATGCCGATATCCCTTACATAGTCTAGTTACACTATCTTGACATAGAACATTGAAAAATATACTTGCGATACTTTGTATCCTTTGAACCTTGAGTATGTCAATCTAGTACCTTTGCTTTACTTAATCTTCAAACCGCCAAGTCATATATGTAGATGCGGTGAAATGTAGTGGCTTTTAGTTCTATCTCTGATGACCTTTCACAGGAACATGCCTTGTTCTTACTCTACTACTGAAAAACTCTGCAGCAACTTTTTTGCTCTGAAACTTGGATCATGCATACCTCATAGCTGTCTTTGGCTAACCTCCAAGCTGTGAGGCCATATCGTCATTTGCGGTAGAATGCGGTACAATCTCTTGAGCTTCTGCAGTACAATTCCCTGTGCCTTAGACAACTTGATAATTTAAACACTTTCCTTCATATCTCATGTAATGCTTTT
This sequence comes from Cunninghamia lanceolata, assembly GCA_027924645.1. Taxonomy (NCBI): domain Eukaryota; kingdom Viridiplantae; phylum Streptophyta; class Pinopsida; order Cupressales; family Cupressaceae; genus Cunninghamia; species Cunninghamia lanceolata. The sequence goes on along the minus strand of BSBN01000918.1, from coordinate 4,784,423 downwards.
CAACACGTGACAATATATGTAACAATGCAACAGACATGACTTCATATTACAATGCATGACATTAATCAAAACATTTTGACAACCTTCACCTATTCATGAACTTCAGACGATAAGGTACAACTGTGTACAGATGATATTGATCCAACAGCATGCTCATGTCTTTCATCACTATATCTTTCACATCACACCTCCTCTGATCACCACTCCTTTGACATCCACTCCTTTGACATCAATGACAACATATGCAACAATCTCCCCCTTTGTCATTGATGGCAACACTAATCCTGATATGCCAATTTTCTCCCCCTTTGACATCAAGGGCAAAGGGCCAGTGGTCTTCCTCTGTACTGGCAAAACATACAATCTCCCTTTGTCTGTACAATTCTTTTCATCCTCTATAGTTTCTTTTGTTTGCCTGCTCCCCCTGAGATATAGCCTCTTCATTTTATTTACTATGTACATATCAACCTGGTATAGTGGACTGTTCTTTCAAAAAGGTACTTTTTATACAAGTTCTATCTTATGCCAACTTCTTGCTGTAACAAAATAGCATTTGGCTATTGCTCCGCTTCAAAATTTGAAATAGTATACTCACGGTCTGTCTGGTTCTTAGCTCCGTGAAAGACATGGATAGCCATGTTTGAGCAATTCCTTGAACAGATTGTCACACTTCTCCTTCAGGACACACCTCAATGGACTGTGCAATATCCTTGTTAACAACACTACGCCCACCAACTTGAATCTCGACTGGCTTATTCAACACTTTCGAGCATGAAACTCCACCTGACGAGGGAATGTGGCAGAGAAGAGCACAGTCTGTCTGTCCGGTCTTGTATTTTGAACTATTCTAGTAATCTGAGACTCAAAACCCATATCAAACATCCGATCTGATTCATCCATAACAGGTAAGTGACTCTGCTTAAGTTTGTTATCTTACCTCCATTTGTGCATACGATATTAATCATTCTACCAGGCGTGCATACAACAATTTCATTACCTCACTTCAAATCACTGATTTGTTGTGCCACTCCAGGATCTCATAGACAGGCACACAACTTAAATCATGAACCTTGGAAAACTACCTGATATCAGCATGAATCTGTTGAACAAGCTCTCTTGTGGGGGCCGTAATGAGTCCAATTGGTCCATTGCCTGAAGCAAGAGGAGGCTGATCCTTGATATGCCTTAGCATAGGCGAAACAAATGCAAGTGTCTTACCCGAACCTGTTTTTGATATACCAATACAGTCTCTTCCACTAATGATTATCGGCAGACTTTGGGCTTGCATAGACATAGGCTTTTCATATCCTAATTTCTTTAAGACTTCTAGGACATTATGAGCCAATCCTGTCTGGTACCATGTCTTCGCAGGCTTTGGCACATCGTTACCACGAATCTGCAACTCTAGCTTCTTTCTGTATGCTGCAACTTTCTCTGCTGTCATAGAAGTCTTTCCTAAAAGGAGAATACTGAATCTTGGAATGGTCTACAACATATAACTTCTCAACTTTAGTTTTCATCATCTTTTCATGAATTCATCATCATCTTCGTCATCAATTTGGTTCTCGTCATCATCTCCACCTTCATCATTATCTGCATCAGAATCATCACCAGGCATAATCCTTCCAAGACTGCCTTTGTTTGATTTCTTTTTGTTTGTCCCATAATTAAAATCCTTCACTTCCTTTCTGATGCTTACGGAATTATCAGTTTTGCTGCTTAAGTTCTCAGCATCAGGCACAACCAATGTGTTCATAAATGCATCTAGAGGATCAACTTCCTCTTCAATGTTGGCTTCCATCTTATCAATATCCATGGCTTCTCCATTCTGCAGATTTTTATTTGCAGCCTTATCCACTGCAACATCACCATTTTCAAGCATAGAATTTCTTTTTTAATTTTTCAAAGGTCCATCCAACTTTTCATCCGATTCTTCACCCTCTAGGGTCCACTTCTTCCCAGATTTAGGCTCCACTTCATTCTTCTCTTTTCCTCTCTTCTCATTCTCACTTTGCTTCTTTTTCCGCCTTAGCTCTTGCCACTCGTGAACTCTCTGCTGTCTCTTTTCCATTTCTTCATCAAGCCTCCTTTGCTCCTTGTCCGTATCTTCTTTAACCTTTGTCTCCTCATCACTCTCATCATTCTTTCTTTTCTTTGTATCAAAATTTTTCCTTCCCTTCACATCTTCGTCCTCATCCCTATGCCTACTCTTACTGTTATCTTTTTCCTTGTCCCTAGAATCCCTGTACCTTGAGTCCTTATATTTCTCTGAATTTCTCTCCTCCTCTGACCTTTGATAATTTCGGTCCTTTTTCTCAATATCCCTCTCTTTAGATTTTTCTCTAACTCTGTTTCTGTCAGATTTTTCTTCCTTTTCCTTTTCCTTCACCATCTGGTATGCGGTATGAATTGCGGTACCAGTGGTATGAATTATGTAGAGGGCCAGTTGAAGGAGGCGCTGCACATTTGGCTTACTGCAAACAATCTCTCTGAAGACTCCTCTACATATTTTCAATTATTGCAGACCTGCATTCTCAAGAATGTGCTTTCACAAAGGAAAAAAAGTCCACTCTTTCATTGCTTAAAGCCAATTTGCTTTTCCGACATGCAGAACTTTTCAAAATAAGCTTATTAACATGTATGTCAAGTGTTGAAGCAGGCAGTCATATGTTTCACCAAATGCAACAAACAGGTCACCAACCCGATCGGTTCACATTTTCTCTCCCAGCCCATACCAAAATGGGAGCTTTGGAACAGGGTATGGACATCCATCAAAGCATAAAGGATCGAGAAATTCTGTCAGATGTTGTAGTTGCCACTGCCCTGCCAGACATGTATGCAAAATGTAGAAGCATGCACAAGGCACGTGAGCTATTTTGCTCCTTTTACATTTGGAAATTTGTACAACTTTAAGGAGTTCTCAAGAAATGTGGTCTCATGGAATGCAATAATTGCAGGATACACACAAAATATATTTGTTGAAAAGGCTTTAGGAATATTCAAGAAAATGCAGTTGGCAGGTGTAAAATTAGATTCTGCAACCTTTGCCAGCATTCTTGTAGCCTTTGCAAATGGGAGCTTTGGAACAGGGTATGGCATCCATCAAAGTATAAAGGAAGGGGAATTGTTGTCAAATGTTGTAGTTGCAAGTGTCCTGGTAGACATGTATGCAAAATGCACATGAACTTTTTGACAAAATGCCTCAAAGAAATGTGGTCTAATGGAATGTCATGTTTACAGGATATGTTCAACATGGGTTTGCTAAAAAGGCCGTAGAAACTTCTAAGAAATGCAACTGATGGGTGTAAATCCAGACTCAACCTTTGCCGGCATTTTCCCTTCCTCTCAAACTGGAACTTTGGAAGTGGGTGTGGACATACATCAAAGCATAATTGAAAGTGGATTTTTTGTAAGATGTAGTTGCAAGTGCCACCTCCAATCACCACAGCCTTAACAAGAATTTATGCACAAAATTCAATGAAGACAAATTTATGCACAAACTTCAATGAAGACGAATTTATGCACAAACTTATTAATTTCCTTCGCAGCTTATATTGTGCGGATGAGATATGGAGTTCCTTGTAGTTTTCTATGGTGTTCTCTAAAGTGGCTCAAATTTCCAAATGTGTAAGGTGCAGATTAATTTCAGAGAGCTTGGAGTGCATGTATATCGTCCCATACAATATGTTTGACAGAAAGTTTGAGTTTGATTGACTTTAGGCAATTCTTAAAAACATATGTACATATATACATATGCATCATATATGTACGTACATATATACATATTTATCATATAGATATATATGCATGTTTGGAAATTTGATCAACTTCAAACAATTGTTAAATACATATGTATGCACATTGCATCATATATATATGACAGTTTATGCAATTTTTGGCTAATTGGCCAATAGGCTTTTAGTGTGAGCTTCAGTGCCAAAACGGCCGGAAATGTTCTCACGCCGTAAAAAAAATTCACGCCGGAAAATTTTCTAAACTTGCCAGTTGTCCTCACGCTGGGAAAAAAATCATGTCAGAATAAGTCTCATGTCGTTTAAATGTCTCCTGCTGGACACTCTAGGATTTCTATTTTATATTTTTTCAAAGGAAAAGGAAAGGGAAAACGGTTGAAAGCAAATAGCTCAGGCGAGCATATCAAATTGCAAGATTTGAGGTGAGCTAAAGGGGAGTGCGAACAGAAAACAAAAGAATCACCTTCTGAGGAAGAGACTGTTATTTTATTTTTGAACCGTCACCTGATATTTCTCCCATTCGCAATGCCTGACAGTTAAATTTTCGGGGAGAGCTGTTATTTTATTATTTGAACTGCCAGCTAATATAGTAAAGTTTCAATATTGATTCCTTGTATGAAAATCTAGTTAAATAGCTCCTTTAGCACCAGCTCCTGTTCTGTCACTTGGATCAACTGCAATTCCTGGTTATATGGTATAGATATGTGGGCTAAATTTGATGGCAGCTGTATTTATGCACTTTTGCCTTCAAATAGTAAAACACAAATAAAAAATTTGGAACACCATATTGCATGGAAGGGGTAATTTTGGGCAGACTCCAAAATATTTTAGAGTATTATATTTGTAATTTTGTACATATATCTAGTGTATGGTGTTTCCTTCTTTAACCATGGTATTTCTTCGAATTTCGAAGGTAACTTTGAATGGATAACCTTAAAAGGGACAAAAGTGCATACCCTGTAATTTTACATCTCTGTTTTATTACACTTTGCAGAGAGGTCCTTAATGCATTGCCATGGCACTTGATTTGACCTATACGGTGCGTGAACTGACTCCTACTTATGCACAAAATTTGATAAAGAAGAATTTATGCTCAAATTCTCTCTTGAATGATTTCTAAATGTGATTAATTTGTAGCTTATATTGTGTGGATGAGATTTGAAGTTCCTTGGTGGGTGTGGCTCTGCTAACTTATTGAGAACTATTGAGATTCAGGATCATTGTTCATTGATGAAAATTCTATTTAAATATCCATATAAAATGAATGTCTGGTTCTATGTGCTTTTTGCTTCATTTGAATTGTCCATTGAATGGTTTTCTGGAAGGAAGCTTTTGTTTGGATACTGTCAAAAGTGAGCCTAACACCTCTATGATTTTATTATATTTTGCAGGTTACTTTACCTTATGATAAAATTGGCCTAGGTACCTTACCTTGTGAAGATAATTGGTCCAGCTGCTGTATTGAATTGCTCATTTTGTGGGTTGAAGAAAATTGTTGTATTTTGCAGGTTCATTCGCCTTCTGAAGAAAATTGTTCCATGTACGTTTATCTTTTGAAGAAAATTGGATTGCATACATCTTGATTTATTTTCAAATTAAAAGCTGTATTATAGAATATGTATGCTTGTGCACACTGGACCATTGGATTGAATGGTCCTGCTTTTCACGATACTTGCAGTTTCATTCCCCATCTTCAGTTCTGGCATTGCTAGAACTTTGAAGTCTGCTTTAACACATGAAGGGAAATGCAAGGTCTGCTCGAGATATTACCTTATTTTAGATTTAAGCTTTCTATGACCAATTTGGGGTATGTCTGTAGCCCCCATCTCTCCAAGGAGAGGATAGGATGGATTAATATGCCATCCAAGTTAATTGGACGGCTTTTACAGCCTTCTAAATTATTTGCAATAAAAACAAATTTGAAAGACAGTTTTAGAAGTATCTCTTGCTTTTGCAACATGGCATGAGTATTAATTCCGCATTTCCTGCAGGTAATTCTAAAGCATCGTGATCATTATGAATGGCTTTGAAGAAAGTTCTAGAGTACACCTAATGATGTGTGTTAGGTTAATGTTGCTTGCTCTTCTATAACATTAATTTAGATTTTTTTTCCCAACTATAGTCTTTTCATGCCGGGAGTCATTTTTTGGGATCTTTTGAAATTCAAACTGAAGTTTGTTTCTCCATTCAATTTCATCAACTTTTTGTTTTTTCCGTCATCTGCTGGAGTTTAGAGAAGAAAACCTGGTAAGAATGGTTTGTTATCTGCTGGAGTTGCAGGTTTGTACAAAATGTTTTTTAGGTTATGAACTGTCATTATTCAAACAATATCTTCTTATTCTTTCACTTATTATTTATGCCATGTGGATATCAAAATTCAAATTTATTAAATTAATGATTTTAAAAAGAAGAAAACAAAATAACATGGAAATGGGAGTACACTAATATAAGGTTCAGATGTTTGAATTTTTGTGTCTGTGTTTGCATGGATTGCAGGCAATTACAATTAAACCCACACATTTTGTTTAAAGGTCATCATCAAGGCATTATGGAAAAAATTCTTTTCTGGCAAACCCCCTTTCAAGACCATCAAGTCACTTGGTTCCATATGCACATCTCTCTCACTCGCAAACTCACACACACTCACAGAGCCGTATATAATGCAATTAGATAACGTAAATATAACGATAATGCTGCTGTATAGTTCTATACACTAGTAGATGTATAATGCTTTCATCATTATTAGGCCGACATTCATAATGCGTTGGCATCGCATTTTACTGTTTTGGTTACATATGATTGTAACTATCATTTGCAAATGTTTGGTACTTAATTAGCCGACAGGCTTATTATTGGGAGAATGACTCCTAGAAAAAAGTTGTGTTTAAAACTTCTCCATTTGGTTTCAGTGAACCTTTGCTTTTTTTTAAAAAATATGTTTTTGGGAGAATGACTCCCGGAAAGTTATTGTGCTTAAAACATCTCCGTTTGGTTTCAGAGATCATTTGATCAGTGTTTTTTTTTTTAAACTTTGTTTTCACTTTGCAAATAGTCGGCCATTAATAGAACACATTGACAAATCTGATCAACGCCTTCAATTTCTTCCACTGCCTTTTATTTTTTCACAACTGTAAATGTTTGCCACGTGGTCAACCCTTGTGTGGTGAGTCTTAGCTTAAAATGCAGCCGTCTGCAATAAGCTGCCTCCATTTGCTGCCCATTCAGTCTCGGCTACGTACCCAATCCTCCCTTAATTTACTACAGGGAAAATTAAGAGAAATTGTGACACTGAGCTTCGTCTTGTGAAATGACAAATTTTGTGCCAGCAATTGCCCACCAAGATCAAATGTGTTGCAGCAGGTCTATAAAGATTGAGTAGAAGGCAAGGAGATGTGGCGTGCATAATTTCTCCCAATTCAATTCACTCTCCTGCAATATTTCTTGCAATTTTGTCATTGGGAGAAGTGGCTGCCACCACTAATCCTTTCAACATTGTAGCTGAAATAATCAAGTAGGTAAGTAGTTGCATTTTATTTTTATTTTTTTGCTTGGTGAATGGGGAATTTTTAGCTTGACCCCGAACTAGGTGAGGCCACAAATGGGTGACCTCATCCTCCTCTATTGCTGCCTCCTCATCCTCCGGGGCTACCTCCTCACCCTTTGATGCTACCTCCTCACCCTTTGATGCTACCTCCTCCACTCCTTAGGGACATAGTACTCATGGGACTCCTCGTCTGTCTGATCATTCTTTGCAATAACAAGAGGCTAAGTTTGGTGTTTTCGATGTTGTCCTGTTGATGATTGTTTTTCGACAAGTCAACAATTAGAGTGAAATACAAAGTATCTGACTCCCTCTTGAGCAAAGCCTCTCGAATGCTGAACGAAGTGATCAAACAAGATGACTCCAAGGTTCCTTTCTGATGATTATATAAGAGACAGCTCAGTGACTAAGTATGATTTTGCTGTTAAAACACAAAGGGACTTACGCAATTGTTCAAGTAAACTTGTGGTTTCAATGATTACAGAAGTGGATATTGGAGAGTCTAAGTACTGCAAACGATGGCGTATGATTTGGCAGTTGATGTTCTTGGTTCTAATTCTAACTAAATGGTAAAAAAGGACAAAAGATGAAAAGTTTAGAAAGGCTAATCTAATCCTAGATGTAAGGATGATTATTACTCTAGGTGAAATCTAACCAAATCCTGCTTCGTCAAGATAGACAACTACACAAGATAGGTGCAATCTTCTAAGGTGTACAAGTTGTTTAAATCATTTATGCTCATGAAAGTTTCAACAAACATAAAGATCAAATTGATGTCCAATTGTTCAGACTAACCATGCACTGCAATTTGCAAGCCACAAACTACAAATGGTATGAACTTATAGATTTCACCATAAAGCAATAAAGAAACCTTGCATTAGCTAACACAAACTTAAAGAAAACTTATAACTTAATGTTCGCTTGAAAATCTAAACCATGCAACATTCGGAAACACAAATAGAATCACCAAAGCAATGAATCTTTTATTATCTCAGAGAGCTCTTGCAACAATTTCAGAAATTTCAATCATACAAATGAGAGCAATAGGAGCCCTTTTATAGGCCTCGAAGGAATGAAGGGTCAAGATCGGTCGGCCAAGCCAATGGACCAGATCAAGCCACATCACAAGTAGTTGTAACAAATTTTCCTTTATTAAATGAAAGAGGCTCACTTTATTAAATGAAGGAGGTTATCTTTATTAAATGAAAGAAGCAATGAAAGAGGGAACAAAGGCACGCTTTCCAAGAAGATAAGAAAGCCACATCATGTGCCTTTTATGTAGTAGTACTATGAGATGCAATGAATCTAGACACGATTTGAGCAATATCCTCCATTGGTACACTTGTCGCCGCATTAATGGATCCTTTTGCCACTGCCACATCTGACTCATAGATGCTAAGTGTCTTCTTCTAGTCATTTATCCAAGACTTATTCGCTTCAAGATGAAATGCAAGTGTGAATATGCTATCCAGCTGACCCTCATCAAGTCCATCATACTGAAAGTAGAATGCCTTAACTTGTTGCTTCATGTTTTCAATAGTAACATCCCCATAAGGATTACATATTGTTGTCAATGCATTGTATATATGATTCTTTGTTCTTAGAAGAACACTTCTTATTCTGGACATGTCTACCTCCATTTTATCAACCAGTTGCCCCTTGTTGTGAAAGGAGAAATACCAAGTGATGAAGTCGTGGAGTATCCTGATCAATCACCTTATCATGAATTAGATCCTCTAATGGAGCTTCCATTAAACTCTTGAGTTGTGGCATGTATTGCTCCTTGATAGGTTTGAACTCAGCACAATGTTTTAATAAAACTTGAACTCGATCTTTAAGATTAATGACTCTATCATAAACTTGCACAATTTCTTCAAGGTGAGTATATGCCTTCTCTTCTGTCTTTTCTATCCATCCTTTCATCACCTGAGATGAAGTCTTCATATTTTCAACTTGGGATACTGTTTCTTGTGGAAGAATAGACGGAGGAATTGGAGTAGCTTCCTTCTGTTGGATAGGCTGCATGACTTGCTGAATGTAGTGCTTCAATGTATTAAAATCTTGTTCAACCTTTAACTTAGCTTCTCTTTCTTGCTTTAACATGATTCTTACACTATTCACTGACTCTTGTAGTTCCTCTTCTACCTGTTCCCTTGTGATTGGACCCATGCCAATAGTAGTCATATTGTAATTCTCAGGTGCCATATCTTCTAAATCCTTGTCAACTCTAGGAACAGCTACATGTACCTCTCTATTTCCAGCAGTATCTTGAGTGATTTTGGAAAAGGCTGTTGCTTTCTTCTTCTGATTATTCTTCTGTGCATCTACAAGCAATTCCTCAACTGGAGCAGGCTGATAAGTTTCTACAATTGTACTTTCCTCAATCCTTTGCCTCAACCAAGGTGGGAAAGCAAAAAGATCCTGCTGTCTTTGAACTTGACTGTGTTGTACACGAGCTACTTCCTCATCAGATTCTACTTGACATACTTCATCTTGATCAAGAACATCATTTTCCTCAATTATGACAGTGGGACTTGAATGAATCTCCTCGGATGGAATCAAGGCAACTTTTTCTATAACTTCTATCTCTTGTATTGGATTCTGAACATTTGAAGCACCTTCCTGTGGATTAGATGAAGTAGATAGATTATTCTTCTTTTGAGGTCTCCGGCTTGATTCTCCTTGATCTTGACTAGGTCTTTTCCTTTTTCTAGCTGGATTATCACTTTGATCATTTCCACTGTGTTGTGGTTTGCTATGTGTACTATGCTGTCCTGGTTCTCCTTCATTCATTTTATTGTAAGGAAGAACTCGGCCTTCATCATTCATCTCTTGCAGTAGTTGATTTATACATACTTGTGTCATGGCCAAGACTGACTTTATCAATTCTTCTTCGGACACATCCCTTTTTGACCAATCAACTGTATAAGGCAAATCCTTTATCTTATCAAATTCATCTATCAACATAGTATCATCTTCAGTGAACTGGTCTGGTATCCTGAATACTTTGGAAGCTCTAACTAAATCCCAGGTGAGTCTCGAACTTTGAAGTGTTCGAAGATCATCTTCATCTTGGGCACTGGCCCAATGGTCTTCCAATTGCTTGACATGCTTAAATTCTCTGTTATATTTCCAACAAACTTGAAAAGGATCAAAGTTAAGCCTCTTGGTGCTATGAGTTTGCAAATGATATGCCTGAAGCTCTATCTCAGAATATTCAGCTGCTGCCAATGATGGACACTCCAGATTTTGTCCAAGAAGAAGTGGACACTGGATCCCTCCTTTCTTCTTCAACTTTTGCAACCTGATGAGTTCCAGGAGTTGCCTTGTAACCTCTAACATTACCATCCTGTTGGTTGAATATCTTGGTAATCTGTATGGATATGATGTAAACCCTTGGATCCTTATGTAAGTGTACCTTTCATGCTGAATATACCAGTGTCCATATGCTGAAATGAACTCTCTCGCTGCATTTGACAACCTTTTATGAAATTCTCCTCTTAGTTTCTTCATTATGAACATAGCAAACGCATCATTGAACCTTGTATAATGATTTAAACTCTTGAGGTGTAACTGAGGATAACACTGATGCGATAAGTACTTATTAGGCCCAATTCCAACTTCCCCTCTTTTGGTCAAACCTGAATAGACTTCATTTCTTGCGAGAAGGTACACCACATAGGAACTCATATAAAAAGTCTTGGTCTTAGCAAAATTGATGAACTGATCATGTATACTCTGACTGATGAGCCCAACCCAATCAATCATCTTTCCTTTGAGAACTGACTTGATGAAAGAGTACATCCAAGGTTGAAAGGTAGCAGATTGCGGCATTCCTGTCATTCTATTGAGAAACATAATCAAGTATCCAATTTCAGGATGAAAATCTGACTTGTGAAACTGCGGAGGATTATTCATATTGAACTTCATAGATGGATTGGCCATCCATTCTCTCTTTATTTCCTGCAACTTTGTCTTTGAATCAACATTGTATTCCCGCTGACCTTGTTGTATCGAAATACTGATCATCCTCTCCCTAGTTGGAATGTTGAAAGTCTCTCCAACTGCCTCCTTTTGCAAATAAGCTAATATTGTTTCATCTTTGGCTGTAATTTGTCTTGTATCTACGTCATACTTCTCGACACATTCAATGATCATCTCTGAACACGGCAAAGCTGGCGGAAAACAAGCAGCTTCAATAGCTCCACTCCTCATGATAGCTCGAGCAAGACTACCTCCGTTGGGTTCCTCAAGGACTGACTTGATATCTTCTAAGTTGCTATTGCCCATATTCGTGTCTCCTACATTTATCCACTTTGAAACGAGCTTTGATTCGGGAATTTTCCCCTTAGCATCCATCCGGATCTTCGCTTGTCTCTCCTTGGAAGTCATTGCCATGGTCCTGCAAATTTGACGCGAATAAGTAATTTCAAACACAATCTAGACTCTACTTCAGCTACCTTAATGCATTAGATTTATGATTTCTCCTTTATAATTATGAAATATTAATATCTAGACTCAAGGAATCTATCAAAATCCACTTATCTTCTTAAGTTTTACCAATACTTGAACAATTTTAATGCATCTAAGGAAGAAAATCAGATTAGAAAATATTCAGATCAGACTTACTTGGTAAGCTGCCTTAAATTGATACCTTGAAATTTGATCCAACACTTGCTTGGATTGACAAAATCAAATCTGCACTTTTATAAAACCTTCTTATTGCTGCTTCTTGAAGACAAATCTGCTCCTTCAAAGTGATTCTGCTTCTTAAAAATGATAAAAATGACAGCAATAGTAGGTATAAATACACAACTTGCTCTAAAAACTCCTCAAATACCTAGGCCGACCCTCTTTAATGTAGTGAAAAACATTTAATTTTGTTTGATTTTATTGAATGTGACTCAAACTTCAATGCAAACCTTTGTATTTTTTGAGAATTATTAGATAAAATAATTAAATACTTTAACTTCCTCTTTAAGCGCATTAGTTGGGGTTTCCACGATCTTCTAGGTTGAGCGCTTCTAGATAGGTGCTTGGAGATTTTCTTCTTGTTGGACTAGCATGATGAATTCCTTCACCACTTCATATTGGATGTTGATATCGAATTCCCTTAAAGGGGCGCAATGGTTTGAGGTAAATAAATCCTCCTGAAATTCTCCCTTCACAACTCCATTTTACTCTCCTCTACAAATCGCATTGGATAAAGAATTAAAATCCTCTTGATTTTACATTGGATGACATCTTCTAGATCTTCCTTGCATTCCTTGAATTAAGTGTTTGAATGGATCAAGTTGAATCAAGTGTTTGAATTTCTTCTTGCATTTCGCATTAGATGAGCATGTTGAAGTCTTCTTAAAACCTCTTTCGCATCTCCTTTAAATTTGCTTTGGTTGAACTTGTTTTCGTTTGCACTAGAATGGCGCATCACTTCAAGGTGCTAAAATCCTCTTCAAGCTGGTGTTTTTTGAAATATCTTACCCTCTTCTAGCTTGAGTATTCCTCTTACTTTTGCGAAATGAATCAAATTTTTAACAACTCCTAGGTTAAGCGCTTTGGATTGCTAATTTGAAATCTCAAACACAAACCTTATAATCTTCCTCATGTATGGCGCATCAGTTGCTACTTTTGATTTTTTCCTTGTTTGGGCATATTGATTGGAAGACAAAGGATCCTTGAAGTGGCGCATCACTTGCCTATGTTGGAATCTTCAAAATTTAAATGCATTAGATGAACTTACCTTCTTCTACCTTTAGCAAAATCAGGCTTGATGTTGGCGCATTAGTTAAAGTGAGTGAAGTCCTCTAGAGGATGGCGCAAAAGATCAATAATATGACTTCTTTTAGTTTTCGCCTTCAATACCCGACCTCACTTCCCTTTATAAGGTGACGGAATGATTAGATATTTTGAATTCGCCTTGCAAGTGTCTGGATTCCTTTTGAAATCGTCTTAAGATCATCTTGGCGCATTAGATGACATACATGAATTCCTCCCAATGAAGGATCTTTTAAATAGCGCATTGGTTGCCCATGTTTGGATCCTCAGGAAATTTCAATGATAAACCGCTCCTCAATCATTAAAAGTGGTCGCAGTGGATAAAGTGTTGAGATTCCTTTAGCAATTAGCCTCAAAGCTTAGAATGTAATATTTCCAGTCGAACCCCTCCTCCTCTTGGACGGCGCATTAGATGACCCATTTGAATCCTCCTGATTTATTCGCATTGCTTCAACAAGTGAGTTTCATCTTGTTTAGAATTCGCACTCCACACTTGAATCTTTCCCTTCCTCATTGGCGCGCTTGTTAGGCATTTTGAATTTCTTAAGTAGATGGCGCATTGGATAGGGAATAAAGAATCCTCTAAGAATTCGCCTTGGATAAGGATTTAAGAATCCTCTGGATTTTTTACGTTGAAACCTCTTTCCCTTGTCTACCTCCTATCAAGCGCAAAGGATCTTCCTTGCTAAATTTTGGCACACTAGTCCATCACATTAGAATCTTCTGAAAATTGATTTAAACCTTGTGATGAACCTCCTTTCAAGCGCTTAGAATCTTCCTCCATGAAGTCGCATTAGTTGAGGGATTGGAGATCCTCTAAATTTCGCATTGACTTGCTTGATTAAAGCGCTCTGGATGGATGTTTGAAAGTCTTCGTTTTCCTTCACCACGATGTTTTAGTTTGGGCGCATCACTTAATTGATTGAAATCCTCAAGACTTAGCGCATTGGTTTAAGGTATTAAGATCCTCTGGAATTCGCATTAATTGGCGCATCACTTAAAGGCGTGGAAATCGCATCACTTGAAGGCTTGAAATCCTTTAAAATTTTCGTCTCCCTTTATTCTTTCCAAACTAGCGCTTTAGATGGGCGCATTGGATGATGATTTGGAAATCCTCATCTTGTTTTGTAATTGAAAGCGCGTTTTCATCACGATTTTGCACTGCTTAGATGTCCCGTCGCATTAGATGAACTTTTTGAATCCGCTGGAAGAGTTAGGCATTTTTCAGGGTCGTGAGGATAAAGGTATATTGAAAAATATATTTAAATATAAGTTGAGAGATTGAATTTCTTATACTTTAAATATTTTTCAATATGCCTTTCAAGATGTTTGAGATAGGTCTCGAATCCACCGGATTTAACATGCAAAATCTAGAATTTGGAGGATTCACCAGATTTCAGACTTAGCCATTTTTTCAGGATTTCAGGCTCCAGACTTAGTCTTTTCAGGGTCTCAAACATACTTCAGGATTGATCTCAACGTTCATTATCTGGATGGGATTTGATCAAGATTCTTCATCACTGCAAGTTCATCTGCCTCCTAATCATAAACCAAAGATCATAGAAGAGGAACTCATTATTGGATCGTCAGAGGAAGATAACTCGGGATATCATCAAAATCTCATTGAAAGCAGAGAGCTCTAAAAAAGGGGGTCCCTATTTCTAATGGGGTGATGTGTGATTTGGTCACAACATGTCCCATGCCTAGTTCTCAAAGTAGTCATGTAATCAGAAAACCTAGAACAAGTGGAACCCATGGAAGTGCTCCTCTTTATGCATCAATAGCCTCCTAAATAGATCTATAGCATGGGAGCACTAGGGGCAAATCATCAGGGTACTTGTCCTTAAGTTGTATCACTGATGTGATAGGATGTGTTTCCACTAAGTCATTCCTATCTGTTAGGGAGGCAACTCCTTGGTAATAGGCTCGCATGGCTCTGTTCCTTGGCCACATCCTCACCAATTCTATGTAGGGGTCCATGATAAACCCCTCATTGGTAAAAGTAGCAGCTACTCGTGTAGATGCATTAGAGTGTCCAAGTCAATCCCATCTCATAGCTCTTAGATGTCTCCAGTCCAAGGGGGCATCACTTGCTGGGAAGGTATAACATGCTCAAGGATCCATGTCATGACAATAGAGGGGTAGCTAAAAACAAGAGCCCCTTGTCGAGAAATTTTGTAGAGGCCTTGGTAGACGAAGGCCAATATGTTAGATCCCCATGCATAAATTGTGCCTTGCTCCAGTCATCGAATGATTAGTGCCAACACTGGATCTAAGCATAGGAACCTTCTTGCCTCCAAACAAGCGGGTGGAAATTAGGTCAATTAGGACCCTTTGTAGGGATAAAATGGCAAGTGGAGGAATGGATCTACGGTGGATGCTAGGCTTGTCACTAGGTCGAGTGTCTCCTATGATAGCTGCCCATGCTAGCCTCTTGTGCTTTGACTCTCTCTCAGGGATTGCAAGTCATTCCCCTCAACCAAGATCAGCAAGGATATAATATACATCATAGAGGGATGGTCCACTCCAAAAATGGAAGGAAACTAGGAGGAGATATAGTTAGCGTCCTAGAATGTGAGGATGTCATAGAATATGCAAGATGAATGATGAATGATTGATATCTATGCCACTCTAGCTGAACTAGCGCACTAAAGAGTGGCATAGTCTGCAGTTGTAAGATCCCTAATCAGATCTGCCTTAAATTTCTGATTTTTCTTCTTCTCAAACCCTAGATCTGAATTCTGATTTTTTCTATTTCTGAATTATAAATGATCTTGGACAGCGAATATACATGTGCCAAATGCTCAAATAAACGTGCCAATCATGTGCTCTTATGAAGATAACATCAACCATGATATCAACCACATAATTTGACCATTCAAGTGCAAAACAAAGGACATATAATTCTGATTTCTGAATCTATACTAGTATAGGAATCCTAAATACATCTATCTAAAAAATGCCGAGAGATATCAATTTGAAGCTATTTTATTTCATATTACAACCATTTTATTTACTATATAAATGATTTTTGGTTAATTATTTAATTATTTAAGGTTTATAGCTTGCCCGTCAAATTTTCAATTAAATTAACAAATAAAAAATATCTCAAATTAAGAAATCAAATTTAAATTTTCTACAACATTTTTTATATATAAATTAATTAAGATTCAAACTTAAAACCTAAAACATGTATAAAGTTTTGATTGAAATTATTCTAACATTACACCAAAAAATTACAGCCGTTTTCTTTCATTTAACATATACAAAGTAATATTTTCTTTTATGCTAGACGCTGGCCATAGGCTTTGTAGAAGGGTTTTACAAAATTGTAAAAAAAAGGATAATATGCAAATATGATGAAGTGAACAATGTTCATGATGACATTTTTGTTTTACCTCTTTATTTTGGAAATATCATGTTTATTATTAAATATTAATATTTTGTTTTATTATTAAATATTAATATTAAACAGATATTAATTTTAAGTTATTTTATTTTACTTCATTTTACTTCAAATTGATATTTGTGCACATTAATATCTTTATTGTTATATTTATATTATATTTATTATTAAATATTAATAATTTGACATGTAAATGGCCGTCAATTTTAAAGTAAAAGGTAAGTGTTTTTTTTAACACACGCCATTACACTCCACCCCTTGCTGCCATTGTAGAATGCCACTCAGCATTAATGACTGCTGCTATAAATTAGATAATTTTGAATAGAATTTACATGAAGTTTATAGGCTCAAACATGCCCAAACATAGCCCAGATCTCCGCTCTTACAAATCAGATCTAAACATAAGTTTATACATAACAAGTGTTACCTAATTTAGCTTCCAGCTCAATTAGGTTGAGCTGAGATAGTTTTTTTTTTGCAAAACAGAGATAAAGGTACATATTGTTTTTTGCTCTAAAAGTTAACATTCATATGCCAAAGGTATTATCTAATAAACTACAGTTCAGTTTTGCAAATGAATACAAAAGAAAGATTACATAAACTTTGCATAACTGTTGTCTTTTATTGATAATCATGAATAAATAATGTCCCACATAAGCCGTGGGAATAACTTTTCTAATGCAATATAAAAGTAAACTATACAATTGAGGAAAAAGAAAGGCATATGAAAAAAATGGCATCCATCATTGCTTGGGCAAGAAAGAGGAACATTGATCTGCTTCATCTTCAACTCCTTTAGTTGCTGCTCCAGAAATACCTGCAAAATTTGAGAAATTTGGTGTTAACGTTCGGGATACGATTTCTCATCATATACATTTCAATTTCAACAAGCATATAATGTACTTTCATAAAGGCATTGAAACAGTTCTATACACATCACAGATATTAAGAAAAATAGGAGATCATCATCATATCCATCATATTCAGAGCTTCATTGTTTTATCTAACATGTTTGTTCACTGTGCAGGGATAGGGGAAGGTTTAATTGCTGGATGATCTTTCATTTGATATCACAACATGTGGAGTCAAATGGGCTCCCACAAGGGTTGAGCCCAGCATGCTGCCTTGTTGTGTTTTAGAGAGGCATAGAAAGGTAATTCATCTCCTTATGTTTCACTCAAGCAAACACACATCATTTATGATGGCAAGTCTTTAGTCACTGTCATAGGTGACATTTACTTGTTTAAGAAAATCATAAAGGATGTATACAGTATCATGTATCAAAATAGATTACGGAAATGCATTAATGTACTAATCCATAAAATCACAGTAAATAAACTATGTATATGTGATAACCATCATATTTGGTAGCTATCAGGAGCTAACATTAGTCATAGGAACAACATGAAGCAATCAGCGTCCTGTGGGCAGTGCAAGATCATGAGTAGGCTATGAAACCCTACAGAGACTGTTTCAAGAGGTGCAGAGAGCTCTTTTAATACAGAGATGTAAAGGAGCATCATGAAAGACAGTCAGGAGGAAGTGTCATCAGCATAGTCGTGTTTAGGATCAAAATACTAACAGTTAAGGAATAGAAGCAGTCACCTATGAAGAGGAAGTAGTGAGCAAAGATCATTTTGAATAGTGTAGAGACAAGTGGAGTAGTGATAGTATTTGGGACAGTCATACAGTCATAAGGGGATGAAGTAAAGTGAGGACAGTCATCTTTGACTGTCAAGAGTCAATTCATAATGCATACGCAAAGACCCCTGTGACAGACTATAAGGCCTGTCCTTATCAGAAATGGAGACTATGCAATGATTTTGGAGAACCTGCACAACATATAAGGCCTATGTAGAGCATCTAGGGCCTACAGTTTGCAAGATAACAATCAACTAAAGCTACATGATTGATTGAGAAGGTGATATATAGACTAAAAACAATCACTAAGAGTAGTGATGACAGTTATCTACAGAAAGATGAGATTAAGCATTTGTAAGGACAGTCTATTCAAGGATATGAGCAGCAGGCTGTTAGGAGTTGTCAAGAACCTCTATTAACAAGTTGAGAGTCCACAAGGCATGTCAAGGTCTGTCAAATGTAAGAGGACTATCATGAGAGTCTAATAAGGGTATAATAGACTTTGATAAGACCAGAAGGTTTTATCATAAAGTGGACAACAAGCAAAGATACTCACAATTTATACAGTGAAGAGACAGTGGTAGTTTGTTTAAGGCAAAGTATTGCAAGCTAATAAAGAGGAGAAACCTGGAGTTTAAAGTAGATGGAAAACTATGAGCTGTCTTTTCTCATTAGTACAGTCACTGTCTTTTCTCATTAGTACAGTCATCAAAGAAACCCTACTAGAGACTGTTAAACAGTCATTCATAAAAACTGTTAAAACACATTCATCATAGGTTGTTTTGGAGACAGCATCAAGTTTAGAATAGTCACATAGAAAGCATGCAAACGACAGTTACACTTACATGAGCAACATTCCTACCTCAAGCCTCACACATAGTCAAAATGTTATCAAAGCTGTTGTTCACAATCATAGGTTGTATTAAAAGAGTAGTCACATTGCAGTAGTCAAGGATGAAGAAAAAGGTTTAAGAATATACAACCAAGGATGCAGAGTAGACAACAAAAGAGAATGGACAACAGTTGCATAAGGTAAAGTATCATCAACAAAAATGCACGGAATCCCACTACTCTTTACAAAGTGTTTAAATCAGCTACAAACTTTGTCAAATGTTTAGAACACAAAAGAACCTAGACCCTACACATAGGTATGTTGAAAGGATACATTATGTTTTGGTCCTACTAAAGAAGAGTGTAAAAACCTTATACTCTACATTTTCCTGATTGAGTCAAGAGAAGGTTTCCATTCTAAGATCTTAAATAGTAGGTAATCTGTATAGTCCTATAATGAAATGAAGGTTTTTGAATCAAGTCATTGAAGTAGGTGAAGAATACAAAGGTCCAAAGCATATAGTGATTGAGCAGTCCTATACAGAGGAAAAAGTTAAAAAGGATTGTCATACATGAAAGAGAAAACATATATACAGAGACAAAGACAGTGCTCTCATGAAGAAAATTAGAAGCAGTGGAGAGGCAGTGTATGACAGATCTGAGACAACATATGTCTAAGTTGAAGATGGCCTGCATGACAGAATGAAGGGGTTTATTGTAGCATGTTAGGCTATTGGTGTCATTGTGTGTTTGATATGTGGGCAGAGAAGAATGTAGAAGGCTTGACAACAGTCAGAGAGGAAACAATCGTAACATGTCAGTTTAGACACCATGTAATGAGCATATAGTAGAAATGCAAGTCATTGATGGAAGCAACAGTTTAGAAACAGTGAACACACATTCAAGGAGGTGAGACAATCACAAGCTATAGAGGAGCAACATGCCATTTCAGGTTTGCAGATGTAAACACACTATAATAGAGTATGAATTTTGTGGGTTGCTTTGGGCAAGAGGAAAGGGACAATATAAAGTCTGTTACAGTATTTTATAATGCCTTGCTATGGTTGAAGTTTTGTGTCACAGTTATGGGAGCACAAATAAGGTTTAATAATGACTGTAACAGTGATTTATGTAGTCCTTAAGACTGTCTTGTGAAGGTATGAACAACAAGAGCAAGTGTATGGGAGCATCAAACATCTGGAGGGAAAGTACACAGTAAAATACAGTAAATATCCCATTTTCTTCATGATTTGTCAAAAACAGATGTATTTTCTATTCTTAGGAAAAAATGAAAAGGAGGGTTTTCAGAAAACCCTAACTGTGCCTGAAAAATAACACTTCAAGTAAATTAACAGAAGCACTGCAGAAAACATGCTTGAAATGCAACAAAGGTATTTTCTTCATGCTATATTGTCAGCTATAGGAATAGGCACTCGTCATGCTAAGAGAAAACCTTTTCAACATCATGAAGAAAATGAGGTAAAGAATGTATTTTTACTTTGTAGAACAAATACACAGGGAAAAGAGAAATGCTAAGCAAATACAGGTAAAATCTATGAGATTTTTACACAGAGATGCAAGTCTTGTTGTTGTTTTCTTGCAATTTAGGTCTGAAACTTGCATTTGAAATACACAGCCGTGGGATACAAGAAACAAATGTTCTGTATTTTGCATAACTAAGCTCAATTTGGGCACGTTTTCACAAGGAAAAAAGAAAATGCAAAAATTTCACTTACAGGAAGCTCGTATAAGCAAAGAGAGGCCTCTGTAATCTCTTAGAAACTCCACGAATGAACAACAGAAGTCTCCATGGCGACACCTAGCAGGGTCAAAAATGTAAAATGATGAAGTGAAAGGGTTTGCCCTAAATTTTGTGTTAGGGTTTTCAACCTTAAAGCAACCGATGAGGATAAGGCATTTTGGCCTTTATTTTATTTTTACTTTTCACAAACTAATACCACAACCCTTTTTGATTGTTGCCTAGTAAATGACATGTGTTCCCTTGTTATCATTAGCATTGACCTCTCAAACATAGTCGAACCTTGTATTTATTTTTGCATCAGTTTGGAATGTAAAGTATTTGGTTTAAGTGATATTGCTATAAATCACTTAATTTGCTATTTTTAATGCAAAATAGATGCATTATGCTTTGTAAATGTATTTATGAGTTTTGTTGAGCTTTATGCTTTTGCAAGCATATAGGGAGGGTAGAAGAAGTCATCCAACACATGCATGAAATATAGGAGGAGTTTGACTAAGTTTTTATGACTTTGGAGAGCATCTAGGAGCATTTTCTTGTGCCTTAATGTTTGACATGGTTAAACTTGACTTTTTCCATACTTTGGAGCTCTTTTGGAGAGGTTTCAGTTGCTAGTTTTTAGGCTTTTTTGAGGCATCCGACCCAAAGCAGTTTCCAGTTCCTTTTTTGGCGCAACTGCTTGGATGATGGATATAGTCACTTGGTTGACTCATTGGTAGTTAGTTCTGATTATGCTTTTTTTGTACTTAGTGACTTTTCCAGTTCGTTGGCAGATTTGGGCATATTTTTTGTAACTCATTTTGGATATGAATAGCAGTGAAGACCTTGGTTATTAGTGATTGGGAGTTTTGCCTTCTTGTTTTTGCTTCATTGTGTGCACTTAATTGATTCAATCAAGTTATTTGTGAGGTATTGTTTACTTCCTTATAATTTTGTCTCATGTTTAGCACCTTTATGCAAGAGTATGTTAATACAGGTTGTAATCTGTGTCAAAATTGCAAATGATTTTTACCTGTGAAGTTATTTTCCTCCTAGAAGTTTGAGCATTAGGACCTCTTTATGAAATATTTATGCAAAGACATACAATAATGAGTTGTGCAAGTGTTGATTTCTGTCATTGAAGGCAAGTGTTTGAAATCTGAGTGTTATGTCCCAGTTTAGTTTGGTGTATCACCCTCTTAGATTCATTTTTCAGTTTTCCAGTTAATGCATTCTCTCTTCCTTTTTCCTTGTCAAGCAGTAGAATAGTTAGCATTTTAGGTGATAACCTTTTAGGGAACTAGCCCTCTCTGGAGATTCACTCCAACTTACGAGCAACCCACAGGCCCTGGAGTGTTTCCATGTTTCACTAGGTGACTGAGTTCTCACGAATCAGTGAGGGTGCACACATAAGTGATAACAATTTTTGGCACGCCCGGTGGGACTGTCGAATCAGGACAGTTTCAATTTTTTCATGTTTTGCTAGTTTTGATATGCAACTAGCAAATTTTAGATCTTTCTAGAGGTTGATGAAGCATATCTGGCAACTCTGTGAGTGGAATATACAAAGAACCAGTGCACTATCAGTTTTATGAAAAAAATACAGACCAGAAGCTCAAGTTCATTCGAATATTTGCAGCTGTCCCCGCCCAAAAGACAAGGTAGAACAACAAAGAGAGCTCCTGTTTCAACAAGGAAAATGGTTTCAATTCCACCTGCAGTAAGGGTTACAAGGACTCCCACAAGGCAGCAAGCTTTGGTGCACAAATGGTAGTCCCAAGAAACCAAGTCTTTGTATCCTTTGATGGAGGTAGTCCTTTAAATCTAACCCAATATGATGATATACCTGTGGCTGCCCTCAAGAGCATTTCATATTTTATAGGAGAAGGTCAAACCACACCTGTAGAACACATTAAAGATGTAGCTAACCTGTGCTCTGTACATCATGTGACTGCTGAGAATGTAGCCCTTAGGCTATTGGCTGCATCATTTAAAGGTAAGGCACTCCAGTGGTTCAGAGGATTAGCAGTAAATTCCATTAGAACATGGGACGACTTGGGAGAAGCTTTGTGTAAATAGTTTGAGAATAAGTTTGATAAATTTGTCATTAGTGGAGAAGCTTACTACAATCAAGAGGGCTCCTCATGAAAGAATGATAGACTTCAACTTCCGATTCTAGGGGACATGGGACAAAATCCCACAAAATACAAGACCTCCAGCTGAATATGCATTCTTATACTTTTTAAGAGCTTTAAACAGTGAGATTGTGGTCATGATTTAATCAATGGGTGGCAATACAGTACCTGCAGCCTATGATATTGCTCTGAGAGCGGAGAATAACCTTATTCAAGATGGAATAATTGCTCCCCGACCTCCAATGCCCATTTTCCCTGACATTCAAAACCCTATGGCTTTGTCGACACACCAAGTAGCTCCTTTACCAGCTACTGCAAACTAAGAAAAGGATGTTACAACCCCATCTAATGAGCTGCAGGAGATAAAAGGAATACTTCAGTCCTTTGGGAATGAGCTTGTGAATATTAAAAAGCAGCAATTTCAAGGTTTTAAGCCTTACCAACCACAAAATCAAGGTCCCAGTCAACCATATCAAGGGCCAAGTCAGCCATATCAAGGAAATAGACAGCGATACTAAAGAAATCAGCAAGGTGCAAGACATAATTTAAACCCAAGGCCTTTTCAGCTTTATAATCCCAACCCAATCAGCATAGCTAGAGATCTTGTACCTGTCTAGAATAACTTGGCAACAGATTACGAATGGTGTTTTCCATGCAGTCAACCCCACAGTCAGGCTTCATGTTCAAATGGGGTCATTAATCAGGCACTAATGGTTCAAATTATTACAAGCATGCAGAATGTGCCTAATGATGACACGTCATAGCAGCAGGATCCCCCTGCAAGTGAAACAACTCTCCTTAATTGCCAAGGAGAGGAGTTCTGTGGAGTGAATAGAGATGATTCCCTGGTTGTAGCAAATACAAGGGCCAAGAAGAGGGCTTTGGAAATAGGACAAATAGCAAATAAAGATAAAGAAGCTGCTAGTTCATCCAATCCCCAAGTACCACATATTTTGCAAAGAAATTCACAAGGCACTAGTAAAGAACAGCTTGGGAACCAACACCAATCACCTCACTTGCAGCCAAATAATGCTGCTGCAAGGACTCACCAAAAGGTAAGCACTACTGCACCCGTTAACATTGTTGAACACATGAGGAAAATGAATGTGTCTATGTCAATGTGGGACTCTTTATCCATCCTCGGTCAAAAGAACTTGCTACAATCTGCTTTGACTGATTTAGATGTTCCAAGTGATGCACCAATAGGTCAAGTTAAGGTTGTTTTCACAAATGCACCCCAGGACAACAACAAACAATCAGGTAAGGATGTCAAACCCCCTCCTTTTTACGTGTCCTTGATAATAGGGGATAAGTTGGTCCATAATTGCATGGTGGATAGTGGGGCAAGCAACTCTGTGATGACCAAACAGATAGCTGATAGGTTAGGCTTAAAATATCAACCTCTTGAAAAGGGAGTGGTTCAACTTGATGGGTTAGCTATTAAAACCGTAGGTGTCATTAAGGATTTAAGCCTTACACTTCATGCTTGTCCCAATGTTTCCATCCCTCAGGATATATCTGTCATTGACTTACCACCCTATTTTGCATTATGCTTGTCAAGAGATTTCACTGCCAAAATAGGAGGTTATTTGTCCTTAGACTGGTCCCACATGTTTTTTCAGACTAGGTATGGGACAAAAGTAACCATAAAATATGAGTCACTTGCCAAAGACCACATTGAGTCCTATACACCAAGCCCTGTTAATGCCAACTATTCTATTTTTGAGGATAATGAACTTGCTGCTGCTCAAGAATTGCAAGCTAAAAGTGTACCGCAGTAGAAAATGTTGTTGATAATCCAAATGACAACATTGAAGAGGTTGGTTTGGGAGTGTATATGATGCATGAGCCTGAAACAACTATGCCAAACCTTGAAAAGAAAGTAGAACAACAATTAGAACAACAAGAAAAAGTATGGAAAATGTATTTTGACGGCTCAAGGAGCAGGAATGGAGCCGGTGGGGGTGCAATGCTCGTGTCCCCATAGGGTGATAAATATTACTCAGCTTTCCATTTTGTATTTTCATGTACTAATAATACTGCCGAGTATGAAGGTTTGATTCAGGGTTTGCAGTGGGCAAGAAAGAGGAAGATTAGCTGCTTGCAGGTATATGGTGACAGTGAGCTTATTGTAAATCAGGTGAGAGGGTTGCATGTCACAAAAAATGATGTCTTGAAGTCCTACAAACATAGAGTGTGGGATATGATTGAAGAGTTTGACACCTTTAATTTGGTTTCTATTCCTAGGAGTCAAAATAAACATGCAGATATGTTAGCTGCAATAGGGGCTCAATTTGATATTCCTAATGATATTAAAAAGGGAAAAGTGCAGCAATATGTGAAGATTGTTGTTAGATCTTCTATTCCTGATAATAACATTCATTAGCAAGTGTTTGAAAGCGATGAGCAGATTTTGAGTTTTCTATTAGAAGAGGATGAGTTTTCAGGAATGAACCAAGGCAAGCTCAAGCAACAATATGATGAACAAATCATTCAGCTAAGAACTAACAAGCTACCCAAGGGATTAGTCACCTTGGAATCCATCTTTGGCACTGATGATCAGCTGAAAAAGAATAAGACCAGCATGCAGGTCAAAGAAGAACACTATGAGGAACTTGAGATTTTTAAAGTTTAGCTCCTTAAAATTGGCAAACTTTGTTCACAAGAGGATAGACAAGCATTTATTGCTCTTTGTCAAGAATTTAAAGATGTTTTTGCCTGGGACCATTTAGATTTAAAGGATTTGATCTCCAAATTGCCCAACATACTATAGAGTTAGAGCACAATGCAAAGCCTGTTAGGCAGGAATAGAGGCCTCTAAACCCAAAACTTGAGCCCCTTATGATTAAGGAATTAACCAAGCTGATTGAGGGAAGTATTATTTTCCCAATCAAACATACATCCTGGGTCTCCAATCTTGTTCCGGTAAGGAAGAAGAGTGGAGAAATTAGGCTCTGTGTTGACTTTAGAGACCTTAATAGAGCCTCTTTGAAGGACTACTACCTGCTACCCTCAATGGAGTAGATTGTGCAAGCAGTGGCTGGTTCAGAAAGATTTTCTTTACTTGATGGTTATTCAGGTTACAACCAAGTCTTAGTTAAGGAAGAAGATCAATATAAGACTGCCTTCACCACAAAGTGGGGCACTATGGCCTATAAAAGAATGTCATTTGGCCTGTCCAATGCCAGTGCCACTTTTCAGAGGGCAATGGACATGGCTTTTCAAGGGCTGATCTATAAAATTGTGCTTATGTACCTTGATGACATCACAATATTCTCCAAGAATGCAGATGAACATTTGTCGCATTTGAAACAAGTTTTTGAGAGGTGTAGGGAGTTTGGTATATCCCTCAATCCCAAGAAGTGCTTTTTTGTTGTCCATGAAGGCAAGCTTCTAGGACATATTGTGTCAAAACAAGGGATCACCATCGATCCAGAAAGAGTAAAAGCTATTTTAGAACTGCCTTTACTTAGCCACTTTAAGGGGCTGCAAAGCTTTATAGGCAGAATTAATTTTCTGAGAAGGTTTATTCCAGATATTGCAAATTTGTTAAAGCGATTAACTGCCATGCTAAAGAAAAATGCAATTTTCAGCTGGACCAGGGATGCCACGCATAGTTTTGAAGCTATAAAGGAGGCTTTGTCAGTAGCTCCTACTTTGGTAAATCCAAAATTTTCAAAAGATTTCATTTTGTATGCTCATGGTAGCATAGATACTATTTCTGCAATATTGGTACAACAAAATGATGATGGCTTTGAACAACCCATTGCCTTTTTCAGTCAAGGTCTGGAGGACTATGAACATAGGTATAGCTTTGTAGAGAAGCATGTTCTTGCAATTATTAAGAGTTTGAAATAGTTTAGACATCTGATTTCTAATAACAAGGTGCATTTAATGGTTGCTCACCTTAGTGTGAAGGAATTTTTGTTAAGCAAGGACCTGAATGAAAAGAGGGCTAGGTGGATTACGAAGGTAATGGAGTATGACATAGACATAAAGATAACTAAGCTTGTGAGAGGGAAGGGGCTATGTGAGAAGCTTGCTACTGAGCCTGAAATGGAGCTAAAAATAGGAAAGGAAATGGTTCTGGTTACTGCTGACGAACCTACAGTTAATGTACCAACAACAGGGGCAAGATGGGTGCAAGATATGACTCATTTCTTGCAAACTGGTGAGTGTCCACTAGGTTTAGATAGATCTAAAAGGAGGTGTTTCAGATTACAGTCCATTCCCTATGTGCTGGTTGACAATGTTCTTTTTAGAAAATACCTTAATGGTGTGTTGTTAAGGTGTATTGACCATTATCAAATTGATAAAGTGCTTCATGAGTTTCATGATGGAACTGTTGGGGGTCATTTTGCCCCAAGAACTACTGCATGGAAGATAATGAGAGCTAGCTATTATTGGCCAAGTTTGTTTAAGGATGCCCATGCTTGGGCAATAAAATGTGTGAAGTGTGCCATTTTGTAGGCAAAGAGAGGCTGCCAGCTTTACCCTTGCAGCCAATTCAAGTGGAACAACCCTTTATAAGATGGGGCATTGATTTCATAGGTGTCATTAATCCACCTTCAAGTGTAGGCCACAAGTGGATTCTTACTGCCACAGACTATTTTACTAGATGGACTGAGGTAATGGCATTAAAGGAAGCCAATGAAAGTGTTGTTCTCAACTTTTATGATGATTTGATAACAAGGTTTGGTGTCCCTGAGTCTTTGATTTTTGATAATGCTTTGGTTTGCACTGGGATCAGGTTGATTGACTAGGCTGTCAAGAATGGTATTTATTTGAATACTTAGTCAAATTATTACCCTCAGGGTAATGGTTTGGTGGAGTCTACAAATAAAAATTTGATACGAATTATTAAGAGAACCATTGAAGTGAATCAAAGAACTTGGCATGCAAAGTTAAAATCTGCATTATGGACAGATAGGATAACTCCCAAAAGGTCCATTGGGAATTCCCCGTATATTCTGGTTTATGGTAAGGAGGCAAGATTGCCTTTATCTATAGAGCTACCAGCTCTTGATATTATGCATCATCTTGAAATGTTTGAGGAAGAGGACCCAATGGTTGTTAGATATGCATAGCTCATGGAGCTAGAAGAAACAAGAGATAAAGCTATGAAGACCATGGAATTTCATCAGCAACAAATGAAGAAAAATTTTGATAAAAGAGCAACACCAAGAGTATTTAAAGAGGGAGATGTCATGCTAAAGTGGGATGAATTAAAGAGTAGGCCAAGAAAGCACACCAAGCTTGACAGTATGTGGAGTGGCCCATTTATTATTACTAATTGCAAGGAGCACAATACCTTCCAGTTGTCAAAAATTGATGGAGAAATTCTGCCTATCCTGGTTAATGAGATATTCAATAAGTGCTACTGCACATAATTTAGATGAAGTTTTTCTTTCCTCCAAGTGCAAATTTTGTACACATAGTTGGTTCTGACGTTGGTGGGTAGAGTAGGGTTTTTAAGGTATCATGCATTATTCTGATGAGTTGCTGCAATATACAAGACTATTTTTTAAGATTTGTCAGTTTTCCAAGAGACTCTGTGCCCAATGGATAAGCTTCAGGCAACTGGTTAGGATGTTTAGCAGGCAAACATATAGCAGATGTCGCCAAAAATGTTACCTAATTTAGCTTCTAGCTCAATTAGGTTGAGCTGAGATAGTTTTTTTTGCAAAACATAGATAAAGGTACATATTGTTTTCTGCTCTAAAAGTTACATTCATATGCCAAAGGTATTATCTAATAAACTACAGTTCAGTTTTGCAAATGAATACAAAAGAAAGATTACATAAACTTTGTATAACTGTTGTCTTTTATTGATAATCATGAATAAATAATGTCCCACACAAGCCATGGGAATAACTTTTCTAATGCAATATAAAAGTAAACTATACAATTGAGGAAAAAGGAAAGCATATGAAAAAAAATGGCATCCATTATTGCCTGGGCAAGAAAGAGGAACATTGATCTGCTTCATCTTCAGTTCCTTTAGTTGCTGCTCCAGAAATACCTGTAAGATTTGAGAAATTTGGTGTTAACGCTCCAGATATGATTTCTCATCATATACATTTCAGTTTCAACAAGCATATAATGTACTTTCATAAAGGCATTGAAACAGATCTATACACATCACAGATATTAAGAAAAATAGGAGATCATCATCATATCCATCATATTCAGAGCTTCATTGTTTTATCTAACATGTTTGTTCACTGTGCAAGTATAGGAGAAGGTTTAATTGCTGGATGATCTTTCATTTGATATCACAGCATGTGGAGTCAAATGGGCTCCCACAAGGGTTGAGCCCAACATGTTGCCTTATTGTGTTTTAGAGAGGCATAGAAAGGTAATTCATCTCCTTATGTTTCAGTCAAGCAAGCGCACATCATTTATGATGGTGAGTCGTTAGTCACTATCATAGGTGACATTTACTTGTTTAAGAAAATCATAAAGGATGTATACAGTATCATGTATCAAAATAGATTACAAAAATGTATTGATGTACTAATCCATAAAAGCACAGTAAATAAACTATGTATATGTGATAACCATCATATTTGGCAGCTATCAGGAGCTAACATTAGTCATAGGAACATCATGAAGCAATCAGCCTCCTGTGGGCAGTGCAAGATCATGAGTAGGCTATGAAACCCTACAGAGACTATTTCAAGAGGTGCAGAGAGCTCTTTTAATACAAAGATGTAAAGGAGCATCATGAAAGATAGTCAGGAGGAAGTGTCATCAACATAGTCATGTTTAGGATCAAGATAACAATAGTTAAGGAATAGAAGTAGTCACCTATGAAGAGGAAGTAGTGAGCAAAGATCATTTTGAATAGTGTAGAGACAAGTGGAGTAGTGATAGTATTTGGGACAGTCATACAGTCACAAGGGGATGAAGTAAAGTGAGGACACTCATCTTTGATTGTCAAGAGTCAATTTACAATGCATGCACAAAGACCCCTGTGATAGAGTATAGGGCCTGTCCTTACCAGAAATGGAGACTATGCAATGATTTTGGAGACCCTGCACAACATATGAGGCAAATGTAGAGCATCTAGGGTCTACAATTTGTAAGATAACAATCAACTAAAGCTACATGTTTGATTGAGAAGGTGATATATAGACTAAAAATAATCACTAAGAGCAGTGATGACAGTTATCTACAGAAAGATGAGATTAAGCATTTGCAAGGATAGTCTATTCAAGGATATGAGCAGCAGGCTGTTAGGAGTTGTCAAGAATCTCTGCTAACAAGTTGAGAGTGCACAAGGCATGTCAAGGTTTGTCAAATGTAAGAGGACTGTCATGAGAATCTAATAAGGGTATAATAGACTTTGATAAGACAAGAAGGTTTTATCATAAAGTGGACAAGAAGCAAAGATACTCACAATTTATACAGTGAAGAGACAGTGGTAGTTTGTTTAAGGCAAAGTATTGCAAGCTAATAAAGAGGAGAAACCTAGAGTTTAAAGTAGATGGAAAACTATGAGCTGTCTTTTCTTATTAGTACAGTCATCAAAGAAACCCTACCAGAGACTGTTAAACAGTCATTCATAAAAACTGTTAAAACACATTCATCATAGGTTGTTTTGGAGACAACATCAAGTTTAGAATAGTCACACAGAAAGCATGCAAATGACAGTTACACTTACATGAGAAACGGTCCTACCTCAAGCCTCACACATAGTCAAAATGTTATCAAAGCTGTTGTTTACAATCATAGGTTTTATTAAAAGAGCAGTCACATTGCAGTAGTCAAGGATGAAGAAAAAGGTTTAAGAATATACAACCAAGGATGCAGAGTAGACAACAAAAGAGAATGGACAACAGTCGCATAAGGTAAAGTATCATCAACAAAAATGCATGGAATCCCACTACTCTTTATAAAGTGTTTAAATCAGCTACAAACTTTGTCAAATGTTTAGAACACAAAAGAACCTAGACCCTTCACATATGTATGTTGAAAGAATACAATATGTTTTGGTCATGCTAAAGAAGAGTGTAAAAACCTTATACTCTACATTGTCTTGATTGAGTCAAGAGAAGGTTTCCATTCTAAGTTCTTAAATAGTAGGTAATGTTTAGAGTCCTATAATGAAATGAAGGTTTTTGAATCAAGTCATTGAAGTAGGTGAATAATACAAAGGTCCAAAGCATATAGTGATTGAGCAGTCCTATACAGAGGAAAAAGTTACAAAGGATTGTCATACAGGATAGAGAAAACATATATACAGAGACAAAGACAATGCTCTCATGAACAAAATTAGAAGCAGTGCAGAGGCAGTGTGTGACAGATCTGAGACAACATATGTCTAAGTTGAAGATGGATTGTATGATAGAATGAAGGGGTTTATTGTAGCATGACAGGCTATTGGTGTCACTGTGTGTTTAATATGTGGGCAGAGAAGAATGCAGAAGGCATGACAACAATCAGAGAGGAAATAGTTGTAACATGTTACTTTAGACACCATGTAATGAGCAGATAGCAGACATGTAAGTCATTGATGGAAGCAACAGTTTAGAAATAGTGAACAAGCATTCAAGGAGGTGAGACAATCACAAACTATAGAGGAGTAGCAAGCTGTTTCAGGTTTGCAGATGTAAACACAGTATAAAAGAGTATGAATTTTGTGGGTTGCTCTGGGCAAGAGGAAAGGGACAATATAAAGTCTGTTACAATATTTTAGAATGTCTTTCTTTGGTTGAAGTTTTGTGTCACAGTTATGGGAGTACAAATAAGGTTTAATAATGACTGTAACAGTGGTTTATGTAGTCCTTAAGACTGTCTTGTGAAGGTATGAACAACAAGAGCAAGTGTATGGGAGCATCAAACATCTGGAGGGAAAGTACACAGTAAAATATAGTAAATATCCCATTTTCTTCATGATTTGTCAAAAATAGATGTATTTACTATTCTTCTTAGTAAAAAATGAAAAGGAGGGTTTCCAGAAAACCCTAACTGTGCCTGAAAAACAACACTTCAAGTAAATTAATAGAAGCACTATAGAAAACATGCTTGAAATGCAACAAATTTATTTTCTTCATGCTATACTGTCAATTGTAGGAATAAGTACTCGTCATGCTAAGAGAACCTTTTCAACATCATGAAGAAAATGAGGTAAAGAATGTATTTTTACTCTTCAGAACAAATACACAGGGAAAAGAGAAATGCTAAGCAAATATAGGTAAAATCTTTGAGATTTTTACACAGAGATGCAAGTCTTGTCATTGTTTTCTTGCAGTTTAGGTCTGAAACCTACATTTGAAATACTTAGCCATGGGATACAAGAAACAAATGTTTTGTATTTTGCATAACTAAGCTCGATTTGAGCATGTTTTCACAAGGAAAAAAGAAAATGCAAAAAATTCACTTATAGGAAATTCGTATAAGCAAAGAGAGGCCTCTGTAATCTCTTAGAAACTCCATGAATGAACAACAGAAGTCTCCATGGCGGCGCCTAGCAGGGTCAAAAATGTAAAATGATGAAGTGAAAGGGTTTGCCCTAACTTTTGTGTTATGGTTTTCAACCCTCAAGCAGCTGATGAGAATAAGGCATTTTGGCCTTTATTTTATTTTTTCTTTTCACAAACTAATACCACAACCCTTTTTGATTGTTGCCTAGTAAATGACATGTGCTCCCTTGTTATCATTAGCATTGACCTCTCAAACATAGTTGAACCTTGTATTTATTTTTGCATCAGTTTGGAATGTAAAGTATTTGGTATTAGTTTGGAATGTAAAGTATTTGGTTTAAGTGATATTGCTATAAATCACTTAATCAAGTTGCTATTTTTAATGCAAAATGGATGCATTATGCTTTGTAAATGTATTTATGAGTTTTGTTGAGCTTTATGCTTTTGCAAGCATATATATAGGGAGGGTAGAAGAAGTCATCCAACACATGCATGAAATATAGGAGTTTGACTAAGTTTTTATGACTTTGGAGAGCATCTAGGAGCATTTTCTTGTGCCTTAATGTTTGACATGGTCAAACTTGACTTTTTCCACACTTTGGAGCTCTTTTGGAGAGGTGTCAGTTGATACTTTTTAGGCTTTTTTGAGGCATCCGACCCAAAGCAGTTTCCAATTCCTTTTTTGGTTCAACTGCTTGGATGATGGATATAGTCACTTGGTTGACTCATTGGCAGTTAGTTTTGATTATGCATTTTTTGTACTTAGTGAATTTTTCAGTCCTTTGGTAGATTTGGGCATATTTTCTATAACTCATTTTGGATATGAATAGCAGTGAAGACCTTGGTTATCAGTGATTGGGAGTTTTGCCTTCTTGTTTTTACTTCATTATGTGCACTTAATTGGTTCGATCAAGTTATTTGTGAGGTATTGTTTACTTCCTTATAATTTTGTCTCATGTTTAGCACCTTTATGCAAGAGTATGTTAATGCAGGTTGTAATCTCTGTCAAAATTGCAAATGATTTTTAGTTGTGAAGTTGTTTTCCTCCTAGAAGTTTGAGCATTAGGACCTCTTTATGAAATATTTATGCAAAGACATACAGTAATGAGTTGTGCAAGTGTTGATTTCTGTCATTGAAGGCAAGTGTTTGTAATCTGAGTGTTATGTCCCAGTTTAGTTTGGTGTATCACCCTCTTAGATTCATTTTTTAGTTTTCTAGTTAATGCATTCTCTCTTCCTTTTTCCTTGTCAAGCAGTAGAGTAGTTAGAATTTTAGGTGGTAACCTTTTAGGGAACCAACCCTCTCTGCAAATTCACTCCAACTTACGAGCAACCCATAGGCCCTGGAGTGTTTCCATGTTTCACTAGGTGACCGAGTTCTCACGACTCAGTGAGGGTGCACACATCAGTGATAATACCAAGAATGACGAGAAAGATGTCTAGTAGCAAACTCTAGATGGGCAAATCCTCCAACTAGGCGATGCTCATTTGAAGATGACAAATGACATGTACAATGAAGGTGGTGGCAGCTAGGGTTTGGCTCTAACACTCCAAAATGTGAAATCACCCTCCTTAGGAAGTGGAACTCAACCTAGGGTAAAACCCTAGCAAGATTCTATGCTCAAAACCCTCCAAAAGATGGCGCTCCAAATCTGATTTAAAAATCTAAATATATCTTCAACCTCCAAAATTGTATTTGGCCACAAATCTCACAATTTTTGCCCTAGGGTTTCTTCTCCAAGTCTGGAGAAATAAATGTCTTTAAAGCTCAATCTTTCCTTCCAAATCTACAATGAAGTGTAAGTGTGAACTCCGTATGAATCCACCTCCAAGGTGGAATTGGGTTTTTGTCCAATCCACCAATATTCCTAAGGGTTTTTGTCCTTAGAATATGTTGAACCAAAGTTGTAGCCACAAGAGAAAATCTCCAATGAAAAGATATGAAATTGAATGATTCAAATGACTTGCTTGATCCTAATTTTATAACCATCAATTCAAACCTCCTCATGGTCGACCTCCCTTTGAGAATATATTTTATTTTCTCTTCCCTCTCGACTGACCTCCCTTTGGCAATTTATTTTATTTTCTTCTTTTTTCAATTGTATCATGTTTATAATAGTCATTTATTGGTCCAACTTAATTAATTAAACATAAATAATCCAAAATTGATTAGGATTACTTAGTAATTAATTAATTATATTATTCCCTTACAAATCTCGACTTAGCCTACATGAATAAAATAGGCTAGTTGACTCCAATGGGTGTTCATTCAAAAAAAGCGGACATTACAATAGTGGAGAATACCTTCAACATGTACATATACCAGACCCACTCACAGGTGGCATTCCATTGTATGTAGGTGTCCTATAAGTAAAGAGCACTAAGTTAGACCATAGAAAACTTGTAAAAATTAAAAAAGTTAAAAGCCCCCAAAAAAGTCATAAAAAGTAAAAGACTCATAAAAATCAAATAGAACCATTAGAAAAGCAATTGAAAGTTAAGTAAATAATATATTGGAGAAAATAGTCACAAGTGACCTCAAAACTGTCAAATTTCTCATCAATCATGCCAACATGGATGATCGAGAGCGTCTCTCCAACGACTTGCAGGGTGGCTTAGGCGACTTGGTTCTAAGTGGCAGGGTCACATAATCGACCTACTTGGGTAAAAGAGGTGACCAAGCCACACCCTAGTGAGCTTAGGGGGGCACAAGAATAATGAAGATTGAGCAAAAAAAACAAAAAAGTGGAAGCATAAAAACTAGTCGTTCGAAGCATAAAAATTCAAGTTCAACAAGCATTTTCAACCAAAATGATTAAAAGTTATAGCTAGGGCTTGTAAGGAGGTTTTTCTCATTTCTTGCACTAGGGGATTTGTAGAAGGTTGAAAAGTAGCCATAATCTCTGTCCCTTCATAACTGGCTTTATGTCTACTACACATTGATGTAATTTCATCACCATTTGACTCTTTTCCCTCTTTCACTCCCTTTCTCTCCTCTCCTCTTCACCGTTGCATGTAAAATTGACCTTATTTTTCTTTGTTTTGCTTTTGTAGGGTAGGTTTTTTCTTTCATATCATGTTTTATTTTGTCATTCTTACAGTTCATTGATGTAGAGCAAGGTGATGCAAATAAACATCCTATCACACATAATATGTCTGTGTTTCCCACTTACTTTCATCCAATCATTTATCAATATGCACTTGAGTCAGTTTGTCAATATTTGTTTGTAGGTTATAGTAAAGTGATAGGGGTAAATGAGAAGGTAGTATCTCTTAACCACACATCAAAGGTAAGCTCTCTCATTCTTTCATCTTCATTTTCTAGCCTAACATATTACACATCATTAACTAATTTGTTTTTTAGGTCCAAATGCAGGGAAATGATAAAGGTTAGTACATGTAAGTGTGGGTCCCACAATGCCAATCTTTAGGAATGATACCAACCTTCTATGTAGACATTATGATAATTTTCTGACATTATGATAATTCCCTCATCCTTCTTAGCCACCTATCCATCTTATTCAACCTCGAAACTAGGTTCCAAGTAGTTGCACATCTCGAAAGACCTTTTGCCGATATTCAACTATAGGGTCACCTAGGTGACTTGACTTAAGTTATACTGTCATTGGGTGACTTGCCCTAGTAAAAGGGGTGACTTAAAACCAAAAAGGGGTGATCGTATCATCTTTTAGAGGGTTTTGATTACTTTAGTTTTGTCTATTTTGCTACCTTTTTTGCTCATGATTGAGAGTTTATTCCAATCTTGAATGAGCATCTGCTCCCCTTGATTGATTCTCCTTTCCTCTTGACTCTTAATCATCACTTCAATCATCTATCCATAAGCTCTCCAATCTTCTCCCAATCACCTCCCCCAATTTGTGAAGCTTTTAGCCTATAAATACTCCCCTTTCCTTTGGCATCTAGGAGGTTGTTTGTTATTTGCATTTGTAGTCAGCTCCTTGCAAAATCTCTCATCCCATTCCCTCTCACTAAATGAGGATTGTGAATCACCTTAGAGGACTAGGCTATCCTTGCACTATCAACCCCCACTCACAACATTCTCATGCTCTTATAGTACTCCTGTGCTTACATTTACTTTCTTGCTCAAGAAGCTTTTGAAGTTTCTCTCAATCTTTGGAATAATTTCTCAATTTCCTAGATATAGTCTTCCTTTTATCCTAAGGACATATGTTGATAATAGGCTTCTTCAAATCTTCTACATTTTACAAGTCCTTTTATTTCAGTTAGATTTCTTTTGAAAAGCTAAGTAGTTTAATTAAACAATCAAAATTGCCCAAGCAAAGTAACATTGTTTATGTTTTCTTGGTTTAGATTAGGATTTGCTTTATTTATTCTAGTAGATTCAAATTTAGATTAGTTAATTGGTATAGATTAGAAAGTTATTACCGCTAAAAAGCAAACCCTTAAATGGGTTTAAATAGTGATTACTTTATTTAAGTGATGTATAGTGCTTGTGTACAAATGTGAAATTATGATGCAAATTAGAGTTATGTTGAGGAATCACTAATGCAATGTAAACATGTAAAACCTAAGGTTGTCTCCAACAAGCCAAACTCTAATTGACAACCACTAGACACTCAAAGAGTTGGGACAAGCTAGGTGCGATTGCTAGGACGTTGAAATTGAATTGCTAATCTATGCTATGGAAAATTACAAATCAAAGGGTCTAGATGCACATGGAACAAGTTGAGCTAGTTCTATAAACTGTTGGAAATTAAATTTTTCATCTTTTGGTGAAATCTAGGGACTATCTAAGAAGGTGGCAACCTTGACGCTATCTTGGGTGGCCCGTTGGACAATGCTAACCCTCTTGGACTTGTTGTGGTACAGTGTGAGCTTATGAGCTTTTTGTGGTGTTGTCTGATCTCTGGTTTGAACTTCTTCGTTGACTGTCACTTTTTAGAACACAACATAGGATAGCTTTTCAATAGTAACCAATTGATCAATGAATGTAGAAAAATATGGTATGGAGAATCAGAATAGGTTCACTTGATTTTAAAGTGATGTGGTCTTGGAATCAATAGGGCTAGTTATAGACTCTATGAAGGGTGTATATTGAATGTTTCACGCCTATACCTTCAAGTTAGACCTAGAAACAAATGTCAAACCTAAAGTACTGCATTTTAATTTAAATATATAAGGTTACTCATTTATACCTAACAAATTGGTGTTTCTTTTTAAAATCATGGATGGCTTGTGGATGGTCTCAAGATGCTCTATCTTTTATTTGGTAAAAAATGGAGCTAATTTGAGCCTATTTTGGGAAGTGGGTGGCCCTAACATGAATTGGGTAGCTTATTGGGCAGCCTTGACTCTATTGGGTAGTCTGTTGAGTGGTCATGTTGAAGACTAGATGGCCTAGTGGAAGGCCCTAACCATAGGTGATGCCTAGTGATTGGGAACAATTGAGACAAAATGCTTTGTAGTTTTGGAAAGTGCTCTTTAGCCTAATGAAATATAGTTGGGTCTTTTAAAGGGTGATGAAAGGGATGTGCACTCACAAAAGGGTGATTGGAAATGTGGCAAAATGGCCAAATGATCTTTTGATGATTCAACAAGGATTGAAGGGGATGTTATGATGGACTAGTTTAAAGCACCAGGGATAGAAGTGAGGGTTTGGACTAAAAAACTTAGATTCTAAGCTCATTATCCTAGCATGGATGCAATCTAGCTTAGGAAACAATTTAGATTGTAAAATCACACTAAATGGGGTGGATTGGATGGATGAGTACATGAAAAGGTGGTGGGATGGATGGAAGAAAGATCCTTGCAAACTCTTAAAAAAAACTATTTTCATGGAAAATTTGTCACACAAATGTGAACTATGCTTGGAAACATGGAAAATCAAGACCTACTTGCAAAGAACTTGGGTGGATGGATTACTTGAGCTTGATATGAATATTCTATTGATAGTAAGCTAAAGTTGACTCACAAAGCTTTTGGAATACTTTTTTTTAGTCATTTTCTTTCTATAAATAAAAATCCTCGATGACCTATGCAAAATAATGCTTTTCTTATGTAAAATGAGAAAATGGATGGGCTATTTATAGAAATTTTGGAAGAATCTTGGGAGAGGCTCATTGGTTATGGGTAGGTCTTGCATTGATTAATATTTCATCTGAAGGATATCACAAGAGATTTAAAAGTCAAGGCTGACTTGTTCAGAGTTATAAGGGTAGCGATGACTTCTAATAGGGTTTAGGCACAATTTTTCACGGGATCACAATTGGACAAGTGTGCATTTGAAAGTAATTGTTTTAATGGAAAATTTGACCATTTATCCATGTTTTGAGACAAGAAAAGATGGGGTTCATATGAGAAACTTAATTAGGAGTGGAAAACTAAGGGAGAAACATGGGGGAAAAGGGTCAACAACCTAGGAAACATAAATGAAATGTTAGGACATGATGTGAGACTATTGATTAAATTAAAAGTACCACTTAGGAAAAATAACAAGGGGTAAGACAACATGGGAAGAGGGATACAACATGACTAAGAGAGAATATCGACTAGGAAAAAAAAACTAAAATCATGGCAAAACATGCACAAGGGACAACGAGGCTAAAATAATGACAAATGTGTGAAAAGGTATGCAAATAGATAGAAATGAGAATTAAAGAGGGGGCTAGACTAGGCCAATAAGAAAAAGTGTGGATTTTGTTTTTTTGGATGATTGATGTGGCAAATTCTATGGGAGCCACTTTTGTTTAGAAAGTTGATATGGCAAATTCAGTGGGAGCCACCCCTATAAGAAAGTTGATATGGCAAATTTGGCAGGATGCACCCCTATTTGGAAAGTTGACGTGGTAAATTCAGTAAGAGCTACCTGTGTTTGGAAATTTGATGTGGAAAATTTAGTGGGAGCGATCCTTGATGGAAGGTTGATGTCATCAATTGGATGATTGGATAAGATAAGGCTTGGATTGGTTGCAGATTTGGTCTTGATTGCTTGGTTGAAAGGGCAAGTGATAGTGAGCTTGATGAAAGATATATGCCCCCTTTTGTTGATTGGTGAAAGAGCATAGTGCGAAAGAGCCAATCAACATAAGGTAAAAGAGAGTTGATGGGTGATGTTTTGATTGTTGTTTTGCATTTATTTTAGTTTTTTATTTGTGATTGCATTTTAATGCCAAATGTTCATGATGTGTGCTGTGAGTGTGGTTCTAGGTCAACCTCAAAAGGAATCACAAGGGAATCTTTGTCTAATCCTCGCAAGGGTGGTTGAGAGATGATAATCAAGGATAAAGGACCACTAGGAAACCACCAAGAAGGATTGAATTGATTTTATGATGAGAATCAAGGTTTTGTGGTGATGAGATAGATTGAAAGATATGGAAATGGTTAAATTCAAGGATAGATGGATGATGGAAGACTACTAGAAATTGGTGGATAATCAATGATAAAGCTTAAGGGTTATTTTGTGGTTATGCCCCCAAGGGTGGTTCAAGGATGAATGACTAAGTGATCAAAAGATGAGGCGATGATGGAACTAGCAAAATAGAATTGTGGTCAATGAAAGTATAGCAAAGGTGAGATGGGCACGGACTAACAAGACCAATGATGATGGCTTTGAGTGATAGACATGATGAAGTCCATGATAGGTGCAATGGGGTAAAAGAAAAGATGCTCATAGAAAGATAATCAAGGAATGCATAAGAGCTCAAAAGAAAGTGGAAAGGTAGGCTAGTAAGCAAATCACAATAAAATGGATGAATCAGATCTCACAATTTGGTTTGGAGTCAGTCATAATAGTAGCATGTATGATAACTTGACTAAATAGTGGATCATCATTCTCTAACTTTTGAAAGTGAGATGTGTCTCAAACACAAAACAAAGTGCACAACAAAGAATGACAAAACACAAAGGATGACAAGTAGCAAAAAGGTGACAAATGATGGATGGAAAACAAAAGGCAAATGGTGAAAATAATAGATAAAGGAAAAAAGGAAAGGAAAGATGAAAACAACACAAAAGACAAAGGATCAATAAGGCAACATGATAAAGGGGTTCTCTCTCAAGGCATTCAAGATCAAGGATTAGATAAATGGATGTCAAAGTGATTTCAAATGTTTATGCACCAGGATATTCAAGGGATTTGCTTGTTCTAAGTTCCTTTTGTATGCTTAGCTTGTGAGTGGAATGAAAAAGTGGTATGGGTAATGTGAAGGGATCAAATGGTTAAATGGATAATGGAGAGGGATGAGGTGGATAACTACTTTCCTTGAGTTGTTTCGAGTTGTTACCATAGTTTACTTTGGATTTTTGAGGGATTATAGGAGGCAGTCAATCATATGGGGTCAGAGAATGAATTGGTGGAGGGGGATATATTTTTGCATTTTGTTTACTTCTTAGGTCATGGAAACCAATAGAATCATAATAAATGCATCCTAACTTAGGCCTTATCTTAGAATATCTCATAGTGGACAAATCAGCACAGATTAGGAGTAGGCGGGAATACTCAGGCTTGGTAGAGTTTTTGCATTTTGGATGAGACGTGTGCTTTTGGTTTACTTTACTTTTTGACTTTATTTTGCTTGGATTTTGTTTGATTTGCTTTTCTTTATTTTTTAATTTTTAGATGCCACCCCCATGACCTAACCCCATGCAACTAGTAAGATGCAAGGGCGCATCACCAAGGATTAAATCAGGTGGTTATGGACATGCTTTTTAAAACATTTGTTGTTTTTTCCTCTATGGAATGTTCTTGATGGAGTATGCTTTTGGAATGTGATTTTTGATTTCTCTATACAAGTGAGGAATAATTTTAGGAAGGGGTTGTCCACTTATGAGGTTCTAAGACTTGCAACTGAGTTTCAGATATTAAGACTGTATAGAGAGGTTAGTGCTCATAAACTTGATAATACACATGTTGCTGGGCATATGGGTAAAGGCTAAGTGAATGGATTAATAGAGTAGAGGGTGAAGGGATCAAATATCTAAAGTGTTGTATGATTATAACTTGTTACTGACCATGGCAAGGGCTAGGGATGAAAAGGGCTCAAAGGTGCACATAGCAATGGAAGTGGAATGTGTAGGCAAGTAAACATATTTTAGAAAAGAGGATTGGGTAAATGCTTGGTTATCCTTGGTGCATAAATAAAATATACAACTTGTGAGATCAATCATTCTTGGTCCTTGGTTCTTGAATTGTTTAGAGAAAACAAAGATTTAGTAAGAAAACATACACGGATGACAAGCAATAGGTGTTAAAAATTTAAAAAATGATAAAAATTCTAAGTTCTCAAAAATAGGCGTACATGTGCTCAAAAGAATTGGGGTTAAAAATGAAATCCAATGCAAAAAATCATGAAAAGTGGATGAGTATAACACTAGAAATTTGCATTTGATTGTTAGGGGATTTACAAAAAAAGTGAAAGAACATCCCTCTGGTGGTGGAATCTTCCCTTAAGTGATGTCACGTCTTGTTTTTATGGACTATATTATTATTCTAGATTAGTGAACATTTACCATGATTGTTTTACTTCGAGTAAGTTCCACATGTGAGAAGGTAATTATCATGATGTTATATTTACATAAATTAGAAAGCTGATTTAAATATTAAATATTATCGATATGATTATGATGTTTTGCTTCGGCTATGTTTTTGGGAACTAACTCATTGACGTCGAGTTGAGTGCAAATGAATGCAGGTACTTGTCGAAGACAAGAACATGGTTGAGGTAGAGATGTTCTAGCCACTTGTCAAGAACTGTTTGAGATGGTTAACTCTGATGCAATCACACACTCACGTAGTCTCATATTGCATGTTGAATGGTTTATTATGCATTAATCATGTGGATAATAAATGTGATTGATGGTTAGATACTAAGAGAAATATTATGTTTTTAATTACCATAAAAGTTATTTTTGAATGCATAATTTGATTATAAAAAATTAATGTCTTTTGGAATTATATTATAAATGGTGTATTATATTTTTAAAATGGTGAATATATATTAATTGATGTATTTTATATATATTTAATGATAATAATAAACGTTTCCTATTTATATGAGTATAGATATTTGGAAGACAATATCCAATTAGATTTAACCAATTATATTAAATTTCAATATATATATATATATTATTTTAATATTATTTTAAATACTTCTTGATTGATTTAAAGTGATTATGAGTTATTAAAAACAAATAAAGTATATTAATAATGCTATTATATTTAGAAATTTAAATAAAAGAATTAAAAAAACTTACTATCATGCAAATGACAGTAATAATAATAAAAATAATAATGAAGCTATTTTATGTTGGAAACAAGGCAGATAACTGAGAGGGGGGGTGAATCAGTTATCTTAAATTTCTTAACTTTCTTTTCTTCTTTAACAATAGTGCAGTATCAAAACATATAAGCATAAATTAACATGAGAGCAGAAATGAAATCAACACACATAACACAGATTTTTACGTGGAAAACCCTATTAAGGGAAAAACCACGGGGTGACTAACCCAAGATTGTATTCTCTGTTAAAAGAATAAGAAGTAAAAAATGACACTTGCCAATTAGGGCTCACTACCCAAGCACACTGCCCGAGCACACTGTTCACAAGAGGCTCACTGCCTACAATAGTTTATAGAAAGTAACTAGGTATTTGAACTGATGTGAAGCATCCACATATGCTGAGGTTCAGTTTCGGTTAGGCTCAATATACTGATCTACTGCACTTCATTCTTCCTCTGTTTTGTTGCTGTTGTTCTGTCA
Organism: Cunninghamia lanceolata; assembly: GCA_027924645.1. Classification (NCBI taxonomy): domain Eukaryota; kingdom Viridiplantae; phylum Streptophyta; class Pinopsida; order Cupressales; family Cupressaceae; genus Cunninghamia; species Cunninghamia lanceolata. The sequence continues at coordinate 4,741,435 of BSBN01000918.1, read as the reverse complement.
CATACCAGACCTGTATAGCCGCTTCCACACTTATCTCTGCCTTTTTTCGCTCACTATATCACTTTTCACACCCCTTCATATCGAAATCCATTTGGTATATATATCCGCACCAAGGATTTCAACATCATTCTAGTCGGCATCCGGAATACTCAAGATTTTCCCAAACTCTGGTCTGTTGGCTGAATCCATGCTTACTAAGTGATGCATATCAAAAACATAGATATAGAAGTCATCAATCATGTCGGCCAACCATGTATGATTCCTCAATTAGCTTGACCATCATCAATTTCTCATCCGGATTAAGGTCTGATGTTTTGCCAGTCAATTCTTCCTCAGTTAACTCTATCTGTCAAGAACTCAACACTTAGATGCTCATCTCTTTTCACTCTTTCATCACCAGAGGCTCAATCTCTGGAATGTAGCATTCATGGTACTCCTCTTGACTTCCCTAATTCTGCACTTTGCTGAGACACATCCTCTGAGAGATCTGGACCTGATTGTCAGACCTTGCTGCATGCTCTGTTCTTGCTCACCGGGCCAAAATACTCTTCAATTTGACTTCCGGTATAGACATACCATGTGTTGTGGATGTGTGGGATGGGCTTTGTTGCCATCAATGACAACAATCATAAAGCCACACAGTGTCTCTTGCCAACAATCTCCCCCTTTGGCATTGATGGCAACACTTAGTGAAAAATGACTAAGTGTTGTAACAAACTCCCCCTTGGCTGATGCTCTGTCTTATGTACACTATTACCGGAGCTCCCCCTTAGCTGGATTCCACATTTTTCACTACTTCCTCACTCCCCCTTTGACATCAATGGAAAAGGGTGAAATCCGCACACCAAAACTTTTAAAAATCAATCTACATATTACCGCATAAGTATATATACAAGTTGTACTTACATATACTTTAGTATATCCGCAAAGGTGGTTTTCAACTAGACAAATTCTGTTGCCCAACTTTGCTTCATCCTATCCAAAATTGAGATGTGACCACTTAACAAAAATGTAAAAGCTTCTGCCCTCTTTAAGTCTGCCGGATCACTGGTCCGGGTTATGGTCTGAGCATCAGTTAGGGCCTCATGCATGGCCTCTAACTTAGGGATAATTATCCCTCTAAGTTCGCTCATTCTGCTTATTCTATTCTTCTTCTCCTTCTCAAGCCTCTTTAACTCATTTATAGTGACAATAGTCTGGCACTCTTGATTCATTATGGATGAGGTTAGAGGATCAAAATTTTGAGATAAATTTGACAGTTTACCCTCTTGTTCTTCCACCTTCTTTGCAATATCTGCTGTCGCTCTAAGCTTTTTATCCCAATATCCAGATTTCTCCTATCATTTGCTATGAGTCCCTGCACTTCAGAGAATCTCTTTCCCAAAAACTCTTTCCGGACTTTCTCTTCTGCTGATTTCTCCAAGGAATCAAAATGTGTGCTAATAGAATTAACAAGAGATTTCAAGTTACCGGATGAAGAGGCCGAAGGATCCTTCTGGAAGGATGGCATGATCTTCTCCAACACACCGGATGCAATTTCTATCAGCTCACAGTCTTCCATGTGAGACTTCAGAATCTTTTCTTTTGCTTTGGCTTGAGCAAAAGATGCTACCTTCATTATCTGGACCGGAGAGAGAGAGTCAAAATTGAGTGGTCCTTGGAACAGCTCTGGTTCATCTAATTCCATCATTTCTTTGGTCAGGAAGTCTTTAACTGCTTCTGTAGTGTCTCTTGCTAGAGACAGTTTTCTTTCCTTCTGCAGCCTTAGAACTGTCCCCTGGGGTCTTCTCTATTTGATCTTCTTCTCTTCCCTTTACCTCTTCTTCTTGACCGATTTTCTCTTCCTTTCTTTCTTCTCCTTCAGTTCCAGAGTTAGCTGGGGGATCCGGAAGAGAGATGTTTACTTCTTCATGGACTTCCTCTTCTGGAACAGAGGAATCCAAGTCCTTAGTCTTTTCCTCACCTATCTCATTTGACTCTTCTGTAGTTTTCTCAGTAGAATCTTCCTTTGATGCATTTAATCCTTCGTCATCCATGTCAGAAGGTTCATCACCTATGTCCTCTATAACAGGAAGATTGAATCTTTTAAATGCATTCAGGAGGATGTCCTCTGTTTCTTTGGCAACTTGATCTCTCTCTCCAAGCATAAGCTGGTTCATTCTTGCTTTGCTCTGAAACTCATCCTTGCAATCCTTGAAGATCATGTTCATTTGTTGAGAGGTAATGGAAGGATAGAGTTGAATATCAATATGTTCCCGGATCTCTAGGTCCTTTGCCTTAGCATTCTCCTTTCTCATTTCAAGTTCCTTCTCTAAACTTTTGGGAATTAGAGAGATGATTTCAATGAATGCTTTGTTATAAATGTTAAGATACTTGACTGTAGCGTCTTCTAGGATTTTCTTGTCAGTATCACTAAACTCATCATAAAATTTTGTTAATGGTTGCAGATTTCCATCCACTGTGACTGTCTTGATAACATTCTCAACAGAAGGAGTGGACTTTTCAACAAATTCTTCTGCCTCTTCTTCTTTATTTGCATTGGCAAAGGATCCACCTGATGTTTTCTTCTTCTTCTTCATTTTCTTAACCTCCTCATTTGTCTCTATCTCTTCATCATCTTTTTGACTTATGTAGGATCTTGTAGGCTTGGTTTTTGTTCTCTTTTCTCCCTTTCCGGATGTCTTTGCATCTGGTTTGGAGGATTTTGAGCTCTTAGAGGTGGTAGGTGTAGAACTCTTTGAGGATCTAGTCCGAGAGGGGGTTTGCACCGGATCACTTTCTTTTTCTGCATCTTATCTCTCTTTCTCTGCTCTTTCTAGTTTCTCTCTATTTGCATCGACTGCTTCTTTTGAAATGCCATATCTTTTGGCAACTTTCTCTACTTCTCTTCTCACTTTTCTTTTCATCTCCGGTTGTCTTAGCTCAACATGAATTTTTACACTCAATTCTTCAAAGGTTCCAAACCTTTCTGCCTCAGGGTCCTTAGGCTAACTTAGTAGGTGTTGGACATGCAGTTCCAGAATTTTCTCATCCACCTCATAGCCCATTGGCATAATCCATACTATTCTGGGCTCCACTGCCTCCATTAGGCATTGATCAATGTCTACCATGAAGCACACTGTATTCATGTATTTTTCAACTAATGTTTGTGGAATTCTTTCTCTGGCTTGCTTCATACCTTAAAATTCTTGAAATATCCCCAGATAGCTATGCTTTGAGCCTTGACATCACCAAGCCCATACATATAATCTCTGATTTGTATGGCAACTAGTCTGTCATTTTGCCATACCCAACACTGGATCCGGGTAGCTCATTCATATAGTAAAAGAATAGACATAGTATCAAGCCACCGTACTTAAATGAATTCTTCTTATCCTTCTTTATTTTCTATAAATTCTCTAACAGTTGGTTTAGGAGAAGCTCACAAAGATCATAGTCAACATTTTTCCTTAGCATTTCATATGCAGTATATATAGTAGTTTCGGATACTGAATTCTCCCTGCTGGAGTGATAGATTTTGTAACCAATTGTCATAGAGGCAAATCTGATATCTGGATCTATGATGTCTTCTATTTTCATTGCCCTCTTGTCAAATTTTGATCTGGTAGCCTCACTTACAGTTTGGTTTTTGACTAATTTGAGAGCAGGCAACCCACCGGATGAGTGCAATCTGGTTACTACCCTAATGGCATCTTTTATGATCTTAAATGTGTTAGAATCTAAAAAGATTATTAACCCAGAAAACTAGTGCAAATGAATAGATATCTAAACTACGAATGCAAATGATACAAAATCAAAATAGCAACATAGAGTCAGTCTCCAAGAGAGTAATGCAAATGCTAGAAGCAAAATAGCATTAAGAGGATGCAAAAGCAAAAGATATGAAATACAAGCCAAGTAGCATGCTTATATAGACCAGGGAGAGGGAGGAGGTGGCAACATCAACCAATGAGGAGCAACCATCTATCAGACTAAATATAGCAAAGTATCTTCCCAAGATAGCTAATGGATGCTCACATGTAGGAAGGTGACACCTCGCAACCACTCACCTAATAAGACATGCTTTATTAACCTAAGCGAGATTAATAGAAGTGTAGGAAAAACCTAGGAATATAGGGTAAAATAAATAACCCAACTAGAAAATAAAAACCTACACTAACACCCCCCATAAGCGAAGCTTAGGTGGATGTAGAAATGGGTCATGACAAATCAAGCCTGATGAGGTACCCATGTACATAAAATTCCCCCAAAGAGAGAGAAAAGCCCCCCCCCCCCCAAAAAAAAAAAAAAGTAGAGAGAGAAGAGACCCCCCCAAAAAGTAGAGAGAGTCAGGACTTCGAGTGAGAGGAAGAAGCCCCCACAGAAGATGAAGCATCCTGCACCCCCAGCAAAGCTCGCAAATGAAGGAACTTGCTCTCAATGAAGGGTTTGGTGAAGATATCAGTAACCTGCTCGGAAGTCAGATAGTAGCGAAGGTCGATGACGTGGCCATGGATGAGCTCCCAGATGTAGTGCACGTGGACCTCTATGTGTTTGGTCCGTTGATGATGGACCAGATTTCGTGAGATCTGAATGGCACTCTGGTTGTCACAAAATATGACTGATGGCCGTTTGATCTGAGTACCAAACTCAGTGAGAAGATTTTGAAGCCAAATGGCCTCAATGGTGGCATTCACAACCCCCTGATACTCAGCCTCAGTAGAAGATAGAGCAATAGCAGACTGCTTCTTGCTCGACCAACAAACAGGACCTAAACCAAGTGAGAAGCTGTAACCTGAAGTAGACTTAAGATCCTGAGAATCGCCTGCCCAATCTGAATCTGTGTAGCACACCAAGTCAAGCTCAATGCTCGCTGCATAGTGAATCCCAAAACTATGAGTACCCTGAATGTAGTGAAGGATCCGCTTGGCTGCTTTCCAGTGCAGCTCATGAGGCTTCTGCATGAATTGAGAGACCATGCCTACAACATATGAAATGTCAGGTCTCGTATGAGTTAGATAAATGAGACTCCCAACAAGTTGTCGGTACAAAGTGCCATCAACAAGTGGAGAAGAACACTGAGCCTCAAGTTTGACTCTAGAAAGAAAGGGAGTCGAAGTAGGCTTACAGTCAACCATATAAAACCTCAAGAGCAAATCTAGAGCATACTTGGACTGTGTGATGGTGATCCCGGAAGAAGACTGAAAGATCTCAATTTTGAGAAAGTAATGCAACAAGCCCAAGTCAGTCATCAGAAACCTATCATGAAGGGTAGTTTTGATAGCCCCAATGGTGGATGAAGAACTCCCTGTGATCAGCAAGTCATCAACATATAGAACCAAAAATAGGAGTGAATCATCCTTCTGCAGAATGTAGACATTGGGATCGGAATGGCACCGAGTGAACCCAACTGATAGAAGGAAGGAGTCCATCTTGGCATACCAGGGCCGAGGAGCCTGTTTGAGGCCATAGAGAGACTTTCGAAGATGGCACACAAGTGAAGAATCCTGAAGGAACCCCTGTGGCTGCTCCATGTAGATCTCCTCCTAAAGGTCACCGTGAAGAAAAGCACTCTTCACATCCATCTGGTGTACTTCCCAACGATTAGCTGCAGTAATGGCAAGAACAAGTCAGATGGAATTCATTCGGGCAACTGGCAGAAAAGTCTCAAAGTAGTCAATCCCAGGAACCTGGAAGAATCCTTTGGTGACCAAGCGAGCCTTATGCTTGTCAACTGACCCATCTGCTGAAAATTTTGTCTGATAGATCCACTTACATCGAACAAGTTTTCTTCCCTTAGGAAGAGGGACAAGATCCCAAGTGTGGTTCCTTATCAAGGAACTATACTCCTCCTGCATAGCTGTATCCCACTCAGGAATACCAGAAGCCTCATGAAAAGACTGTAGATCTAAGGCAGTAGCAATGAAGACATGTGGAACATCCTAGAACTGTGAATGAGTCCGCCTAGTGTCTGATGGATCCCCAACCCAATCACCTGCAGACTGCAAGGTCTGTCTAGCCCAAAATGGACCGGAAGATGGAGAATCTGGAGGAGAATCATCAACCTTTGAATGATGACTAGGAGAGGAAGGAGGTGAGTCCTCTGAATCACTCTCTGCATTAGAAGTGGAGGTAGAAGACTCTTAGGTGAATCTGACTCATTAGAAGATCTGTCATGTATCCCAAGTGACTCCAATGTCAAAGTAGGAGTTGGAGAAGTGATAGAAAGTGAGCTCGAAGAGCCCTCCTCAAACTAAACACTCCTCTTAATGAACAACTTATGTGTAGTAGGGTGGAGCAATTGATAACCCTTCACACCATCAGGATAACCTACAAATATGCAAAGTCTGCTCTATGGATCCAAGGCCTTGTGTTTCTCTACAGGAATGTGGTCCCATGTAGGAGAACCAAAAACTTGAAAGTGCTTAACTGATGGTTTCTGACCGCTCCAAGCTTCAAAAGAAGTGACTCCCTTCAAGGCTCGGTGAGGAACACAGTTCTGGATATAACAAGCATAGTTAATGGCCTCTGCCCAATACTGTGGTGCAAGAGATCTGGAGTGAATCATGGAGTTCGCCATTTCCTTCAAGGACCTATTCTTCCATTCTACAACACCATTCTACTGAGGATTGTATGGAACTAAATGTTGCAAATCAATCCCCTCTGAAGTGCAAAACCTCTCAAACTGATGGTTGACATACTCACCACCATTGTCAGTGCACAAAACTTTGATGGCTTTCTCAGATTGCTTTTCTACAAAAGTCTTGAAGTCCTAAAAGTGATCAAATACCTCAGACTTCTGTCTGAGAAAGTACACCTAAGTATATCGAGAAAAGTCATCAATGAATGTGAGGACATATCTAGCCCTGCTGAAAGAAGGATGTTGAAATGGACCAGCCAAATCACCATGAACTAACTCCAGTATCTATGAAGCTCTCCATGCCTTACCTTTGTCAAAATTTTCCTTAGGATGCTTACTAAGAATGCAACCTTGGCAAATGCCACCTGAAAACTGAATTGAAGGCAACCCTATGACCATGCTCTGCTGGTTGAGCTGCTGCAAGTAGCGGGAGTTAAGATGGCCAAACCGCTCATGCCATAATCTACTCACATCATTAGAATGAGTGAGCAAAATAGTCGAAGGAGGATCAGGAACAAAGTGAGAAAATAGATAGAGTTGTGACTGATGATTTGCTCTCCCAACTGCAACTGTAGAACCATTGTGTAACTCATGAATCTCCACTGAATTAGGAGTGAACTCAACCTGCTTGCCTGAACCTGTGTGACTGATTTGGTATATCGATAAGAGATTAGTTGATAATGAGGGCACACAAAGAACATCATGGAATGTGCCATCCCCCACATCAACAAACCCTCTCCCACACACCTCAATAGGAGTGTCATCACCCATCAAAATAGAAGGCATAGTACACGGCTCCAAAGATGCAAGTTCTTCCTTAGATGAAGCCATGTGGTGTGAAGCACCCGAATCAAGAACCCAAGTGGGTGCTGAAGAAGCAATTGCAACAAGGGCCTTGCCCTTTCCTTTCCCCTTGTTGTTTTCTTTTGCCTTGTTAGACCCCTCATTAGAATTCTATTTGATAGACTCAGGAACACTGATATTATTCTTCTCAAGAATGTGTGTCAAGTGATCAATTTGTTTCTTCAGACATTTATGTTCATCACGACCGGGTCTTTTACAATAGGCACATTGGACCCTCTCTTTCTTAGGTTTGTCGCCCTTGGAAGATTGGGTCTCATTAGTTGCTTTTGAAGCAACCGTTGTCTGATCCTTCTTCTCGTTGCTATTCTTCTGTTTCTTATCCTTACTATTGTTGTTACTACTTTGTCCTTTTTGTTTTTTTGTGCCTTGGTTGGCAGCCAAGGCACGTGACTTAGAGGACTTAAGAGTGCCCATCTAGATTAGCTTGTCCTGTTCCCAAGTGAGATTGAGAGCAAAATCATCTAAAGATGGCATGGTGAATTGAGTACCAAGTGCACCCTTAGTAGCATAGAAGGTAGAAACAAACACAGAATATTCTGAACTTAGCTTAGAGAGAATACTAAGAATCAGTTGTTCATCTTTCTTTTCAATTCCACATTGTTTTAACTACAGCCTTAGTGATTTGAATTTAGTGAAAAAATTCTGGATTGTGTTGAAATTGCCTGGACTTAAACTAATTAGTTCATTTTCCAACATATGACCCCTCATTGAATCTTGTGTGCCAAATAGTGTTTCTAGCTTTGTCTAGATTTCATTTGGTGTATTCAAAGACTCAATGTGAAAGAGCAAATTAGGAGAAACAGACAAACACAATGTTCTATATGCCTCATCACATTTGTTAAACCACTTAGGCTTATCTTCATCTTTAGCAGGTTCAGTTTCAAGTCTCATAGTTATCCTATTTAATCCAGCTTTCCTTAAGTGAATTGACATGCGTGATTTCCACTCAAAGTAATTGTATGGAGTTAGGATGGGTAGATTTGTTTGATCCATGATGAAGAAATGCAGAGAAGAAATGTCGAAAAGAAGAGAACACAACCAGGACAACCCCCCCTTTTTCACTCAATCAAAGAACCCCCCCAAGAAAATATGATTTGACACTTTATATTAGTGTGTTTACAACTACCACTAGAAAGAAATACTAAGTGGTCTTGATTTCAATGCATTACAAAACCCTCACGAAGAGCATATGCTAAAAATACAACTTTGGCACAATACTTAGAGAAATAAACAACACCACTGTGATCTACTAGAAAAATCATGCACTTTCAAAAAATGAATCGCCTCGATACGAGGTCGTTTGTGAAAGTTATGATCCTCCGAAGTTCCCAAAACGAGAACTATCCAATGTCACGACTGAGAATTTGCAATTTCTAAAAAATCTTGGCATCAAAATCAAAAAAATATCTGCACTAGTGCATAGAGCACGAAAACATAGCCAAAATAAAAAAAAATTTCGTTGGAAAAGGAGTCCGTATGAGAAAGAACGGAGCATTTGAAAACTGCCTTCAAAACTGCCACTACCAACGAAGAGGGGTCCTGCTGTAACTTTCTGAGCATGTTTTTGCAAAATATACAGACTACATGCAAAAATAGAAAGATATTCAAATGGTTTTTCTATGTTGCGAACAAAACCCAGAAGGCATTTTTTTTGTTGGTGTACAGAATATGTTGATCCAGTGTAAACAGAACGCCTTTAGCTACAAAAAATGACCCCATCAACCAAAAAATGACATGCAAAGACTGAATCAGCTACCTAAGACAAGCAATGGCATGCTGGAACCTGCAATATTGATTGAAAACACCAAATATGCAAGTTGGTTGTCAGATTTGAGCTCGAAACCCCAGTTCCGCAACTGTGTATGACGATCTCTGATTTCGGTGAAATGAAAACCAGATCTTACTTTCTCAAGCCTCCTGGATGCGTTGGAACAGCTGGAAATGCTGCTAGTATAACCAGAAATGCTGCAATCACCTAGATTTCATAAAACACATGTGCAAACCCCAAAGATTGAAAAAGCTTTCGTCAAACTTTTCTGATTCTCAAGATCATCCGAAGATGCAAGAGAAGAGCATACTGGGTTTTCTAAAAAACTGCAATAAGATTTATTAGCCCCCCCTGAATCTCTCAAATATGGAAACTAAAATCTACTCTTGTACATAGAATAGCTCTGATACCATGTTAGAATCTGAAAAGATTATTAACCTAGAAAACTAGTGTAAATGAATAGATATCTAAACTATGAATGCAAATGATACAAAATTAAAATAGCAACATAGAGTCAGTCTCCAAGAGAGTAATGCAAATTCTAGAAGCAAAATAGCATTAAGAGGATGCAAAAGCAAAAGATATGAAATACAAGCCAAGTAGCATGCTTATATAGACTAGGGAGAGGGAGGAGGTGGCAACACCGACCAATGAGGAGCGACCATCTATCGGACTAAAGATAGCAAAGTATCTTCCCAAGATAGCTAATGGATGCTCACATGTAGGAAGGTGACACCTCGCAACCACTTACCTAATAAGACATGCTTTATTAACCTAAGCGAGATTAATAGAAGTGTAGGAAAAACCTAGGAATATAGGGAAAAATAAATAACCCAACTAGAAAATAAAAACTTACACTAACAAAATGGCCTCATCAACCACATGAAGTTGTAATGCATTCTGCTTAGAACATACCGAACCCATTCATCTTCTGCAAAATAGGGGAAATAGATGCAATGTCCAAAATGCATATTCCGGATGGCCTTGTATTAGGGTTTAAGTTCAAATGTTTCATCTATTAATTCCTTGTGATAGATATCCATCAGCTTGGATTCCCCAAATTCCTCAATGTTGGCATGAATGTATACCCTAACATCTTCTACATGCAGAATCCCATGTGGAATGCTAGAGAATGTGCCTAGGGGATCAGCTTCTAGGGATTTGTAATGATGTTTCTTGAACTTAGGGCGCGGCCTATCAGCGATCTTAATAACATTTGGAGTAGCCATCTTTCAAAAGATTCAGAGAGAGATATTCAAGAGTGGAAATACCTTTTTATGCTTTTAGGGTTCACGATAAGAGCCGAAAAGATCACTGGTTGAATCCAATTCTGCAGTTGATCCTTGAGAGGGTTGAAGCAATCTTGTTGCAGAGCTCTTTCTTTCTTCTTCTCGAATGCAAATGTGCAAATGATGAACGAAAGAACCCTTTTTATTTATGCACAAACCCTAATTCCATATTGCAATAAATGCACAACTTAAGTCATTCTGGTTGCCTTGTTCTCCTTGTTCTGAGAGAGATCCTTCCAGACCACTGAGATGCACTTAGAATGATAACTTACAATGTATCCCCCTTCCTTGAATCATCCTATTTATCCACAGATCAAGGTATTTCAATTTTGGATCATACCGGATCTAACTGTGAAAATCCTGCTTTTACCGGATGACTGTCAAACCAGATCAATTTTGGGTGATTAGCCTCTTCAAACTTCTTGCGGATCTTTTATATTTTTACTAAGGGTTATTTAGATATCTCTTTGAGAACTTTTCAATCCGCTACACTCCATGTGCCAATTTAGGCACCAATTGACTGGCTGGGGGAAATTGTTTTCTTTTGTGACTCCCCCTGAGCCAGAGCTCATCTATTTAGTTTCCGGAAGGAATATCAGTACCAGATTTTGGTGCAGATCCATCCCCAACATTTTATATACTTCTCTTCACCTAAATTTTGTTCATCTCCCTTTGAACTTCATCCGCATTCACTTTTCCTTTTCCTTTGTCTTGATTTTGATTATGATGCCCTTTTATCCTGATTCTTACTTCTGCAGAATTTGGCAATATGACTGGATCTATTGCAATTGTAGCAAGCTATATTTCTTTGCATATTTGACTGATATCCTCTTGATCTACATTGATTAGCCATATGCCCCATTCTATTGCATGCAAAGCATCTACCATTGAATGAATTATTTATTTGCTTATTTCTACATTCATGAGATTTGTGACCATACCTTTTGCAGTTAAAACACTGTCCGGAGAAGGATGAATTAGTCTGATTCATTCTTCTTATGCATTGATTTGCTTTATGACCAAAGTTATTGCAATTGTGGCAGTATCCATTGAAGGATGGATATCTCTAAGCATTTGGTTGTCTTACAGGAGGTCTTCTAGGCCTGTACCTTAGATTTCTTGATCCAGAGTTCTTCTGACTGGATCCAGAGATTTCACCTTTCTCATATCCCAAGCCATGCTTGTCATCTACCCTCTTATGGCTTTCAAGAAGAACTTCAAGTTGAGCAGAGCTGATCTTAAATTTTTCTTTGTATTCATTTGCTGTTCGAAGATCCCTTTTAAGAGTGTCTATCTGATTTTCAAGTTCTTCATTATCTCTAGCTTCTTCAAGATTAGATTCCAGATGCCTGATTATTCTATCCATTTTGTGGTAATCTTCTGACTTCTCCTTGAGAGATTGTCTTATATTATCTTCCCTTTTTTTTCTCTTTAATTTCTTGGGTGAATTTCATAACCCCTGATTCCATTTCATGTCTTACCATAATGACCTCTTTTGATAGCTTCTCACATAACTTGTTTTTCTCATTCAGATCTTCATTAGTATCATTGGTTTCACTTTGACTTGCTAATTGATGAAGAAGTTCCTTTCTCTTTTTCACAGAGATACTCAATTTTTCTTTTAGTTCATTTATGAAGTCATCAGCTTGTTTGAGTCTTTCCCTCAGGTTATTGACTTCAGAGTGAGATTGCTCAAGATCATCTAGGGTAGACTGAAGTTGTTCCCTCATGCCATACATATCCATTGAGATTCCCAGATCTTCCTCAAGTTGTTAGGCTCTGTTTGGGGAACTTGGCTCTGATACCAATTGTTAGAAACAAGGCAGATAACTGAGAGGGGGGTGAATCAATTATCTTAAATTTTTTAACTTTCTTTTCTTCTTTAACAATAGTGCAGCATCAAAACATATAAGCATAAATGAACATGAGAGCAGAAATGAAATCAACACACATAACACAAGGATTTTTACGTGGAAAACCCTGTTAAGGGAAAAATCACGGGGTGACTAACCCAAGATTGTATTCTCTGTTAAAAGAATAAGAAGTACAAAATGGCACTTGCCAATTAGGGCTCACTGCCCGAGCACACTGTTCACAAGAGGCTCACTACCTACAATAGTTTATAGAAAGTAACCAGGTATTTGAATTGATGTGAAGCATCCACATATGCTAAGGTTCAGTTCCGGTTAGGCTCAATATACCGATCTATTGCACTTCATTCTTCCTCTGCTTTGCTGCTGCTGTTCTGTCACATACCGGACCTGTATAGCCACTTCCACACTTATCTCTGCCCTTTTTGCACACTATATCACTTTTCACACCCCTTCATATTGAAATCCATCTGGTATATATATCCGGACCAAGGATTTCAACATCATTCTAGTCGGCATCTGGAATACTCAAGATTTTCCCAAACTCTAGTTTGTCGGCTGAATCCATGCTTACTAAGTGATGCGTATCAAAAACATAGATATAGAAGTCATCAATCATGTCAGCCAACCATGTATGATTCCTCAATTAGCTTGACCATCATCAATTTCTCATCTAGCTTAAGGTCTGATGTTCTGCCGGTTAGTTCTTCCTCAGTTAACTCTATCTGTGAAGAACTCAACACTTAGATGCTCATCTCTTTTCACTCTTTCATCACCGGAGGCTCAATCTCTGGAATGTAGCATTCATGGTACTCCTATCGACTTCCCCAAGTCCGTACTTTGCTGAGATACATCCTCTGAGAGATCCAGACCTGATTGTCGAACCTTGCTGCATGCTCTGTTCTTGCTCACCGGACCAAAATACTCTTCAATCTGACTTCCGGTATAGACATACCATGTGCTGCGGATGTGTGGGATGGCCTTTGTTGCCATCAATGACAACAATCATGAAGCCACACAGTGTCTCTTGCCAACATTTTATCCTTTAGTTCTTCAAAGAAAATTGTGAGTTTTCGCATGCAAACAAAGGCAAATTTGCAGTTATCAAAAGCAGTCAAGCCAAAAATAATAAACGCCAATAATTAAGGAAGTTTTAGAGGTTTTTATAAAAAGAAAAAAATGACAGAAGAAAAGGGGGGGTTGACCATTATTTCTGGTCACACAAATTGCAGTAGAGAAAGAGGGCACGATCTTTCTACAACAAAGAAGTTCACTAATTCTGTAAATGATAGGGACAACAAAGGGCAGTGACATGGGAGAGAGGATGGACCCCTTGAGCAAATGAAACTATTTGGATATTTCCTTTTATGTATGCAATCTTTTAATGATGGTTATGGTTGCTTAAACATAGAAAATTGGCTTGTGTTATGGTTCCTTTGTGTTCTATATTTGACCTGGGTCAGCCTTCTAAAACAACTCGCATTAACCTCTCCTGGTGCTGGCTCTTGTGTCTCTATTATCGCTATTGTCCATTTTTTTCTACCTTGTGGTTGATCTATTTTTGATTATTATAAGCACTTTTAACCGGAGCTATGAACTGGAAAGGGTTTTGAAAGGGCTCCAAAACCTTGTACAACCTCAAAACCTTGTACAACCTCATGAATCAAGAAAGAACCAACTACAACATGAGACAAGAAGCAACAAAGAAGCAAGCCTTAAACATAGCAAGGCCACAACAAAGGGGCAGCCCTAAACAAAATCATGGTGGTTTAAAACCAAACCTCACCAAAAAACTCTAATGAGGAAATTGAGTTGTCTTGCCTTTTTTAGAAGCTGAATCAAGCTTAACCAAAGGACACCTATTCTTATCCTTCAAAGGAGTCACCTGCTCATTTCCACCAAGACCAACCATAACAATATCCTTATCTTTTCTTTCATTCCTTGTAGCATAACATTTATTATCATTATTCTCACACTCTTTCCCATGCTCATGAGTTTGATTATAGGAATTGGAGAAGTTCCCAGCTTTGACAAAGTAGAGAAACCTGCGAAGATGTCTCGTAAATAATTTTCTGCTCCCAAATACCAAATTTGGAGCACAATTTAATGACTTTAGGCAATACCTTATCAAGATCAACACTCACACAAAATCTAGCAAAGACAAGATGCTTCATAGATTTAGTAACATGGTCAATAGATAAAAACTAACCTATAACATTTTCTATACCTCAGATTATGGCTTCAGTCCAGTACTCTAAAGGAAGCCCTGGTAGTCTAACCCAAATAGAAACCCTATTAAAAATTTCCTTGGTTGCATCAAAACCAGGAGACCATCTTTTCAACATCAGATTTGACTTACCAAGGAACCAAAGAACTCCCTATAGGACAATCTTGCTTTCCTCGAGAGATCCAAAAGACAAAAGGAAAAATCCATTAGACATGGCAGCCACATTGATATGATCAGACTCACCCCATCTTTTTTGAGCCCATTTTCTGACCACAACAATATTTAGGTGAAAGCTTGAGAATCTCCCAATAATGACATTCTCCATGTAGGCAATAGCTTTGTCAACATCCTCATCAGGGACCTACAAAAAGATGCAAGAACCATCTAAAGCATTTGGAGAAACACCTGAATAGATGTCAGAAGCATGCAAAGAAGAAGAGGAATCCCCCACCAACAGTTGAGCCAAGGGATCTCCAGATTGATCTGTATTAGCTAACGAGTTGATTTGCAGGTTCAGATCCTGCAAAACCTACTTAGAAAGGGGACCCAAAGTAGGAGTACCCTCTCCAAGACAACCCTGCAACATGCAAGGCGGCAACACCCTAGTAGGGTTCACCAGATCCAAAGATAAAACATAGTTATTCAAATTTACCTGATTGGAAACAGGCAAAATAGGGCAAGATGCCAACAATCTAGACACATTTCTCTTAGCAGAAACCCTAGCATCCTTTGTAGGGGCCGTTGGAGGAGAAAAGAAACCCTTCTTTAGCACCCCACAAAGCCTAGAAAAATTAGAATTTGAAGGAGCCACAGAATGCCCCTTCTGCAACATAGACCACTGCACCTCCAACCAGATATCTAGGAGAGTTTCCTCCTCTTCTTCTTATTCCATAGAGAGATGCCATTCATCAGATCCTCCATCATCATCCTCTTCTCCATCGTCATCCTCTCCATCTTCATCCTCTCCCTGCAGGGGTAATTTGCTACCACCCTGCAAAAAACTCTAGCTCCGTCCTCGTGCCTGCCCACTCCTACTCCCCTTCATGCTCCCGCTTGTGGTCGATCTGTTATTTTCTTTTCTCACTTGCAAATATGCTTTGGAAATTGTATTCTATTTCTTGATCACTGAAATAATACCTGACATGCGTTTTATACTCTTCATAAGCGTTGGAAGGAGGAACGACCTGCTATCCCACTAACTTTTTGGGATCTAAACATCCTACCATCTTTTTCTTTAACCAATGGTGGCTGTAGTTGATTCGACCTGCTGTGATTGTCTTAAAAATTAGTTTATAAATTGATAAAAACTACCCCTTGTGATCGCTGAAATCTATTAAAACATGCTTGCTGAATCTTCATCTTATTGTTCTTCATCTCATTTCACCTTGTAGCGGTCTTTTACTAGCTCCTGAAGTTGTCTTTATCTATTTTATTGCTGTTGAATCTGCACAGTTCTTGTAGCCTACATTTTAGATTCCTGTCTCCCATTTTTTAGGTTCACGTAGCTTTCTATTATTCCTGCCACCAGTGTTAACAATTCCTGTTGCCAGTATTAGCAGTTCCTGCCACCAGTTTTAAACTGTTCCTGTAGCAAACAACAAACTATTCCTATAGCAGACTGTCTCATGTAGCAAACTAGTTCCTGTAGCTTCTCTAAAACACTTTTAAAATAGCTATGTTATTTCATAGAACAGAGATGATTATTTATTGATTGGTATTTATGCTTATTTAGTGTTGAAACCTGTTTAAATATCTATTACAATAAAACTCTATGAATGATTAAAATCATGAAACGGTATTGAATGGAAAGAGCTAAACATTATTTTTCTTCAACCTTTTTGATAACAAATTACAATTAAGGAGTATAATCAGATTTTAGACACCCAATTTATGCTTACATATTTGAATGAATAGATTGTATGTTAAAATTATCTTTCTTTATATGTTAGAATGATGGAGTAAAATTTGTGATGTAAATATCATTGTCTTATTAAAACTTCTTGAAGAGAATTAGTATACTTGATTAGAATGGTGTAGAAAACTTGATACATATTATGGAAATAGAATGAAATATGAATTAGGAAATAAAACCAATTTGATGACCTTTAGATGCAATTGTATGAACAAATGATGGATTATTGCTTGAAATGTGTGTTTTCATGATTGATGCATGGGAAAGGGATTAGAAATGGTCATAGGTGATTTTGGATTTATTTATTTTATTTATTCATTGATTTATTTATTTATTTGTTTATTTGGGGAAAGAAGGTAGATTTTTATCTAGGAATGTGTTTGGGTTACTTTTTGGGCTAGGATGCCGAATGTGGATTATCAGAGATGATTTTTGCTCTTTTCAGGAATTGAACCAGGTTACTATGTTTAAAGGTTTAGATCTAAATGAGATAACATTGAAAAAGATGTTTATTTTGTCTAGCAAACTTATTTATATATATCTCTGCCACATCCTGTTGTGAGACAATCTGCATTTCATTATTTAAAATTACACATTTAGACATTAGGGTTGCATCGAGTGTTCCCTCCTGCAAGTTGTTTCCAGGTAGCTAGACATTTTGTGCAGGACTGGGTTTCCTTCATTTCATGAAGGGATCTGGGGAAGTGTAATTGCTTCATGGTTGGATGGAAAAGCACTTGGGCTATGTTCCCATCTCTCAGCTCGCAGGTGGAGGACCACTTGGTTCGTGCGACTGATGAACGTATTGATTCATTTATTCTTGTTGTACATGATCATTGTAACTTGTAATTGGATGTATTGTAACTTGTAAGTGGATAGCATGTGCCTTCTTTTATTTTTATAGTGTTAGATAGACCCTAATGATTGTTCTTGAGTATGATTGACTAGGTTCTTTTCTTCTTTTAGGGTTATGCATTAGTATGTGAAAGAGGATGTTGGATCATATGTTTGACTTAATTTATTTTGCTTTCTAGTGAATGCTGGCTTGAAATACATATTGTATTGTTTATTGAGAGCATGATCATGAATATGGATTCATTATGTGGTTATAAGAAAGATAGTATTACATTGCCTCATTGAAGTTTAAGGAGAGAAATGATAACTGTTGCTTGTAGGAAAGAATCGTGTGTTGTGATAACTTGGTTTGTGAACCCAATTTTGTCCTAACTTAAATCTTGGTTGTTGAATGTTTGGAAGTATATGACTGTATGAATGTTTTATTTTGCCGCAAAATTGTGTTTGAAAGGAGAATGGCTATTTTTCTTTCTATGCTTTTGGGAAGTTGCCTTCCAGGACGAGTGCCAAATATAGGGAAATAGGGAAGCAGGTTTTCTTTTCAAAACCTATACACTGCTAATTGGTTTTTTGTATTTAATTCCTTGCCATATCCTATTAATGAGATGATGCATTCAAGTTGGGGATGCATGTAGGTTAACAGGGACGCACCAGGTGAGGTTGGGCATTCTTCATTTTGATTGTGATTTCTGGGGTCGAAATGCAATCTTTGTTGCTAGGTATCTTCAGCGATGTTGTGTGGAAATGATCTTATGATATAGAGGTGTTTGGAATCTTAGAGGTCTAGGTTTCTTGTGCAATTAAGTGTGTTCTCTTAACTCACCCCAATTTGGATCCAGGCGTAGTGTAGCATCGTACTCCCTCTCTAGTGGCTAGAATTAGTCACATAGTTCATGTAATGTGAAACTTTTGAATTTTGATATTTATTTATTTGACTTTGATAATTTCTCTAAATGTTGTAAAGACCATTATTGAAAATTTTATTTTTATTTATGAAAAAGTATAGCCATCGAAAATTTGATATTTAGTGTTGAAATTGAGCTCATTTTATAGCTTATTGTTGGAATTGAAATTTTATTTTCTTCAGAATTTATTTATTTATTCATTATTCGTGGCTATGCTTGAATGTTTTAAAACTGTTGGTCATGTATCATGTTATGTTTTCTATCATGTCCATGACGGGCCTTTGATAGGTTGTGTAAGGGAGTAGGATGCAGAGAATGTGTTGTTTCGTAGTGAGTGTGTTACTAAGAGCTTTAGTAGATTGAGTTCATTAATTGTTGTTAGATGCATTAAACATTGTTGAAGTGTTGAGGAAGTTCTGAAATGGATTTTGGTGTCACTATGGATCACTTGAAGTAAGTTGAAATTTTGTATGAAGTTAAAGGTTAATGGGGTGAAAAGGAATTTTTGATAGAAGAATTGGAAAAAGTTAATAAAGAATTGATAATGTTAAAAAGGAGTAATATAGAATATATGGAAAGAATAAAGGAGTTAGGAAGGAAAAGTTATGATTTTTTTTGTGAAAATAACCTTTTGGAAAAAGAATTGGTGAAAGGAACGAGATTCAAATTGATGAGTTAAAATAAAATGAGTGTTGAAATCAACCGTTAGTTTGTGAAGTCTCATGTGACATAGATGATTTGTGTTCTTTTGATCAATCACTTGGTAGTTTGCTTAAGAATGTAAGGATGAAAATGATGATGAATCTACTATCATAGCTAGTTGTTTAGATGATAATGTTGGTTTGAAAGTCTTGAAGAAAATTGAATATATAGGCGAAGGTTTGGGGTAAGCATGGGCAAGGAATCAAAGAGCCCATTGAATCAATTGTAGAACCTAAGTATGAAATTCTTAGGTATCGAGGTAAAGGGAAAGAAAAGATAAATGTTTTTGCAAGTACTAAGTAGTCATTTCAAGAATAAGAGATTTTACATTGTTCACATTGTGATAGAGAAGGACATAGAATAAAAAAATTGTTGGAATTTACATCGTTGCAAAAATTTGTTGTTTGAAAAGAAATCATAGTGAAAAGACAAGTTGGAAAAGAGAGTTGAAAAATGAGTCTATGACAAGTTGTTTAAAAAAAAATGAGTTGTGGTTGGATAAATGTATTTGATTGACAAAAGAAAAAGGAAAAAATAAATAAAATTGAACAACCGAAAAAAAACAGCTGAATATAGTGAATAGCCAAGTGCAAAGAATAGTAAAGAAATTGAAGAAGTTGAAATATTTTTGTGCAAAAGCACGAGGAAGACAAGGAAGAGTTTTCTGAGAATTTTGAATTGTAGATCATATTGAAGATAAAGTTTAGTTGCAACTAATGAAAGAGGAAATGGATTCCATAATAGGAATGATATGAGTGTAGTTTTTTACACAATCATTGGATATGACTTAGTTGGTGCACCTTTGGAGTTTTGTCTTGTTGTTGGAGATCTCGACCAATGTTTGTTTGGGAGGACTGTTCTTTTGATATTATATTGTGTTATTATGCGATTGCATGTGCATTGTGATGATTGATTCATGTCTATGATGAATTGATTTATGCCTTCTTAGTGTGCATTAAAGATGTGATTGTTACTTTTATGTTAGAATAAATGTAATTGAGTGGTAGTTGTACCATGTGATGGATTATATACATTGAATTGGAAGTTGTGCCATGTGAATTGATTGATTGATTATACTTGGATTTATTTGATGGACACAATGTTAAGTGCGAAATTGAGATATTGTTTTGTATAAGGTCGAGTAGGACCAATAATTTGGTGGATGGTGCCACATGGGAGGATCTAAAAGGACATTAATATGCTTTGTTAGAATTGATGACACCTTAATGATACCTTGAGTTATTGTTATTGTTTTAAGATACTTTGATATATTGTTGGTGAAAGATTAATAAATTATTATTTTGTTGTGTAATAATACATTGGGACGATGTGTCTTCCAAGTGGGGAAGGATGTCACGTCTCATTTTTATGGACTATATTATTATTCTAGATTAGTGAACATTTACCATGATTGTTTTACTTCGAGTAAGTTCTACATGTGAGAAGGTAATTATCATGATGTTATATTTACATAAATTAGAAAGTTGATTTAAATATTAAATATTATCAATATGATTATGATGTTTTTCTTCTGCTATGTTTTTAGAAACTAACCTATTGGCATCGAGTTGAGTGCAAATGAATGCAGGTACTCATCGAAAATGAGAACATGGTTGAGGTAGAGATGTTCTAGCCACTTGGCAAGAACTGTTTGGGATGGTTAACTCTAATGCAATCACACATTCACATAGTCTCATATTGCATGTTGAATGGTTTATTATTACATTAATCATGTGGATAATAAATGTGATTGATGGTTAGATACTAAGAGAAATATTATGTTTTTAATTGCCATAAAAGTTCTTTTCAAATGCATGATTTGATTATAAAAAATTAATGTCTTTTGGAATTATATTATAAATGGTGTATTGTATTTTTAAAATGGCGAATATATATTAATTGATGTATTTTATATATATGTAATGATAATAATAAATGTTTCCTATTTATATGAGTATAGATTTTTGGAAGACAATATCCAATTAGATTTAACCAATTATATTAAATTTCAATATATATATACACACATATATACATATATATATGTATATATCTATATATATGTATATGTGTATATATATATGTATATATATATGTATATAATATATATATATATATACATACATACATACATACATATATACATACATACATACATACATACATATATATATATATACACACACACACATACACACACATATATATTAATGTTGGCAAATGGTCAGCGCTCCCTGTGGGATTCGTGACATGGACTACATTAACTCTGGCTCTTGTATTGAAAATTGATAGGTCAACTTTTTGGTTTAACGGCAATCGTGGGCCAACATTTGGTATCAGAGAGAAAGGTCACAGGTTCGAATCCCTCCTGGTAACGCTGGGGGGGAAGTTTGTTGGCAAATGGTTAGCACTCCCTGTGGGATTCGTGACATGGACTAACCACCTCTCATGGATTTATTAACTCTGGCGCTTGTATCAGAAATTGATAGTTTGACCTTTTGGTTTAACGATAATTGTGGGCCAACAATTAATTATTTTAATATTATTTTAAATACTTCTTGATTGACTTAAAGTGATTATGAGTTGTTAAAAATAAATAAAGTATATTAATAATGTTATTATATTTAGAAATTTAAATAAAAAGAATTCAAAATAACTCACTATCATGCAAATGACAGTAATAATAATAAAAATAGTAATGAAGCTATTTTATCCTTTAGTTCTTCAAACAAAATTGGGAGTTTTCACATGCAAACAAAGGTAAATCTGCAGTTATCAAAAGCAATCAAGCCAAAAATAGTAAATGCCAATAATTAAGGAAGTTTTAGAGGGTTTTATAAAAAGAAAAAAACCGCAGAAGAAAAGGGGGGATCGACCATTATTTCTGGTCACACAAATTGTAGCAGAGAAAGAGGGCACGATCTTTCTACAACAAAGAAGAAGTTCACTGATTCTGGAAACGATAGGGACAACAAAGGGCAGTGACGTGGGAGAGAGGATCCACCCCTTGAGCAAATGAAAGTATCTAGGTATTTCCTTTTATGTATGCAATCTTTTAATGACTGTTATGGTTAATTAAACATAGAAAATTGGCCTGTGTTATGGTTCCTTTGTGGTCTGTATTTGACCTGGGTCGGCCTTCTAAAACAAATTGTATTAACCTCTCTTGGTGCTGGCTCTTGTGTCTCTATTATCTCTATTGTCCATTTTTTTTCCACCTTGTGGTCGATCTGTTATTTTCTTTTCTCACTTGCAAATATGCTCTAGAAATTGTATTCTATGTCTTGATCGCTGAAATAATACTAGACATGTGTTTTATACTCTTCATAAGTGCTGGAAGGAGGAATGACCTACTGTCTTGCTATCTTTCTGGGATCTAAAACATCCTACCATCTTTTTCTTTAACCAACGGTGCCTGTAGTTTATTTGACTCGCTATGATTGTCTTAAAAATTA
Organism: Cunninghamia lanceolata; assembly: GCA_027924645.1. Taxonomy (NCBI): domain Eukaryota; kingdom Viridiplantae; phylum Streptophyta; class Pinopsida; order Cupressales; family Cupressaceae; genus Cunninghamia; species Cunninghamia lanceolata. Next base: position 4,718,968 of record BSBN01000918.1, on the reverse strand, counting down.
GTTTATAAACTGCTAAAAACTATCCCTTGTGATCGCTGAAATCTATTAAAACATGCTTGCTGAATCTTCATCTTATTGTTCATCTCATTTCACTTTGTAGTGGTCTTTTACCGGCTCCTGTAACTACCTTTATATATTTTATTACTGTCGGATCTGCACAATTCCTGTAGCCTGCATTTTAGGTTCCTGTCACCCATTTTTTAGGTTCTTGTAGCTTCTGTTATTCCTGCCACCAGTGTTAATAGTTCCTATCGCCAGTGTTAGCAGTTCCTGCCACCAGTTTTAAATAGTTCTTGTAGCAGACATCAAACTATTCCTATAGAAGATTGTCTCCTATAGCAAACTAGTTCCTGTAGTTTCTCTAAAACACTTTTAAAACAACTATGTTATTTCACAGAATGTGTAGACAGTTATTTACTGATTGGTATTTATTCTTATTTAGTGCTGAAACCTGTTTAAACCTCTATTACAATAAAACTCTATGAATGATTAAAATCAAGAAACATTATTGAATGGAAAGAGTTAAACATTGTTTTTCTTCGACTTTTTTGATAACAAATTACAATTAAGGAGTATAATCAGATTTTAGACACCCAATTTATGCTTACATATTTGAATGAATAGATTGTATGTTAAAATTATCTTTCTTTATATGTTAGAATGATGGAGTAAAATTTGTGATGTAAATATCATTGTCTTATTAAAACTTCTTGAAGAGATTAGTATACTTGATTAGAATGATTTAGAAAACTTGATACATATTATGGAAATAGAATGAAATATGAATTTGAAAATAAAACCAGTTTGATGACCTTTAGATGCAATTGTATGAACAAATGATGGATTATTGCTTGAAAGGTGTACATTTTCATGATTGATGCATGGGAAAGGGATTAGAAATGGTCATAGGTGATTTTGGATTTATTTATTTTATTTATTCATTGATTGATTGATTGATTTATGTACTTGTTTATTTGGGGAAAGAAGATAGATTTTTATCTAGGAATGTGTTTGGGTTACTTTTTGGGCTAGGATGCTGAATGTGGATTATCAGAGATGGCTTTTCCTCTTTTCGGGAATTGAACCAGGTTACTATGTTTAAAGGTTTAGATCTAAACGAGCTGACATTGAAAAATATGTTTATTTTATCTAGCAAACTTATTTATATATATCTCTGCAACATCCTATTGTGAGACAATATGCATTTCATTATATAGAATTGCACATTCAAACATCAGGTTGCATCGGGTGTTCCCTCCTGCCAGTTGTTTCTAGGTAGCTAGACATTTCGTGTAGGACTGGGTTTCCTTCATTTCATGAAGGGATCCGAGGAAGTGTAATTGCTTCATGGTTGGGTGGAATATCGCCTGGGCCATGTTCTTGTTTCTCAGCTTGCAAGTGGAGGACCACTTGGTTCATGCGACTGATGAGCATATTGATTCATTTATTCTTGTTGTACATGATCATTGTAACTTGTAATTGGATGTATTATGGCATGATTGTCAATGGACTTTGTATATGATTTTATAGTGCTTTTACTTGGGTTGAGCATGCAAATTGTAAGATTTAATGACTTTATTTGATTTATATAGATGAGATTATCTTTTGCAAGATTTAATGAATCTTATGGATTCTTATTTATGAGGATTTCCTTTGTGAAGATTTACTGACTTTATTATATCTTATTTACGAGACTTATCTTTTACTTGCGATATTGTAATTAAGTTGATTAATTACACCTTTTCATCTTTTGTATTGTAATTAAGCAGATTGATTACACCTTTTTATCTTTTGTGGATTAATTACATCATTTTACTTTCGTTTCTTATGATGTTGTATTTAGGTTGATTATTTACTTCATTTTACTTTGTTTTACTTTTGTGATGGTTTGAGGGCTTTTACAAGTGAGGTCTATAAAAGGATTTTTTTGGAGGATGGAAGGCTCATTTGTAATTTGCAAAGTTAGAAGAAGAGGACCTCTAGGAGAGAAGACAAAATGCCTGAAAGATGCACTATTGAGCCTCATTGCTTGGAACATGTGCACAAAAGCATTCTTGTGGGACAAACCCCGATTGAGGTAAGCATTTAGTTTTTTGGTGAATTTTTGTATTTAATTGTTTTTCGAAGTTACTTGTCAATATGGGTAGGTCAACTTTTAAAGTGTTTGCTTGAATTTTATTTTTTTGAAAGTTTATTCTTTTTATTTTTAGGTTTTTGGAAATTTTTATTTTGTAATTTTGTAATTTTTAATTTTTTTGAAGTATTTTAATTTTTAATTTTTTAAGTGCTTTAATTTTTTCATAAATATTTCAACATATATATTTTAAAAATTTTAAATTTTTTATTTTTTTAATTATTTGTAAATATTTAAAAGGGGGGTCAAATTGCCTGGCCAATCTCAACCCCAAACTGGTCAGGGTTAGGCTAGCCATTGTCTCGCTTAGGGCAAGGTCGGTCAATTCATCATCTTGGCTGAGCCAATTGGGAAAACGTCCCTCATTTAATCAGGCCAATTGGATGGGCAACCCTAACCTGAGGGAACTAGTCTAATATTGTGCATCCATGATTTTGACATTATTTTTTGGTATTTTGTGATGTGTTGAGCTGTGTGATGTCACTTTTTATTTAAGTTGTTGCGTTTTGGTTGGGTTACTATTATAATTGTTATTTTGATAATTTTATTTTCTTATTCATGATGTTGTGATAGTTGTTTTTAATTTTATGATAGAGTTTGAGATTTTTGGTGGTAATTTGTCATAATTCTGGTTGTTTTGGCAAGATTTGCTATTGATTCGAGAGTGACTGTAGTATGCATTGAAGGAGTTGGATCTCATAGTTGGGGATTAATAGGAGCATCAAGAGGTTTTGATGTGGGTTAGTCTATGGTGGGCCTTAGAGCTACAAGAGATGAACTTTTACGCAAGTATACTGATGGACTTAGTAGAGCACCAGGATTCTATTTTTTTGCGTGTTCACATTTCCTACTAAAGAGGTGATGATTATACTAGATGTGTGGCAGCTAATATGATTGCCACTGTAGGGCATGTACATTGATATTGTGTACCAGATGTGTTGTTGGGAGTTGTGTAGGGCTTATAGGTATTATATTGGATAGAAGGCCCCACGAGATCACATGTTCAATCGTAGAGGTCTTTCTTTGGAAAAGGTTATGCTAGTTGATATTCTGTAGGGGTGGAAGATACTGATTATCATTGCTACAAATGGGATAGGTGGTATGGTGGATTGGGGAATGGCAGGCATGATTGATGAGACAAAGACAACTAGGTGATTTTTTCTACTCTATGTTGGTGCATCTCTACTATGATATGCATCAATTTGTATGGGAGGGTGGTCAGTGCCTAATGGAGGGAAATTTACTACAAGTATGGACTTTTGAGCATCTAGTGATGGTACAGTTGGTTGTGTCGTAGAGATTTCAACACACAACAAACATTTACATTATGATGGTATGGAGCAAAGAGGTAAACTTGGCAAGTAGGCTGGATTAACAAGTGGGGATAATAGTTAGAGTTCTTGACCAAGGTGGAGATTACATGGAGGCCCTATCATGGAATGGAGGTTTGGACCAATAAGGGGGTACAATTGTAGGGGATTCAACACACACATAGGTTATGAGGTTGGAAGTACTTGGTGTTGAAGTGATTTTTCTATGAGTGCATCTTGTGCCAATTCAAGATTTTCCAAACGATACCTATACCTAGTATTCTATGGTAGAGATCCATGAGGGTTATTGTTTGAGAGGGTAATGTTATTAGGCATTCAAATGGTATGGTTCTAGATGATAAGGGTTAGGATGACCTACAGGTGCTAGTGGAGTATGATGATATTGGGTGTACAAGGGAGTGACACAGGTGGTGGGCTACTACATGGTCAACACCATTGTATCTAACAAGGTAGGTGGATGAAGATGGGTGAGGAGGGCCAATTAGAGAGGGAGTTGCAGGGTGGTTGGTTTTGAAGGAGGTACCAATGGATGAGGGAGTTAGTGTTATAGGTTTAATCTCACCACCATAGGATGCAATGGTGGAACCATACAACATATCACATATCCGACATGGTGGGTGGGGTACCCATGTATATTGTGATATGTTGATAGCGTAGTTGTGATTTATCATGATTTTATATTTAGTATGATTATGAGGAGGTTCTAATGAAGGTTTTATTGTTTTCATTTTTGTAATTTTTATAGTAGAGTAGGAGGTTTTTATATTTTAATTGATTGAGGTAGGGTCTAGGGACATGCCTTGGACTATAGTTATTGATCATGATTGATTGGTAGAGTAGGATAGTTGATTTGCATCATTGTTTGAGCTAGTGTTGTCTATACGATAGTATTTTATGTAGGATAGGGGTGCACAAGATGTTATACTATCTAAGAGGGATAAGGTTGTGGGGTATATGGTTGTTGAGTGATAGAGAGAAGATAGAGCAATGACACAGGTGAAAGCTTAGCAAGAGCATAGGGTGGCTATGGAGCAACAAAGAGAGGTGGATCAATCTAAGTAGAGTAGTTTCAGAGCTATTGTGATGTTTGAGTTTGTATCTAGGAGTACAGACGTGGAGAGATGGAAAGAGGATACATAGGAGGCATGGGTTGAGCTTTGATGGGCACAAGAAAAGATAACACAACTTCAATATCAACTTTGTCAGATAGAGGGCAAGATCAATTTATTACATCAAGATTAAAGTCAATGATCAAGGCCTAGCCATATAGTTAGATCTACGCAAAGGGGTTGTCACGTTTCATAGTGATCCACTATAGGGCCAGCACCATAGTGATACTTATTTGTGTTGTAGATTTTTGTTTACGAGATTTTGTTTATGCATATTGTGATATAAGTTTTAGATACACACACATGTATATATATCTGTTTGGCATTTTGAAATGTATTGTTGTTGTATCTCTTGTATATTTTTGGATGATTATGTGAGTTTTTTGCATTCTTGTGTTGTAAATGGCATGTTTAAGATTTGTTTTAAATTTGTTTCATCAAGTATTGCAAGGCCATAAGCACCTGATCCATAATTGTTAGTGATTATGTAGGGGCCAAGGCAATTGGGATGAAATTTTCTATGGTGTTCATCTCTAGTATTTATGTTTTTTAGTTCTCTCATAAGACTAGGTCCCTAATTTAAAATTGTCATTGACAGACACGTTGATCATACTTTCATTTTAGATGCTTTTGATAAGCATGTAGGTGCTCTAAGGCATTAACATGTTTTTGATCGAGCAATTCAAGTTCTTGGAGATGAGCATCTCATTGTTCATTATTATAAATTAAGCAGTGGAGAGAGACTCTTAAGAATGGGACTTCAATTTCTAGGGGCATAAAAACATTGACTTCATAGACTAAAGAATAGGGTGTATGACATGTAGGTGCTCATACACTCATTCTATAAGCCTACAAGGCTAGTGGTAATTGAAAGTTCTAATTGTTCCCATGCTTATCAACAAGTTTGCATAAGATTTTCTCTATGGTTTGGTTGCTTACTTTGTCTTAGCCATTGAACTGTGGGTAGTAGGGTGTGGAAAATTGATGTTAGATTTTGAAGCACTCAAGGAAGGGTTTGACATCTTTGTATTTAGAAGAGGACCTGTTGTTAGAGATGAGTGTGGTGGGTATTTTGATGCGAGCAATAATGTTTGAGGTCAAGAAATTACAAATATCAGTGGCAATTGTTATTTTCATTGGAATGGCTTCCACCCATTTTGTGAAGTAATCAGTTGTTGTGATAATGAGAGAATGACCTTTTGATGATGTAGGGTGAATTTTTTCAATTAAGTAGAGACCCCAAGTGGAGAATGGCCATGGTGATGTGAAAGGGCACAATTCTTGAGTGGGAGTGTGTATAAGATTATTGTGTTGTTGACATGTGTGACATTTCTTAGCAAAGTCATGATAATGTTTTTCCATTGTTATCTAAAAGTATCCCATACATAAGAGTTTCTAAACTAAAGATTATCCATTGAAATGACAACCACATGCACCCACATGAGCTTCTTGTAGAGTGACAAGAATTTTATTTGTGGTCAAGCATCGTCATAGGAGTCCATTATATCCTTGTTTGTATAGGATGTTAGAAAGGACCACATATTTAGAGGCTTGCTTCTGAATATGTATGTGCTCATTTTTAATGGTGTTAGGGGGTAAAGCTCTTGAATCTAAGTAATTATAAATGTGTTTATAAATGTGTGTATACCAATCAGTGCTAGAGATACTATTACAGGTGGCTTTAGGGTTTTATTATCTAAAATAGTTGGATGAGTGAGATTATAAATTAATAATTTGAAGTCCTATGTTTTCTTAGAAAAAGGACATAAGAGAGGTAGCACTGGCCATGGTATTTACATGTTGATTATTTTTATGGCGGAATTGTGTTGATCAAATAGGAGACAAATTGGTTTAACATGGATAATGCCAGTTGTTGATATACAATTAGGTTATCATATTTAGTTTGGTAGCTGTCTATGATTTGTTGAATAACTAGTTGGGAATTCCCATGCATGTTGAGATGTTGTATGACTAGGGCATGTGTTGCTTTTAATCATGCACTCAAGGCTTTGTATTCTATAGTATTGTTGGTGCAATGGAAGTTTAGGTGAAAGGATAGGGGAATGGGCTTGATAGAATACAAAATAAGGATGACTCTTGCTCCTGAACCTAGATCTTACATTGTGATCCATTAAAGAACATATCCCAAACCTTTGTGTCAATGGTTGTGAGAATGTATTCATCACAAAAGGTATTTGTTAGGTTTTGGCAAGTGGACAAAGGGGCTTTGGCAAGTTGATCGACAATTGCTTATCCTTTGATGGATTTTTGTTTGATGAAATGAAGATCAAATTCTGAGTAACATGATCCAACACATAGCTCATCTTGACAAGTAAGATTTGGATTAGATATTGAGAGGATCATTCTTAATAATATCATGCATTTATGCATGCAACATATAGTGTCACAATCTTTGAGAGGCATGTACTACAAGGCATTTCTTTTTTACAAGTGTGTATCTTTTTTTATAATCTATAAGTATTCTCAAGATGTAGTAAATTGCTCATTATTCTCCATTAACATCATTTTGTACTAGTAAAGTTCCAATTGCTTTGTCAATAGTAGAGGTGTATAATAGTAACAGATTACCAAGAAGGATAATCATGATAACATGAGTGTTAGCGAAATATTGTTTCAGTGTATCGAAAGCTTGTTGGCAATCCTCATTCCATTGAAATTGTGTATCCTTCCACAAAAGATGAGTGAAGGGGAGAGTACAATCAACCAATTGTGAAATAAAACACCTAATGTCTTACAAATATCCTTGGAATCTTCTAAGTTGTGGTATATTCTTTGGTGGAGGCATGCTAACAATAGCATCTATTTTATTAGTGTCCACTTTAAATCTTTGATGGGAAACAATAAAGCCTAATAACTTTCCTATGTCAACTCCAAAAATGCACTTCTTAGGATTAAGTCTCATGTTGTATTGTCATAATCATTCAAATGTATTGAGCAATTTCTCAAGATGCATGCTCTACGTGTGAGATTTAGCCAGGATGTCATCAACATAATCTTCTAAAATGGAGTGCATTAAGTCATGAAAGATAAGTGTCATTGTGTGTTGATATGTAGCTCTTGCATTTTTAAGTACAAAGGGCATGACGATGTAACAAAATGTACCATCATGTAGTGAAAGCAATTTTATGTTGGTCTTGGGGATTATACAAATTTAATTGTAACCAGAGAATCCATCGATGAAATAACGAAGTTAATGTCCTGTCATAGAATCAACAATCATGTCAATGTTTAGTAAAGGAAAATCATCCTTAGGTCAGTCTTTGTTAAGTCGCAAAAGTTGGTGCAAATATGAATGCATCCATCAAGTTGTGCTATGGGGACAATGTTGGAAATCCAAGGCAAATAATCAATGGGACAAATAAATATAGCTTTTAATATTTTCTCAATTTTTTCTTTGACTAATAGGACAACTTTAGGGTGCATTTTTTTAATCTTTTGTTTAACTGGTTTGACATTAGGCATTGGGACAATGTTATGGATAGCTATGTTTGGATCGATTCTTGACATATCTTCATAGGTCTAGGCAAACACATCTCAAAATTTTTGATCTATTGGTGTGTTTCTCATTAGATGATGATAGGAACTTACCAAATTTCAAGATCTTTTCAGGTTTGTTGGGGTCCATGGGAATGTCAATAGTTTCACCTAGAGCAAGTGTACTACAACCTTCATGAAGGGATTGGTCGGTAAATGTATATTGATGGTGTTGGATGAGACGTGCATAATGTTTTGACCAAAGTGTGTGTAAGTATGGGTCAAGTATATGGGTTTATTTATATATAGGGGAGTTGGAAAAGTGTGCACCTAAGAAGGTTTCTAGGTCTCTATCACTTCAAAATAAATCAAGTGGGGTGGAGATGTTGAGGGAATGGATATCAATAAGTTTTATATGGGTTAGTGAGAGGTGATATGTAGAGATCATGTAACAATCAAAATCTTTGCTACGCTTACTTCATTAAGGTTTATATATGAGGCTAGCTTTACTAGTTTCTATTACAAGTTGTATGGGTTCTTTGATTCCTTGTTCATAACATTATAATCCTTTCCCATGGTATTCGCTGTGTGCTAAACATTAAAAACCTTTTCCATATAGCTTAGCCCATTCTATTAGATGGGGTTGATGAGACATGGAGGCTTTAGATTTATTTGTTGAATGTGTGGCTTTGGATTTGGCTTTTGTTTGTGAAGGGGAAGTAGGATGAGTTGATCATGAAGTATTGAAGGTACAACTTACATAGCATGTAACCAAGGTCATCCTAAAATTAAATTATAATCCAATTTGTCAATGATGACATGGAATAAAGTATCGAGAGTGATGGGATGGGCAAGGTGATGATGCTTAAAGGTTCTATGCTAACATTATCAAAGCCTTAGATTGTTAGATTTGGTTTTTCTAAATTTGAATAATCTATGTTTAGAGGACGTAAGAGGTTGGTGATACAAATGTTGAGTTCAAAACCATTATCAATGAGAACCATTTTATGCCTTTGATTTTGTATCTAGCAAAGATGATTAAGGGCAGGGTTTCTTAGTTAGTTGGTGGTGGAATCTTATCAATAGAAAATGAAATGTCTTGCATGTATTCAATCATGACCACAAGATTGTCAAGTTGAACAGAGGTTTGCACAAAAATCTTTTGCAAGGCCTATTAGAGCATATTGTGATGGATGGGTGAGGTTTGAAGTAAATCCCATAATGAAATTTTAGCTTGTGTATTTTAAAGTTCTTTTAGGATTCATATTATTTATGTGTTTGAGATGGTATTTGAGTGGGGGGGGGTGGAAGGTTGATGGTAGTAGATGGGATCTTTGTATTGTTCTGCATATTTCTATGGTTTCTCCTAGTGTCGTGAATGTGTCCCACTATTTGATAGTTGTGTTGATGTGATGTAGTGGGTTAATGATAAGATTAGGTGTGTGAGTAATGGTGTTGGAATCATGGTTACTATTTGTGAATGCAAGGAATTTTTGAGGTATTTCTTTATATGTTCCATTGGGTTGTGTTAGGACATGTTTAATGACATGGGATTTGGAAAACATACATATCATGTCGTTGAAAGGATTATAACTTACCAAAAATAATTTTGATAAAGGCTAAAGATAATGGGTGAAAGGACTTATATATTAATCTGTGGGTTTTGAACCAAATACTAGCATATCCTTTTAATGTTTATGAAAACCTAAAAATTAAAGCTCTATCATTGTAGTTTCATTTGTGCATGTGGAGTAAAAATCTAATCAAATGTTTGTGGGGATTACTTGTTCTATCATAATGTTGTGGTGAAATGTTTGTGCTAGAAGCATCTTGATCATCATGTTCAACATTGTCTACATCAAATGTGGCTTGAGTAGAACCTACTAAGGATTGGGGTGAATGGATTTCTGGTGGGAAAATGGGGTTAGGAGGAGTTGATGGATGGAATTAAGGAGAATATGACGGGCTAGGTAAGCTAGGGAAGCTAGACAAATAAGTGATGGGTAAGAGGAATAATGGGAGGTATGGCTTAGTGTGTTAGGAAGTAAGTAGGATGAAGTAAGATCATGAGATGGAATGAGAGGAAATAAAGGGGTATCTGGGTAGCGGGGTGGGAATAATGGTAAACTAGGATCTTGTGAGGGAATGGGATTAGGAGGTAACAAAGGGATGTATGGGGAATTAGGACATAACAATGAGTAAAGAGAACTAGAATCATGTGGTGGGATGAAGAAGCATAGATGAGAGTTGGGAAGGGGGAATCAAGTAATCATAGGTTAGGGATGGATTCATCATAATGTGGGGAGTTGGGCAAATCTATGGCAAGGAGGTTGAAAGTATTTAGGAACTCAAGGTCAAGAGGGGAAGAGGAAAAGAAAGTGGAAAAGGTGGTGTAATGGGTAAAATGGTCTAAAACAATGCAGGATAAGAGTGATGAGGGAGGTTGAGGAAATTTAGGATGTTTTTAAGGGTATTGGGTAAGTGGCGAGGACAGAGAAAAAATAATGGGGGTCTAAGAATCTCAAGTGTAATGATTGAAATTTCTTAGAGTGTATTAGGGAATCCATAGGTTCATTTTCAATCATTTTTATATAGAAGGTTGAACTAGTAGGACACATCAAGTTCACTAAAATGTAACCTCTAAAAAACAAACCCTTAAATGGGTTTAAATAACGATTACTTAAATTGAGTGATGTATAGTGATTGTGGGAAAATGTGTAATTATGATGTAAATTAGAGTTGTTGACACTTGGAAAAACCAGTTCCTACCTTGCTCTATTTTGCCCCAAATCCATCAAAATCCCACTTTGTGCCTTTGTTGAAAAGCCCATTATTGATACTCGATCAAAGATATTTCCCATGGGTCTCTTTCAGTAGCCTTGAAAAAACCATAAAATGACTAAGTCCAAATATTCTAAGTGTTGTCCTTGTATTTTCTACCTTTGTTGGAGTTTCGGAGTTTCAAACTCATGTCTTCCATTGTGTGTTGTCTATCGGCTCCAAAATTTATGCAAGTGTTTCGGAAGTCATAGGTTGGGTTTGTAGCCTTCCGTCTTCCTCAGAGGATGTGTTAATAGGAGGGCCCAATATCTGAAGTCCTCTTGAGGTTTTTGATGGGACCATCATTTGTCTTGTTTTTATTGCTTTAATTACCTATTTCTCAGAGACATTTCCAGACTCATATATGTATTAATTATGTCCATGTTTATCCTTAAGACACTAAAGCATGAAGATACAGGTAATGTTCATGTGATAAGTTAATAGTTTATGTTGATTCTAAGTGGTAATGATGGATAAATATTACATAGAGTACTAACTCCTCATGCAGCAAAAGATTGGCTTCATATCATGAAGAACACTGAACAACCTGTAGCCGAAGGAGATGTTGATATCCACAGAGGATGATATAGGTACCTGCAGCCAAAGGAAGAAGATCTCGAATTAACTGGGATGAGTCACCCATGACTCTATAATGGTTATCTCTCAATAAATGATGTAGTTGAGGAACCCAGATCATGCTCTATGATTTTGTTTCTAAGTCTTGATTATTCTTTATGGATAATGAAGAGGTAGAATTTTAGTAGGACTGTGTTTTCTCTGCTGCCTTCATGTTAGTTAGTTTCCTATTTTTAGTTTCTCTTTAATAAATTCCTTTTCGTACGATGTGAGATAATGGGCAATTAATAAATTTATTATTTCATAGCTTTACTCATAAAAACAATGCTAATCTTGGTTAGCTAGATTGAATGGAGTAAGATTAGATTATGTTTTCATATAGTTTTGAACAAAGATATAGTAGCAGATTTTGTTGTATCCTTGTTACTTTCTAGCATTCAATAAAGGAGTATGTGTTTTTGAGTTCTATTTATGACTACAAAGATTCAGTAAAGATTTAGTTAGATCTTGTGGGATCATAGCCACTCAAGCTGGCCACTTGAGGTACTGTTCTTCTCCACCTTGTTCATATGTTTAGTTTATAAATTGTATATATATATATATATTTGTGTATGATTGATGTTTTGTTGTTATGAATCATGTGAAGTAGTTTAACCTTGATAGTTTATGTTTTCAAGTCCATTGAGTCAAGGTGATCATCGACTGAATCACTTGTCAGTTCCTCTTTTACATAGAAGTTACATAAAGACATTTGATTACTATTGTGTTAGATAATCTAGTTATTTCCCATTATTCCTGTTTACTTAGAATATTGTAATTGCTTTATTTCCCTTACACAACCTCTAGGATAAAGCTCAGGAATCCTTAACTGTACACACAGTACATGCATCATCCAAGAAGAATACGATTCCCTGGTTTGACAATGTAAATGTAGCATGTTATGTAACCAATAGATTACTTGATAAGGGATCTGTTGGTCCGTTGAGTAGTATGTATGTCCTTTCTACATCAATATATTGGTGAATAACGGAGTTCAACATTTTTGGAGCCGTTGCCAAGGATGGTGCTAAGGTTTAGAGTTTATGAGTTCTTGTTGATTTATGCTTGTCTTTGCTTTATTAGGACAATAATTTCTTTTTAGCATTTAGGATTGCTTATATATTCCATATATCTCCAAAATATTCACTAACATGGTGTAGGAAAAGAGCCACTAGCTCATACATTATTGTATGCGGCAACTAAGAGACCATAGAGGGATGTTTCTTCCAACTAGTTCAATAGAAGACTTGAAGAAGAACACTTTGAATCATCCCTTGGTCTAGAGTACACTTAGGATCTTGAAGATATTGTATATCATAACCCAAACAACATGGAAGATGAAGAAGTAGAGAATCCAGCTGAACCAATCACCTTTGCCTTTCCTATTACCAACCAGGAGAGAGTTGACACTTTGGAAAATATCCCTCCTTCTGCTTTACCAAAATTTCATGGGCTAATCACTAAAGATCCTGATAGATTTCTCTTTGAGTTTGATGTACTTTGTAGGAGTTATGATTACACTACAAATGCATACAAGATTAATCTTTTCCCAGCCACCCTCAAGGTTGCTGCATTAAGATGGTTTATGGGTTTAGGAGAAAACTTTGTAACTACTTGGGCCATCATGAAAGAAAAGTTTTTGTAGAAATATCAGGACTATTGTCATGGTAGAGACATGAAGGGGATGACATCTTTAGGATGTCACAAAAAGAAGATGAGCCTCTGGAAATTATGTTGAAAGATTTTAGTTTTGCCTCAAAAAGTCAAGACATAATAGACTCTCTCTAGAGTCACTCAAGCTGGTCTTCCTAAGAGGTGTGAGCGAGGAATGTACATGGATGTGCTCAATCTAATTGGAGCAAGAGATAACTCTCAACTAAGATTTGATGAAATTTGTCAAATTTGTAGAAACTATTCATGTTCTACTCTAAAGAAAAATAGAGGTTTTAGAACATTGTCTTCAAGTAAATCATCCAATGGAGTCTCCAGAGTAGAGCTCAATAATCTCCTGTCCAACATGAAAGAGGTTATTATAATCCATTTGGTGACATAGCTAGATACTTTGCATATAATGAAGAAACAAGAGGCATCAGAGGCAACTTTGAGTGAATACTGTCCACATTATCGATATAAGAAGGTCAATTGTTGATGCAAGGGACTTGCTAGTATTTTTTAGGGTAAGAATGAGAAAGAAGATTTCAGAGCCATAGAAGATGAAGAAGGTCAAGTTTTCTACATTGCACAATGAAGGCCATGGTAGCAGAGACAAGGTATGCCTCAAGACCCCTTGACCAACTCCATGCCATTTGCACCACCTGCCTCAAATTCTCATAATTGGAATAATGCACCTTGGTATAATTGGCCACATCAACAATGGGCAACCATGCCACCTAGTTGGACCCAAAAGCAGGGGGTATGGCCACAACAACATCCCAATCCTCAAATTATAATCCACAATGGAAGGCTAATCAAAATCCATGGCCACAATAGTGGCATGGAAACCAATCTTTGGCAAAATCCAAATGTGAACTACCCACAACCACAACAAACCCTACCTCAGTAACTTGCCCTTATGCCAAATACAACCTCACCTACTCCTACCCAACCTAGAGCTACTCAATTGCCAACACAACCTACACGTAACTCTAACAACAAGCCTATTCACCATGCCTATACTAATGAGGCCATCCAATACCCAACCTATATGGTTGAAGTTAGTGATGTGCATTTGTGCTCAAGAAAGATGCTTGCTGGACCATCATCACTACTCATTAGAGAACTTCCTAACGAGAAACAACCCTTTGTCACTGACAACCATATGAATAACCAGCAAAAGCCTCTTGAGCAAATCTCTCTGCAAGAAGAAATAATTACCAAAAGTCCTCCATTTCTAGAGAGATTGAAAATACACCCTAAACCAACTCCATCTGAACCTGATTTTGATTTCATAGGACAACTAAAAGATGTCTGTGTTAAAATTCCTCTCATCCAAGCCATCAAGGATGTGCCCATTTACACCAAAGCCATATGATATTTATGCCTTATGAAACCAAGAAGGAAGAGAAAAGATCCTTAGATAGTCCATGTTATAAGACAACTTGCTGATATCATGTTAGGTAACTTGGTTGTCCCAAAATATGTAGATCCTAGAAGCCCTGTGGTTGATGTAAACATCAATGGTACCCTTATCAAAAACACCTTAATTGACCTAGGTGTAACCATAAATGCAATGACAAAAGAAACAATGACTAACCTTCAACTAGATAACCTAAGACCTACCCCCACAGTACTCTAGTTGGTAGATAGGTGCATAGTCAAGCCAGAGGGGATTATTGAAGACCTTGTTATCACATTGGATTCATGGGAATACCCTGCCGACTTTATGGTTTGCAGCCCAAGGCTAGCCTAGGAGGAGATCCATTTATCCTAGGGAGACCCTGGCTGGCAACAACAGATGCCTTCATAGGATGTCAGTCAAGAAATATGATAATTTCTAATGGGATTGCAACAAAGAAATTGGTCCTTTATCTACTTGCTCAACCTTTTGCTAATATGGAGCAATCCATTGGGCCAAATCTAGGGGATCCTGACCAATATTCTCTTAAGACATTAATGACAATTGAAAGAGACCCACTACTGGCTATTCAGGATGAAGATGAAGTACTTTCCAATGTCATACAAAACAATTATGGAACAAACATATAGCAAGACCCATGTCTAATATGTATGGCCTATCCCCTTCACAATGTTCTACCTATGGTCATTACTCCAGCCCATGCTTCCACCAGCAGAATGTTTCATTAGGTACTACCTCATAGTTGTAGTCTCAACTTATCAGGGTTGGATGTTGCCTTTGTCATGCCTATGGTAGCACCAGTTAACATTACCCTTGGGAGAACACTCAATATCAATAACGAATTGACATTTGTCTAGAAGATTGAGATGATTAAAATGCTACAAACTCATAAGACAACATTTGCATGGGACTATCATGATATGAAGGGAATTGACCCCAATATTTTCATGCATAGGATATACATTAATGAAGGATGCAGAACAGTTAGGCAGCCTCAGAGAAGGATGAACCCTGCAGTAAGAGACATAGTGAAGAATGAATTACAAAAATTACTGGATGCAGGATTCATATACCCAATATCATATAGCCAATGGGTGTCTCCACTGGTTATAGTGCTAAATAAAGGAGGTAAGTGGAGATTTTGTGTAGACTACAGAGAATTAAATACTACCACTAGGAAAGATCGTTTCCCTCTTCCTTTCATTAACTAGGTCCTAGACTCTTTAGTTGGTAAAAAGTATTTTTCTTTTCTTGATGGTTTAGTGGATATAACCAGATCAAGATAGCTCCTAAAGACCAGGATAAAACCACATTTACATGCCTATGGGGGACATATGCCTATTCTATTCTTCTATTTGGACTCTGTCGTGCTCCTTCCACATTTCATAGAGTTGTCTTAAGCATCTTTGCTGACCTTGCTCATGACTCTGGAAGTTTATATGGATGATTTTACCACTTATGGAGAGTCTTATGAGGAGGCCTTGAAGAACTTTGAAAAAGTATTGCAAAGATGTCAGGATCATAATCTATCCCTTAGTCATGAAAAATGTTTCATGATGATGTAGGAAGGAGTAGTGCTTGGTCATTTTGTGTCCAAAGCAAGAATTCAAGTGGATCCACACAAAATTGAAATCACTTCAACCTTAGATGTCCCTCAAAAATAGAAGGATGTCAGAAGTTTTCTAGGTCATGCAGGGTATTATAGAAGATTTATAAAGGATTTCAGTAAGATTGCTACTCCTTTGTTTGTCTTACTCTCTAAAGATGCAGAATTTAATTGGACAACTGACTATCAAATATCCTTTGACCATCTCAAAGAGTCATTAACAAAGACACCTATACTTAGAGGACCTAATTGGGAAATACCTTTTCATATACATACAAATGCCTTTGATTTTACAGTAGGGGTTGTGCTAGGACATAAAGAGGGTAATGTGGAATATGCAATTTATTTCATCAACAAAAATGTTCAAGGTGTTGAACTTAACTATACTATTACTGAGAAATAAATGTTAGTTGTTTATGGAATAATTAAGTTCAGGCATTATATCACTAGTTATCCTATTTTCATTCGCATTGACCATGCAACAATAAGATATCTTATGAATAAACTAGTGGTAAGTGGCAAATTGGTTAGATGGTTGCTGCTACTTCAAGAATTTGATATCACCATTGTAGACAAGCTAGGGAAGGCCAATGTTGTTGATTTTCTCTCTAGGCTTCCCACTTGTCTTGAAGAACCAGTCATTGATGATTCTTTTCCAGATGAACACTTATTTGCACTGACTATACAAAATCCATGGTATGCAGATATATCAAATTATCTTGTCATAGGGAAAACACCTCCACACCTCTCACCTAGAGAAAGGTGCCACATTGTAGAAAAGATCTTTCCTTGTCATGGATATCTGGTTATCTCTTCTATAGAGGACCTAATCATATTATGAGAAGGTGTAGTATGACATCCTCAAAGCTTGTCATGATGAACCCTATGGTGGACACTTTGCAGCCAAGAGGACAACAATCAAAATTCTAAACATTGGGTATTATTGGCCAACATTGCATAAAGATATAACTCTCTATACAAGATGTGATCACTGTCAAAGAATGAGCAGACCTACAAGAAGTGATGAAATGCCTCTACAACCAGTCACACCATTTGACAAGTGGGGCATTGATTTTATTAGACCCATAGATCCACCTTCTAACCACAAGGAATATATACTTGTTTGCATTGATCACCTTACAAAATAGGTGGAAGTGAAAGCCTTGACAGTAAGGTTGCTTCATTCCTCTATGAAGAAATATTCACAAGGTATGGTGTCCCAAGGGAAATAATCATAGATCAAGGACCATAGTTTACATTTGCACTAATTGCTAGCCTTGTTCAAGAATATGAAATTGGGCATAAAAAGTATACCCCATATCATCCACAGTCCAGTGGTCAAGTTGAGGTGACCAATAGAGAGGTTGAGGTAATATTGACAAAGACAATTGCAATGCATAAGAAGGATTGGGCACCAAGACTCTCTGAAGAAGTTTGGGTTAGTTTATGGCAAGAAGGCGGTCCTTCCTATTAAGTTTGATTATAAAACACTGAGAATAACTATCCAACTTGGTATGGACCTATCAAAAGCTTAAGAAGAAAGATTACATCAACTTAATGCATTAGAGGAGCTCAGGATGGAAGTTGTTCATCACACTGAATTAATCCAAAACTAGAGAATCAAATGGCATGATCAGTACATTAAGACTAAGAACTTTTAGGTAGGTGATTGGGCAATTCTCTATGACTCTAGATACAAATATCATAAGAGCAAGTTGCAGACCAGATGGTTAGGACCTTATGAGATCAAGGAGGTTTTCACAAATGGTGTAGTCTAATTAACCACTATAGACCAAGTCAAATTTTCACTGATGGTTAATGGGCATAGATTGAAATTATATAAGAAGCCTTTGGATAAAGCTGCATTTCTTTAGCAATTAAAGGTAGAAATGACTCATGATGTTCCAAAGCCTCTTGCCTCAGATGAGGTCTCTAGTCCGATAGCAGCTAACATCACTATTTCAGAAATAAATCTAGCTACCCCATTGGATGACATTTCACAGCCCTCTACATCTATAGCAAATTCCAGCCAGGTATCAACTGATAATATTGTTCTGGGTTTAGGTCAGCAAATGACAAATGCAGCTGGTAATAATGTTTTGGTAAGTAGAGTTGGGTATCAAACAAATAGGAGATTGAGAAAACAACAAATTGAAAATAGAGGATTGAAGTAGAGGATTAAGAACAAGTTGAAATGGTAGATTGAATTTTCCTAAGATATTATAATGGGTGTTGACCCAATAAGAAGAGAGCCTACTGCTCACACAACATTATTGGCTGACGTTGAGTCCTTGCCAATTTTTTAGTAGGCAGGTTGTTTTCAGTATTTTCTCCATATAATAGAATGTAATGAGGACATCACTCAATAGTTTGCCGAGACATTTCATAATGAGGAAGTTGTAGTGAAAGGTCTAAGGTTTGATGTTGTTGTAGTAGCCATAGCTGAGGTCACAGGGCTATGAGCAGCTGGGGAGGAATTTCCTATTAGAGCAGATGCCATTTCTGCAAGAGCCAAGTTCATACGACTGAGAGAAAGGTTAGAATAAACCTCTCAAGGTATTAAACGAGTTTCCTTACCCTAGTTTTGGGCCAATGTAGCTTCTTGGGTTATTAAGTAACTTACATGTGATGGAAGGTAGTCTTTACTTTATACTATTCATTTTAAACTCCTGAGCCATCTTCGTCATGGAAAGATAGTTAATGTTCTTAATTTTTTGTTCAATTTACTAAAGAGGATGTATGTAGAATATAGAAAGAAAAATTGTCAATCCTCATTGGCCCACCATGGGCTGATTGTCTTGTTAGTAAAAAGAAGTTTGTTTATTCATCACCCTGAGTTTTCTTGGGAAAGTTTTCTTGAAGTTGATCATATTAATAAGGGGCCGGTGAGAGTGGAAGTAGAAGTAGAAGTAGAAGAAGAGGCACAGGTAGAAACTTCTCACACAGAAGCTTCCCCTGCTCGTAGCCATGCATTTGTTGAGGAGTAGCCAGCTCTAAGCTCTACTAAACCCATTGAACAACCTACTAGTTCCCCTGCACCCACAGTCTCACCTATTTCAACCCTAGTAGAAGAACATGTATCTCCTCAGATTAGAAACCATAAAAATAGAAAGCTAAAATGGAAATTGCAGTCTAGAGCTTCTAGCTCACAAACCCCATCTTTTGAAACTATATGTGAAACCCTAGCATCTAAAACTCCTCATGAAACTTCTTCTGTTCCAAGTTGGTGCAGGAGCACCTGATGGACTTTAGGCCTCCATGAGGCAATTTTTGTAAATTTTGATTTGTGGGTTGAATCCTTTTGTAATAAGGTCATATTTGGACCATTTCTAATGTGTTTCAGTCATTGTTAGGTGTCTAGGAGGTTTGGGGAGTTAGTTTGTCTGATTTTGTAAAAGTTGCAAAATTGTGAAAAGAATGCAAAATTGGGAATTTGAAGGGTCAATTAGTTAAAGGGTCAGTTGTAGCCATTGGTTTCTAGGGTAATAAGTATATTTATTCTTATAGAACCTCAAGGAAGTGGTTGGAGGGATTGTATATGAAGAAAATCAATAAGAAACCCCTATTTATATAGCAAATTCTATGTTTTACCGGTAATTCTCTATTACAGACCACTGTACGACCCTGTACAAGTGGTTTATGATCTAAAAGCTGTTAGAATCAATGAATTCATGAGGTATCATCAATTTGTACTTGGTTTGATTGAATTTTATAAATATTTGAGATTTTTATTGAGATTTTGTTGATAACGGGTCTGTAACCCTGTTTTGGGGTTTGAGGCACAAGAAAATGCATTTATTATCATTTCCTCTAGTGGGTCTATCTAAATCTTGGTGAAATGGGGGCTTTTAGGTAGGTTTAAATGTTAAAGAAAGAATTAAGAACAAGGAATAGAGTTGGATAGAGTTTATGATGTTGTCCCAGGTGTTATTTTATGAGTTTTTGACAAAATTAGATGATTAGATGCTACGGTTTGAATAAGGGGGTTTGGAATCAGTCATGTAAAGGTGAATTAAGTATGTGCAGGTTATTTTTGAAGTGTTTGAAGAGTTGAAAAAGTAAAATAGGGCTTGGAGTATGGAGTTCCATTAAACCCTCCTAGTTTCAAGCTTGAAATGGCCAAATCAAGGGTTTGATGTTTTGTGAATTTATGGTTGTTTGCATTGATAAAAAAATGAAGATTCTAAAGTTTTATAGTCTGATAAGGTTCTGTCAATGGAGATTTAGGGTTGGTAACAAGTTTGGGTTGATGATGCTTTGTAAAAGAGGGCTAATTGGAGCCCTGTTCAGTGTACCAGTTAGTTTTGAGTGATGATGTTCCAAAACAAAGGTATGTGCTTTTGAGATATGTTGAAGAACACCTTAATGGGTATCTAAAATAATAGTTCTTTTTTGGTTTTGAAGTTTTTCTTGCAAGATATGTTGAAAATTCCCTGTTTGGAGGGCTACTAGCATTGAAGACAATTTGGGAAGAAATAGTCATTGATTGATGCATGAAGGTCCTAATACTGAGTTGTCTTGAGTAAGATAGAATTCTTGAGGAGTTTGAAGGTGGTAATTAACCCTATTTGGGTTTGTAAGTTTGTAAACCAAAAGTTGCATTGAAAGATGATTGCCTTGAAATCTGAGAAGAGTGAAACCCATTGTTGCGAAATATGCCTCCATTAGATTGAGTTTGAACCCCTACTCTACATCAAGTGGTATCAGAGCTCAGAAGGTCTGGGCAAGAGAGTCTGGTGTTTGTGTGTTTGTGTTTGTGCAGGTTGAAGAGAGAACCTGGTTGCCAAAAGACTAGGTAGAGGAAAAGAGAAGAGACCTAGGTGAGGCAAAGACAAGAGGAAACAAGGTTAAAGGGACTTGCTTGAAGAGAAGTTGGATTTTTTGAGAAGGTACCTATAGGATAAGGGTTCACAAAAGAAGAAGTAAGAAGAAAAAGAGAGGAAGAGGAAAGAGAAAAAGATGAGACAAATAGAGGTTAAGAAAGAGATAAAAGAACTTAGGCAAGCTATGGAACAACTAAAAGAGATCAGAGAAAGAATGGAAGAGAAATGGAAGCAGTTGCTCAAACAAGCACAAAGTTGGCACTTGAAAATGAAGAAGAAAGTTGTATGGCCCATTAAGAAGATAGTTCAAAGGAGAAGACAAGTAAAGATAATAGAGGAAGAAGAAGAAGAGAACTTAGAGGTTGCAACCATATCAGAGTTTGAAGGCACGAAGACAGTAGAGGTGAAGGATGAAATGATATTGCAAAGGTATGGTGATGTAATGTTTCCTTCATTGTTCGCAAAGGAGGATAGTAGTTTTTCTATTTCTTTCATATCAGAGATTGGTAGCCTTGAGAAAGTAGCATATAGAGGGGCAGAATATCAGATGGAAGAGAAAACAAAAGATGCAAAGATCATGACTACATTGCAAAGGCAAAAGGATGAGGAATACGTCTATCACTTTCTTGTTGTGATATAAATTTTGAGGATAAACAAACCAAAAGTCAAGATGAAACAGGTCATGGGAGAGGAGCAAGGTGCTGAGGCAAATCATGCAATCCATCAGGACAAAAAAAACATCACCTGCAAGGTGACAAGGCAAAAGGAAAGCAAGTTTATACGGACAAGATGAAACCCAAAGTGAAGATGAAGACTACATGGAGCTACTTTAAGGAAGGCACAGGTCAGAGCATAGAAGGCATCAAGGAGGAGCATTCAGAGGTGGATACTTATTGTTACCCTCAATTCAAGAGGGCTTTGAATTTCTTTATGCTGGGAGTATGGTGCAGGAGCACCTAATAGACTTTAGGCCCCCATGAGGCAATTTTTGTAAATTTTGATTTGTGGGTTGAATCCCTTTGTAATAAGGTCATATTTGGACCATTTCTAATGTGTTTAAGTCATTTTTAGGTGTCTAGGAGGTTTGGGGAGTCAATTTGTCAGGTTTTGTAAAAGTTGCAAAATTGCAAAAAGAATGCAAAATTGGGAATTTGAAGGGTTAGTTAGTTAAAGGGTCAGTTGTAGGCATTGGTTTCTGGGGTAATAAGTATATTTATGCTTGTATAACCTCAAGGAAGTGGTTGGAGGGATTGTATATGAAGAAAATCAATAAGAAACCCCCTATTTATATAGTAAATTATGTGTTTTACTGGTAATTCTCTATTACAGACCATTGTACGACCCTGTACAAGTGGTTTATGATCTAAAATTTGTTGGAATCAATGAAGGCATGAGGTATCATCAATTTGCACTTGGTTTGATTGAATTTTATAAATATTTGAGATTTTTATTGAGATTTTGTTGATAACGGGTCTGTAACCCTGCTTTAGGGTTTGAGGCACAAGAAAATGCATTTATTATCATTTCCTCTAGTGGGTCTATTTAAATCTTGGTGAAATGGGGGCTCTTAAGTAGGTTTCAATGTTAAAGAAAGAATTAAGAAAAAGGAGCAGAGTTGGATAGAGTTTATGATGTTGTCCCAGGTGTTATTTTATGAGTTTTTGACAGAATTAGATGGTTAGATGCTAGGGTTTGAATAAGGGGCTTTGGAATCAGTCATGTAAAGGTGAATTAAGCATGTGAAGGTTATTTTTGAAGTGTTTGAAGAGTTGAAAAAGTAAAATAGGGCCTAGAGTATAGAGTTCCATTAAACCCTCCTAGTTTCAAGCTTGAAATGGCCAAATCAAGGGTTTGATGTTTTGTGAGTTTATGGTTGTTTACCCTGATAAAAAATTGAAGATTCTAAGGTTTTGCAGTCTGATAAGGGTCTTTCAATGGAGATTTAGGGTTGGCAACAAGTTTGGGTTGATGATGCTTTGTAAAAGAGGGCTAATTGGAGCCCTGTTCAGCATACCAGTCAGTTTTGGGTGATGATGTTCCAAAACAAAGGTATGTGCTTTTGAGGCATGTTGAAGAACACCTTAATGGGTATCTGAAATAATAGTTCTTTTGTGGGTTTGAAGTTTTTCTTACAAGATATGTTGAAAAGTCCCTGCTTGGAGGGCTACTAGCATTGAAGATAGTTTGGGAAGAAATAGTCATTGATTGATGCATGAAGATCCTGATACTAAGTTATCTTGAGTAAGATATAATTCCTGAGGAGTTTGAAGGTAGTGATTAACGTTGTTTGGGGCTGTGAGTTTGTAAACCAAAAGTTGCCTTGCGAATGAAAGTTGCCTTGAAAGATGATTGCCTTGAAAACTAAGAAGAGTGAAACCCATTGTTGTGAAATATGCCTCCATTAGATTGAGTTTGAACCACTGCTCTGCATCACAAGTGCTACCAAGAAAAGGAAAACAACTTCTTCCAGAGATAAGGACAAACAAAGAACCCTTATTCAAACAAATAGCTGTTCAGGTCACCTAAAAGGAAAAGAACTTTCAGGGGAACCTAAGAAGAAGAATGTAGTTGATCTTGATATCGATTCTGAGAGGGAGCACATGTTGTTGACAGAGGACAGAAAAAATTGGCTTACACACTTGTTCAGGAGACTAATGAGGAGTCTGATGAAGAAGAAGATATATGGACAACTAAGAAAAGTCATAGGCCTTCCTCTGATAATGAAGAACCAGACTTCTTAATCCCTCAAGATGAACCTTAGGAAGAAGAGTTATTATTAGAATCCAAAGAAATAACAAAGGGTGAGAAGATGAGTTACAATGGGAAATGTAAAAGATTGAAGTGTTGGAGGAGAAACTTAAGGATTATCAACAGAAAGAAACTGGATTGAATGACAGGGTTAGAAAGTTAGAAGAACAGTTGCATGTTTTTCAAAAATAGGGATCAAGACTTCAACAATTGGCCCAATTGGCCATCATTGAGATACACAGGAGAAATCAAGATCCTGTGCAACCAGAAGATCAACCTATAGAACCTACTCCAATTACCTTACTTTCAGTCACCTTACAAATGTGGAATGAAATAGATAAACTAGTAAAGGAACAAGGTGAAATGAATGAGCAACATGGTAACGAAATTGAGATGAAAAATGCAGAGATAAAGAGGTTGAAGTTCAAGGCAGACAAAATGGCAGACATGACTATATAGTTGATGAGATGTAGGCCACCTACTAGAGTGTATGCCCTTTACTTGCAAGAACAATACCCGAGTTTCTAATTTATCCAACTATACAGTGATGCCCCTATCTCCTTATTGACATCCGACTTGTTCCTAACCACTTACCAAAAAGCTACCCCTAAATTGCAAAACCAATTATGTGAATTCTACCTACATGAACTTGCCATTCCTTATGACACTCACTAGAATCCCCTAGTTGTAATTAGGGATGTACAATTGAAGGCCTTGGCCTCATTTATTCAGAATGAGCACAGGAGGGGAGAATTAATGCAACAATATAAAGAAAGAGATAAGCCAATCCCTCTCAAATTGAGGGCAGAACCTCCAAAGCCCCAGAATATATTGGAGGAATGGGTGGACTTGACTGAACATCAAGAGGTAGAAAATAAGCTGTTGGAATGCAGAGCCATGGACTAATAGAAATTTGGGGAATTGGTAGGAAAGATTGGTAAGGAAACAATGAGATTTTCACAAGATAGATGGAAGGAATTGACACCAACACTACAGAGAAAGGAGCCTCACTTTGTCTTTAACTTGTCAACAACAATTCATAGAGCACAAAGATATATAAGGTCAGCTAAGGAACATGGGATAACATGGTTACCACTAGTCTTCCATCCTCCTCTGCTGCTCTATCCTATTCCACATTGGATGGGGCAGAGGACTAATCAGATTATAGAACAAGATAGATGGGACAGATTTGAACACCAGAAAGGATTCTACCTCAAACAAGAAAGAGGAGTAGAAGAGCCAACAGACTACAGGTAGATAGCCCTCCAGTGCAATCTGAGACCTTGGTTGCTGGAGGACCAACAAGATGATTAGTTGGGGGTTGTGATGGAACCATCATTTTTCTTGTTTTTATTGCTATAATTACCTATTTCCCAGAGATATTTCCAGACTCATATATGTTTATCCTTAGTCTTAGGTTGTGCAATTAGAATAGTTTTTTCTTTCATGCTGTGAGAACCCAGTTTTCCTCAAAAAGAAAGTTATTCCAGCCTTCCTTAGAATCATTTTTGTAGTCTTATTGCCAAAGTGGTTTGTGTGGATAGATACTCCAAAAGTTATTGTGAGTTAGAGTTGCATGTTTCAACCAATTAGGTGCATCACCGCCCATTTGCTTTTAGTTTTGTCCTTTCATTTTTATTCTTTCTATCCTTTTTCCTACCAAGTCATTAACCCATTAAAAAAATATAAGGCAACCAACCCATAATCTGGAGGTTCAAGCCCACCATAGCATGTTAGGTGGCCTTCACCCTGTTGGGAAGCTTGCTTGGTTGCCTTGCTGAAGACTGGATAGGCAGGTGGAAGGTCCTAATTACAAGTTACAACTAGTGACTAGTAATAGCTGAGACAAATGCTTTATAGTTCTATAAAGTGACCTTTACCTTGATGAAATTTAGATGATGTACTAGGGAAATCCTAGAAGTGTACTTAGAAAAAGTTTCAAATTGGTGTTCCTTCAATGGTGAACCCTACAAAATAATGGCTTAGAAGGGGAGTCTGCCTTAGTCATCCCAATTATGGGTGTTCAAACATGGATCCACATAGTTCATATGATTGAAAGAAATGCAATAAACTAATCTAATGAAAATAAACTAAGTTTGAAGCACAAACATGCCGTAAAAACTTCAAAACCTAGTTCTAGGGTTCTTGGGAACCATGCAAAAAAGTGGGGGTGGGAGAAAGGGTTTGGATAGAAAATTGTGCTTTGGTGCAAAATACTTTTACGGTTATTAGAGGACTAGTATAGGGTGTGTAAACAATAATATAAAGTACTTTTAATAGAGGTTAGGTTTGGATTTGGTTTGGGCCTTTGAAAGGGTAATGAAAGGGGTGTACACTCTCAAAGGGGTGACGGGAAACATGAAAAAATAGCCAAATGAGATTTTGATGATTGAAGAGGAATTGAATGGGATGATGTGATGGACAATTATTCTAAAGAACTAGGGATAGAAGTGAGGATTTGGACTAAACAACTTATATTTTAAGCTCACTATTCTATCATGGATATAATCTAGATTTGGAGAAATGGTTAAGGGTGAAAAATTAGACTAAATGGGATGGAAATGGATGGATGAGGACATGGAAGGGTGGTGGGATGGATGGAGAAATATACCTACAAACACTTAGAAAATTATATCTATTTTCATATAAAACTTTTCACACATGCAAACTATGCTTGGAAATGTAATGACCTGGTCGTTAAACCCTGAAAAATTGCATTAATTTTTATTTTCTTTTAAGTTGTTGTAAGTGTTTAACTCAAGTTGATAGAGTTGATTCAATCATTTACTCAAGTACTTCTATCCAACGGGATAGGCAATCATTCAATCAGGACAAGCATCCATCCTTACGGGATAGGCATCTGACCAAATGGGCTAGATATACTTCCATCCAAATGGGATAGGCATCTATCCTCATGGGATAGGCATCTACCACAAGGATTAGGTACGTGTTCTAGCCAGAGACTTAGGTTCATGGGGAGAAAACAGATCGTGAGCCACTCGTTGAATACTACACTCCCTTTGGAAGTGCACCGAGGTCATTGTCTTTAGGAGTAAAACTTTTTCAAATAATAAAAGCTTGAGTCCCACCCAAAAATTTGGCATTAATCCTTAGGGAGTCAAGAAAATCCATACGGGATTCTTCTAAGTATACATTGAATGTTTTTCCTATTCAGTTTCTCTTATGATTTGTTGGAGGGCTTTTCTTGAAGAAATCCCTAAGTCAAAGTTTAAATTGATCAACAAAGAATTTAAACCTCCCAATCTTGTGCTTGAAAACTTGTGCACTAAGAACATTCTTCATTCCCTAGGATGCCTACATACCCACTTCCAAATGGGATCAAGGTGTAGTTTATATGTAATTCTATTCACTATTCTATGTTTTATGTGAATTGTTAAATGTGGGTACGCAACCCTTTCTAGGGCCCAATTTCTCCAAACAATTCCTCTATGACTGCTACCCACGAAGGGAGCAAAAATAAAGTAACTGATCTTCTCAACCAATACTTATTTACCTAATTTTCACTATTCCTAATCCTATTAAAATAGAACTTTACATCTACACATTTAATGATCCCTTTTTCCCTTGCACTGAAAAAATTCAAGTTTTAATAAAATTTCAAGGTGATTCCGCATTTTCTTAAGGAACCAGGTGAAGGAAGGTATTTCTCTAAGTTGGATCAATGCATTTATTTAGGCCATTAATTTGATTAGTTTGGTGTTCGAGGGAGATTACCCATCCCTTGAACTTAATCATCGAGATGATTCCTTTTACTCTCCGACAGATTAATAGGGACTGTTATAGAGTAAAATGGGTAAAATAGTATTTTACACTTAGTTTAGCATTTGGTTGGACCTATTTTATTTCCTTTGTTAATCATGACCAATTTTAACACCTTTTCAGCTTAAAACGATGAAAATCTTGATCCCGATAAATAAGCCCAACGGAATCAACTTAGGACTAGACTAAGCCCACTATATTTGGCACTCCCCAGAGTTTGTGGGCTAAAGGTCCAAGGAGCCCAAGCACCCTAGTCCCACTTGGGAACTTTAGCCCCACTTTGTGGTGTTAGCTTAGGACACTTCTTTGTTTTGTATTTGTCGGCCTAATTAAGTTTTATTTGTCATAAGTGAGGAGGAATGCATATTTAAATGAGTGTTGTAGTTCATTTTATACACTAGATGCATGCTAGAGGATTAATGTGAATTTTGTTCTCATATTGTGTTCTATGCAAAAGTGTTCTTCATGCTTGGAGTGGTATCTACTTGTGTATGTTATTGAAGTTTATTTGAAGGCTTGAATCAAGTTTGAATCCCTCTTCATCACTCTCCTTTGTTGATGTAGGATATTGAGTCATCTTCATCAACTAAGGTCATATCTCTTGTGGTTATAATCATCATTATCATTCATTATTCATCATATCATTGCAAATCTATCCTCTACCCTCCTAAGGCATGCACTCTTGGATCTAATCATTGTTGTAGTGGAGGTGGGGACACCAACACAAGGTTTAACTGAGGCAAGCCCTTAAACACAACACAACCTTTTCCTCTTTCTTTGTGTGCATGTCGAAGAAACAAGTTTCAGGAGCTAATTTCTAGGAGGGAGATAGAGCAAATAGGTACAGAAATGATGACATTTGAGGTTTTTCTAAACCCTAGAAAAGGCTTAGGGCACCCAAGCGCCCTAGTCCTGGGTAATTCTACTACAAGATCTAGGTTCTGAATCTTCCTCTGATCTCTGCTATAGTTTTTGTTTGCTGTAAAATATTTCTGACATTTAATTATAGTCTATTCTTCATCTTCTAGGGTTTGATCACTAGTATTAGCTTGCTTTCTTGACTTTGGTTGAACTTGGTTGATCTATATATATACAACAAAATGGCAGAACCCTTATAGTTTGGCTCTCCTTCTTGGGTAGATGCCAAGCTCGGTTTATGTCCTAATGTTTGTAGAAGAGGGTGAAGAGCACACACTTATACTGAGAGGGGTGGTGAATCAATATAAGAACAATTTTAAATTCTTTTATTAAAAATTGAATAATCAAAAGTGAGTAGTGCAAATAAACCATAAGCAAGATGAACACTAGTTTTATGTGGAAAACCCTTTCGAGAAAAAAACATGACAAAATAATTGATTTTATTAATAAGTAGGCACCAACCTACAAAAGACACCAATATTTGAATACAAAAGTGAGCTTCAAATCACTGGAAGCACCAAATCCTCTGAGCACCAACTCAGTACAAGGCACCAACCATTGATACAATAGGCACAATATCTTCTTGTGGCTCTTCTTCAATGAAAGACAAAAAATAGTCACATACAAAACTGCAAGCTCTCCTTTTTACTCAGCTGATATTCTTCTCAAAGATCATTCATCATATATTCTCATACCAATATGCTTCTCTTTTTTCTTGTTATAAATCTGCAACCTTAATCTTCTTTTCTTAACTCGCTTTCAATCATTTACACACAAAAAGATCATTCCATGCAAATTCGTCCCCCTTTTTCTTTCTTTTCACACTTCAAAATATCTTTAAAAATCTTTCTAAAAAGAGAAGTTGTTGTTTCAACCTTGATCATTGTCTTTTCCAATCTTGAACTCATGGCATAAAATCATACTTAAAAAAAGACTTTGTCTTATTTTATGTAGCACCATAAAAAACCATAAAGCATGACGCTTTTTAACAAGGATAAATCACTTTAAAAACATATATAAATCTTCTAAAATAAGGTGCTTTCAAAAATAAAAACAAATATTTAAAGATCTTTTTGCATTCTATCTTTTTGCTTTATTTTTGCATGCTATCTTTTTTCTTTTTGCATGTTATCTTTATGCTTTCTTTTTGCATGCTATCTTTTTTCTTTTTAAAATAAATCTTCTCCACAAAAAGAAACTCCACACTTAGCAATTTAAATCACTTTTTCTTTTTAGCAATAAATCTAATCCACAAAAAGAAACTCCACACTTAGAAATAAATCACTTTTTCTTTTTAGCAATAAATCTGATCCATAAAAAGAAACTCCATACTTAGCAATAAATCACTTTTTGTTTTTAGCAATAAATCTGATTGTGTTACCTTTGGGGAATATGTTTAAATATTTAATTTAAACATTTATTATTGCATGAAAATGGTATCAACAACATTTGCCTTAAATAACATTGGCATGTACTTTGACATCAATGACAATATTCTAACAATGTCCCCCTTTGTCATTGATGGAAACTTCAAACTTTCTAAACTACTCCCCCTGTCTCATTGCTCCCCCCATCTCCAATTCTCCCCCTTTGACATCAATGGATGTTAGTTTATAGATTTGTCACTTAACTCTATTTTCTCATGCCCACACAAATGAAAATTGCACTAATAGTCAAGTCAGATTGAAATCATATTTGCAATGACTCTCTGCTTATTTTACCAGGTGCAACTACCTTTGAATGATATTAAATGAATGAAAACAATGTATGTTTTTACCAGAAAGCAAGAAAGGTAGTGCTTTAATCTAGAGGAAGATGGAGTATAAAACAAAGAATGAAAAATACTATCTTCTCCAATTTTTTGAAAAATCAAAGAATCATTACCAGACACAGGGGAATTAGGAGAGGCAATATGATCTACCTATAATTAGTGCAACACATCTAGCTTTTTCTCTGCTCTTGTTCTCATAGATGCAAGTTGACCATCCTACTCACATATGCCTTTTAATCTCCTATTATCTTTAGGTTGTTCTCCATCCCCACCAGATTGTGAACCAACTTTGTGTTGAGTTGTCTCCATGCTAGTTGATGTTATTTGGGTGCTAGGGGCTTGGGATGTTCCCTATTCTCTTGCTCTAGATTATTTTTGCACAGAGGAAGAACTAGTGTGCTCTCAAATTCTCCCCTTAAGCCACCTTTCAGTCTTATCCAAAATAAAGAAGGACTGAACCTTAATATCAGTAATCTCTTTTTTAGACCATTGTATACAAGGCAAAGGTCTAGAGGCAACATCATGGTATCCTTCATCAATAATATCAAAGTTATCATCCACAACACTTAGAGTATGTAGAGGCAAATTGAAGGCACGGATTTGGTCTAAGGTTAGCCTCATCCAATCCCTCCTTTGGACCTCTCTCTCATCAACACAATCTTCCCAATAATATTCCAAATGTGGCTGGTGTTCATAGAGATTACCTTCGTGGAAATTTATCTTAACAAAGTTTTTGTTGTCAAAAAATGGTATCACAGACAAGGGGCAAGAATTGTACTATGCTAGAATCTTCTCTATATTTCTAGCATTATCATTAGTTTTGCAAGTGAAAAATGACAATGATACAGGAAAAGCATATCCCTTCTTTTTCATGCAATAGTACTTACTGTTCATAGTCGCCATCTGGCGACATACTTCCAAAAGAACAAAGTAATTAGATGCATATCTTGGCAATTTTAATGGGCATTTTTGTAACCCCCAACCTGAAGGTAGGTGAACCCATCAAACTAAATATAAAAACTCCCATATCTCATCACCAACGAAGCAGCCTGAGGGGAAATTCTTAGTTCAGGGTTACCTTCAATCTTCCTTACAAAAAACATGAGAAAAGCATCATTGACATGACAATAATACTTCATTCCAATTTTCTCTCTGCAATTGAGAGAAATATTCATATACAGGTGTGTCTGGTGTCAAAGACCCCTGAGTTCTTAACCTTGCCCAAATAAACTCTTTGCTAGCTAAAATGTAAAACAAATAAGAGCACATGTAAAATGAGAGATTCTGATGAAAGTTGTCCAACTGTTTGTTTGATTGATCATTGATCATTTTATCCCAGTCAATATATTGGCACTCACTACACACCACCAAAATGAACTGGCACATCCATTTCTCAAACAAATCAGGCTTTGCACTTCCAACGACACGGTTCAATAAAGTGATCATATCAGAAATTTCTTCTTTGAAATGCACTCTTTTTAAATTGGCAGGAACTTGAGATTTTCCCTTCTTCTCAACTTTCAACCAGTTTGTCATTATAGAGTTCAAACACCAATCTTTGTTTTCTATAAAATAATTCCATCCCATGGTGACAGACATCTCTACAAATTCTTCTCTATCAAGTAATCTCAATGTACGAGAAATAACTTCTGCGTTAATTATAGTAATCACAGAGCTGTCAAAGGCTCTTATCTCCTGTGAATCAAGGAAATAATTCCTTACACATGTAACAACCAAGTATGGACATGACACAATAGGTCGAAAACCCCTAGCGCGAGCTAGCCCACTTGTTAGAATTTTCTCAGCTATAGGCGTCCTAGGGTTTTGCTCCATTCGATCCCAAAATCACCCAAGTCTATATGTCCAAGCTCAGTATCTCTCACCTTAGCCAAACCATTCTCAATAATTGAAGCAATAGGAAAGCCTTGGTATTTATTCTTCATCTTTACTTGTTTGAGAAACTAAAAAAACAAAAGCTTATGTAACTGCTAGAGGCGCCAAATAAATTTCTAAAACATTTGGGGGAGACAAACAATCTAGACTCATAGAAGAAAACTATTCTTCCCACTGAAATAACTCAAGAAATTCAAATTTATCATAGTAAGGAGTGAGTGAGAAGGAGTTCCAATTAGCTAACCTAGTTATGAGAGTCTGTGTTCATCACTTGTAGTAGACATAGTCCAGAGCCTCTCCGAAGTATACTAGCTAAAATGTAGAATAAAATATCCACGAAGGTGGCAACCCTTATGAAATGTCTCAATAAATCTTATTAATTTCAGTGGCATACATGGTTGTATGATTCATAAATGAGCCACCTTAATTCTCCCTTAAAAAATGTGCAATCACACTTTTCAAGACATTCCATATTTATTACAAAATAACAAGTGTGACTTCCACCATGCATGTTAATTAATGGAAAGATGGCTCTTTGAAAAGTAGACCGAGCTTTGAGTCGAAGGATCGGCAATTTTTAGAACCAATGAACCATCAATCAGGAGTTTAGAAGTTCGAAGAACTCCCGACTCGCTGACTATGAAAGACTTAGCACCGGGACTAACACAAATCTGACAACAAAGATGTAACCTATGATTTTAGAGAAGATTCAGGAAATCAGAATGTTTCATTACTTTGGAACCCACCATGTAAGGTTTTGAAAAAATCAAAATTGTCGATTGTGAAGGAAAAACGCTTAAGTAAAGGCCGCGACTTAGTTCAAAGGGTGAAATAATAAAGAATAAAGGAGGGAATACTTAGTTGACACATAAATGACAAAAATTTCAAAAATTGGTAACAATAGGCTCTGAATGGGGACAAGGACTAAAAAGGATGCAAAGAATCTAGGCAAATTGGCATAAAGTCTTATTCCATGGGCAACAAAGTCACACAAAAGCAATGCCAACAAACACATAGGAAAAATAGAAACAGAGACTATTGTACAAAGGGGCATATGACAAAATTACTAGTTATATAATTTCATATCTTGCCCATTGTAGGCAAGAGGCATTGGAGTTATATGCCAACAAAAAGGCATTCTCTCTGATCACCTATTTGATTGTAAATGGCCCTCTCCATAGAGAGTCTAATTTCTTATGAGCCCCCTTCGGCTCTCTCCTATCTCATAGCAATAGAACATCTCCAACTGTAAATTTCCTCTGTCTGGCTTTTCTATCAAAAATTCTTTCCATTGCTTCTTGATGTCTTGTTATTTTGTCAACCACCTCATCTCTTTGCTCTTCAAGTTTTGTCAATTATATAATCCTCTTCTCCATTGAAGACTGAAATTGGTCATCCTTAATAACCTTTTGCAAATTAAATGCAGATAACTCTAAAGGAATAGGCAAAGCACTTTGAATTCCATACACCAATTGGAATGGGGACATCCCAATTGCTCTCTTATGAGTTATCCTATCTGCCCACAATGCTTCATAAAGGATTTTATGCCATCCTCTCTGGTTTTCATCTACCAACTTCTT
The DNA here is from genome assembly GCA_027924645.1 of Cunninghamia lanceolata. Lineage (NCBI taxonomy): Eukaryota > Viridiplantae > Streptophyta > Pinopsida > Cupressales > Cupressaceae > Cunninghamia > Cunninghamia lanceolata. The sequence continues at coordinate 4,685,269 of BSBN01000918.1, read as the reverse complement.
AACAATAGAAATCAGGTTTTTATTACTTGATTCAGCTTACTCATTGTCTTGTGGATAATAATCAAAAGAGTAGGCAAGACTAGTGCCATAGTCATAATAAAATAAAGAAAAATCAGTAGAGGAGAAACTGCTAGCATTATCAGCAACAATTTTCTTGGGGATACCAAATCTGACCACTATATTTTCTCTAACAGAATTGCAGACAACTTCATAAGTGGTATGCTTCACTGGGATGGCTTCTACCCACTTAGTAAAATAATTAGCAGCAGTCAAAATGTGAGCATGGTTAGCACTAGAATTAGGATTAATGGGTCTAATAAAATCTAATCTCCACTATTGGAAAGGATCATCAATGACTATAGGCCTTAAGGGTAGTGCAACTAAGTGAGGTCTACTAGTGAATGTCTAGCATTTCTCACACTAAGATACCCACTCAAGCATCCTTGAACATACCAGGCCAATAGAAGCATTGTCACAGGATTTTAAAGGTTGTCACTAAAGCAAAAAAGTGCCCTCTATAGGTTTCATTATGAAAAGTCTACAATAGTTTCCTTTGTTGTTCTCTATCTACACACCTCAGGAAAGTACCATCCACTCTCCTTTTGTACATATTTTCTTCCCAAAGAACATACTTTCTTGCCTTCAATTTTAAATTCCTCTTCTCTTTGGTAGATAAATGAGATGGGCATTCACCATAGGTTAACAAATAAGAAACATTTGAAAACCATTCATCAATAGTGCTTGTAAATAAGACCAGTGGTAGATCTTCACTTTCAACAGGTTTGTTTTTAGTAATCACTTTGCACAGACCCCTACCCCTAACCAAAGTAGTAGGTTTTAAATCAATATCATATTCATGTACCTTCGCCACCCGGGCTTCTCTCTTGTTACAACCAATTTCTTGCTGGGTCAAAATACTTTTGACCGCAGGGTCACGGACAAAGACAACAACATGAGAATGCAAGATATAGAATCTAAATAGTTTCATAGCCTTCACTACTACATACGTGTTCTTCTCTAGAGGAGAGTAATTTAATTCGTGTTTCTTTAAAGGGACACTCATAAAGGCTATTGGTGCTTCAATTCCTTGTTCATTCTTTTGCAACAAAATGGCTAACAAAGTGTGCTCAGAAGCATAATAGTAAATAATGAAATCTTTCTCAAAATTTGGATGAACTAAAGTGGGAGCATTAACAATGGCTACCTTGATGTCTTCAAATGTTTTCTTACCTTCCTCGTTCCACCTGAAGACTGGATTATTTTTCATCATATCTGGTCAATTCAGCAAAATCAGGGACAAATCTTCTTAGGAATTTGACCTGATCAAAGAATGATCTGGGATTACTTTTGGATGTGGGAAGACTTAGTTGTTGAATTTCCATGACTCTTTCTAGATCAATCTTTATGCCATCTTTAGAGACAATGTGACCTAACAGTTTGCCTTAGGTAACTACAAATATGGATTTCTTAGGATTAAGAGAGATGCCATGATCTTTGTATTATTGAAGCACAACTGCCAAATCATCAAAGTGATCAGCTCTCTTTTTTGAAAATACGGTTAGGTCATCAAGGTAGACAACAATGATTTTATTCTTCAAATATCCAAATGTCATATCCATTGCCCTTTGAAATGTAGGCCCAACATTAATAAGTCTGAAGGGCATCCTATTATAAGCAAAGACACCAATAAGAGTGGTAAATGCAATTTTATTCTGATCCTTAGGTGCTACTCCTATTTGGTTGTAACCTGAAAAACCATCTAGCATGGACATCATTTCTGATCCAGACATAGTTTGTAAGATGTGGTCCATAACTGGTAAAGGATATTTATATTTAAGAGATGCTTGATTCAAATTTTAGAAATCTACACAAATTATTATCTCCCCATTTTTCTTCCTTACTAGTGCAATGTTAGATATCCATGTAGAATGATGGATAGGATAGATAATCTTAGCTTTCAACATTTTGTCGATTTCACTAAAAATATCCTCAGCAACTTTGGGATTATATGTTCTTTTCTTCTTCTAGAATGGAGATGTGGTAGGCTTCATTGGTATGTGTTATTGTACCTCTCCATTTCTAAACTTCTTTAGGTCTACATAACACCATGCAAAAACATATTTATACCTAATCAATAAAGAAATTAGATGCTCTCTATCCTTAGGAGAGAAGCACTTCCCAATACAAACAAACTTGGGATCTTCCTTAGTGCCAATATTCACATGATCATACTCAACAAAGGATCTGATTAAAACTAAAGTTTTTTGCTTGATGTACTGATCATGTCTATTGAAAAGGTCTTCAAGGGAGACCAAACCCTTAGGAATCTTGTTCCCTTTCACCTATATGACTTTAGTATCTTTACCATTCGGGGAACTCACTTCATCATCAAGAGTGTCACCACTCTCTGTAGTACTACTTTCAAAGAATAAATTGGCAAATGATTCATCCTTCTCTAGAAAAGAAATAATATGTTGATCATTATTGAACACTTGCCAATGATGTACATTATCAAGCACACTGGGCCTGTATATCACCTTCACCCTGTAAGATTCATCTTTGAAGTCAAGATGAGGGAGGAGCAGTGATGCTAAGATGGATAGGGAATCTACCCTGGTATTCTGGTCTCTAGGGACAACTTCAATTGAAAATGCATCAAAATGCTCTATACAAACCCAAACTCTATTTCTGTAATGCCTTAACCTTCCATTTTAACTGAGTATTTATTTCACACCTACTTCATTATGAGCTCAACATCTCCTTTTACTTTCAATTGCTTAATTCCCTTTTCTTTATCCATTGCCAACGCCAAGAGTAAGGCCTCATATTCACTAGTGTTATTAGTATTTTTGAAATCTAACTTATAAGAAAAAGGAAATTTATAATCATCAGGAAAAATAAGAACAACACCAACACTTGACCCAGAAGTAGAAAAACTCCCATCAAACTCTAAAGTCCATAGTTCATTAGACAAATTAGGACTAATCATATCTGGACTTTCTTCTATGGTGGAGGTAAACATGTAAGTACCTGGACTAGTCTCCACATACAGTATCTCCTCTTGGGTCTCTAAACTTTATTACTATGAACTTTGCCTTCAGTTTAGGATCCAGGTGGACTTTCTTACCATCTACAGGTATCAGTGCATGAGACCAATCCATCTAAATTTCCCCACCTAGGTCTTTGTAGAAACTTCTACTGAAGAGCATACCATAACTGGATGGAATGTCAACTACCAAAATGGTTAACTTCAACCTCTTCTTGGGATACACTGCTAGAGAAACTTGTGTATTTTTTATTTGACCTAGGATGGGCACCTAAGTAGAGTCCATAGAATAGAATTTGCCATGGGAGGAAGTAAGAGACAAGTTGAGAGCTTTTGCCACTTGAGCAGGCATAAAATTGTCAAAGGCCCCAGAGTCTATAACACAATTACTCATCTTGTTGTTGCAAGTATGCGCTAATTGGTGTTGTCATTCATGTCAACATGCTTGTTTTGTCATTGGTGCCAACTATGTCTTCTGCTATTATTGTTTGCTGATTGATTAAGTTGTCATGTTAAGGACACTGTCTGAGTTTTTGCTCCACATTTCCTCTATGTTAAAAACAAGAGTATGAGATTTGGATATGTTTTAGAGAAGTGTTTGAAGATGCTAAATCCATAATTTGGTGGTCCGGATCGCTGTGCAGAAAAAGTTCTATTCACTAGTTTGAAGACTGTGCCTAGTAGTGTTTGTAGTGTGATAGGTGATGAGGTATAAACAACCTCATTCCTTTGATAAAACAAATAACCCTTTTTGCATTGCCCAATCACCCTAGCCATGCCAATTTGTTCATTTTTAGAAGCAATATTATCTATTTTTAATGAAATGGTGTACAAATCTTTATTTCCTAAATTGATTGAAATTATCTATTAAAGGTTGATATAAAGGTATGTAGAGTTGAGTAATTGTGCAGGATTAATGCATGCCTTACGAGAGGAGTGGACTTCAAGCAACTGAGGTCAAGTGCACCAAAAGATGAGGGCACCAAAAATTTAGGCATGCATTGATTGGAGACTCTTTTAATTCTATTAATTTCTATTGGTTATCTGAGACTTTATGGCTCCACTCAAAGCCTTTTATATGTCTTTATTACATAAAGTCATCAGTAGTTGAAAATTTGTTTTTCTTTTATAAGACTTTTTCAATGGCTTTTAACCGCCATCTGTAATATAGGATTTTGTAATAGTTCAGTTTTAGTTAGTTGCTCAAAACATGGATATATATATATATATCATACTGTGTGGAGAATGAATATCAATCTCTTTTTGGCGAATAATCGAGGAGCTATGTTCTAGAATATTTTCATGAAAATGAATACAAATAGTGTTATTCTGAGTATTTCTTTCTGAGTTATGAAGATATGAATGGAGTTACTATGCTGCTGTGGAAACAATTGAATGTGATCTGAGTTAAAAGATGAATTTCTCCCAAGAGCTGGCCACTCGCGGGATTGTAGAGTAGATAAGTATTCATGTTTTTGTGAATGTTCTATTTAGAGTAGTGTTATTTTATGTTTAGTTCCATTGTGTGTGCCTGCAAGTTGTGATATTTAAACCATTAATTCTTGGATCTCTGTTTGTTTAAAATTTTTGGAGCATCTGCTTTAGTTTCAAATTGCTGTTAACTATTAATTGAAAGTTTGAGTGTGTGTGCGGTTATAGGATTAGTCACTGTTCAAGTTCATAGTAAAAATTGCATGTATACATTTCTAGTATAAAGTTTTTATGTTTTCTTAGATTAAGAGTTCAAATGCTTTCTAGTATAGAGTTCAAATGTTTTCTAGTATAAAGTCTGAACGCTTTCTAGTTTGATATGTTGTTTGAGCCTTTTTAAAGATTCAGGAAATTATTTCTAGATGAGCTATCCAAACTGTATTCCCTATTGCATACAGCCTTGGACACTACCCCAGTTGATAAACTGATATTTTTCAACTAAAGTGTTAGGACCTCATGATAGCCTGTCAACAGGGAGAAAGTATTTTTCTCTGCATTTCTCTGCAATTTGGATTTTGGTCTTGTGGTTCTAGACTTAAGTTTATAAGGTCCTTAGCTATCTTCATTCCAAAGGATTTGTGATTTAGTACTCTAAAAAGCAAGTTATTGTTTAGCGGAGATCGACAGTGTTTGTTGTGAGCAGTCTATGATTTATCTTCAAGTGAGATCCGTTGCTGTTGGAGTTGTCAGCTCTCAAATGATTCTATGTTGTTTGTGGATGTCTCCATAATGTATTGAAGGTGTGTTCTTGATTTGCAAGCTGTAATGAAGATCTTGGAAGCGTGTGTCTAAGTATTCTTGATGATTACACCAATTTGAGTGACTTAGGAGTTAAGATTCTTTGTGGATATGTTTCTTGGATTGTAGAAGTGTAAGGAAGCATGTAAGGATGTATTTGGGTCCAAGCTAAGGCGTGAAATGTTCTTACTTCATTTATTTTCTTTGCAAGTTTGTTTAGGTCTAGACCTAATTTGATTTATGTAAGTATGCCGAACTTGGAGATAGTTCAAATGGTTGTAAGTTGTATTGTTGACCTTGATGAATGTTCCAAGGTTGATGATTGGTATAAACATATGTAATCAATTCATGAGTGAGGTGAGGAGTGCAAAGATGTGAAGATAAAGTGTGTGTGTTGTAAAGGCAGAGAAGAAGAGATAAATTACACTTCAATGGAATTAAACTCAAGCATGTTGTAGATACTATTATATCAGTTCATGGCAGTGAGCCACCCCATGGCAGTGAGCCACCCCTTGACAGTGAACCACCCATTGGTAGTGAGTCTTTTTGTAGTGAGCATTCATTTGGGTAGTGAACCTTAGGCAGTGAGCCTCTTTGTTATTCGGTATTGTTATTAAATTATATTGTGAGCTAACACTCACCGTAGTTTTTCCCTTTTTAGGGTTTTCCATGTAAAAATTTGGTGTTCTTGTGTGTATGATGTTGATGTGTTTATGTTTTGATTCTTTAATTCATGTTTAATATTCATAACAGATTAAGGAGTTAAAGTAAGTGAATGTGATTTTGTTTTAAAAAGTTAAGGTTTTGATACAACTAATTCACCCCCCTCTCAGTTGTCATGTGACTTCAACAATTGGTATCAAAGAGAGGTTCCTTGGAAGAAAGCCTAATATTTTAAGGTAGATCTAGGATGGCGCACAAGAAGAGAGTTTCCCTGTATGATGGATCTTTAGAAGATGAATGCATTGTTGGCAACTTGGCAAACAACATTAAGAGAGAGACACTACTAGTATGATGATGAATGATTTAGCATGATGTTTGAAGGTGTTGTCATTCATGGCAACAAGAAAAGGAATAAGGTTGCAACAAAGATTTTGGTCCAGTGAAGAAGACTTAGTAATTTTAGCTAAGTATTGGTAGTATACAAGAGACAACAATAGAGAGACAGTGTAATCGCTGGCATTGGTCCGCAGTTGAAGATTAGATCATGCGGTTCTGGTATGTTGTTTGCAGTCCTTAGGTGATCTTATATCTAATATTTTAGCTCTTGTAAGTATCGGAAGCATATCTTCAAACAGCCTAAGTCCGGTAAAGTAGATTACAATGCTATTCAGAGCAGAACACTCAGTTGATTTGGTCCGCATTCCTCCGGTGTTTCACATCTTGTTATGTAGTTTTGAGGTGTTGTAAACACTTGTATGAAGTGTCTAAATCTAGAGTTGTAGGTTCTAAGATCCACTGGAAATATAGTTGTGAGTGTCTAAGTATCGCTACTTTGTTTCACAGAACTTGATTGTGACAGAGCATGTGTTCTTGTGGTCTGCGTTTTATTGCAAAAGGATATTTTGCTTTGCGGTTCTGGATTTATGATCTATGATGTCTAAGGGGTCTTTGATATGATTTTGAGTAAGTATTGTGATCTGCAGTGAAAGATGTAGTCTAATAGATAGACTGAGTCAGTAATAATCTGTGTTTAAGGCCGACATGACAGTGTGATGTGTGTGTGCGGTAAGATCTATTTTTTGGAATCTTATCCTAAGTGGTTCTATAATTGGAACTAACATATGTAAATATGATTCAAGTGTTTCTTGGGTCCACAGTGAATTTTGGTGAATGAATTTGGATGACAAGTTACATAAGGCATGACTACACGCTACACCTTATTAGGCCAACCTAATATGAAGAATTTAAGCATTGTGGATATATATATGAGATCAAATTCAGTGTTTGAATAATTGTGTGTGAATGTGAATGTATGTGTGATATGTGAAGTACAGTAAAGGTGACAAGAGTAGAATAAGAGAGATCTTGCTTGATGTAAAAGCAGAGCAGTGAAATAGAGCAGTCAAGATGAAGAGTTTTCAGACAGTATTTCTGAGGTTCATTGGAACTGTAACCATGCATTCTTAGATGTAATCAGAGCAATTCTTTTTGGCAGTGAGCCACCTTCTTTCTTTTTGTCTTTCTCTAGGCAGTGAGCCTTCTTGCAGTGAGCACTTCTTTTGGGTAGTGAGCCTCTTTTGTAATTCAGTATTGTTCTTACATAATATATTGTGAGCTAAAACTCATTGTGGTTTTTTCTAGTTTTGGGTTTTCCACGTAAAATCCTGGTGTTCATGTGTGATGCACTGTGGTTGCTTCTTCTATATTTAATTTGCTTTATTATTGCATGCGGTAAATGGATTACTAGTTTAATAAGTAAATGGTTTAATAGAATATCAATTCATCCCCCCCTCTTAGTATTTTGGGTGTTCAACAATTGATATTAGAGCCTGGTTCCTTAAAAGAAGTCTAACAGCTTGAGGAAGATCTTGGAGATTGAACACATGGCATGCAAAAAGCTCTTGAAGAAATTGATTCAATTGAAACTATAGAAGAAGAGTACATACTTGTCAGTTAAGAAGAACTCAAGGTTGCCCTTGAAGATCTTGAAAAGATTGAATTAGAAAATAGGGATCTTAAAGATAAGGTCAAGGAAGTAGATGAGTGCATCAAAAAATTAAGGGAGCAAGTCAAAAAGTTCAAAGAAAAATATAAGGTTACTGATCAATTGATATCTGCAAATGAAACCCTGAATGATCTGAAAGTGTAAGTTGTAAACAGAGAAAAATTAGAAGAAGACCTAAATTAGTTGGTGAAAATCAAATCTAAAGACTGTACAAAGCTTGAACAAGATGTTTTGGATCTGAAAGCTGATCTGAAATAGGCATGGATTCAAGAAGATAAATTCAGAGTGAGTGCTGCCCAACTTGATAGAATACATGCAAGTCAGAAGAGTCCTGATGACAAAGAAAGCTTGTGAATTGACAAAGGTGAAAGTTCTAAAGCAGGTCAAGAGAAGAATGTTGAGATCAAGGACAAAGGCAAATAGTCCAAAATCAAAGGAATAGACCTAGAAGACCACCAGTCAGGCAACCAAATGCTCAAAGGTACCCTTCTTTCAATTGTTATTGTAATGCATGTAATAAGTTTGGTCATAAGGCTACTCAATGTAGGAACAAAGTGAATTAAAATGTTCCACCATTCTCTAGTCAGTGTTTCACTTGCAATAAAGTAGGTCACAAAGCTAATGAATGTAGAAGTCAGATAAGGAATGGTTACAACAATGGAAGGAATGCTCAAACTTTCAAAGGTAACTACTTTATATGCAAGAGGTTTGGTCATAGAGCTAGTGAATACAGAAGTCAAATAAGGAACAACTATTATAATGGAAGGAATGCTCAATCTTTCAATGGGAATTGATTTGCATGCAATATATTTGGACACAAGGCTAACTAATGTAGATTAAGGATGAATGAAAGGAACAATGGTCAGATAAATGTTGTATGCTTCAATTGTAACACACTTGGACATATTGCAAGATTTTGTAGAAGCAAGAAAATGAAGAAGGATAATCAGACAGAGATGAAGAAATTGATACAAAAGGAAAATCTGGTAAATATTAAGGAGATGAACCAGATTTGGGTTAAGAATGAAGTGCATGAAGTCAAGGATGAGTCTGCACTAGACTCTGGTGCAGGTACTTCCTGTGGGAAGTAAATTGGGAGCTTTGGCTCAGGGGGAGCTTAAATGAAAAATCTTGTTCCCCCAGCTAGAAAAGTGGTGCTAATATTCAACATGAAGGTATAAGCTAGAAAACTAGATAACAAAGCCTTTGAACAAGATTCCAATAGAAAAGAATCTAATGCGGTGGATTGCGGAGCAATTTAAATCAACTGTGGATGACAGAGTAAGAGTTTGACAGCTTTTTGAATCAGCAATTATGACGATTAGGTTTTGATGAAAAGGGGTTAAAAGGGGATTTGTTTGAAAGGAAATCACATTGCATTAAAACCTTCAAGTGTCTAATGAGATCTGAGAAGTGAAGCTAAGGTGAATTCAAGCATTCAGTGATTAGTGCGAAGAAACCCTAACTGGAAATAAAAGGTATTTACAACACTCTCCCTTGAAAAGTTTTTGTATTGAGTCAGTAAAGATGTTTATCCCACAAGTTATTGAGATCACTGAGAGACCTCACCCTAAGTTCAAGAAGCACCCATTCAAATCAACTAAAACTGATCCAGATGGTATGTTCTCTGAAGTGCCATTTATGAAAGGAAGTAAGGTACGCGGAACACACTTCCTACACTAATCTAATAAGGGAAGTAGAGTGCAAATTCAAATTAACCTTTCCAGTTACAGCATTATTAACACAATAACAGAGATATTGCAGCAATACACATACACATAGAAAGTAGACAGAAGAGAGAGAGAGACAAGATATACGTGGGGAAAACCCTTATGAGTGAAAAATCCCACACTCCAAAACATAGCTCAAATGTATTATAGTAAACAATAACAGATTACAATATAGTTTCAGAGCCAATGCTCTTTCAGGAGTCTTTGAATGTCAAATCTGGAGATATTCCGGCAGCATAACAATACTTGTACAAAAACTATGTATCTCCCATCCAAGCACCTATTTTTATATAGTTTACAAGGCAAACTATGGAACCTTCTAGAGATGGGCATCCATCTTGGACTCATGCCCCAAAACCCACGCCTAAGGACACTTGTCCAACATCCCATCCCAATGTGGGTGCCTTGTCCCAAGATAGGCTATGACAGATGCTCTTACGCACCTTACAGCTATCATAGAATTTGTCATAACTGATAGCACTTACAACTGTAAGAGAATCTATCATACACTGACTAAAAATATCATATTCCTCTTACAACACGTCATAACCTCCCTTGACCGCCCAAAGATGCCTTTCTCTCGTGTAAAGATACTCACCGACACTTGTCATTAATTAAAAGTCACCAAACCCCTTGACCCCATCTTGGGGGCGCTGCCCCCAAACCCTTGTTAATTATTCAAGGGGGAAGTCACAGCTGCCAAAGTCACCAAAATTTATCCTGCTGCATGTACACAAGGTGCCGACAATCCCATCTCAACATGGGATAAATAAATACAATGTTAGGAATTTGCAAAGGTTGAGACACCTTAATGCCCAACAATTTAGGGTCATACATATTGAAGATGTTAGGGCATATATTCATGCAAATATGGAAGAATATGATCATTCAAAATTTGGGCAAATTTATTTGAATGAATTAACCGGAGATAAATTTGAGTTGAAGAAAGAATTCAGTGCTCTGCATAAGAAGAAATTAGATATATGGATTGATTTTCCTACCTCCTTTGAAGATGCTTGGGTCTAGTATGCCCCAAGTAGAATTCATGATGAGTTTATGTGGTTAGATATGACACATATGATTAATAAGGATGCCATTGAGTCAATGACTGGTATGTGTTCCACTGGAACAGTTCCAGCTTTAAGGCTATATAGAATAACATAGTGATGGGGTTAACCAGTGCCAAATTTGACAAAAGGGCTCTAACTATAAATGACATTAAGGATCCAGCGGTAAGATTTGCATCAATGGTGATAGGATACAATCTACTTCTCAAATAGGGAGAATTTGGTCTCTACAACAACCATATACACAACATTTGAGACGGTAAAGAAGAATGCAGATTATGACCTATGTGAGCTACTCTGGCAATAACTGATGGAGAACTTGAAAAGAAAAAAGGACACTAAGTACCCCTTCAAATATGGAACTCTAATCATTTGCCTGCTCTTCTATTTTCTGAAGGAGTTACCAGGTATGGACAATATTATTTGGCTTGATCATATTCCTATAGTAGTCCAAATTAGAAATCATCTACAAAGTCTAGGAGATGTTGATAAACAAAATGTAGCATTATGGGGCTACTGTAAAATTTTCTAAAAGAAAATGTAGACTAGGGCTAGGATTCCTGACAAAGTTGTGAATAAATATGAAAATGATATTGTATTTATGGTAGATAAAGATAAATACCTCATGGAGGCAATGGAACCAAGAATTGTATGGGTCCCAGTCATGGGATATGAAGTCATAGAGGATGTTTTGATTGGATTGGTAGATTTGATGTTAAGCAAACCAAAAGATCCTAAGGAGAAAAGATTTGGGACTTTTGAAGAAAAATCTCTCAAGGTATACATGGAACAAAAACAACCTGAAATCAAAAGAAATGTAAAGAAATGGGTAGCTGATTATGCAATGAGCCAAGGGTTCACAAAGGAACAAATAAATGAAGCAAGATCACAATAAACTAAGACATCAAAGGCTACAGAAGAGAAAACTAAACAAGAAAAGGCTCTAGAAAAACATAAAGTGCAAACTGAGCTCAAGAGAAGTCCATCTTTGGCACTAAAAGAAGAACAAGAGCTTCCTCCTCTACTACAGATACTAAGAAAGAAGTACCTAAAAACAAGCCCGTTGAGAAGAAGAAGAGAAAGAAATCGAAGGCCACAAAAAGGGTGTATGTGAACCTTGGTGAAGGAGAGGAAGAAGAGAAAACAAAGACAGATGAGGAAATCAAGGCAAAAAGGGTGAAAACAAATGAAGAAACCTCTGGCAAAAAGGAGAAGCCTTCAGAAAAGGTTAAGGACAAAAAGAAAAAGAAAGGTGAGAAGATTGAGACCAAAGGAGATGAAGCAACAATAACCTTGGTAGCCACAATCAATGCATTTGCTCAGCATGGAACCCTAAAACCCATTGGTCATATGTATGATGAAAGATCAGATGTAGATAAGGTAATAATTGAGACAGCAGTTGTACGATATTTGGATATGTTTTGTAAAACATTAATTGAAGTTATAGATTAGTTATCAGACAATTTAGCCAGCATCATGATAGCAAGAAATGAAGGGGCCATGGCTAAAGATGCTGAGATAAACGAATGTCTTGTTGAAACTTTGTACAAACATCATAGAGAAGAAAAGGATAAAGTCACTAAACAGGTTAGTGATGAATTTAGAACCAAGAAGAGAGTCAATGTTCTAATGTCTGGTGACATAGAAAATCTAGTCAAGGAAACTGAGGAGATAACATTACGTGTGCTACATGAGCTAAAAATCCCAACTATTGCTGACAGTAATGAAAAGGAACAAAATATTGGTGCTGATAATATAGTTTCGAAGATAAATATGGAATAGAACATGGAACAAAATACGATTACTCCTCCAGTGGGCACAGGAAATAAAGAAGTGAATACATAATAGAGTATGGATCAAGGTGGAACATCTCCTTCGGTAAACTTTGAGCATGTTGAAGAAATAAAGGAGACTGTGGAAGAAAAGAGCTCTGAAGAAGCAGAAGTGGCACCTGAAGAAAATGTCCCTAAGGATCAAGGTGAACAAAGAGAAGAAGCTAATGAGAAGATGGTAGATAACTTTGCTCTAGAAACAAATGATGACAGACAAGAACCGGCTCCAGAAAAAGAGGGAAATAAACAAGAGACTACTCATGAAGAATCTCCAGAGAGACATGATGCTGAGATGTCTCATGATGAAGACAAGAGACACTGTTGACTCTTTGAGAAAGTTTTGGGAGAAGCATAAGGAAGCTCATATTTGACTGCACCTAAGCTATTACAAGGACCTATTAACCTTGCTACAATGTCCCCATTGCATAAACTAAAACTTGGGACAATTTTTCAAGCTACTGCACAAGAAGAGACATTGAAGTCCCATATGGAGGATAGTGAGCTGATTGAAGATGCATTAGCAATTTTTAAAAAGATTATGCCTAGAATAAAGAGAGATACATCTTTGGGTCCTATTGCTCAATTGAAGAACCTCATGGAATCAATCAATTCTCATTTCAAGTCCTTGGAACAAGCTGCAGAAAAGAAGGTAAGGGAGAAGATTGATGGCAAGAGATTAGTTGAGCTTACTGACAAATCTGCTCAAGATAAGATTTTGTTAGATAAGAGCACAGAGTATGCACAGATGGCCATTAAAGAAGCTAGTGAACTATATCAATGTTGTCTTACATGGTGTGATAAGACTAAGGATATAAAAGAAAAAATAAATAGATGGGAAGCTTAAATAATGAAGATATCCAGAACTTATGACCTGATAAAAGATGTTATTAGCAATCAAAGGGCACAAGTTATAAAGCATAGAATGAGCTATCTCCATGAGATAGCAAGTTTCAAGATTGCATCTCTGACTAGGCTAGTAGCAACAGTAGAAAAGACAAGCAAATCACTAAGGCTCCTACTACTGTAAAGAAAGTAGAAGAGTTGGTGTCCTAGGTTAATGGGCATATAATAGTTTTGAGTGATGCTAAAGTCAGTTGGGATGAAGAAGTGGTGCAACTAAAGAAGATTTAAAAAGATATTCTCCTTGAATAATAGTAATCAATTTAACTTCACTTGTAACAGTTTTTCACATCAAGTGTTGCCATCAATACGAAAGGGGGAGATTGTTGGAAACTCGACAAACATCATTAAGAGAGAAACACTGTTGGTACGATGATGAATGATTGAGCATGATGTTTGAAGGTGTTATCATTGATGGCAACAAGAAAAGGAATAAGGTTGCGACAAAGATTTTGGTCCGGTTAAGAAGACTTGGTCATTTTAGCTAAGTATTGGAAATATACAACAGACAACAACAGAGAGACAGTGTAATGGTTGGAATTGTTCCGCAGTTGAAGATTAGATCATGCAGTTCTGGTATGTTGTTTGAAGTCCTTAGGTGATCTTATATCCAAGATTTTATCTCTTGATAAGTACCAGAAGCATATATTCAAATAGCGTAAATTTGGCAGAGCAGATTACAGTGTTATTTAGAGGAGAACACTTAGTTGATTTGGTCTGCATTCCTCTAGTGTTGCATATCTTGTTATGTAGTTTTGAGGTGTTGTAAACACTTGTATGAAGTGTCTAAATCCAAAGTTGTAGGTTTTAAGATCCACCAGAGAGATAGTTGTGGGTGTCTAAGTATCTCTACTTGGATTGGCAGAACTTGACTGTGACAGGGCATGTGTTCTTGTGGTCTGCATTTTACCACAAAAGGATATTTTGCTTTGTAGTTCTAGATTTATGATCTATGATGTCTATGGAGTCTCTGATATGATTTTGAGAAAGTATTGTGATCTGCAGTAAAGATGCAGTCTGACAGATAGATTGAGTCAATAACAATCTATGTTTAAGGTCGACATGACAGTGTGATGTGTGTGCGCGGTAAGATCTATTGTTTAGAATCTTATCCTAAGTGGTTCTATAATTGGAGCTGACATATGTAAATATGATTCAAGTGTTGCTTGGGTCCGCTGTAAATTTTGGTGAATGAATTTGGCAAACAAGTTACATAAGGCATGACTACATGCTACACCTTATTAGGCCGACCTAATATGAAGATTCTAAGTATTGCAGATATACATATGGGATCAAATTTGGTGTTTAAATAAGTGTGTGCGAATGTGGATGTATGTGTGATATGTGAAGTAAAATTAAGGCGACAAGAGCAAAAGAAGAGAGATCTTGCTTAATGTAAAAGTAGAGCAATGAAACAGAGTAGTCAAGATGAAGAGTTTTGAGATAGTATTTCTTAGACTCATTTGAACTATAACCATGCATTCTTAGATGCAATCAGAGCAATTTTTTTTGGCATTGAGCCACCTTCTTTCTTTATTTCTTTCTCTAGGCAGTGAGCCTTCTTGCAGTGAACACTTCTTTTTAGCAGTGAGCCCTGGGCAGTGAGCCTCTTTTGTAATTTGATATTGTTCCTACATAATATATTGCGATCTAACACTCACCATGGTTTTTCCTGGTTTTGGGTTTTCCACGTAAAAATCCTGGTGTTCATGTGTGATGCATTGTGGTTACTTCTTCTATGTTTAATTTGCTTTATTATTGTTGATAACTAAGAGGGGGGGTGAATTAGTTATCTTAATTAATTAAACTTTATGTTCTTCTTTAACAACTAGTACAGCATCAAAACAAATAAGCATTCATAATCATGAAAGTAGAAACAAAGTCAAGATACATAACACAATGATTTTGACATGGAAAACCCTATTAAGGGAAAAAACCACAGGGTGACTAACCCAAGAATGTATTCTTTGTTAGAAGAATATAAATACAAAAATGGCACTTGCCAATTAGGGCTCACTGCCCAAGTACACTGCTCACAAGAGGCTCACTGCCTACAAGAGACTCACTGTCTACAAGTTATAATAAAAGTAACCAAGTGATTGAACTGATGAGAAGCATACACATATGCTGAGGTTCAATTCCGGTTAGGCTCAATAAACTGATATGCTGCACTTCATTCTTCCTTTGTCTTAGACTGTTGTTCTGTCACATACTGGACTTTTCTTTTTGCTACTACACTGCTCTCTTCTATTCTTCGCACTACACAACACTCAACACACCCTTCATACCAAAATCAATCTAGTATATATATCCGCACCAAGGATTTCATCCACTTTCTAGTCAGCATCCAGAATACTTACTATTTTCCCAAATTCTTGGTCTATCGGTTGAATCCTTGCTTATCAAGTGATGCGTATCAAAGAGATGCCCATAGAAGTCATCAACCATGTCGGCCAATCATGAATGATACCTCAAGAAACTTGATCACCATCAATAACTAATCCAGATTAAGGTCCGATGCTCTTCTGGTCAGTTCTTTCTTAGTCAACTCTGCCAAATAGGAACCCAACACTTAGATGCTCATATCTCTTCACTCTTTCATCACCTGAGGCTCAATCTCTGGAATGTATCAGTCAAGGTACTCCTCTTGACTTCCCCAAGTCCACACTTTACTAAGATACTTCCTCTGAGAGATCCAGACCTTATTGTCAGGCCTTGTTGCATGCTCTGTTCTTGCTTACCAGACCACAACACTCTTCAATCTGACTTCCAGTATAAGCACACCATGTCCTGTGGATGGGTGGGATGAACTTTTTTACCATCAATGACAACACCCATGAAGCAACATAGTGTCTCTTGCCAACAATCTCCCCCTTTGGCATTGATGGCAACACTTAGAGAAAAATGATTAAGTGTCACACTACACTCCCCCTTGGCTGATGCTCTATTCTAATGTACATTTTACCGGAGCTCCCCCTTAGCTAGATTCCACATTTTTCACTACTACTCACTCCCCCTTTGACATCAATGGCAAAGGGTAGAATCCGCTCACCAAAAATCCCCAAAAATCTAACTATACTTAGCCGCATAAGTATATATACATGTTATACTTACATATATTGAAATATATCTACAAAGTTTGTCTTCAACTAGGTGAATTTTGTTGCCCAACTCTACTTCATCCTATCAAAAATTGAGATGTGACCACTCAACAGGAATACAAAAGCTTCTGCCCTCTTAAGATCTGTCGGATCATTGGTCTGGGTTGCAGTCTGGGCATCAGTTAGGGCCTCATGCATGACCTCTAATTTAGGGATAATCTTCCCTCTGAGTTCACCCATCCTACTTATTATGTTCTTTCTCTCCTTCTCAAGCATCTTTATCTCATTTATAACTGCAATAGTTTGACATTCCTGGTTTATTATGGATATAGAGAGAGGATTCTCTTGTTTTTTCACTTTCTTCTCAATATCCTTTGTCACTTTAGACCAGGATAAACAAAATTTGTATACTTCTCCGCCATCTTTGAGAGCATTTTCTAGGCTCTTTATCCCAATATCCATATTTCTCCTATCATTGGTTATAAGACCTTGTAACTTAATGAATCTCTTATCCATAAACTCTTTCCGAACCTTCCCCTCAACTGATTTCTCCAAAGACTCAAAATCAGTGCTGACAGAACTAACAAGAGACTTGAGATTACTGGATGAAGAGGCTGAGGAATCCTTCTGAAAGGATGGCATGATATTTTTCAACACACCGGATGCTATCTCTAGCAGCTCATAGTCTTCCATGTGAGACTTTAGAAGTTTCTCTTTTGCCTTTGCTTGGGCAAATGATGCTATCTTCATTGTTTGAACCAGGGAGAGAGAATCAAAGTCGAATGGTCCTTGAAGTAGCTCCGGTTCATCAATCTCCATCATTTCTTTAGTCAAGAAATCTTTGACAGTTTCTATAGTGTCTCTTGCCAGAGATAGAGTTTTCTTTCCTTCTGTAGCTTCAATACTGTCACTTGTGGTCTTCTTAGTTTGACCTTCTTCTCTTTCTTTCACTTCTTCTTTTTCCTCTAATATTTCTCCTCCTTTAGATCCAGAGACTGCTGGGGAATCCAGATGAGAGATATTTTCTTCTTCTTGGACTTCTTCTTCCAGAACAGAGGAATCCTGGTCCTTGGACTTCTCCTCACCTATCTCCTTTGTTTCTTCTGCAATCTTTTCAATAGGATCTTTCTTTGATGCACTTTGCCCTTCAACATCAGAAGGTTCATCACTTACGTCCTCTATAATGGGAATGTTGAATCTTTTGTATGCATTCCATAGGAACTCTTCTGTCTCTTTTGCTACTTTGTCAGTTTCTCCAAGCATAAGCTGATTCATTCTAGCTTTGCTCTGGAACTCATCCTTCCAATCTTATAAGATCATATTCATTTTCTTCAGAGTGATTGAAGGATATAGTTGAATAGCTATCTGTTCCCGGATCTCAAGATCCTTTGCCTTAGCATTATTCTTCCTTATTTCTAATTCCTTCTCTAGGCTTTTGGGAATGAGAGATATGATTTCAATAAAAGCCTTATTGTAGATATTCAGATACCTAACTGTAGCTTCTTGCAAGATCTTTTGGTCAGCTTCATTAGACTCATCATAGAACTCAGTCATTGGTTTTAGGTTCCCATCCACAGTAACTGATTTGATGATATCATCAATGCGAAGAGTGGGCTTTTCAACAAATTCCTCTGCCTTCTCTTCTTTTCCTTGATCGGTAGAGGGTTCACCGGATGTTTTCTTCTTCTTCATTTTCTTGACCTCTTCATCTGATTCAGACTCTTCATCATCCTTTTGACTGGCATAAGATCTTGTGTCCTTTGTCTTAGTTCTCTTATCTCCTTTACCAGATGATTTTGCTTCTAGTTTTGATGCCTTTGAGCTCTTAGCAGTGGTAGGTGCAGAGGTCTTAGAGGATCTGGTTTGGGAGGGGACTTCCACTGGAGCACCTTCTTTCTCTGCTTTTTCTTTTTTTTTTCTCTGCCCTTTCTATCTTCTCTCTGTTTGCATCAAGTGCCTCCTTTGAAATTCCATGCCTCTTGGCAAAATCTTCTACTTCCCTCCTTACCTTTCTCTTGATCTCAGGCTGTCT
Source organism: Cunninghamia lanceolata (assembly GCA_027924645.1). Classification (NCBI taxonomy): domain Eukaryota; kingdom Viridiplantae; phylum Streptophyta; class Pinopsida; order Cupressales; family Cupressaceae; genus Cunninghamia; species Cunninghamia lanceolata. Next base: position 4,666,664 of record BSBN01000918.1, on the reverse strand, counting down.
CAGTTCAACATGAACTTTTACACTTAGTTCTTGGTAAGTTCCAAACCTTTCTGCCTTAGGATCTTTTGGCTGGCTCAACAGATGTTGGATATGCAGTTCTAGGATTTTCTCATCAACCTCATACCCCATTGGCATGATCCATACTACTCTTGGTTCTACTGCCTCCATCAGACATTGATTAGTGTCTACCATAAAGCACACTGTATCCTTGTATTTTTCAACTAGGGATTGGGGAATTCTTTCTCTAGCCTGCATCATGCTTTGGAAGTTTTTGAAGTAACCCCATAGTGTTGTGTTTTGTGCCTTGGCATCACCAAGCCCATGCAAGTAATCTTTGATTTGAATTGTAACAGGTTTGTCATTCTACCATACCCAACCACTGGATCCAGGCAGCTCATTCATAAAGTAGAAGAACAAACACAACATTAGCCCACCAGACTTGAAAGAGTTCTTCTTGTCCTTCTTGATCTTTTGTAGGTTTTCCATCAATTGGCTTAGAAGGAGTTCACAAAGATCATAATCTGCATTCTTCCTCAACATTTCATAAGCAATGTAGATTGCTCTTCCAGATATAGAATTTTCTCTGTTGGAGTGATATATCTTGTAGCCAATAATCATGGAGGCAAACTTGATGTCTGGATCTGTGATATCCTCAACTGTCATTGCTCTTTTATCAAATTTAGATATGGTAGCCTCACTCACAGTTTGGTTTTTGACTGATTTTAGAGTAGGTAACCCATCGGATGAGTGCAATCCGGTTATTGCCCTAATTGCTTCCTTGGTTATCTTGAATGGCCTCATCAACCATAGAAAGTTATCATGCATTCTTCTCAAAGCATACCGGACCCAATCATCTTCAACAAAACAGGGGAAATGAATGCACTGTCCACAATGTTTGTCTTGGATGGCCTTATACTGAGGTTTTAGTTCAAATGATTCATCTATCAGTTCCTTGTGGTAGATATCCATTAGCTTGGATTCACCAAATTCTTCAATGTTTGCATGAATGTAAACCCTAACGTCTTCTACATGCAGAATTCCATGTGGAATGATAGAAAATGCACCTAGGGGATCAACTTCTAGGGATTTATAGGGATATTTTCTAAATTTAGGGCGCAGCCTATCAGTGATCTTCACCACATTTGGAGTAGCCATCTTTCAAAGATTCACATAGATATTTTCAAGAGCAGAAAATACCTTTTACGCTTCTAGGGTTCACGATATGAACCGGATCAAATTGCTGGATGAATCAGCTTCTACAGTTGATCTTTGATGGGCTTGAGGCAATTTGTTGCAGAGCTCCTTTTCTCTTCTTCTTGAATTTAAAATGAGAAAATGTTTAATAAGAAAACCCTTATATTTCTCTGCAAACCCTAATTCCATATTGCAATAAATACGTAACTTAAGTCATTCCAGTTTGCCTTGTTCTCCTTGTTCTGAGAAAAATCTTTTCCAGATTACTGAGAAGCATTTAGAGTTGTTCTTGGTGATGATTGACAATCTATCTTCCTTTCTCCAAACATTTCATCTATCCACAGATCAAGATTCCTCAATTTGAATCATATTGAATCTAACTGTGAAAAACCTACTTCTTACCGGATGACTGTTGAACCAGATTAGTCTTGGAAGATTAACCTGTTCAAAACTTCTTGTGGATCTTCCATCTCTTTACCAAAGCTTATTTAGATGTTCCTCTGTGAACCCTTTAATCCACAACTTTCCTTGTGCCAATTTCAGGCACCAATTAACTGGTTGGGGGAAAATGTTTTTCCTTGTGTCTCCCCCTGAGCCAGAGCTCACCATTTAATTTTCGGAAGGAATATCAGCACCAGATTCTAGTGCGGATCCATCCCCATCATTTTATGTACTTCTCTTCATCCATATCTTGTTCATCTCTCTTTGAATTTCATCCGCATTCACTTTTCCTTTTCCTTTGTCTTGGTTTTGATTGTGATGCACCGAACCCTTTTTGTCCTGATTCTTACTTCTGCAGAATTTGGCAATATGACCGGATCTATTGCAATTGTAGCAAACAACATTTATTTGCATTTTTTACTAATATCCTCTTGATCTACATTGATTAGCCATATGTCCCATTCTATTGCATGCAAAACATCTACCATTGAATGAATTGTTCATTTGCATATTTCTGCATTCATGAGTTTTGTGACCATACCTTTTGCAGTTGAAACATTGTCCGGAGAAGGATGAATTAGTCTGATTCATTCTTCTTCTGCACTGATTTGCTTTATGACTGAAGTTATTGCAATTGTGGCAGTATCCATTGAAGGAAGGATATCTTTGAGCATTTGGTTGCCTTACCGAACATCTTCTAGGCCTATTTCTTGGATTTTTTGATCTGGAGTTCTTCTGATTGGATCCAGAGCTTTCTCCTTTTTCATACCCCAAGCCTTGCTTGTCATCTACCCTCTTTTGGCTTTGAAGAAGAACTTCAAGTTGAGCAGAGCTTATCTTGAATTTCTCTTTGTATTCATTTGCTGTTTGAAGATCCCTTTTAAGAGTGTTAATCTGATTCTCAAGTTGTTCTTTATTATCTCTAGCTTCTTCAAGATCAGATTCAAGATGCCTGATTATTCTATCCATTTTGTGGCAGTCTTCTGATTTCTCCTTGAGAGATTGTCTTAGATCATCTTCAATTTTTCTTTTCTCTTCAATTTCTTGGGTAAATTTCATAACTCCTGATTCCATTTCATGTCTTACCATAATGACCTATTTTGATAACTTTTCACATAACTTGGTTTTCTCCTTCAGATTTTCATTTGTATCATTGGCTTCACCTTGACTTGCCAATTGCTGAAGTAGATCCTTTCTCTTTTTCATAGAGATACTCAGTTTCCCTTTTAGTTCATTTATGAAATCATCAGCCTGTTTGAGTCTTTCCTTCAATTCATTGACTTCAGAGTTAGATTGCTCAAGATCATCTAAGGCAGACTAAAGTTGTTCCCTCATACCATACACATCCATTTGAATTCCCAAATCTTCCTCAAGTTGTTAGGCTCTGTTTGTAGGAACTTAGCTCTGATGCCAATTGTTGATAACTGAGAGGGGGGGTGAATCAGTTATCTTAATTAATTTAACTTTCTATTCTTCTTTAAGAACTAGTGCAACATCAAAGCAAATAAGCATTCATAATCATGAAAGTAGAAACAAAGTCAAGATACATAACATAATGATTTTGACGTGGAAAACCCTGTTAAGGGAAAAAACCATGGGGTGACTAACCCAAGAATGTATTCTCTGTTAGAAGAATAGAAATACAAAAATGGCACTTGCCAATTAGGGCTCACTGCCTATAAGAGACTCACTATCTACAAGTTATAATGAAAGTAACCAAGTGATTGAACTGATGAGAAGCATCCACATATGCTGAAGTTCAGTTCCGGTTAGGCTCAATAAACTGATCTACTGCACTTCATTCTTCCTTTGTCTTAGACTATTGTTCTGTCACATACCAGACTTTTCTTTTTGCTACTACACTGCTCTCTTCTATTCTTCGCACTACACAACACTCAACACACCCTTCATATCGAAATCAATCTAGTATATATATCCGCACCAAGGATTTCATCCACTTTCTAGTCAGCATCCAGAATACTTACTATTTTCCCAAATTCTTGGTCTGTCGGCTGAATCCTTGCTTATCAAGTGATGCGTATCAAAGAGATGCCCATAGAAGTCATCAACCATGTTAGCCAATCATGAATGATACCTCAAGAAACTTGATCACCATCAATTACTAATCTAGATTAAGGTCCGATGCTCTTCCGGTCAGTTCTTCTTAGTCAACTCTGCCAAACAGGAACCCAACACTTAGATGCTCATATCTCTTCACTCTATCATCACCTGAGGCTCAATCTCTGGAATGTATCAGTCAAGGTACTCCTCTTGACTTCCCCAAGTCCGCACTTTACTAAGATACTTCCTTTGAGAGATTCAGACCTTATTGTCAGGCCTTGCTACATGCTCTGTTCTTGCTTACCGGACCACAACACTCTTCAATCTGACTTCCGGTATAAGCACACCATGTCCTGCGGATGGGTGGGATGAATTTGTTGCCATCAATGACAACACCCATGAAGCAACACAATGTCTCTTGCCAACAATTATTGCATGCGGTAAATGGATTACTAGTTTAATAAGTAAAAGGTTTAATAGAATACTGATTCACCCCCCCCCCCCCTCTCAGTAATTTTCATGTTCAACATGTATGTCTATTAGTAGTGAAGAACTCAAAGTTACTCTTGAAGACATTGAGAGATCTAAGGAAGAAAATTGAGATCTGAAGGAAAATATTAAAGAAGTAGATGAATGTATCAGAAAATTAAGAGAGCAAGCCAAGAAGTTCAAAGAGAGAAACAAGGAGGTAAGAGAACAACTAAAGTTAGCAAATGAATCCATGAAAGTGCAAGATGAAGAAAAAGCAAGGACTGAGGAATATCTGAGCCTAATGATGAAAGGAAAATCTAAAGAATGTTTAAGGCTTGAACAAGAAGTCATGAGTCTAAAATTAGATCTTGAGAGGGCAAAGAGCTATGAAGAAAAGTTCAAGATTAGTTCTGTAAAATTTGATGAGATGATTGCTAGTCAGAAGAGCCCTGATGACAAAGAAGGCTTGGGATTTGAGAAAGGTGAAAGTTCTAAATTAGGAAAAGCGGTGAATTTTGAGAACAAGAAGGACAAAGGCAAGTAGATCCAGAATCAAAGAAATAAACCTAGAAGACCACCAACAAGGCAACCAAATGATCAAAGGTACCCATCTTTCAATGGTAACCACTTTACATGCAATAGATTTGGACATAAGGCTAATCAATGTAGATCCATAATAAATGGAAGGAACAATAGTCATAGGAATGTTGTGTGCTATAATTGCAATAGGCTTGGACATATTGAAAAGTTTTGCAAAAGCAAGAGCCTGAAGAAGGATATTCAGGTAGAAAGGAAGAAACTAGTACAAAAGGTTGATGTGGCAGAGACCAAGAAGGAGATGAATGAGATTTGGGTGAAGAAGGATGTAAGAAAGGTTAAGGATGACCCCATATTAGTATTTGGTGCAGATGTTCCCTTTAGAAACTGAGATTAGAGCTTTGGCTGAGGGTGAGTCTTATTGGAAATCTTTTCTCCCCTACCAAAGGATCGGTGCTAATACCTCAGCAGAAAGAGACAAGGTTAAGGTTTAGCAACAAAGGTTTAAGTTAGGACAAAGACTATGTTTATAAAGGATAAAGGAAGATTTGTGTAGTTTAAAAAGTCTACTATGCAAGAAGATTTAATCAAGAAAGAAGACAAGTTATGAATTTTGGCAAAGTATCTATCTGGTAAAATCAAGTTACAGTGTTTCAGTAATTTGGACCACATTGGTCCGCTGTTGAAGATAATGCTTTGTGGTTCTGACATATGGTTATTAATCATTGTTTACATCTACATCTAGAAGTTTGTTTGATTTTGATAATTGGGTTGAGAGTAATGAGTAACAGAAATTTGGGTTGTTGTTTTCAGTACAGAGCAATTTTCATGATGATTGAAAGTATTTGATGAACTCAGAGGCAAATGGATATGAATCAGATGAGTTTTCAAGTAGTGAAGAATAAAAAGATGAAGACAGTGCAGGTTCAAGAAGCTCTGGAAAGGATTCCTAAGACCCCTAGGGTTTGTGCAGAAGCATCACACTGAAGACTAGATCATTGGTGATAAGAGCAAAGGTGTATTGACAAGAAGAAGAATTACAGGTGAATGGGTAAATATTTGTTTACTTTCAAAAGTTGAACCTAAGACAATTACTAAAGTATTTAAAGATGAGTTTTGGATCAAATCAATGGAAGAACTAATGCAAATTGAGAATAATCAGACCTGGGAACCTGTCCCTAGGCATGCAGATAAGAATGTGTTTGGAACAAAGTGGGTTTTCAAAAAAATGGAGAAGTGGTAAATAAAGACCTATATGCAAAGACTATTCACAAGTTGAAAGTATAGGTTTTGAGGTGACTTATGTTCCAGTGGCAAGAATTGAGGCTATTAGAATGTTTTTGGGATTTGCAACACATAAAGACTTTTAAAGTATATCCAATGGATGTGAAGAATGCTTTCTTGAATGGTAGGTTAAAAAAGAGATTGTTTTATCTAGACTAATAATGGCTATCTCTCAGGGAGAGCTGGTAGTAGTGACTGATGATAGGAGGACCCTGCAAGAGAAAAGTTACAGACAGATGAGTAAATTATTGGTTGTATGTGTTGTCATTGTTATACTATCATAATATGCTTTGTTTTCATAAGTTGTCATGAAGAATGATAAATAATGTGATGTTATGTTCCCAAAGAAGAAGAATAGTCCAAAGGTTGGATGTCATACCCTGATTTGTGCAAGAGTCTAGTTTGAAGACAAGATATGTTACTTTGAAAGTATTAGCTTGTGAAGGTCTTAAGGGCCTTTGAAATGTAAGTAAGAGTTGATACAATTTGGTGTGTACTCCTAAAGGGGAGTATTCAAAGAAGTTAAGAACAAGTGCAAGTATGTGTAGTGGAAAGAGATGTGTAGCCCTTTGCCATTGATGTCAAAGAGGGAGAGAAATCATGTGAAAAACTTAGGGGGAGAAAGAGTTCAGATGTGTAAAAGGAAAGGGGGAGTTATGATCCAGAGTTGTGTCTTGATGGAGGAACATGTTGTTCAATTTTTCACATCATATGTTTCCATCAATGACAAAGAGGGAGATTGTTGCAAGTATGTTCTAATTGGTGTTGTCATTGATTTCAACATGTTTGTGTTGTCATTGGTGCCAACTGTGTCTTCTGATATTGTTGTTTGTTGATTGATTGAGTTGTCATGTTAAGTACACTGTCGCTCTGTATTTCCTCTATGTTGAAGACCAGGGTATGAGATTTGGATATGTTTTAGAGAAGTTTTTGAAGATGATAAATCCAAAATTTGGTGGTTCAGATCGTTGTGCAGAAAAAGTTATATTCGCCAGTTTGAAGACTGCGCTTGACAGTGCTTGCAGTGTGATAGGGAGAAAGTATTTTTCTCTGCATTTCTCTGCAGTTTGGATTTTGCTCTTTTGGTTCTGGACTTAAGTTTATAAGGTCCTTATCTATCTTTGTTCCAAAGGATTTGTGATTTAGTACTCTGAAAAGAAAGTTATTATTTAGCAGAGATCAATAGTGTTTGTTGTGAGCAGTCTGTGATCTATCTTTAAGTGATATTTGTTGTCTTCAAGTGAGATCTGTTGTGGTAGGATTTGTCAGCTCCCAAATGATTCTATGTTGTTCTTGGATGTCTCTAGAATGTATTGAAGGTGTGTTCTTGATCTGCAAGATGTAATGAAGATCTTGGAAGCACGTGTTTAAGTATTCTTGATGATTGCACCAGTTTGTCTGACTTAGCTGTTAACATTCTTTGTGGATATGTTTCTTGGATTGTAGAAATGTAAGGAAGCATGTAAGAATGTATTTGGGTCCAATCTAAGCTATGTAATGTTTTTACTTCATTTATTTACTCCTCAAGTTTATTTAGGTCCAAACCTAATTTGGTTTTTGTATGTATGCTGACCTTGGAGATAGTTCAAATGGTTGTAAGTTGTATTACCAACCTTGATGAATGTTCCAAGGTTGATGATGTTGGCAAGAGACACTGTGTGGCTTCATAAGTGTTGTCATTGATCGCAAAAAAGTCTATCCCACACATCCGCAGTACATAGTATGCCTATACTGGAAGTCATATTGAAGATTGTTTTGGTCTGGTGAACAAGAACAGAGTATGTAACAAGGTCTGACAATCAGGTCTGGATCTCTCAGATGGTGTAACTCAGTAAGTTGTGGACTTGGACAAGTCAAGACGGGTATCATGACTACTATATTCCAAAGATTTAGCCTCCGGTGATAAAGCAAGAAAAAGATATGAGCATCTAAGTGTTGGGTTCCAATCAGGCAAAGCAGACAGAGGAAGAATTGACCAGCAGAGTATCAGACTTCAATCCGGATGTGTAAAAGGTCCTGATCAAGTAATCTGTGATATTATACATTGTTAGCCAACATGATTTATGACTTATATGCCTATGTTTTGATATGCATCACAAATCAAGCATGGATTCAGCCGACAAATCAATAACTTTCAAATATCTTGAGTGATCTTGTTGCTGACTAGAAAGTTGATGAAAATCCTTGATGCGGATATATATACTAGACGGATTCCAGCATGTAATTGTGTGTGTAGAAGATGTGAAGAAATAAGGTGCGAAGAAAAGCAGGGATAAGTGTGAGAACATTAATTCAAGTTTGATATGTGACTGAATAACAATATTGAACAGAGAAAGAATGAAGTGCATCAGATCAGTATATTGTGCCTAACCAGAACTAAACTCTTGCATTTGTAGATGCTTCTCATTAGTTCAAACACTTGATTATCTTCTGTAAGTTCTCTAGACAGTGAGTCTCTTGTAGGCAGTGTGCCTCTTGTGAGCAGTGTGCACAGGCAGTGATCCCTAATTGGCAAGTGCCATTTTGTACTCCTTTATTCTTTTAATAGAGAATACAATCTTGGGTTAGTCACCCCATGGTTTTTCCCTAAATAGGGTTTCCACGTAAAAATCCTTGTGGTATGTGTGTTGATTTTATTTCTACTCTTATGATTACATATGCTTTCATGTTTTGATATAACACTGAATATTGAGATAACGAAAGAAAAGAAAATTAAGGAAATTTTGAGATAACTAATTCACCCCCCCTCTAAGTTATCTGCCTTGTTTTCAACAGATGATTGGTATAAATATATGTAATGAATCCATGAGTGAGGTGAGGAGTGCGAAGATGCAAAGATAAAGTGTGTGTGTTGTAAAGGCAGAGAAGAAGAGATATACTACGCTTCAATGGAACTAAACTCAGGCATGTTGTAGATGTTGTTATATCAATTCATGGCAGTGAGCCACCCCTTGGTGATGAGCCACCCTTTGGAAATGAGCCACCTCTTGGTAGTGAGCCTTTTTACAGTGAGCATTCATTTGGGTAGTGAGCCCTGGGCAGTGAGCCTCTTTGTTATTCGGTATTGTTATTACATTATATTGTGAGCTAACACTTACCGTGGTTTTTCCCTTTTTAGGGTATTCCTCATAAAAACCTAGTGTTCATGTGTGTATGATGTTGATGTGTTTTGATTCTTTAATTCATGTTTAATATTCATAACAGATTAAGGAGTTAAAGTAAGTGAATGTGATTTTGTTTAAAGAAGTTAAGGCTTTGATTGAACTGATTCACCCCCCCTCTCAGTGTCTTGTGCCTTCAATAATTGGTATCAGAGCAAGGTTCCTTGGAAGAAATCTTAATAGCTTAAGGTAGATCTGGGATGGCGTACAAGAAGAGAATTTCCCTGTATGATGGATCTTCAGAAGATGAATGCATTGTTGGAAACTTGGCAAACATCATTAAGAGAGAGTTACTACTGGTATGATGATGAATGATTGAGCATGATGTTTGAAGGTGTTGTCATTGATGGCAACAAGAAAAGCAATAAGGTTGAAATAAAGATTTTGGTCCGGTGAAGAAGACTTAGTCATTTTAGCTAAGTATTGGTAGTATACAAGAGACAGCAAGAGAGAGACAGTGTAATGGCTTGCATTTGTCCGCAGTTGAAGATCAGATCATGCAGTTCTAGTATGTTGTTTGTAGTCCTTAGGTGATCTTATATCCAAGATTTTAGCTCTTGATAAGTATTGAAAGCATGTCTCTAAACAACCTAAGTTCAATAGAGCAGATTACAGTGCTATTTAGAGCAGAAGACTCAGTTGATTTGGTTTGCATTCCTTCAGTGTTGCATATCTTGTTATGTGGTTTTGAGGTGTTGTAAACACTTGTATGAAGTGTCTAAATCTAGAGTTGTAGGCTCTAAGATCCACCAGAAAGATAGTTGTGAGTGTCTAAGTACTGCTACTTGGTTTGGCAGAACTTGACTACGACAAGGCATGTGTTCTTGTGGTTTGCGTTTTACTACAAAAGGATATTTTTCTTTGTAGTTCTGGATTTATGATCTATGATGTCTAAGGAGTCTTTGATATGATTTTGAGCAAGTATTGTGATCTGCAGTGAAAGATGTAGTTTGACAGATAGACTGAGTTAGTAACAATTTGTGTTTAAGGCCGACATGACAGTGTGATGTGTGTATGCAGTAAGATCTATTGTTTGGAATCTTATCCTAAATGGTTCTATAATTGGAGCTGACATATGTAAATTGTAGACAACCAAAAATGACTATGTCTTCAAATCACTTGCATTTTTTTCTAAACACCTGCATTTCAACGTTAATTAAATAATCTAATTATTTAATTAATTTCATTAAAATCATCATATTCTTCCAAATCTCCTAATATCAACATTAATTGAATAAATTCTATTTATTTAATTAATTTCATCAAAATTAACTTTACTCTCCAAAATTAAATAATTTTAATTATTTAATTAAATCGTTATCCTCTTTCAAAATTCAAATCCACATCAATTGAATAAATTAATTATTTAATTAATTTATCCTTTAAATCCTCTCATCTATAATTAAATAATTCTAAATTATTTATTTAAATCGATTATTCTTCCAAATTTAAATAAATCATTCAAATTTATTTAAATGAAATATTTCAATCTCTAAAAATAAAATATAATCAAATATTTTATTTATCCTTCATCATGCAAAATAAATTAAAACAATTTATTTGTTTAATTTATTTAAATCTTCAAATCTATTCTATGTCTTCTATCATGCACAAACAATTAAATAAATTTATTTATTTAATTTTCTCAATTATCTTCCAAATCCTCTAAAAATAAATCTTGTTCATCATGCACATCAAAATTAAATAATTTATTATTTAACTTATCTCAAATCATGTAAAAAGCAAATTATAAGTTGAGTTAATTGACTTAATTATTATTGTTTTTATCACCAACTCATAAATTAGAAAAAAATATTTCTATTTTTATGAAATCTAAAGATATGTGTGTTCCATGTCTTTTTATGTCAAATCAAGCAATTAACTCAAATAAAAATAGCTTTTTGTGTGACATGTGTTAGGTGCACATTCATCATGAATTCTAGATTTATCTCATCCATTGATTCCATTGAATTTTCTGGACCATTGATTGATCTTCATTGAAACCTATACAACCCTCCTCATCTCCATAATAATTCCTCTTCGATCATTTATTCTCAAGCATCCATACAACACATTGAGCATTCATCGCATCGTTGAGCACATCTATCTTTTGAGCACAAACACAATCTGCATCCGCTTGTTGCAAACATGGTTTTGTAATTTATGAAGCAATCCACATTCGACCAAGATAACAATACAATCGAGGTGAAAGCTTTCATGGTTTTGTGTTATTCATTGATTATTTGGTTATTTGCTTGGATCATTATCTTGATGTTATAGGATTGAGTTGTTGATTATTTCATTGTTTTGATTATCATTTGATCTTGATTTTATTCCTATACACATTTTGGCACACCTGGTGGGACCCACTAATCGCTATTTTTTTCTAGAAAATTTACTTTTTTGTAGTACAGTATGGAAACACGTAGACGAACATAGAACCATGCCTTTGCAGCACAGTAAAGCACCTTTGGGCGATAGCAAAGTGCCTTTGGTGGAACAGTCAAGCGCCTCTGGTCTGCAGTCCAGCGCTTTTGGCACAACAGTATAGTGCCTTTGGATACTTAGGGTCTCTAACTAGTTTTCTGATTTGCAGGGTCTAAACTTATCATATTTTCATCATTGCTTATAGATCTCAGCTTTATCAATGATTCTAGAGCATATTCTAATCATGACATCATCTTTTAAAACTCACTTTTTGATAAAATATTGATTTTTTTTTATTTGAAGCAGTAGCACACCTTTGCATCACAGTACCACACTTTTGCAATGCAGTGCAACGCCTTTGGTATCACAGTCCAGCACCTTTGGTCAAAAGTAGTGCACCTTTGGTAAAATAGTACATCGCCTCTGGGTAAGCAGTACAATGCCTTTGACTTACAGTAACGCGCTTTTGCTTAATTGATTTGTTTTTGCTAACTATTGAGTTTGTGTGGAACTAATCAACTTTTTGCAGCTTCTTATCACTCAAACAGAGAAAATGGGTTTTTTTAACGTGTTCATGCAAGACAAGCTTTGAAGAATTGCCAAATCAATCAAATCTAGGTCTTAGGAACATATTGCTTTCTTAAGGGACAATTGAACCAATCATCTTTGCAATCTTAGGAACAAATTGCTTTCTTAAGGGACAATTGAACAAATCATCTTTTTTGTAATTTAAGTCATAGGAACATATTGCTTTCTTAAGGGACAATAGACATGAATGCATAAAACACTTCAATTTCATAATAGACAATTGACAACTACAATCGTGTGTGTGCCTAATCTAGTTGCACCTTATTTTTCTTATAAAGGGACAATTGAACCTTTGTTTGATGTGCTTGAACTTAAATTTTAGTTATTCCTTTACAAGGGCCTACTTTTGGATTGCACTTCATCCAGAAGGGATGACCCTAAGTGGAGTTTTCCTTTGAACCACTCTATAAAAGGGATAAGGTGAAAGCCAAGTCCTAACCGACGTCAGCCTTACCTTGTGGTGCCAAATCGAAAAGAAGTGTACTAACACTGTGAAAATGATTTTCATATTGTGTGAAGTGTTTGATACTCTTAGTAAGATTGGTCGAATATTTTAGTATCTTGTCACATGCTCATAAGGTGTTGGTCCCTCAAAGCAACTAAGAACCAATCTAGATAGTGACTGCCCGTTTCACCTTCGAACGTTGCGGTAATCATCAGTGCAAGGGGAATCATTACAAGCCCTCAAGGTACTCACCATTGCCTCCCTTGAGAAGAGATAGTATTCCCTCGGCCATAAAGCTCTTGTGACCTACTTGTAGCTTTCCGAGGGGAGGGTGAGATATCCCTACCTATTGTCTCTCACAAAGACTCAAATGTATAACACGTATATGGAATGACATTTAGTCGACGGAGATTTCAAGTTGTGAGATGAACTACCACAATGAACCTATGTCTCTAGGGATAAAAAGTGCTTGAATTGTTTGCAATTGTCTTATACCCATGGAAACATTGGGCTTTTTCGTGAGCCTTGAACATACACTATCTGTTGTGTTAGTCCTCTTTGGTTCTTTGTTTGATGTGTTTTCTCTTTTCAAAGCAAATCCAATCAAAATCCAATCCAAAACTATCAAAATTTGCCTCATAAACATCACTGATACCATCTTGGCACTTTTGCAACACATCCTAGCACCTTTGTAGCATAGTCCAACGCCTTTGTAAACATAGTCACATGCCTTTGAAACAACAATCAAGAGCTTATGAAACACAGCCCATGCCTTTGGTATAACAGTCCCATGCCTTTGCAGCACAATCCAGCGCCTTTGGTCCAGTAAATTGTTGTTTAAACTATATTAGCAAAATCACAAGCAAAATCTTAACAAAATCTTAAACATATTGTCCTAGTGTATCCCATGGTAACCACTAGACTCCAACAATCTATGAAGGCTAAACAAATTACCCAACGAAGCGCAAATCACCTCCTCATACACCTCAACCAAGCCAATCCAACATGTCTCAAAAGGGTACTCCAAAAACACCAATGGATAGACCAACTAACTTTCAAAACAGGTCGTAACATGACCAACCAACCAATCCTCAAGAAGGTAATGTCCCTTTGGTAGATGTAACTCAATCTACAACTGGCATGCCTAAAGATTTTGTTCCGCAAGGTTACACCATAGGTCAAGTCCCATCTCAAGAAGAGCGACACTTTGAAGAAGGTCAATCCTCTCAAGAAGATAGACAAGACCTAGATGAAATCATGCAAGATCCTCGAGCCATTGCCACATTTAACAAACTCCTTAGTGAGAACCAAGATCATTTCTTTCGTTTACTAGCAGAACAAGGAGCTAAATTACCCCAAGATTTTGATCTATCCAATCTTAAAGAGCAAAACAAAACCCATGACGCTATAACTGCTATCCAAACTATGTCAACCATGACCATTCCCATACCTAAACAAAGCTCATAAGGGAGAATGACTAAACCTTTTGCCACTCAATATGAGAATCCTCTTTATCAAAATCCAACAACAGAAAGACCACTATCACTACTCATGACTCCTATGGAGATCTATACACACCAACAAGAGACTATACAATGTCAAGCAAAATTAGCGAAACAAGATGCTCTAGCTAGATCAAACACACAACAACCACCTATTATATCCCAAACGCCCACATCAATCATAAGTGGAACATTGGCTACCCCATCATGAGACAATTTCCCACCAAATTACAATCTGGGAAACACTTATGTAGTCATGCAACAAGGCTCACAACCAACACCACCCCCAAGAACATCAAACCTCTGTATCACTAAACCAAGCAGTGTCATGCAACCACAACATTCACAAAATGTCAACACAACCTATGTCCCTCCACCACTACATTCTTCCACACTCAATCTTACCTATCCCTATCTTAATCAACCCCAACCATCACAAAACCCATCTACCTATGTCCCTTTTCCACAACAATCATCCACACTAAATGTTTCCAACACATATCTCAATCAACCCCAACCATCACAAAACCCATCTACCTATATCCCTCCTCCACAAAGATCTTCCACGCTTAACCTAACCAACACCTATCTCAACCCTCAACACTCTTAAAACCAAACTTCCTATGGCTATGTTCCACCATCACAACCAAACCCAAAAAACTTTAGCTTTCCTCCATGGAATTCTTTCTTCACACCACCTCCACAATACTAATGACAAAACTCTTATCTACAAACATCACAAAGCCAACATTCTTAGCTAGCACCACCACCACCTCCACAAAATCCAAACAACCAAACCAACCTAATCCAAATCCATCATACAACATGTATGACCCAAACCACTCACACGACCCGTATAACATCAATACCTATGGCTTCAAATACAATCTTCCTTATGAGCAATAGCAACCACCCATAATACAATAGGAGACTCTTCCAACACCTCCAACAACTATGGAACTTAAACTTGCCGAGGTACAACAACAACTAGCTAATCTAACATTTGGCCACACTAAGAAAACCTTCACCTTGGAGGAGGTTTATCCTTATCCATTTGATCGGTCATTGCAAATGATCCCTTTTCCTCCCAACTTCAATATACCCAAATTTGATAAATACAAGGAACGAGGAGACCCAAAATATCACCTTAGAGAATTCTATATCACTTGTTTAGAGGTTACACATAATGACACATACCTCATGCGCCTCTTTCCTCATAGTCTTGGAGGTCAAGCTATAGAATGGTTCTTGCATCTACCTACGGGTATCAAATCTTTTAATGAGCTTGTAGAAAAATTTGCTGCTCATTTCTCATACAACACAAAACATGAAGTCTCTATGACTGACTTGTGTAACAATAAATAGAAAAATGGGGAAACTCTTATCTCTTTCCTTCAAAGATGGAGACACATGGCTAGCAAATTCCCATTTAAAATACCTGAAAAAGCAGCTTGTTAGCATGTTTGTGCAGAACCTTAACCAAGAATTGAGTTTCCATTTGCAAATACTAAGTGCTACAACCTTTGATGAAATTACCTATAAAGGCATCAACATTGAAAAGGCCCTCATCACTAAAGGCATGTTCAAGATCTTCAAAGAAAATAAAGACAATCCTCCCTAACAACAATCAAATGATAAGCCCAAATTTTGGTCAATGATAACGTGTGGTGGATTCCAAACACTACAAACACCCTGGTCAATGATGGTGTGGTGGATTCCAAACACTACAAACACCCCTTAATATTTCATCCAAACCAAACCAGCCTCAACAACAACAAAACCAAAACCAACAGCATCAACAACAACGACAACAAAACCAAAACCAATAGCATCAACAAGAGCGGCCTCCCCAAGATTACCCTCCAAGGCGTAAGTTCACTCCCCTAGGAGAGCCTATAGAGTCGGTTCTAAAGAAACTTGTGCAAAATGGACTCGTCATGGTACCAGACACTCCTCCATATGGTGAACCTGCTTTCAAACCTACATGGTATGTAGACAATGAATATTGTGAATACCATAGGACCAAAGGGCACATAACCATATTATGCATGAAACTCAAGCACATGATCCAAAACCTTATCGACAGAGGTGATGTCACTTTTGATGCACATCCTAATCAAAACACAAACAAAGATCTCAACATGTACAAGGAGCCATTCCCTAACCATGGTCAAGGACAAAATCCTGATAAAGGTAAAGGTATTAATAAAGCCTCAACTTCCTATGACTCTAGATTGTAGGTCATTTTGAAGAAAGTCATGTGTCTACCCTCACTATCAAAGGTAAATCTACAGATTGCGTAGTCACAATTTGTCGTGGTCATGTCACCCTTTGTGGGCCTACACCAAATCTCCCAACTCAATCTGACTACAATCTTTTAGAACATCTAGGGAAAACCCCTACATAGATCTCTATTTTGGATCTTCTATGGTCATCACCCGCACATAAAGTTGTGCTAGACAAAGCCCTACAAGAGTCTTCGATTCCTAATAACATAGCGGTCATGGATTTCCAAGCTATAATAGGTAACATTGTCTCACCTTACAATGTGGTCTTTTCTGAAAAGGACCTCCCATCCCATGATCCATGCCACAATGATGCACTTCATATTGAAGTTTTCATCTATAAACGAAAGATCAAATGCATACTTATAGATGGTGGTGTTGGTCTCAATATTTGTTCTCTCAAGTTACTTAAACAGTTGGGATACTTTGAGGATCATGTCAACATTGATCAAAGTATTACAATCAAGGGGTATGATGATACTGAACGTTGTTTAGAAGGTACTCCCTTATAACATTATCTTAGGACACCCTTGGATCCATTCCATGAAATCTGTTCCCTCCACGTACCATCAATCTCTCAAGTTCCCATTTAATGGTATGGAGATCACTATCCCAGGAGACCCTAATCCCTTTGAATTCTATCGTACCTTGCAAGGCAGTTATAATAATAGCAACCAAGTGCCAAATAATGACAAAGCCCATGACTCCCCTTTGTATGTCGACTCTAAAAATCTGAAAAAAGCCTCTGAAGCTTAACCTAATCCTAATCCTATTCCTGAAATCAAAGCTGGCATCTGTGATATAGGCTTTGATGAATATGATATCTCTAAATCTTGTTATGTAGGGTGGATGCCCTTATCCCCTAAACCCTACTGCCAACCACCCATAGCCAAAGCAACTAAAAAAGTAGCTATTCCCCCTCCAGCATCCCTAACTCAATTCCAAGAGGGAAAATTATTGGTAGAGGAAACTATTGAAGACATCTCATCTTGGCTCTACAAAGAGAAAGAACCAGTCACCATACCAGTTAAACAATATGGCAATGGCCTAAGAATTGTCAAAAAAATGGGCTATAAAGGCAAAGGTGGCCTTGGGAAAGATAATCAAGGTAAAATAGAACCCATCATTGTGAAGAAGAAGCTAGAAAAAAAGGGGTTGGGTTATGGTAAGAAGGTACCACATGCCTTGGACATCGAGGGTATTCTCGACAAGGTGGCACAAACTTCTCTCGTAGATTCGATGTCTCAAGAGGATATCATCAATGAGTCCTACCTCCATATGATTGACCTATTCACTGAATCCTCCATATTCATTCTATCATCTGTATCCTTAATATCAAACACCGACACCCAAATTGTAACACTTGTCTACCCTGAAATTATCGATTGGGGCCAACAAGGGTCCCCCGTTCTAGATGTTTTTCAGAATGATGATGCTCTTGCAGAATTCATAGGACTCTAGGATGGTATCCCTCTTGGTTATCACAAAGTTGGTTTTATAATGGAACTAGATCAAACTACTTATTTCGGTGAGAATGCCAAATCCTCCAGTCGCAAAAATAAAAATAAAGAAAGATCTCTAGGTGAAAACCACACTGTGGCACTTCCTGATCAGAAAACAATCAAAATAAAGGATGTATCCAAAGGTTAAAACTCAATTATGGCACCTAAGGATGGAGGATTTGACCTTCCCCTACCATCTAAGTATCAAGAGAAATCAACTCTCTTAGTGGAAGATTCTACAGAGATAAATCTAGGCATAGAGCAAAATCCTAAGACAACATTCCTTGTAGCATCATTATCAGAACAAAAGAACAATAATCTTACCAACTTCTTATAGAAAACCATCAACTTTGTGTGGACCTATGCTGATATGTCAGGGTTAGACCCTTCGCTAGTAGTTCACTATCTCATGTTGATCCAAAAGCTAAACCAGTTAAGAAAAAACTAAGAAAGATGCACCCACAGATAGCTCTCTTGGTGAAAGTTGAAATACAGAAGTTGCTAGATGCAAAATTTATCAAGCTTATTGATTATCTAGAATGGGTCTCAAACATTGTACTTATGGCTAAACCAAATGGGGGCATCCGCATGTGTTGTGACTTCAGAGATCTCAACAAAGCATGTCCCAAAGATGACTTTCCATTGCCAAACATTGATCTCATAGTGGACCTGATCGTTGTTCATGAAATGCTTTCTCTAATGGATGGATTTTCTGACTATAATCAAATAATGATAGCAGAAGAAGATCAACATAAAACAGCTTTTACTTGTCCTTGGGGTACCTAAATTGTTGGTGCATCATGCCATTTGGTCTTAAAAACATAGGAGCAACCTATCAAAGAGCAATGACAGTGATATTCCATGATCTCTTTCATCACATCATGGAGGACTATGTAGATGATATACTAGCAAAGTCTTCTAGGGCAGATTGCATACAGGTTCTAGGACAAATCTTTGATAGACTCAAAAAATATCAAGACTCAATCCAAAGAAGTGTGTCTTTGGCGTAACCTCAGGAAAATTGTTGGGATACATTGTATCTCGCAAAGGCATTGAAGTAGATCCAGCCAAAGTCAAGGCTATCATAGAGATGCATCCACCAAAGAATCTGAAAACATTAAGGAGCTTTCAAGGAAGGTTGCAATCCATTAGGCGATTTATCTCATAGCTAGCAAATAAATGTCAACCATTTCAACACTTGCTTCAAAAGGATGTCTCATTTCGATGGGATGATAAGTGTCAAGCAACATTTGATCAGCTCAAGGAATATCTAGCTACACCTCCTGTCTTGGTACCACCAGTTGTCGATAGACCTTTGATCTTGTACATCTCAACTACAACTACAGCCCTAGGGGCTCTTCTAGCACATCATGATGAGTTAGAAAAAGAGCATGCAATCTATTATATCAGTCAAACCTTGGTGGGTTATGAACTCAATTATTCACCTATGGAAAGAGCTTGTTTAGCCTTAGTGTTCACATCCCAAAAGTTGTAGGATTACATGCTAAACCAACACACAAATCTAATAGCCAAAATTGATCAACTGAAATATCTCTTAGCAAAAGTAGCTCTCACAGGCAGACTAGCTAAATGGGTCATGATCCTTAGTGAGTTTGACATTGAGTATGTGGATCGTAAAGCAATTAAGGGGCAAGCCCTAGCAGATCAACTAGTAGAAGCACCCATGATAGATGTACATCCTATGGTCTCTGACTTTTCGGATGAGAATCTCTTCACTCTTTCTACCTCAATAATGTGGAAGTTGTATTTTGATGGTTCCTACACACAGCATGGATCAGGGGTCGGCATCCTATTTATCACACCTCAAAATGACTATATACCAAAACCATATCATCTTGCATTTCCTTGCACTAACAACATAGCTGAGTATGAAGTACTCCTCATAGGTCTCCATACAAAAGTCCAATGGGACATCAAAGAACTACAGGTATATGGAGACTCACAACTAGTCATTCGACAAGTAACAGATGAGTACCAAATAAAAGATGAAAAGATGGTCCCTTACAAGCAAAGAGTGGATGCCTACAAACCACACTTTTCTAGCATCACTTTTGAGAAAATTCCAAGAGAGCATAACAAAGCTACAAATTCCATGGATTATGTGGGGTCACTCATAGACATGCCTGCATACACAAAGAAATGTGAATTCTTGATCGAGCAATTGTTGATACCAGCCGTCAATGTTCCAACTACTGAAATCATCTGCAAACTTGTTGGTCCCAATTCCCCATGGTATGAAGATATCTATGAATACCTTAAACACGGTACCTTTCCCTTTGAGCTATCCACAACCCAACGTAAAACTTTTATCCATTGATCCTCCTGTTGCACCATTCTGGGTGATACACTATATCACCTGAGTCTCGATGGTATCCTCTTATAATGTCTTAACACAGAAGAAGCCGATGCCACCTTACGAGATATACACGAAGGTGTTTGTGGTACACATTCTACCATTCCTAATCTAGCTAAGAAGATACTCCACATAGGGTATTACTGGCCGACCATAGAACAAGATGCTATGAAGTTTGCTAAGAAGTGTCTACAATACCAATAGCATGGAGATTTGATTCACGCACCAGCTCATGAACTACAACCTGTGATAACTCCATGGCCTTTTTCACAATGGGGTCTCGACCTCATAGGATAAATCCATCCATCCTCATCCAATGGCCTTAAATTTATCATTACCACCACTGAGTACTTCACAAAGTGGGTTGAAGCCATTCCCATGACTTATATCACCGGCAAGCAAATAGCCAAGTTTATCCTTAACTACCTCATTTGCCGGTATGGTATCCCCCAAGCCATTGTCATTGATAATGGGAGACCATTCAAGAATTAAGATGTCCATACCTTGTGCACCCAATAAAATATTCAACATCACTTTTTCACTCCCTACTATCTACAGAGTAACAACTAAGCTAGGCTTCCAACAAAACCATTCTAAAAATCCTCAAAAAGATGGTCAATGAAGCTGGTCATGATTGGTACCTGCAACTCAATCCTGCCCTATGGGCCTACCACACTAGTATCATAACACCAACTGGTGCAACACCCTATGCCTTGGTCTATGGCTCTGAAGCCATTCTACCTATACAGGTCAAGATCTCATCCCTTAGAGTATCCTTGCAACACCTAATTGATGGAGAGGAGTATCGTACTTCTAGATTAGCTGAGCTAGAACTACTAGATGAGAGGTGCCTTGCTGCGCTTAACAATCTCCATGTCTATCAAAACTACCTCTGATGTAACTATAACAAGAAGATCAAAGAAAGATGGTTTCAAGTTGGTGATCTTATCTTAAAAGAAAATCAAAGAAATCAAGCAGATCGAGAAAAGAAGGGCAAGTTTGAGCCTAATTGGTTAGGATCCTTTATTATCACAACAATATATGGATCAATAGCTTATACTTTAGCAATGCCTGAAGGCATTCCTCTAGATGATCCACTCAATAGTGTTCATCTCAAGAAGTTCTTTGTCTGATCCTCAGAGTATCCATGTCAAAAAAAAAAAAAAATAATCTATCCTCTAGTGAAAACTTGGTAAACAGGCACCTTGGATAAGTACCATAGTGAAAACCTGGCAAACAAGCATTATGTGTAGAGTCAGTATCCATCATCTATCGAGTTTTGTTCATTCCATGTCCATTTCATGATAATCTTCATTCCATGTCCATTTCATAATAAACTTCATCCATCCATCCTTAATAAAACCATTGACCTTTTGCATTTCCATTTCCCTATCTAGAATAGCTTAGAATTTGTCAATGTCCTTCATTGTCATCCCATGTCAATCGTCAACTTACCCTATATCAAGCTATCCATGTCAAATCATCAACTTATCCTATGTCAACTTATCCTATGTCCAGTTATCCATGTCAATCATCAGCTTGTCCTATGTCAACTTATCCTATGTCAAGTTATCCATGTCAAATCGTCAGCTTATCCTATGTCAAGTTATCCATGTCAAATCGTCAACTATCCTATGTCAATTATCTATGTCTTCCTATCATCCATCGTCAATTTATCCATTGTTATCCTATGACAGTCATCAAGTATGACACCTCTACCAGAATGGGGGCAACTCTTTCCTTAACCTAGGTCTAGGAATGGATCCTTGTCCGCGGTTCAACAAACACTTCAACCATCTCAAACAAAAAAAAAACACTTCATCCTTCAAGAAAAACACAAAAAAACAAACAAAAACACTTCATCCTTCAAGCCAAACACAAACAAAAACACATCAAACCAATCCATCACTCCTATCAATTATCTTATACAACTTGTTAGACGCTCGAAACTAGACCAGGCATCTTATATGCGGTGTTTCATTTCTGAAACCAGACACCTTCATCCAATCTTACATCAGCAAACATCCCAGGACTACATATCATCTCATCTCAATCTTAAGGTACCTTGATCCCATGGATATAGGTATGTAGGCAGTTTGGAATATGAAGGACATATCCAATACTCAAGTAAATAAGATATCATTGTTTCACCTACCCAAGCTCCAACACCTTGACCCACTCATCACTCTATCCAAAACTACATATTATCATTTTCATCTTTCATCGTAATGTGCCTTGATCCCGTGGATACATAGTATGTAGGCAGTCTGGAATACGAAGGACGTATCCAGTACTCAAGCACATACGATTCATCATTCTTCACCCATCTCAATCCATTGACATTCCATCTTTCTCATCTTCCATGTATCAAAAACCATTCATCCATCTCGACTTGACCAACTCAAGAAGTAAAACAACAAACACTGCATCCTTTCAAATCAAAAGTCCTTAAAACAAACCTAAAGCAAAAACACCTACTTGCAGAGCCATATGCTATCCTACATATCGATTGCCAACATCTGTTGCATTCAACAATTGCCTTATATAGGATGTTCCATTGTTGAAACCAAACCAGGTGTCTTATACAACATGTTTCATTTCCTGAAACCAAACATTATCCTATCAATAGATCAACACCCTTTAACGAATATATCGTTCCTATAATAAGGTTGTTATCTGTCCTATCTATCCAATCTATTGTGAGCAACCTCTTTGGCAAGAGAATATGTTGGCTGTATGTTTACTTCGTAAGTCAGTCAATTTTACTTTTTGGTTTATCTTTTTGTCACTTTCCCATTACCTATTCAAGAATACCTTGATTTATCTATATCTTGGTATGTTGTGATGCAGTATGGATTGGGGACATAGTCATTGCTTTTGTGTGCCGTATTTGAGGAATGATATTTAGTATCTTTCTTAGCAGCATATTTATCTTGTGTGTGTGTTACAACCTAGCATCTTACATATTAATATACTTTTTGCATTTATGTATTAAAGTTTATTATATGTTCAAGACTATGGCTCATTCACATATCCAACAAGGTTATATTATGTCTAAGGGATCTAAGTTCAAACCGCTTGCTTGTAGAGTCAATGTCCTCGCACTAGGATAACACAACACCTTGGTCTTTTATACCTTGGTGGCAAACTATCCATATGCTATATCAAATTAAGGATTGCTCTTTATAAACATTTGTGAAACTGTTGCAACAAGCTTATCCATTTTCCCATCCATTTATCCATGATATCATATAGATTTTCAAGCAAAGATCAATCAACAGTCTTTTCTATCATGTCCTCTTCTATATCCACTGTCTTCTAATCTATCATCACCGTCTGACGTATATTTGTAAAACCACATGTTAGATATCGCATGTCGTACATCTATAAGGATCTATATCATCATAAAAAATCTTCATCATGTCCTCATGTAATTACATGTCATTCATCTATAAGCATCTATATCATCATATAATATCATCATCATGTCATCATGTCATCACATGTCATACATCTATAAGCATATACATAATCACATGAATACATAATCATAAATACATGTCATCATATCCATGTTATAAAGAAATGCATCACAAAAAGTATGATAATCCATGAGCATAAAGATCAGCATATGTCATCATATATCATCATCAAAGATCATCAATATATAAATGTTTGTCTACATCAAAAGTCCATATGTACATCAATATACATCAATAAGTACATCATGGCTATCAAAAGCTGGCAATATACATCAGATGCACGCATGCTTCAATCAATATGTACAAACTATGTCTATGACACAGTCAAATGGTACAACATATACAAATAAAAATGCTCTAGTGTAGGCTAGTGGGTGGAGCTCCCCACCTACTACGAACCCTGTCCACCACCTGCACTCGGTGATGGTCCACCTGTTGTTCCTCCTCCATGTGGCTGTAGTGGTGGTCCCCTAACTGAAGACATTGATCTCCTTGTTCTGTGTTATGAGGAGGCCCCTAACATGCTCCACTCTCAGAAGCTAGGCTCCCTTTGATCAACTGGCACCACACCAAAGTAAAGGCCTTTGTAGTACCCAGCCTCTCTACCCACTATAAACAGCTCACCCTGAACTCAGGTAAGCTCGTTGAACAATGTCATCTAGTCTGCACCTACTGCGGGGCGTGCAGTATCTCTCTCTCACCTCACCCTCACTAGAGTGGCCTCCGCAGTCAAACATAACTGTACTGTTGTGTCTCTCTCTACTATCAACTGGGCAATATGCCCATCATCTACTAGTGGTGGTGGTGTTAGCACTGCCTGTGCTGCTGCCAATGCTACCTGGGCTACTGCTACCTATGCATGTAGCTGGGCCTGTGCCTCATCCTTTCTAGCCTCAACCCAGGCTACATCTCTATCTCTCCTCATCCAAACCATTCTCAGCTCCAAGTGAGTCCTCATCGCTATCTCCTCCTATAGTAACCGATGTGCTTGCTGCAGTGGTGTCTCTGCTGGCAGTACAACCTAGTGTCCTTGAGCCTTAGCCATCTGAACATCAGCCTGGTCTCCTTTGTCATCACCCCCAACCTATCACTGTGTTGCAACCTGCTGTCAAGCCTATCTCCATGCCCTCGCCTCAGCTCCCACAACTGCAACATCCCATACTGCACCAACAATTCCAGGTCTAGTCAATCTAACTGGCCTATGTGTCTACCAGTAGGTATCATAAGCTAGAAGAGTGCAGATTTTGTACCCTCCATAATCCAATCCCATATAATTGGGGCAAGTCCCCGTAAATCTGCCAATGTTGTATCAACTGACAACTCTAACCCCTAGTTGTCATCCATCTCTCTGGGTCCGTGCATATATGGCCTCACCTATGGGCTCCCCTTGCGGTAAACCAAATTGTCTCAATACCCTCTCTGGAAGGTACCTCTCAATAGTGTCAATGCGTCTGCCAAAGAGGTGACTCAGCTATCTATAGTACACTAGCTCCTTGTGGTCATCCTCCCATGACTCACAATCTCTCCATGGGCACCAAATGAAGATATCCATCTCATCTAGCTATCTGCGCCAATAGCTCATAGAACTAAGCTGTTGGTGTGTAATAACACCCTCATACAAGAAAGCATATGGCTCGCCATGATCTTGATGACACTAAGAGATAGGCCTGATCACTAGGATGTGCTCCCATGCCCATACCGGCAAGAATGTCACACCTGCCGATAAACTGCTCCCTGATCTGTATACATAGTCATGCAAATCGTGATAAAGTTGACCCAACACACATGGTCCCCATGCATATCTAATCCCATGGGTGAACATCCCTGATAGCACTGTACCTCATCCAATAGATAAACCTCTCAACCATCTATCCGAACATAAGAACCCTCCAATAAGTGAAACAACAATCCATCGAATCCTATTGTAGAGTCCCTCAACTCGAGCCCATCGAATCTCACAATCCTGCACACCAAGGTCATCGGTTGCAAACAACTCTCACAAGCCTACCTCTCCCTGCTCTATGTCATAGTCAACTCTATCACCCTGAATAGGAATCCGTAGGATGCGTCGAACATCCTCTAGTGTCACTGTAGCCTCCTCTGTCAGAAAGTGGAAGGAGGAGGTCTCGCTGTGGTATCTCTCCACAATCCTTGTCAAAAGTGCAAGGTTTGCCCTGATGGGCGTAAGATGTGCAACATGCCATAATCCCATGATCTCTAGGAAGAGCTCCTCCTCCTTGCCTAATTGTACAACTAGGTCAGCAATCAGATAGTATCTCTCTCGAGACTGCAAGGGTGGTACGACAATTTGCATCTAGGACGACCACTTATTAAAAATCTTGCAAAATTCAACTGAATCCTAAGTCAACACATTGCAAAATACCTAACTCAAACCTAGTCAACTCTCATCTAAGCCTATGACACAATTTCCCACATTGAACCTAGCTCAAACTGCATTCCAAACCAAAAGCACTTTGATTTCATCAAAGGCGCTTAATGGTGTTACCACACACGCTTAGCTGCTTTGCATAGGCACTTAGAAACAAATGACCAAAGGTGCTTCATTTTAAGCAGAGATGCTTGACTGTTATACCATAGGCACTTTTTTGCTTTGCATAGGCGCTTCATTTTTTTATCAAACCCTAATCCAACAACGTTGAACTGTTTAACCAGTGGCGCTTATCTGAGTTACCAAATGCGTTGCGGCATTTGTCAAAAGCGCTGCGCTATGGAACAAAACACCACAAGCACTAAGATTTATCTAAAGGCATGACACTATGTGCCAAATGTGCTTTGTTGCACTGAAAGCGCTTTAGCAAGCACCGGAAGCGTCGAGCTCGAACTCAGCGCCTTTGGCCAAAATTTTCAAAACCCTAGAAAAAACCCTAAAACTTGCAAACAAAAACAAGGTTTTTGATCACTTACTACTCCTAACGCTCCCACTAGTCTCCCATAGGTCTGCACAAGCTCCGCCCAGTGCTCATGCACAGAAATCGGCATCTCTGCAAGCTCTAAAATCACTCTAAGTAGGAAGAACTAAATTAAGCAAAGAGGCAAAAGGATCTAACTTTTGACAACCCTAGGTGTGCAAATGAGGTGTGTTGACCCCTTGGGCCCTATTTATAATGTCCCAACCCTAATTCTTCCCACCCCTAATCCATCTTTTTCTCATGTCTGCTATCGTCTTCATCGTGTCAGCTGCCATTTATACAGCCTCATCTGTTTCCAACACAATCTTCTAGTTGAGCGTCAACCTAGTTCTTCTGCCGCTTCCTTGTCTTTCCTCTCGAGGGGGCATCCTACACCAACTACATTGGTGCATCAAAATTGTATCATGTCTTCAATAATCGATTTCTTTGAAACAATGCTATAAACTGCATTGCATCAAAGAGGGGCAAAATGTAGACACCCAAAAATGACCATGTCTTTGAATCACTTGCATTTTCGTCTAAACACCTACATTTCAATGTTAATTAAATAATCTAATTATTTAATTAATTTCAGCAAAATCAACTTTATTCTTCCAAAATTAAATAATTTTAATTATTTAATTAAATTCAAATCCACATCAATTGAATAAATTAATTATTTATCCTTTAAATCCTCTCATATGTAATTAAATAATTCAAAATTATTTAATTAAATTGATTATTCTTCCAAATTTAAATAAATCATTCAATTTTATTTAAATGGAATATTTCAATCTCTAAAAATAAAATATAATCAAATATTTTATTTATCCTTCATCATGCAAAATAAATTAAAACAATTTATTTGTTTAATTTATTTAAATCCTCAAATCTATTCTATGTCTTCTATCATGCACAAACAATTAAATAAATTTATTTGTTTAATTTGCTCAATTATCTTCCAAATCCTCTAAAAATAAATCTTGTTCATCATGCACATCAAAATTAAATAATTTATTATTTAATTTATCTCAAATCATGCAAAAAGCAAATTATAAGTTGAGTTAATTGACTTAGTTATTATTGTTTTTATCACCAACTCATAAATTAGAAAAATGCATTTCTATTTTTATAAAATCTAAAAATATGTTTGTTCCATGTCTTTTTATGTTAAATCAAGTACTTAAACAAAAATAACTTTTTGTGTGACACATGTCAGGTGCACATTCATCATGAATTTTATATTTATCTCATCCATTGATTCCATTGAATTCTCTGGACCGTTGATTGATCTTCATTGAAACCTATATAACCCCCCCTCATCTCCATAACAAATCCTCTTCAATCATTTATTCTCAGGCATCCATATAGCGCATTGATCATTCATCACATCGTTGAGCACATCTATCTTTTGAGCACAAACACAATCTACATTCGTTTGTTACGAACATGGTTTCACAATTTATAAAGCAATCCACATTCGACCAAGATAACAATACAATCTAGGTGAAAGCTTTCATTGTTTTGTGTTATTCATTGATTATTTGGTTATTTGCTTGGATCGTTATCTTGATGTTATAGGATTGAGTTGTTGATTATTTCATTGTTTTGGTTATCATTCGATCTTAATTTTATTCCTATACACAAAAATATGATTCAAGTGTTGCTTAGGTTTGCTGTGAATTTTGGTGAATGAATTTGGCCGACAAGTTACATAAGGCATGACTACATGCTACACCTTATTAGGCCAACCTAATATGAAGATTCTAAGTATTGAGGATATATATAGGATAAAATTTGGTGTTTGAATAAGTGTGTGTGAATGTGAATGTATGTGTGATATGTGAAGTACAGTAAAGGCAACAAGAGTAGAAGAAGAGAGATCTTGCTTAATGTAAAAAAAGAGCAGTGAAATAGAGCAGTCAAGATGAAGAGTTTTTAGATAGTATTTCTAAACTTCATTGGAACTGTAACCATGCATTCTTAGATGCAATCAGAGCAGTTCTTTTTGGCAGTGAGCCGCCTTCTTTCTTTCTCGCTCTAGGCAGTGAGCCTTCTTGCAATGAGCACTTCTTTTGGGCAGTGAACCCTGGACAGTGAGCCTCTTTTGTAATTTAGCATTGTTCCTACATAATATATTGTGAGATAACAATCACCATGGTTTTTTCTAGTTTTGGGTTTTCCACGTAAAAATCCTGGTGTTCATATGTGATGCATTGTGGTTACTTCTTCTATATTTAATTTACTTTATTATTGCATGCAGTAAATGGATTACTAGTTTAATAAGTAAAAGGTTTAATAGAATAGTGATTCACCCCCCCTCTTAGTATTTTGGGTGTTCAAAAATTGGTATCAGAGCCTAGTTCATTGGAAGAATTCTAATAGTTTGAGGAAGATCTTGGAGATTGAACACATGGCATGCAAAAAGTATTCTACTCCTGAAGAAATTGATTCAATTGAAACTATAGAGGAAGATTGCATACTTGTCAGTCAAGAAGAACTCAAGGTTGCCCTTGAAGATCTTGAAAAGGTTGAATTAGAAAATAGGGATCTTAAAGATAATGTCAAGGAAGCAGATGAGTGCATCAAAAAATTAAGGGAGCAAGTCAAGAAGTTCAAAAAAAATATAAGGAGGTTACTGAACAATTGATATCTGTAAATGAAACCTTGAATGATCTGAAAGTGGAAGTTGTAAAGGAGCAAAAGCAGAAGAAGACCTAAATTAGTTTGTGAAAAGCAAATTTAAAGACTCTACAAAGCTTGAACAAGAAGTTGTGGACCTGAAAGATGATCTAAAATACGCATGGATTCAGGAAGATCAATTTAGAGTGAGTGCGTCCCAACTTGATAGAATACTTGCAAGTCAGAAGGGTCCTAATGACAAAGAAGGCTTGAGATTTGAGAAAGATGAAAGCTCTAAAGTAGGTCAAGAGAAGAATGCTGAGATCTAGAATCAAAGGAACAGACCTAGAAGACCATCGCTCAGGCAACCAAATTCTCAAAGGTACCCTTCTTTCAATTGTTATTGTAATGCATGTAATAAGTTTGGTCATAAGGCTACTTAATGTAGGAGCAGAGTGAATCAAAATGTTCCATCATTCTCTGGTCAGTGTTTTACTTATAATAAAGTAGATCACAAAGCTAATGAATGCAAAAGTTAGATAAGGAATTGTTACAACAATGGAAGGAATGCTCAAACTTTCAAAGGTAACTGCTTTTAATGAAAGAGGTTTGGTCATAGAGCTAGTGAATACACAAGTCAGATAAGGAACAACTATAATAATGGAAGGAATGCTCAATCTTTCAAAGGGAATTGATTTGCATGCAATAGATTTAGACACAAGGCTAACCAATGTAGATCAAGGATGAATGAAAGGAACAATGGTCAGAGAAATGTTGTATGCTTCAATTGCAATAGGCCTGGACATTTTACAAGATTCTGCAGAAGGAAGAATATGAAAAAGGATAATCAGGTAGAGATCAAGAAATCGATACAAAAGGAAGATCTGGTAGAGATCAAGAAGGAGATGAACCAAATTTGGGTTAAGAAGGAAGTGCATGAAGTCAAGGATGAGTCCGCACCAGACTTTGGTGTAGGTACTTCCTCCGAGAAGTAAATTGGGAGGTCTGGCTTAGGGGGATCTAGTTGGAAACTTGTGTATTATGTCTGAAGATGTTGTCATTGATGGAAACAAGTAAAGGAACAAGATTGGAACAATGGTTTGGTTCAAAGAAGAAAACTTAGCTATTTTGGCTAAGTGTTAGCAGTATACAGGAGATAGCGATAGAGCAGCAGTATAATGGATGGCATTGGTCCGCAGTAGAAGACAAGATCATACGGTTTTGGTATGTTATTTATATTCTTTTGATGATCCTATATCCAAGTTTTTAACTCTTGAGAAGTACCAAAAGCACACACTCTAACAGACTAAGTCTAGAAAGACAGAGTACGTTGTGATTCAGAGCAGAACATTCGTTTGTTTTGGTCCGCATTCCTCTGCTATTACATATATTGCCATGCGGTTTTGAGGTATTGTAAACACATGTTTGAACTATCTAAATCCAACGTTGCAAGTTCTGAGTTCCACCGGAGAGTCACTTATGAATACCTAAGTATCGCTACTTAGTATGTTACAGTTTGAATGTGACAGGGTATGTATTCCAGTGGTCTGCATTCTACCACAAAAGAATATTTTTCTCTATGGTTATAGAGGTGTGATCTATGACATGTGAGGAGTCTTTGATATGGATTTGAGGGAAGAAGAAGCCCTCAAAAAAGTCAAGAAAGAAGAAGGAAGATGAAAAGACTGAAAGTGAAGAAATGCTATCCTTGGAAGCAATGGTTAATGCATTTTCTCAACATGGTACCCTAAAACCTATGGTTGACATGTATGATGAAAGAAATGATGCTAACAAGAAAATCATTGAAACAATAGTTGTATGATACATAGACATTTCTGTAAAACATTGATTGAAGTTATAGATGGATTACCGGGTAGTGTGGGTAGCATAATGTCAGCAAGAAAAGAAGGGGCCATGGCTAAAGATGCTAAAATAAAGGAATATGTCTTGATAAAATTGTGTCTAGACATCACAAAAGAAGAAAAGGCCAAGGTTACCAAATGGCTAAGTGAAGAATTTAGAACCATGAAAAGAGTTAATGCCTTGATGTCTGGTGAAACTGAGAAAGTGGTCAAGGAGACAAAGGAGATAACACTAAAAGTGCTACATGAGCTACAAATTTTGACCATCGTTGATACTGAAGAAGAGGAACAAAATGCTAGTGGTAACAATACAATTCTAGAGACAGATGTGGAACAGAACTTGGAGCAAGGTACAATTAATCCTTTGGTGAGCATAAGGAGTAAAGAGGAGATGAATATAGAACAAATTGAAATAATTCCTTTGGATAATCAAACAAAAGAGGTTGAAAAAGAGAAGAAGTCCAAAGAAGCAAGGATAGTCCCTGAACAAGATATCTCTGAGGAACAAGAAGAACAGAGAAAAGAGGAAAATGAACAAATGATGGACATTCCTGCTCTAGATCCTAAAGGAAATGAACAAGAAAACATTTAAGATCCCCCTCCGGAAAGACAAGAAGTTGTAGTGTCTCATGGCGAAGAGATAAAAAGAGACATTGTTGATTCATTAAGGGAATTTGTGTTAAAGCAAAAAGAATCTCAAAGTGCAGACACATCAGATTTATTGCAAGGACAAATAGACTTGACCACTATGTCTCCTTTACAGAAATTGAAATTGGGCACAATGTTTCAAGCAACTGCTCAAGAAGAAATAATAAAGTCTCATATGAAAGACAATGAGCTTCTTGGTGAAGCAATAAATATTTTTGAGAAGATCATGCGCGGAGTTCAGAGAGATAGAACACTCTCTCCCACAAAGAAGATGGAAAATCTTATAGAGTCTATGAATTCCCATTTTGAATCATTTGAGAAAGCTACTGATAAAAGGGTAAGAGCTAAAATAGACAGCAAGAGATTAGTGGAGCTAAAAGATAAGGCTTCTCAAGACAAAAGTTTGTTACATAAAAGCATAGAATATGCACAATTAGCCCTCAAAGAAGCCAGTGAATTGTATCAATTTTGTGTCACATGGCTAGTTAAGACTAAGGATATAAAAGATAAAATAGATAAATGGGAAGTACAGATAATGAAGGTATCCAAAACTTATGACCCGACAAAAGATTCTATTGGCCATCAAAGGGCAGAAGTGGAAACCATTCATTATAATATACATAAGTTGTAGACCCAGAGGGAAATCACAAAGCATAGAATGAGTCAGCTCAGGGAAGTAGCATGTTTCAAAATTGCATCCTTGACCAAGTTAATAGTAGCTGCAGATAAAACAAGGCAAAGCACTGAAGTCCCTAATACTATGAAGAAAGAAGAAGACTTGGTGTCCTGGATTAATGGGTACATACTAATGTTGAGTGATGCTAAGACCAATTGGGATGAAGAAATGGTGTAGCTGAAGATAATCTATAAAGATATTCTCCCGGAACAACAACAACAGTAAGCATTTTTGACATCACTTGTATATAAGCGGTAGAGTAGAAAAATAGTTTTTGGCAACTTGTACATATCCTTGTATCATACACCTTTGCCATTGATTTCAAAGGGGGAGAAGAAATGAAGCATGTGAAAAACAATTTTGAAGAACAATAAAAGAAGCATGAAGACAGGGGGAGAAGTGTATAAAGAGATAGGGGGAATTGTAACAAGTTTTTCACATCAAGTGTTTCCATCAATGCCAAAGGGGGAGATTGTTGGTAACTTGTGTATAATGTCTGAAGATGTTGTCATTGATGGCAACAAGCAAAGGAACAAAATTAGAACAATGGTTTGGTCCAGAGAAGAAAACTTAGCTATTTTGGCTAAGTGTTAGCAGTATACAGGAGATAACGACAGAGCAATAGTATAATGGATGGCATTGGTCCACAGTAGAAGACAAGATCATGTAGTTCTGGTATGTTATTTGTATTCCTTTTATGATCCTATATCCAAGTTTTTAACTCCTAAAAAGTACCAGAAGCACACACTCTAACAGACTAAGTCTGGAAAGATAGAGTACATTGTGATTCAGAGCAGAACATTCATTTGTTTTGGTCCGCATTCCTCCGCTATTACATATCTTGCTATGCGGTTTTGAGGTGTTCTAAATACATGTTTGAAGTATCCAAATCTAGAGTTGCAAGTTTTGAGTTCCACCAAAGAGACAATTATGAAAGCCTAAGTATCACTACTTAGTATAGTACAGTTTAAATGTGACAGGATATGTATTCCAATGGTCCGCATTCTACTACAAAAGAATATTTTGCTAAGTTATGGTTCTGGAAGTGTGATCTATGACATGTGAGGAGTCTTTGATATGGATTTGAGCAAGTCTTGTGGTCTGCAGTGGAAGATGTTGTCTGACAGTTGAACTGATCCTGTGAACAGTTTGTGGATAAGGCCGACATGATAGTATGATGTGTGTGCGGTGAGTTTTGGTGCTTGAAACTTAATTCTAAGTGGTGAAATTGAGGTCAACATGTGAGAAGGTGTTTCAAATATTTTTTGGGTCTGATATAGATTTTGCAGAATGAATTTGGCCAACAGTGTATATAATGTATGACTACACGGTACACCTTATCTGGCTAACCTAGTCTGAAGTTTTTGTTTGTTGTGGATATAAATATGAGATTGAATTCGATGTTTGAGGGAGTATTGCGAATGTGAATGTGTGGAATATGTAAAAGTGAAGAGCAAGCGAAAAAAGTAGAAGAAGAGAGATCTTGTCTAATGTGAAAGCAGAGCAGTCAAGATGAAGAGTTTTGAGACAATATTTTGAGTGTTCATTGGAGCTGCATTCATGCATGTGTAGATGCAATCTGAGCAGTTCATTTTGGCAATGAGCCATCTCCTTTTTTTTCTTTCTCTAGGTAGTGAGCCTTCTTGTAGTGAGCACTTCTTTTGGGCAGTGAGCCTTCTTGCAATGAGCACTTCTTTTGGGCAGTGAGCCTTTATTGTAATTCGGTATTGATCCTACATAATATATTGTGAGCTAACACTCACCGTGGTTTTTCCCAGTTTTGGGTTTTCCACATAAAAAATCTTGGTGTTCATGTGTGATGGATTTTGGTTGTTTGTTCTATATTTAATTTTCTTTGTTATTGCATGCGGTAAATGGATTGTTAGTTCAATAAGTAAGAAGTTTAATAAAGTAATGAGTCACCCCCCCTCTCAATACTTTGGGTGTTCAACAGAGCTTAAATGAAAAATCTTGTTCCCCCAACTAGAAAAGTGGTGCTAACATTCAACATGAAGGTATAAGCTAGAAAACTAGATAACAAAGCCTTTGAAGAAGATTCTGACAGAAAAAAATCTAATACGGTGGATTGTGGAGCAATTTAAATCGACTGTGGATGACATAGTAAGAGTTTGATAGCTTTTTGAATCAACATTTATGACGATTAGGTTTTGATGAAAAGGGGTTAAAAGGGGATTCATTTGAAATGAAATCACATTGCATTAAAACCTTCAAGTGTCTAAGGAGATCTGAGAAGTGAAGCTAAGGTGAATTCAAGCATTCAGTGATTAGTGCAAAGAAACCCTAACCGGAAACAAAAGGTATTTACAACACTCTCTCTTGAATAGTTTCTGTATTGAGTCAATAAAGATATCTATCCCACAAGTTATTGAGATCACTGAGAGACCTCGCCCTAAGTTCAAGATGCACCCATTCAAATACACTGAAACTGATCTGGACGGTGTGTTCTTTGAAGTCCCATTTGGGGTCATACATACTGAAGATGTTAGGGCATATATTCATGAAAATTTGGAAGATTATGATCATTCAAAATTTGGGAAAATTTATTTGAATGAATTAACCGAAGATAAATTTGAGTTGAAGAAATAATTCAGTGCTCTACATAAGAAGAAATTGGATACATGGATTGATTTTCCCACCTCCTTTAAAGATGCTTGGGTCTGGTATGCCCTAAGCAGAATTCATGAGGAGTTTATGTGGTTAGATAGGACACATATGATTACTAAGGATGTCATTGAGGTAGTGACTGGTATGTGTTCCACTAGAACAGTTCTGGCTCTAAAAGACATAAAGAATAACATAGTGATGGGGTTAACCAGTGCCAAATTTGACAAAAGGGCACTAACTGTAAATGACATTGAGAATCCAGTGGTAAGATTTGCATCAATGGTGATAGGATACAAAGTCTACTTCTCAAATAGGGAGAATTTAGTCTCTGCAACAGCCATATACATAGCATTTGAGATGGTAAAGAAGAATGCAGATTATGACCTGTGTGAGGTACTCTAACAATAACTGATGGAGAGCTTGAAAAGAACAAAGGACACTAAGTACCCCTTCAAATATGGAACTTTAATCATTTTCCTACTCTTCTATTTTCTGAAGGAGTTACCAGGTGTGGACAATATTATATGGCTTGATCATATTCCTGTAGTAGTACAAATTAGAAATCATTTACAAAGTCTAGGAGATGTTGATAAACAAAATGCAACATTATGGGGCTACTTTAAAAATTTCCAAAAGAAAATGCAAACTAGGGATAGGATTCTTGACAAAGTTGTGAAGAAATATGAAAAGGATATTGTATTTATGGTAGACAAAGATAAATGCCTTATGGAGGCAGTGGAACCAAGAACTGTATGGGACCCAACCATGTGATATGAAGTCACATAGGATGCTTTGATTGGATTGACATATTTGATGTTAAGAAAACCAAAAGATCCTAAGGAGGAAAGATTTGGGACTTTTGAAGAAAAATCTCTCAAGGTATACATGGAACGAAAACAACTTGAAATTAAAAGAAATGTAAAGAAATGGGTAGTTGATCAAGCAATGAGCCAAGGGTTCACAAAGGAATAAATAAATGAAGAAAGAGCACAAGCAGCTGAGACATCAAAGGCTACAGAAGAGAAAACTAAACAAGAAAAAGGCTCTAGAAAAACATAAAGTGCAAATTGAGCAAGAAAAGTCCATCTCTGGCACTAAAAGAAGAAGAGCTTCCTCCTCTGCTACAGATACTGAGAAAGAAGTACCTGAAAACAAGCCCGTTGAGAAGAAGAATAGAAAGAAGTCAAAGGCCACAAGAAGGGTGTATGTGAGTCTTGGTGAAGGAGAGGAAAAAGAGGAAATAGAGACAGATGAGGAAATCAAGGCAAAAAGGGTGAAAACAGATGAAGCCACCTCTAGCAAAAAGGAGAAGCCTTCAGAAAAGGTTAAGAACAAAAAGAAAAAGAAAGGTGAGAAGATTGAGACCAAAGGAGATGAAGCAACAATAACCTTGGAAGCCACAGTCAATGCATTTGCTCAGCATGGAATCCTGAAACCCCTTGGTGATATGTATGATGAAAGATCAGATGTAGTTAAGGTAATAATTGAGACAACAGTTGTAAGATATTTGGATATGTTTAGTAAAACATTAATTGAAGTTATAGATGAGTTACTAGACTGTTTAGCCAGCATCATGACAACAAGAAAAGAAGGGACCATGGCCAAAGATACTGAGATAAAGGAATATGTCTTGTTGAAACTTTGTCCAAACATCACAAGAGAAGAAAAGGTTAAAGTCACTAAAAAGCCCAGTGATGAAGTTAGAACCAAGAAGAGAGTCAATGTTCTAATGACTGGTGACACAAAAAATTTGGTCAAGGAAACTAAGGAGATAACATTATGTGCACTACATGAGCTAAAAATTCCAACTATTGCTGACACTAATGAAAAGGAACAAAATATTGGTGTTGATAATACATTTCCGAAGATAAATATGGAATAGAACATAAAACAAAGTACAGTTACTCCTTTGATGGGCACAAAAAATTAAGAAGTGAATATAGAACAGAGTATGGATCAAGGTGGAACATCTCCTTCGGTAAACTTTGAGCAAGTTGAAGAAATAAAGGAGACTGTGGAAGAAAAGAGCTCTAAGGAAGCAAAAGTGGCACCTGAAGAAAATGTCCCTGAGGATCAAGGTGAACAAAGAGAAGAAGCTAATGAGAAGATGGTAGACAACTGTGCTACAGAAACAAATGATGACAGACAAGAACCAGCTTTGGAAAAAGAGAGAAATGAACAAGAGCCCACTCATGAAGAATCTCCAGAGAGACATGATGCTGAGATGTCTCATGAAGTTGTCATGCCCACATTCGCCATGTGGTTATGACATGATAACCACATGTCATGACCACAATTGTCATGTGGTCATGACATAAAATATCAAAAAATTTCCCCCTGACACCACAAAACCCCTCATGCGCAACATGGGCGCTCGGTGACACTAGCTCACAACGTAGTTGACTCTACAACCAACGTTATGCGCAACGCCTGCAGGCGGGGAAGTCAATCAAGTTCAGGTTAATACAATCTCCAATCATAACCCTATGATGTTAGCCACTAGGGGGTTTACGTTGCGAAAGGCAACATTGAGAGGGTTGGATTCCAACACAGAATTCCACCCTGGATAAACCCTAATGAGGTGAGTCAATTTTGAATCTAGTTCGAAATCCAATTTAAATCACTCTAATCACATAAGGTAGGGAATATTAAACTAATAATAAGCAAATATAAACCACATATAGTCTAGGAAAATTTTGCCAACATAATGGTGAAAAATGAAAATAGGAAACCTCCTATAGTGATTTCGGCAGCATAACGCCACCTCATCAACTATAGGAGCTTACAAAATTGAATTAAATAAAAATCCCCACCTAACCATTTAATCAAATAAAATAAAAATTAAATGCTTTATTTCGACAATATTCCCATCCCATACATTTCGAAAGCACATTATTTAATAAGCAAATACTAACAAGCATATTAAAATCACTAATGATCTAAATTACGAGATTTAAATAAAACTTCTTCAACCGAAATTTAAAATAAACTAAGAGACATAAATTCCTTTTTATCACTAATTTTCCCTTAAATAATTTTAAATAAATAAATAAATATACTCAACAAGGTTTTAACTTCACTCGTGACATTAATTGAAATAACTCCAAAGCCTAAAAATTATAAGGATTAAATTAACAAGTCTCCTACTATAGTGCACCACCATAATACATTTAACTAATTAAATAAAAGAATAAAGTCACTTACATTCAAAAGCAAAAGGGTCAACTCTCCCAAGTTAGTTATATTATCACTAATCTAAGTTAGGAACTAAACACTCATTAGTCAAACTAGGGCACCAAACCCTAAGTTTATTTTATAAAAGCTCTCAACTCCTCTCATTTGTTCATTTCAAAGCTAAAGTTTTCTGGTTGGTTATGCGGGTTTTGAGGAGCAAGTGGATGGATGGTGCCTCGCCAAGTGGGAGGTTTCATCCAAGCAAGGAGTTAGTTTAAAATTTTCTATTTTGTTTTATTTCTTATTTTCTACAGGTTGCTCGTTTCCTAGCTTTCAATTCTACCAAGTTTTCTAATCTTTCTCCAAAGTTCTTTATTCTGGTTAAAATCTCTTTTTTTAAAGCAAAATCAGAACTTAAATATATATATTATTTTATATCTTATCTATATATGCATATCTCTATTTTTTAAATATCACAGAGGAATAAAGAAATACAGAATAATAGATGCGATGATATATATATATATATATATATATATATATATAAAGAATGCAGTCATATTGTTTCACAGTATACATAGAGAACTTAATATATGCAGAGGTGTTTATATATATATATATATCACAACAAATATTATTATTTTAATAAACGGTGAAAACCACAGTCATAGTACAAAGGGCCGAAGTATCTCAAGGTCCGCACAGGGTTTTAAGCATGTTACAGTGGTCGTGAGTTTCCCCGGCCATGGCCTGTTCACCTAGCGTTTTATAAAGGAAATGGGGGGGACGGGGTCACCGTCCCCTCCACACATCAAACACAGCCAAAACAAATGCAGCCGCAGGGGGTTTTGACCCCCTGTGACCATCCCTTGATCCTTTTCAAAAAATAAATAGTATGCAGGCATGCCCTAACTTAGGTATTTCAATTTTGGTGGGAGTTAAATGCATTAAAAAGTTAAAGTATTTCACTTTGCTTTTATTTTAATGAATATATATAATCTACAAATAGTTTTATATTTTATTCACTGTCAAAATACAGTGACCTGCCAAAAGACAATTTACTTAAAAAAAATTTAACAAAATATATTTCTCATAAGGCATTACTCAAAACATCCATTACTCATAAGTATAAATCAGGATAACATAAGGTAAGAGATAATATCAGTCTCGACAACTAAGCACATATCAATAGCATCAAATGACATCCTAGCATATAACAACATATCATCAAATGGAAATCTAACATGCCATCTAACCAACCATAAAGCATAATCCATCTATCTAATCCAGTATAAGCTAAGGTAATAAGGTCCAAGTGTGGGATCAACAGTCCCCAAAATACACAAGACCACAATAAATCCATCGAAAGAGTACCATAAGCAAAATAATACAGGTGAGGTAAAAGTAGGCCTCACAGAAGTGTCTCATGATGAAGACAAAAGAGACATTGTTGACTCTTTGAGAGAGTTTTGGGAGAAGCGGATGGAAGCTTAGATTTTGATTGCACCTGAGCTATTGCAAGGACCTATTAATCTTGCTACAATGTCCCCATTGCAGAAACTAAAACTTGGGACAATTTTTCAAACTACTGCACAAGAAGAGATATTGAAGTCCCATATGGAGGATAGTGAGCTGATTGAAGATGCATAATTTTTTTTGAAAAGATTATGCCTGGAATAAAGAGAGATACATCTTTGGGTCCTACTACTCAATTGAAGAAGCTCATGGAATTAATCAATATTCATTTCAAGTCCCTGGAACAAGCTGTAGAAAAGAAGTTAAGGGCAGAGATTGATAGAAAGAGATTAGTTGAGCTTACTGACAAATCTTCTCAAGATAAAATTTTGTTAGATAAGAGCATACAGTATGCACAGATGGCCATTAAAGAAGCTAGTAAACTATATCAATGTTCTCTTACATGGCCTAATAAGACTAAGGATATAAAAGAGAAAATAAATGGATGGGTAGCTCAAATAATGAAGATATCTAGAACTTATGACCTGGTAAAAGGTACTATTGGCAATCAAAGGGCACAAGTTGAGACCATTCATTCTAATATACATAAGTTGCAGACTTAGAGGGAGGTTATAAAGCATAGAATGAACCAACTCTAAGAGATAGCAAGCTTCAAGATTGCATCTCTGACCACGCTAGTAGCAATAGCAGAAAAGACAAGGCAAATCACTGAGGCTCTTGCTACTGTAAAGAAAGCAAAAGAGTTGGTGTCCCAGGCGAGCGATGCTAAGGTTAGTTGGGATGAAGAAGTGGTGCAATTGAAGAAGATTTTCAAATATATTCTCCCTAAAAAATAGTAAGCAATTTGACTTCACTTGTAAATATGCAAACAATACAAATAATTTTTGAAGTTTTGATAACTTGTACATTTTTCTGTATCATACACCTTTGCCATTAATGGCAAAGGGGGAGAATGAAACATGTGAAAAAAATTTGAAAAGTGATAAGAGAAGTATGAAGTTAGGGGGAGTAGTGTGTAAAGAGAAAGGGGGAGCAGTGTAACAATTTTTCACATCAAGTGTTGCCATCAATACCAAAGGGGGGGATTGTTGGCAACTTGGCAAACATCATTAAGAGAGAGACACTACTAGTATTGTTACTAAATTATGTTCATACCTAATTTAGCTAGGCCTGAGTTGTAGTTGTCACAAAAGGAATAAAAGAAAATTTTTAAATATATGACCAATCAGTTGAATGTATGATATCTTGGCAAGAGAACAAGAATGGATCATTTGTCAGGATAATGTGACAGTCCAATCAGAACTATCAAACTATCCTGACAAATGAAGTGTTATCAAATGACAAGAGATCAAACATTCAATGAATGGCAGGTGGTATCTAACTGGTTTTATCTTTTAGTTATAATTATTCAAATATCACAATTAAGTGTGAAGGAAAGGTATTTACAAACTGTCATATCATTATCATGTTTTAAACATATGTTTCAAATTAGATTCAGTTATTCTATCCTATGCCCTTGATTCAAAAAAGAAAAACATATATAAATCATTTGCATAAGGTAAAGTGACTAATCATATTCAAAGAAATGTTTAAATGTGTCCCACACAAGCCGTGGGAGTGACTAAACTGAGCAATGCAAACATTGTGCAAGCTATACATCTGTGGATAAAGGAAAAGAAAAGAACATATGAGGAAAATGAATATCCATCATTACCTTTTTGAAGGTTGATCTTCTTGATTGGTTGCTTGATCTTCATGTCTTCATCTTTTGCTCCTGATCAGGACAGTGTACCTGCAAAATTGGAGAAAAGCCCTGTTAGAAGCTCCGAATATGCAGATTCATCATATGTTTTATCAACAAACATATAAAACTTGCAAGTATTATGCATTTTATGTGATTGGATCAAAATCAAACATGTGCAATAAATCAGATCATCATGAGAAAGATCAATCAACTTCAAGAGGTATGTTTTATGCTAACTTGTTTGTTCACTGTGCAGGTATAAGAAAAGTAATGTTGCTGATTTGAAGACATTAAAGCATGTGGAGAAAATGTGTCTCCCACAAGGGTAGAGCCCAGCATGCTTCCTTCTTGTTCATTTAAGAAGGATATCAAATTTTAATAAATAGAGTACACTATTCAAGAGATGTTATACATTGGAACAGTCAACATAGCAAATGAAGTGAAGTAATCATAAGAGAAATGAAGAGGAGCAGTTGCTCCTATAAACTATGCCCAATTCAGAAAAGAGTTTGTTAAAATCAAATAATCATATTCAAATGCTTCATCATACACATGCTACAAAATGAGCAGTGGTTGTATTCAAGAGATGTCAACATGCAAAGACAGAAGTACAGTGATCAGAAGAGTGGAGTACAGCCATAGGAGGTACTTTTCCCATCTTCTTGTTGTGATTGAAATATGAATTTGCTGTTCAGATATACCTCATAGATAAGATAGTTGAATAATGAAACATCATATATGCCATATCATGTGTAAATCCATTTGGAACAACAATGTAAAAAGAAGACAATATATTAGAGCAATGTATCAACTATTCAAGGACAGGAGAAGGTATGCATTATGTCATACTCCATGACAGATACCAGAAAGAAGATGTTAAACCTTGTCTTAACTGACAAAGGCTTTAAAATGATACATCAATGAATGAAAGATACAGTTATAGTTGCAAATAAGAGGGCAGTAGGTTCATGACCAAGTACTAAGACACATGCAAAAACATAAGGTACTGTCCCATTCTTGTTTTAAATAAGGTACGATGTGGTAGTCATGCATTATCAATAGGTACAGTCATACAAAATAGCATGTGAAACAGCCATGCCAGAGTAATGAATAGAAAGTATAAAGGACCTTACAAATACATCATTAAATGCTGTCATTATGTCATCATAAATCATGTTCATATGAAGAGATACAAAGTGCAAGATCCAACATAAGAAAGGTACAGTTATAGGCTTCAATAATAATGGAACATCATTGTCACGTCTCATTTTTATGAACAATATGATTATTCTAGTTTAGTGAACAATTATTGTGACTGATTTTATTTTAAGTAATTTTGCATATGTGGAGGCAATTATTATGAATTATATTGATAAAAATTGGAAATTGTTTTATATATTGAATATTGATGCAATGATTTGCTTCGGCTATGTCTTGGAGACACTAACCTATTGACGTCGAGTTAAGTGCAAATGGATGTAGGTACTCGTCGAAGACTAGAGCATGGCTGAGGTAGAGATGTTCTAGCCACTTGGCAAGAACTGATGGACGGATTACCCTGATGCAATCACACACATCACGTAGTTGCATATGCATTATCGAATGGCCTTGATTGCTTTAATGCGTAATTTTAATTGTTTTAGAATGCACGATGTGATTACTTTAACTTAATATCTTTTCGTAATGTATTCAAATGATGTATTGTGTGTTAGTTACATAAATAATAAAATATTGTTTATAAGATGTTTGGAAGACAATATGTGAAATAAATTTAAATAATTATATTATATTAAAATATGTGTGTACTCTTGTATTAATTTATTTTATTACTTCTTGAATTATCAAAATAATAGTATTTTAGTAAAATAGTTTAAATAATATTAAAATTAGTGTTATTATATTTAGATGAGTAAACAAAAGAATTAAATTTATTACTATCACCCATGTGATAGTAAGTTGCAAAAGAAGATATTATTTATTTGTTTTAAATAACTTTCTTCTCAAATTCTATTGGTGGAAATATCATGCAAACTGAAATATAACTTCAGTTTTTAAAAAGTAAATTCTGATCGCTAAAAATAAGTGGGAGGGAAATTTAATAAAATAGAGCAAATCGCTTAGTTAAGGGAAACCATGATTGCAGAGGAGATGACTGAATTTCCT
This sequence comes from Cunninghamia lanceolata, assembly GCA_027924645.1. Taxonomy (NCBI): domain Eukaryota; kingdom Viridiplantae; phylum Streptophyta; class Pinopsida; order Cupressales; family Cupressaceae; genus Cunninghamia; species Cunninghamia lanceolata. Next base: position 4,623,011 of record BSBN01000918.1, on the reverse strand, counting down.
GAGCGACAGGAAGGAGGACAGGAAGGCAGTGACTGCAAACTGCAAGAATCCTTCATCAAATCGACGACTTTATCCAGGTTTTTATTTTGTTTTCATTACAACAAATAGATAGTTTCTGTTGTTTATATGAAGGACTTCCTGCGTAGTTTAAGGATGGCTTGTATCTTGGTCTGAGCCGACCTCCTTTTATCTTGCATGGGCAATTTCTTTTTCCTACTATTTCTATCCCAAAAAATGACAGAAGCAACCTGCGATAGAATAACTATTTTTCTTGAATCTGGCCGCTCCATGTATCCTAGCTGCCCATATTTTGTTGGCCATTGACTTTTCTTGTGGCTGACTTGCTAAGTATTTAGGCGATCTAAACAGATCGACCCTTAAATCCTTGTTGTCACCATTTAGCGAGTAGCACCTTGGATTAATTCCTTCTTTGCTGAGTCAATCTATGTTTCTTCCCTAGCCGCTTGCCTTGGACAACCGTCGTACTTTCCTATCTTACTTGTCTGAAACTGTCTAAGATAGAGATTGATAACCTTCAATTGCATTTCAATTAAATTGATTGAAATCTATTACAACCTGCAGATTGTTGTTAGGATTCTCATGGACAAACACTATATGATTGATTTTCTTAAATTGGATGAAAGCAGTTTAGAGTAGAAACCGAACTCTTCTTGATGAACAACACCTCTTGAAAATAAACAAAACTATTATTTCCTGTATCTTCTTTCATAGTAATACTTGACTCTAGTCGATTCATTAATGTCTCTGTAGGTTGAGAAGTCAGATCCTATAGCAACATTAGGAAAACTTATTGGAACATTATATTGAATGGGATCAGAGATATTAGGCAAACTATTATATTTTTATTCCTTCGAATGCAAAAACCAAGTGTTGGTATTTATGATAGAAAACTAAAACAAACAGTATCTCTATTCTTTTCTTTGATTTTAAACTGCAAAAGTTCTTGTCGCAGATGCGACAGGAAGACTGTTTGACTGTTTTTAAGCTTCCTATCAAAGTTTTGGACAGCAAGTTCCTTTTGATTGAATCGTGAACCTTTTATTTAAAATTAATTAAATGAATTGAAACAATCCCTGTCTCTGATTGCTTAAAGCAATTTGCTTGAATATTTATTAGGTAATGTGATTGAAATATGGATTTGAGGTTTATGTAAATTAAATGAACCTATAGACTATTTTTGGAACCTCCTGTCACAAAAATGAGAGTAAGATAATTAATGTTTTAGAATGAATGTTATTGATGACATGGTGACTGAATTACAAGATTAGAAACTATATCAAATAGGATAAACTTATGATTGTGATTTGTATGTTTAAAAAGATAGTTTATTGCTTGAAAGTGTATTTTTCCTTACTTGATGATTTGGGAAAAGGGATTGATTTGACTTATTGTAAATCTTGAATTTGTGATTCTTATTTTATTTCATTTCTTGCTTCTTGGGGAAAGAAGTAGTTTTTACATAGGAATGTATTGGGTTACTTTTGGGATAGCAATGCCGAATGTGGGTATATCAGAGATGGATTTTCCTCTTTTTGAGAATTGACCAATTTACTTGAAATGATTAGATCTAATCGGAATAACATTGAAATAGATGTTTATTGTCTAGCAAACTTATTTTTTAATATCTTTGCTACATCCTGTTGTGAGACAATTTGCTTTTCATTATTTAGAATTGCACATTCAGACATCAGGGTTGCATCGGGTGTTCCCTCCTGCAGTTATTACCAGCTAGCTAGACATTTCATGCAGTGCTGGGTTTCCTTCATTTCAGGAAGGGATCCGGGGAAGTGTAAATACTTCATGGTTGGGTGGAAAAGCAGCTAAGTCATGTTCCTGTCTCTCGATTTGCAGGTGGTGGACCACTTGGTTCGTGCAGTTGGAGAGTGTATTTGATTTATTTATTGTTGATGCACTTGATTATTGTACCTATTTTGGATGTATTATGGCATATTGCCAAAGGATTTATGTATATTATTTCATAGTGCCTATTACCTAGATTTAGCACGTGAATATGTAAGATTTAATGACATTGAGATTTGTATTTATAAGATTATCTTTTCTTGAGATTTTATGATTAAGCGGATTAATTGCATCTTTTATCTTTGAAGTTGTATTTAAGCAGATTATTTACTTCTTTTGATTTTGGTTATTGTGATGTTGTATTTACATGGATTATTTACTTCATTTATTTTTGAGTTGGTTTAAATGCTTTTACATGGTTTGTGAGGCTTTACATTTGGTATCAAAGCTCTAGGTTTAATACTAGGGCCTTTGTTTGGGACTATCATGCTAAAGTTGTGAACTTGATAACAAATTATCCATCATGAATACTAGAAACTTGGATCAAGACAGAAAATTGGACCGTATTCTTGCTCTCGTGATCCAGTACGATGCAAGGATGAATGCTCTTGAACAGGAGATCAGAGGAATTCCTATAGGACAGAATGCTAATGAAAACCCAAGGGTTGAGACATAAAATGAGAACCCAAGGATAGAAGTTCTAGTTCCTAAAGTTGGAACTATTGCTGATAAACAAGCAAAGATAACGGAAGAAGTGGGTTTTTCATTTACTTTTATTTTGGGATTAAAGCCACAGATTGGAGCTAAGGTAGATATTCATAACCCACTCACTATGGATGCCGCTTTTGAGACAACAAATTACTGTAAGCAAAGAATTGCTAAGTTTTCAAACAAGAAACTATAGAATAATCAGCAGAACTATCAAAGGAATAACAACCAAGGCAATAATAAACAGATCAGGAATCTGAAGAGAGGCAATAATTCTTAGGATGGAAATGGAGGAAACAAAAGAGGTGGTAATAACAACAGAAACAACAATCAGAGGGAAAGAGATGAAGGACCAAGAGCACCTAAGGGTGGATGTTACAACTGTGGAGGAGAGCATTATGCAAATGCATGTCCACTTAAAAGAGGAAACAAGAATCAACAAGGAGCACCGCAGCATCAGATTCATGCCGCAGTGGATAATCGGCAAGCAAAGTTTCAAGCAACACCTATTCAATTCCAAGGTAAGCTCTATGGACTACCTGTTTCTATTTTAATTGATGCTGGTGCCACATAATGTTTTGTAGATCCTAGAGTAGTATCTAAGTTATCTATTAGACCTGGACATATGGAAAATTCTTGGATGGTACAGTATGGCAATAGTGCAGAAAAGAGGGTAGACTCATGTCTAGCATGCAGTGAGTTAGAGCTTCCTAGTTTTCAGACGCAAGTGAATCTGTATGTAGCACTTTTAGGCTCTTATGATGTAATTATAGGAATCAACTAGTTAACTGAACATAAGTCTCTAGTAAACTATGAAGACAAGGTTGTTAGGTGTTTGGATGACCTAGGGAATCAAGTGGAAATTAATGGAACAAAAAGACCTTTAGAGCTTAGACAAATCTCGACTATGCAATTGAAGAAAGCCAAGAGGAAAGGATGTGCCATTTATGTTGTCCAAGTAAAGGACCTTGATAAAGAAGAACTCGTGTTCAATGACTATCCAATCCTTAGAGATTTCAAAGATGTATTCCCTGTAGAGTTGATAGAATTACCACTAAGGAGAGAATTTGACTTCTCAATTGACTTACTACCAAGGACTGAGCCGCAATCTAAGGCACCTTATAGAATGACTACAACAGAGTTGTATGAGCTTAAGGCACAATTACAGGAATTGCTAAACCAAGGGTTCATTAGACCTAGTGTGTCACCATGGGGCGCACCGGTTATTTTTGTGAAGAAGAAGGATGGTACTTTGAGATTATGCATTGATTATAGGATGCTTAACAAAGCTACTATAAAGAACAAGTATCCACTTCCAAGGATAGATGAGCTCTTTGATTAGATGAAAGGAGCAACAGTGTTCTCTAAGATAGACCTTAGATCCAGTTATCACCAATTGTGGATTATGGATGAGGACATCTCTAAAACAACTTTTAGGACTCGATATGGTCACTACGAATTCACAATAGTACCATTTGGGTTGACTAATGCTCTAGCATGTTTCATGAATTTGATGAATAGCATTTTAGAGATTGTTTAGATGATTTTGTGTTAATCTTCCTTGATGACATATTGATATACTCCAAATCAGTGGAAGAACATGAAAGGCATTTGAGAATTGTTTTGCAGCGTTTGAGAGAAATAAAGTTTTATGGTAAATTTTCTAAGTGTACATTCTTTCAAGATAAAGTGCACTACCTTGGTCATGTGATCTCAGCAGAAGGGATTGCAGTTGATCCTGAGAAGATAAAAGCAATAATGGAATGGCCTGTACCGTAGAGTGTGACAGAAGTCAGAAGTTTTATGGGACTTGTAGGTTACTATAGAAAGTTTATGGAAGGTTTTTCAACCATAGAAGCACTGATTACCGCACTTCAGAAGAAGGGTAAGAAATTTGAATGGACAGAAAGGTGTGAGCAAGCTCTCCAAGTACTAAAGGAAAAGCTCACAACTACTCCTATCCTGACCATACCAGATCCTAATGGGCACTTTGTAGTTATAATAGATGGTTTAGGGGAAGGATTAGGAGGAGTGTTGATGCAGAATGAGCAAGTGGTTTCTTATGAGTCAAGAAAGTTAAAGCAACATGAGTTCAACTATGCACCGCATGATCTCGAGTTAGCTACCATAGTTCATGCACTTCAGATGTGGAGGCATTATCTTCTAGGTAAGCCCTTTGAGTTGAAGATAGATCATCTAGGGCTCAAGTATATATCTACTCAACCTAACCTCAATGCACGACAAAGAAGATGGTTAGAATTCCTTAGTGAGTATGACTTTGGAATTGAGTATATTAAAGGAAAAGAAAATAGAGTAGCAAATGCTCTTAGTAGGAGAAGACATCTGGCTACCATTGTTTCTATGAGATCCAATTTGAAACAAAAAGTGATTCAGAATCTTCAAGGAGATGAGCATTATGAAAGAGTTAAGCAAGCTTTAGAAGTAGATCCTTTAGATCACAGGTTTGATGGTTATGTTATAGAATTAGATGGACTTTTGAGATATCAGGGAAGGATGTTTATTCCTAACTCAGGAGAGTTGAGGAAGTTAGTGCTTGAAGAGGTTCACAATGCACCTTATTTAGGTCACCCTGGAGTGACAAAGATGGTCGAAGGTTTGAAACCTTTATACTTTTGGCCTGGACTTAAGAGGGATGTGACGAAATTTGTAGCTCAATGTTTAGAATGCCAGCGAGTCAAGGCTAAGCATGTGCATCCAGTAGGATTGTTGTATCCTCATAGTATCCCTGAGCATAAGTGGTAAGATATAAGCATGGATTTTATCCAAGCATTACCTATGTCTAAGAATAGGCATGATGTCATCTTAGTGGTTGTGGACAAATTGACAAAGGTAGCACATTTCATTCCGGGGAATCTTTCAGATGGTTCTATGATCTTAGCTAAGAAGTTTGTGCAGGAGATTTTCATATTGCATGGAGTGCCTGAGATGATCATTTCAGATTGAGACACTCACATGACATCTAGATTTTGGATAACTCTCAATGTAGCTTTGGGTACAAAGTTGAATTTTAGTTTGGCTTATCATCCTCAAATGGATGGTCAAACAGAAAGAATTAATCAGGTGGTAGAAGACCTTCTCAGAATGTATTGTATGGATCAGTAGTATAAATGGGAGGAGTACCTTCCATTGGTTGAGTTTGCATATAACAATTCATACCATGCAACTTTGGGAATGGCACCTTTCGAAGCTCTTTATGGGCATAGGTGTCGAACACCTATAAGTTGAGATAGAGTGGAGAACAGAATTGTGATTGGTCCTAAAATGTTAAGAGAAATGGATGATCAGATGAAGTTGATCAAGGAGAAGTTGAAGCAAGCTTCAGATCATCAAAAGAGTTATGTAGATAAGAATAGAACTCCTAGATAGTTTTCAGTTGGTGACAAAGTCTTTTTGAGGGTCAAACCTCATAAGAGTTCAGTGTCATTTGGCAAAGCGTCCAAACTTGCTCCTCGTTTTGTAGGACCATTCAAAGTTCTGGAAGTGATTAATCCTATATCTTACAGACTTGCTCTCCTACCTGCACTTGCCAGAATCCATAATGTTTTTCATGTGTCCTTACTTAAGATTTATCATCCTGATGCATCACATATTCTTGATTGGCGTGCTTTATAGGTTCAGGATCCAGGATTGGTGTTGGTGGAGCCCACTTGCATTCTGGGGAAGTGCAACATTAAGTTGTGTAGCAGAGATGTGGTGCAATATAAGGTCCAATGGGATCCGTATTCTGAGGATAGTGCCACATGGGAGGATGCAGAGGAGATTGATAGATCTTTTCCTCATTTGAGGATATAGCTTAGATTTCTTATTCATGCATGGATTATGATACTTTGAGTTTGATTATTGTTTGAGATACTTTGAGTTCAGTTATGCGTTGATACTTTGAGTTGATGTTATTATTTTATGATACCTTGATACTTTGTTAGTGGCTAATGGACACTTTATTATTTTGATGTTTAATAAGGCATCAAGACGATGTCTCTTCCAACTGGGGAAGGATGTCACGTCTTGTTTTTATGAACAATATGATTATTCTAGTTTAGTGAACAATTATTGTGACTGATTTTATTTTAAGTAATTTTGCATACGTGGAGGTAATTATTATGAGTTATATTGATAAAAATTGGAAATTGTTTTATATATTGAATATTGATGCAATGATTTGCTTCAGCTATGTCTTGAAGACACTAACCTATTGATGTCGAGTTAAGTGCAAATGGATGTAGGTACTCATCGAAGATGAGAGCATGGCTGAGGTATAGATGTTCTAGCCACTTGGCAGGAACTGATGGACGAATTACCTTGATGTAATCACACACATCACATAGTTGCATATGTACTATCAAATGGCTTTGATTGCTTTAATGTGTAATTTTAATCATTTTTGAATGCACGATGTGATTACTTTAACTTAATATCTTTTCATAATGTATTCAAATGATGTATTATGTGTTAGTTAAATAAATAATAAAATATTGTTTATAAGATGTTTGGAAGACAATATGTGAAATAAATTTAAATAATTATATTATATTAAAATATGTGTGTACTCTTGTATTAATTTATTTTATTACTTCTTGAATTATCAAAATAATAGTATTTTAGAAAAATAGTTTAAATAATATTCAAATTAGTATTATTATATTTAGATGAGTAAACAAAATAATTAAATTTATTACTGTCACCCATGCGATAGTAAGTTGCAAAAGAAGATGTTATTTATGTGTTTTAAATAACTTTCTTCTCAAATTCAATTGGTGGAAATATCATGCAAACTGAAATATAACTTCAATTTTTAAAACCTAAATTCTAATCGCTAAAAATAAGTGGGAGGGAAATTTAATAAAACAGAGGAGATTGCTCAGTTAAGGGACACCACAATTGCAGAGGAGATGACTGGATTTCTTGAGCGACAGGAAGGAGGACAGGAAGGAAGCAACTACAAACTACAAGAATCCTTCATCAAATCGACGACTTTATCCAGGTTTTTATTTTATTTTCATGGGAGCAAATAGATAGTTTCCGTCGTTTATATGGACTTCCTGTGTAGTTTAAGGATGGCTTGTATCTTGGTCTGAGCTGACCTCCTTTTAGCTTGCATGGGCGATTTCTTTTTCCTACTATTTTTGTCCCAAAAAATGATAGAAGCAACCTGCAATAGAATAACTATTTTTCTTGAATTTGGCCGCTCCATTTATCCTGGCCACCCATATTTTGCTAGCTGTCAACTTTTCTTGTGGCTGACTTGCTAAGTAATTAGGTGATCTAAACAGATCAACCCTTGAATCCTTGTTGTCGCCATTTAGCAAGTAGCACCTTGGATTAATTCCTTCTTTGCTGAGTCGATCTATGTTTCTTCCCTGGCCGCTTGCCTTGGACAGCTGTTGTTCTTTCCTATCTTACTTGTCTAAAACTGTCTAAGACAGAGATTGATAACCTTCAATTGCATTTCGATTAAACCGACTGAAAGCTATTACAACTTGTAGATCGTTGTTAGGATTCTCATGGACAAACATTATATGATTGATTTTCTTAAATTGGCTGAAAGCAATTTAGAGTAGAAACCGAAATCTTCTTGATGAACAACACCTCTTGAAAATAAACAAAACTATTATTTCCTGTAGCTTCTTTCACAGTAATACTTGACTGTAGTCAATTCATTGATGTCTCTGTAGGTTGAGAAGTCAAATCATGTAGCAACATTAGGAAAACTTATTGGAACATTATATTGAATGGGATTAGAGATATTAGGCAAACAATTATATTTTTATTCCTTCGAATGCAAAAACCAAGTGTTGCTATTTATGACAGAAAACTAAATCAAACAGTATCTCTATTCTTTTCTTTGATTTTAAATTGCAACAGTTCCTATCACAGATGCGACAGGAAGACTGTTTGACTATTTTTAGGCTTCCTGTCACAGTTTTGGACAACAATTTCCTTTTGGTTGAATCATGAACCTTTTATTTAAAATTAGTTAAATGAATTGAAACAGTCTCTATCTTTGATTGCTGAAAGCAATTTGCTTGAATATTTATTAGGTAATGTGATTGAAATATGGATTTGAGGTTTATGCAAATTAAATGAACCTATAGACTGTTTTTTGAACCTTCTGTCACATAAATGAGAGTAAGATAATTAATGTTTTAGAATGAATGTTATTGACGACATGGTGACTGAATTACAAGATTAGAAACTGTATCAAATAGGATAAACTTATGATTGTGATTTGTATGTTTAAAAAGACGGTTTATTGCTTCAAAGTGTATTTTTCCTTACTTGATGATTTGGGAAAAGGGATTGATTTGACTTATTGTAAATCTTGAATTTGTGATTCTTATTTTATTTCATTTCTTGCTTCTTGGGGAAAGAAGTAGTTTTTACATAGGAATGTATTGGGTTACTTTTGGGATGGCGATGCCGAATGTGGGTATATCAAAGATGCTCCTCTTTTCAGGATTTGACCAATTTACTTGAAATGATTAGATCTAATCAGAATAACATTGAAATAGATGTTTATTGTCTAGCAAACGTATTTACTAATATCTCTGCTACATCCTATTGTGAGACAATTTGCTTTTCATTATTTAGAATTGCACATTCAGACATCAGGGTTGCATTGGGTGTTCCCTCCTGCAGTTATTACCAGCTAGCTAGACATTTCATGCAAGGATGGGTTTCTTTCATTTCAGGAAGGGATCCGGGGAAGTGTAAATACTTCATGGTTGGGTGGAAAAGCCCCTGATTCATGTTCCTGTCTCTCAGTTTGCAGGTGGCGGACCACTTGATTCATGCAGCTGGAGAGTGTATTTGATTTATTTATTGTTGATGTACTTGATTATTGTACCTATTTTGGATGTATTATGGCATGTTGCCAAAGGATTTATGTATATTATTTCATAGTGCTTATTACCTGGATTTAGCACATGAATATGTAAGATTTAATAACATTGAGATTCATATTTATAAGATTAACTTTTCTTGAGATTTTGTGATTAAGCGGATTAATTGCATCTTTTATCTTTGAAGTTGTGTTTAAGCAGATTATTTACTTCTTTTGATTTTGGTTATTGCGATGTAGTATTTAAGTGGATTATTTACTTCATTTATTTTTGAGTTAGTTTAAATTCTTTTACGTGATTTGTGAGGCTTTACAAGCATATACAGGGAACAATCATGAATAATAAAGCTACAGGAGGTAGCATATACAAAGAAATAGTTCAGAATGTTCATGCAAAACAGAAGGAGAAACACATGAAGAATGAAAAGTTCTGTATGTCTTTGTTTTCTGCATATTCAAAATGGAGAGGCCCAGTTTTGTCACCTAAATGCTTTTTTTTGCAAACTCTTATCACTTTTGCATAATGAAAATAGAGATACTAGAGATAAAGGGCTTAAAACCCTAGGGTTTTGATATTATTCAGAGTGTTATAAATAGCTGGTAAATGAACAATTACAACCAAACAAAAGATTTATCTATTGTAACTGTGTTTATATTATCTTTTGCATACTGGAAATGACCCATTTGGTGTCATTAAGGCTATAGCCAAACTAAAGGTAAAGGAAGCTTTCAACACAGGTAAAACCCATATGGGTTTTTTATTCAAAAAAAACTATAGATATAGTGAATGGAGAAGCCCTCATTATCTTTTACCACAAGCTATAGTGAACATCAAGAAACCCCAGTTAAAAGTAAGAGATCTGAGACAAAATATTATGCATACAGTGGTCAACGTCATGGCTGAAGGACGTGTTTGTTTTTCTTTGAGAAAAGTGAAAACCCATATCATTTTTTTAAACCCATGTGGCTTTTATTCATTTTTACAAAGAGTGTATTTTTATTTTTGACAAATGCAGAGAGTAATCTTTCAAAAGTGACATAAGCTACATGGGTATCTTTTCTTTCTCAAAGAAAAGAAGATACAGAAGGGATACAGTCATGGTCGTAGCAAGAAAGAACCATTCCTTCAAAAATATCACAGACCCATATCATATTTTGAAAACCCTTATCAGTATAAAATATGCAATCAAAAGAAATCTAAATGGTGAAGCAAGAATGGAAGCTTACCTTATATTCTTATAGAAAGAAGGAGCCATAGGCCGTGCATGTGTATGTAGTTTTGAAATCCCCAAAATTGCAGAAAATTGATGCCAAGAAAAGAAGAATCCTAAGAAATGAGGAAACCACAATGAGAAAATGAAGTGCAAGACTTTAAAAAATGCTCAAAAAACCATATGGCCACGGCTTGCTACATGAACCAGTCACCAAAAAAAAAAAGCTTAGTTTTTTAACATAGAGAGCTTACCTTCAAATTTATGCCAGAAAATGCAGGGGAAATCGACCAAGAAAGCTCAGAGGTTGCAGAGAAAAGAAAGAGATACCATCAAACCCTAGTCACCAAGCATGGAGTCAGCAGAGAGCTCAAGTGAATGACAAGTTCAAAATGATGGAGTTAGGGTTTGCAAGCTTTTTTTTGGTCGATGGTTGTCCTTTTTTCCTCATTTTCTTTTGACTTCTTAAAACAGAAAATCATTACCTTATCCATCTCATGGTCAAGACTTTTAAGTCTAAGGACCTAATGATAATGCACAGGGGGCTCATGAGGCCGAGTCTCTTTTTTTTTTTCTTTTCATTTGATATTCTTTATAAAGTTAAATGTAATAATCATGTCAAGATAAGGCTTTAGGCCTTAATCCCTTTCCCTTCCATACAAATCGACAAACATGGAGTTAAGGTCGAAGTGCCTTATGATTTTTTGCAAGATGCATATGTTATTAAAGTCAACGAGGGAAATTATTCAAAGGAATGGAGTAATAAGGCAAATATGAAGATAAGATAAAAATGCAATGTGAAGTCAAAGGTGGTATAGACAGGTGATGATAATGCATGTATTTACTTTGGGAAAGGATGAAGATTATTGCTTTTGCATGAAGTAATAAAGTATATGAAGATCAAATACATGGTGAAAGGTATGATAGATGGATTATGCATAATAATGATGTATGGACTGATAAGGTGATATATTTTTATCTTGTATGCATATATGATGCAATGATGTATTTTTCCTTTTTGCATGGAGTAATAAGGTTGTAATTAATGCATTTATTATTTCTTAATAATGCATTATGTAATTTTTTGCATGAGGAGGTCTATTTGATGCATGGGAGGTATAAGGAGGAAGATATTCTTTATTTTTGCATGCATGTTGACCTAGTTCTCTTGGCATCATTGTTAATGCAATCATGCAAATTATGTAAATCAAAAGGGAGAGATAAGGGATTGATTTCTTTTCATCCTTCTTGCATGTTTTTACAACTAAAAATAATGTAACTATAAAGTACTTTATTATTTTGTCACAAGTTGTAAAATTGTAGAGATTAGACATAGTGTAACTCATAATAGAGTAATCATGCAAAAAATTACTTTATTCCTTGTCCACATTATTGACACATGCGAAATCATGCAAAAATGGAGGAGTTGAGTTAACTGAAGACTTTGGAGTCCTTTTTTGCATGGTTTAAAGGACAAATTGGAGAGTTTTGGTCAAATGCATAGAGAGGAGCAATTTGGAGCTATTTTTGCTCATTTTGAGGCAGTTTTGGCCCTTATTTTTAGGGATTTCATTGTTTACTCGTGGATCAATTTGGAGAGCTTATTTTTAGAGGTAGTTGACTGTAGTTGACCTTTCTAGGTCTCTTAGAGAGAGAGAACTATATATTGTAAGAAAAACTTAGGTTTTTCTAGTTTTTGCCTTTTTTGCTCTTTACACCTGGAGAGAGAAAGAAGTTTTTGTAACTCATTATTACAGATTTATAGAGATTATAGCAGGTTATAGGTTCTATACTTTTTCATTTATGCAGTTATTTCCTTTCTTTTTCATCTTGATCAAGTGTCTACCTTTCCATAAAATACAACTTTTGTGAATGATTTGATAAGATTTTATTGTGTTTTAACAGTAGAACCTTTAAAATCATTGTCTCATTTGTACTTGCATGTGTTAGATAGTATTGAAAATCATAGGTCTTAGGCTGTGCAATTGGAGAAGTTTCCTTTTATGTTGTGAAAAAATGCCTTTTCCTTCAAAAAGAAATCATTTCCAGCCTTCCTTAGAATCATTTTTGTGATCAATTTACTGAAAGTGGTTTGTGTGGATAGATTTTCTGAAATCTATTGTGAGTTAGATTGCCAAGTTTTCCATCATTTTTAGGTGCATCACCATAGCTTTTTCAGTTTTATTACTTTTTAGAAGATCCTTTTAAACCCTTTTCCACATTAAAGTCATAGATCTAATAGAATATTTTAAGGGAACCAGCCCATAATATGGAGGTTCAAACTTGACATAGGTCACCCACAGCATAAGTTTGATCCCATGTTACACAAGATTGCTGAGCTTCACAACTCTACATAATGGGTACAATCCTGCTTGTCAACAATTTTTGGCACACCTAGTGGGACTTTTGAACTAATTTTTAGTTCATAAAGGACTTATTATTGTTGTTGTTTTTGTATGATCAGCAGATTTTATAGCCTTTTAGAGGTTTATTTTCAAGTACCCGGTGACTCTAATTTTCTAGTTTGATAGATCAGATCTTATAGCTTATGAAAAAGTATCAAACAAGGTCAAATAGAGATCCTGACAAGAAGCACATTCAGTTATCTCCACCAAAGAGGAGAGTAAAAATAGATAGAGTGATAAGACTAGCAAATACAACAGTACAAAATCTACCAAATACACATCAAGAATTTGCTTCTCATCAGAATCCTTTGTTTGCAAGTTCATCATTAGTACCTCATATTTCTCCACTAGCAAGTCCAAGAGAACAAGTACCTAGTTTTCAAGAGGAACCTATTTTCCAAGAGATTGAGGAACAGGAACCTGTGTTACAAGAAGTACCAATCCAAGTACCAGTACAAATACCAATTATTCAAATGGCAGCAGCTGGAGGAGGAGGAGGAGGAAATCAGCCACCACCAAGAAATCAACCATTTGTTACCTTTAATGGGGGCAGCCCATTAAATCTAAGGCAACATGATGATATATCAGTGGCTGCATTAAAAAGTTTGCCCAATTTCAATGGTGAAGATGGAACTACACTGATAGAACACATCAAAGATGTAGCATCACTATGTTCTGTTCATCATATTACAAAGGAATATATAGCAATCAGGCTATTAGTAGCATCTTTGAAAGGTAAAGCTCTTCAATGGTTTAGAGGCTTAAGAGTTAATTCTATACATCATGGGATGAATTAGGAGCTGCTTTGAATAGAAAATTCTAAGATAAATTAGATCATTTATCATTAGTTGAGCAAATGACAACTATCAAGAGGGCTCCATAAGAGCAAATGTCAAATTTCAATTACAGATTTCAAAGGACATGGAATAGAATTCCAGAAATGGTAAAGCCTTCACCTGAACATCCATTTTTATATTATTTAAGAGCATTGAATAGTGATATTGCTGTAATGATTCAGTCAATGGGTGGAGTTACTTTACCAAGTGCATTTGATACTGCTATTAGAGTAGAAAATAGTTTAATACAAGTTGGTAAAATTGCACCAAGGCCTCCTATGCCAATATTTCCTGACATTTAGCCCTTAATGATGATTTCAGCACCCCCTATTGCATCAATTCCTACCATACCAGCCTTTGTCTATCAAGCAAATGTGAAAAATGCTATTGATCCAATTCTTTCTGATATTCAAGAGCTTAAAGGAAATCGGCAAAACATAGCAAAATTATTGCAGACTGTAAGCAATGATTTAGTGAGCCTGAAAATTCAAGCAAACCAGAATAATAGACCATACCAAGCCCCATATCAAGCAAATAGGCCTCCTTATCAGGAAGATTACCAAGGATAAAGAAGAAATTGCAATAATAGGCCAAATCAATAATATAATCCAAATGTTGTTAGCTCATCAATGGAGCTTGTGCCTATACAAAATAATATGATACGTGATTATGCATGGTGTTATCCATGTAATCAGCCTCATAACCAGGCTACTTGCATGAATGGAATGGTCATTCAAGCACTAATGGTACAGAATAATTATGCTGCTACTGAAAATACAACAAGTGATGTTAGTGAATAGCTGGATGCTCAGACTCAGCATAGTATTCCTAATGTTGCTTTAATGAACTGGCAATCTAATGAGTTTTATGGTGTAAATCCGTTACCAGGTCAGAGACAATCTTCTACTAATATTGCAGCTAATACCAAGTCAAAAAAGAGGGTTGTTGACTTACAGCAACAAGCTAATATCAATAAACAGTAGGCTAAAAAAGTACAACAACAAGTTGATAAAGGGAAAAGTACAGTTTCTGCAGGTCAACAAGGTCAAAATCAAGCTTCTACTTCTCAAGAAGTCCATATTCTGCCAAGAGGATAGCAAACAGCTGATAAAAGATAGCCAGAAGTTCAAAAGTAGCCAAGTAAAGATTAATCAGATCATGTTGTTCCCAAAGTACAGCAAAAGGTTAGTGGTCCTTCTTTCAATATTTTGGATCATATGAAGAAAGCCACTGTTAGCATGTCCATATTAGATGTTTTACACATCCCAGGTCAGAAAGACCTATTACAAGATGCTTTAGCTCAGTTGTCTTTTTCAAGTGAGGTTCAAATAGCTCAGCCTCAGGTTATGCTTACCAATGAGGCACAAAAGGATAATGAACAGCCAAAACAAGTAAGCAAACTACCTCCATTTTATGTTACTTTGATAGTTGGTGATCATCTAGTGCATAATTGCATGATTGATTCAGGAGCTAGTAGATCAGTAATGCCAAAACAACTAGCTGATAAACTTGGTCTAAAATATGAGCCTATTGTAAGGGGAGTTGTGCAATTAGATGGTACTGAAGTTAACACAGTTGGGATATTAAGAATTTAGGTCTTACCTTACATGCATGCCCCAATTTTGTAATACATCAAGATATTCATGTTATTGATTTGCCACCTAGTTTTACCATATGTCTATCTAGAGATTTTACAGCAAGATTAGGAGGTTATTTATCTTTTGATTGGACACATCTATTTTTTAGAACCAGAAATGGAACTAAAGTTACCATAAAATAAGAACCATTAGCAAAAAATCACCTTGAACCATATACACCCAATCCAATAAATGCCAATCTTTCAGTTTTTGATCAAGAAGATCTAGTTACTGACCAAGATCCAAGTACACTTTTAGAGGGCATACTTGATTTAGTTTTGGACCGATGGGCAGCAAAAAATCATGAAATAGATCCTTTTGATCAGATGGATGAAATAGGTCTTGGTGTGTATATGATCCAAGAGAAAGATGTAGTTATTCCAAATCTGCTAAAAGGAGAAAATCAGCAAGTTGTAGAATCTAAAAATGATGTTTGGCAGCTTTATTTTGATGGTTCTAGAAGTAAAATTGGTGTTGGTGGAGGAGCTATTCTAGTTTCTCCCACAGGTGAAAGATATTATTCATCTTTTCATTTTACTTTCGGTTGTTCTAATAATTCAGCTAGGTATGAAGCTTTAGTTCATGTATTGGAATGGGCTAGAAAAAGAAACATTAAATGCCTTAAAGTCTTTGGAGATAGTGAATTAGTTGTAAAACAAGTCAGAAATATTATTGCTACAAAGAATGATATGCTGAAATTATACAAACACAGAGTTTGGGCTATGATAGAAGAATTTGATGCTTTCAATCTGATATCTATACCAAGGACTAATAATAAACAAGCTGATAAATTAGCTGCCATTGGAGCTAAATATGATATTCCTGCATAAACAAAGAATGTTCACACTCCTTTATATGTCAAAGTTGCTATAAGACCATCCATTCCAGATATTAATATCAGTTGGCAAGTATTTGATAGTGATGAGCAGATTGTAAATTTTCTGATAGAAGAGGCTAAATTTTCTACAGGTAATTAGCAAAAATTGTTGCAGCAATATGATGATCAAATACTTTAGTTAAAGTCAAATAAATTGCCTAAGGGTTTGGTAACCTTAGAGTCAATATTTAACACTGATGATCAGGTTGGAAGAGACAAAGCCAACTTATCAGTGAAATAGGAACATTATGAACCTATTGAGATACTTAAAATAAGTTGCTTAAACTTGGAAAAGTATGTACAAAAGAAGAACAACAGGCTTTTATCTAGCTTTGTCAAGAATTAAATGATGTATTTCCTTGGGAGTATGGAGATCTAAAGGGTTTTAACCCTGAGTTAACTCAACACACTACTGAGCTCGAACCCAAGGCAAAATCAGTTAGACAAAAGCAAAGACCACTCAACCCAAAGCTGGAAGTGCTCATGAAGACTGAATTAAACAAGCTGATAGAAGGTAATATAATCTTTCCGATTAAACATACATCTTGGGTTTCAAATTTAGTTCCTGTTAGGAAAAAGAATGGGGAAATTAGATTATGTGTTGATTTCCATGATTTAAATAGAGCATCTTTGAAAGATCATTATCCTTTACCATCCATGGAGCAAATCTTACAAGTTGTTTCAGGATCAAATAGATTCTCTTTGCTGGATGGTTATTCAGGTTACAACCAAATTCTAGTGAAAGAGGGAGATCAGTACAAGACTGCTTTCACTACCAAATTGGGCACATTAGCTTACAGAAAGATGTCATTTGGCTTATCAAATGCAAGTGCAACATTCCAAAGAGCAATAGATATGGCCTTTCAAGGTCTTATCAATAAGTTTGTACTTATGTATTTAGATGATGTAACTATGTTTTCTAAGAAAGATGAAGATCACTTTCATCATTTAAGACTGGTCTTTGAAAGATGTAGATAATTTGGGGTTTCACTCAACCCAAAAAAGAGTATTTTTCAGTGCATGAAGGAAAACTTTTAGGACACATAGTGTCAAAAGATGGAATATCAATTGATCCTAAAAGAATTTCTACCATATTAGCATTACCACTTCCTGCCCATAAGAAAGGCTTACAAAGCTTTCTTGGAAGAATCAACTTTGTAAGGAGGTTTATACCAAATATAGCAACACTTTTACAACCCCTTACAACTATTTTGAAAAAGAATATTCCTTTCAACTAGACAAAGGAAGGAAAACAGAGTTTTGAAGAAATGAAAGAAGCACTTGTTGCTGCCCCAACACTAATCAATCCAAATTTTGACAAAATTTTTATTTTGTATTCATTTGGTAGTGTTGATACTATATCAATTATGCTTTGTCAGTAGAATGAGAAAGGATTGGAACAACCTATGGCTTTCTTCAGCCAAATTTTGCATGATTATGAGGTAAGGTATTCTTTTGTTGAGAACCATGTATTGGCTATCATAAGAAGCCTAAAAAGTTCAAACACATGCTTTCAAACAATAGAATACAGCTAATGGTTGCCCATCTGACAGTAAAAGAATTCTTGCTTAGTAAAGATCTGAATGATAAGAGAGCAGGATGGATAACAAAGGTTATGGAATATGATATTCAAATTAAAGTTACAAAGCTAGTCCAAGGCAAAGGACTATGTGAACAACTTGCAAATCATGGAGATAACAACACTAAACCTGAAGGAGAAGCTGAGATAGTGCTACAGAATAAAGACATAGTTGTTGTCCGAGATCCACCTGCAAGTTGGGTGTAGCAAATGATCCATTATCTGCATACTGGAGATTGCCCTCAAGGTCTAGACAAATCAAAAAGAAGATACTATAGATTACAAGCAATTCCTTATGTTGTGATAGATGGAATCTTGTACAAAAAGATTTTAATGGTGTTTTACTAAGGTGTGTACAACCAAATTAGATTTAGAAGATTCTGGAAGAGTTTCATGATGGTCCTTCTGGAGGTCACTTTGCAGCAAGAAAAATAGCTCTAAAAATTATGAGAGTTGGTTATTATTGGCCTAAAATGTTTAAAGATGCACATGATTGGGTAAAGAAATGTACAAAATGTTTAGTTTTTGCAGGTAAACAGAAGTTTGCAACAATGCCCTTGCATCCAAATTAGGTAGAACAACCATTTGACAAGTGGGGTTTGGACTTCATTGGTCCTATCAATCCACCATCCAGTTAAGGACATAAGTGGAAACTGACTGCAATAGACTATTTCACCAAATGGACTAAAGCAATTACATTAAGAGAAGCTAATGAAACTTTTGTTCTAAATTTCTATCAAGATTTAGTATCCAAGTTTGGTACTCCTGACTCAATTATTTCTGATAATGCTTTAGCATTTATTGGTTTAAGAGTTTCTAATTGGTCTATGAAAAATAACATATTTTTGAATACTTCATCCAATTATTACCCTCAAGGTAATGGACAAGCCAAATCAACTAACAAAAATGTGATTAAGATCATAAAGAAAATAGTTGATGAAAATCAGAGATCTTGGCATGAGAAGTTGAAGTTAGCCCTATGGGCTTTTAGGATAACTCCTAAAAGAGAAACAGGTAATTCACCTTATGTTCTAACTTATGGTAAAGAGGCCAAACTACCAATTTCAGTTGAGTTACCAACTTTAAGCTACATAAAAGAACTTGAATTACTAGAGGAACAACCAATGGAAGTGAGACTTGCACAGTTGATAGAGTTGGAAGAGATAAAAAAAGAAGCCTTAAACACTTTAGAAATACATCAGGCTCAAATGAAGAGGACATTTGACAGAAAATCAGTGCCAAGAATCTTTAAAGAAGGAGATTTGGTTTTCAAGTGGAATGAATGTTGGAAACACAGTTGTCGTTGCACCAAAAGGTCGACCTTCAAAGTTAAATAGAAACAAAAGCACCTGGAGAATGATTGTATTTTGCATTTGCTATCAACGACCACACTCTTCAAGTCCACTTCTAGCTTTTCCACCTCAACAGGTCAACCATCAAACCTTCAAAAGATACACCTCAAAATGCCATGATAACATAATCAAACCCTAGCTTCAAACATAAACTTCAACCTTGTAAAATGAGAGAATAACCTAACTTTTTTTGTTTTTGCCTGATAATACAAAGTGACAAGTGCTCTTGGTGTGCCCTAAAAGGACCAGTGAAATCCAATAACAAGTTTGAGCCCTCTTTACCTATTGCATCTCCTGAAACCTGCTTAACAGGTTAATCGCTTAAAAACCTGACAACATTTATTAGATGGTGCCTTTCAAAGATTTTCAAACCAAAACTTTTACTCAACATAATTCCCCTCTAGTGACTTTAGTCACTTGGTAAAAGAAGTCTTTTTGAGATATTTGGCAGAACCTTGCATTTTACTTAGAGAGATAGCAATAATGACCTTGAGACCAATAGTGACCCTTCGTCACTTTATCAAACTTATTAAATGTTAACCTTTAAATCAAGTATCTCCTTTTGAACAAATAAAAAACCTTTAGTGTCCCTTTGAAAAGTGATTACAACTTAATTGAAAAAACATCCTGTAGAGCATGTCAAAAATCAACATGGGAGGAAAGAACAGGATAGAACTCTAACACTGTCAAGAACATAAGTACATCATGAATCACATCATGCACCAAAAGGCTAAACATCAAGAATATTCTCAACATCATGAAGCCCAAGCCAACCACTGTGAATACCAACTGACATATGTCATAGTTATGAAGATCAACTGCCACAAGAGAGAGATAAATACAAATGCCACTATCACCTGAATAACTCTAGATCTGTGCCATCACTATGATAACACTGTGTTTTTGTCATCAAGGCACTATTACCAGATCATGTGAGTACAGTCCCAGCTGAACTCATGCCAACAAAGAAAGATAACAACCAAGATCTAATCCTTCTGACAAGATCATCCAAAACCACTATCAATCCAAAGACACTATACTGGCAACTGAAAGTTACCACATCCAACTAAGAGAGATTGTGTCTTTGACATCAAGGACAACAATTGAGGACAACAAACTCCCCCTTTGTCCATGATGGCAAAACACAACTCTCTCTCCCCCTTTTTGACATCAAAGACAAAGGGAGGAAGGAAAATGTGCCAATGCCTCCATAAATCCAAAAACAATAAATGCCTATAATGTGAAAAAAATAAGCAAAGATGAAAAACCATACCAAGATTGTCCCATGATTGAGAAGTATCCAGAACATTTGAAACAAAAAATGAGATGTCAACACCATATGAAGAGCATGTAGCAAAGATAGACAACAACTAAGGAGACTGTCACAAATAATGTCAATCAGAAACCATGCCAACTATCATTAGATACTGAAAACCATCAAGGATAAAAAAATATGCAAGAAACTCCCTCTGAGTGCATGCACCAATTTCACCTTCTGAGATCAATGTATCTTAGATCTTCAACCCATTTGGTACTTTATCTCATTGCTATGGAGACCTAGTACCCTCTGATTATTTGGAGAGATTTACTAAAGTCTGTACTGGCCTCTAAAGATTTCACTTGTTGGGGTACAATACCACTGAGAGGGGGGGTGAATCAGGGGTATACTAATTTTAACAACACCTTAAGAACTTGAAAAATCACAACAGCTTTGGCATGGCAAACTAATGTCAAGAATGCATCAACAATATTATGAAACAAACAAGAACATCAAACTTAGGAGTAAAGATGTTTACAAATTAGACACTCAATCATGTAACTTGTATAATTCTGATTGACGATAATGAGAATGAACAGAGGATATCATTTCAAACAAAAATATATGATGAATATGCATTCATGTAGATCAAATTGACTTAGAATAACTATAAAATTGAATCACACATGATGAGTGAAAGAACATGAGGATAAAACACATCAGTGATAGAAAAAACCCATAACACAAATATTATCCTGAGTGGAAACCCTCTGGGGCAGAAAACCACTCAAAAAATGCCTCACTAGCTTATCAAAAGGAATCTCACTAATTACAGGCCTCACTGGCTTACAACATTGCTTCACTGGTATATAACATTGCCTCACTGGCATATAACATTGCCTCACTATCTTATAACATTTAGAAGCATCAACTTCAAGGAGCACCAACCCCTAACACAGCCTTGCATGAGCACCCACTCTATGCATACAGAAAGATAAATACAAATACAAAGGGTTACTCTGTTTCTCTTTGTACCAGACTGATATAACATCAACAATGCATGTACACACACTTACACATTCATCATTCATATTATATCAGGTTTTATATACACAACGTATTACATTCTGTCCAATTCATTCTTTCTCTCTACAGACAGTTAGAGAGTCATAACTGTAAACTGAAACTGATTGGTAGTTTACAACTGGAACTGCTTCCTGTATCATACTATAATATTTGACATCTTTCCTTGTTAAACAATACCTGAGTATAACTGAGAAAGTAACCACTGTCAACTAAAAGTTTCAACTATTATAACTGTCTATACCAGAATCTCAAATGCCCATAAAAGAAAAAACCTTTTACACAGTTAACAATTTATGCCTAAATACATATGAAAATATGTCTTTATCCATAGAAGAAGTTATTCACCACAATAACAAAACTATTAGAGAAACCCTCGATAGAAGAGATGTTTTCAATTTGAAACCCCAAACACAACTTTTGTGGGTATCCATTCAACCACAAAAAAATAGAAGCTCTTTTATATCTTTGAAGACCCACAGAGTTAAAAACCTTAACATGCCATTTTTGTCGAATGCAAAAACTTTAGATATAGAAACCCTTGACTAGTAATAACAAAGATAAAATGTGAAAATTGAAACCCTAGGCACCATTGATGAGAAGAGGAGAAACCCTTTAAAAAATCTTTGAAGACTCAGAGAATACTTGCTGAAGAAGAGAGAACAAATAAGATGTTTACCACAGTAGCTGAGCTTTGTCACATCAACAATACAATGATTTTTGAAGATTATCAATCCAACCTCCATGATTACCAGCATTGAATCAACAGGATCCCAATCGGAGATACTCAACTAGAGTTCCATGAAACCTCATGATGTCTTTGCCATGTGAAACCCTACTTTCTACCGCTGAAGACCAAACAAAGAATATGCAAAATGAGTGCTTAACCCTAACTTTTGCCAAAAAAAGTCTGAGCAACCGGTGCCCTCGGTCAGTCTCAAAGATCCGGTGAAAAAACATTCATTTTTGTCTTGCAAATCTTTGCATTAACCTATTCAAGAGGTAAAAACACTAAAGCTTGTCGATAAAAACAACTTTGTAACCTTTGCAACATTTGACATTCAAGTTAGTAGATCAAAATAAATAATATACCGTGGTCAACACTTTGAATCAACATAACATAAAAATTGCATGCCTTAGTTCTCATAGGATATTACATATCTTTGAATGCCTTTACCACAATGCTCATGATATTAAACATTTGTGCCAAGAGAGAGAACAAGATTATAACATCTTGTCATATGAGCTCGTCATCACCAAGAAAGAAAGAATACCATATCATTATGTAACCAAATTGAACATGATTACCAAAGGTGCCATACTGAACATGAACCCACATGAGGTAGAATATGCCTTAGTTTGTATACACTTGTAGATCATGAGAATATGTCATCAAATGCCATAGTACAATACCAATATGAAACAAGTATATCATCATGATCAAAGAACAAGTGAAACCATAATGTAATCAAGGAACCATGTACATGCACCTGACACCATATAACCATACACCTGAAACTAAAAACTGACCTGTTGCCAAATGAATGAGTATTGTTACACATCATAAATACCAACAACCAATGTGTCAAGCATATGTCAACATCAAATGCTAGGAACTGTGAAGATCACTGGATACTATGTCAACAACTGCTCCTTAATTTTAGCACTGACATCCAAGAGTGACCTGATAGCATGAAGCACCAATCAAAAATATGAACACCATAGAACTATTACTGATGTGATAGGATGTCACTATTCTTTCATTATCTACAACAGACAAGGAACACTTAATAAACTCCTTAAGCATGATCAACCACCATGCAACCTGTCAATACAACCTTGGCATCACTTTGTGTCAACTCAGCCATGGCACCACTGTAGGCATTTTCATTAATGACAATTAGCTATAATAAGCAGCATTTATGAGCAAAATATGATTGAGAGAAGTATAGAAGCATTGGAAACATGAATATACCATGGAAACACATGAAAATACTAGCATTGAAAAATGATATACCATCTCCCAAAACATCAATGAACCACATTTAACTGTCCTTGACTGCACATGAGCAACATCCTATTCTTGATAGTATGAAAAATATAGTTTTTCTCAAAGATTACTATGCATGCTATGTAACTAAGATCAATTGACAATCAAGGTAATAATCAAATTACTTACAATTTGATGTAAATGTAATTCTTGATGACATGAAGACCAAGGTAACCCTCTTGAAGAAGACACCATCTATTTGATGAAAACACAAGAAAGCATTGTTGCAAGTATGGGCCTAACCGGTGTTGTCATTGATGTCAACATACTCCTATTGCATTAATGATAAGGATTGGATGAACTGTTTGCTGAGGATATAGAGAAAATTAGTCATATCAGGAATAGTGAAGAATAGTGAAGACAATAAGGTAAAAGTCCAAGATAAGATGAGGATCAGAGGATGTAGTCTAAAGGGTTTGTAGATATGTGTCTTAAGGTGATCCAGTAAAGATTTCAGAGGTCCGCATGAAGATCTAAAGAAGTTGTGGCCGCTCCAGTAAAACTAGTTCTGGTAGGTGTTCAGATGTGACAGAGTGATACAGATAGGTCCGGTGAGATCCAGAAATGCATTATCCTGTTCTGTGGATTTGAGGGAGTGTTTAGGAAGTCTTTTTGAAGTGTCAACTCGATTGGTTTGTGGTTTGAAGGTCTGAAAGCATCTATTCCTTTGTGACAGTGATGACAGACTGTGTTCTTAAGGTTCTGGATGAAGGAGAGAAGGATTTCAGTAAGCAGATGAAGTGTGGATGTTCTTGGTGATTCAGGCAATCTTTTGGAGGTCTTTGGATCGTGTCCAATTTGTGTTGGTGGTCCGCATTGGAGTTAGAGCTCACAATTGAAGAATAACTTCTGGATGATGGTGTTCTTCCTGAGACTGGCTGACTGGATGAGTTACACATCTTGCAGATGTTCCTGTGGATGTTTGCCAACTTAGATGATTATTCCTAAGTCAATGTCTTGTATATATATGGAATTGTAAATTCATTTCAAAGTGTGTTGTGTGGAGATGTGAGTGTGGTAGCAAAGAAGAGAGTGAAAGGCAGAACAGAAGTATTGGGCTTAAATGGAACTGATTCAAGCATGGTGAAGATGCTATTCTCTAGTTCAAGTATGTGATACTTATCATTTTGTAGACAGTATGTCTCTTATAGGCAGTGAGCCTCTTGTGAGCAGTGTGCTCGGGCAGTGAGCCCTAATTGGCATGTGCCATTTTGTTCTTTCTATTCTTCTAACAGAGAATACAATCTTGGGTTAATCACCCCATGGTTTTTCCCTTAACTGGGTTTT
Source organism: Cunninghamia lanceolata (assembly GCA_027924645.1). NCBI lineage: Eukaryota > Viridiplantae > Streptophyta > Pinopsida > Cupressales > Cupressaceae > Cunninghamia > Cunninghamia lanceolata. Next base: position 4,598,048 of record BSBN01000918.1, on the reverse strand, counting down.
CCACGTCAAAATCTTGGTGTCTTATGTGTTGATGTGTTTCTGCTCTTGATTTAATATATTATGTTTCCATGATTGATTTATTGATATGCTGCTAAATCACAAAAGGATTTAAGTGTGTAATTGGAAAGAAAGGTTTTTGACAACTGATTCACCCCCCTCTTAGTTGTCTGTCCTGAATCTAACAATTGGTATCAGAGCTAAGTTCCTCTAAAAGAGCTTAACCACTTGAGGAGATCCAGGATGTCGTCCTACAAGAAGGATAGTCCAAAGTTTGATGGAACCAATTTTAATCTTTGGAAAAGTCACATGAAATGTCATTTTCAATGTATGTGAATACAGTACTGGACCATGGCTTCAATGAAGTATACTCCTCCACAGGGTGGCCCGAAAGCCCCAAATGAAATCACAAATGCTGAAAACAATCTGCGGACTATAGAAGCTCTTCTAAGCGCATTATCTTATTCAGAGCTTTCAAATGTTGTTGGCCTACCAACTGCTTTTGAGATTTGGGAAAAATTGGAACTTCTGCATGAAGGAGACAAGTATGTTAAATGTGCAAGGCTACAGAGTCTGAAAGGGAAATTTGAAAATCTGAAGATGAGAGAAGATGAAAATATCACTACTTTTATGCCAAGAGTAAATGAGCTAGTTTGTGGAATTAGATGTGCTAGTGGAGTCTTAGATGAAGATGAAATTGTTGGCAAAATTCTCAGATCCTTCCTATTTCTTATAAAATCAAGGTTGCTGTCATTGAAGAATTCAGAGCCCATATAGCTGTCACAAGAGATCAATTGGCTGGTAAATTGGCTACATTTGAAATGACCAAGTTTGGAGATGCCCCTCCCAAGATTGAATCTGCATTCAAAGCCAGTGCCTCTGTAAAAGGTAAACAAAGGTTTAATCCAGGAGAGAAATCTTCAAGGAAACTATCATGGTATGAAAAAGCAAGAAAAGACCTAGAAGAAGAAGAAGCAGAAACTGCTCAACTTGAAGCCCTTATTGCAAAAAGACTGTCAAGAGGATCTGGTAAGTATGAAGGGAAATTGCCTTTTAAGTTTTTTAATTGTAATAAGATTGGTCATTTTGCCTCAAAATGTCTAGAAAGATTTTCAAGGCCAAATCCTAACAGATCAAGGTTCCAAAAGAATTATTACTATGTTCATGAAGAAGATGATAATGAAGGAGTAACAGATGATGAATCAGAGACAGGAAATAAATCTGAAAGTGATTAGGTGTTTATTGCCATCAACGAAGAAGATCCAATGCCCTCTAAATCTATCAATCATAAAGTTGTAGAAAAAGCTCTGGCTGCCCAAGTTGAAGAAAAGGATGATTGGGTCATTAACAATGGATGCTCTCACCATATGACATGTGACAAAAATAAGTTCTTAGATTTGGAAAGGTATGAAGGAGGAGTGGTAAAATTTGGTGATAATTCTGCTGCTAGAATCAGAGGTAGGGGAACTATTTCTTCTGATGGAAAGAACAAAACCGGTAATGTACTGTATGTTGAAGGATTGAAGCACAATCTTCTTAGTGTTGGACAGTTGGTGGACAAAGGCTATGATCTCCAATTCAAGAATGGAAAATGCAAGAGCTTTGAAAGTTTCAGAACAGAGATTACATCTGGTACTCAGACAAAAGGTAATATCTTCCATCTAGTTGGTACTGGTAAAAGTTGTCTATTTGTACAAATTGATCAGAGTTGGCTATGGCATAGGAGGATGTGTCATGTGAATTTTGATAATATCATCAAGATAAGCAACACTCAGGTTGTAAGAGATCTTCCAAAACTAGTGAAACCTACAAATAGCTTGTGCAAAGAATGTCAGTTGGGAAAACAAAGCAGAGTCTCATTCAAAAGCAAAGAACAATCCTCTACCAGAATATTGGACTTAGTTCATACTGATCTGTGTAGTCCGGCAAGAATAAGGATTGTGCAAGGTGATAGATACTTCATGTTATTAATTGATGACCATTCCTGGATGATGTGGGTTACTTTCCTGAAAGAGAAATCAGAAGCTCTTGAGAGATTCAAAATATTCAAGACTACGGTAGAGAATGAAAATGATTAAAATTAAAATGTCTGAGGTCTGATAGAGGTGGAGAATTCACATCCGGTGAGTTCATAGAATTCTATGAGAAACATGGAATAAAGAGATAGTTGTCTGCTCCTAGGAATCCACAACAGAATGGAGTAGTGGAGAGAAAGAACTGGACCATCCAAGAAGCATCTAGGACCATGATGATGGAAGCAAATGTCCCTCAGATCTATTGGAGAGAAGTTATCAGCACTGTAGTCTATACTCTCAATCAAGTTTAAATCAGAAGCAATACCGGTAAGACTCCTTATGAACTTTGGTTTGGCATCACTCCTACTGTGAGGTATTTCAGAGTCTTTGGTAGCAAATGTTACATTAAAAGAGATGAAGATCTAGGCAAGTTTGATACTAGAAGTGATGAAGGAATATTCTTGGGTTACTCTACTCAAAGCAAAGCATACCATTGTTATAACAAAAGACTGAGAAAGATTATAGAAAGTACAAATGTGAAGGTTAATGAAGGAATTGAAAAACCTTCAAGGTTTTATGAGTATGATGAAGATGATCAGAATGGTGTTCTAACTCAAGGAGCCCAAGCCCCTTCTGAAATTCAGATTCAAACTGATCCGGTAAATCAGGAGAAGAGATGAGTTATAATGAGCCTGATCAAGAATTAGAAGTGTAAGAAACCCCCAAAATTCCCAGGTATGTAAGACTGAACCACTCTGAAGATCAGATCATAGGTGATAAAAGCAAAGGTGTACAAACAAGAAGGAGAATTGCTCAAGATTTAGATGAGTATTGTCTAATTTCAAAGATTGAACTTAAGATAGTAAATGAAGCTTGCAATGATGAAAATTAGACTAAAGCAATGGAGGAAGAGCTAATGCAAATTGAGAAAAATCACACTTGGGATCTTGTTCCCGAACCTAGAAACAAGAATGTGATTGGAACAAAATGGGTCTTCCGGAACAAACTGAATGAAGTTGGTGAAGTAATCAGAAATAAAGCCAAATTGGTCTACAAGGGTTACTCTCAAATAGGAGTTGATTTTGAAGAAACTTTTGCTCCGGTGGCAAGAATTGAAGCAGTCAGATTATTTCTTGCTTTTGCTGCCTTCAAGGACTTCAAAGTATATTAGATGGATGTCAAGTCTGCCTTCCTGAATGGTGACTTGAAAGAATAAGTATACATTGAGCAACCGGATGGATTTCAACTGTCTGATCATGGTGATATGGTCTGCAAGTTAAAGAAAGCTCTGTATGGACTAAAGCAAGCCCCAAGAGCCTGGTATGAAAGATTAGATAAGCATCTTTTGAAGATTGGTTTCAACAAAGGTACTGCTGACAGTAATTTGTATTTCAAAATTGATCATGAAAACATCTTGATTGTTGAAGTATTTGTTGATGATATCATTTTTGGAGGAAGAGATAGTATGTGTAATACCTTTGCAAATCAAATGAAAAGTGAATTTGAGATGTCCATGATTGGGGAAATGAATTTCTTCTTGGGTCTACAAATCACTCAAACAAAGAAAGGAATCTTCATTTCTCAGACCAAATATGTGAAAGAATTGTTGAAGAAATTTGAGATGGAAGACTCAAAACCAATGAATACTCCCATGGCAACCAGATGTAAATTGGGCAAAGATGATCACTCACCTAAGGCTAATCAGAAAAAGTACAGGTCAATGATTAGAGGATTGTTGTATCTCACTCAAACTAGACTTGACATTATGAATGTTGTGGGTCTTATTGCTAGATTTCAAGCTAATCCTAGAGAATCTCATGTCATGGGAATCAAGAGGATTTTTAGATATCTAAAAGGAATAGTTGAGTATGGATTGTGGTATCCCAGAGATCATGATTTCTCTCTTCATGCATATATAGATGCAGATTGGGCAGGAGATGTGGATGACTGGAAGAGTACCAGTGGTGGAGCATTCTTTTTGGGGAAGAGATTGGTTTCTTGGCTGGGGAAGAGATTGGTTTCTTGGCTAAGCAAGAAACAAGAGGCAATATCTTTGTCCACTGCAAAAGCAGAATATATTGCAGCAGTAGGTAGTTGCACTCAAGTTTTGTGGATGAAGCAAATGCTAAGAGACATAAGAGTGGAGTATGAGGAGCCTATCACAATCTTCTGTGATAATTCAAGTGCAATAAATATATCTAAGAATCTGGTGTTACATTCAAAGACTAAGCATATATCTATAAAGTTTCACTTTCTGAGAGATCAAGTGAACAAGAATGAAGTCAAATTCGAGTTTGTGCCTTCCAAAGATCAGATTGCAGATATCTTTGCTAAACCTCTACCTAAGGACTCTTTTGAGTATCTTAGGGAGAAGTTAGGGGTTATTACCCCTCTGGTGATGAACTAAGGTGCACTGATGTGCATCAGTCCGGTGGATATCATAGTCATATCTTGTGATCTGGATTGATGATGGAGAGCTGCTACTCAGGGGGAGCAGCTGATATAATTGTGAAATAGTGGAATTGCAAGTATGTTCCCTTTGCCATTGATGTCAAAGGGGGAGAGAAGAGATGTGAAAAATAAGTGTTTTCTGATCAAAGGGGGAGTAGGAATGGAAGAGAAGACATGTGAATGGTTGTTGTTGATAGGGGGAGTTGTGATAGTAAGGAGAAGTTCTTGTCTTGATGATCATAACAGTTTTTCACATCATATGTTGTCATCAATGACAAAGGGGGAGATTGTTGCAAGTATGGGCCTAACCGGTGTTGTCATTGATGTCAACATACTCCTATTGCATTAATGATAAGGATTGGATGAACTGTTTGCTGAGGATATTGAGAAAATTAGTCATATTAGGAACAGTGAAGAACAGTGAAGACAGTAAGGTAAAAGTCCAAGATAAGATGAGGATCAGAGGATGCAGTCTAAAGGGTTTGTAGATGTGTTTCTTAAGGTGATCCAGTAAAGATTTCAGAGGTCTGCATGAAGATCTAAAGAAGTTGTGGCCACTCAAGTAAAACCAGTTCTGGCAGGTGTTTAGAGGTGACAAAGTGATACAGATAGGTCCAGTGAGATCTAGAAATGCATTATCCTGTTCTACAGATTTGAGGGAGTGTTTAGGAAGTCTTTGTGAAGTTTTAAATTGATTGGTTTGTGGTTTGAAGGTCCGCAAGCATCTATTCCTTTGTGACAGTGATGACAGACTGTGTTCTTAAGGTTCCAGATGAAGGAGAGAAGGATTTCAGTAAGCAAATGAAGTGTGGATGTTCTTGGTGATTCAGGCAATCTTGTGGAGGTCTTTGGATCGTGTCTAATTCATGTTGGTGCTCCGCATTGGAGTTGGAGCTCGCAATTGAAGAATAACTTCTAGATGATGGTGTTCTTCCTGAGACTGGCCGACCGGATGAGTTACACATCTTGCAGATGTTTGCCGACTTAGATGATTATTCCTAAGTCAATGTCTTGTATATATATGGATTTGTAAAGTCATTTCAAAGTGTGTTGTGTGGAGATGTGAGTGTGGTAGTGAAGAAGAGAGCGAAAGGTAGAACAAGAGTATTGGGCTTAAATGGAACTGATTCAAGCATGGTGAAGATGCTATTCTCCAGTTCAAGTATGTGATACTTATCATTTTGTAGATAGTGTGTCTCTTATAGGTAGTGGGCCTCTTGTGAGCAGTGTGCTCAGGCAGTGAGCCCTAATTGGCATGTGCCATTTTGTTCTTTCTATTCTTCTATCAGAGAATACAATCTTGGGTTAATCACCCCGTGGTTTTTCCCTTAACCGGGTTTTCCATGTCAAAATCTTGGTGTCTTATGTGTTGATGTGTTTCTGCTCTTGATTTAATGCATTATGTTTCCATGATTGATTTATTGATATGCTGCTAAATCACAAAAGGATTTAAGTGTGTAATTGGAAAGAAAGTTTTTGACAACTGATTCAAACCCGCCTCTCAGTTGTCTGTCCTGAATCTAACAAGAAAATCAAGCAACTAAAGCACATCAACCATTCCAACTGAGATCAATCATGAATGGGCATCAAATCTGCTTTACTTTGTAATCATGTTCATCAGAGCACTAGCAACTACAACATATGACAACAAGTACATGAACATCCATCATCAATTCACTGCAACAAGTCATTTCCAATACTGACAAGAACACAACATGAAGCACAAGTAACCTCCTAAACCAAGTAGTAAATGAAGATCATGAAAACTTTGTGCCTTAACACCATGACTTACATCCAGACATGAGAATCTTGATGAACATATCATGAAGCCACTAAATGCAACTCCTGATGATCATATAACCAAAGAACTTCAACTGAAACAATTTAAACTTCCAATAGAGGATGATAACCTGACAAGATGAACATTGAAGACAATCTAAGATTCAAGTAGCCTCCTAAAGATGACAGTCTAATGAATTAAGTTGTAAATGTCACTGAGAGCAAACCATGGAAGATAGAACAACTAATACAACCATAACCTTTACAACCTTCTTGGTTGATTTCTATGAGGTTTGAAAGATAAAACCATAAACACTCCCCCTATCTTTATGCTTCTCTGTTAAGCTATTATGCATGTTTCTTGTGCATCATGCACAAGATTAGGTTCTTTCTATTTTTTATCAGATTTCCTTTTCCAAACCTTCCTAGGTTTTTTTCTTTTGCTTAATCAGGTCATCTATTTTCTTATTGTTTCCAGATGATTTCTTCAACTTACTTCTGCAATGTTGTGCCTTATGTCCAAACTTATGACATCTATAGCATATCATATTGTTAGAGAAATAATGATATATGTTCCTTGAATCATATCTTTCATGCATCCAATAGTCTCTTTTCATGTGCCCAACCTTATTGCAGTTATAGCAAACAACATTGTAGTTTTGATTTGACAAACCATAATAACTACAATTTCTAGCTCTATGACCATACTTATGACAGACATAGCAATAACCATGAAATTGAGAATAGTTAAACTTGACCGAATGATATTGTTTGGTAGATAAAGGTCTTGAGTGCCTATTTGTACTACTTTTATTAGCAACTTTATCTTTTTCTTCCTTCTTGGCTTCATTCTCAGGGGCAGTAGAGTAAGTATTCAGGTCTATCTTCTTTCTAGGAGCATCTCTTGACTCAGAACATTCTCCTTTTTCATAACCCAAGCCAGTAGTGTCTCTATAATATCTTTGCTTACTCAACATGTCATTCAAGCAATCAGTACTCTTTTTAAATTGAATATTCTTTTGCAATTTTGAAGATGCTTCTTCCAAATCCTTTCTCAAAGAGACTATTTCTTTTTCTATCTTCAAACATTCTATTCTTTTTACTTCAAGATCAGATTTTGTAAGGTCAACTATTCTTTTAACTTCTTCAATTTCTATTTTTAGGTTGATAATCAATTTATCAAATTTATCAACATGACTCTTTAATTCTGCAATCTGATTTCTTCCATTTCCAAACTCTAAAGAAACTTTTTCAAAATCTAAACATACCTTGCCCTTGGATTATTTCTCTTGTTGAAGCTGGTCTTTTAAACTCCTATTTTCTTTACTAAGTTGATTGATTGTATCTAGGGCACATAGAAGCTCTCCTTCAACATCAACTTCACAATCATCTTCGTCAAACTCCTATCCATCTTCATCCTCAAAGAAATATTCTTCTGCATCATCAATTTCAACTACAAAATCATCAAGTTCTTGTCTACTAATATTCACATTGTCAAGACTCTTAACTTCAAGACTGATCTCTCTATGACATTTTGTATCTACATTCATCATTGACTTATGCAACAACTCATTGCTAGACTTAACTGAGGCTTGCTTTTCAACTTTTTGATCATCATTCTTCTTTTCTCTATTTGAGGCCTTAATTCTTCTACCCTTTCCCATGGTACTCCGCTATCAGGACCTACCCAAGTCGGTTAGACTTCAAATAGGGAACCTACGCTTTGATACCAATTGTTGGAAACACGGTTGCCATTGCACCAAAAGCTTGACCTTCAAAGTTAAAAATAAACAAAAGCACCTAGAGAATGATTACATTTTGCATTTGCTATCAATAGCCACACTCTTCAAGTCCACTTCCATCTTTGCCACCTCAGCAGGTCAACCATCAAACCTTCGAAAGATATACCTCAAAATGCAATGATAACAGAATCAAACCCTAGCTTCGAACATAAACTTCAACCTTGCAAAATGAGAGAATAACCTAACTTTTTTTTTCCTGATAATACCAAGTGACCTGTGCTCTCGGTGTGCCCTAAAAGGACCGGTGAAATCCAATAACAAGTTTGAGCTCTCTTTACCTGTTGCATCTCCCGAAACCTACTTAACATCTCCCGAAACCTACTTAACAGGTTAATCGCTTAAAAACCTGACAACCTTTGTTATATGGTGCCTTTCAAAGATTTTCAAACCAAAACTTTTACTCAACATAATTCCCCTCTAGTGACTTTAGTCACTTAGCAAAAGAAGCCTTTTTGAGATATTTGGCAGAACCTTACTTAGAGAGATAGCAATAATGACCTTGAGACCAATAGTGACCCTTAGTCACTTTATCAAACTTATTAAATGTTGACCTTGAAATCAAGTATCTCCTTTTGAACAAATAAAAAACCTTTAGTGTCCCTTTGAAAAGTGATTACAACTTAATTGAAAAATCATCCTGTAGAGCATGTCAAAAATCAACATGGGAGGAAAGAACAAGATAGAATTCTAACACTGTCAAGAACATAAGTACATCATGAAGCACATCATGCACCAAAAGGCTAAACATCAAGAATATTCTCAACATCATGAACCCTAATCCAACCACTATGAATACCAACTGACATATGTCATAGTTATGAAGATCAACTGCCACAAGAGAGAGATAAATACAAATGCCACTATCACCTGAACAACTATAGATCTGTGCCATTACTGTGATAACACTGTGTATTTGTCATCAAGGCACTATTACCAGATCATGTGAGTACAGTGCCAGCTGAACTCATGCCAACAAGAAAGATAACAACCAAGATCTAATCCTTCTGACAAGATCATCCAAAACTACTATCAATCCAATGCCACTGTACTAGCAACTCAAAGTTACCACATCCAACTAAGAGAGATTGTGTCTTTGACATCAAGGACAACAATTGAGGACAACAATGAATTAAAGAGCAAACCTGGTCAACATACCAAATTTGATGCCATGTGGGATGGCCCATACATCATTTTAGAATCCAAGCAACACAATGCATTTTAGCTTGCAAAGTTAGATGGAGAGGTGTTGCCAATCCCTATCAATGGGATTCACCTCAAGTTATGTTACTAGAGAAGCAACGTTTTGCAGCAAATAAGTGCTTTTGCACATTTTGTTTCAGTTTTGTTTTGCTTTCCAAGAAGTGCACATGCACATTTTGTTGGCCATGTCTTAAACAGGTCAGAATGGTTTCAATTTCAGTTTTGTTTTGCTGCTGTAGTTTTCTATCAGTTTGAGTTGCAAGAAGTTTTTTTAAAGTTTCAGGAAGAAAAAGACTCATGTGCCCAATGGAATTGCAAGGCTACCGGTTCTGTTTTGTTTAGCAGGTAAACACCCCTGAGAGGTCACTAGAAATGTTACTAAATTATGTTCACACCTAATTTAGCTAGGCCTAAGTTGCAGTTGTCACAAAAGGAATAAAAGAAAAATTTTAAGTATATGATCAATCAGTTGAATGTATGATATCTTGGCAAGAGAACAACAATGGATCATTTGTCCAGATAATGTGACAGTCCAATCAGAACTATCAAACGATCCTGACAAATGAAGTGTTATCAAATGACAAGAGATCAGACATTCAATGAATGACAGGTGGTATCTAATTGGTTTTATCTTTCAGTTATAATTATTCAAATATCACAATTCAGTGTGAAGGAAAGGTATTTACAAACTATCATATCATTATCATGTTTTAAACATATGTTTCAAATTAGATTCAGTTATTCTATCCTATGCACTTGATTTAGAAAAGAAAAACATATATAAATCATTTGCATAAGGTAAAGTGACTGATCATATTCAAAGAAATGTTTAAATGTGTCCCACACAAGCCATGGGTGTGACTAAACTGAGCAACACAAACATTGTGCAAGCTATACATCTGTGGATAAAGGAAAAGAAAAGAACATATGAGGAAAATGAATATCCATCATTGCCTTTTTGAAGGTTAATCTTCTTGATTGGTTGCTTAATCTTCATGTCTTCATCTTTTGCTCCTGATCAGGACAGTGTACCTACAAAATTGGAGAAAAGCCCTGTTAGAAGCTCTGGATATGCAAATTCATCATATGTTTTATCAACAGACATATAAAACTTGCAAGCATTATGCATTTTATGTGATTGGATCAAAATCAAACATGTGCAATAAATCAGATCATCATGAGAAAGATCAATCAACTTCAAGAGGTATGTTTTATGCTAACTTGTTTGTTCACTATGCAGGTATAGGAAAAGTAATGTTGCTGATTTGAAGACATTAAAGCATGTGGAGAAAATGTGGTTCCCACAAGGGTAGAGCCGAGCATGCTTCCTTCTTATTCATTCAAGAAGGATATCAGATTTCAATAAATAGAGTACACTATTCAAGAGATGTTATACATTGGAACAGTCAACATAGCAAATGAAGTGAATTCATCATAAGAGAAATGAAGAGGAGCAGTTGCTCCTATAAACTATGCCCAATTCAAAAAAGAGCTTGTTAAAATCAAATAATCATATTCAAATTCTTCATCATACACATGCTACAGAATGAGCAGTGATTTTATTCAAGAGATGTCAACATGCAAAGATAGAAGTACAGTGATCAGAAGAATGGAGTACAACCATAGAAGGTACTTTTCCCATCTTCTTGTTGTGATTGAAATATGAAATTGTTGTTCAAATATACCTCATAGATAACACAGTTGAATAATAAAACAACATATATGCCATATCATGTGTAAATCCATTTAGAACAGCAATGTAAAAAGGAGACAATATATTGGAGCAATGTATCAACTATTCAAGGATAGGAGAAGGTATGCATTATGTCATACTCAGTGATAGATACCAGAAAGAAGACCTTAAACCTTGTCTTAACTGACAAAGGCTTTAAAATGATACATCAACAAATGAAAGATACAGTTACAGTTGCAAATAAGAGGGCAGCAGGTTCATGACCAAGTACCAAGACACATGCAAAAACATAAGGTATTGTCCCATTCTTGTTTTAAATAATGTACGATGTGGCAATCATGCATTATCAGCAAGTACGATCATACAAAATAGCATCTGAAACAACCATGCCAGTGTAATGAAAAACAAGTATAAAGGACCTTACAAGTACATCATTAAATGTTGTCATTATGTCATCATAAATCATGTTCATATGAAGAGATACAAAGTGCAAGATCCAACATAAGAAACATACAGTTACAGGCTTCAATCATAATGGAACAACATATACAGGGAATAGTCATGAATAATAAAGCTACAGGAGGTAGCATATATAAAGAAATAGTTTAGAATGTTCATGCAAAACAGAAGGAGAAACACATGAAGAATGAAAAGTTTTGTATGTCTTTGTTTTCTGCATATTCAAAATGGAGAGGCCCAGTTTTGTCACCTGAATGCTTATCTTTTGCAAACTCTTATCACTTTTGCATAATGAAAACAATGATACCAGAGATAAAGGGCTTAAAACCCTAGGGTTTTAATATCATTCAGAGTGTTATAAATAGTTGGTAAATGAACAGTTACATTAAAACAAAAGATTTATCTATTGCAACTATGTTTATATTGCCTTTTGCATACTGGAAATGACCCATTGGGTGTCATTAAGGTCATAGCCAAACTAAAGATAAAGGAAGCTTTCAACACAGGTAAAATGCATATGGGTTTTTTATTCAAAAAAACTATAGATACAAAGAATGGAGAAGCCCTCATTATCTTCTACCACAAGCTACAGTGAACATAAGAAAGCCCAGTTAAAAGTAAGAGATCTAAGACAAAATATTATGCATACAATGGTCAAAGCCGTGGTTGAAGGAGGTGTTTGTTTTTCTTTGAGAAAAGTGAAAACCCATATCATTTTTTCAAACCCTGGTGGCTTTTATTCATTTTTACAGAGAGTGTTTTTCTTTTTGACAAATGCAAAGAGTAATATTTCAAAAGTGACATAAGCTACATGGGTATCTTTTCTTTCTCAAAGAAAAGAAGATACAGAAGGGATACAGTCATGGCCGTAGCAAGAAATAACCATTCCTTCAAAAATATCATAGACCCATATCATATTTTGAAAACCCTTATCAGTATAAAGTATGCAATCAAAAGAAACCTAAATGGTGAAGCAAGAATGGAAGCTTACCTTGTATTCTTGCAGAGAGAAGGAGCCACAGACCGTGCCTATGTATGTAGTTTTGAAATCCTCAAAAGTACAGAAAATTGATGCCAAGAAAAGAAGAATCCAGAGAAATAAGGAAACCACAATGAGAAAATGAAGTGCAAGACTTTAAAAAATGCTCAGAAAACCATATGGTCGCGGCCTGCTACATGAACCAGTCACAAAAAAAATAAAAGAAAGAAAATAGATTAGTTTTTTAACACAGAGAGCTTACCTTCAAATTTATGCTAGAAAATGCAAGGAAAATCGACCAAGAAAGCTCAGAGGTTGCAGAGAAAAGCAAGAGATGCCATCAAACCCTAGTCACCAAGCATGGAGTCGGTAGAGAGCTCAAGTGAATGACAAGTTCAAAATGATGGAGTTAGGGTTCGCAAGCTTCTTTTCGGTCGATGGTTGTTCTTTTTTCCTCATTTTCTTTTGACTTCTTAAAACAGAAAATCATTACCTTATCCATATCGTGGTCAAGACTTTTAAGTCTAAGAACCTAATGATAGTGCACAGAGGGCTTGTGAGGCTGAGTCTCTTTTTTTTCTTTTCATTTGATATTCTTTATAAAGTCAAATGTAATAATCATGTCAAGATAAGGCTTTAGGCCTTATTCCATTTCCCTTCTATAGAAATCGAAAAACATGGAGTTAAGGTTGAAGTGCCTTATGATTTTTTGCAAGATGCATATGTTATTAAAGTCAACAAGGGAAATTATTCAAAGGCATGGAGTAATAAGGCAGATATGAAGATAAGATAAAAATGCAATGTGAAGTCAAAGGTGGTATAGACAGGTGATGATAATGCACGTATTTACTTTGGGAAAGGGTGAAGATTATTGCTTTTGCATGAAGTAATAAAGTATATGAAGATCAAATACATGGTGAAAGGTATGATAGATGGATTATGCATAATAATGATGTATGGAGTGATAAGTTGTAAAATTGTAGAGATTAGACATAGTGTAACTCATAATAGAGTAATCATGCAAAAAATTACTTTATTCCTTGTCCACATTATTGACACATTCGAAATCATGCAAAAATGGAGGAGTTGAGTTAACTGAAGACTTTGGAGTCCTTTTTTGCATGGTTTGGAGGACAAATTGGAGAGTTTTGGTCAAACGCATAGAGATGAGCATTTTGGAGCTATTTTTGCTCATTTTGAGGCAATTTTGGCCCTTATTTTTAGGGATTTCATTGTTGCTCGTAGATCAATTTGGAGAGCTTATTTTTAGAGGCAGTTGACTACAGTTGACCTTTCTAGGTCTCTTGGAGAGAGAATACTATATATTGTAAGAAAAACTTAGGTTTTTCTAGTTCTTGCCTTTTTTTGCTCTTTACACTTGGAGAGAGAAAGAAGGTTTTGTAACTCATTATTATAGATTTGTAGAGATTACAGTAGGTTATAGATTCTATACTTTGTCATTTATGCAATTATTTCCTTTATTTTTTAGCTTGATCAAGTGTCTACCTTTCCATAAAATACAGCTTTTGTGAATGATTTGATGAGATTTTATTGTGTTTTAACATCAGAACCTTTAAAATCATTGTCTCATTTGTACTTGCATCTGTTAGAGAGTATTGAAAATCATAGGTCTTAGGCTATGCAATCAGAGAAGTTTCCTTTTATGTTGTGAAAAACCCCTTTTCCTTCAAAAAGAAATCATTTCCAGCCTTCGTTAGAATCATTTTTGTGATCAATTTACTGAAAGTGGTTTGTGTGGACAGATTTTCTGAAATCTATTGTGAGTTAGATTGCCAAGTTTTTTATCATTTTTAGGTGCATCACCATACCTTTTTCAGTTTTATTACTTTTTAGAAGATCCTTTTAAACCCTTTTCCACATAAAAGTCATAGATGCAATAGAATATTTTAAGGGAACCAACCCATAATCTGGAGGTTCAAACTTGACATAGGTCACCCACAGCCTGAGTTTGATCCCATGTTACACAGGATTGCTGAGCTTCACAACTATGCATAACAGGTGCAATCCTGCTCATCAACAGGTTTGATGATGAATGATTAAGCATGAAGTTTGAATGTGTTTTCATTGATGGCAACAAGAAAAGAAATAAGGTTGCAACAAAGATTTTGGTCCGGTGAAGAAGACTTAGTCATTTTATCTAAGTATTTGCAATATACAAGAGACAGCAACAGAGAGATAGTGTAATGGGTTGCATTGGTCCGCAGTTGAAGATCAGACCATGTGGTTCTGGTATGTTGTTTTCAATCCTTAGGTGATCTTATATCCAAGATTTTAGCTCTTGATAAGTACCAGAAGCATATCTTCAAATAGCCTAAGTCTGACAGAGTAGATTACAGTGTTATTTAGAGAAGAACACTCAGTTGATTTGGTCGGCATTCCTCTGGTGTTGCATATCTTGTTATGCGGTTTTGAGGTGTTATAAACACTTGTATGAAGTGTTTAAATCCAAAGTAACAGGTTCTGAGATCCACTAGAAAGATAGTTGTTAGTGTCTAAGTATCGCTACTTGGTTTGGCAGAACTTGACTGTGACATGGCATGTGTTCTTGTAGTCCGTCTTTTACTGCAAAAGGATTTTTTTTGTGGTTCTAGATTTATGATCTATGATGTCTAAGGAGTCTCTGATATGATTTTGAGAAAGTATTGTGATCCACAGTGAAAGATGTAGTCTGACAGATAGACTGAGTTAGTAACAATCTATGTTTAATGCTGACATGACAATGTGATGTGTGTGTAAGATATATTGTTTGGAATCTTATCCTAAGTGGTTCTATAATTGGAGCTGACATATGTAAATATGATTCAAGTGTTACTTGGGTTCGCTGTGAATTTTGGTGAATGAATTTGGCTGACAAGATACATAAGGCATGACTACACGCTACACCTTATTAGGTCGACCTAATATGAAGATTCTAAGTATTGGAAATATATAGATGGGATCAAATTCGGTGTTTGAATAAGTGTGTGCAAATGTGAATGTATGTGTGATATGTGAAGTACAATAAAGGTGACAAGAGCAGAAGAAGAGAGATCTTGCTTAATGTAAAAGCAGAGCAGTGAAACAGAGCAGTCAAGATGAAGAGTTTTGAGACAGTATTTTCGAGATTCATTGGAACTGTAACCATGTATTCTTAGATGCAATCAAAGTAGTTCTTTTTGGTAGTGAGCCACCTTCTTTCTTTCTTTCTTTCTTTCTCTAGGTAGTGAGCCTTCTGGCAGTGAGCACTTCTTTTGGGCAGTGAGCCCTGGGAAGTGAGCCTCTTTTGCAATTCGGTATTGTTCCTACATAATATATTGTGAGGTAACACTCACCGTGGTTTTTCTCAGTTTTGGATTTTCCATGTAAAAATCCTGGTGTTCATGTGCGATGCATTGTGGTTGCTTCTTCTATGTTTAATTTGCTTTATTATTGCACGCGGTAAGTGGATTACTAGTTTAATAAGTAAAAGGTTTAATAGAAAATTGATTCGCCCCCCCTCCCTCTCACTATTTTGGGTGTTCAACATGCATGTTTGTCAGTAGTAAAGAACTCAAAGTTTCTCTTGAAGACCTTGAGGGATTTGAAGAAGAAAACTAAGATCTAAAGGAAAATATTAAAGAAGCAGATGAATGTATCAAAAAATTAAGAGAGCAAGTCAAGAAGTTCAAAGAGAGAAACAAAGAGGTTAGAGAACAAATAAAGTTAGCAAATGAATCCATGAAAGTGCAAGATGAAGAAAAAGTAAGGACTGAGGAATATCTAAACATAATGATGAAAGACAAATATGAAGAATGTTCAAGGCTTGAATAAGAAGTCATGAGTCTGAAATCAGATTTGGAGAGGGCAAAGAGCTATGAAGAAAAGTCCAAGATGAGTTCTGTAAAATTTGATGAGATGATTGCTAGTTAGAAGAGCCCTGATGACAAAGAAGGCATGGGATTTGAGAAAGGTGAAAGTTCTAAATCAGGACAAGCAGTGAATGTTGAGAACAAGAAGGACAAAGGCAAGCAGATCTGAAATCAAAGAAATAAACCTAGAAGACCACTAGCCAAGTAACCAAATGCTCAAAGGTACCAATCTTTCAATGGTTATTGTAATTCATGTAATAAGTTTGGTCTTAAGCCTACTCATTGTAGGAGTAGAATGAATCAAAATATTCCATCTTTCTTCAATCAGTGCTTTACTTGCAATAAAGTTGGTCATAAAGCTAGTGAATGTAGAAGCTAGATAAGGAATGGTCATAACAATGGAAGGAATACTCAATCTTTCAAAGGTAACTGCTTTACATGCAAAAGAGTTGGTCATAGAGCTAGTGAATGTAGACGTCACATAAGGAATGGCTATAATAATGAAAGGAATGCTCAATCTTTCAATGGTAACCGTTTTACATGCAATAGATTTGGACATAAGGCTAATCAATGCAGATGTAGAATAAATGGAAGGAACAACAGTCATAGGAATGTTGTGTGCTACAATTGCAATAGGCCTGGACATATTGAAAAGTTTTGTAGAAGTAAGAACCAGAAGAAGGATATTCAAGCATAAAGGAAGAAACCAATACAAAAGATTGATGCGGCAGAGACCAAGAAGGAGATGAATGATATTTGGGTGAAGAAGGATGTAACAAAGGTTAAGGGATGATCCTTTATCAGTATCTAGTGTAGATGTTCCCTCTAGAAATTCAGATTAGAGCTTTGGCTGAGGGGGAGTCTTATTGGAAATCTTTTCTCCACTGCCAAAGGATTGGTGTTGATGCCTCAACACGAAGAGACAAGGTTAAGGATTAGATAAAAAGGTTTAAGCTAGGATAGAGCCTATGTTTATAAAGGATAAAGGAAGATTTGTGTAGTTTAAGAAGTCTACTATTCAAGAAGATTTGATTAGGAAAGAAGACAGGTTATGAATTTTGGCAAAGTATCTATCTGGTAAAATCAAGTTATAGTGTTTCGGTAATTTGGTCCGCATTGGTCCGCTTTTGAAGATAATGCTCTATGGTTCTAGCATATGGTTATTAATCATTGGTTACATCTACATCTAGAAGTTTGTTTGATTTTGATAATTGGCTTGAGAGTAATGAGTAACAAAAGTTCGGGTTGTTGTTTCCAATATAGAGCAGTTTTTATGATGATTGAAAGTATTTGATGAATTCAGAGGCAAATGGATATGAATCAAATGAGTCTTCAAGCAGTGAAGAATAAAAATATGAATAAAGTGCAAGTTGAAGAAGCTCTAGAAAGGATTCCTAAGACCCCTAGGGTTTGTGCAGAAGCATCACACTGAAGACCATATCATTGGTGATAAAAGCAAAGGTGTATTGACAAGAAGAAGAATTACAGATGAACAGGTAAATCTATGTTTACTTTCAAAAGTTTAACCTAAGGTAGTTACTGAAGCATGTAAAGATGAGTTTTGGATCAAAGCAATGGAAGAAGAACTAATGTAGAATTAGAAGAATCAGATCTGGGAACCTACCCCTAGGCCTGCAGATAAGAATGTGTTTGGAACAAAGTGGGTTTCCAGAAAATGGAGAAGTGGTAAATAAAGACCTATATGCAAAGACTATTCACAAGTTGAAAGTATAGGTTTTGAGGTGGCTTATGCTCCAGTGGCAAGAATTGAGGCCATCAGAATGTTTTTGGGATTTGCAGCACATAAAGCCTTTCAAAGTATATCCAATGGATGTGAAGAATTCTTTCTTGAATGGCATGTTGAAAAAGACATTGTTTTATCTAGACTAATGATGGCTATCTCTCACGGGGAGTTGGTAGCAGTGACTGATGATAGCTGGAGCCTGTAGGAGAAAAGTTACAGACAAATGAGTAAATTATTAGCTATATGTGTTGTCATTGTTATACTATCATAATATGCTTTGTTTTCATAAACTATCATGAAGAATGATAAACGATGTGATGTTATGTTCCCAAAGAAGAAGAAAAGTCCAATGGTTGGATGTCATACCCTGATTTGTGCAAGATTCTAGTCTGAAGACAAGATATGTTACTTCGAAAGGATTAGCTGGTGAAGGTCCTAAGGTCCTTTGAAATATAAGTAAGAGCTGATATAGTTTGGTGTGTACTCCTAAAGGGGAGTATTCAAAGAAGTTAAGCACAAGTGCAAGTATGTGTAGTTGAAAGACATGTGTAGCCCTTTTCCATTGATGTCAAAGGGGGAGAGAAATCATGTGAAATACTCAGGGGGAGAAAGAGTTCAGATGTGTAAAAGGAAAGGGGGAGTTATGATGCAGAGTTGTGTCTTGATGGAGGAACATGTTTAAATTTTTACATCAAATGTTGCCATCAATGACAAAGGGGGAGATTGTTGCAAGTATGTGCTAATTGGTGTTGTCATCAATTTCAACATGTTTGTGTTTTCATTGGTGCCAATTGTGTCTTCTGATAGTGTTGTTTGTTGATTGATTGAGTTGTCATGTTAAGGACACTGTCTAATTTTTTGCTCTGCATTTCCTCTATGTTGAAGACTAGGGTATGAGATTTGGATATTTTTTAGAGAAGTGTTTGAAGATGCTAAATCCAAAATTTGGTGGTCTGGATCGCTGTGCAGAAAATGGTCTATTCACCAGTTTAAAGACTGTGCCTGGCAGTGTTTGCAATGTGATAGGCAGAAAGCATTTTGCTCCACATTTCTCCACAGTTTCGATTTTGGTCTTGTGGTTTTGGACTTAATTTTATAAGGTCCTTATCTATCTTCATTCCAAAGGATTTGTGATTTATTTCTCTAGAAAGCAAGTTATTTTTTAGCAGAGATTGACAGTGTTTGTTGTGAGCAGTCTGCGATCTATCTTCAAGTGATATTTGTTGTCTTCAAGTGAGATCTCTTGCAGTTGGATTTATCAGCTCCCAAATGATTCTATGTTGTTTTTGGATGTCTCCAGAATGTATTGAAGGTGTGTGCTTAATCTGCAAGTTGTAATGAAGATCTTGGAAGCGTGTGTCTAAGTATTCTTGATGATTATACCAGTTTGGCCAACTTAGGTGTTAACATTCTTTGTGGATATGTTTCTTGGATTGTAGAAGTGTAAGGAAGCGTGTAAGGATGTATTTGGGTCCAAGCGAAGCTATGAAATGTTCTTACTTCATTTATTTTCTTCACAATTTTGTTTAGGTCCAAACCTAATTTGATTTATGTATGTATACTGACCTTGGAGATAGTTCGAATGGTTGTAAGTTGTATTGCCACCCTTGATGAATGTTCCAAGGTTGATGATTGGTATAAATATATGTAATGAATTTGTGAGTGAGGTGAGGAGTACAAATATGTAAAGATAAAGTGTGTGTGTTGTAAAGGCAGAGAAGAAGAGATATATTACGCTTCAATGGAACTGAACTCAGACATGTTATATATGTTATTATATCAGTTCATGGCAGTGAACCACCCAACCTGGCAGTGAGCCACCCCTTAGCAATGAGCCACCGCTTGGTAGTGAGCCTTTTTGCAATGATCATTCATTTGGACAGTGAGCCTCTTTGTTATTTGGTATTGTTATTACTTTACATTGTGAGCTAACACTCTCCGTAGTTTTTCCCTTTTTAGGGTTTTCCACATATAAATATGGTGTTCATGTGTGTATGATGTTGATGTGTTTATGTTTTGATTCTGCAATTCATGCTTAATCTTCATAAAAAATTAAGGAGTTAAAGTAAGTGAATGTGATTTTATTTAAAGAAATTAAGGTTTTGATACAATTGATTCACCCCCCCCCCCCTCTCAGTTGTCTTGTGCCTTCAACACTTGTAATCAACAATGTACAAAGATACATAAAAAGGCTTAGGTTTCTCAAAGGGATTCTTTGAATGAGATGTTTTGGAATGAGAACTTGAGCAATTCTAGGTTTCAACATTAGCATTAGCTTCAATAGACACTTGTGCATTCAAATAGGAAGGGGAAGGTTCTTGCTTTACATATCTAACAAGACTATCTAAATCAGAGGGATTGAGTCTAAGTTTTTTGGCTTGGGATATTTGAAATTTTGTGCTTTTGCAAGATTCTACTATATCAAAAGAATTAGAAATAACATCTCTAGAGGAAGAAGTAGAAGGTACCTTAAAGGATAAAGCTTTAGGAATAGTAGGCTCTACTTTCTTATAACTGTTGGTCGCATGCCTTGACAGAATGTACTTAGGGGTAGAAGAAGGATCATTGGATTGACCTTTAGGATCATGATCTTTCTTCTAAGAATGTTGGCCCCTAGTGAACAATACAACACAATTAGTGCCATCTAGTTCTATATATACATCCTCCCCTTGGTCTAAATTTGATTCATATTCAAAGAAATTAACACCAACATCTCCAGACTGAGTAGGTTCTTCTTCAATATATGGTTGTTTAATGTGCTCATTCATGGAAAACATCTACATGAATCTTGTCATTTCAGGACAAGATGCACCATCATGATCTATGGTGAGATGGAAATTACACACCATGTGATTCCCTTTGCTTGTAGAAGGACCACCCTCAATGGCTTGTCTCTAAGTAGGACCAGTTAAAGGCAAAGGCTAGTTATAATTAACTTGATTGTAGTCTTTTCGGGCACATCATGGTAAAAGGGTTGCTGAGACCCCTTTGGCATCTACCTCTTCAGAGAGATGATATCATTAGCCAACCTTTGAATCATGGGGTCAATTGAGTTAGTTGCCTGAGGCTTCCTAGTTTGTGACTCTTTCTTCCACTTACCAGTAGCTATCAAGTCATCCTCTATAGAGATAGCCATCACCCGTGATGCTGCCAAATAAGCTACACCTTCTCTTTTAATAGGGAAACTAACATCTAAAGGGAGAGTGTTAATAAAGAAACACTTTAAGAGGGTATTCCCAGGTCTCACATTGGCAGGAATCCTATTCACCACCTTATTACATTTAGCCACAAATTCCCTCATTTGCTCATGTGCTTCTTTCTTCATATAGGATAATTGGGCCACTAAAGTGTGTCATTCTCCATTGTATTGAATCTATTTTCAAATTTATCCCTCATAGTTGCCCAATTATTTATTGACGCATTAGGCAAATGATAGAACCACTTGGCTACTGCATCAGCTAAAGACTCCATGAATAATCTAACAGATAAATCCTCATGTTGTACACCTAAGATAGAATAGGTTGCATAGAAAAAATTCAGGTGTTCATTCGGAGTAACCTTTCCATCACCCCTAAACTTGGGTATAATTTTACTAGATCCTCGAGGTAATTCATGCAATTGTGATTCTAAGTTCAGAGGACCTATGGCATATATCTCCCTAAGGTTCATGTAATTATTAACCATATTGACTGTGACGTTAACTAGAAAATTAACTTGCTGAGGTAAAACAGTCATGTGTAAGACAAGAGCTTAACAAGAAGAATTGGATGTATCTCTATTTGGAGGGGGAGAGAATTGCTGGTAATATGTGTTGTCATTGATGTCAACATAGTATATGGAAATATAAGGACAAACTTGTAGAGAGGTAGAGTCAGCATGGTCAAGGCAAACCCATCTGGGAGAAGAGAAAACAATCTAAGTATGGTGAGGTGATTAGTTTTGTGTCTGTGCATGATGCGGAGGTAAACACTCATGTTCTTGCATGTTTCTAGCATCCCTACATGTATATCTCATTAGTTTGGAGTTCCGTACTTAATGATAAATATCAAAAATCTGTCTAAGACATTCACAATGCATATCCAAAGGCGGAGTAACATTATTTTCATCTGCATTTCTCTGCAGAGCAAGATTTGATCTTGTGGTTCTAAAGACAAGTGTATCCAGGGATTGAAATTATATATCCATTTTTTCAGGTCTTCACATCTTTAGTAGAAAAAGTTACAAGGGACAGAGTACCGGTTACTACTTAGACAGGGCAAAGTAATGATGGAGACTTAATAGAATGCTCCGCATTGCTTCAGAAGACATTATTTTGTCATGCAATTCTGAGGATGGGCTAAGATATGTATAAGGCATGCTATGATGAAGTATCAAGTGGTCTGGTGGTCCACAAAGTCAACAATCAAGTGACAGAGGCAATACAGACTATTCTGAAGCTTAAATACATATGTTTGAGCTTTTGCGGAAGATGAAATGTATGTAGATCAGCCATAAAAGTTTGTGTGGAGGTCTCACATGTTTCAATATATCTCAGGTTTAATCTTCATGTAGATATTCCTTATTTCCTGTACTATAATGTTATATCTTGAGTTATGAAGTGTCACATGTACTCCAGAATGCTTTGTTTCCTACAGTTCATCATATTTCTTACTGTGTGGTTGTATAGATTGATCTTATACTTTAGCATAAAGGTGAATGGATGATGTTGAGATTATACATGATTGAATTCTTGGTCCACATGAAGATTTTGGCTTCTCCCCAGTAGTGTGAAGATGAACAATTAGTAGTTTTGAGCAGTTTGAGCCGACAAGTTAAGTCTCTGGTATGTGCGGTAGATCCTAATCTATTGATTTGACTTTGGAAGATGTGAGGAGATATGTTTTGAATACCTTCATGAAATCTTGAGGTTTGCAACAAGTTTTCTTATCATGTTGTATATATTGAGGCTGACCCTTGAAGAGATACATGTTTCATCCAATGATGTTTATGATACCGACCTAATCAGTGTTTTGAAGTGTTGTGGAGGATATTTATAGAATATCAAATTCATTTCTAAAAAATATGTGACTATGAATATGATATAGTAGAGGGCAAGGTATAAAGTGTGCAGAATCAGTTTGAAGGCATGTTTTGAGTAGAAAAAGAAGACTGCATTATCAGCATAAGTTAGATGTCTACTATGCAACAGTCCATATATCTATACTTGTAAATCCTAAATGCAGTGAGTAGAATATTCATTGAGTAGTAGCTTCCTTGGGTTATACCCTAAATCAAAGTTGTAATTGTTGTAAGCACTAAATACAGGGAGTAGTAGCTTCCTTGGGTTGCAGTCCAAAAACAAAGCTGTAACATTTTTGCAGTGAGAATAACATATTGTGAGCTAACATCACTGTGGTTTTTCCCTATTTTAGGGTTTTCCACGTAAAATCCTAGTATTTTTGTGTTGCATAATTTACTTTCTACTCTTTAAGTTATTCAGTTTTATCTGCAAATATTTTTTTAAGTTTTAGTGTGTGTTGATTCACCCCCCTCTTAACACCTCATTGTGTTCAACAATTGGTATCAGAGCCAAGTGCCTTTGAGAAACCTAACAATTGTGGTAGATTCTGCACTTGAACACATGGAATCTAATGTTATGGACAACGATCCATATTTGTACCGGAACTAGATCTAGAAGCAATGGAACCTGAAGGTTGGGATCTTGATCTAAATGAGTGTGAAGTAGACCTTGAAGGAGAACTCAAGTCATCCCTTGATGAACTGGATGAAGCAAGAGAACTGAATATAGAATATGAAGACATGCTTGAGAAAGCAAAGGAGACAATTGACAAATTGAAGACAAAGGCCAAAGAATCAAAAGAAGAAATTGGCAAACTGAAAACACTAATAGAAGGAGATAAAGTGTTAGTTGCCATTGCACCAAAAGATCAACCTATTAATGCCCGATAGAACCACTTGAATTAACAAGCACGGGAGGCGGTTAAACCCTTGTCGCAAACCACCGAAGAGCAGCGCTGAACAAGAAGACCAAGGGTTGCACCTTGCAACAATCCCCCCAGCGCAAGCGTAGGGTTTGAACTTGTGACCTCGGCTCTGATACCAATTGTTAGTTGTCGTTGCACCAAAAGATTGACCTATTAATGCCTAATACAACCACTTGACCTAATAAGCACGGGAGGCGGTTAAGCCCTTGTCGCAAACCACCGCAGCGCAGCGCTGAACAAGAAGACCAAGGGTCACACCTTGCAACATAAAGGACGTGACATAAAGCTCAAGGAGGTAGAAGAAATGATCTCAAATTTGAAAGTCATGGTTGAAGAAGAAAAGAGGATTGAAGATTGCTTAAATGTCAATCTCTATGAGAAATCAGTTGAATGTTCAAAACTTGAGGAAGAAGTTGTTGCTCTAAGGAAAGAACTGGAAAAGGTAAAAGAATAGATTGACAAAGGACTAAAACTAAAAGGAGGATTTGAAATCCTTGATGAGATAATTAACTCTCAAAATCTAGCAAAAAAAAAATTAGGCCTTGGTTTTGAAAAGGAGAATAGTCCTATGAACAGTGCTTCTACAAATTTATATGACAACTTCCAATTAGGAGGAGACTCTGAGATAAAGAAGGAAGAGGCCAGCACTGAAGATCCTCAGAAGAATGCCTCTAGAGATACAAAATAAGATGAATTCACTCATGTCCAGAGACAAAGGAAGAATATGAAGAATAATTTTAGGAAGCCTACACCTAAACAAACTGATCCTATCAGGTATCCTCAAGGTTTCAATGGTAATTGCTATGCTTGTAATAAATTTGGTCACAAAGCTACTAATTGTAAAAGAAAGATGAATCAAAATGTTGCAAGGTGTTATACTTGAATTAAGGTTGGTCATAAAGCTACTGAATTTAGGAGTAAGTTAAATCAGAACTCTATAAGGTGTTATGATTGCAATAAGATGGGACATAAGACTAATGAATGCAGAAGTAAAATGTCAAGGAATAATAGGGATAATGCTTAGCCCTTTCATGGATACCGTTACACTTGTACCAAGTTTGGACACAAGGAAACTAATTGTAGATCTAAGGTGAGGAGAAATAGTAATGCTCAGCAATCAATTTCACCTATCATAAGTGCAATCAAACAGGGCACTTTGGAAGGACTATAAGGCCTACTCCTCAAAAGAAGGTTGATATTGCTCAACAAGAAAATGAAATGATAAAAGCATGGAAGAAGAAGAAAGAATGTGAAGTTTTTAGACCTCTTCTTAGTGCATATGGATCCTCTGGTAACTAAAATGATAAGGTATTGATTCAGGGGGAGTTACAACTGCAAGTTTCTTCAAAACCCCTGAATGAATGAGATGCTAAATTTCTCAGCATTCTGGCTAAAATTAGTACAAACACATTAACATGATGACATGAAGAGAATTGGTCAAATTTTTGGAGCAATTGGTAGTTTTGCAGAGGATTGTTGAATGATTATTGGTTTCCACATATGAAAAGGGTGAACTAGGTCAAAACTAGGAAGGCAATTAATGCAGAGCAAAATTGGTTGGTGAAAGGGCTATGTAGGCAATGTTTGATCATTTTTTATCTCATTTGAACGAAGCTAAGTGATTTGAAGAGATAAACAAGAGCAAAAGATTCTTAACAAGTGTTGGAGGAAACCCTATTCTCTGCATCTCTAGGTATTTCTTGATTTCACTGATTAAAACCATAGTTTCTAAAGATATTGTAATGGTGACACCAGTTGTGATATATGTGATTTATAGGCCAAGGCCAAAATTTAAGAAGCATCCATTCAAGTCCACTGTGACTGATGAAGGTGGCACCTTATCACATGTTCTTGCAAATGTGTTGAAGACATTTAGATATATATTCATTCACCAATAGATGAATATGATCACCTGAAACTTGAACAATTTAGGAATGATAATTTGTTGGGAGATGATTTTCAACTGAAACCTAAATTTGCCAACATTGTTGCTAAGCACCTATATATTTGGAAGGGTTTTCCAAACTTCTGATATGAAGAAGCTTAGGTGAGAATAGCCCTAAGTCAAATTCATGGAGACTTTTTCTATTTAGATAGCCCCTATCTAATCACTAAGGATGCTATAAAAGTTGTGACTGGTTTATACTCCTGAGGATATTGGAGCACCAGATATAGAGGGTCAAGATAAATAAAGCACCCCTCCTCAAAATAATACAAATATAGGTACAAAACATGACAGTTCTCCTCTAGAGAATATAAGGATGAGCAAAGACAAGAAGATAATCCTGAGGAAAAGCAGAAAGAAAAAGCTTCATAAATGAGTGAGGAAAAACAAGATGAGATAGAGAAGGATAAGGAGAAACAAGAAAAGGAAGATCAAATGAAATAGAGAAGAAGCAAGATTAGAATATTGAAGATATAGGTCAAAATTCTTTAGAGTCAGAATCATTCAAAGACCTATTAAATATGAAATTACAATTTCAACCATTGATCACACCTCAACTTTTGCAAATTCCTACCCATGAGGGGCAAGTAGACCTGTCAAGTATTTCCCCTCTTCATAAGCTTCAACTTGGTGATATACTGTATGCCTCTGCAAGAAAGGAGTTCTTGCAAGAAAATTTGAAAAAGACCAGCTTAGTTGAAGACGTTGTGATTCAAGAAGGATTACCAAAGGTAATCATTGATCCCTCTCTGCCTCTGAAATAAAAGCTTAAGTTGTTAATGGATTCCTTCAAATGTCACTTCCTACATAGAGCAAAAAGCAGAACAAGAGGCAACAAAAAGAATAATTGATAAGAGAATGGCTGAGATGATTGAAAAATGTGCTAATGCACATAATAAACTTAAAGAAAATTTGAAGAAGTTCAAAGATTGCATTGATGAGGCCACCACATTATATTTGTTTTGCCTAAAATGGCCAAACTCAACAAAGAATATCAAAGCTCAAATGGATACCGTTGAGTCACAAATCATTCATATGGCAAATGTGTATGATTTGTCTAAGGAAAAAAATGGAGTAACAAGAGCTCAATTGGAAAACCTTCATGCACAGTTATCTCAACTATAGGACCAAAGAGAAAACCTGAAGAAATAATTTAGTTAGTCGAGAAACCCAGTGAATCTGAGACTTGCCTTAATGTCTGGTCTGCTAAGGGAAGCAGAAAAGGTAGATCAAAAGATGAAAACCCCAAGAAGCATAGAGGAAGCTGAGGAGCTATGCATGCAGTGTGAATGCCAGAACCATATGCTTGCCTCAAAAAATGCTAACTGGACAAAAACTCTTTAACAACTCAAGGTAATCTACAAGGCCATTATACCATCCAAATGAGTTGTAAGAGTAATGTAAATAAAACAATTTTTGATGTATATAGTCTTGCAGATGATAATAGAGTCACACCATGTACATAGCATCTATTTTTGAGGAATCTTCATCTCAAGGGGAGTACAGTTTTAGAAATCATTTTGTAAGGGGGAGTCTATATAGTTTTTGAATTGATACAAGCAAAGGATATCACACCCTTTGTCCTTGATGTCAAAGGGGGGGATATATATATATATATAAGGGGGAGTATATGTTTCCATCAATGGAAAAGGGGGAGATTATTGGCAATATGTGTTGTCATTGATGTCAACATAGTATATGGAAATATAAGGACAAACTTGTACAGAGGTAGTGTCGGCATGGTCAAGGCAAACCAATCCATGAGAAGAGAAAATAGTCTAAGTATGGTGAGGTGATTAGTTTTGTGTTTGTGCATGATGTGGAGGTAAACACTCATGTCCTTACATGTTTACAATATCTCTACATGTATATCTCATCAGTTTGGAGTACCGGACTTAATGATAAATACCAAAAATCTAAGGCATTCATAGTGTATATCCCAAGGCAAAGTAACATTGTTTTGGTCTGCATTTCTCTACAAAGCAAGATTTGATCTTGTGGTTTTGAAGACAAGTGTATCCAAGGATTTAAATGATATATCCATGTTTTTAGGTCTTCACATCTTTAGTAGAAAAAGTTAAACAAGGGACAGAGTACTGGCTACTACATAGACAGGGCAAAGCAATGATGGAGACTTAATGGAATGCTCCACATTCCTCCAGAAGGAACTATTTTGTCATGCATTTCTAAGGATAGGCTAAGATATATATAAGGCATGCTATGATGAAGTATCAAGTAGTCTGGTGGTCTGCAAAGTCAACAATCAAGTGATAGAGGCAATACAGACTATTCCAGAGCCTAAATATATATGTTTGAGCTTTTGCAGAAGATGAAATGTATGTAGATCAGCCATAAAAGTTTGTGTGAAGGTCTTACATGTTCCAATATATCTCAGGTTTAATCCATATGTAGATATTCCTTATTTCCTGTACTGCAATGCTTATCTTGAGTTATGAAGTGTCACATGTAGTCTGGAATGCTTTGTTTCCTACAGTTCATCATATTTCTTATTGTGTGGTTGTATAGATTGATCTGATACTTTAGTAGAAAGGTGAATGGATGATGTTGAGATTATACATGATTAATTCTTGGTCCACATGAAGATTTTGGCTTCTCCCCGGTAGTGTGAAAATAAATAGTTAGCAGTTTTGAGCAGTTTGAGCTGACAGGTTAAGTCTCTGGTATGTGCGGTAGATCCTGATCTATTGCTTTGACTTTAGAAGATGTGAGGAGATATGTTTTGAATACCTTCATGAAATCCTAAGGTCCACAACAATTTCTTTTATCATGTTGTGTGTATTGAGGCCAACCCTTGAAGAGATACATGTTTCATCCAATGATGTTTATGATGTCGACCTAATCAGTGTTTTGAAGTGTTGCAGACTATATTTATAGAAGATCAAATTTATTTGTAAATTAGATGTGAGTACAAATATGATATAGCAAAGGGCAAGGTATGAAGTGTGCAGAATCAATTTGAAGGTATGTCTTGAGAAGAAATAGAAGACTACATTATCAGCATAAGTCAGATGTCTATTGTGTAGCAATCCATATATTTATACTTGTAAATCCTAAATGCAGTGAGCATAATATTCAGGGAGTAGTAGCTTCCTTGGGTTCTACCTTAAATCAAAGTTGTAATTGTTGTAAGAACTAAATAGGAGTAGTAGCTTCCTTCGGTTGCAGTCCAAAAGTAAAGTTATAACATTTTTGCAGTGAGCATAATATATTGTGAGCTAATACTCACCGTGGTTTTTCCCTATTTTAGGGTTTTCCACATAAAAATCTTGGTGTTCTTGTGTTGATTATTGTGTTGCATGATTTACTCTGTACTCTTTAAGTTATTTAGTTTTATCTGCAAATATCTACAATGAGCTTAAATAAAGATTTCCAATCACTTCAATATAAAACTGTAATCCAATAAGTTGATAGACATTCAACATAAGAAGAACATACATCCATCCACCATAGCACAAAGTTTATGATTTCAAAATCCAACTTCTCAAGCTTCCATTCATATATTGAAAATAACTAAAATATAGCATAATAAAATTGACCTATCAACAACACAAAGTTTGCCAAAAAAGATTCTCTAAGCATTGACAGGCTTAGTATATATAGCCTTGTCATAGAATAACTATCTTTGTAATGGCTTCCTGAAGACAACTGATTATAATATAATTAAAAATAAGTCTTTTGAAATAACAGTTTTTTAGAGAAATGTTTAAAGAAATAGCATAAAACACATGAAATGCCATCACGTGGCAGCAGTTTGGTCATCCTCTCGAATCACTTTGCTCTCCTTGTGTTGTTCGCCAGTCATTTTTGAGTCCACCTGTGCTCAAAGTCTCACCTTGTAACTTATGTACCTATAGATGATGGGAGTTAAAATCTTGCCACTTGGAGTGATAGTAATGTGCACCCTAAGTTTCCATTTGCTTATTGTCTTCTCCACATCTGCTAACTTCTTTTTGATCTTATCGACTTCAACTTTGAAAGTTCTGACATAAATTGCTATCTTCTCGAGCTTTCCCAGTGACTCACCAGTAATGGTATCAGGACCAACAATTTCTTCACTGAGTGTCTTTTTAAAGCTCTGTTTTACCTCTTTCACATCCAGCAATTTTTCTCCACTTTCATCCAGAATGTCCACTTCTAAAATGGTACAAATTTTTCTTGAGGTCTATAAGGTCAGCACAGTACTGATTAAGAATTCATCTTATTTCACTATTATATTGTCCAAGCACAGATAACTTCCATTAAAGAGCATCCAACCAAGAAACATAGTCATTTTCCTTAGGATCATTCAAAATCTTTTCATCCATTAGAACACTTGTATCAATTTTAATAATCTCCTGCACCTCCTTAGAAACCATGAGTAAGCGAATTTCCTCCTTTTTCACATTTTGTAACTATGTTGCTAACCCTTTCCTTTTATCAGATATAAGAGCATATAATCTCATAGCCTCCTCAATGTATAATAGGCTATGAAATTATAATAAACTATCAAAGGTAACCTTCTCCACCCATTGCTCGGTGGCTCTGGCTAGGGTTTGGTATTTCTTAATTTGTCTTAATATACTAGGATACATACCATCAACAACAATGCTAGGATTTGCATCGGAAGATTGAGAAGTAATATTTAAAATACACTGAATGAAAGAAGTCAAAGTGTTCACCTGCACTTGTAATTTTGCATTCTCCTGTTGCTTGGCTTTAACTCTTTTTTCCAACATGCCTACAAAAAATTTGGCATGATATATATCACCTTCAATAGTTGGAGGACCCATATCAATCTTTCTCAAGTTGAAGTTAGATTCTATGACTTCATTTTCATTTTTCTCACCAATGGGATCTGCAATCTCCAAAATTTGATGCCCAGTGGAATGAATCAGTCACCATCCTAGACATTCTCTTAGCCTTCTTAGGCTTAGGTGTAGTTTGTAACAACTTGGCTACAATGTCTACATTCATATCTATGATAGGGGTGTACCTCCTCTTTTTCTCAACGAGCTTCTTTAACCAAGATGGAGATGGTAACACAATATTATTATCACTGGCACCCAAGACAACATTGACTGGTTGATTGGGAGTATTATGTATAGGAGTTTCATTTAACCCAGGGGAAGTTGGAGTATCAAACAAAGAATGAAAAACATTATCTTCTCCAATTTGCTGAAAAAACAAACAATAATTACCAGACACAGGGGAATTAGGAGAGGCTATATGATCTGCTCGTAATTGTTGCAAGGCATCTAGCTTTTTCTCCACTCTTGTTCTCATAGATGCAAGTTGACCATCCTACTCACATATGCCTTTTAATCTCCTATTATCTTCAAGTTGTTCTCCATCCCCACTAGATTGTGAAGCAACTCTATGTTGAGTTGTCTCCATGCTAGTTAAAGTTCTTTGGGTGCCAAGGGCCTGGGATGTTCCTGTTGCAAATGTGTGCCTATGATGTGTTGTCATTGATGTCAACATATCTCCTTGTCAGAGATAGTGAAGATAGTGCAGATCAGTAAAGTAGATTGCTCCACATTTCCAGTGAAATGAGGATCAGAGTCTACGGACTAAAGGGTTTGTAGAGGATTATCTGAAGTTACTCCAATCAAGATTTGAGAGGTCCGCATGAATTATTGGTGAAGTTATGGCCATCTGAGTAGAACTAGGTTTTTTTTGTTGTTCAGAGGTAACAGAGTGACAGGAATTTGGTCCAGATTTCTTCGCATTGAAATATTATGGTATGTGGTTCTAGAGGTATGTTTGGGATGTTGGTGTGTATCCTCAACTCAAGTGGTTCATGGTTTGGACGTCTGCAAGCAATCTTTCTAGCGTGACAGTCATGACAGTTAATGCTCTTAAGTTCCTATGTGAAGATGCAAGTGATTCTGGTGATTTGAGGTGGTGCGGTTGATTCTTTTTTATTTCATTGTGCTTGTGGAGGTATCCGGATCATGTGCCTATTGTGTTGGTGGTCTGCATTGAAGATCAAGCTCATAGTTGAAGATTTCTCCTTGGGTGTTGATGTTCCTTCCAATCTTGACTGACCAGATGTTTCATGCCTGTTGCAAATGATCGAAGAGAAGTTTTATGAAGCGTGGCATGTTGTTCAAGAAAGATTTGAATCCCAGTTATGTTTGGCTAATAGTGTAGTGATTCGCATGTATTTTTTATTGAGTCAAGTCTTTTTGTAAATGTTTGTAATGCCGACCTTGGAGATTGTTCCAATGGTTGATGAATGTAATGCTGACCTTGATGATTCATTCCAAGGTTGATGTAGCATATAAGTACTTGTAGTTGATTCATGGAAAACTTCTCCTTAAGTGAAAATGATTAAACTCTAAGGAAGGTAAAAAGGCAGAGCAGAGAAGAAGAAGAACAGAAGAAGAAAAGCAGAGATGATGCAGAGATAGCGAAGAGATGTTTTGAGAGTAGAGAAGAGGTATTGTGAGCTTCAATGGAACTGAACCTTGGCATGGATAAGATGTTGTTTCTTAGTTCAACCTTTCTGTGTTAATCTTGTGAATATTTTGTAGACAGGGAGTCTCTTGGAGCAGTGAGCTCTAGGTAGTGCGCCTGAAGGCAAGTGCCTTCCTATTCTTCTATTATTTTAATAGAGAATAAATCTTGTGGGTTAACCCCCACCGTGGTTTTCTCTTAACCAGGTTTCCATGTAAAAATATTGGTGTTATGTGTGTTGATTATGTTTCTGCTCATGTGTTGTTGATTCATGCTTTCATGGTTAAATCATTAATCTGTTAATAAGTGGTAAATAAGATTAAAAGTAGCAAAAGTTAAAGTTTTGAGACAATTGATTCACCCCCCTCTCAGTTGTCTGCCCTTACTTTCAACAATTGGTATCAGATCCGGTTCCTCTAAAAGAAGCTTGACCACTTGAGGAGATCCAAGATGTCAACATACAAGAAGGACAGTCTGAGATTTGATGGAACAAATTACTCTCTTTGAAAGAAACGGATGGAGTGTCATCTGCAATGCATGGGTGATTCTTATTGGTTGATAACTAAGGATAAGTATAAGCCTCCGGAGAAAGGCCCTTCAACTCCAGATGAACTCAAAGAAGATGAATACAACATTCAAGCTAAAGAAGCATTGTTGAGTGCGCTAACTGATACAGAAATGACAAATGTCCTAGAATTGAAAACTGCTCATGAAATCTGGAAGAAGTTAGAAAATTTGTATGAAGGTGATGCATATGTCAAATGTGCTAACCTATAGAGCCTGAACGGTAGATACGAAAGTTTAAGGATGAGTGAAGATGAAAACATCACTTCCTATATGCAGAAGGTGAATGAACTTGTGAGTAGTATCAGGAGTGTTGGTGGAGTATTGGAAGAATCAGAGATTGTTGCCAAGGTACTCAGATCCTTACCTGTTGCATACAAGCATAAAGTTGTTGCTATTCAGGAGATCAAGACTGTCACAATGGTTACAAGAGATCAGTTAGTTGGCAAGATTTTAGCATTTGAAATGAGTGAGTTTGGTGATTCTCTTCCTAAATTAGAATCTGCATTTAAGGCCAATGTTTTCAAAAAGCAAAGATTTGATCTAGGTGAAATCTCTTCAAGAAGATTAACCAAATATGAAAAGGCAAGGAAGGAACTTGAAGAAGATGAATTTGAGCTTGAACAACTTGAAGCCCTTATTGCCAAAATATTACCAAGAGGATCCGGTAAGTATGAAGGAAAGTTGCCTTTCAAATGTTTTGCTTGCAATAAGATTGGTCATTTTGCTTCAAGATGTCTGGAGAGGGTTTTAAAGCCAAACCCTAACAGACCTAGGGATCAGAAGAAATGCTACTATGTCCAAGAAGCTGCTGATGAAGGAGTCACAGATGATGAGTCTGATATGGGAAGTACCTCTGGAAATGATTAGGTGTTCATTGTTATCTAAGAAGAAGATCTGGTGCCTACTGGATATACTAGCTGTGTGAATGTGGAAAGTGCCTTGGCTGCTCGATTGAAGAAAAGGATGAGTGGGTGATTGATAGTGGATGTTCTCATCATATGACTAGTGATAAAAGTAAGTTTATAAGTTTTGAGAAATATGAAGGTGGAATTGTGAAGTTTGGAGACAATTTAGTTGGTAGAATCCATGGCAAAGGATCCATCTCTCTTGATGGTAAGAACAACACTAATGATGTTCTATATGTAGAAGGATTGAAGCCTAATCTCTAAGTGTTGGACAGTTGGTTGACAAAGGGTATGATCTCTTATTCAAGGATGGAAAATGTAGAATTTTGGAAAGCTCTGGAACTGAGACTGCATCTGGCACACAGACTAGAGGTAATATCTTTCATTTAAGTAGTGCTGGTAAAAGTTATTTGATTGCTCAGATTGATCAGAGTTGGTTATGGCATAGGAGAATGTGTCATGTAAACTTTGACAACATTGTCAAGATAAGCACTACTCAGGCTGTGAGAGATCTTCCAAAGCTTGTAAAACCTGCTAATAGCATGTGTAAGGAATGTCAGTTGGGAAAACAGAGCAGAGCTACATTCAAAAGTAAGGAACAATTTTCAATTGGATTATTGGAACTTGTGTACACTGATTTGTGTGGTCCTGCCAAAGTTAGGAGTTTGCAAGGAGACAGATACTTTATGTTGCTGATTGATGATTACTCCCAAATGATGTGGGTCACTTTCTTGAAAGAGAAATCAGAGGCTCTTGATAGATTCAAGGTGTTCAAGGCTAAGGTGGAGAATGAGATTGGTGTGAAGATAAAGTGTCTGAGATCTGACAGAGGTGGAGAGTTTACCTCCAATGAGTTCAATGAATTTTGTGAAAAGCATGGAATAAGAAGACAGTTATCTACTCCTAGGACTCCTCAGTAGAATGGAGTTATGGAAAGGAAGAATTGGACTATTCAAGAGGCTGCTAGAACCATGATGATGGAGGCAAATGTTCCATATGCTTATTGGAGAGAAGCTATGAGTACTACTATCTACACTCTTAACTAGGTACAGACCAAAGGTAATACTGGTAAAACACCTTATGAGTTGTGGTTTGGTAATGCTCCTACTATCAAATACTTCAGAGTTTTTGGTAGTAAATGCTATATCAAAAGAGATGAAGAATTAGGCAAGTTTGATGCAAGATGTGATGAAGGAATATTTATGGGTTATTCTAACCAAAGCAAGGCATACTGGTGTTTCAACAAAAGATTGAAAAGAATTGTCAAAAGTGCTAATGTCAAGGTTGATGAAAGCAAGGAAAGACCTTCCAAGACTTGTGGATATGATTCAAATGATCAAAATGAAGATCCAAATGAAGGAAAGCAAGCTCAAACTTAGATTTAGAGTGCTCTGGAGAAACCAGTAACTCAAGAAGTCAGTGCAAATGTTGAGAAACAAGTTCAAGAATCAGAAGTTCAAGAAAATCCCAAAACACCCAGGTATGTAAGGTTGAATCATTCTAATGATCAGATCATAGGAGATAGAAATAAAGGTGTTCAAACCAGAAGAAAAATTGTTGAAGAACAAGTGGTGTATTGTTTGATTTCAAAGATTGAACCAAAATCAGTGAATGAAGCTTGTAATGATGAAAGTTGGGTAAAAGCAATGGAAGAAAAATTAATGTAAATTGAAAAGAATCATACTTGGGATCTTGTTCCTAGACCTGAAAACAAAAATGTAATTGGAACTAAATGGGTCTTCCAAAATAAATTGAATGAAGATGGTGAAGTTGTGAGAAACAAAGCAAGATTGGTGTGCAAACGATACTCTTAGGTAGAGGGAATTGACTTTGAAGAAACTTTTGCTCCGGTGGCAAGAATAGAAGCAGTCATACTATTTCTTGCCTTTGCTACTTACAAAGATTTCAAAGTTTACCAAATGGATGTCAAGTCAACATTTCTGAATGGAGATTTGGAAGAAGTCTACATTGAGCAACCAGAAGGATTCCAGTTGTCTGATCAAGGAGATATGGTTTGCAGATTGAGGAAAGCATTATATGGACTTAAACAAGCCCCAAGAGCCTGGTATGCAAGATTAGATAAGTATCTGCTAAAGTTAGGTTTTAGCAAAGGCATTGCTGAAAATAATCTTTACTTCAAAATTGATCATGAACACATCTTGATTGTTAAGGTGTTTGTTGATGATATCATTTTTGGTGGAAATGAGAGCATGTGTAAAAAATTTGTTGATCAGATGCAAAGTGAATTTGAGATGTCCATGCTTGGTGAAATGAATTTCTTCTTAGGTATGCAAATCATTTAGTTAGATAAGGACATATTCATATCTCAGTCTAAGTATGTGAAAGAGTTGTTGAAAAAATTTAGAATGGAGGATTAAAAACCAGTGAGTACTCCTATGATAACCAGATGCAAGTTGAGTAAAGATGATGACTCCCTTAAGGCAAATCAGAAAAGGTATAGATCAATGATTGGAGGACTACTTTATCTGACTCATACCAGACCTGATATTATGAATGCAGTTGGCCTTGTTCCTAGGTTTCAAGCTGATCCTAGAGAATATCATGTTGTAGCAGTCAAAATAATTTTTAGATATCTGAAGGGAACATCTGATTATGGCTTGTGGTATCCTA
This sequence comes from Cunninghamia lanceolata, assembly GCA_027924645.1. Taxonomy (NCBI): domain Eukaryota; kingdom Viridiplantae; phylum Streptophyta; class Pinopsida; order Cupressales; family Cupressaceae; genus Cunninghamia; species Cunninghamia lanceolata. Next base: position 4,561,590 of record BSBN01000918.1, on the reverse strand, counting down.
AAGATGATGATTTCACTCTTCATGCATATACAAATGTTGATTGGGCAGGAGATGTGGATGACATAAAGAGTAATAGTGGTGGTGCATTTTTCTTAGGAAAGAGATTGGTTTCTTGGTTGAGCAAAAAGTAGAAGGCAATATCTCTGTCTACTATTGAGGAAGAGTATATAGCAGCAACAAGTAATTGTACTCAAGTCTTGTGGATGAAGCAGATGCTGAAGGATATCAAAATTATGTTTGAAGAACCTATTACAATCTTTTGTGATAATTCAAGTGCAATAAACATTTCAAAGAATCTAGTGTTACATTCAAAGACAAAGCACATATCCATTAAGTTCTACTTTTTGAGAGAGAAGGTAAATGAGAATGAAGTCAGATTGGAGTTTATTTCTTCAAAGGATCAGATTGCGGATATCTTCACCAAGCCTCTACCTAAGGACACTTTTGAGTATCTCAGAGAGATGCTAGGGGTTATTACCCCTCTTGTTCAGAACTAAGGTTCACTAATGTGCATCAGTCTAGTGGAACTCACAGTCATATCTTGTGATCTGGATTGATGTGAAGAGGATGCTACTCAGGGGGAGTAGTCAGTATGTTAATTTTGAAGTTTAGTTTGGTTTCATCTAAGAAACAAAAGGGGAAAAGAGATTATTGCAAATATGTGCCCTTTGCCATTGATGTCAAAGGGGGAGAGAATTCATGTGAAAAAATTAGGAGTAAGCAGTTGTCGGTGAAAGGGGGAGCAATGAAGAAAAGTGGTTGCAGGTGTGATAAGAGAAGGTGGAGAAGTCCTTGTCTTGATGACTAAATTAGTTTTTCACATCATATGTTTCCATCAATGACAAAGGGGGAGATTGTTGCAAATGTGTGCCTATGATGTGTTGTCATTGATGTCAACATATCTCCTTGTCAGAGACAGTGAAGACAGTGTAGATCAGTAAAGTAGATTGCTCCACATTTCCAGTGAAATGAAGATCAGAGTCTGCAGACTAAAGGGTTTGTAGAGGATTGTCTGAAGTTACTCCAGTCAAGATTTGAGAGGTCCGCATGAAGTATTGGTGAAGTTATGGCCATCTGAGTAGAACTAGGTTTTTGTTGTTGTTCAGAGGTAACAGAGTGATAGGAATTTGGTCTGGATTGCTTTGCATTGAAATATTATGGTCTGTAGTTCTAGAGGTATGTTTGGGATGTTGGTGTGTATCCTCAACTCAAGTGGTTCATGGTTTGGAGGTCCGCAAGCAATCTTTCTAGTGTGACAGTCATGACAGTTAGTGCTCTTAAGTTCCTATGTGAAGATGTAAGTGATTCTGGTGATTTGAGGTGGTGCAGTTGATTCTTGTTGATTTCATTGTGCTTGTGGAGGTATCTGGATCATGTGCCTATTGTGTTGGTGGTTTGCATTGAAGATCGAGCTCATAGTTGAAGATTTCTCCTTGGGTGTTGTTGTCCTTTCCAGTCTTGATCGACCAGATGTTTCATGCGTGTTGTGGATGATCGAAGAGAAGTTCTATGAATAGTGGCATGTTGTTTGAGGAAGATTTGAATCCTAGTTATGTTTGGCTAATAGTGTAGTGATCCACATGTAGTATTTTGTATTGACTCAAGTCTTTTTGTAAATGTTTGTAATGTCGACATTGGAGATTGTTCCAATGGTTGATGAATGTAATGTTGACCTTGATGATTCATTCCAAGGTTGATGTAGCATATAAGTACTTGTAGTTGAGTCATGGAAAACTTGTCCTTGAGAAAAAATGATTAAACTCTAAGGAAGGTAAAAAGGCAGAGTAGAGAAGAAGAGAAAAAGAAGAAAAGCAGAGATGGTGCAGAGATAGCGAAGAGATGTTTTGAGAGCAGAGCAGAGCAGAGGTACTGTGAGCTTCAATGGAACTGAACCTTGGCATGGAGAAGATGTTGTTTCTCAGTTCAACCTTTCTGTGTTAATCTTGTGAATGTTTTGTAGATAGTGAGTCTCTTGGAGCAGTAAGCTCTGGGTAGTGCGCCCAAAGGCAAGTGCCTTCCCATTCTTCTATTCTTTTAATAGAGAATAAATCTTGTGGGTTAACCCCCACTGTGGTTTTCCCTTAACTGGGTTTCCACATAAAAATCTTGGTGCTATGTGTGTTGATTATGTTTCTACTCATGTGTTGTTGATTCATGATTTCATGGTTAAATCATTAATCTGTTAATAAGTGGTAAAGAGGATTAAAAGTACTAAAAGTTAAAGTTTTGAGACAACTGATTCACCCCCCCTCTCAGTTGTCTACCCTTATTTTCAACAGTTCCCTATTCTCCTTCTCCAGATTCTTTTTGCACAGAGGAAGAACCAATGTTCTCTTGAATTCTCCCCTTAAGCCACCTTTTGGTCTTATCCAAACCAAAGGAGGACCAAACCTTAACATCAGTAATCTCTTTTTTAGACCATTGTATCTGAGGCAGAGGTCTAGAGGCAACATCGTGGTATCCTTCATCAATAATATCAGAGTTATCATCCACCCCACTTGGGGTCTATAAAGGCAAATTGAAGGCACGGATTTGGTCTAAGTTTAGCCTCATCCAATCGCTCCTTTGGATCTCTCTCATCAACACAATCTTCCCAATAATCTTCCAAATGTGGCTGGTGTTCATAGAGATTACCTCCATGGAAATTTCTCTTAACAAAGTTTTTACTGTCAAAAAATGGTCTCACAAACAAGGGGCAAAAATTGTACTCCGCCAAAATCTTCTCTATATTTATGGCATTATCAATAGTTTTACAAGTGAAAAATGACAATGATACAAGAAAAGCATATCCCTTCTTTTTCATGCCATGGTCCTTGTTGTTCACAGTCGTCATCTAGCGACATACTTCCAAAAGAACAAAGTAATCAAATGCATATCTTGGCAATTTTAATGGGGTATTTTCATAACCCCCAACTTAAAGGTAGGTGAACCTATCAAACTGAATATAAAATCTCCCATATCTCATCACTAATGAAGCAACCCAGGGGAAATTCTCAATTCAAGGTTACCTTCAATCTTCCTTACAGAAAACATGAGAAAAGCATCATTGACACGACGATAATCCTTCATTCCAATTTTTCTTTGCAATTGAGGGAAATATTCATACACAAGTTTGTCTGGTGTCAAAGATCCTTGATTTCTTAACCCTACCTAGACAACCTCTTTGTTGGCTAAAATATAGAACAAATAAGAGCACATGTAAAATGAGACATTCTAATGAAAGTTGGCCAGCTATTCGTTTAATTGATCACTGATCATTTTATCCTAGTTGATATATTGGCACTCACTACACACCACCAAAATGAATTGGCACATCCATTTCTCAAACAAATAAGACTCTACACTTCCAATGACACTGTGTAATAAAGTGATCATATCAGAAATTTCTTCTTTGAAATGCACTCTTTTTAAATTGGTGGGAACTTGACGTTTTACCTTCTTCTCCACTTTCAACCAGTTCCTTGCGATAGAGTTCAAACACCAATCTTTTTTTTCTAGAAAATAATTCCATCCCATGGTGATAAACATCTCTATGAATTCTTCTCTATCAGGTAATCTCAATGCACGAGAAACATCTTTTGCGTCAATTTTAGTAATCATAGAGTTGTCAAAGGCTCTTATCTCTTGTGAATCGCACATGTAACAACAAATTCTGGACATGACACAATAGGTGGAAAACCCCCAGCGCGAGCTAACCCACTTGTTAGAATTTTCTCAGCTATAGGTGTCCTGGGGTTTTCCTCCATTCGAGCCCAAAAATCACCCAAGTCTATATGTACAAGCTTAATATCTCTCACCTTAGCCAAACCATTCTCAATAATTAAAGCAATAGGAAAGCCCTGGTATTTATACTTCATCTTTACTTGTTTGAGAAAATAGAAAACAAAAGCTTCTATAACTTCTAGAGGTGCCAAATAAATTTCCAAAACATCTGGGGGAGACAAACAATCTAAACTCATGAAAGAAAACTATTCTTCCCATTGAAATGACTCAAGAAATTCAAATTTATCAGAGTAAGGAGAGAGTGAGAAGGAGTGCCAATTAGCTAACTATTGGCGTTTCAATTCGCACCTCTGGTATGCGATTTGGAAACGGACAGCTATGCACAGATAAACTGCTCTCCTATTGGAAGGGGGAGTTCCCTTTCTTGCTGATGTTCGCTGAAAAGATAACTTGAATGAAACTTCACCTATCTTCTTTTTGATTCTCAGCTGCAGAGCACAAGGTTATAAAACTCTAAACGCTACAGAAGAGGTTTTTCCTTTTTAATAAAACTTCTACTACAACTAGCATAGACTAATGATGCTTTCAACCTCCGGAGTAAATTCAGAGCAAAGGAAGTTGAAAGTGAACGGGGAATAATTGTTAACACAAAAACTCAAGTAGTTTTCCTCCATATTTACACCACAAGACTAAGAGTACTTTAATGATGAAAGCTGAAAATGAAAGCCACAGAAGCTACACATCTGACAACAAAAACTTGATGAATCGATATAGAATATCAGAGCAAAGTAGGCATGAGATTTCTATTCAATATCAGAAAGTTTAATACAACTCCAGGACAGCCAGACTACAGCAAAAGGTAGGCATACAGTAAGCGATCAAACACCGGAGAACACTGAACACAAATGAACAGACACTTGGAATAACAATGTTTGCAGGCTAGAATAGGCACAGCAAATTTGCTATCACAACTACCATTACCAACAATGGGCAAGGATACCCTTATTTATACTAAAATCAAAGGAGTAGGGAACCCTAAAATCTCCTTGATTAACCCTAACTTGCCAACTCGCAAGCTTTATTACTATTCTAAGACAAAGATACAATAAACAAATGCTTTAAAGCAATCTGCTTTAAAGTAAAGAAGATTCCAACTATCACAAAGCGATTTCTTTCTAAATATAGGATGGATGAGCTTAGGATGAAAGCACGTGCTTTAAAACAAAAAGCATATGTTTTAAAGCTGCTTTATTTTGGAATGCATCCTCATCAACATTCTAGCTTTTTGGTGATGTCATCCGTTGATATTCTTTTGCTGATTTCTTCTAAAAAGTTGATTCTGAGCGAAAAAAGCTGGCACATGGGTTTTGTAGATAATTCCATTTCTAAGCAACCCAGATTGTCAGATTTTGAAAAAGCAGAGATTTTTTCTCGAAAAAGTAGGAAAAAAGCAGTTTCCCAAAAAAAAGCACAACTCCTAATCTTCAAGAGGATGATAATCTAGATGGACCCATCTTGACGAAAACTGAAAAAGCTCTGGTCAGATTTCTGAAAAATGATCTCCTTGAAACAAGGACCTTGAAAAAGCAAGCCTTTCTTCTTCCTCAACTCGAATCTATGAAGAACACTGAAAAAGCACCTGGTTTGGGTCTTCGAATCTTTGTTGAAAGAAAAATAAAATCTTTCCTCTGGATGCAACCTGCAAAAAATAATGAAATAAAGAAGCCCAAAGCTTGTCTTTATAAATCTTTTGGTCGAAAAATCAACTTTACTTGTGTGAGAAGAAAACTTCATCCTCATCCATGAAGAAAGCATCTTTTAAAGCATAAATCCAAGTGGATATCTTCGAATAGGAAGAATCCCTATTTTGTAGGAGCCTATGGCTTCATGTGCAAGATGACAAAAAATATCTTCTTTGATGATGTCATCGAATGCGCGAGTTGGAAGAAGTGTTAACAAAATTTTCTTCATTTTCGACACTTCAACACTCGTTTTGACTCAAATATGGCCTGTCTCCGACTTTGACAAGGTGGAAAAATGTCATCATGAACTGAAAAAGCTAACTGATCCTGACATTTTGAAGATTGATCAACTGAGATTCCATCCCCTGCCTCCGTTCGACGATCTGACATCATTTGACCAAGTTTGACCTCCCTGAAACTGCCAACAGGTGAAGATTGGTAACAAGGCATGTCGGAAAACACTGAAAACACAAAAATATTCTAACACTGCACAAGATGGGCGCCCCAAGCCTCCTGGGGCGCCCAATTTCCCAACACTTAGCCATTTTTGTATTTTTTCAATTTTTACAATTTCTTGGTTTGCGTGCGCGTTCCGGAGGCACAGGACCCCTGTTTAGCTGTCGATTTCTAACAACTGGGATGAAAATGAGTTTGATGATCTGGCAAATATGCGAGCCTGATGAAAACTGAGCTGATTGTACCTTCTATTTGCCTCGAGAAATGTGCCAAACTGATCAACACTGAACCGGAGCGGGCTGACGGAAGGAGATTTGTGTTTTTCAAGAAAAACATGAAAAATAATCTAACACTGGAGAGTTTGGGTGCCCCAAGCCTCCAATGGCGCCCAGTTTGTCAACACTTAGCCATTTTTTCAAAAATTATCAATTTTGTACCTTTTCTCGATTTCCGTGCCGACAGCGCATGTTCGATCTTCAATTTTAGTCGTTCTGATGACTGTCGAGGTGGGATAGAGGGTGATCTGAGTAGTTTGAACATATCTGTGATGAAATCCTAGCTTTGACTGACTTTTGACCAAGTTTGACTAACCGGAAAGGAGCTGACGGAAGCATTTTTGACTTTTCTCGAAAAATGTGAAAAAAAATAACACAGGAGAGGATGGGCGCCCCAAGCCTGCAGGGGCGTCCAGTTTCACTAGAATTAGCCATTTTTGTGATTTTCCAACTTTTCCATTCACCTTAGATCCATCTTGCATCATTTTGCGTGCATCGTCAAGTCGACGGCCGTTTGTCAGTTTTGCGTCGTCGAAACAGCGTTGGAAACTCGTTGAAGAGATTTGGCAAGTGAACTTTTCTATGTTGATGACTTTCAAGCTCATGCTTCACCTTGTGAAAAAACAAAAATGACCCAATAGAGAAAACTTGGTCGTTTGAAGATTCCGTCTGAACCACGCCGATCGTGAAGGAAAATCGACCAATGAGAATCGAGCACGACACCTGATTTGGAGATTCTATTTTTAGAAACTTTCTATTTTTAGAAATTTTTGCCAACATCCATATCTCAAGAAACCTAGAAAACCTAACTCGACGTCTATTTTTAGAAATTTCTAAAAATAGAAATTTCTATTTTTAGAAATTTTGCTTTTTTGACTTTTTGACAAAAAATTTTCTAGACTTGTTTCAAAATGCCTTGATGAAGCAAAAAATTTGGTTGGGTACAACAATTGGCTCTGTCTGGGGACCATGGAGGATACTTACAGCATAGGAGAACTAAGAATCTCTGGACTTTTGCAAGTTGGACCAGTGCCTTATCAGTTGGGCAATAGAGTCAAGTCACATTCCTAATCACCTAGAACAAGACTTTTCCCTACATCACCTAAGACTGGACTTCCTAAAATCACCTAAGAAGTTGGAACTTCACAACACAAGGAACACAACTGTCACATTACGGAAAGGGGAAAAACATTACGACATAACGGTCACATCACAGAAAGGGGAAACACATTACGAGAACAAAAAGTGTTTCACGTGCTCTTTCTCCTGAGCGAGGATGAGAAGAGATTAGGATTGTCACATGAAACCGTCAATCGGCTCATAAAAGTAAGATCCGTCTCTCTTTAGCTGTGAAGATTGCCTTGGTATCACAAAACTTTTCTCTCTCTGCAACATCCTCTCAAAGAGCCATGATTCAAGAGGGTATTCACGTTCAGGCCATGAGAAGTTCCTGAGAAACTGATTGATATGCCAGGGATTAGGTGGAGCATCTTCCTCCAATGCAAGCAACCTCTGTGATAAGTGGAGATACAGAACTTCTTTCTAAAGATATACAGGAAAGTCTTGTGGCCAAAGTACATCTATGGGAATGGTCATCACCACATATTGAATATGAGTTTCATTTATATCTTGCACACACGCAACTTTGTATTCAGTCAATGCATCATCTTCTGGAAAAGGTGCAAGCTGCTCATACACGACTCTCATCACTGATTCTTGGCTTATAGGATCCACAACCGTCGTTGCCCATTTTTCAAGTGCTACAGGGGCTTCTTCATCGGTTGTGTTTTCGTCCATCCACTCTCCAAAATCTGACGAACCGTCAAGATCTGAATGCTTAAACTCCTGAACATCTTCACCTGATAGCTCACTTTCCCATTCATTACCTGGAATCTCATCATCCTCTGTAGGATACTCTTCTTCAATGCGAATATCCATCATCACTTCTTCAGCATTCATGTATCTTTCTTCTTCTATAAAAGGAGTAGAATCAAAGATAGCTTCATCTGAGTCATATGTTTCCTCTTCTTCTTCTTGATCAATCTCACACATAGCATATCTCACAAGACATTTGTCAAGAATCTCTGATTTTTCAATATCATCCTCTTTAGTGACCAAAACTGAATATTCCATGAACTGCTCTTCTCCATCAACCTCTTCATTTGTTGCATTCCACACTGGTTGCATAATATCAGTAAAGTCTTTTTCCTGTGTAGGTTCATAGATGGATTCAACCTCGTCCTCTTCACTAGTATGTATGAAAGATTCTCGAGATGTAGGTGAAGATGGGCTAAACAGTAAAAGAAAATTTACAATATCCTCTATTGAAGAATCACTCTCCAAGTGATGTAGAAAACTGTCGAGATCCAATGATGAATCTTCCATATGATCTCCATTTTTGAGAAATTCCTCCAATGATGAATCATCTTCAAAATGAAGAAGATCTTGTTCTTGCTCCAATTGCAATGTTTCTTTGGTCTCTTCTTTGGATATATCTGACACAGGGTCTTCAAACCAACCTTCAAAAGATGAGAAGAACAAATCAGATTCTTCATTGATCTCTGCAACATATTTGATCTCTTCCTTGTAATTTTGCTCTTGAAAAGATTGTTGCACTTCTTCTTCAAAGAAAGTTTGCAAATTACACATTTCTTCGGATACTTCCTCTAATTCATCAACCACATAGACAACCTCTTGATTCTTTTTAGTTATATCAGACAACATAACATATGTACCAGAATCTGTTTCTTGATATAGCACTTGTGCTTGAGGATCTTGAGATTTCACCACCGCAAACCATGACTTGGTTTCTGGTTCCAATTTGAAATTACCTTTCTTTAAAGGAATGGTCGTATATGACCAATCCAATTGTATTTCTCCTCCAAGATCTTTGCAGAAACTTCTACTTAGCAGCATCCCATAGCTGGCTAGGATGTCAGCTACCAAGATAGTCATCATTATTTTCTTCTTTGGGCAAGCCGCTAATCGAACTTGAGCATCCTTCAATTGTCCAACCAATGGCACTGATTTAGACTCAAGCGAATAACACTTGTCATGTGTTTTGGTGCATGAGAGTCCCAAAGCATTCATTACCTGCAAAGGCATGATGTTGTCTGAGGCTCCTGAATCAATGATACAATTGCTCAATTTATAACCTCCTATATACAGAGAAATATAGAAGGGCTTTGGCTTCTCTCCTGCCGGAAAAGAAGATTCTAGCAATGTGGGTTGCATGAAAGTATCTTTCTTGACATACTTGACTATTCTATCTAGCTGATTTGGATGGTCTTGAAGATACTCTAGCTGAGAAATCTGCACCTTTGTCTTCATCATGGAATCTACTATATCAAAATTTGTTGAAGATGAATTTTGAGTAGTTTGAACACTTTCACGTGATGGCTGAGCATTGGAAGTGGAAGCCACTTCCTTCTCCTTTTCTTTTGGTCTTTGTCTATCCTCTCCTTCCTTCTGTGCTTTAAAATGTTAAGTACATGTAAACACAGGAGTTGAAAGATTTTCATGATTCATTACAAGAGAATATTGACGAAAATCATCTTGTTCTTCCTTCATTATAACGGGTTCGTTCTGGAAGTATCCCGTGGTAGAGTCACCATCGAAGTTGTTCGTCTGTGGTAAGACAACATTCGCACTTGGGGAAGGAACAATGTTTGAAATAGTTGCAGCATCAACATATCCCATGATTTGATTCATCCTTAAATTTTCAGGACACGTGGCTCCAGTATGTGCATCAGTCTCATGAAAGGAACAAAACACTACATTTTGAGCAGCATCGACTACTTGCCTTGGTGGTGGTGCTGGCAACCTGGGCCTATAGTTATTGAAAGGCTGAAAATTGTTCCTCTTAGGCTGATATGGTTGCTGTGGTTGGTATTGTTGTTGCGCGGGTTGCCCCTGAGTAGGCAACTGTCTCTTCATGATAGTCACTTCGTTTGCTACCTTATGCAGCAGTGGATCTGCAGAGCTCTGAACTAGAGGCCTGATTGAATCTGTTTTCATCTTGCCAGAGGTAATCATGTCATCCTCTAACTTGATGGCATTTTCTTGTGCATTGGATAATTCTGTTTCATTAGCCGATCTCAAAAAGAAGGCTATCTCAGAAGGAAGAGCGTTAATGAAACTGCTCAACAGAATTTGCGGAGATGGATTAAGAGTATGAGAAAGACGTGTAACTAGGCAATTAAACCTTGCCACAAACTCCCTCATTGGTTCATTGTTTTCCATCTTTGAATTTGAGAGTTGGGCAAACAATCTGTGACCATCTTCGGTAGGCTTGAACCTTGCCAAGAATTTCTCGCTCATAGTTGCCCAACTTGTAATGATTCCTGGTTCCAGATGATTGAACCAATCAGCAGCATTTCCCGCGAGAGTCTCAATGAAGAGACGCACGGCAACATCTTCATGTGATACATGCAAAATAGCGCAAGCTGTTGTGAATGCAGAGATAGGATGTTGAGTTCCATCGCCATGGAACCGAGGAAAGTGCTTCCTTGATCCCTTTGGTAAATCATGATGTGCTTGTAGGGCCAAAGGTCCAATGTTATTACCCCAAGGCAATGGTGGCGGTCGCCTTTGATTTGGATCATTGTGATTGTTGTTATTTGCATCACCCATTGCTCTAGGCTGGATTATTGGTTCTTCTAGTAATTCTTCTTGCTTGACTTCAGGAACTATCTGAATTTCTCAAGCTATGTTGGATGCTTCTCCAACTTTTGTAGAATCAAGATCTTGAAAGAAAGGATCCGTAGCACTGCCTTTTCCTTTTCTTGAATAAACCCTGTGAGCCAGGATTATCTATTGCCATGCGGGAGGTGGTAGTACTGGTCTTCCTGCTGCAAGATCTGCTTCGTGTTCTTCTTCGTCAAGGATAGCAGCTGCGTTTCTCCACTGATCAGGACTTTCCTTTTGCACAAATATGAAACTTCTAAGGTTCTAATGATGTCCATTTGCTCTCCTTCCACTCGTACAAGATTTGGTTGAATAACAGGTGGTGTAAGATTTGGTTGTTGAACTGGAGTAGAAGGACGCCAGAGAGTCATTACCGTGTCATAAGCCTAAGCTTGCTTGAAGTTTTATGCCTCGTGCCCCACGGTGGGCACTAGAAAACTGTTGGTGTTTCAATTCGCACCTCTGGTATGCGATTTGGAAACGGACAGCTATGCACAGATAAACTGCTCTCCTATTGGAAGGGGGAGTTCCCTTTCTTGCTGATGTTCGCTGAAAAGATAACTTGAATGAAACTTTGCGTATCTTCTTTTTGATTCTCAGCTGCAGAGCACAAGGTTATAAAACTCTAAACGCTGCAGAAGAGGTTTTTCCTTTTTAATAAAACTTCTACTACAACTAGCATAGACTAATGACGCTTTCAACCTCCTGAGTAAATTCAGAGCAAAGGAAGTTGAAAGTGAATGGGGAATGATTGTTAACACAAAAACTCAAGTAGTTTTCCTCCATATTTACACCACAAGACTAAGAGTACTTTAATGATGAAAGCTGAAAATGAAAGCCACAGAAGCTACACATCTGACGACAAAAACTTGATGAATCGATATAGAATATCAGAGCAAAGTAGGCATAAGATTTCTATTCAATATTAGAAAGTTTAATACAACTCCAGGATAGCCAGACTACAGCAAAAGGTAGGCATACAGTAAGCGATCAAACACCGGAGAACACTGAACACAAATGAACAGACACTTGGAATAACAATGTTTGCAGGCTAGAATAGGCACAGCAAATTTACTATCACAACTACCATTACCAACAATGGGCAAGGATGCCCTTATTTATACTAAAATCAAAGGAGTAGGGAACCCTAAAATCTCCTTGATTAACCCTAACTTGCCAACTTGCAACCTTTATTACTATTCTAAGACAAAGATACAATAAACAAATGCTTTAAAGCAATCTGCTTTAAAGCAAAGAAGATTCCAACTATCACAAAGCGATTTCTTTCTAAATATAGGATGGATGAGCTTAGGATGAAAGCACGTGCTTTAAAACAAAAAGCATATGTTTTAAAGCTGTTTTATTTTGGAATGCATCCTCATCAACATTCTAGCTTTTTGGTGATGTCATTTGTTGATATTCTTTTGCTGATTTCTTCTAAAAAGTTGATTCTGAGCGAAAAAAGTTGGCACATGGGTTTTGTAGATAATTCCGTTTCTAAGCAACCCAGATTGTCAGATTTTGAAAAAGCAGAGATTTTCTCGAAAAAGCAGGAAAAAAGCAGTTTCCCAAAAAAAAGCACAACTCCTAATCTTCAAGAGGATGATAATCTAGATGGACCCATCTCGACAAAAACTGAAAAAGCTCTGGTCGGATTTCTGAAAAATGATCTCCTTGAAACAAGGACCCTGAAAAAGCAAGCCTTTCTTCTTCCTCAACCCGAATCTATGAAGAACACTGAAAAAGCACCTGGTTTGGGTCTTCGAATCTTTGTTGAAAGAAAAATAAAATCTTTCCTCTGGATGCAACCTGCAAAAAATAATGAAATAAAGAAGCCCAAAGCTTGTCTTTATAAATCTTTTGGTCGAAAAAGCAGCTTTACTTGTGTGAGAAGAAAACTTCATCCTCATCCATGAAGAAAGCATCTTTTAAAGCATAAATCCAAGTGGATGTCTTCGAATAGGAAGAATCCCTATTTTGTAGGAGCCTATGGCTTCATGTGCAAGATGACAAAAAATATCTTCTTTGATGATGTCATCAAATGCACGAGTTGGAAGAAGTGTTAACAAAATTTTCTTCATTTTCGACACTTCAACACTCGTTTTGACTCAAATATGGCCTGTCTCCGACTTTGACAAGGTGGAAAAATGTCATCATGAACTGAAAAAGCTAACTGATCCTAACATTTTGAAGATTGATCAACTGAGATTCCATCCCCTGCCTCCGTTCGACGATCTGACATCGTTTGACCAAGTTTGACCTCCCCGAAACTGCCAACGGGCGAAGATTGGTAACAAGGCATGTCAGAAAACACTGGAAACACAAAAATATTCTAACACTGCACAAGATGGGTGCCCCAAGCCTCCTGGGGCGCCCAGTTTCCCAACACTTAGCCATTTTTGTGATTTTTTCAATTTTTACAATTTCTTGGTTTGCGTGCACGTTCCGGAGGCACAGGACCCCTGTTTGGCTGTCGATTTCTAACAACTAGGATGAAAATGAGTCTGATGATCTAGCAAATATGTGATCCTGATGAAAACTGAGCTGATTGTACCTTCCGTTTGCCTCAAGAAACGTGCCAAACTGATCAACACTAAACCGGAGCGGGCTGACGGAAGGAGATTTGTGTTTTTTGAGAAAAACATGAAAAATAATCTAACACTGGAGAGTTTGGGCACCCCAAGCCTCCAAGGGTGCCCAGTTTGTCAACACTTAGCCATTTTTTCAAAAATTGTCAATTTTGTACCTTTTCTCGATTTCCGTGCCGATAGCTCATGTTTGATCTTTGATTTCGGTCGTTCTGACGACTATCGAGGCAGGATGGAGGGTGATTTGAGTAGTCTGAACATATCTATGATGAAATCCTGGCTTTGACTAACTTTTGACCAAGTTTGACCAAGTTTGACCAACCGGAAAGGAGCTGACAGAAGCATTTTCGACGTTTCTCGAAAAACGTGAAAAAAAAACTAACACAGGAGTGGATGGGTGCCCCAAGCCTCCAGGGGTGCCCAGTTTCACCAGACTTAGCCATTTTTGTGATTTTCCAACTTTTCCATTCACCTTGGATCCATCTTGCATCGTTTTGCGTGCATCGTCGAGTCGACGGCCGTTTGTCAGTTTTGCGTCGTTGAAACAGTGTTGGAAACTCGTTGAAGAGATTTGGCAGGTGAACTTTTCTGTGTTGATGACTTTCGAGCTCATGCTTCACCTTGTGAAAAAGCAAAAATGACCCAGTAGAGAAAACTTGGTCGTTTGAAGATTCCGTCTGAACCGCGCCGATCGTGAAGGAAAATCGACCAATGAGAATCGAGCGCGACACCTGATTTGGAGATTCTATTTTTAGAAACTTTCTATTTTTAGAAAGTTTTGCCAACATCCATATCTCAAGAAACCCAGAAAACCTAACTCGACGTCTATTTTTAGAAATTTCTAAAAATAGAAATTTCTATTTTTAGAAATTTTGCTTTTTTGACTTTTTGACGAAAAATTTTCTAGACTTGTTTCAAAATGCCTTGATGAAGCAAAAAACTTGGTTGGGTACAACACTAACCTATTTATGAGAGTTTGTGTTCTTCACTTGCAGTAGACGTAGTCTAGAGACTCTCTGAAGTATACCAGCTGTAATGCAGAATAAGATATCCGCAAGAGTGGCAACCCTAATGAAATGTCTCAATAAATCTTATTAATTTTGGTAGCATGCATGGTTGTACCATTCATAAATGATCTGCCTTAATTCTTTTTTGAAAAATGTGCAATCACACTTTTCAAGACATTCCATATTTATTACGAAATGACAAGTGTCACTTCTTTCGTGCATGTTAATTAATGGAAAGAAGGCTCTTTGAAAAGTGGACCGAGCTTTGAGTCAGAGGATCAATAATTTTTAGAACCCACAAACCATCAGTCAGGAGTTCGGAAGTTCGAAGAACTCCTGACTCATCGACTATGAAGGACTTAGCACTAGGACTAACACAAAGGCGACAACAAAGACAACTATGACTTTAGATCTGAAGAGTCAAGAAATCAGAAGGTTTCAAAACTTTGGAACCCATTGACTAAGGTTTTGAAAAACATGAAATTGCTGACTGTGAAGGAAAAACACCTAAGTAAAGGTCGTGAATTAGTTCAAGGGGTGAAACGATAAATAATAGAGGAAACACTTACTTGACACATAAATGGCAAATTTTTTGAAAAATCGATAACAATGGCAAGGGAATAATCTATTGTTCTGAAACTTCTTTTTTATAGAGCTATATGATATGACAATAATCAAATCCCTCTAAAAGTAGACTTATTCTCAATGATTGGAGGAAAGTGATGTCACTCCCAACTTCTTCCGTAGGTACTCAAAAGTTTCCTTAGGAAGTGAGTTGGTGAAGATTTCTGCAATCTATTCTTTGGTGGCAACTTACTCCAACTTCACTTACTGATCAGCAACCTGTTCTCTTAATAAATGATACTTAATCAAAATGTGCTTTGTCCTAAAGTGCACGACTAGATTCTTGGAAATGTTAATCTCACTCGTATTGTCACAGAAAATGGAGATGGGATGCTCATATTCTACTTTGATGTCCTTCAAAGTCTGCTTCATCCATGAAAACCATGTGCAACAAGAAATTGCTGCAATGTATTCCACTTTGGTTGTAGACAAAGAAATAGATGTGTGTTCTTACTCAACCATGAAACAAGATAATCTCCTAGAAAGAATGCACCTCCACTCGTGCTCTTTCTATCATCAATGTTTCTAGCCCAAATCTGCATCTGTGTATACTGTGAGGGTGAAATTTTCACCTTTTGGATACCACAATCTAAAGTCCATAGTGCCCTTAAGATATTTAAGTATCCTTTTTATTGCATTCACATGTGTGTCCTTTAGTGTAGCCTAAAATCAAGCCACATACCCAACCGCTTGCATAATATTATGGTGCAGGAGCACCTAACACCAGGTGGCCTCCATGAGGCATTCAAATTCATGTTTTGTTAGAAAATCATGTTTTGGGTTGTAATAAGGTCTATTTGACCAATGCATGTCATTTCTGTTTGTATCTGGGTTCTTCAAGACCTAGAACCTATGTTTATAAGTCCCAAGTAATTAGGTTGCATTTGTCAAGTTGTTAGACGGTTGGTCTCCTAGCCGCTTGGAGACGGTTAGTTTTCTCCCAGCAGCTTGGAATCAGTTAGTTTTTCTCCCAGCCGCTTGGAATGGGTTGGTGTTCCTCTGGCGAGTTTATAAAAACCAAGGAAATGAACAAGATTAGATATATTGTAATCAAATCGAAGAGGAGATTGAATGTAATTGTGCGAATGTAATTGTGCATTGTGTTAAGGAGAAACTAAACTATTCTGTGTCGTCAATTTGTTTTCCATTCTCTGTAATTACAAATTGCATAGTTGTAGTTTTCTTTTCCTTTCTGTACTTCTGTTGTTGTAAAATGTCCCTGTGAAGCATTCCGCTGGTGAGATTTCTGTCGAAATTAGTGGAATGGCTTCGTTGTATCATATTTATTTGTTTCCTGTTTTGTTCATTGTTGGGTGGTGCAGATGTTCCAGACTGAGGATTGTGCATAGTAGACAGCCTAGCATCTCCATGTGCTAGGGTTTAATTGGAGGAGTTGGAGTTGTTATCGGTGAGACAGAGGCCATCGACAAAACATTCCTCACTCAGAGCGATAAGGATAGTCTGGCTGAAGAGAGGTTTAAGCCATTGAAAGGAAGTCGCGGTCTAGAGATTCTTATCAGGGTGATAAGAGACAAGTGATACTGACAAAGATCCATCAGGAGGAATCGACTAGTGGTAAGAGATCTTAGGGTTTGGCTAAAGGCATTCGTCACACTAATGAGTAGTTGGTCCATCGGCACATCGGCCTAAGTATGTAAGCAAGCACCAATGACAAGGGTCTCACCGAAGACACTAGCATCAGTGTAAGTTTCGTATCGTTTCACCAAATGTATATTGCAAATGCATATCGCAAAAGCATATTGAGAATATATGTTGAGAAAGCATATTGAGAATGTATATTGTGAATGCATCTTTCGTCGGATACAAACGGTGATCGGTCGTAACGGTGAAATCAGGGTAAAGAAACTTTAGTCCATGGGTAATAGCAAGTCACGCCAAGCATATACTAAGTTGGTGTATCGGTACATCAGCCAAGGTTCATAAGTGTTCACCGATGATCTAAGTCATGCCGATAACAAAAAGAGAAGGGCAGATCGCTGAGACATGAGTCGGACTCTCACCGATTGATTTTTGATCAGTTGTGTGCTTCCACTGAGCGCTCCCCATCATATTAGGTTATGTAGTTGTTACATACAATAATCTTCCAATCATTGATCTGTACAAAGTTTTATTATCTTAAGGAGATTCATTATCCTTGCTCAATTTGCATCCTGTAACCATGGAGGTGCTCATAGGATTGCAATTCTCAATCCTAAATTTCTTCAACATCTCCTTAATGTACTTGGTTTGAGAGATAAATATGCCTCTATCTAATTGTAAAATTTACAAACCAAGAAAGAAAGACAACTCACTAGCATAGACATTTCAAACTCCTTCTGCATGTTAATGGAAAATTCTTGACAATTTTTTTCACTTTTACCTCCAAAAATGATATCATCAACATAGACAACAATAATCAACATGTAATCCACCTTCATTTTTAACATAAAGATTGTTGTTTGCAATACCTCTTTTGAAGCCTTGCTACTGTAGATAATTGTCTAATCTTGCATACCAAACCCTGGGGGCTTCTTTTAGGCCATAAAGTGAATTCCTTAGCTTGCAAACATAGTTCTGATTTTCTAAAATAATAAATCCATTAGGTTGTTCAATGTAAAATTTTTCCTCCAAGTTTCCATTCAGAAAGGCTGATTTTACGTCCATTTGATATACTTTGAAATTTTTGAAACTGGCAAGGGCTAAGAATATTCTTATAGCTTCCATTCTAGCAACTAGAGCAAAATTATCTTCAAAATCATTCCCTTCAACTTGAGCATATCCCTTGCAAACAAGTCTTGCCTTGTTCCTTACAACTTGACCATGGTTATTTAACTTGTTCCTAAAAACCCATTTTGTGCCAATGGCATTCTTGTCCTCAGGTCTTGGGACAAGTTGCCAAGTTTCATTCTTCTCAATTTGATCAAGCTCCTCTTCCATGGCCTCTATCCAATGCTTATCTTCAGCTGCTTCTTTGAAACTCTTAGGTTCAATTTTGGACAACAAAGATATGTCTTCATCTTCTGAATAATTTACCATCCTTCTTGTTGTTCTTGTCCTACCATCTTGTATTATCAAATATTCTAGATGATTCCTTTGTATAAACTTAGATGGTGTTTTTGTTGGTACTTTTGATGGTGTATTTTGCTCAACTGTTTCAACTTCTTTTTCTTCTACATTTTTTTTGTCTTCATTGCACTCCTCATTTTGATCATCAACCTCATGTATCTTTTCTAAAAGATTTATTTCTTCATCAAATTTTATGTTTGCACTTTCAAAAACTTTATGCAACCTTTTATTATAGCATTTGTAGGCTTTACTCTTTGAAGAGTATCCAAGAAAAATTCCTTCATCTATTGTTGGATCAAATTTTCTGAGATTGGCTTCATCTCTTCTAATATTGCATGGACTACCAAACACTTTAAAGTACTTCATCGATGTTGGCCTACCTTTCCATAATTCATAATATGAAGTCTTGCTTCCATTTACTCTTATTAGACCACAGTTCTAAATATAAACAATAGTATGAACTACTTCTCTCCAGAAAGAATTAGGAGTCTTGGACTCATTTAGCATGCTTCAAGCCATCCCCTGAACTGTCCTATTTTTCCTTTCAACTACACCATTTTTCTATGGTGTTCTTGCAGCTAAAAATTGTCTCTTTATACCATGTTTTTCATAGAAATTTTTAAATTCACTTGAAGTGAATTCTCCACCTCTATCTGATCGAAGACATTTGATCTTCTATCCAGTCTCATTCTCCACTAAGGCTTTGAATGCCTTAAATTTGTCAAAGGCTTCAAATTTTTCCTTTAGGAAAGCAACCCAAGTCATTCTAGATAAATCATCTATTAAAAGCATGAAATATATTTCACCTTGCAAACTCCTTGTTCTAATTAGCCCACATAAATCTGTATGAACCAGCTCTAGAGGCTTTGATGTAGAATACTCCTTGGAATTAAAACTTCCTCTAGTTTGTTTTCCCAATTGACATTCCTTACAAATTATGTTTGAAGGTTTCGAGAGCTTTGGCATAACTCCCATCGCTTCCTTGTGGCTTATCTTAAAAAGGTTGTCAAAACTTAAGTGCCCCAATCTCTTATGCGATAGCCAAGTTTCATCTTCTTGAGTCATACAACACTTCTCACTTTTGATATTATTAAGAATGTAGAGATTGTTGCTTGCTTTACTAGATTCAACAATGGGTCTGCATGATTTACTTATTTCACATCCTTTAGAATTGAAAATAAGATTGTGTCCTTGGTCACACATCTATCTCACGGTAAGAAGATTATGTTTCAAACCTTCAAAAAAAAAAACATTTTCAATTTTTGTTCCTCCATCATCTAGAACAAGATTGCCTTTACCTGAAATCTTAGTTGAAGCATTGTCTCCAAACCTTACTGCTCCACCATTCTTTCTTTTCAAGGTGAGAAATTTGCTTCTATCACCCGTCATATGTCTTGAGTAGCCACTATCAATGTACCATTGATCACATTCATTTTGTGCATGTAGGGTTGTTTGAATGATCATAGAGTTTTCTTTTTCTTCTACTTTCTTATTTCTCCAAACTTTTGAATTTTCTTTCTTTTCCTTGGCCTTTTTCTCTTCCTTCTCATTTTGTTTAGAAGACTCTACAAAATTAATTCTAAAAACCATTGCAGTATGGCCAAAATTATTGCATTTGTAGCATATGACATTAAAATTCATTAAAAGGGAAAAAGAATTTAGATTCCTATTCATGAAATCTTGATTCTTGTTCTTGTTCCATGTAGAATTATTTCTAGGATATTCTCGATATTCCCTACCTCTATGACTTAAACTATTGCTTGCTTGTACCCTACAATCCATAGCCTTATGACCAAAATGATTGCATGAAAAATAATAATCATAAAAATAGTTAAGAAACTTGGTTATTTGAGGTTTCCTGAATGGAAGAGGTTTTTTTAAGATATTATTTATAATCTCAAAATGTGAGCTTGCCGTCTGACTTTCTTTTACCTTCTTTCCTTCACTTTTGAGACTATTTGCATAACTTTTCTCTTTTTCTTCATTTGTTTTCTTGAAATTTTTAGCTGCTTTGAAACTTTGGCCTTCTTCATATCCAAGGCCACTTTTATCAAATGTAGACTTTAAAGAATCGATGATCTTGTTCAAAGTTTCTACACTCTTTTTATTCTTCAATTCCCTATTTGCTTGAACCACAACTTTACCCAATTGCTTCCTTAGAGAAACAATTTCAGAATCTAGTTTTTCAAAGTTTTCTTCTTTCATCTTCAACTGATTTCTCACTTCTTCCTCAATTATTTTGGCCTCTTCAATCTAAATTTTCAAATCTACAATTATCTTTTTAGCTTCCTCAAAATCTTGTGAGGTTATATCCTTTAATTCATTATCTTCTTGAAGTTGCACTTTCAATTTTGAATTTCTTCTTTTAAGCTTTTCAATCTCATTATAGGAAAGGAAAATCTCTTCTTCAAGATCTACACCTTCATCTTATTCATTAGTCTCATTTTCTGAATCTTCCTTTTGATCACTTTTTTCTTCTTTTGCCATAAAGAGTATTTCTTGTTTTTCACTGAAGGACTCTTCATCACTAACTTCTAATGAGCTGATGTATTCTTTGGAATAAAGACTCTTTTTGGATTTTGAAAATTCCTTTTATTCTCTTGATAACACTTCT
Organism: Cunninghamia lanceolata; assembly: GCA_027924645.1. NCBI lineage: Eukaryota > Viridiplantae > Streptophyta > Pinopsida > Cupressales > Cupressaceae > Cunninghamia > Cunninghamia lanceolata. The sequence continues at coordinate 4,540,809 of BSBN01000918.1, read as the reverse complement.
TGTAGTATTGAGGTTTTTTCTCATTATCGCTGCCCTCATTCTTTATATATGGACATTTGGAAGCAAAATGTCCTACTTTTCTACAATTGAAGCACTTGAAAGGTAACTTGCCTTTGTATTTTCCCAACCCTTTCTTTAGTCTTCTCATGAAGGGAGATTCTTCTTCATCTGAATCATCATTGTCACTTGGTTCATGCTCCTTCATTTTTTCTTTCTTCGAAACTTTGAAGGCAACCTCCCTTTTGGATGGTTGATCAATGGTTCTCATCTCATAGGCAGTTAGGATCCCATGCAATTCATCTTTTGTTAGCTTGTCAAGATCTTTCATTTCTTCGATGGAAAAAACCTTTGCATCAAATCGCAATGGGAGGGACCTTAGGACCTTTGCATAACTTTGGATTCTTCAATCTCTTCACCAAGACCTCTAATGGTATTGGCTATCTCATCCACATGAACTAGGTTATTAACAATATTTTCTTCTTCTTATTCCATTTTGAGGCCTTCAAACTTTCCTCTGTGAGTTTGAAGCTTTGCCTTCTTAACTTTGACATCTCCTTTATGAATATTTTTTTAGCTTATCCCACATTTCTTTTTCGGATTTGCAATGCATCACCTTCATGAACTCAGATTCGGATAGCCCACAAAGAATAGCATTTTTGGCCTTGGCATTACATTCACTAAGCTTCTTTCCAGTAGCATCAATTGGAGGAGTTGAAGGAGCTGTATAACCATCAACAACAGATTGCCAAATATCAAAACCTAGAGCACTCAAATATGTTTCCATTCTTATGCTCCAAAATGCATAAAATTAGTTCCATCAAACAAAGGAGCCCTATTCAAGAAGAAACTATATCCATCATGACCATGTTGATAACTGAGAGGGGGGGGGGGTGAATCAGTTATCCTAATTATTTCTACTTTCATGAACTTTATTAATAATCAATGTAACATTAATTCAAATGAGCTAACATAACCATGAAATGGAAATACACATGACACAATATTTTTGACATGGAAACCCTGTTAAGGGAGAAAACCACGGGGTGATTAACCCAAGATTGTATTCTCTGTTAGAAGAATAGAAATACAAAATGGCACTTGCCAATTAGGGCTCATTGCCTGAGCACACTGCTCACAAGAAGGCATACTGCCTACAAGAGACACACTGTCTACAAAAGGAGTGTTATACAATACTTGAACTAATTGGTAGCATCCACATATGCTGGGGTTCAGTTCCGGTTAGGCTCAGTACACTGATCTGCTGCACTTCATCTTTCCTCTTCTCTTATGCTGCTTTCCTTTCACATACTGGACCTTCCTTACTGCTTCTGCTTTGCTCTACTTTTATTCGCTCATCACATACAACCACAACACATCTCACAATTGAATCCATCGTGTATATATATCCACACAAGTGATTTCATCACCTTTCTAGTTGGCACCCGGAATAGTCAATCTTTTCACAAACTTTCATCTGTCGGCTGAATCCTTGCACACCAGGTAATGCGGATCAATGATATACTTGTGGAAATCATTAATCATGTCAGCTAAACATAATTCATGCCTTCATAACCTTTACCAACATCAACAACACATCCGGAATAATGTCTGATGTTCTGCCAGTCAGTTCTTGCTCTATTCACACTGTCACATGAGAACCCGACACTCAAACATTCATATCTCTTTATCCTTTTCACACCGGAGGCTCAAACCTTGGAATTTATCAGTCAAGATACTCCTCTTGACTTCCCCAAATCCGCACTTCACCAAGATACTTTCTCTGAGGGATCCAGACCTGTCTATCAGATCTCGCCACATGCTATGTTCCTGTTTACCGAACCACAACATTCTTCACTCTGACTTCCAGTAGAGACATACCATGACCTGCGGATGTGTGGGATGAACTTTGTTGCCATCAATGACAACAATCATGAATCCATATAGTGTCTCTTGCCAACAATCTCCCCCTTTGGCATTGATGGCAACACTTAGTGAAAAATGACTAAGTGTTTACACTATGCTCCCCCTTGGCTGATGCTCTATTTTTATATACATTTTCTGGAGCTCCCCCTTAGTTGGATTCCTCATTTTTCACTGCTCTTCACTCCCCCTTTGACATCAATGGCAAAGGGTAGGGTCTGCATACCAAAAGTTTCAAAAAATTTAACTATACTTAGCCGCATATTACATACTCACATAAACTGAAGAATGTCTGCAAAGGATGTCTTCAATTGGACGAGTTCTGTAGCCCAACTTTGCTTCATTCTATCCAAAATTGAAATGTGACCACTCAACAAAACCGCAAAAGCTTCTGCCCTCTTAAGATCTGTTGGATCATTGGTTTGGGTGGTAGTCTGAGCATCACTTATGGCCTCATGCATGGCCTCTAACTTAGGGATAATGATTCTTCTGAGTTCACCCATCCGGCTATTTATGTTCTTCTTTTCCTTCTCAAAATTCTTTATTGCATTTGTGATTGCAATAGTCTGACACTCTTGATTGACTATGGAGGAAGAGAGAGGATCAAAACTTTGAGACAAACTTAGTAGTTTATCCTCTTGCTCTTTTATTTTCTTCTCAATCTCTACTGTTGCTTTGGACTATGAAATACAAAATTTGTATACTTTTCTGCCATCTATAAGAGCATTTTCTAAGCTCTTTATCCCAATATTCATATTCCTTCTATCATTAATGATCAACCCTTGTATCTCTGAGAATCTCTTATTCAAAAACTCCTTCCGGACCTTTTCTTCAGCTGACTTCTCTAGAGAATCAAAATGTGTACTAACACTGCTGACTAGAGTTTTGAGATTATCGGAAGAGGAGGCTGTGGGATCTTTCTGAAACGATGGTATAATCTTTTCAAGCACTCTGGAAGCAGCTTCTATCAACTCACAGTCTTCCATGTGAGACTTTAGGAGTTTTTCTTTAGCCTTGGCATTAGCAAATGAAGCAATCTTCATTATCTGTACCGAAGAAAGAGAATCAAAGTTAAATGGTCCTTGTAGAAGCTCCGGTTCATCAATCTCCATTGTTTCTTTGTTCAGGAATTCTTGGACAGTTTTTGCAGTGTCTCTTGTCGTAGACATATGTTTCTTCTCTTCTGCATTCTTAGGGCTGTCCCTTGGAGCTTTCTCTCCTTCCACATTCTTACCACTATCAGTTGTGGTTTCCTCTGTTGGGGTCTTCTCTTCCTCTGCAACCTTGGTACTGTCAACTTCTTTTTCCTTCACTCCTGCTTCTTTCTCCTGTATTCTGTCTTCTCCTTTAGATCTGGAAGCTGTAGGGGAAACCGGAGGAGAGATATTTGTTTGTTCATGAGCCACCTCTTCCGGAATAGAGGATTCTGAGCCCTTGTCTTTACCAAAGACCTCTGTGATGGCAATGTTAAACTTTTTAAGAGTATTTCGAAGAATCTCTTTAGTCTCTTTTGCCACTCTGTCGGTTTCACCAAGCATGAGTTGATTCATCCTGGCTTTGCTCCGGAACTCATCCTTGCACTCTTTAAAGATCATATTCATTTGCTGCGGAGTGATTGAAGGGAAGAGCTGAATGGCGACCTGTTCCTAGATCTCGAGGTCTTTTGCTTGAGCATTGTTCTTCCTCATTTCAAGCCTCTTCTCTAAGCTTTTGGGAATTAGAGAGATTATTTCAATAAAAGCTTTGTTGTAAGTGTTCAAAAACTGAACTGTGGCTTCCTCCAGAATCTTTTTATCTGCTTCATTATATTCATCATAAAATTCTGTTAAGGTTTGTAGGTTCCCATCCATAGTGACTGCTTTTACTACAACATCCAAGGATAGAGTGGGTTTTTCAGCAAATTCCTCTTCCTTCTCTTCTTCTCCTTGACCGGTAGAATGTTCACCGGATGATTTCTTCTTCTTCTTCAGGTTCCTTATCTCCTCATCTGATTCGGTTTCCTCATCATCTTTTAGGCTAACATAGGACCTTGTTTCCTTTTTCTTTGTTCTCTTTTCTCCTTTTCCAGATGATTGTGCTTCTGGTTTAGATGCCCTTGAGCTTTTGGCAGTGACAGGTGCAGATCTCTTAGATGATCTAGTATGGGTGGAGGTTTCTACCGGAGCACTTTCCTTGCTTTTATTTTCTGCCTCTTTCTTCTCTTCCTCAGCCCTTTCCATCTTTTTCTTGTGGGCATCAAGTGCCTCCTTTGAGATGCCAAGGCCTTGGGCAATATTTTCTACCTCTTTTCTCACCTTCCTCTTGATTTCAGGTTCTCTATGTTGCACATGAATCTTTACACTCAGCTCCTCAAAGGTTCCAAATCTTTCTGTTTTTGAGTCCTTTGGCTGACTGAGCATGTGTTGAACATGCAGCTCTACAATTTTTTTATCAACTTCATACCCCATAGGCATGATCCAGACTATCCTTGGCTCTACTGCCTCCATTAGGCAGTGATCAATGTCTACCATGAAGCACACTCTATCCTTGTATTTCTCAACTACTGATTTGGGGATTCTTTCTCTGACTTGCATTGTATTTTGAAATTACTTGAAGTAACCCCACAGAGCTGTATTCCTTGCCTTAGCATCCCCAAGTTCATGCAAGTAGTCTCTGATTTGAATTGCTACCGGTTTGTCATTTTGCCATACCCATCCATTTGATCCAGGCAGCTCATTCATGAAGTAGAAAAATAGACATAGTATTAGTCCACCATATTTAAAGGAATTCTTCTTGTCCTTTTTGATTTTCTGTATGTTTTCCATTAGTTGGCTCAAAAGAAGTTCACAGAGATCATATTCTGCATTCTTTCTCAGCATCTCATAAGCAGTATATACTACAGTTCCGGATACTGAATTCTCCCTACTGGAGTGATATATCTTGTATCCTATTATCATAGATGCAAACTTGACATCTGGGTCAGTAATATCTTCAATGGTCATTGCCCTCTTATCAAATTTTGATCTAGTGGCCTCAGTTACAATGTTGTTTTTGACAGATTTGAGGACAGGTATCCCTCCGGAGGAGTATAAACCAGTTACTGCCCTAATTGCCTCCTTTGTGATCTTGCAAGGTTTGTTCAACCATAGGAAGTTATCATGCACCCTACTCAATACATACCGGACCCATTCATCTTCTTCAAAACAGGAGAAATGAATGAACTGATCAAAATGTTTCTCCTGGATGCCCTTATATTCTAGTTTAAGCTCAAAAGTATCATCTATCAATTGTTTGTGATAGATGTCTCTCAGTTTGAATTCCCCAAACTCTTCAATATTTGCATGTATGTAAACCCTAATGTCTTCTGTGTGCAAAACGCCATGTGGAACACTAGAGAATGCTCCTAGGGGATCTACCTCCAATGATTTGTATGGATGTTTCTTGAATTCAGGGCGGGGCCTATCAGAGATCTTTACTATATTCAGAGTATGCATCTTTTAAAGCTTTGCAGAGAGATATTGAGAACGGAAAATACCTTTTGCACCTTTCAGTTTCACGTAGTTGGCCAGATTGATTTCTAGATGAATTGACTTCTGCAAATGATCTTTGATGAAGTTGTGGAATTTTGTTGTAGAGCTTCACTTTTTGTTTCTTCTTGAATGCAAAATGAACAAGTGATTAATGAGAAAAACCCTTATATTGCTCCGCAAACCCTAATGTTAGGTTGCAATAACTGCTCGACCTAAGTTATTCCAGTTTGCCTTATTCAGATGACTTGGAGAACCGGATCAATCCTGATCTTTAAACATCATGCGGATCTTCCAAATCTTTACCATAGTTTGTTTGGATGTTGCCCTTATGAACCCTACAATCTGCAATTCTTCTTGTGCCAGTTCCAACACCAATTGATTGGCTGGGGGAACAAGGTCTTCTTTGTGTCTCCCCCTGAGCTAGAGCTCACTTCTTAATTTCTGGAAGGAATATCAGCACCAAAGTGTGGTGCGGATCCAACCTCTACATTCTCTATACTTTTCTTCACCCAAATCTTGTTCGTCTCACTTTTAACTTCATCCGCATTCACCTTTTGTTTACCCTTATCTTGATTCTGATTATGATATACCAGACCTCTTTTGTCCTGATTCTTGCTTCTACAAAATTTTGTACTATGACCGGATCTATTGCAGATTGGGCAAACAACATTTCTTTGCATATTTGACTAATATCCTCTTGATCTGCATTGATTAGCCATATGACCTATTCTATTGCATGCAAAGCATCTACCATTGAATGATTTGTTCATTTGCATATTTATGCATTCATGAGATTTGTGACCATACCTTTTATAGTTAAAACACTATCCGGAGAAAGATGAGTTAGTCTGATTCATTCTCTTTCTGCACTGATTAGCTTTGTGACCAAAGTGATTGCAGTTGTGGCAGTATCCATTGAAGGATGGATATCTTTGAGCATTAGGCTGTCTTACCGGAGGTCTTCTAGGCCTGTTCCATGGATTTTCTGATCCAAAATTCTTCTGACCAGATCCGGAGCTTTCTCCTTTCTCATATCCCAAACCACACTTGTCATCTACCTTCTTTTGACTTCCAAGAAGAACTTCAAGTTGAGCAAAACTTATCTTGGATTTCTCTTTATACTCATTTGTTGTTTGAAGATCCCTTTTGAGAGAGACAATTTGATCCTCAAGTTTTTCTTCATTATCTTTAGCATCTTCAAGATCAGATTCAAGATGTCTGATAATTCTATCCATCTGGTGGCAATCTTCTGATTTCTCCTAGATTATCTTTAGTTTTTCTTTTCTCTTCAACTTCTTGGGTAAACTTCATGACTCCTGATTCCATTTCATGTCTTACCATAATTATTTCTTTTGATAACTTTTCACACAACTCAATTTTTTCCTTCAGCTCTTCATTTGCATTATTTGCTTCACCTTGTCTTGCCAATTGCTGAAGTAGCTCCTTTCTCTTTTTCATAGAGAGACTTAATTTGTCTTTTAGTTCTCTCATGAAATCATCAGCCTGTTTGAGTCTTTCCTTTAATTCATTGACTTCAAAGTTTGACTGTTCAAGATCATCAAGGGTAGTCTTGAGTTGCTACCTTAAACCATATGCATCCATTTGAATTCCCAGATCTTCCTCAAGCTGTTAGGCTCTGTTAGGAGGAACTTAGCTCTGATACCAATTGTTGATAACTGAGACGGGGGGTGAATCAGTTATCCTAATTATTTCTGCTTTCATGAACTTTATTAATAATCAATGTAACATTAATTCAAATGAGCTAACATAACCATGAAATGGAAATACACATGACACAATATTTTTGGCGTGGAAACCCTGTTAAGGGAGAAAACCGTGGGGTGATTAACCCAAGATTGTATTCTCTGTTAGAAGAATGGAAATACAAAATGGCACTTGCCAATTAGGGCTCACTGCCTGAGCACACTGCTCACAAGAAGGCACACTACCTACAAGAGACACACTGTCTACAAAAGGAGTGTTATACAATACTTGAACTGATTGGTAGCATCCACATATGCTGGGGTTCAGTTCCGGTTAGGCTTAGTACACTGATCTGCTGCACTTCATCTTTCCTCTTCTCTTATGCTGCTTTCCTTTCACATACCGGACCTTCCTTACTGCTTCTGCTCTGCTCTTCTTTTATTCGCTCATCACATACAACCACAACACATCTCACAACTGAATCCATCGTGTATATATATCCGCACAAGTGATTTCATCACCTTTCTAGTCGGCACCCGGAATAGTCAATCTTTTCAAAAACTTTCATCTGTCGGCTGAATCCTTGCACACCAGGTAATGCGGATCAATGATATACTTGTGGAAATCATTAGTCATGTCAGCTAAACATAATTCATGCCTTCATAACCTTTACCAACATCAGCAACTCATCCGGAATAATGTCTGATGTTCTGCCAGTCAGTTCTTGCTCTGTTCACACTGTCACATGAGAACCCGACACTCAAACATTCATATCTCTTTATCCTTTTCACACCGGAGGCTCAAACCTTGGAATCTATCAATCAAGATACTCCTCTTGACTTCCCCAAATCCACACTTCACCAAGATACTTTCTCTGAGGGATCCGGACCTGTCTGTCGGATCTCGTCACATGCTCTGTTCCTATTTACCGGACCATAACATTCTTCACTCTGACTTCCGGTAGAGACATACCATGACCTGCGGATGTGTGGGATGAACTTTGTTGCCATCAATGACAACAATCATGAATCCATATAGTGTCTCTTGCCAACAAACCAGCCATGTGTGCTTCTCAAGATCTACCTTCTATCTTGTTAGGCTTAACTTGGTAGGAACTTGGCCCTGATACCAATTGAAGAGCACATGCTTATACTGAGAGGGGGTTGAATCAGTATAAGAACAATTTGAAATCCTTTTATTAAAAACTAAATAATCAAAACTGAATAGTGCAAATAAGCCATAAGCAAGATGAACACCTATTTTACGTGGAAAACCCTTTCAAGAAAAAACCATGGCAAAGTAATTGCTTTTATTAATAAGTAGGCACAACCTACAAAAGACACCAATCTTTAAATACAAAAGTGAGCTTCTACTCACTGGAAGCACCAACTCAGTACAAGGCACCAACCTTTGATGCAATAGGCACAATATCTTCTCATGACTTTTCTTCAATGAAAGGTGAAAAATAGTCACATACAAAACTGCAAGCTCTCCTTTTCACTTAGCTAATATTCTTCTCATAGATCATTCATCATATATTCTCATACCAATCTGTTTCTCTTTTTTTGTTATAAATCTGTAATCTTAATCTTGTTTTCTTAACTTGCTTTCAGTCATGCTACTTATGTACACAAAAAAAAATCATTACACGCAAATTCATCCTCCTTTTTCTTTCTTTTCGCATTCCAAAATATCTTTAAAAATCTTTCTAAAAAAAGAAGTTGATGTTGTTTAACCTTGATCGCTATCTTTTCCAATCTTGAATTCATGGCATAAAATCATAATAAAAAATAATACTTTGTCTTATTTTATGTAGCACCAAAAAAACCATAAAGCATGGCACTTTTTAACAAAGATAGAGCACTTTAAAAATAGATATAAAGCTTCTAAAATAAGGCGCTTTCAAAAACAGAAATAAAGATTTAAAGATATCTTTTTACATACCATCTTTTTGTAATAAATCTTCTCCACAAAAAGAAACTCCACACTTAGCAATAAATTGCTTTTTCTTTTTAGCAATAAATCTGATCCACAAAAAGAAACTCCACACTTAGCAATAAATCACTTTTTCTTTTTAGCAATAAATCTGATCCACAAAAAGAAACTCCACAATTAGCAATAAATCACTTTATCTTTTTAGCAATAAATTTGATTGCAGTGCCTTGGGGAATATGTTTAAATATTTAATTTAAACATTTATCGTTGCATGAACATGGTATCAACAACATTTGCCTTAAATAACATTGGCGTGTCCTTTGACATCAATGACAATATTCTAATAGAGGGTTTGACCTAGTTTAATTCATTAGTCTAGATCACTCTTTTCTCCTTAACATTTTGGTGAACCCATCATTGCTTGCACTCTTTCATCCTTATTCTTTCAAATCTGAGTTGATTTTCACTCTAAATCTGATTGGGAGTGACTTCATTAAACATTTTGTATTCGTACATAGTTAAATTTTGCATAGTTTAAAAACTAGGGTTCGAAAAACCTTGGATTATTATAAAATCTTGCTAGTTTTGAACCTAGGGTTTAGAGACTTGTGAGTTGTTTTAGATTTTGTTGCATTGATTAGTTTGTTTAAAGCATTTGCATTTATTTTACTTGTCCATTATTAATATTCAAAACATTCTTGCATCCTTGCATTCAAAAATTGGAAAAGAAAAAATTGCATCCTAGATTTGAAAAAAACATAGTTATCACCTTGTTTGCATTTAGGAAGGATAGATCATCATAGCGTAATCTTATTTTCTGATTTTTAAATCAGATATAATTAGAATTATAGTATTTAATCATTTCATATTGTTGCATTGTGCATTTGAATCTTTTTTATTGCTAGAAATTGTCAAAAAAAGTTGCACTTTGTGAAACCTAGTTAATTTTACATTCTAGGGTTTATGATTGATAGTTTAATTTCAGATTTTTCTACTTGTCATTCACATTCCAAATCTGATTTCGCATTTTTTTACAACATTAAAATTGGTATCTTGCATTAAAAATTGAAGATAGGAACAATTTTGAATTGTTGCATTTTGGAAAAAAGCATTGAAATTTGAGTTTGATTTTAGCATTAACATTGTTGATATTTAAGTGGATTTGAGTAAAATTGGATTTGATCAATGGTATATTATTGCTTCACTTAAACAAAAAGCTCAAATATTTCTTTTGCTTCATCGTTCATTTCTTCTATTGGTGCATCTTGTGTGTTACTAAAGCTTGTAGACCCTTTATGAGCTTTGTGACCCGGTGCCCCAGTTCTAATGTTCTTGTGTGAAGAAGTTGGCGAATTATGGGTTCAAATGCTATGGATAACAATGATGCCAATACATCAGAACCCCAATTTCCTAGTCTCATCACACAAGAAAATCCATCAATTCTTCCTAGCATCTCTACTTTGCACCTTCTTGAAGCATCAAACTTCCATGAATCCATCAATATTGATGACCTTGTGGCTCATGTTCCTGAAGCTTAAGTCTAGAAATTAGACATGAAGTTGGTTAATTTATAGCAATTTGTAAGTGGTGGAACATATAGCTGGGGGGCATCCCTATTGTTGAGAGTCTACGAATTCTTTTGCTCGAAGGTCAAGAACGCTTGGAAGTCTTGCGTGGAGTTGCACATATAGTACATAACATTCTATCTACGTCTAGTTGCACTGAAATCATAACCAATATCACTTCTAATCAAATAGGGACTCAAGTGTTGGCATCCATACCTACACTCCCTATTCCTACTTATTCATCTACTATTCTCACCACTACTACATAGTCGAGTAATAATGCTACCACGTGTTGGGTTATCCATTGGGAATCATGTTTGCCATTATAGTATCGTTCCATATAACTACATAAATTCCACTCCTAATGTGACTCCTCCTACACCTAAACCACCTATCACATTACAAAAGGCTACTCATACACCATCACCTAGCCCTTCATTCCAATCTTTACCTGATTCTGCTTCTGATCCTGTCATAAATCAATTATTGCAAAATATGACCTCCATCCAACAACAATTGGCTAACATGAGTAATAGTCTACCTAAGACTAGTATGACAACATATTATATCTATAGCCCTTTGTCTTGTTCCATCCTAAGAACTCCTATTCCTGAGAAGTTTGAGACCCCTCATTTTGAGAAGTATAATGGGAAGGGAGACCCTAAAAACCATGTGGCAACTTTTACCGCTATGTGTAATGATTTCTTCTTTGAGGATGCAATCTTAGCAAAAATCTTTCCTAGGTCACTCAAGGCTTGGATTGGCTTTGTTCTCTACCTCCTAATTCTATAACTTCTTTTTCATAATTAGCCAACACATTCTCAATCATTTTCAAGCAAACATTGGACCTCAAGTCTCTTTGACAGACTTGGTTCATTGCAAACAAGGAACGAAAGAGAAAATAACAAATTTCATGGGCCATTATCAAGCCCTCTTCTCACAAATCCAATATTCTATTCTGGATGTTATTGTGCAAAGAATCTTTATAGGAAACTTACAACCTCACATCCGTGATAAGATATTGTTGATGCGATGTGATTCATTTACTCATAGTTGCACGAATCTTCATGATTATCAACTTTTAGTTAGTCAGTATGAGAATAATTCCTCATCAGCTCTAGTTGGTCAATCTGAGGCCTCTCATAATCATTCTTTTAAAAGATAAAAAAAAAACTTCATCAAGATAAATGAAATTTTAGCAAACAACATAAGAAAACATGTGATGGTAGTGTCATCTCCTACTTCCACCCCTTACAAGTTGAAACCAAAAATAAGAAACATCACACCATTATCAGAATTTCTCTATACTATCATGACACAACTTTTACAAAATAATATCATCAAGCTTCCACCCATTAAATCCCTCGATCCAAGTAAGATGCAGTCATCTTCCTTTGATGCGAAGGCCTTTTGTCAATTTCACTGCTCCATTGGCCATGACACTGAAAGATGTATGCATCTTAAACATGAAGTTCAAGACCTCATTGACTCAAATGTCATCCAAGTTGTTTGTATGAATGACAAAGGGAATTAATTGGTGCTGGTTCATAATCAAAATATTCAAAGGTACACTGATCCTCTACCTTGTCATGAGTCTAATGTTGTTGATATTTGCATGGTGGATGCTCACCCTCACAAAGAGCAAGTGGATTCAGAACATGCTATATCTTTCACTCCACATGATGCTACTATCGAAGCTCCTGATGGGCCTCTTTATATTACTATTTGAATCAATGATAAACCTATTCGAGGTGCTATGATAGATCCTATATGCATGGTGAATGTAGTAACTGAAGAGTTTCTCTACATGTTGGTTTACATCGAGATACATATGATGTATTGGAGATGGATATTAAGGCACATGTTGGGTAGATCCTTCCAACTCTTGGTGCTTTAACTCTTGAAGTTAAAGTTGGGCCAAGAGCTTTGGATGTCTATTTTGTTATCATTCCTACATAAGACCTATTTCATGTGAAGTTGGGATACCCATGGCTTTCCTCCATGAAAGCGGTCCCCTCTATGATTCACAAGTGCTTAAAGTTTCCATTTGAGGGATGTGTGCATGTTGTACATTATAGTCAGTACTGCCTCATTGATCGCAATGGACATTTTTCACTTGACTACTTCTGGAGACAACCAGTTGGAGTTTCTAGACCTAGAGAGGATATATTTTTCTTGTCATATCAAAAGTTCAAAGAAAATAAAATAGTAGAGTTATCACTTAGCAATATTCCTCCTTGTGATGTTCCTTAACCTCCTCAAGCTTCTAAGGACATGACTACAATTCCTCCTGTACCACAGGTAGCAAATGAAGCTAAGCCCAAATTGAAGGTTCTTCCCTATCCCCGAGTGTCTGATAGATATGCCAAGGTTCCTCCTCTACCATCCATCCAAGTACAACGAGGCAACCTTCATGCACAAAATAGACCTCCCCATAATCACAATGTTACTTTTGTACCACTTGCCTCCATGGAGACAAGTGGAAAGCAATCGGTTGCACAAGTTTTATTTCCTAAGGTTTCTCAACCACTTGAGGATGCTTCTGTACTTTGATCTGTTACATAGTTAAGAAGGAAGAGCAACCCACATTGAGGAACCCTTCCCCCGTAGTCTCCTAGCCTTCGGCGGTTCCTCCTATTTATTCTAATGTTTCTAAAGCAAAGGAAGAAAAGGAACACACGTTGGATAACACTATGGTTGCCCTTAAGAACATCATGAATAAGGCTAAGCAAAATAAGATTACAAGAGAAAGAAAGAATCATCATCGTGCTATGGCTTGCCTTGCCGTAGGAGAGGAGAATCTCCATCTTCGCAAGCGGTTATCACCGATGGATGCCAAAGAGACAACTATCACCATTGTGTCTCCTACAGACAAATAAGAAGCTTCTCAAGCCAGTATGGAACCTATTGTACTACATTCCAATAGTGATTTCAAAGATAATACATGTATGGCTCTTGTTCCTTATACCTCACGTGCTATAGTTCCTCTTGCATCTTGTCCACCTTTCCAAATGAAAGATGAGCAAGATTGGGAGGAGGAGGATTTTCTTTAGGTTGACTCATAAATTAGGTACCTTATTATTTTTTATGTTATGAATGCATGTGATTATTTTCCCCCATGATGTGTTACTTGATAATTCATTTGTGTTGTTATTATTGTTATTGTTAAGCTCTCTTTGGATGACCCTTGACAGCCTTGTAGGTGCAAGGATACAAAGAGACCGAAATCCATTGTAAAATTCTCTCTATTTGTATCATCATTCTTTTATATGTCCTAATTTGTATTGTTGTTGTGTTCTTTGGGGATGATGCAGGGCGTAGGATGTTTCGACATTATCCCTTGTTGACTCAAGGGATGTTTATTTTTTGATTTCATGTGCTATTTCTTCCTTTGTCTCCATAGTTCTACTAGCTGGCGAATGATGACAGTTCCATATATATAGATATAGTCTTGAGAATTCTCCTATTATACAACCATTCCTATACTAACACTAGTTAAGTAGATCCCTTTGTGTTGTTACTTAGTAGAATTTATTGCTTCTTTTATGTTTTGATTTATGTGGCACTTTGTTTCTATGCTCAGTGTCATACCATGACTACACAAGCCATTGTGTATCATGTCTGTAGCATCGCCTTGATTTGCCTTTTGTGATTTGTTGTTCTTTAAAGAAATTGCTCCCTGATAGGAGTTAGCAATCACTTTAAGGTGGGGGCATACGTTTTACTATGCTCTCTTTTTGTTGCATGTTTGATGGTTGGCAAGGAACTCACCTAGTGATTCGGTGGTCCTCACTAGCCTATGGTGTTTCCTCTTTGGTCCATGAGCCACATAGTGCAATGTAGTTGGCTAGTCCATGTGCTTCATGTGACTTGTCATGGTCACCTAGTAATTCAACGGCCTTTACTAGTGTGTGATCCATGGTGGCACTTCTCTTAACATTACCCCTAGCGACAGAGCAAGCTAGGGTCAGAGTCATGTGCCTTGTGTGTTTGTTCTATGTGTATTCTTATGTTTGCTTATGCATTATGTTTTAACTTATGTTTCATGTGTCTTCATTATGTTTTCCATGTGTTCTGTACTTTGTGACTTATGTGTATACTTCGTGTCAAGCATGTATTCATTGTGTTTGGTGTGTCTTCTGCATTTATTCCTACGAATGCTTTTAATATTCCACATATGTGTGAATTAATGTTGCAATATCTTGTGTCTTTAATATCTCTTTGCTTATGTGTTTGTAACCTTAGGATCCTAAGTTTGAGGGCTACTTGTGGTCTACAACTTGGTGAAATTCTTTGGGCTTCTATGTTTATGTGTTTTGTCCATACTTTAGTATGAGTTTGAACGTAAGTTCATACGCACACTAAAGTGGGGGCTAAATGTTATAGAGTAAAATGTGTACACTAGCATTTTACACTTAGTTTAGCACCTGATTGGACGTATTTTGTTGCCTTTGTTAATCAGGACCTATTTTGACACCTTTTTGAACTTAATACGATGAAAATCTTGATCCTGATAAATAAGCCTGACCAAATCAACTTAGGATTGGACTAAGTCCACTAGATTTGAGACTCCTTAGAGTTTGTGGGCTAAAGGTCCAAGGCACCCAAGCGCCCTGGTCCCACTTGGGAACATTAGCCCCACTTTGTGGTGTCAATTTAGGACACTCTTTGGTTTGTATTTGTTGGCCTAATTAAGTTTTATTTGTCCTAAGTGAGTGGGAATGCATATTTAAATGGGTGTTGTAGTTCATTTTATACACTAGATGCATGCTAGAGGATTAATGCAAATTTTGCTCCCATATTATGTTCTATGCTAAAGTGTTCTTCATGCTTGGAGTGTTTCTACTTGTGGATGCTATTGAAGTTTGTTTGCAGGCTTTGAAACAAGTTTGAAGCCCTCTTCATCACTCTCCTTTGTTGGTGTAGGATTTTGAGTCATCTTCATCAACTAAGGTCATATCTCTTATGGTTATCATCATCATTATCATTCATTATTCATTATATCTTGCAGATCTAGACTTTGCTATCATAGGGCATGCACTCTTGGATCTAATCATCATTGTAGTGGAGGTGGGAACACCAACATGGGGTTTGACTGAGGCAAGCCCTTAAACACAACACAACCTTTTCCTTTTTCCTTATGTGCAGGTTAGAGAAATAGGTTTCAGGAGTTGATTTTTGGGTGGGAGGCAAAGTAGACAAGTACAAGTCTTGTGACATTCAAGATTCTACTAAACCCTAGAAAAGGCCTAGGGAACCCAAGCGCCCTAGTCCTAAGCATTTCTTCTACAAGATCTAGGTTCTGAATCTTCCTTTGATCTTTGTTGTACTTTCTATTTGCTATGATCTATTTCTGACAGTTAATTATAGTTTGTTCTTCATCTTCTAGGGTTTGATCACTAGCCTTAGCTTTCTTGCTTGACGTTGGTTGAACTTGGTTGATCCATCTATATACAACAAAAGGGCAAAACCCCTGTATTTTGGCTCTCCTTCTTGGGTAGAAGCCAAGCTCGGTTTGTGTCCTAATGTTTGTAGAAGAGGGTTTGACCTAGTTTAATTCCTTAGGCTAGATCACTCTTTTCTCCTTAACATGGATGACACCTAGACATCGTTATTGTAGTTATGTTGGCAATATGTGTAGTAGATCAATGTGGCGAATTTACACGTAAATGCGATCCAGAGGCACCGTTGATACCGAACACTACGAGATGGTTTTTATTTCAATTCTTGTTTTAAAAAGTTTACTTAACTAGGAAGAAAACAAAAAATTCTAAATTTTTTCATATATACTAATAGTATCAAAATTTCAAGATCTAAAAGCAAGCCATAAAACTATGATTCTTTTCATAAAATTTAACAGATATCATTTGACCATAGTTATTTACACAAGTTTTAACCCAAAATCAATTCAATATGAAATAGATGGATAACTACCACAATAAGGAGATTGGCTTTATTTACTACTTAACTTAATTTTGATGTGTCAAGATCATAGATTCACTTTTTCAATACTAAGTTTTGTAAAAAGATAATGCATGTAATAACAATTGCAATTATTGGGTTCTATTGTTGATCAGCAATGGTAAAATTACAACTTGTAAAAGTCTTAAAAAAGGTCATGGATCAAATATTTAAGCATCTGAAAGTGAAGTATGTGCTATAATTTATGAGCTTATCCAAAATTGATGTTTCACAAAGGCAACAAGATTATCCAAGCATTTGTGTATCTTAACAAGTCTTCACAATTTCAAATGTTGTAACTTAAATTATCACTATCCAAGATTTCTCCTTCATCACACTTTTGTATACCATTAATTCTAATGTTCATACTCCAACTCATTATCAATTCTTACTTTCTTCTTAAACATGAAACCTCCTTGATTAGTTTTACAACTCCAACTCCTTAGATGTTACTCCAAGGGGTTAGCTAGCAACCCTTATTTCCACTTTGTTATTGAAACACTAGATCTTGTTTTTCACCAATGAATCTTTTTATTTAGTCACCAAACCAAAATAAAAAATTATTAGCTATCTCGATGGGGTCATTATTGCATAGTCATCTCATCCTAGCCATTCATAATTCATGGACTTCAATGCCCCTAACATTTTCTTTCAATCATTTATGATTCCCAAAAGTGTATACTAGTTTTGCGATTATTCAATAAATTCACAACATCATTAGATAGTTCTCATAAGGTATGTATATAGTAGGTGCATCACTTAACACTTCACATGCACATAGTTGCACAAATCATCATTCTCATAAGCGTACATAATCAAAACATCAATGACTAGAATTCATAAAGATTTATTATTTCCAAACTTGTCAAAAGTTCATTAATGTACAACTCATGGTATTATTAGGTCTCAGAGGGAGACGTGTGGTATCTTCCCTTCAACAAATAATAAATTTCCTTAGTCCTTGTCAGGTCTTGATTCATTTTTTGATAGAGGAAACTCCTCTAGTTCTTCCTCTCTATTTGAATCTAACACTATGAATTTTGTCAGAGAGTGCACTTGCTTATATTCTTCTATCACTTTCTTGTCAATAATTGGTGCATTATGCCCACATCCGAAGGGCATGTGATGTTTTTTTTCTGAGGATTTGTTGGTTTTGCTGCTACGTTCAATCTTAGTCACCCTATTCTTTCTTTTCTTAATTATTTGAAAGATAGTTGCCAAGGTTTACGTGTCAAATATCCATATTTCATCAAATAGAGGCTTATCAAGGGCTTGGCTTCTCTTCTTTATTACGCATTTTCTTATAGTATCTCCTCTTGATTTTTGTGCCCCTTTTCAAAACCTATATCCAACTGAGTTTATCCTCATTGTAGAAAGTCCTACAAAATTAAAGTATCCAAGTGGGTAACCACAAAATTTTCAAATGCTCATATCCATTAAGTACGTCTTTTCTTCTACATAATCCATAACTAGGATATAGAAAGATTTAATCCACCTCTTCTAACAAATCATCATACAAGTTTATCTTTATAAAATGCAACCTTAAGAATAGCAACTCCAAATCCTAGTGTTGAACATGGTATGCTTTGATACCACATGTAACGACCTAGTTGTTAAACCCTAAGCACTATTTTTTTTCTTTTAAGTTGTAAGTGTTTAACTCAAGTTGATAGAGTTGATTCAATCATTTACTGAGGTACTTCTATCCAACGGGATAGGCATTCATTTAATTGGGACAAGCATCCATCCTTACAGGATAGGCATCTGACCAAATGGGTTAGGTATACTTCCATCCAAACAGGATAGGCATCTATCCTAACAAGATAGGCATCTACCACAAGGGTTAGGTACGTGCTATAGCTAGAGACTTAGGCTCATCAGGATCAAATGGATCCTGAACCACTCACTGAAAAATACACTCCCTCCGGAAGTCATTCAGGAGTAAAATTTTTTCAAATAATAAAATCTTGAGTCTCACCCCAGAATTTGACATTAATCCTCAGAGAGTCAAGTGAATCCATATAGGATTCTTCCAAGTATACATTGAATGTTTTCCCTATTCAATTCCTCTTATGATTTGTTGGAGGGATTTTCTTGAAGAAATCCCTAAGTCAAAGTTTAAATCGATCAATCAAGAATTTTAAACCTCCCAACCCCGTGCCTGAAAAATTATGCACTAAGAACATTCTTCATTCTCCGGGCTGCATACATACCCGCTTCCGAACGGGATTAAGGTGTAGTTTTTATGTAGTTCTATTCACTATTCTATGTTTTATGTGAACTGTTAAATGTGGGTATGCAACCCTTTCTAGGGCCCAGTTTCCCCAGATAGTTCCTCTACGACTGCTACCCACGAAGAGAGAAAAAATAAGTAATTGATCTTCTCGACCAATACTTGTTTACCTAATTTTCACTATTCCTAATCCTATTAAAATAGAACTTTTTGTCTTCACGTTTAATGATCCCTTTTTCCCTTGCATGGATAAATATTCAAGTTTTGATAAATTTTCAGGGTGATTCCACATTTTCTTAAGGAACCAAGTGACGGAAGGTATTTCTCTAAGTTGGATCAATGCATTTATTTAGGCCATTAATCTTATTAGTTTGGTGTTCGAGGGAGATTACCCATCCCTCAAACTTAATCATTGAGATGATTCCTTATTACTCCCTGGTGGTTTATAGGTATGACACCTTGTTGACTTTATGTTAGGCAATATGTGCAGTAGATCAACATGACAACTTTACCCGTAAACGTGATCCAGAGCTACCATTGATACCAAACAATGCGAGATGGTTTTTGTTTCAATTCTTGTTTTAAAAAGTTTACTAACTAGGAAGAAAGGAAAAATTTCTAAATTGTTGGATATATACTAATAGTATCAAAATTTCAAGATCTAAAAGCAAGCCATAGAACTACAATTCTTTTCATACAATTTAACCGATATTATTTGACCATGGTTATTTACACTAGTTTTAACCCAAAATCAAATCAATACGAAATAGACGGATAACTACCACAATAAGGAGATTATCTTTATTTACTACTTAACTTAATTTTGACATTTCAAGATCATAGATTAACTTGTTCAATAGTAAGTATTGTAAAAAGATAATGCATGTAATAACAATTGCAATTATTGGGTTCTATTGTTGATCATCAAAGGTGAAATTGCAACTTGTAAAAGTCTAGAATAAGGTCATGGATCAAATATTTAAGCATCTAAAAGTGAAGTCTCTACTATAATTTATGAGTTTAGTTTTCTTAGTAATAACCACCAGTTAAACCTATTTAAGCAAATCTACAACTTCCTTGAATGAATATTGTTATCATATTTTTTTTATTTATATTCTAAGGCAGCTGCATCTAGCAACTAACTCCTTACCCATTATTAATCTAATCTAAGGGTTTTTGTAATGACCAATGTAATATAGTTGTGCCTAGGATTACTTATTACCAACCTTGTAGAGTTTAGGTGATGGGATTGAAATTTACAGACAATCCCTTCTAGGAGTTAAAACACACATTCCATGCCTAGACTTTCCTATAAGGTTTTGAGTATCCCTACTTTCTTTGCACCTATTTTCCAATAGGACTATCCTATGTTAAAATGTTTGTGATCATTAATGGATGTGTTTGAGCTATCCTCTTATATCATTTTATGTGAAGACTTGTGGGGGTTAAAGATGATCCATTAGGGAATTCATGAAAGTTGGATGAGAGATGATAATCTTTTTGTAGTTGGTCTAAAATAAAGACTACAATGCCAATTAATTACAATAATATGCTATTCCCACTAAGTCCCATAATCATATATGTAGGTGCCATTATAATAATACATGAATCATTTATTTAATGAAAGACCATAGTGACAATACATATCTCTAAAGTCATAATGTTACATATTTTCATACTCTTTATATTCCTTACTTGAGACACTTTCCTCGTTGGTGTTGTCTATACCCAATTGAACATGTCTCTAACATTTGATCCAAATTTGTGCTAATAAGTATCTAATTTATATATGTAAAAGAGATTTTATTCCCTTACAATACACACACACAACTGTCATTTATTAATCTAGGTTATATATATATATAATGTAGATCTCTATTCCATATTATAAACTTACGAGTATGTTCAATTCTATCCTTAGATCATATTAATGTCTATATAAATCTAACGTTGTGTCTAATGGTTGTATTATGCAAATATGATATCTATAAATGCATCAATTTAATTATAATTCTAAATGATCAACTTGTACTAAGTCTATTAAATTGAATCCACAAATAATAGCATGAGAAAATCATATCACTTTTACAACAAAATATACATACATATTAAAACAATATATTCATCCATTAATTAAAACTATGTAATGCATATTGTATATATTCTTAATAATTTCATTATTCACTTCATTGGTTTGATTAACTTCTAATTATACTCAACTCAACATATTAAAATACATAGATTTATTGGGACTAACAATCTCATCGCGATCGGGCAGGGGGCCTGGCTTGATTGGCGAGCGCTTCCTGTGGTAGGCACGAGGTCACGAGGTCCAGTCTCCCCCCTGCCCACCTGACATTGTAAGTCTGGTTCATAGCTCTGATCAAAAGCGTTTACCCATGTTGAATAAAAAACAATCTCATCGAGATCAACACAAACCAACCTTAATAGACATTTTATTGTTGATCTATCTTACTATTTCCACAAAATTACAAGATTATACTATCAATTGTTTTTATATGATGATTTAAAACCAAGTAACATATTTTGCTCTCATAACACATTTAACTTTATACGTTTACGTCTTATAATTGTTTACCCTTTTATATAAATATTCTTTCACTTATGAGTAATGTATTGTTTTTATTCTATTTATATTTCTCATAAAAAATTATCAATATCTAGCTAACATTTATTTACCTAAGTTGATTTATGCTTATTTGTATGCATCTTATTAGATTAGCCTAGTTTATAATAAGGGAAATTTTTATTTTCCTTCACAATTGTGTTTCTCGAGATGAGTGAATTCTAAACTAAATCAAGTTAAAGTTACTAAGAGATTTGAGGAAGTAACTACAAATTTTCATCATTGGGAAAACTCCATGTTTTAAAGGCCAAAGAAACTAGATTAGTTTGCCAATACATGTTTAATATTATGTCCACTCTTCATTGTCCTAACTAATAAATTTTGGCTAGAAGTTGAGTAACAATGTACTACTCAAATTGACCCTCATGGTTGATTTTTTTTTTCTTTTTAAGTATTTGTTCTATTCTAAATGGTCTATTACTTTGGATATCATTATGTTATGGCTTCAGTTTCAAGCCTACTACTCTATCTCTAAATGTTGTTATTCTTTGACAATCTGAGCTTTATTTTAAAAAAATGGGATATTGAGAGCCTATTTTAAAATCAAACAGAAGATGGAATGGCCACTAAACTAAGTTTAAGAGAGGTAGGAAGTGAAATACATCTTACCACAAAGATGAGAGAGACATCTTACCACTAAATTTAGATGAGAACAACTTATAACACTACACATAATTCTAGCCTATTAATCTAATAAAAAATTGGTTTGTAACAGGGTATGACATCCATCAAAGCATAATGGTAGAGGGATTGTTGTCAGCTATTATAGTTTGGAAAGCTCTAGAAGATATGCATGTAAAACGGTGAGGAAGCACAGATAAGGCACGTTGATTGTTTGACAGAATGCAAGTCAAATGAGAAAGCACAGACAAGGCATGCTAACTGTTTGACAAAATGAATTAAAAAAATGAGGAAGCATAGACAAGGCACATTGATTGTTTTGTTATTTTTCAGATCAAATATGCTATTGTTTCTTACTTCATCACCTTTGGATGGTGAATCTACTGCTATATATATCCGATTGATTTTAAGAGTCATGACTATTCCAAGAGTCATGACTTTAGGCTTACCTCCCAAAGCTACCAAAACATCAACACTCCCTCTTAGCTAGGGAGGTATCCTTCTAGATATCCATGTCATGGAGTCTCTCAACATGACATCCACAATGGCTACACCCTTTTGTGAAATAGTTCATTACGGAGTCTCTCAATGTGATGTCGTCATGGAGTCTCTCAACATGACGTCCACCATGGCTACTCTGATGTGTGGAAAAAAACATGTGCACAAGTGCCCATCACGGAGTCTCTCAACGTGATGTCATCATGGAGTCTCTCAACATGGCGTCCACCATGGCTACTCCCATGTGTGGAAAAAACACAAGTACAAAGGATTCATCATGGAGTCTCTCAATGTGATGTTGTCATGGAGTCTCTCAACATGACATCCCATCTCAGTCTCAGAGATGAACAAGGGCTCGCACCTCATATTTCTCTGTCTCAGAGAAATATACACTACAAGGGCTTTCATCTCATATTTCTTCGTCTCAGAGAAATATACACTACAAGGGATTTCACCTCATATTTCTCCATCTCAAAGAAATATACACTACAGGGCTTTCACCTCATATTTCTCCGTCTCAGATAAATATACACTACAAGGGCTTTTACCTCATATTTCTCCATCTCAGAGAAATATACACTACAATGGCTTTCACCTCATATTTCTCCATCTCAGAGAAATATACACTACAAGGGCTTTCACCTCATATTTCTCCGTCTCAGAGAAATATGCATTATAGCAAAGATCACTAATGCTGAGTCTCCCTCTCAGCAAGGACGACATTCTCCACTACTCCAAGCTTGTCCCAAAAATATGCAAACTTCACTCTGGCAAGAGGCTTGGTGAGAATATCAACCGTCTGATCATCAGTGCAAATGTACTTGAGTTGAATTGCTTTCCTCAGCACCATTTCTAACCCTGTCATACTTGATGCACCCAATGTACTAGACACTGGTTCTCCCCCTTAGCTGTGAGTCCCAGACTTCACAACCCCTTGCAAGATCCCTGCCTTGACTTAACTTGATTTGAGACACAATTTCTAGAACAATCACAGGCTCGTGCAATACAACCAAAGCTGCAAGAATGGCAGGTGGCCAATGGAATGCCCCGGCTAGGCTCGTTCAATTTTGTCCTCATAATAGCAAGACACAACACTGATGGCCTCTGCAACAATGGAGGCATCAAGAGGCTCCCTTGGATTGAGAAGGGCACCTAGTTGCCACCCATTTTTCACTGCTGCATGGTCTACCAGAGGTCTACCCTGATACTCTGCTATAGGAATTGAATCCACCAACAGACTGGAACTACCAAATGCCTTAGGAAGAAGGCCTATATCTAGCCCTTCTTCCTCTTCCTAAGCCTGCATCCTTAGCTCTCCTTTACCTTTTCCTACCCTCTTTCGCCCTCCACAACAACCCCTCTTCTCCTTTGCTCTTGGGGGATCAAACCCATATAGATTAATCCATCGAAACATACAGCTTGTTCCAACATATACAGGTCCTTGCAATCCATCCAGAGCCCTCATCCTAACATAAAAAAACACTATGTTGTGGTTGGCATAGCGATCACTTGGGTCGATGCCCTCAAACCTCTGAGGAAACTGAACATAACATAGATAATCTCCTCCCTGGTCTATCATAAAGCAAATGGCCTCTCGTAGGGCTTGTGAATTGTAGATGTAATGATCATAGTCAAGATTTAGAATAAATGGGTCGTTCGACATGATTGCAGATGCCCGTACAAGAGCACTCATTGCACCCACCTTTTTGTTGTGATCATACCCTTGTCGTTTCTCATGTGATACGTAAACCAAAATTGACAAATGAACGTCTACGTCATTGAAGTCTAGGCCCTTGTCCTCCTCATCTATTGTGCCCAGATGCGCGTCTTCACTTGGAGCTTTTAGCATCACCTGGATGATTCCAGCGTGATCTCCATGGGAATGATCCTGGTTGGAAACAATCCATGTCTCAGGCCAGTGAGTCCCGTCAGACATCCAGGTGGCTTTGGGCACTTTGATTATCAGTTGTTTAATGGAGTGTTGATGTTATTGTAGCGTCAGGAGATTTACTCAGATCAACTCAATGAAAAGTCATATATGAAGAGACATCAAAATATATGAAGAGACACCAAAATATATGAAGAGACACCTAAGCATATGAAGAGTCGCCGATGCATATGAAGAGTCGCCAACGCATATGAAGAGTCACCTTGATTTGTATATATACATCGATTCAATCACTTCATTAACACCTCCAGCAGAAGATCGGTCATTCTTTAGCAGCAGAGCAGATTTCAAGGAGAAACATATTCATTTGTATCTTTGTATCTAGGAGAGGTGCTATTATTCATTGTATCAAATTTGCCCTTGTGTTGGGCCTGAGTTGTAAGCAGATTTCTGCTCCTATTCCTTCAATATATAAGAGATATATTTGCTGGGTTTTTCTCCCTCGAGTTGGAGGGTTTTCCCAGGGTACCTGCTGTGTTCATTGCTCTATGTGTTGTTGTATTTCTGCTTATTTCATTTCTGATCCTAAAACTAACATGGTATCAGAGCAGGTCTAAGAAAAGATCTAATCAGATTTGTTTAAGCAAGATCACAAGCATGGGACGGCTGCAGCACAGGAATTTGGTGCAACTGTGGGGCTGGTGCAGGCGACATAAGTAACTCTTTATTGTCTACATCTATATGCCCAATGTCAGCCTCGATAAATTGATCTTTGGATGACCCACAGCGGTGCTACGGTAGTCTGAGAGATATAATATTCTCAATGGAGTCGCTGCGGGGTTGTTGTATTTGCACGAGTAGTGGGAGAAGAGGTTTGTCCTCAGAGACATTAAATTGAGCAATGTGTTGTTGAACTCGGAGCTCAATAGAAGATTTGGGGATTTTAGGTTGGCAAGATTGTACGACCACAGCGAGAAACCCCGCAGACAACTCATGTGCTGAGGGTCACCGATTCCTGTATATCCATTTGGTTTCTCTTTCCCCACTCATAGGATGGTGATCAGGTGGAGGCTCGATTCATCCGGGCCTGACAAAATGGTATTCCTATCAGGATGCAGCGTGACGGTTGGGCATCCTTTGATGGCCCAAGTATCTCCAAGGTCCAATGCTTTCAATGGTATCCTGTGCACATGGTATGAGTTTTATATGTGTTTTGTACTCTTTGCATATGTTCAAAGGTATTGTTGTAATGTCCAATGTTTATATGGTGCAATGCTTCATATTTCATCGGGAGTATTCATTTTGTTTTGAAAGCACTCCACGAGCCCGATCGTCTTCATGGCAGCATGTGTATGTGTCAGGATTATTAAGAGTGTTAGTGCTCATTTCATATGGCCGACGAGGTACCAGGTCCGATACAGGTAAGGAAAGTGGTGTATCCTTTGGAAGGGGTGTGGGAATTGTATACCAGAGAGAGCCTGATGGATGTCGCCAATCCCAAACTGCGAGGCGACAATGGAGTGGAAGAGAAAGGAAGGGAAGCAAACTTATATATTATGTATGCTGGAAACATTAATGCCCTTGATGGGCACATCAGTGCCATCGCCAACAATAATTGTTGTTTCTTATTACTCTTCAGAACTTGAGATAGAAAAAGCTCACAGAATAAATTTAGAAGAAGTATCTGGTTTCAAGCCCTTTGAGTTGCCTGCTTATGCAGAACAAGCCACTTCTTCCATGTTATTGGGGCATTCTACTCTTGTCCTGGAGACAGGTTTTATCTCTGTTTCTGATGATGGCAAAGTGTGGAAATGGTTGTTGACTCCAGAGGATGGCATTTGTTGACGAAGCAGGTAGAGCACATTGGTCGTGTGAGGGTGAATAGTGATGGGATTCTTCTAACAGTGACACGATTGAAGCTTGTGGCATTCAGACTCGAAAACTATGGGTTGCCTTTCAGCAGAAAGGAAATTGCTCTTGATGAACAAGATCTTATAGTAGAAAGTGTGGAGATAAACAAAGACCGATTCTTGACGGCGTCAGATAATGGCGCTGCTAGAATATGTCGAATTACAGACTTCGAAGATGTTTGCGGCTTCTCCTTTGACGAAGTGGCAGATAGTAACTCGACAAGCACCGGCAGCAACAATAGTAATTATATCATATCAGAAAAGTTCTCAGGACCTTGAACATGTGGCAAGCATTTCTGTCTATTGATGGCATGGTGCATGCGTGGGATGCCCATAGCAGGTTGCGTCTGCACCGCTTCCATGAGCAGATGGGCGAAGTGTTTGATCTAGTGGCTGATAATGAACATGTAGCGGGCTGCACGGTTGATACGAGAACTCACGGGATGCATAAAGGGGCAAATGAAGGCCTAGGCTATTAAGTTTTGTTTCTACAGCGGATGAAGATGAAGTGAAAAGAGCATCAAAATAAAGAGATAAGTATTTTATGTGTGTGCCTTTGAATAATGATGTAGCTAATTCATACACTAACATTGGGAATAGTAAATCATGTATGCTTCTAGCATTGGTCTGAATATTTCTTTTTGGGGTAATTTGATTCTATGAACTATTAGTAATCTTTCTAAAAATGCTTCCAGGATGGATCGAGGAGCAAAAGGATGATGAGAGACTGCATAAGTAATTCAAAGGGAGAAAGAGCTTGAGACATCCTGTGAGGAAGGCATGCCTGCTAGATAAATGAACAATCATGGAGTCATAGCTTGCAGCCATGGAACTGAGTTGGTGGCACATAACTTCATTGGAGACATCTCTCGAGGGCACAAGGTTGGGTCAGCCTTGGATGAGGAATTTGCATCAGCAAAGAAGATTGAGAAAGATGAAGACACTAAACAACGGAGAACCCTTACAGATTGTCATTGTGATCAGCCACGTCGAAGAGGAGGAAATGACATTCAAAGAGAGTTAAATTCTGAGAATTCAAGGCACGAGTTGAGAGCATGTCCAGGAAAAGGACTAAGGTTCTGAGATAAATCAATGGAGGGGAGTTCACTTCCTTGCAATCTCTGAGGTAGGGATCAAGAGGGAGTTCTGTGACTCACTGAGAAGAAGTGAAGGTATCAACTAAGTGGGTTGCAGTACTTGGAAGACCTCTTCAGCTGTTGAGAACAGAATTGAACAAGACTATCAATCTGAATTTGATTTTGGTAGCTCTGCAAACCTATTCAAAATAAAGTGATCTGGGATGAGATCAAGGAGGATAGTCCTGAACTCTTGCAAGTCAGTAGTGCCAGACGCGTGCGTTGAAAACCGTTTCTCTAAGGCAAGCATTGCAGGCAATCTTGGACGAGAAGGTCAGAAGGTTGATGCAAGTACTTGGAGCTTCAGAGGGAGTCACATCATCATGAAGATCTGTTGTAATGTATATTTCTCTGTGACAGAGAAGTATGAGGTGAAAGCCCTTGTAGTGTATATTTCTCTGTGATGGAGAAATATGAGATGCGAGCCCTTGTCCATCTCTAAGATGGAGATGTGATTCTTTCCACCCTCTGGGAGTAGCCATGGTGGACGTCATGTTGAGTGACTCCATGACGATGTATTTTTCCACTAATGGGAGTAGCCATTGTGGACATCACGTTGAGAGACTCCGTGATGATTCTCTTGTACTTGTGTTTATCCACCCTCTGGGAGTAGCCATGGTGGACGTCATGTTGAGAGACTCCATGACGACATCACATTGAGTGACTCTGTGATGGGCATTTGTACACATGTTTCTTTCCACCCTCTGGGAGTAGCCATGGTGGACGTCATGTTGAGAGACTCCATGACGACATCACGTTGAGTGACTCCGTGATGGGCATTTGTACACATGTTTCTTTCCACCCTCTGGGAGTAGCCATGGTGGACGTCATGTTGAGAGACTCCATGACGACATCACGTTGAGTGACTCCGTGATGGGCACTTGTGCACTAGTTTTCTTCCACTCATGGGAGTAGCCATGGTGGACATCATGTTGAGTGACTCCATGATGATATCACGTTGAGAGACTCCGTGATAAATTCTTCTCACTAATGGGTGTAACCATTGTGGGTGTCATGTTGAGAGACTCCATGACATATCTGGAAAGATATCTCCCTAGCTAAGACGGAGTGTTGATGTTATTGTAGCGTCAGGAGATTTACTCAGATCAACTCAATGAAAAGTCATATATGAAGAGACATCAAAATATATGAAGAGACACCAAAATATATGAAGAGACACCTAAGCATATGAAGAGTCGCCGATGCATATGAAGAGTCGCCAACGCATATGAAGAGTCACCTTGATTTGTATATATACATCGATTCAATCACTTCATTAACACCTCCAGCAAAAGATCGGTCATTCTTTAGCAGCAGAGCAGATTTCAAGGAGAAAAATATTCATTTGTATCTTTGTATCTAGGAGAGGTGCTATTATTCTTTGTATCAAATTTGCCCTTGTGTTGGGCCTGAGTTGTAAGCAGATTTCTGCTCCTATTCCTTCAATATATAAGAGATATATTTGTCGGGTTTTTCTCCCTCGAGTTGGAGGGTTTTCCCAGGGTACCTGCTGTGTTCATTGCTCTATGTGTTGTTGTATTTCTGCTTATTTCATTTCTGATCCTAAAACTAACAGTTGGCAGTGGCATTGTGTGTATCATGCTTCATGGCTTTGATATCTTCTTTGGCATGGAAAGCATCTGATCAACGCCTGATAGACTCTAGAAGTCCATTGACACGTACCTTGAATTCGTCGTACTCCCTCTTGAGGCGTCATTGATCCTTGACGAAGTCCTGGCGCACTTTGTTCTTGGTGGGATCTCCTTTCTATTAATTTTCATTTTGGCAGCTTTTCTCAAATGGTACCCCTTTGTGCTTCTAACTTGCCTTCAATCTTTATTGGATCTTCTTATGCTCTGATACCATGTTATTTTTCAAATCAGATATGCTATTGTTTCTGACTTCATCACCTTTGGATGGTGATTCTACTGCTATATATATCTGATTGATTTTAAGAATCGTGACTATTCCAAGAGTCATGACTTTAGGCTTACTTCTCGAAGCTACCAAAACATCAACATGTTTGACATAATGGAAGTCAAATGAGAAAGCACAGACAAGGCATGCTAATTGTTTGACATAATGTACTAAAAAAAATGAGGAAGCACAGACAAGGCACGCTGACTGACAGAATGGCTCAAATATAGGCACATAGTCTCAAAGATAGGCGTGCAAAATGTTTGCAAAATGCCTCAAAGGTAGGCGTGCAAGCTATTGGTAGAATGCCTCAAAGACATCTCAGGGAAAGCAACGATTGAAGAATGTGAATAGATAGGATTCGTTGAAAATGCTTTATAATTTTCAAAGTAAGCAGTTTGTACTCTGTAAAGAGATTTTGGGTAGATTCGTATGACTATCAAGTGGAGCTTAAAATATTTATTAACCCATCAGACATAGCATATATTAGAGGAACTTAAAGAACCATGTAAATATTATAACATATTTTGATGAGCTAATTTCACGTCCAAATACACCAGTGTGGTGATAATATTAAAGTAATCTACAATTCACAGGGAGGAAAGGGTATTTGTCCAGGTAAAGAAAATTTCAACACATCTCATTCACTCTTGAATTCAATTTTTTTCTAAACATCAAAATCCTCTCAACAGAAGCAATACAGATTGATCTAAATGTCTAAAATTTTTGGTTTTGTAGGGGAATGGATTCCAAAACAAATTACTTCTATTGGTTCAATTTAGAATTCACTATTAATATCTGCCAACTAAATACAAAAGTAATATATATTGTTGAGATCTAAAACTGTTATCAAATAATACATAAAAGAGAAAGTATCACCTACCTAGAGATTCTTCTCTGAAATAGTCCTCTGATCTCGTGTGATGCTTCCTAATTCCCCAAATTCACAATGCTTTGTTCCTGTAGCTTCTTTTCCTGAAATTTTTCTTCCAAGAACACTGTCTACCAAAAAGAATAAAAGAACCAGAATACCCCCTCTTGCCTGCTCCTTCCCTCCATTTATAGGTTTTATTTATTATTTTAATTTCTATTTTGAGGAGGAATTGCCTCCACGAATTTTGAGGACATATATCTTACACTAAAAGGTTGTTAACTTCCTCAAAACTCATGAGGAGACATGTAAACTCTTTTGTTATTTTAGTCATGCATTACTTAACTAGAATTCAAACATAAAATTACACTTAAATAAAGGAACTTAGTTGAGTTATTTTTGCATGTAAATATTTAACAAAGAGATTTAAAGTTGATCTCCATAATTAGCTCACATTTAAAATTTAAAATTGATAAATTTTTAAGAGAATTATTTGTGCATGATAAAATTAAAAAATAAAAACAAATTCTAATATATTTTATGATTTGATTTAATTTAATTGTATTATTCATTTATTTGTATAAATTAAAAATTATCATTGTTCATTATTTATTTTATTTTTATCTTTGCTATTGTCAATATTTTATTTTATTAAGACGGTTAATTTTTGCTAGGGAGAAAGGGTCATGACAGGAAACCTGAAAAATCAAGACTTACTTGCAAAGAACTCAAGTGGATGGATTACTTGATCTTGATATGAATATTTTTCTGACTATAAGATGAAGTTGACTCACTCACAAACTTTTTGGAACAATTTTTCTTAGTTATTTTCTTTCTATAAATAGTAATCAAATGCAAAATCATGCTTTTCCTATGTAAAAATGAGAGAATGGATGAGTTATTTTCATACATTTTGGAAGAATCTTGTGAGAGGCTCATTGGTTATGGTTAGATGTTGCATTAATTAATATTCCATCTAAATGATATCTTCAAAAGTGAAGGCCAACCTATTGGGAGTTATAATGGTGGCAATGAGCTCCAATAAATTCTAGGACCAATTTTTCATGGGATCATAAGTGGACAACTGTGCATTTAGAAGTAACTATTTTGGTGAAAAATTCAACCATTTATCCATGTTTTGGGAAGGGGAAAGTTGGGGTTCACATGGGAAACTTAATTAGCAGTACAAAACTAAGGGGGAAACATGGGGGGAAGGGTCAACAACCTAGGAAACATAACAAGAAATGTTAGGACATGGGTGAGAGTAATAATTAAATTAAAAGTACTACTTAGGAAATATAACAAGGGGTATGACACCATAGGAAAGGGGAAATAACATGACTAGGAGACAACATGGGCTAGGGAGAAAGCTAAAAACATGACAAAACATGCACAAGGGATAACGGGGCTAAAATGGTGACAAATGTGTGATAAGGTATGCAAATATTTTTATCACAAAAGCAAACTTTCAAAAATCAAGAGATTCCTTTAATCTCGCTAGAAAACACAAACAAAAATAATTACATTGAATATAGAAAAAAGTCATATAGCTCCATTTATATAGAGGAAGATTTATTTTCTACGAGTAGATTAATTAGAAAACATTTAATTTCAAGAAAATACAAAAATATAGAGTAGATTTTTTTTGCATACATTTAAATTAAATTGCATTTAGAGACATCATTCAAAACACAAAAGAATGAGAAAAATTAAGCCCTTGATAACAACACAAGGCACACAACAACACCTGAACAAGCTCAAGCATTTAAAAAACAAAGAAAGTCAAAGCATTTTGAAGATCAAACAACCAACAAAAATAAGATCAAACAAGGCACCACTTAGCTTTATTTTGATCCCTCTCTTTTGACACTTGGAATTTTATGCTCAACGTGTCCACTTGGATAAAGGAGGGTTGGATTAAAGTAGTGCTAAGTGAGATCCATGCAAACTACTACATCTAGGAAGCACCCACTAAGGACCAAGCTCTCGAGCAAGAGGAAATCCAACAAGTGAATGAATGAAGTAGTCAAAGGGAAGATTTTTATGCAAGGGAATGCACACTGTTGGAAGAGATAATAGAGATAGAGGACTAAAGGTTGAAAATGTTTCACCTCTTTCTATAAAATAAGTTAAACAAGATTAGAGCTAGGGATCCGCATAGTCACATAACAATAAGAAGTACAACTTCACTTAAACGATTCACCCATCAACACCAAAGTCCACCTCAACACATAAACCCTATAATCCACCACCAAGTGCTCCTCTCTAGAGAAGTGAGTGACCCTACCATCCACAACTCTTTCCTTCCATAAGAAGAGAGTAATCAATTGGATTCTTCCCTACTTATCTGGATTTTCCTAGACGAGCAAGAGTGATTTGGTTGATGCCTCTAGTAAGGGTGTTAGTGCATGTGCTATCCTAGGTCTAACTCACTTGCATCGTGTTTGGGTCAATTTTAAATAACACGATCAGATAGTCGGTATTATTACTTGTTGAAAGGCAAAGAGTTACATGGCAATTGTTGATTTTAGTGCGTAGCTCCTTCATAGTGGAAAGCCACCCTTTCAAACATATTCTTACTTTTCATTATGTGATGTTTTGCCATGTGTCACTTTACATACCCTATGGACCACATCCTATTGGTCTAGTTTTTACCCTACTTGGCATGTATTAGCCATATATTATAATTTAAATAAATTATATGGGCCAACTCTTTAACACTAAGACTAAAGTTGAGTGTTATCCTTGTTGTTTTGAAGCATGCACGCATGGTTGCATTATATTGCATGCAAACCTTATTTGCATTGGCAAATCATTTCTATGCAGTCTTTGTGACTCACTACTATGTGATATTATGTTATGTGACACCTAGTGTATATTTCAAACTCAAGTCATTTCTATTTAACTATACCATATTTGATTCTTCGCTTTCCTAGTCACCCACCAAGTGTCACAATAATAATTAACCTTGAATGATCTGTCATATCTTTGTTTACTTTTCCCATGTCCAATCAAATAAATTCCATGCTTCATCTCTTTCTTATAAAACTAGATATGTGATATTCCCCATTGCATTGCACTACTCCTTTACATCACTAAGTGGTGGTATGATAGCTCTACTCTATGCACTATGTGTTGTACCATTAATATTGCTTTGCTTTACAACCAATGGATCTATATTATTCCATTAAAAATATTTAACTATTAGCTTTATCAAGTCTCACCTATCTGCACACAAATGATCCACTAATGAAAGCCCCTACATACATATACATTAACTAATTTGTTAAACGATATATGAACCCTAGAGATTTGAACACTTGGCTAGCAATTTCTCTTGCCCTCAGCAAATTATAAAAAGCTTCCATAGACACAAAAAGGTCATTACCAAGAGGTTTCTTTAGATGAGAAGTGTTGTAGAGAATACATTTAACTAAAACCTAAGAACCATGTGAATGGAATTTATTAGTGTCACATGTGTCTCTTATAGTTGCTTCTTTTAGAACCTATTTCAGGCTTCCATAAGATCGGGTAAGTCAAATTTTTATTTCCCTATGTGCTATCCCTCACATATAGTTTCTCTATGCTTAAATTTGTAAGCTAATTAGGGTTTCTGCTTCAACTTCATAGGTGTCTAGGTTTTGTCCTATTATACTTTGGAATTATTTCAATTTTGCATCATTGTCCAAATCATTGCCCCTAGAACTTGTCTTAAGAAATTATAACCTTATATCTTAAGTTTCATTAGCCCTTCACCATGGCATCTAGATCATCCAAATATAGCTCCACTCAAGACCTAACCAAGAAAATCCCATAGGCAATGAAGAAATTCAAAATTTCTATAGGGAAGTGGGTGCTAATAAACCACCTTGAAGACTCCAAAGTACATACCAAGGATGCTATAACTTTTAGAACAAGTTGGGATTTATTCAAAATATCTTTCAATAAAAATTTCCAAGACATTCCCCTATGTAATGCTTGGAGGTATGATTTGGGAAAGTTCATTGTACCTGATTATTATTATTGTTATTTTTTGATAGCTCAGAGGTGTCTCCAGCTCAACAATCACAACCCTAATTCCGAGTTAGTCCGGGTGAGTTGAAACTAATCCTCTGGGCCACACAATATCCCGGAAGCAGACCCACACTGCGTGCGGCTGGGTAAGTTGGGTTTTGAACCTGCATTGATCGTCCGTGTCTTTGAACAACTCAACCAACCGGTCTACACCCTGGGGTCCATTGTACCTAATTATTTTATAAGCCCAAAATTGGTGGAATAGATGTAAAAAACTATGACCTTGCAAATAGAAGTGTGATGGATGTAGAAGAGAAAAAAATATCATGGATGGATTAACATTTTCCCAAATCTCACAACAATGACCCTTTTTCTTTAAAAGGGGCATTTAGTGTATAGAAGAAGACAAAGGCTTGGAAAATACCATGGTCTAAATCAACCAGGTATGTCTCTATTCAAGGTTTGGAAGGATTCCATTTGATATCATGGCATTGGGAGTTGCAAGAGAACCGTGTCTCCATAAGGCAATATATCTCAAAGAAGGAATAATAGGTTGTAATGTCCTTCCTTCATTTGTTTTACATCCCAAATGAAGAGAGCTGGTGATTTTATTAGATGGAGTATCATCAATAATACTTCTCCAACCTATGAAAAGATAGGACCATAAAAGCACTTCAAAAGGCACTAAACACATTATTATTCAAAATGTAAATCTAAGTGACAAGTGATAATCACCAAGTGAGATGAGGCTTGTCGCCTAGTTATAACTAGAGGTTATATATGATGTAAAAAGAGATTAGAATTTTTTTACAACAAAATAGTTCATGGGTGAAAGTTCAAAGTTGTTTCCCACTTCAAGCCTACTTATCAACACAAATGAATTTAAGCATTTCTAACTAAAATTCAATTTCAGTCAAACATATGTTCTAGCTAGATTCATTCTAGCTAAATTAAATCTAGGCCACAACCACTAGATACATATATAGTATCACTTTAGGGCCAATTTACAAAAAAAGAAATTATTTGAAAAGCTTAATGTTCTGACAACTCCTACTCATATAAATAACATTTAAAAATATAAAAATATGATTTTATAGATCTATAAGTGTAGTTTTCAAAAATATAATTTTTTTAATATTTTAATTATTATTTATAGTTTCTTTTTAATTTTTACTAAAGGTAGGTCGTTAGCATAAAAATATAAAGTTGATTGTCTTCTCAAGAAAAATACTAAGGTTTATGAAAAATTTGAAAAACAAATATGATATAGTAGAGGAGAGATTTCATGTTGAGACGATATAAACATTTTCCATGTGGATTCCATGTTCCTCGTCTATGTTACATCCTAGATGAAGAGGGTTGATGATTTTATTAGGTGGAGTATAATCAACTAAAATTCTCCCCCTCCATACATAGCCTCCATCCTTTGAAATGATAGGACCATAAAAGCACTTTAAAAGGTGCTAACCACATTGTTATTCAAATTGTAAATATAATTGACAAGTGTTAATCATCCAAGTGAAATGAGCCTTATCACTTAATTATAAATAGAGGTTATGTATGATGTAAAAAGAGATTATAAATTTTATGTATCAAAATAGTTCATAGAATCCATTTCACACTCAAGATGAGCAATAGCTTGAGGCCATATTTTGATAAAATTATTGTAATCACACATGTATAGTTTTCCCAATGAATCAATATAAGACTTGTCTTTATTTCCATTCAAAAGATTGTCTCCATCATTTTGTTAATTGTTTTAAGAAACTTTGTAGTTTTTTAGGCTCACGTGTGTTTTTGATATTAGGTAAAGGTGGGTTTTTGAAAGGGCCCAAAACCTTATACATGAAGAGTAGCCAATAACACAAACCAAATAAGTTCCATGAGAATTGGAACTCAATAAGAAAGTAGAGAAAGAAGATTACAAACAATGTCAAGTACAAGAAACAATAGAGACACTTCACATATACATTTGTACCTACCTTCAAGAGTGAAATATTTGATAAGGACATTGTAGACCTCGCCTCAAGGGGTAGGCAGAGCTTCTCTCCTAAAGCCATCCAGAAATCTCTCAACACTTTCATTCCTTTTAAGTAATTCCTCAATATGCTCCTTATTCCTAGTCTTTGTGACCTTTTGAAGCTTCATCCCAACCATAGAGAGTCTCATATATTTAGTAATGAGCTCCTCTAAACTAGTGAATGAAATGCTCCTCACAGAGACAATATGATTCTACTAAGCGCAGGCAAAATCATTTCAAATGATAGGATCATAACCATTTATGGATTATAGGAATCAAGTAAGGCCCTCATGTTGTAGAATATGCTAGATTTTAGGGTTGTTTCTTACCTCCTCATGTGATGAAGGTTTAATTCTAAGTTGATCTCCTCCCATCTTGACAATTCTATTAAAACCCCTGTTCTTACCACTTTTGTAGTCCTAGCACTTGATGTGAATACCCGTAGATGAGAAAAAAGAGGGATTTAGGCTCACATTTGTTGAGCTTGTGTTTTAATGGAATTAGTACAAAATTAATAGTTGTATGTAAATCTTTTCTATTACAATGTGTGGGACAATCAATAAATTTGATCAATAATTAAGAACAATTTGTACTATGTTAAATAAGGACGTATTTGAGAATCTATGCTTTACAAGACAAAGCCATATGACATTAGATATTTCTAAAGCTACAGGTATCATGTGTCACTTCTTTGCATAGCTTTAAATATTGGCTCTATTACAATAGCATAAAAGGCACCAATCCGCAATCTTTCTCACAACTGATTCAATAAAAAATATCATAGAATGTAATTTATTTTCAATTATTTATTCACAATGAATTAATGGTACAAGGAATGCATCTTTATGTTTGCTTCAAATACACTACTTAAACATCTATGAAGATTGCCCTTTTTTGTGAATTTGAGATCTAGTAGCATCCCAATTTTTGGACTAACATAATGTGGGTTAGTCATAAGAAAAATAGGGTCCATCATTATGTCTAAAGGGCTTCAGTTTAGAATTGACTCATCTTTCAAAATAATTTATCAAAATTATTTGATATTATGATATTATCTAAAGATCTCCATAGGATTACCCTCATAAGCCCAACATGGCTTAAAATGTAGGAGAGAAGAACCCTCTCTCACCGTTAGGGCTTTTCATTCAACCATTTTGATCATGTCTAGGTTTATCACATCCCTAAACCTAACAATCCCCAAAGGATTAAGAATATTTTTTTCAATAACCTTCCTAGGAATCATTGAGAATACTAAGCAGATCAAAATCCCTAACAAATAGAATTATTATTAGGGAATGATTGGGCTATCATTTCTGCATTGATATATCTTAAATCCCTTTGTAATTCCTTTTAAGTGTTGTTTAATTTTTGAAATGTGTTAAAGAAATTATTCTTTGAAAGAGATTGCATTATATAGTGTTTGAATATTCATAAATTTTCATGTTATTCTATAAACTTGAATCTCATAAGCTCACTGTTACAACGTTGAACCATCATTTGTGCATTTAAAGATTTTCAAGTGTTACCTTTGTAAAGTCTATATCATTTCTTAATTTAGAAGAACCTTATGTGCAAGGATTTGTTCCTAAGGCATGTTTGAGTGATTGCAATTACAAATAATTGTAACAATTACATTCTATTATTGTGGACCTATGAGATTAATGCTCAATGTTTCCATTCTTTGCAAAGTTTTCAAGGAAGTACTACCACTTTGATGATTTACAAGAACTACCCTTTAAGGCAAGCATAAATCATTAAAATTTTGATTAATTTTATTAGCTTTGATCTTAGAAAGTTGACTTGGATAACTAAAGGTTCCATTTATGCATCTATGTTCTTATCTAAATTTTATTCTCCTCCAAATGTGGAGTGTTGATTTTGTTAAAACATATAAAGAAACTACAAACATGGATGGAAGATGATTAGTTTTCAAAAATAATCCCAACGTGAAGCTAGCATTGAGATAGAATGAAGAGAAAATATAGCATGGAGAGTGAAAGGTGTAGGTAATATTTCCATCTCTTACCTTAATGAATTTGGAAGTATGCCCCTCTTGTAGACAAGAACATGGAATTGATCTATGATACTACTTAGATAGATTAGTCTCTAAAGCTTTAAGGGCTATAAAGAGAAATGGTGATCATGGTCCAAATTTTCAAAGTTTAATAAACAAAAGGATTAGAACTAGGGATGAGTATAATATAATGGATTGAGAATTTAGACCAAGAGGAAATCCTATACCTAGATCCCCTGTACCAAATTCTAGACCTAGGACCCCAAAGCTTGCAATTCAAAACATTGTTAATCAAAGGGTGATGGAAAATATTTAAGAAGCTGTGAACCCTTATGAAATTAAACATGACTTCAAAGATGCTCAACCTAATATATATGGGGAATTGGATCATCCTAATGATAGTTCAACAAGAAGTTGTGGTAAGAGATTTAAAGATTGCTCACAAAGCTCAATATCAAAATGCTAACAGGGAGGAAATCCAAGACTAAAATCTTAGGGAAATCATATAAATACTAGAAATTAGGGAAACCAAATGAGAATCCCTAGAATACCTATGAATAATTTAAGAAATATACCTATGAAGTAACCCTTAGTTTTAGATAGATATAGGCAGATCATTTTTTATGGGATTATGGTTTCCTAACCCAATACCAAATGATTTGAGAGGCAAACTCCCAAAATTTTAGTGAAATAATGCTATATCAAGGGAGGACCACTTAAGAGCCCTCACAAATTTAATAAATGATTATGAATTTGATAATGAATATGTCATGATGAAGTTGTTTGTTCAATCTTTGGATGACATAGCAAGGGAGTGGTAAAAGGGTCTTCTAGACTAAAGTATCAACACATGTGTGGATTTCAAGAGAATATCTCTAGAGCAATATGGTGATAGAATAGATCCTAGATTCATTATTAATGAATTCACTAGTATTAAAAATGGATCTAATGAAATTGTGGATGATTTAACACTAGCTTCATGAGAGC
This sequence comes from Cunninghamia lanceolata, assembly GCA_027924645.1. Lineage (NCBI taxonomy): Eukaryota > Viridiplantae > Streptophyta > Pinopsida > Cupressales > Cupressaceae > Cunninghamia > Cunninghamia lanceolata. The sequence continues at coordinate 4,501,459 of BSBN01000918.1, read as the reverse complement.
TATATCAAAAATTACTCAATAGATGAGACCCAATGAATCAATGTGCTTGTTGTTGTATTGTAACACCTATGATGAAAAAATGTGGTATTTATTGAGAGACAAGAACCCTTTGACCCTAACAGAAGCATATCATATGGCTAGCAGCATTGAAAGGAATAAGAAATTCTTTAATAAAGTGCCTAAAAGAGGGGAGTTAAGAATTTAGCATCCTGATAGAGGTCAACCAAATAAACCACCTGCTACTAAAGAGAAGTTAGATTAATTGGATAAAAATTTGGGTTCTCATTGTGGAGACCCAAGTTCAAATCCCCATAGGGACATCTAATGTGGAATTCTAAGTTGTGATTCTTGGTCTTCCATAGTTGGCTTGTAATGTGGATGTGGTTTCTAAATAAAGTGGATTTCTAAGTAGTGACTCTTGGTCTTCCATAGGTTATTTCTATTGTGTTTTCTCATAAAGAGATTGTATTAGTCTCATGTTAATGATCGTATGAGAAAAATATTTGTTTAAACGATATGCAATTAAAAAATCTTAGACAAACTTATGCATGCCCTAAAAGAATTGAGTTACAAGGTGTCTAGGAATCAGAAAGCATTACCATCTGAAAGACAAGGTCCTCAGAGACTAAAGAGGCAAATTAAAATCTCAAATGGGCCTTCTAATACCTAATGGAGAAATGGTAAACCCATTCAAAATGTTGGTCATCCTAGACAAAGGAGACCTAGCCTAAAACCTTATAATAAAGAGACCACTAGCCCTCTAAAAGGCACAAACCTAAACATGGTTGAAGAGTTCCCCTGGTGTGAAGCATGATACATGCCTCATACCTCAACTCAATGTGTTTTTGCTCTAGCAATGATGCAAGATGAAGATAATTATGAGGAATGAGTTAAAGAGAAATCATTTGAAAAAGGATATGAGGATGATTAGGATGACCAAGAAATAAACATGATCCATACCTAATATACATTCTCAAAAGAGGAGAATGAAAAATTATGTGAAAGAAGTTAGAGGATTTGTATAATATATGCCAATGATGACTTACACAACTAAGTGTTGATAACTGAGAGGGGGGGGGGGGGGGGTGAATCAGTTATCCTAATTATTTCTTCTTTTGAACTTTCTTATTAATCAAAGCATCATTGAATCAAACAAACAAACATTACCATGAAATGAAAAACACATGACAGTATTTTTGACGTGGAAACCCGGTTAAGGGAGAAAACCACGGGGTGATTAACCCAAAGATTATTCTCTGTTAGAAGAATAAGGAATTACAAAAATGGCACTTGCCAATTAGGGCTCACTGCCTGAGCACACTGCTCACAAAGAGGCACACTGCCTACAAGGAGACACACTGTCTACAAAAGAATTTTTATACAATACTTGAATTGATTGGAAGCATCTACATATGCTGGAGTTCAGTTCCGGTTAGGCTCAGTATACTGATCTGCTGCACTTTATCTTCCCTCTGCTCTTTATTCTGCTTTCCTTTCACATACCGGATCTTTCTTATTACTTCTGCTCTGCTCTGCACTTATTCACATATCACATCACACCACACCTCTTCTCACAACAAAATCCATCCTCTATTTATATCCGCACTAGTGATTTCATTATCTTTCTAGTCGGCACCCGGAATATTCTATCTTCTCACAAACTCTGTTCTGTCGGCTGAATCCTTGCATATTAAGTAATGCGGATCAAGCATATACTTGTAGATGTCATTAATCATGTCGGCCAAACATGATTCATGCCTTCCCAACCTTTACCATCAACAGTAGCACATCCAGAAAATAGTCTGATACTCTGTCAGTCAGTTCTTCCTCTGTTCTCACTGTCTTTCAGGAATCCAGTACTCAACTATTCATATCTTCTTCCTTGTCCATTACCGGAGGCTAAATCCTTGGAATATACTACTCAAGGTAGTCCTCTTGACTTCCCCAAATCCGCACTGCACCAAGACACTTCCTCTGAGAGATCCGGACCAATCTGTCGGACCTTGCCACATGCTATGTTCTTGTTCACCGGACCACAACAATCTTCATTCTGACTTCCGGTAGAGACACACCATGACTTGCGGATATGTGGGATGACCTTTGTTGCCATCAATGACAACAACCATGAATCCATATAGTGTCTCTTGCCAACAATCTCCCCCTTTGGCATTGATGGCAACACTTAGTGAAAAATGACTAAGTGTTTACACTATGCTCCCCCTTGGCTGATGCTCTATCTTTATATACAATTTCTGGAACTCCTCCTTAGTTGGATTCCTCATTTTTCATTGTTCCTCACTCCCCCTTTGACATCAATGATAAAGGGTAGGGTCCGCACACCAAAATTTTCAAAAAAAATTTATTATACTTAGCCGCATATTACATACTCACATAAACTGAAGAATGTTTGCAAAGGATGTCTTCAATTGGACCAGTTCTGTAGCCCAACTTTGCTTCATCCTATCCAAAATTGAAATGTGACCACTCAACAAAAATGCAAAATCTTCTGCCCTCTTGAGATTTGTTGGATCATTTGTTTGGGCGGTAGTCTAAGCATCATTGATGGCCTCATGCATAGTTTCTAACTTAGGGATTATAATCCTTCTAAGTTCTCCCATCCGGTTAGTTATATTCTTCCTTTCCTTCTCAAAGTTCTTTATTGCATTTGTGATTGCAATAGTTTGACATTCTTGATTGACTATGGAGGAAGAGAGAGGATCAAAACTTTGAGACAAACTTTGTAGTTTGTCTTGCTCCTCTTTTATTTTCTTATCAATTTCTACTGTTGCCTTTGACCAGGAGATACAAAATTTGTAGATGTCACCGCCATCCTTAAGAGCACTTTCTAAGCTCTTTATTCCAATACTCATATTTCTCCTATCATTAGAGATTAATCCTAGTACTTCTGAAAATCTCTTATCCAAAAACTCCTTCCAGACCTTTTCTTTAGCTAATTTTTCTAGAGAATCAAAATGTGTATCAACACTGCTGACTAAGGTTTTGAGATTACCGGAAGAGGAGGCTGTCGGATCTATCTGGACTGATGGCATAATCTTTTCAAGCACTCCGGAAGCAGCCTCTATCAACTCACAGTCTTCCATATGAGACTTTAGGAGTTTTTCATTTGCCTTAGCATTTGCAAATGAAGCTATCTTCATCGGCTGTACCAGAGCGAGGGAGTCAAAGTTGAATGGACCTTTTAGAAGCTCCGGTTCATCAATCTCTATTGTTTCTTGGCTCAGAAATTTTTGAACAGTTTGTGCAGTGTCTCTTGCCGGAGACAGATGTTTCTTTTCTTCTGCAGTTTTGTCCTTTGGAGTCTTTTCTCCTTCCACATTCTTACCACTTTCAGTTGTGATTTTCTCTGTTGGAATCTTCTCTTTCTCTACATCCTTGGTGCTGTCAACCTCTTTTTCTTTTATTGCTACTTCTTTCTCCTGTAATTTCTCTTCTTCTTGGGAGCCGGAGACTATAGGGGAAGCTGGAGGAGAGATGTTAGTCTATTCAAGGACCACTTCTTCCGGAGCAGATGATTCCAAGTCCACAGCTGTTTCTGCACCTAAGTCCTCTACAACAGGAAGATTAAACCTTTTGAAGGCCTTCCGGAGGATCTCTTCTGTCTCTATGGCCACCTTGTCAGTCTCACCAAGCATGAGTTGATTCATTCTTGCTTTACTCCTGAACTCATCTTTGTAGTCTTTGAATATTATGTTCATTGTCTTGGGATCAATTTGAGGATATAGCTGAATAGCTATCTACTCCCGGATCTCAAGATCTTTTGCCTGAGCATTATTCTTTCTTATTTCTAATTCCTTTTCTAGGCTTTTAGGAATTAGAGATATGATCTCAATGAAAGCCTTATTGTATATGTTCAGATACTTGATTGTGGCTTCCTGCAGAATCTTTTGGTCAGCCTCATTGTAGTCATCATAGAATTCAGTCATTGGTTGAAGGTTTCCATCCACCGTGACTAACTTGATTACACTCTCTAGAGACAGGGTGGGCTTTTCAACAAATACCTCTACCATTTCTTCCTTGTCTTGGCCTGTGGAGGGTTTACTAGATCCTTTCTTCTTCTGTTTCTTTATTTCTTTTACCCCCTCATCTGATTCCGTTTCCTCTTCATCTTTTTGACTTGTGTAAGCCCTTGTGGCTTTTATTTTAGATCTTTTCTCTCCTTTACCAGATGTTTGACCTTCCGGTTTTGACATTTTTGAGCCTTTGGTTGTGACAGGTGTAGATCCCTTTGATGATCTGGTCCGGGTTGAGGTTTCCACCGGAGGACTTTTCTTGCTTTTCTTTTCTGCCTCTTTCTTCTCTTCCTCAGCCTTTCGCCTCTTTTCCCGGTTGACATCAAGTGCCTCCTTTGGGATGCCTAGGCCTTGAGCAATATGCTCTACTTCTTTTCTTACCTTCCTCTTGATCTCCGGTTCTCTGAGTTCAACATGGATTTTTATACTTAGTTCCTCAAATGTTCTGAACCTTTCTGCCTTTGGATCTTTAGGCTGACTAAGCATGTGTTGAACATGCAGCTCCACTATCTGTTCATCCACTTCATACCCCATGGGCATGATCCACACAGTTCTTGGTTCTACTGCCTCCATTAGACACTGATCTGTTTCTACCATAAAGCATACTGTGTCTTTGTACTTTTCAACAAGAGATTGGGGTATTCTTTCTCTTGCATGCATCATGCTTTGGAAGTTCTTGAAATATCCCCATAGAGCTATTTTTCTTGCTTTGGCATCCCCAAGTCCATGCAAATAATCTTTGATTTGGATGGTGACTGGTCTGTCATTCTGCCATATCCATCCACTGGATGCGGGAAGCTCATTCATGTAATAAAAGAAGAGACAAAGGATCAAATTGCCATACTTGAAGGAGTTTTTCTTATCCTTCTTGATCTTCTACAGATTTTCAAAGAGTTGGTTTACAAGAAGCTCACACAAGTCATAGTCTGCATTCTCCTTTAGCATTTGATAAGCTATGTAAATTGCAGTTCCCGGTACTGAATTTTCCCTACTGGAGTGATAGATCTTGTAACCAATTATCATAGATGCAAATTTGACATCCGGTTCAGTGATGTCTTCAACTATCATAGCTCTCTTGTCAAACTTAGATCCAGTTGCATCACTAACTGTCTGATTTTTGACAGACTTGAGAACAGGTAATCCACCGGATGAGTGCAGACTGGTTACAACCCTAATTGCATCTTTGGTGATCTTGAAGGGCTTGTTCAACCATAGGAAGTTGTCATGCACTCTACTTAGTACATGCCAGACCCATTCATCTTCTTCAAAACAGGGGAAATGGATGCACTGTGCAAAGTGTTTATCCCGGATGGCTTTGTACTGAGGTTTAATCTCAAAGGAGTCATCTATCAACTGTTTGTGATAGATATCCATCAATTTTGATTCTCCAAAGTCTTCAAAATTGGCATGAATGTAAACCCTAATGTCCTCCATATGCAATACACCATGCGGAACACTAGAGAAGGCTCCTAGTGGATCTACCTCCAAAGATTTGTATGGATGTTTCTTGAATGTGGGGCGAGGTCTATCAGAGATCTTAACTATATTCGGAGTAGCCATATATTTTCTTTAAAGATTTGCAGTGAGATATTGAAAACAGAAAATACCTTATGCGCCTTCGGTTACACAGAGTGGTTGGATTTATTTCTGTATGTAATGACTTTTGCAGGAGATCTTTGGTGAGTTTGATGAGTCTTGTTGCAGAGCTCCACTTTTCGCTTCTTCTTGAGTGCAGAATGCACAAGTGATTTATGAGAAATTCCCTTATATTACTCCGCAAACCCTAATATCAGATGGCAATAAATGCTCGACCTACATTATTCTGGTTTGCCTTATTCGAATAACTTGGAGTACCGGATCAGTCCTAATCTATGAACATCATGCGGATCTTCCAACTATGAATAAATCAAGATGACATATCACAAGGACATCCCAAACATTCTGTTCAATCCGCAAAATAAGATAATGCACTTCCGGATCTCTCCGGACCTTTTTGTAATCATCTGTCATTCCGGAGCATCTCCCAGAACAGGTCTTACTTGATCAATCACAACTTCTTCACATCTTCATGTGGACCTCTGAAATCTTATCTGGATCATCTCAAGACTTATATATTCAAACCCTTTACTCCGCATCTTGTGCCACATCCGGCACCACTTGATTGGCTGGGGGAACAGGATTTTCTTTGAGTCTCCCCAAGAGCCAGAGCTCACTTTTTAATTTCTGGAAGAAATATCAGCACCAGAGTCTGGTGCGGATCCAACCTCTACATTCTCTGAACTTTTCTTCACCCAAATCTTGTTCATCTGATTCCTAACTTCATCCGCATTCATCTTTTGTTTACCCTTGTCTTTATTCTGATTATATACCAGACCTCTTTTGCCCTAATTCTTGCTTTTGTAGACTTTTGCATTATGACCGGACCTATTACAGATTTGGCAAATAACATGTCTTTGCATATTTGACTAATAACGTCTTGATCTGCATTGATTAGCCATATGACCTACTCTATTGCATGCAAAGCATCTACCATTGAATGATTTGTTTATTTACATATTTCTGCATTCATGAGACTTGTGTCCATACCTTTTGCAGTTAAAGCACTGTCTGGAGAAGGATGAATTAGTCTGATTCATTCTCTTCCTGCACTAATTAGCTTTGTGACCAAAGTGATTGCAGCTGTGGCAGTATCCATTGAAGGATGGATATCTTTGAGCATTGGGCTGTCTTACCGGAGGTCTTCTAGGCCTATTCCTTGGATTTTCTGATCCAAAATTCTTTTGACCGGATCTAGAGCTTTCTCCTTTCTCATATCCCAAACCATACTTGTCATCTGTCCTCTTTTGACTTCCAAAAAGTACTTCAAGTTGGGCAGAACTTATCTTGAATTTTTCTTTATATTCATTTGCTGTTTGAAGATCTCTTTTGAGAGAGACAATTTGATCCTCAAGTTTTTCTTCATTATCTTTGGCATCTTCAAGATCAGATTCAAGATGTCTGATAATCCTGTCCATCTGGTGGCATTCTTCTGATTTCTCTTTAAGAGATTGTCTTAGATTGTCTTCAGCTTTTCTTTTTTCTTCAATCTCTTGAGTAAACTTTATAGTTCCTGATTCTATTTCATGTCTTAACATAATGACTTCTTTTGATAACTTTTCACATAACTTGGTTTTCTCAGTCAATTCTTCATTTGTATTGCTTTCTTCACTTTGTCTTACCAATTGTTGGAGCAACTCCTTTCTCTTTTTCATAGAGAGACTTAATTTGTCCTTTAGTTCTCTCATGAATTCATTAGCCTATTTGAGTCTTTCCTTTAATTCATTGACTTCAGAGTTTGACTATTCAAGATCCTCAAGGGTAGTCTTGAGTTGCTCCCTTAAACCATATGCATCCATTTGAACTCCCAGATCTTCCTCAAGCTGTTAGGCTCTATTAGGAGGAACTTAGCTCTGATACCAATTGTTGATAACTGAGAGGGGGGGTGAATTAGTTATCCTAATTATTTCTTCTTTTGAACTTTCTTATTAATCAAAGCATCATTGAATCAAACAAACAAACATTACCATGAAATGAAAAACACATGACACAGGATTTTTGACGTGGAAACCCGGTTAAGGGAGAAAACCACGGGGTGATTAACCCAAAGATTATTCTCTGTTAGAAGAATAAGGAATTACAAAAATGGCACTTGCCAATTAGGGCTCACTGCCCGAGCACACTGCTCACAAAGAGGCACACTGCCTACAAGGAGACACACTGTCTACAAAAGAATGTTTATACAATACTTGAACTGATTGGAAGCATCTACATATGCTGGAGTTCAGTTCCGGTTAGGCTCAGTATACTGATCTGCTGCACTTCATCTTCCCTCTGCTCTTTATTCTGCTTTCCTTTCACATACCGGATCTTTCTTATTACTTCTGCTCTGCTCTGCACTTATTCACATATCACATCACACCACACCTCTTCTCACAACAAAATCCATCCTCTATTTATATTAGCACTAGTGATTTCATTATCTTTCTAGTCGGCACCTGGAATAGTCTATCTTCTCACAAACTCTGTTCTGTCGGCTGAATCCTTGCATATCAACTAATGCATATCAAGCATATACTTGTAGATGTCATTAATCATGTCGGCCAAACATGATTCATGCCTTCCCAACCTTTACCATCAACAGTAGCACATCCGGAAAATAGTCTGATACTCTGTCAGTCAGTTCTTCCTCTGTTCTCACTGTCTTTTAGGAATCCGGTACTCAACTATTCATATCTTCTTCCTTGTCCATTACTGAAGGCTAAATCCTTGGAATATACTACTCAAGGTAGTCCTCTTGACTTCCCCAAATCCGCACTGCACCAAGACACTTCCTCTGAGAGATCCAGATCAATCTGTCGGACCTTGCCACATGCTCTATTCTTGTTCACCGGACCACAACAATCTTCATTCTGACTTCCGGTAGAGACACACCATGACTTGTGGATATGTGGAATGACCTTTGTTGCCATCAATGACAACAACCATGAATCCATATAGTGTCTCTTGCCAACACTAAGAAGTTTTATTTAAAGATGAAGTTGAAGAAGCAGAGTATGTAAACAATATTGATTTGAGAGAACTAAAAGTAATACTGCAAAATAAATTTAGATTGGCAAAACCAATTGATGTAGAAATAAAGGCTTATATAGTGGCAACAATAACTTAGGTTAAAAGTGAGTATAACATGAGAAATAAACAAGTTCAAGGCAACACTAGTCTAATGGGTTCTAAAGAAAAGGAGAAGGTAGGAGGAATATTTATTTATGTCAAGGATTTTAAACCAAAGGTGGCTATAGTTATAGAAGAACCTGCATTGGGGAAAAAGAAGAAATGTTCTTTCCTAAACCCTCTAACCTTACAAAGAAGTGTGTTCCTAAGGCTATGGTTAATATCCCCAACCAAACCAATAGTAATGTTGTTAAGTATAAGATCCCAATACCTAATGGTGGAAAAAAACTAATTTACTCAACACCAACAAAAGTTGTTTCTTGATGCAGGAGCATCCAGTGGTGTAAGGGCAATCTTGCATCACCCAAAAAAAAGTTAATTCAAAATCATTGTAGTTGTTTTCATTTCTTTCCATAATTAGTATTTCTGGTTCCAAACTGCTAAAAATAACAAACTGTCACTTTTGGAAAGTTTAACTGCTATTTTAGGAAAGTTTGCATTTGGGCTCAGATTGAAGCAAAAAGTTACAGAAAGATTCATAACTGAAATATAAGACCTTTAGCGAAGGAATCAGGCAAAGATCATTTGTGAGCTGAAAGATATTAAATTTTTTGTTTTCTGAAAAGCCCCTAAAAATTTTTGAAACGAGATATGAGGCACTAAAACATCCCAAAAAGCTGACGAAAATTTATTTATGGATTTCCGACGTGATATTTCACATCGCAATATTTTCGGCACTTAAAACCGTTCATTAATCGGACACCCGGATCAAAAGTTATGCTTCCCAGAAGTTGACCTACTTTTGGAGGGAGTTACAAATTTTGAAATTTAGCTGGAGGCCACCAAAAAGTGCTATTTATGACTATTTTGGGAACCCTAGGCAGTAGTAGAGATAAGGGGGAAAGTGTAGAGTCAAGAATAGGTAGAAAAATAGAAACCCTAGCCGATTTAGGGTTACAGAAGACAAAATATTCCAGAACTTGGTGATGTGTAGTTGTAGTGTGTTGTAGCCTGTGGAGGATTGATTCCTCTTATTGTAATTGAGCTTATGTAATGTAATGAGTTGCCCAGATTAATAAAGAAATATTCTATTTTATGTGTTCCATTTCTATTGTTGTGTGTTTTATGATTTACCCCCTTCATCAAGTGGTATCAGAGCAAGGGTTCCTGAGTGTGTAGACAGATCATTGACCGTGAGGCAGTTTGCACAAGGACCTGAGGTTGTGGGTTTGCTGCGGAGATCAAGATGCCTCCACAAAGAAATCGTATTGGGAGCAATGCTTTGATGGAAAAGGGTTTTAGAGCACTACAAAGGCAAATCGATGCATTGCAAGAGGAGCTACGAAGAGGGTTGAGTCGAGAACAAGAGAAGAAAGTGAGAATGAAGCTGAAGAAGAGCTATCTGAGGAAGAACAAGAAGCTGTAGGAGATCCTGCAGAAGTTAGGTTGTTGAGGGCCATTTCAAAGATTGGAAAGAGGCCCAAGATCGAAGTTTCTACATATTCTGGAGATTTGAATCTGGAACAGATTATTGATTGGATCAATGACATGGAGGAGTATTTTGAGTATGAAGATGTGGAGGATGCAGATCGGGTCAAGTTTGTAAAAACAAAGTTGAAAGGCCATGCTAGTATTTGGTGGAAGGAGGTCCAATTAGAGAGGAATAGAAGAGGAAAAGGAAAGATCATCAGATGGCATCGGATGGTGGAGAAACTGAAGTAGTTCATTCCTATAGACTATGAGATGGAGTTGCTGAAGAAGATGCAAGGACTGAAGCAAGGTAACAAGTCTGTTAAGGAGTATACAAAAGAGTTTTATAAGATTACTATTAGGACAGGCCATGCAGAGGCCAACAAGGAGAAGGTAGCCCGTTACATTAATGGGTTGAGGCCGAGTATTCAAGAGGAGCTGAGCCTGGTCAGAATGACCACCATAGAAGATGCATACCAGTTTTCCCTGAAGGTGGAAGAGAAGATGAATAAAAGATTTGATAACAAGCAAAGGGGAAGAGGTCAAGGTGGAAGACTCTACGGAGGTTGAAATGAAGATTCAAAGAAAAGTGAATAAGCGGGCACCAATCGAAATCATAGAGGAGATAATACCTACTGCCCTCGTGACCAAAAGAATGGTGAACAAAGAGGAAGAGGTAGACTTGGGAAAGGACCAGGGAAGAGGAGGTTTCAGAGGAACTTGTTTCTAATGTGGAGAAGAAGGGCATTGAGCATACGAGTGTCCGCAACATCAAGGAAGGAGAAATATAAGACTTGAAGGTAATGCACGAGTTGCACATGTAGATGAAGATGCACATTCTGAGCATTCTGAAGATGCTGAAAGGGGAGAAACCCTAGTTGTCAAAAGAACCTTGTTGAATGAAGAGAAAGAACCAAATTAGAGGAAGAGTTTATTCTGCACAAGGTACAAATGTGAAGGTAAGTGTTGTGATATTATTATTGATAGTAGAAGCACTGACAATCTTGTTTCAGAGGAGATGCTTGACAAGTTGAAGTTGACAAGAAGAAAGCATTCACATCCATATCGGATTGCATGGTTGCAGAAGGACCATAGAGCTTTGGTCAATGAGCAATACTTAATGAAGTTTAAGATTGGGGACTACCATGATGAGGTGCCGTGTGATATCATACCAATGGATGCATGTCATATGCTGTTGGGGAGGCCGTGGCAGTATGATAGGAGTGCTATCCATGATGGCCGTGCAAACACATATTCCCTAACAAAGGATGGAGTTCATAAGTTGAAGCCCTTGAAGGAGGTGGAAGAAAAGGTATGTAGTACTGCCAGAATTTGCTTGGTAGATGGTATAAAAATTTTGGAGGGTATGAAGCATCAGTGTCATTGCTATGCATTGATTCCTAAGATTAGTCAAGAGAAATGTGAAGATATACCAGCTGAAGTCTCAGAGATGCTGGAAGAATTTCAAGATATTGTCTCTGATAATGTACCAGAAGTTTTACCACTAGTAAGGAAGATAAGTCATCAAATGGATTTGATAGCAGGAGCTAGTTTGTCAAATAAGGCAGCGCACAGAATGTCCCCTGCAGAGAATGAAGAGCTGAATAGAAAAGTTCAAGAGTTGTTGAGGAAGGGACTGATAAGAGAGAGCCTAAGTCCATGTGTGGTACCTGCAGTACTAGCACTGAAGAAAGATAGAGAGTGGAGAATGTGTATAGATTCTCGAGCCATCAATAAGATCACAATCAAGTACAGATTTCCATTGCTGAGAATGGATGACATAATGGATTGTGAGTGGAGCCAAGTACTTCATGAAGATTGACCTAAAGAGTGGGTATCACTAGATCCATATCAGAGAAGCAGATGAATGGAAGACAGCCTTCAAGACAAAGGAAGGTTTGTATGAGTGGTTAGTCATGCCATTTGGGCTAACCAACGCACCGAGTACATTCATGCGGCTCATGAACGAGGTACGAAAAGAATTTTTGGGAAGTTTTGTTATTGTTTATTTGGATGATATTTTGATTTTCAGTAAGACTTGGGATGAGCATCTGATGCATATCAAAAGAGTTCTAGAGAAGCTAAGGGAGGAGAAGTTGTTGATTAATTTGAAGAAATGTAGCTTTGCAAAGAAGGAATTGGTATACCTAGGATTTTTCGTCTCAGAGGAAGGTCTTAAGATGGACCCAGAAAAAAGTAAGGGCTATCATTGAATGGCCTACACCGAGGAGTGCTACAGAGGTAAGATCTTTTCATGGTTTGGCAAGTTTTTATAGAAAGTTTATCAAGAATTTTAGTAGCATTTGTGCACCCCTAACTGAGACAATGAGAGGGGATAGAAAAGAATTTAGATGGACTAAAGGAGCAGACAAAAGCTTTGATACATTAAAGTAGAAAGTCAGAGAGCAACTTGTTTTGGCACTTCCAGATTTTAATAAGGTATTTCAAGTAGATTGTGATGCTAGTGGTAGTGTTATAGGAGCTATTTTGAGTCAAGAAGGTAAGCCCATTGCCTATTTTAGTGAGAAGCTTAATGATGCCAAGAAAAAGTATTATGTTTATGATCAAGAATTTTATGCTATAGTTCAGGCTTTGAAGAAATGGAGACATTATTTATTGCCAAAAGATTTTGTTTTATATACTGATCATCAGGCTATACAATATCTTAATAGTCAAGGAAAGTTGAATCAAAGGCACTTAAAATGGGTTGAGTTTTTGCAGAGTTATACTTTTGTTTTGAAGCACAGGAGTGGGAAGTCCAACAAAGTTGCAGATGCCCTGAGTAGAAGGCAAAATTTGTTGACAGAAATGAAGATAGAGGTTGTTGGGTTTGATGAGCTCAAAAGTTTGTATCCTGAAGATCCTGATTTTGCAGAGGATTGGAAAGCTTGTCTGGAACCTGTTACTTTGGATAGGGCAAAATGGTTGGATTTCATAATCCAAGATGGCATGTTGTTTAAAGGAAGCTGGTTGTGCATTCCAAGGAGTTCCATGAGAGAGAACCTGATTAAGGAGAAGCATAGTGGAGGATTGGCTGGACACTTTGGTCGAGATAAGACCATTGCTATTATTGGTGAGAATTATTAGTGGCCACAGTTGCAGTAGGATGTAAGGAAATTTGTGCAGAGTTGCAAAGTGTGTCAGATGGCAAAAGGAGCAAGTTAGAATACAGGGCTATATCAGCCATTACCTGTACTGGAGAAGCCATGGGATGATATTAGTATGGATTTTGTTCTTGGTTTACCAAGGACACAGAGAGGACATGATTCCATTTTTGTGGTGGTGGACAGATTCTCGAAGATGGCACATTTTATTTCTTGCAAGAAGACTAATGATGCTATTCATATTGTAGAGTTATTTTTCAGGGAGGTGGTGAGATTACATGGTCTACCTAAGAGCATAGTTTCAGATCGAGATACCAAGTTTGTTGGTTATTTCTGGAGGACATTGTGGAAGAAGTTGAAGACAGATTTGAAGTTCAGTTCTACACACCATCCACAGACTAATGGACAGACGAAAGTGGTGAATAGGAGTTTGAGTAACATGCTACGATGCTTAGTAGGAGATAAGCCCAAGGGATGGGATTTGATTTTACTACAGGCAGAATTTGCTTACAACAATTCTGTCAATAGGAGTATTGGTAAACCATGATTCCAAATTGTATATGGCAATAGCCCAAGAAATGCTTTTGAGTTAAGGAAGCTGGACAAAGGAGAAAAGACAAGTGCTGAAGTCGAAGACTTTGCAGAACATCTGAAGAATTTGCATGAAGAAGTGAGAAAGCACATTAATAAGATGAATATTCAGTACAAGGTTAAGGCAGATCAAAAGATGAGATATAAGGAGTTCCAAGTAGGAGATGAAGTCATGGTTTACTTGAGAAAAGAAAGGTTCCCAATTGGAACATACAATAAGTTGAAAATGAAGAAATTTGGACCGTGCAGAATCTTGAAGAAGCATGATTCAGGAAATGCATATGAGGTAGAGCTGCCGAGTGGGATCAATATTTCCCCTATGTTCAACATTGCTGATCTAACAGAATATCATGAAGATGGCACAGAGGATGGACCAACAGAAGAACAGTGGAGTATTCCGGCATCTACTTCAATGGAGGAGATAGAAGAGATATTGGATAGTCGTGTGGGAAGAAGTACTTGGAACATGCAATATGAAGAATATTTGGTGAAATGGAAAGGAAGGCCTGTTGAAGATTCTTCATGGTTGTCTAAGAAAGAGGTTGACCATTTGGGTTTTCCTCAAACAAACACCTAAGACGTGACAAGGTCACTTCTCAAATTATCCTAGGTGTCTAATGCAGGAGCATCCAGTGGTGTAAGGGCAATCTTGCATCACCCAAAAAGAAGTTAATTCAAAATCATTGTAGTTGTTTTCATTTATTTCCATAATTAGTATTTCTAGTTCCATAATCTCCTAAATAATGATGTAGGACTTTCAATTTTTTTCTAAACTGTTAAAAATAGCAAACTGGCAGTTGAACTAGTTGCTTGTTTCTTTGCTTTGTTGTTGTCATTTTGTTTTGTGTTAGCTGTTGTTAGGCTATTGGTTGGCTATGGTTTATCTTTTGGCAACATTTTGTAATAGGATTTTTGGTCCCTTCAAAACTTGTTTTACCCCGTAATAATAAACAAGGCTACTAAACTAAACATAGTACATATGATTGACTAAGTGCTTCTAGTGGAATGGTAATGGTAGACACTCATAACAACTCGACCTAGGTTCAAATTCCCACACCACAATAAAATGCCCCATGAAACAAGTGCTAAGGTTGTATAACTTGAGGTGAAACAAACATGGACCAAGGTTCAAATTCTCTCATCACAGATTTGAGCATGGCCGAAGTTCAAATTCTCTTATCATAAGTAGATGGCCCTCAACACCAATGGTGAGGTTGTGCTATAACAACATCTGGGTATATTAGAGATTTAATGAACCTTTAGAATGTCGAGAAAGATTACACGCGAATAGGAGTACCATTCACGATATCCATTCATCTATAAAGTAGAAGAACAAAGTTACCAAATAATGCCATAAGAAAACATGGAAATCAAAGAATACTTATCAATAATATTAAAACATGCGGTTTTTCCTTAAACCACATAGCATGCTTTGAAACTTAAATGAGAAAAGAACAAAATGTCATTTGTTCAGACCTATAAAACTAAAATTGACCTAAAAAAAGGTAGATTATTTGTGGGCTTGGAGTCCCATGAAACAACATACCTAAAAGGCTAAATGCATAAAAAATGTTCCAAAATATTACACAAAAGATAAAAAACAAACTTCTCAAACCTCCATTCTTTCGAGAAAAAATTGCTTTACTCTCTCTGTGCAAAGTCTAGTTTTCTCTTATAATTGGTTGTGAGGTACAAATCCAATATTTACACAAATTTGAACCCCATATATAAGTTATATTAGATGATTCATTTCAATTTCATAGGGGAAGTGTCATAATCTAGGATGCAACTTGAGCATCACCTTTAGCTTTTACTACAATAGACCTCAATTTCATTCTAAAGTGTCTATTAAAATGTGAATCTCCTTGTCAAATGGGGTAACTTCAAGTGGTGAAAGCATCAGAGTCTTTATAACATAACTCTTAGTGTAAATTCTTGTGACCCAGATAAAATAATGTATATTCCCTCATCAAGTGCGATGAACTCCACTGGTAAAAGATTTGGAACTTTCATTACAAAGCCCTAGGTTTGCATCTGTATGATGCATGATAAAATTTTGAAAATGGATAAAATAATGTGAATTTCCTTGTCCAATGGGATGAGTTATCATTATAGACACATTGGAATTTTAATAATGAAGCCCAAATTCAAATCTTGGTGAAACACAATAAGTGTGTTAAAATTAGATTAAATATTGTTAATACCCTTATTGAAAGGGATAAGTCCAAGAGGAATAATAATCTTCCATCCTTTCATAACAGTGTCTGGGGTTCAAATATAGTGCAAAAACTTGGCAAATGTAGTACCTGATTCAATAGTGCACACCATACCTAGCGAAAAACATAAGTCCAAGTGCACGGTGAATTTGACTAGAAGAGATTCATGACATCTAAGCCGAAGCTTGACCCAAAAGGAAATATTTCCAAGTAAAAAATGAAACCCCTCAATGTACAAAAGGAGAATATTTAACAAATCAAAGAAAAAATAAAAGCGTGAACTCGCTTACCAAATATGGAAAAGCATGCATTGCTAGATAGCGAGTCGAGAAAGTTAGGGTGAATGTTTCCTTCGTACAGAAGCCCTAAAAATGAACTAAGTGCAAATTAGAAGTAGAAATACGTTATGCAACATTTTTTTACCTTGCAGCTCTTGACCTGCACTTCTCCTTCTCCATTGACATGAACGCCAAACCAAACCTCTCTACATGATGATGTTTGTTTTCCAAATCTTGCTTTTGCCACTGCTAGTCAATGCAACTTTGAAGGGAAAATTTGTCTTTGACGAAATTTTTTTTGCCTATAGCTAATTGCACTAGTACACATGTATGCATGACTTGGAAGCATAGACAAGACACGTGAGCTATTTTTACACAAAACACCTACACTTTGAGTGCCCAAATGTGTATCTAGAAACACACACAAACACCACATCCACAACAATGCAAAACATTAGATACGACTTGAAATTTCCCCCTCGCCGAAGTCTAATTGGGTGGAAGTAACTATAGCCCTTTCCCCTACAAATTAAAAATCCCACCAAAAACTTTGAGGCCAATAAAAAATAGTAAAATGACTCAAGAAAATTAAAAAGGGTTTTAAAACATTACACAAAACCAAAATATTTCATGGGCACAAATTCCAAAAATGATTAATGGAGATTTAGATGGGTGAAAACAATGACTAATAATAAAAAAATTATAATAAATCTCAAACAAATATTCATTAACATCTAAATTTGCATTTACAAATGTTCTAAATCATTACGCCGAGAGGTGAAGCCTAGAGGCATTTACAATGGCAGCACAAGGATGTGTGTCCATTTTTATTCTCGCGATTTAAATTGACGTCTCCCAACCTGTCATAACCAATTTAAAAATAATTTAAACTATTTAATGTTTTGGATAGAGGGAATACTTTCCCCACTATCCAAAGCATTCTGACTACAGTTCAAATGTTATGGGTAGTTAGGGTTTGCGTTGGAATTGAATCCTCTCGCCAGTTACAGATCTTTGTTCAAGGTCGCCCACATTACAATCTCCAGGTGTTTGCTGAGGTCAATGCAAATATTCACAAGGTCGTTGGCTTCCAAAATCATTATTCCATAGTGATTGAGGCTGCTCACTTGAAAGTTCTACTGGCCAGTCCTACAGTCTGAGGTTCCTCTATTCAGAAAAATTAGGAAAAGATATGTTAGTGATGAATTATACAACAATATATTTAATGGAGATATGGTTTCCAATGGCAGAAAATGGTCTGATAAGTGTTCAATATCTTCGAGATCAACATCCAGGAATCCTAGTCCTTCTTAGACTCCTCTTCCCAAGATTGAGTACAAGACCTTGGGCAATAAATCTCCTTTGGCCCCAAAGCTCAGGTATTTTGATCTTATTGTCCAACTATCTTGAGTATTAATCTTTCAATTTTTTGCATGCATTGCTCAAAATTATGACAGATCCACAAGCAAAAATACAACCCCTGCCTGCACCCAACCAGGATCAGGATCCAGAATGAAACATACCTGAACCTGCTAGGTAACAGGGATGAACAACTAACACAGGTTTTTATGAGATTGTTTAACTCTGCATGCTATTTCTATAACTTAAGTAGGCATGTAACCAAGTTGAATTTGTATTGTGTTTTATTTATTGATATGGTAGTTCATCTTTTCAGGGTACTATCCATTTTCTTTCTGGCTTATCTGCGCTTGCCAATTTTATTGCCTTCGGAGTGACCAAAGTGCACATCTTTCTGTACATTGCTATTGTTATCACGCTTTCACTGGCTGCATATGCTGGCTATTTCCGTATAGAAATGCGAAGGCGGTTCAACATCAAGGTAATGAGAAGTATTTTATAAATTTAAAATTTAGGATCATAAGAAATGTGATGGTTCCATGGAAGCTAACAAAGGGAACACATTTTTATTTCCTAGAGAATATGTGCATATGGTTTTCTTTTTCACTTACTGACATGCATTAATTGTGGTATGGACACATTTTTTATTTTTTAATGCAGCATACATGTGTACATGCTTAATTTTACTATGCTCTGACATTTTCTTGATTCACATTCTTGCAGGGTAGTGACAATCCACTAGATGACTGCATGCATCATCTATTGTGTTCGTCCTGCAGTCTCTGTTAGGTATACTACAAATTTCACTGTCTCTTATTTGTCTCATTATAGATTTTGAAGTTTCCAGTGATTGTTTATCTTTATTTGTGCACAGGAATCAAGGACATTGGAAATAAATAATGTCCAAGATGGCGTATGGCATGGTAGAGGTGATACAATATTGGTAGGAAGCTATAGAGAATCTCAAAAATCCCCTGTAGAGCTTCAGCAGCCTTCCGTAGTTACAGTGTCACCCAAGGTCTGTTGTATGAACAAAAGTGAACATGCATGGAGTAAATTGTCTGATCAATCAGAGCCTTTTGTTGGACTAAATCATGATTCTTTTTTGTAGGAGCACCTATATTTGAGGTGGTTCTTTGTATTTTTTGTAAGGGCTTAATGCAGATCAATCCTTTTAACACTTTCTCTTTTCATGAAAATCAATAGGAAGAAGAGTAACTCTATGTAAACTGCTTGGATTGTAATATTAGAAATCTTCTAGAACTAAAATAATATAGAAAATTGAGGGCTAAAGATTTTATCCTGTTCTGGTCAATATGTGGGCAGACAGTTATTTGCAGGTGAAAACAAGGGCTCCACTCCAATTGTTTTCTTTGGTCCTGGAAGCTATGTTGATCATCAGTTGCAATCTCAATATCAAAGTAAATCCCCTGTTGTCAATGGACTGCCCAGTCAACCTCCTTACATGCCCCAGTGTAAGAATATGAAAATCAAGTCTTCAACTTTGTTTAGATGTCACCATATATTTTGAAACCCCATGCAGTCATATTTATATAATATCCATTTTATGGGAATTCTATAAGTTTGGGCGGTCAAGAATCATCAATAGTACTCTTGGATGATACATTGCTTTAGCAGATGTGGTTTGTGTATGGAATAAAATTTGTTGGCCATGTGTAATTACTCTTTATAATAATCTCATTGCACATATGTGTTATCTTTATGCTATCATATTCAATTTATAATAAATTTTATTGATTTTTGGTTGTTTAATAGTGGATCACTCAAATCTATAGAGAAGTATTAAGCAATGACAAGATTTACATTGAATTAGATAAAATGTTTAGATTTTACATTTGCTATCATTTGGTTTGGTAGGTGCACAATGAGATTTAGTTCACTAAGAATAAGATGGGAGGTTGAGTTTGATACTAGAATTAAAAATAAAACAAAATATAGCATTCAAATTTGTTGAAAATTTTATTGATTTTTGGTTGTTTAATAGTGGATCACTCAAATCTATAGAGAAGTATTAAGCAATGACAAGATTTACGTTGAATTAGATAAAATGTTTAGATTTTACATTTGCTATCATTTGGTTTGGTAGGTGCACAATGAGATTTAGTTCACTAAGAATAAGATGGGAGGTTGAGTTTGATACTAGATTTAAAAATAAAATAAAATATAGCATTCAAATTGGTTGAATTTATAATTTTTTAACTTAACATAATAAGATGACAAAAGTATAAGCTCCAAAATAATTATCATTTTAATATGAAAAAATGAAGTAGCCCATATAAAATAAAAATGTAGAAAAAAATATATAGATAAAAAAATCCATCTAAAAGACAAAGTAAAGTAAGTATAACAAATCTAAAATATTAAAAGATAAAAATTTATTGGAAATGACACATTAAAATCTCTTAAATATAAAACTCCACCACTCAACTATGTTGGTAAAGGAAAATGTTTGTTTTGTTTTATTATAAAGAAGATGTTAGCTTTACTTTTAATAAATAAAGCAATTTAGTTGAATTGTTAAAATACAAATCAATTTACTAAAAAAAGGGAACTGGATATTTAACCTATTAACTTAAACTTCTATACTTCAAAAGTATATTTTAAATATGATACTTTTATAATTTATTTTGTATCTTACACTTATTAATAATACTTAGAGGATAAACAACATGTAACAATAGTCTTTTTCAATAAGTCAAAATAATAGAATTATGGTTAGAATTATGATTAGAATTAGAGGGTTAGAATCAACCTTACAAATAGAATAAGGGTAAGGATGACAATTATAGTTAGGGTTAGGATTAGAATTAACATTATAGTTAAGTTTAGAATTAATGTAAGGTAAGAATTAGAATTAGGGTTAGGGTTAGAATTTTGGTTAGGATTAAAATTAGTGTTACTATTGGAAGTAGGGTTAGGGTTAGAATTAGATTTAGGGTGAAGGTTAAATTTAGGGTTAGGATTAGGTTTAGAATTAGAGTTAAGGAAGGTTTAGAATTAGAGTTAGGATTAGAAGTAGGATTAAAATTAGGGTTGGTGTTAAGTTTAGAATTAGAGTTATAGTTAGAATTACTGTTAGTATTTGTTAAACCTTAAATGCTTTAATTATATAATTAGGAATAGAATTAAGATTAGGGATATAATTATAATTATGATTAAAATTAAGGTTAGGGTTAGAATTAATTTAAACCATAAATTCTTTAATTATAATTAGGATTAGAATTAAGATTAGGGATATAATTATAATTATGATTAAAATTAAGGCTTGGGTTACAATTAGGGTTAGGATTAGGATTAGAATCAGAATCAATGTTAGGGATAGGGTTAGGGCTACCATTAGGGATAGGTTTAGGTTTAGAATTAGAGTTAAGATTAAAAGCAGGATTAAATATGTTAGGAAACTTTAAAATAATTATTCTAATTTAAATTATTTATTGTAATTTAAAATATGAAATAATTATTCTAATTTAAATTGATTATTCTAATTTAAAATATGAAACTATTTGCACATAAAATAATAAACATTTATAATAAAATAATAATATAAATGCATTATTATAATGTTTACTAATATTATACTACTTTATTATGATTTAAAATTATTAAATAATTACATTATAATTGAAAATAAATTCATTAGTTGAAAAAGTGTGGGACACGCAAGGTGAAGAAGTCTTGTTGCTTCATGGATTTCAAAAAGGCCTTTGATACGGTACCCAGGGACAAACTTTGAAGCATAATGGAAGATCTTGAGGTTCCGGAGGAATACAGGGCTGATGTTCACAAGCTCTATGAGCAGGTTAGAGCTAAAATCCGGACTAGAGAGGGTATGTCAGAGTGTTTTGGTAGTGACATTGGGGTCAAGTAGGGCTGTCCTCTATCTCCCACTTTGTTCGGCTTATACATCGACAAACTGGAAGAGTGGTTGCAAAAATCTGCGGGCGGGGGTATCTAGTTGGCTGATTTTGTGGTGAAGCTGCTTTTATATGCTAATGACCTTATTATGATTGCAAAAACCGCCCAAGGTCTAAGAGAGCACTTGAGGGCTTTAGAACTCTTTTTCCAGGTGGTCGGGATGAGTGTGAACACTAGTAAAACCAAGATTATGATTTTCTCTTTAAAAAGGAAGCAACAACAAGTCAACTTCATTTTTGATGGGAGCTTGTTGGTTATCATAGAAGAATACAAGTACTTGAGAATTGTTTTCCACAACAGGCTGAATTGGGATACATGTAGAACGCAAAGGATCCAAGGAGGTTGGAGGGCCTCTTTTCTGCTCCAGAATAGGTGTAGGAAAGAGGAGCTTTGGGATTGGAAAACCACGAAGACTCTTTTTGGGCTGTTAGTCACGCCGGTTGTCCTCTATGGGTGTGAGGTTTGGGGAAATAGCTTGTCAAATCACAAGTGGAGGCAATTAGAGAGAATACAAAAGCATCTTATTACTAGTAATCTTAAGGTCAAGGCTATGGTCCCTTATGAGATCCTGTTAGCTGAGGCGGGCTCATTCCCGATGGAGGCATATGCTATAATTTGATTGATAACATACATAAGAAAGGTGGAGAACATGGGAGAGCAACG
Source organism: Cunninghamia lanceolata (assembly GCA_027924645.1). NCBI lineage: Eukaryota > Viridiplantae > Streptophyta > Pinopsida > Cupressales > Cupressaceae > Cunninghamia > Cunninghamia lanceolata. Next base: position 4,479,104 of record BSBN01000918.1, on the reverse strand, counting down.
ATGGCCTAAGGTGGTGGTGGAGGAGGGGTTAGACCATAGAAAGAAGACTTGGATGAAGTAGAACAACAAGTGGCTAGACAAGTGGGATATTAGGCTCCACGAATGTCCTAAAACTAAAGAAGACATTAAGAAGTTTGTGTTAGAAAAGTTTAGGACTGCCATGTGGACTAAGCAAATTGGCCGAAAAAAATCATACTATGTCAAAGAGTTCAACCCCACGTGGGAGCATGGGGCAAAAGCCTACTTGCATGCCACTCTTAAAGGTAAAGCTAGGATTCTAATGGCGCAGTTGAGGACCGGTTCTCATCATTTGAGATGCGAAACGAGTAGATGGACGGTCCCCAAAGAAGAGTGGGAAAATAGGATTTGCATCTTTTGCAGCAAAAAAGTGGTGGAGACTGAATGACACTTCTTCTTTGAATGTGATGCCTATGAAGACATTCAGAATCAGTATGAAGACACCTTGAAGGTGGGCAGTATTATCGAGATCTTTGAGGAGTCGAGGCTACAAATAACTGCAGGTTTCTTGGTTAAAATCCATGGCAGGAGCACTGACATCGAAAAGATCTTGAAGATTTCTTAGAGCTGCGGCTCTTGGTCCCTTAGGCTGCTTGGTCTCGTGGACGTCATTAAAATCTATTCATTCATTCATTAAAAGACCCTCGATCATCTCGGCCTTATTTAGATATATATTTTTTAATATAGCTATACTAGTTGGATTCTAATCAACCGGTCTTGAATTTTGTAAGAAAATATAAAAAAAATTAAAAGCCGTCGATTCGTTCTAAAACCCTTTGCGAAGACGAGAGGCATTGCATTTAATGCAGTCGGAGACACGCGTGTGATGTGTTGGTAAATGAAAACAATAAAAGCGTGACAGTTAAAAGTTGCAGGTTTATTCAATTTTACCCTCGGCTTTCGGTGTTTTGCATGCCAGTTAAGGTAGCGTGAATCCCCTGTTTACCTATTTCTATTGCTTCATGGATTCCATTGCAAGGAGATTTGTATTTCATGTTTCAAGCTGTTCCACCGTGCGCTGCTTCAATGCAAACCCTTTCTTTATAAGGTAAGGATTTTTACGAATCCTTGCTTAGGCTATGAAGCTTTTGTCTGTGTCTAAACAAATTCTTCCGCTTTTCCATTCATAATTCATGCCATGCATTATTCACAATACTTATGATGACTGTAATGAGGCTTGCATTCTATTTATATTTATGCACTTCAATGCCTGAATAAACTATATTTCTTGCAATTAGTGGACATAAATATTTTAGTCAAATTTAAATTAAAATGCCTTAGTAAATTAGGCACCCCAGCCTTCCCTTGTCATGTCTGCTCCCCTTTCAATCCACAATCGCAGCCCGGGAATATGTAGGCCATATTGTTATATATACAGTATATCTGAGTGGGCTATTTTTCACTTTTAACTGAATAGCTTCATATATATAAAAGAAGATTTGTTAATCAATAAAAAATTTAAATACCAACACAGAAAGTTATTAGATATGACAGAAAATTCATATAGTAATAGTAAATCTTTTTTTTTAAACGTTTTTCTCACTGGCTTAGACTGTAAAATAAGAATATATACTAGCACTTGCACCCATAGGAGGTTCAAGGAATACGCCGATAGGAACAACCGGCGAATTTAGAAAAAATTTCGGCGTAATTTTTCTTAGGGCGTTAGACAATTCTGAGCACTATAATGCTCATACAAAAACCCAACCATCAATAAAATGCTTTCAAGCTTGGAAAGAACAACAACTGAACTCATATGATACAGAAAGCGCTACAGAATTTCACTAAAAAGAACAGAGGTTCTACGGCTCTTCCTCTGTTTCCCCTCTCTGAAAACTGTTTGGAGATAATTTGAGGGTTTTGTCGAACTGCCCTTTGATTAGGGTTTACCGGAAGTTGCCGGTTGTTTTTGTAGCACTTTAGTTAGATATTCGGAACGCTAGGAATATATTTACGTGTGGCGGAATATAATTGACGGAAGTTAACGTCGGCTGTCTCAAAATAAACCGAATGGTTGTGGAAAAGAGCTTGGCCGATAAGAACAACCGACGAGTTTAGAAAATTTCCCGGCGTGAGACAATTCCGAGCACTATAATGCTCACATATAAAAGCCTATCGGCTAATTAACTATTATTTGGATGAAAAATATTTGCTTATTAACCTTTTTGTCAAATGTAGTAGTTGTCATCCCCAGTGAAAGTTTAACCAGAAATTGCATAAACTAGGTATCCAGCCGTCAGTCTTGCAAGTGGGAAAAATATGAGGTGAAAGTTCAAATGATAAAACGGCAGTTTCTCCCCCAAACTCCAACTCAGTCTTGCAAACGAGAGAGATATTGGGTGACACTTGAAATAATGAAACAAGTCTCTTCCCCACTCAAAAACCAAAAACATACACGTACACACGTGTGTGAGAGTGGAAATAAGATCAGAATTTCCTAAAGAGGCTCAAATTTCACGTCAGGCCTTTTGTACGGGCACTCCAAACACTCTCGGACACACTTGAAAATCCCTGGAATGAACGCCTCTTGTGAGAAGCTGCAGAACATTACACTGCCAACAACACTTATCAGTCTGTGTGTACAAAGTTGAAGAGATTTGCACAGAGTAGCAGGAAACAGTGATCTTTCAAAGCTTACACGTCTGATTATTAAACATTGTCCTAAGCTTGAGGAGTTGTCATGTCTTTCCAAACTGAGCTGCTTGGAGGAAATTAAGATCGACTCTTGTGAGAAGCTACAGAACATTACACTGCCAACAATACTCATGAGACTGTATGTACAAAGGCGCAGAGATTTGCCAAGAGTAGCAGGAACCGGTGATCTTACAAAGCTTACAGATCTATTGATTAAACAGTGCCCTGAGCTTGAGGAGTTGCCAAGTCTTTCCAGACTGAGTTGGTTGGTGCAAATCTTACGGGCACTCCAAGCTCTCCTGGAAGCACCTTACACGTTTGCAAATTTGGGTTCCTTTAGTGAACGCCTTTAAAAACTCTTTTATATATACATAAGAGATTTTATTCCCTTAATATATGTGTTTTTATGCATATGGAAAGGATTAAAATCTCTTTTATATATGTATATCTAACTAGCACTTGCACTTTAAGGAAGTGCAATGGTTATGCCAATAGTAATTATATACTAGCACTTGCACCAGAAGGAGGTGCAATGGTTACACCAATAGAAATATATATGTAAGCTAATATGTTAGAGACTACAATTCCATTAGTGCCAACATGGGAGCTTTGGAACAAGGTATGGTCATCCATCAAAGCATAAAGGATAGAGGAATTCTGTCAGATGTTGTAGTTGCCACTTCCCTGCTAGACATGTATGCAAAATGTAGAAGCATGCACAAGGCACATGAGCTGTTTTGCTCCTTTTACATTTGGAAATTTGTGCAACTTTAAGGAGTTCTTTTAATGTCCCCTTTTAGGATATTCCTGATTTCTTTACTTGCATACAATAATAACTGCTAGAAAAGGACATTAGAAATATTAAAGATCAATAAATTAGATAATAATCAGTTCATAGCATTATTCATATTAAAATTCATCCATCATTCATATTAAGTTCATCTATCATAGCATAATTGTTAATGAGATCAATACTTCATTACATAAATAATGAGATCAAATCATCATAGCATAATTAATATTTAATTCAATACATATATTAACAAGTACCAAGTATACACACCATACACGAAGCATACACGGAATTCACAGAGCAGACATATAATCATTTCAGGGTTATTCCCAACGGTCAACCACATAATGAAATTGTATGAGAGAACCTATAGGGCGCTGCGAGTCTGTCCTCCTCAACCAAGCCCAAGGGCGGGTATGTCCATCTCGGATAATTCACCCCCTTGGCCCACAAGTGGCAGGAACTCCCATCCATCCAACTTGGGGTGGCCTACTTGATGAAGGGACCAGTGCTACTGCTTGTCCCCTAATATGCATTTCTCCGTCCACAATCAAGTCCAAGGGTGGGTATGTCCATCCCGGACAATTCACCCCTTTGGCCCACAAGTGGCAGGAACTCCCGTCCATCCAACTTGGGGTGGCCTACTTGATGAAGGGACCAATGTTGCTGTTCACATTCATTCCAAATGTGACGACTCATTGAGTTAAAGTACCTCTTTCAAGTTGGTTGAAGGATTGTAATATATTCTTCTTTGTTGTTAACACTTGTGGTATAGCCAATATAGATACTTGATATATTTCCTTTTGCTTGATTCTTATACGACTTCCTTCCAATGAAGATAGCATTCTTTGATTGCTAATTGATTCCTCAAATATTCGTTGGTTTGATTGATTCAATAATAGAATCATAGAGCAATAGAATGATAGAATCATAGTAGGACAGAATAATCGATTAATAGAATTAGAGGATGATAGAGTTCCCTTCCTCTGCACAAATTGGAACTTTGGAAGTGGGTGTGGACATAAACAATTGCCAACATATATGTGGCATATATTTGCCAATCCATGCAAACATATGTTCACAGTTAAGTCCAAACCAAATTTCACTTGCATTTGATTAGTAGTTAAACGGTTTAGATAATCTAACGGTTTAGATAATTTTAGGTCTTTTTAATAATAATTAAACGGTTTAGATGTTTTATTAATTTGACATTTCATGTAGTGATGTATAGTATATAATTATCAATCCATGCAAACAAAAACTATTGCCAATCCTTCTATATATTGAATACATACGCTCACATTAAATCCATACTGTCTTCAAATCTCAGTCCCTATCAATTTTCACTTGCATTTGATTACACAATTTTTATTGTTCATCATGGGTAAGCGAAAGCTAGACATAGAATATGTGAAGGAAGGTTGCAAGCGCCGCAGTCATTTTAACAAGACGCTGACTTTCAAGTTGTGAGAAGGCTTTGCAATAATTGGATCAACTTGACCATTGTTGAGATAATAGAAAGATTTCTCTTCTTCCCTTGCAACTTTCAAATGAATGGTCGCACTGCTGAGCATAGAGAGCTTGTGAGCTTTCTTGAAAGAACTTTTTAAGAAAGCTCACGAGCTCTCTGTGCTCACCGGTGCGACCATTTGTTTGGAAGTTGCAAGTGAAGAAGGGAAATCTTTCTATTATCTCAACAATGGTCAAGTTGATCCAATTATTGCAAAGCCTTCTCACAACTTGAAAGTCAGCCTCTTGTTAAAATGACTGCGGCGCTTGCAACCTTCCTTCACACATTCTATGTCTAGCTTTTGCTTACCCATGATGAACAATAAAAACTGTGTAATCAAATGCAAGTGAAAATTGATAGGGACTGAGATTTGAAGACAGTATGGACTTAATGTGAGCGTATGTATTCAATATATAGAAGGATTGGCAATAGTTTTTGTTTGCATGGATTGATAATTATATACGATACATCACTGCATGAATTGCCAAATTAATAAAACATCTAAACCGTTTAATTATTATTAAAAATACTTAAAATTATCTAAACCGTTTAACTACTAATCAAATGCAAGTGAAATTTGGTTTGGACTTAACTGTGAACATATGTTTGCATGGATTGGCAAATATATGCCACATATATGTTGGCAATTGTTTTTTTGTCGGTTTGCATATTGAAAGTTGATCTTTTGTAAGATGTAGTAGTTGCAACTCCCACCTCCAATCACCACAGCCTTAACAAGAATTTATGCACAAAATTCAATGAAGACGAATTTATGCACAAATTCTGATAAATATTCTCTGTAGCTTATATTGTGTGGATGAGATATGGAGTTCCTTCTAGTTTTCTATGGTGTTTTCTGAAGTGACTCAAATTTCCAAATGTGTAAGGTACAGATTAATTTCAGAGAGCTTGGAGTGCATGTATATCGTCCCATACAATATGTTTGACAGAAAATTTGAGTTTGAGTGACTTTAGGCAATTCTTAAAAACATATGTACATATACATATGCATCATATATGTACATACATATATACATAATTATCACATAGATATAAATGCATGTTTGGAAATTTGATCAACTTCAAACAATTGTTCAATACATATGTATGCACATTGCATCACATATATATATATATATATATATATATATATATATATGACAGTTTATGCAATTTTTGGTTAACGGCCGGAAATGTTGTCTCAGGCCGTAAAAAAATTCATGCCGGAAATTTTTCTTGTCAGTTGTCATCACGCTGGGAAAAAAATCATGTCAGAATAAGTCTCATGTCGTTTAAATGTCTCCTGCTGGACACTCTGGGATTTCTATTTTATATTTTTTCAAAGGAAAAAGAAAGGGAAAACGGTTGAAAGCAAATAACTCAGGCGAGCATATCAAATTGCAAGATTTGAGTTGAGCTGAAGGGGTGTGCGAACAGAAAACAAAAGAATCACCTTCCGAGGAAGAGACTGTTATTTTATTTTTGAACTGTCACCTGATATTTCTCCCATTCGCAATGCCTGACAGTTAAATTTTCGGGGAGGGCTGTTATTTTATTATTTGAACTGTCAGCCAATATAGTAAAGTTTCAATATTGACTCCTTGTATGAAAATCTAGTTAAATAGCTCATTTAGCACCAGCTCCTGTTCTGTCACTTGGATCAACTGCAATTCCTGGTTATAGTTCCTGGTTACAATTCCTGGTTTTAGTAAAGGGTCTGCAATGATGACCTCAGCTGTGGATCCTATTGGAGTTCCTAGTGACTGTTTGTTACTTTAAAATATGTTTGATCTAAGGAACGAGGTTTGTGCAAGCTTAACCTGTTTTGACTGCTATTTATTGCATGATTGATGATGGACTAAGATTTTGAAGGGATCATGGTAAGATAATTACAACAATTAATAGTTACTTGTCTTTAACTGATTACTATCCTATTTTGTTACAAGTGTATTTGCGTTGACAAAATTAGAATGGAAAAAAGACTCCACACAACTTTATTATATTCTAAAAACAAACTGTTAATAAATTTTTCAAACTATCCTTGCAGCCATTGGCAAGGACTGCAGTGGCACCACGGCCCTTATTAAAACAAATGTTGAGTAAGCAATTATTTTTGCTAATATATTAATGTTGATCATTCCTTCTGTAGCAGTTAATGTTTTGCTTTGAACATATTTTGATTGGTGTACAACCTGTTACACTTAAGTAAGCATTAACAATAGCTTAAACCATATTATTTTTCTAAAGAAGTCACTTCCAAATTGTGATCCAAGATACAAAATACAGATGATTTCAGCTCTTGTAATTTTGAACACTATTTGAAACCATTAATTATATATTTCTGTTTGCAGATCTATTGATACTTAGGATCATTGTTCATTGATGAAAATTCTATTGAAATATCCATATGAAATGAATGTCTGTGGTTCTATGTGCTTTTTGCTTCATTTGAATTGTGCATTGAATGGTTTTATTGAAGGAAGCATTTGTTTGGACACTGTCAAAAGTGAGCCTAACACCCCTATGATTTTATTATATTTTGCAGGTTACTTTACCTTCTAAAAAAATTTGCCTAGGTACCTTACCTTGTGAAGATAATTGGTCCAGCTGCTGTATTGAATTGCTCATTTTGTGGGTTGAAGAAAATTCTTGTATTTTGCAGGTTCATTCGCCTTCTGAAGAAAATTGTTCCATGTACATTTATCTTTTGAAGAAAATTGGATTGCATACATCTTGATTTATTTTCAAATTAATTGCTGTATTATAGAATATGTATGCTTGTGCTCACTGGACCATTGGATTGAATCATCCTGCTTTTCATGATACTTGCAGCTGCATTCCCTATCTTCAGTTCTGGCATTGCTAGAACTTTGAAGTCTGCTTTAACACATGAAGGGAAATGCAAGGTCTGCTCAAGATATTACCTTATTTTAGATTTAAGCTCTCCATGACCAATTTGGGTTATGTCTGTAGCCCCCTTCTCCCGAAGGAGAAGATAGGATGGATTTATATGCCATCCAAGTTAATTCAACGGCTTTTACAGCCTTCTAAACTATTTGCAATAAAAACAAATTTCAAAGACAGTTTTAGAAGTATCTCATGCCATGACATTTTATCTCGTTCTTGCTTTTGCAACATGGCATGAGTATTAATTCCGCATTTCCTGCAGGTAAGTCTAAAGCATGATCATTATGAATGGCTTTGAAGAAAGTTCTAGAGTACACATAATGATGTGAATGGGTTTGAAGAAAGTTCTAGAGTACACCTAATGATGTGTGTTAGGTTAATGTTGCTTGCTCTTCTATAACATTAATTTAATTTTTTTTTTCCCAACTATAGTCTTTCATGGTGGGAGTCATTTTTTGTAATCTTTTGAAATTCAAACTGAAGTTTGTTTCTCCATTCAATTTCATCAACTTTTTGTTTTTTCCGTCATCTGCTGGAGTTTAGAGAAGAAAACCTGGCAAGAATGGTTTGTTATCTGCCGGAGTTGCAGGTTTGTACAAAATGTTTTTTAGGTTATGAACTGTCATTATTCAAACAATATCTTCTTATTCTATCACTTATTATTTATGCCATGTGGATATCAAAATTCAAATTTATTAAATTAATGATTTTAAAAAGAAGAAAACAAAATAACATGGAAATGGGAGTACACTAATATAAGGTTCAGATGTTTGAATTCTTGTGTCTGTATTGCATGGATCGCAGGCAATTATAATTAAACCCACACATTTTGTTTAAAGGTCATCATCAAGGCATTGGGGAAAAAAATCTAAAAAATCTTTTTCTGGCAAACCCCCTTTCAAGACCATCAAGTCGCTTGGTTCCATATGCACATCTCTCTCACTGGCGAACTCACACACTCACAGAGCCGTATATAATACGATTAGATACCGTAAATACAACGATAATGCTGTTGTATAGTTCTATACACTAGTACATGTATAATGCTTTCATCATTATTAGGCCAACATTCATAATGCGTTGGCATCGCATTTTATTTAATTAGCCGACAGGCTTATTATTGGGAGAATGACTCCTAGAAAAAAGTTGTGCTTAAAACTTCTCCATTTGGTTTCAGTGAACCTTTGCTTTTTTAAAAAAAATTGTTTTGCGGAGAACGACTCCCAGAAAGTTATTGTGCTTAAAACATCTCCGTTTGGTTTCAGTGATCATTTGATCCGTGTTTTTTTTTTTAAAACTTTGTTTTCATTTTGCAAATAGTCGGCCACTAATAGTGTACATTGAAAAATCTGATCAACGCCTTAAATTTCTTCCACCGCCTTTTATTTTTCACAACTGTAAATGTTTGCCACGTGGTCAACCCCTGTACGGTGAGTCTTAGCTTAAAATGCAGCCGTCTGCAATAAGCCGCCTCCATTTGCCGCGCACTCAGTCTCGGCTACATACCCAATCCTCCCTTATGTACTACAGGAAAAATTAAGAGAAATTGTGACAACTTCGTCTTGTGAAATGACAAATTTTGTGCCAGCAATTGCCCACCAAGATCAAATGTGTTGCAGCAGGTCTATAAAGATTTGGGTATAAGGAAAGGAGATGTGGTGTGCATAATTTCTCCCAATTCAATTCTCTCCTGTAATATTTCTTGCAATTTTGTCATTGGGAGCAGTGGCCGCCACCACTAATTCTTTCAACACTGTAGCTGAAATAATCAAGTAGGTAAGTAGTTGCATTTTATTTTTTTAATTGCTTGGTGAATGGGGAATTTTCAGCTTGGCCCTGAACTAGGTAAGGCCACAAATGGGGGACCTCATCCTCCTGTATTGTTGCCTTGCCTCTCCATCCTCAGGGGGTATGTCCTCACCCTTTGATGCTACCTCCTCCAATCCTTCCTTAGGAATATGGTCCTCATGGGACTCCTTGTCTGTCTCATCATTCTTTGCAATAACAAGATGCTAAGTTTGGTGTTTTTGATTTTGTCTCATGCCTAGTTCTCAAAGTAGTCATGTAATCAGAAAACTTAGAACAAGTGGAACCAACGGAAGTGCTCCTCGTTATGCATCAATAGACTCTTAAATAGATTTATAGCATGGGAGCACTAGGGGCAAATCATCAGGGTACTCATTCTTAAGCTGTATCGCTGATGTGATAGAATGTGTTTCCACTAAGTCATTCCTACCTGTTAGGGAGGCAACTCCTTGGTAATAGGCTCGCATGGCTTTGACTCTTGGTCACATCCCCTCATCTCTATGTAGGGGTACATGATAAACCCCTCATTGGTAAAAGTACCAGCTAATCATGTAGATGCATCAGAGTGCCCAAGTCAATCCCATCTCATAGCTCTTAGAAGTCTCGAGTCCAAGGGGGCATCACTCACTGGTAGGTATAATATGCTTAAGGATCCATGTCATAACAATAGAGGGGTAGCTAAAAACAAGAGCCCCTTGTCGAGACATTTTGTAGAGGTCTTGGTAGACCAAGGCCAATATGTTAGCTCCCCATGCATAAACAGTGCCTTGCTCCGGTCATTGAATGACTAGTGCCAACACCATCTAAGCATAGGAACCTTTTTGCCTCCAAACAAGCGGGTGGAAATCAGGTCAATTAGGACCCTTTGTAGGGGTGGAATGGCAAGTGGAGGAATGGATCTAAGTTGGATGCTAGGCTGTCGTGTCCTTGTAGCTTAAGTCCCAACCGACTTCATGATTATTTACTAAGATAAATATACACGTATATATCTATCAGCTGAGTTAATACACACTCTAATAAACATAAACATCGATTATGATTGAATATTGTGTAAATTTAATATACTAAGGAATAGCGATCATAAGATATAGTAGGCAACGACTATTATATCTTCAAGGCAACGACAATTGTATGTTGAAGTTGTTAATAAAATAAATACAATTATTTATAAGGGTCGACCCCTCATGTTTGGCATTCTCATTTGGTGTTTACAAATGCAAATAAATATATTATTATGGAAGCCGACCTCATCTATATGCATGACAACGACTCCTTCCATGATAAGCGCTCCACACTAAAAGACATAATTATGAAGAGGCGCCTCCCCAAAATACAAGACGTCTCCTTTATGAAATGACATGTCCTTTGAAATAAGTCACCCCTCTCCAAGCGAGTATAAGTGGAAGTTGAAAAGTGTGTTCCCGGAAATAAATCAGGGATACACCAGCAAGAAAATAACTTATATACCATACAACAATTTCTCATTTAAAGGCATTCAATCCATCATAACAACAAACATACAAATTCCATCTGCAGAGATATATATATTTATTTAGTCATATAAACTATTGTGGACAGCAAAATGATACATATATTTATTCAGTCATATAAACTATTGTGGACAGCAAAAGGATACATCGCAATTCTTGTACTGAACTAGAAGTTCAATAAGAATCATTATTGAATATAAATGCAGAAATAAAATAAGGAATCAGGTCAGATCATTGTAATAATATATGGACTATTAGAAATAAAATAAGGAACATCAGGGCAGATCATTGTAATAATATATGGACTATCATTTATCTTTATTTATTGCATATCATTGTCGTATATAACAATACATATAATATTCAATAACCTGTCAACAAGGACAAGGAGGAAGTATGCATTATGGGAGAGAATGGCTAAGGGCACCTTTTTATAGTGGCAAGTAGGGAGAGAACAACTACTAGGGCACCCTACTGCCCTGTGAAAGGTTGTGAAAGGTAGAGAACGACTAAGGGCACCCAAGGGCAAAACTCTCCTCCTAATCTCCATGTTGAGGGTTTATTGACAAATTTAAGATCACTAGTCAAAGAAGAATGGTGGGGGGCTGCATGGATGGAGAATGGTGTTCTTAAGGCAAACAACCATGCCTCCCTGTACCCCCTCTTCTATGAATTTGGCAAACAAATTGAATTAGCTACATAATAATGAATATATGATTTCTCTATAGTGATATTATTTATGAATTTGAATGCAATGTAATCTTGTCTAACCCTAATGATTAAAGATGTATATATGTATATCTATATTTTGTATATGTTTTTCTTATGTTATGACTGTAGAATGCAAGTCTAAGAATTACGTAATTTAAAATATATTCTGTGGTAAATCGTAAACCCTAAACTTAACTCGTGGCATTGAATTTTTAGGGCAATTTAGGTAAGGGACATTACAAATGGTATCAGAGCATCTTTCCTGCCATCCTGTGAATGATAGTTGATGCAACGTATATTCAAGTGTATATGTCATGACTTAAGTGTATTCATGTGTATACTTCATGACTTATGTGTATTCAAATGTGTACTTCATGACTTATGTGTATTCAAGTGTATAATTCGTGACTTACATATATTCATATGTATATTTCGTGACTTACATGTATTCATGTGCATACTTTGTGTATTACATGTATTTACGTGTATGCTTCATGCTTCTTATGTTACATGTATCACGTGTATTTATGTGTATGCTTCATGCTTCACATGTATTTATGTATATACTTTGTATATTACGTGTATCTATGTATATGCTTCATGCTTTGTGTCTTACATGTATACTTCATGTATCGCGTGTATTTATGTGTATGCTTCATATATGTATATACTTCGTATATTATGTGTATCTATGTATACACTTCTTGGGTCGAGAAGCACTAACAAATTAAAAGTTGTAACTAGTGAAGCGAAAAAGTGTGACTCCCTCAAACTTGAAATATAAAAGGGGGAACATTTCATTTGAGAAAGACATCCAAAACATCATGGAAGAATTCAATTGAGAGTAGAACCCTAATTGATTTTACAAGTAAATTAAATTAGGTTCTCAAGAATAATGATGATGCGAGAAAGAATGAAACCCCAAATACAAAAAGTGCGACCCTTCAAATGTAGGACTTTTTTAACAATAAAATATAAAAGGGGAATCATTCCGTTGCAAAGAAGCCATCAATAGGAAATAAATCTAACAATCAACTCAAAGGTAAAGCATTATTGTCGAAAAAGGCAGCCAAGAAGAGTAATTACTCCTTTAAGAAATAGATATAAAGGATAAATCAATTCACTGGCATAAGCAATCATCACTCATCTATTCATCAAGAAATCAATAAATCAAAATATCAAAAGTTTCCCAAGGAAGGAACAATCAATCATAACCCCTCAACATGGTTGAATCTAACAATATAATTTGACTTCAAATTCTCAAATGAAAATGTAGTTGTCACGAAAACTTAGGCATAACTAAGGATACAAAGCTAGATTAAGATTATCTTTCAAACTTCGAGATTTAGGTACACTGTGGTATCATCTTGACCTAGGATGGTCAATCTCTTAAAAAAGCCAAAACAACAATTTTGAGAGAATGTAATGAAGACAACTCAATTCTTTGGGAACCTACAAATTTAGACTCTTGAAAGATCTTATGAGAAATGTTGAAAATCTATTAAATGATATATTCAACAAGCTTCATGGAGGAGGAACATTATTAAGAATAAATTGTTCTATTCCTTTGGAAGGAAATCAAATGTACAATCATATGATCCATCCCACACTCATAGAAACAATGGCAATACATGGATCAAATTTGTAACCTACAAAATTGATCCAGTAAACTTATCTTATGAACCAAATGCATTTCTATATTAGCTCATTCTTCTAGGGGTCTCCTCACAAGTTTTTTTCTTATTCAAAGTAACTCCACATTCAAAAAGATCAAGGACATCAGTATTAGGCATGTAGGTACCTTTGATAAATTTGATAAAATCAAGTTACAACAAAATTGTTACATAAACCTATGCTAAGTTATATTATGGGCCCATAACCTACAAATCCTAAGATTGAAAATGAAAGAAAAGATTATGAGGATATACCATAATACTCCATTAAAGGGTCATCAAGACTACTATAAAATATAAAAACTAGTAGACCAAAAGAATATAAGATCATTGCAATTAAGGTCATAGATGGGTGTCGTGCTTCTAATTCCCATCTTAATATATGGAAAGCTCACTTTCCTGCGTGAACTCAAAAGGATATCCATGTGTGAAGGTTAAGCCAACTTAATTGATTCTTTAAAGATGTAGTTGGTACCCAAGAAGAAATTGATTTCTGGATTGATGCTTCATTTCAAACTATACTAACGAAGATGCTTTTTAGTTTCTTCTCTCTGAAAATGAGGGAAAACTTGTCTTAAATTATAGACTTTACCCATTAACAACTCTTGGTTTTGTTGTTGAGAGATATTGGGAAATACAAGCACATGAATCAGGATAATATTGGACAATAAATTGTCCTCATACTTTAGAAGACGTTATCAACCCTATGATGTTAAAGAACTATGTTGGATTAAGATAAGTATACTAACAACAACTCTTCAAAGACAATCAATATTGATTTGGCATCTCAGTAACTCCAAGAGCATCCTAGCTTGTAATTGCTTGAGAACAAGCAATATTTGGGATGAGAGCACTGTCATGTCCCTCTAGCTTAAGTCCCAACCGACTTCATGATTATTTACCAAGACAAATATACACACACTTATATCTATCGGCTGAGTTAATACACACACTGATAAACATCGATTATGATTGAATATTGTGTAAATTTAATATACTAAGGAATAGGGATCATAAGATATACAAGGCAGTGATTATTATATCTTCAAGGCAATGACAATTGTATGTTGAAGTTGTTAATAAAATAAATACAGTTATTTATAAGGGCCGACCCCTAATGTTTGGCATTCTCATTTGGTGTTTACAAATACAAATAAATATATTGTTATGGAGGTAGACCTCATCTATATGCATGACAACGACTCCTTCCATGATAAGCGCTCCACACTAAAAGACAAATAATTATGAAGAGGCGCCTCCCCAAAATACAAGACGTCTCCTTTATGAAATGACATGCCCTTTAAAATAAGTCGCCCCTCTCCAAGTGAGTATAAATGGAAGTTGAGAAGTTAGTGTTTTGGGAAATATATTAGGTATACACTAGCAAGAAAATAACTTATATACTATACAACAGTTTCTCATGTAAAGCCATTCAATCCATCATAACAGCAAACATGACTATTGTGGACAACAAAAGGATACATTGCAATTCTTGTTCTAAATTAGAAGTTCAATAAGAATCATTATTGAATATAAATGCAGAAATAAAATAAGGAACATTAGGTCAGATAATTGTGAAAATCTATTGATTGTCATTTATCTTTACTTATTGCATATCACTGTCATATATAAAAATACATATAATATTCAATAAACTGTCAACAAGGACAAGGAGGAAGTATGCAATATGGGAGAGAATGGCTAAGGGCACCTTTTTACAGTGGCAAGTAGGGAGAGAACAACTACTAGGGCACCCAACTGCCCTGTGAAAGGGAGAGAACAACTAAGTGCACACAAGGGCAAAACTCTCCTCCTAATCTCCATGTTGAGGGTTTATTGACAAATTTAAGATCACTAGTCAAAGAAGAATGGTGGGGGACTACATGGAGGGAGAACGATTGTCTTAAGGCAACCAACATAGATGCTTCCCTATACCCACTCTTTTATGACTAAATTTCGTAAACAAACTGAATTAGTTGCGTAATAATGAACATATGATTTATCTATAGTGATATTATTTATGAATTTGAATGCAATGTAAGCTTGTCTAACCCTAATGATTAAAGATGTATATATGTATATCTATATTTTGTATATGTTTTTGATATGTTATGAATGTAGAGTTCAAGTCCAAGGATTATGTAATTTAAAAGATATTATGTGGTAAATCATAAACCCTAAACTTAACTTGTGGAATTTGAATTTCTAGGGCAAGTTAGGTAAGGGACATTACATAGGCTTGTCACTAGGTTGAGTGTCTCTCATGATAGCTACCCATGCTAGCCTCTTGTGCTCTGACTCTCTCTCAGGCAAGTAAATCATTCCCCTCAACCAAGATCAACAAGGATATAATAGACATCATAGAGTGATGGTCCACTCCAAAAAAAGGAAGGAAACTAGGAGGAGATATAGTTAGCATCATAGAATGTGAGGATGTCATAGCATATGCAAGACAAATGATGAATGATTGGTATCCGTGCCACTCTAGCTAAACTATCTCACTAAAGAATGATATAGTTTGCAATTCTAAGATCCCTAATCAGATCTGCCTTAAATTTCTAATTTTTCTTCTTCTCAAACCTAGATCTGAATTCTAATTTTTCTATTTCTGAATTATAAATGATCTTGGACAATGAATATATATGTGCCAAATGCTCAAATAGACATGCTAATCATGTACTCTTATGAAGATAACATCAACCATGAATTCAACAAGATAATTTGACCATTCAAGTGCAAAACAAAGGACATTTAATTATAATTTTTGAATCTATATGACTGTTGCTACAAATCAAATTATTCTGAATTGAATTTACATCAAGTTTATAGGCTCAAACATGTCCAAATATAGCCTAGATTTATGCTCTTACAAATCAGACCTAAACATAAGTTTATACATACCAAGAATGGTGAGAATGATGTGTAATAGCAAACCCTAGATGGGCAAATCCTCCAACTAGGCTGCACTCTTTTGAAGATGACAAATGGCATGCACACTAAAGGCGGTGGCGACAAGTGTTTGGCTCCAACACTCCAAAATGTGAAATCGCCCTCCTTGGGAAGTAACGCTCAACCTAGGGTAAAACCCTAGCAAGACTGTTGAAAACCCTCCAAAAGATGGTGCTCCAAATTTGATCTAAAAATTTGAATAAATCTTAAATCTCCAAAATTGTATTTGGCAAAAACTCTCACAATTTTGGCCCTAGGGTTTCTTCTCCAAATCTGTAGAAATAAATATGTCTTTGAAGCTCAATCTTGCCTTCAAAATCTCCATTGAAGTGAAAGTGTGAACTCCGTATGAATCCACCTCCAAGATGGAATTGGGTTTTCATCCAATCCACCAATATTCCTAAGGGTTTTAATCCTTGGAATACGCTGAACCAAAGTTGCAGCCACAAGAGAAAATCTCCAATGAAAAGAATGAAATTGAATCATTCAAATGGATTGCTCGATCCTCCTTTTATAGCCATCAATTGAAACCTCCTAATGGCCAACCTCCCTTTGACAATATGTTTTATTTTATTTTATTTTCTCTTCCCTCTTGGCCAACCTCCCTTTGGAAATTTATTTTATTTATAAATTTATCTCATGTTTATAATAAAGTCATTTATTGGTCCAACTTAATTAATTAAACATAAATAATCTGAAATTGATTAGGATTACTTAGTATTTAATTAATTATATTAATCCCTTAAAAATCCCGACTTAGCCTATGAGAATAAAATAAGCTAGTCGACTCCAATGGGTGATCATTTGGAAAAAGGGGACATTACAGTTCTCACTTCTTGAAATTGCTTGCCCTCAAGCAATTGCGAACCGACATGCTGCAAAATCTATTCACCTACCCAAGTAGCATCCTCAAGTGGCAAGTCTCTCCATCTAATCAAATACTCCTTGATCACCCTATTCGTTAATTTGCGCTTTGTAACATTGAGTATAGCATCAGGAACAAGTATCTATTTCCCCTCTTCATCCAAAGGAGGAAGCTTGGGAGAAGATATAATGTGCTGCCCAATTGCCTTTTTGAGGCAAGATACATGAAATACATTATGAATTTAGCTACATGAAAAGGAAGCCACAACTATTTTTAAAATAAAACACAAAGGAAATAAGAGAGAGGGGATCATGGTAGATTAAAAGGAGAAGAGAATAATGCGTGGAGATTAGTTGAAATAAGGAAGGAAAAGAGAGAAAGATAACATAGAGGGTGAGCAGGTTCAACATCAAGTACCAGTTCATAAGGAAAATTCAAGGAAAATCAATAATGAATGTTGTATACAAACTAGTGGAAATAAAATAGATAGTAATTTTCTTTCAGGTTTCTTGTGAAATTAAAATTTACCAAAAGATTTATAATGAATGTTTGAATTTCTCGGAACGGATGAGTTAATGTTGGTATAAATTGTGTTTCTCAAATTGTTTTCAATTTTTGAAATTAATCTTGGCTACTTGAGTTGGTGATTTTTATAAAACCCCCAAATCCTATTTGCGTCACAAATCTTCTCCAAATTTTTAACATGCCTTTGGTAAATGTGTCTCCTGATATTAGTCATAAAACTTAATTTTGAACCCAAATAAGAATTCTAGGTCAACTCTCTGCCAACTATGATTTACTTCATGCTTGTGAGGCCCAAGGTTCAAAGTTCAAACAATAATTGAGACTTATAAGGACATCCTAGTTCAAAGTATTAGTAGCCAAGAGATTCTCCAGCAAGATATAGCACCAATTGCGAGACGCTAGTTGATCAGAGTAACTTGGGGATCACACCTAATAGAAGATGAAATAAACTGAACCCTGCTAATAGTAAAATACTAACACGTGCCTTACAAACACTAACAACCTAATACTCTCATCTCTTAGCACCTAGAAAGAGGAGTTACTCTATGCAAGTGTTCAACATTTATTCATTTTGGCTCGAACTAAAAATAGCGAGGCCAATTAGGTGTGTCAAACCTATCATCAAATTTAAATCATAGTGGCATATAAACACAATATACATACAATTCAAATACTCAACAACTAGATGAAATTGAAAATGCTTCAAAGAAAACTGTACTAAATCTTACCTCTTGGCTCCAAGACCTCCTGGCTTGAAGGATATTCATCCCTATTTCTCTCAAAATACTCATTCAGTAGCGTCAACATCCAATGTCCAATTCCTATAAACAAAGCCATAACAAATTGAAAAATATATGTTAAAATTTAAATATAACATTAATGTTTTTACTGAAATAAAAAGTCTAGACTCCAGGGTTTATGATTTAATTGTAAAGGGGGATGCTCATAAGAATGCACCCACATTCAAGTTCTCCTCATCCTATTAAAGGTAGAATCCCAAGGTGGCAGCTACCGCTCCCAAAGTAAGGTTCACAGGTGGGCCCATGAAAAATATAAATCTGAGCAGCTATCACAATTAGGATCCTTTCTAGAAAATTGAAAGAAGGTAATTTGGATGGAACATAATATGATTTGAAGCCACAAATATGATGTCCAATGGCATGAAATTAAATCTCTCAAATCTCTTAGGGAAAAATGAAATAAGAGTACTAATTTTACAAAGTTCAAAATATTAACTAAGATTGAATACAACAAAAGACTTGTTAGACACAACTGTTGGACTATGAGGGTCTCCCTTTTAGGTGCAAGAGATGTTTCTCTATTGGTCACTTAGCCTCTGGTTGCCCTCATTCTCGTTGCAACGGCAACTTGGTGGAAGAATGCACTCACTGACCATTTGATTGTTTCTGTTTCCCCAACAAATGGTTCTTCCTGGGAGGGTGAGCCTTCCCTTGAGGGTGATTCTTCCTAGGAGAATGATCTTTCCCAGGATTCGTTGTTGCCTGCTTCTCTTGTGGAGCCCACAGCAACCAAGACTGTTGTTGTTGATTTTGCTGGGTCTTCCCGACTCTCATCTCTGGCTACCCCTGTTGGGCCTTTAGCTCCCTTTGTTACATCCCACTTGTGCCCTAGATATTTTGATAGCTGTGCCCTAGTATTTTGATATTGTTTCTCAAGCTTAGTTATGTATATACACATATATCATTAATCAGTTTGTTGAATAGAGATATACAGTGTATTTATAACTGGTTTAATTAAGTTCATTTGATAGATGTTCTCATATTTACTTGAATGCAGTTGCAAAGATATAATGAGATATCAGACTAACTACTTGTATTTGACCTAGTGATAGCAAGAAATATCACCTCCCAAGCGGGGAGGAAAAATATCATCAGGTACGAGGAGTAAATGAGGAGAAGTCTAGTGCCATCTGAAACCTAGCCTATAAGTTTGAGACTGTCAGTTAAGTAAGGATTAGAACTACAAGTTCAGAGTTCTCAAGTAAACCACCAAGTCGACCTTATGTGTTAGGATCACCCAACTCATGTTATTGGTCGTGAAGCATCACCTTATTATCTTCTCTTAAATCTGTTTTGAACCTTGGGCATTTAAATTAGCTATCGATAATTTTGAACTTGAACCTATGCCTAGAGAATAGAAGAAATTCGAACTATGTTCATTTTTTAATTTTATACATATAGTTTCTTGGCCATTGTCCTTGAGACCACTCACAGTTATCGACCACATAGAATGAACACTGAAAGTATTATTTACTAGTTCCATACAAGAGATATTCTATGCTTACTAACTTAAATCTCGCAGAAACTCTCTAAATGCAATTGGTCTTAGTTATACTCTGACACTCTAATTGATAAGGCTCAAATATGCATTATAACTTGTTAAGTGATTCAACTTATTCCAATCGCATTAACTTATTCTGACCGTTGGCTTACGTTACAAAGTGTATTTGCCTTAAACATAGAGGTTTATATTTTAATGAGGGACTTATAAAGCTCAAAGGATGGCCGTGGTCATAGACCTCTTTCTCAACTTAAGAATAATAACATAAGAGCCTTTCGACCTCGCTGGAAAGGAGCACAAAGATTTATAAGTATATGACCTTATAAATATTTGGAGATATGTTATTAACCCCAAACGACGGTCTGAAAACAATTTCGATTAATATTCTAACTTTATCATTAGAACAAAAGGAAAAATTTATCATCGGTGAATGCATTGTTGATCGTGGGAAGTTTCTAGTTGAGGTGGCGGATCTTTCGGGGGAGAGATATATCTGGAACGAGAATTCTTTTGGAAAACTATTTCTTGGCCGGCAATCAAGAGCTCATTCACATATACACAAGTAGTGTTTGAAAGTGAAGAAGGGAGTCATTCAAAAGGTGGGGGAATACGTAGAGATGATACTCACTACTCTCATATAGAAGCACAAAGACATTCGTATAATTGGTAGATGATTCGGTGATAGAGACTAGTAGGAAAGGCTAAGAAAGGATAAACTTAAAGTGTCATCTTTGCACCCTCATCAGGAGAAGAAAATCTAAGTGGTAAAGAGATTATTGCTCTCAGACCTTAACGAATAGTCAGTCGAGATAGGGCACAATGATTATTATAAGACCTTATAATCTCATGTGAACTTCAGTGTTAAACTCATTAAAATTATTAAGACGGTCTAATCTTTCAATCGTTGAGCTTACGAACAAATAAGTCAATCTGTTCTTTAGAATATTGAAAGAAAGATTTCTCTGTATAACATAAAACTTTTGAGAGGAAGAAGGAACCCATTGGGATATATACTAACATTCCTCTCTTTCTCAAGCTTACAACAAATAAAATCATTTATGCTAACCTTCCAACCATACTCTGTGGTCTTTTGCACATTGTTGCTTTGTATCAATCATGGACTTTTGCTTTCCTTAAGATTAGTGTCGTTTCCCTGAGCACATTTAGTATATATGTCACTGTTTTGAAGCAGGCTGACATGGCCATTTCCATGTAAACTTTAAAATTCACTGAGTGGCCAAAGACTATGTTAAACTTAGAAGGCCAAATGATCTAATATGCTCTAGCTTGGAAGACCAAATTTTTGGAAGATGTAATTTGTTTTGTAAATAGACTTCTTAAACTAAATTGGTAGCTGAAATCAATCCCGCCTTGACAATCTTTGAATCCTTACTCACCTGGTGTCAAAAGGGTTATGAATTAAGCTAAGTTCTTGAAAAATGGTGTTAAATAGTGGTAGGAATCCCAATGGTGTCTTCATCAATCAGTGTGCAGTGGCACAAGAGATAGACATGAAGTTAATTCTTTTAAATAAGTTATTGCTGAGTAGGGTGATAAACTGGACTACATGACTTCACTGTATCATGTTGCACTTAATTAAAAACCTTGGCCAAGGTGATGCTACTACTAAATAGTGTCAGTCAGTTTCTTGTCCCAAATACACACCCAATTAGAGGTCATGCTAGTTAGGAGTTACCTTTAGTGTATGACTGACTAGGGATTATGTAGGGTCAAACACCAATCTCAGATGACATTAGATTTTTCTTCCATTATTTCTCTGTGGAGGGCCGGGCCTTTCCAGTAGGAATGGCATGGGGGACTAGTAAGTTTGTGGATGGGCAGATAAATGCCCTGATCATATTTTTTCTCCTTCTCCATTCAGTTGTAAAGGATGATTAAAGTTCCAAATGGACTAAACGGATTTCATGCAACACTGTACTTCCAAACCCTCTATAACAATGAAATGGTATTTACTTTAATAAGTTATTTCTTTTAGTTATCATTTTTATGCGTGGCAAAAGAGAATTAGATATTAGTTCTTGACTTATTTTTCTTGAAATATATATATATATATATATATATATATATATATATATATATATATATATATATATATATATATTTAATTCTATTCTTTGTAGGTCAGTTTATGCTTATTGCACATAAATTAGTTGCATCATTTTAGTTGTGACACCCTTATTAGCCCCATCTATCACAGGTCGGACTACTCCTTTGCCAATACCTAGTTCATCTTTTGCATTGTCGTCTTCTCACTCAGAGCGAGATTTCTCTTTGGATGCGTTGTATGTTAAGGGCCCCCTCCTCTCACCTCACTCTGAGGATTTTGATTCAGAGTTTTCTTGAACTGTTGTTCAGAGGATGAAGAAAGGACTCCCCAAGTCTATCGCTGCTTCTTGACAGAGGGTTAAGGGAGTTAGGTTTTTGCCCTTGGGATCTGGTGTTGTCTAGATCCATTGTTTTGGTTTGCAGCTAGGTTGCTGTTTCTCTGTTGCTTCTGTACTATTTTTGTTGTTTCTGGCCTGTATGTGGCTTGTTTTGCTCTACCCTAAGGGCCTTGATTGTAAAGGGTTTAGCCCCTAGTTAGCTGCTTATCTTAATAAAAAACAAAAGACTTGTTAGAGGATAAAACTATAATTATGTTAAATACCAAAGATAAAACATAAATAATATTCTAAGGAAACCCCCAAAATACAGATGCTTATTTAAAAATAAGCAAAGTAAGTGTATATGTTGATGAAATATTTTTATAAGAGTATTGATTTTACAAAGGTCAAAATATAAGTAAGATTGAATACAACAAAAGACTTGTTAAACGATAAAACTAAAGATACATTACATGCCTAAGATAAATCATAAATAAACCCCAAAAATACATATGCTTATTATAAAAAATAAGCGTATAAACTGATGAAATATTTTACATGAGGTACATCCTGAGAGCGGCATATAAGTGTCAGTTTACTCTAGAGTCTATACTTCAACTATGCTTCCCAGTAAAACCCAAGTCATGTCAGAGTAAGTGTATATGTTGATGAAATATTTTTATAAGAGTATTGATTTTACAAAGGTCAAAATATAAGTAAGATTGAATACAACAAAAGACTTGTTAAACGATAAAACTAAAGATACATTACATGCCTAAGATAAATCATAAATAAACCCCAAAAATACATATGCTTATTATAAAAAATAAGCGTATAAACTGATGAAATATTTTACATGAGGTACATCCTGAGAGCGACATATAAGTGTCAGTTTACTCTAGAGTCTATACTTCAACTGTGCTTCCCAATAAAACCCAAGTCATGTCAGAAAGGCATTATCCTTAAAAAACTATTAAGATAATATTATTCTTACCTGTAATGATGCCATAAAGAATTGGGCATTATTCATGGGGCATGGATTGGACATTTCATAGGGATCAATAACCATATTGTCAAAGGGGTTTCCCTTTTGATCAACCATATTACCAACAATTGGCTTAATGAAGATTGGTACTATGCATTTTAAAAGACCTTTTAGCTCACCCACACAAATCCACACGTGTGAAAGAGTATGTGAATAAGAAAACCAAATAGATATTATAATGAGAGGGCATGTTTTAATCCTTCTAACAAAATAGTGAAACCATATGAAGATATGGTTTGAAGAAGGATGAGGTCTTTAAGATAAACCTTATTAGACCAAAAATAACTCAGAGTAATCACAATTATGGATTTTGAGAAAAACTCATGAAGTCAAGGAAGCCTATAAAGTGTTCACAAAAGCAAATATCAGTGAGATAAGATAAGACATATGGCATTTCAGACTAAATGAATTAGGCCCACAATGCTATTATAAAAGAAGCAACATTAAGGATTTTGTGAAAGAGGAAGGTTGGGGTGGAAGACAGAGGCCATATTGCAAGGGCAGTTGCTAGGATTCTGATAAAGATACTGGTATGCATAGTGAAACATAAGTCTTAAAATGACCCTATGATATATTTTTTATGTGGATGCACATCTACATCAATTCACACACAAATATATAAAAAAGAGAGTTTTTTGTGTTGGAAAGGACAAACAAGATATTTTGTTTAGTACAACCCAGTTACACCATTCTGTAATAGGATTTAGCAGTGCCATGTTCATATTATATAATACCACACATATCCAAGGTATATGGGGTGAGCACCTTGAGAAACAATGACGTGATGCATGGTCTATCTAATAACTAATAGGAACGTAGGTGGTATCATTGAGCAGATTGAAGTGCTAACTAGAAATGTGGAAAAGTTGAGGCAAGAGGTAAAATATACAACAAATCATGTAGAGGTTATTTGTGGCGAGTAGAGAAAACCTAGTCATTAGTATGCCTTCCATGTGGATAAGATGTCTATAGAAGAGACATTTCACATAAATAATCATCTATATCTGAAAGTTTATCATGCTGCACAACCAAATTGTTTAATGTTAACTCTTGGTGTTAGTTTGAGCATGGGGATTTATAGATAAAATAAATATTAAATATATAATTTGGTAACTGGTAGAGTTTTAGCCTCTCATGGAGGTGAGTTATGGGCATTTCACAAACTGAACCCCCCAATTTTGTAATATTAAAAGATTCACATAAAGGTTTATTTTAGAGTGATCAAAGAATCCCTAAAATAAGCATTTAATTCATCCGCAAGAAAAATAGATGATTGTTTTTGCATATTATGTTCTTAAGTAACAAGGCTACTAAGCTGGTGATTTACCACTCGTGATGTTGGCAAAAGTGATTAACAAGAGAAGCAAGCTGATGAAGCTCTAGTCTGGAGGTTACGAATGTAGATCCATCAAACCTATTAGGATAGAGGTGGCGGAAGTCATTATGAGGTACATTTCCCTTGAGGAAAGATTTACCACTATTTACAGTTATCATTTTATTCTTCTTAATCACTTTCACCACAAGATGGTTGTATCTTATCCTTTCTACTTGTTGGCTTCCATGGATTGTGCTCTTAAGGATAATAGAAAAAACCCTAAGTTACCGGTAATCCATGAAGGGCTCATTTTGTTAATCATAGAATATATGAAAGCCCAAGCCTCAACCCTTAACACTAAGGGTAAACATCTGGGGAAGAAAAAAGGTAAACCAACGATTGTGGATTATTCTATAACCAGTGAAACTGAAACTGAGGGGGATGATATGGATAAGGAGTGGGATTTAGAGGAAGACTTGGGGGCTTCTATGGAAGTCTTTCATACCCATCTTCGGATGAGGAAGTTGGAGTGAACACCCTGAAAAACATGAAAAGTAAAACTATGAAGGAGATCTCCAAAAGGAATAAAAAGGCAAGAGGAAGTTTTCTTGGTTTGACGTATCCCTTACTGGTGAGGAGATTGAGGGGAATGGGGAGAATGAGTCTGGGTTGTAGGATCAAAATGTTAAGGAAGCCACTGTCAATAAGGGGAAAAGCCAGAGTGCTGGTGTTGAAATTGGTCAGGGGAAGAAGATCAGAATGGATAAGAAAATAAACAAGATGACTAGTCAGGTGAATGGTGATGAAACTAGTAATAGGAGAACTCAGGTTTATGGCTATGGTATGGAGGAATCAGGAATTGGTACCCCTTTCCCTTCATTCTTGATACTACGCCTAACTTACCTCTTGACTTCTCCTTCCTAGTGTCTAATGCGGCTAACAAAGAAGAGTTATCTGACGTCTTGGGTTTGGTCAGAGAAGTGGTTTCCAGTCAATATAAGATGACCAAATGGCTTTTCATTAAGATTAATAGGATGAATGTTAAACTGAGTGTGATGTAGGACAGATTGGGCAGCAACAAGGAGGTTAGCGATGAACGGGATAAAGATATCTTTCAAAGCTGGGAAGCAATCCCAAAGATGGACAAGATGGAAAATGATTTGAGTAAAATCAGAAAGGAATATGATCAGAGGATTGCAACCCTAGAGATGGAGTTCAAGAAATTAGTTAAAACTTGGAGAAGATTGTCAAAATTAGTCAATGCGCCATCCATTATAGTGCGAAGGGCATCAAGATTTTGACCAAAAAATTGAGGGAGCTCTGCGAAGAACAGGTAATCATAGGGACAACCATGCATACTGAATGTGCTATTGAGGACCAAAACATTAAAGGGAGAGGTAAACAGGTGCAAAATGTTGATCAAGTGGGCCCTAGTACCAGGCCCTGTGGTAGCAAGAAGAAGACTTTCCATGACAAGAAAAATGAATTGTTGGGATTCGTGAAGCTACACAAAGATTTCTACAAACAAGAACTGGAGGCTACGAATACTCTGAAGAAGTTGAACTAGTTGTTTGTTTCTTTGCTTTGTTACTGACATTTTTTTTTGTGTTAGCCATTGTTAGGCTGCTGGTTGGCTGTGGCTTATCTTTTGGCAGCATTTTATAATAGGGTTTTTGGTCCCTTCAAAACCTTGAATGGAAATGGTAGACACTCATAACAACTTGACCTAGGTTCAAATTCCCACACCACAATAAAATGCCCCATCAACCAAGTGTTAAGGTTGTATAACTTGAGGTGAAACAAACATGGACCAAGGTTCAAATTCTCTTATCACAAGTCAGAGCATGGCCCAAGTTCAAATTCTCTTATCACAAGTAGATGGCCTTGAACACCAATGGTGAGGTTGTACCATAACAACCACTGGGTATATGTGAGATTTAATGAACCTTTAGAATGTCAAGAAAGCTTAGACACGAATAGGAGTACCATTCACAATATCCATTCATCTATAAAGTAGAAGCACAAAGTTGCCAAATAGTGCCATAAGAAAACATCGAAATCAAAGAATACTTATCCATAATGTTAAAACATGCAATTTTTTTCCTTAAATCCCCTGGCATGCTTTGAAACTTAAATAAGAAAAGAACAAAATGTCATTTGTTCAGACCTATAAAAGTAAAATTAACCTTGAAAATAAAAAGGGTTTGGAAACATGACACAAAACGAAAATATTTTATCGGCACAAATTTCAAGAATGATTAATAGAGATTTAGATGGATTAAAACAATACTAGCCCATCCTAAGACTAATGATAAAAAAATTTATAATAATGCATTTACTTACTAAAATGTCCTAAATCATTTTAAAAAATAAAAAAATAAATATAATCTTATCCGCTCATTAATTGAAATATATTCAGTTATTATATAATTTAATAAAACAAAAACAAAAATTTAACAGTTGAAATCAAATATATCATAAAATGAAGTTTAATTTTTGGAGAATGGATGGTAGCATATGACGGATTTTAATCAACTGCTCTTGAATTTTGTAAGAAAATAAAAAATAAAATAAAAGCCGTCTCTATAATTACAGTGTCGGCGGAAAACTTATGTTAACTATTGTATTCTAAATTTCAATTAATTAATAAATACGGTCAATTGTGCATCCAGAGGGTTGGATAGACGTTGCCCACTTGAAAATCCCTGCCATTGGCCAAAAAAAGAAAGAACAGGCGTGCAAGGGAAGAAAAACTAGAAATAGAGAAGGACAATAAGGCTTGAAAGCCTTCTCTTTGGATTTGATAAAAACGCATACGAAGAGAATGACGCAAAAATCCCTGTGTGGTTTACAGACAAAAACCCAGGTTTTGAAAGATCTGGATGCGAAAAAGAAGATGGTTGCGTAGTGGAAGGAAGAAAACCTGCTTGGATCGACGAGGAAGAGATCCAGACAGTCGTGGACATTTCAAAGATAAATCGATTGAAAAAATTAAGAAAAGAAGAAAATGAGGGCTTTATTTCAGGAACTGATTACGTTAGTAGGTTAAGACTCCAGCATGCTATGTTAAATCCGGTTACAGAATGGGCTGATTCGGGTAGAGGAAAAAGTAGGGGTTTAGGGCTTGGGTCTGACGAGTCTGACGTGGACGAGGGTTTAGGGTTTAGGGCTAGTGAGGGTTTTGAAAATGGGGCTGATTTGTTGAGGAGTAATGAGGAAGTTGTGGTGAGGAGCAAAGAGAAGCTTTTGCCTGGGGTAATCGAGTATTCTAGGCTCAGGGATGCTAATGCAAAGAACCCATTTTTAAAACCTCTTTTATATAGATATAAGAGACATGATATTTTCAGTCTATAATGATAGATTTTAGTGCCTCTGGGTGTAGTGTGATCGGTAACTTGAGACAAAAAAAGCAACACAGTTACACCCAGAAGCACTAAAATATATACATAAGAGATTTCATTCCCTTAATATATGTGTTTTTATGTATATGTAAAGAAATAAATTCTCTTTTATATATATATCTGATTAGTTACGCCGGCTTAAATTTGACAGTTGTATAGTTGTATTTCGGACCGTATCATATGGAAGGAGAGATTTTGGACAAACTATCAAAATTTATACAGGATTATGATATATATATGTTGGTGTAATTAAATATTTAATTACACTTTATTAAGTTTACTTAGGGCTAATTTTAGTCTTAGGTTATTCTTAAGTCATATTAGGGTTTTTCTCTAACTTGCAAATATAAAAACAAGTTCTCACATGTAATTCTTTAATCCATTTCATTAATTCATCCTTATTGTGCAAATTATTCCTCTTTGTTTTTTTCTCTTGTGGAAGGTAAATCTTAGGTTTTGCAGGTGATCTTTGTGGCTTGAATTAATTATCAAATTCAACATGGTATCAGAGCGGATCTGCAAGCCCCTTCTCAAATTTGGAGAAATTTTTTAGCAAGAGCCATTTGTTGGGTGTTTTTTTGTGTAAAACGAAGTATTCCATTGGATTCAAAGCAGCTGGAAAAGGTAGATCTATCTTTTGTTTGGCTGAATTTGGTTTGGGGAAGCCAGATCTGTGAAGGTTTCAAGAGTTTTTTTTTATGAAGAAAAATAGAGGTTTCAGTGCATTTTTTGCCAAAACAGACCCCACCATTGCGCTCAGAAGGCCCAAAAAACCCTATTTTCATATAAGGCACTTTATATTTTGCTGAAAAAAGTTTTTGGGTGTTTTTTCTAGGGTTTCAAAAATTTAGTTCTGTGAAATCCGTACGACTGTACGGCGCCTCGATTTCTGTGCCAACCTCAATTTTCGTGCAATTCTCATCTGAGCTGATTTTGATTTTAGAGCTGCCTCAGTTTGCGTGCTATCTTATTTTTGAGCTACCTCGATTTGCGTGCCATCTCGATTTCTGTGCTGCCTCGATTTCCGTGCACAGGTACAGCTGAATTTTTTATTTTGGAGAGCTAGCCCCTTGGGTTTAACCATTGGTCGCATGGGGGACCAGCCCCTAGCTTCCAAGCAGCAGCCCCCAGAGACTCAGCTCTTGGTCATATGAGGGACCACTACCCTATCCCCCAGCCCCCAAAGACTTAGCACCTGGTCACATGGGCGCCCAGGGGCTTCAATAGTGTTTTTTTTGGGGCCTCTTTGCACTAAAGGAGCAGTTTTGGTAAATCGAACATATCTTAAGCATACGGAGTCCGATTTTCGAAAAAAATAGGTGTTAGAAAGCTGGTTTCGAGCACAATCCAGTGGTACAGGTATTTTTTCCAGGTTTTGTTGATTGGTATAATTTATTTCTGTTTGAAGTTAAGGCATCCTTTTTGGCCTTCGAGCTCCGTTCTTGCGCCTAGAATCTCCGTTTTTCAAAAATGAATAGGCGTTGGAAAGGTATCAGAGAGCTCTGCACAGCCAACTATATAATATTTTCAGATTCAGCCCCAAGTATATTTTAAATCAGTTTGTCAATTTTATGGCTTCTGTTGGATATCCTGGACATGCTGCCTCCTGGAAAGTTTCTGTTGGCTTTGAAAGATTTCTATTATCAGCATAAATCTATTTGCATATTTTGATCTATAATCATCTAAGGAGATGGGATTCTACCACCAGCATAAATCTACTTACAGATATTGTGGAAGTAATCAACATGAGAAAGAGATGTGTCCTCATATCTCACATCATCTCTTTGAAATGCTTCTTTTAATCGCTTCTCCTCCTGATGAGATCATTGTTCCACCATCACCTACTGCTACTTCAGAGTTTAGTGTTGCATCATCATTGGCTTCTAGTGATTCTGTGCAGCAGGTCAATATTAGTCTTCCTGATCCACCTCATTGGGATTCCTATCTTGCAGACATATCATTTTTGTTTGTAGAGTCCCATCTTATAGATTTGGAGGACCACATCGAGGACATTTGTCTTCTCTTTGATGATAGCTTCGATGGAGTTGCATCACCATCATCTGCTTCAGAGATTGTTTTTCATCCTCCTCTTCTTCAGTCACAGTTTGGCAGTGGATTGGAGACATTTGAGCAGTTTTTAGGAGCATCATTATTGTCTTTGGATCATGTGCAGAGTTCAGAGACATTTGTCCTTCTTCCTATATATTCCTATCCGGAATGGGAAGACATTATGCACACATCTGCAGTTCTATTTCTTCCCAAGGGGAGGAATGTTGTTCGACGTTCATGGGTCTTCATCTTTATTTTGTGTCGAGCATCTTCCAGCACTACAGGAGTCATCTTGAGGAGCGGCTGCATGGTCTGTCTTCTCATCTCTATTTTGGGAGGGAGCATTTCCTCGCATGGGGTTTCATCCTTCTCACTTCTGGGGGGGTCATCAGACCTTCTCTCTTCTTCCTCTCTTATGGGGGGCGGCATTCTTGATTGTACTTTTGTGATGGATTCACTTCTGGGGGGGTCTTAGTTTTAGTCCTTCTTCCATCAAATGTTTATGTACTTGTATTTTTCTCTCTTTTGGAGAGGAGTTTTCTCCCACTAGGTTTTTCTCCTTTCTCTCCACTTTATGAGAGATTTTTGTTGTTCATGGGTACCTAAAATGGCCTTGTAGCTGGGACCCATTCTTGCATTAGTTGCATGCTTTTCATTTCTCCCTAAGTTGCACTTATGGGGGGGTGTTGGTGTAATTAAATATTTAATTACACTTTATTAAGTTTACTTAGGGCTAATTTTAGTCTTAGGTTATTCTTACGTCATATTAGGGTTTTTCTCTAACTTGCAAATATAAAAACAAGTTCTCACATGTAATTCTTTAATCCATTTCATTAATTCATCCTTTTTGTTCAAATTATGCCTTTTTGTTTTTTTCTCTTGTGGAAGGTAAATCTTAGGTTTTGCAGGTGATCTTTGTGGCTTGAATTAATTATCAAATTCAACAATATATATATTTGGTTTTTATATAATTTACTTACACTAAAGTATGTCATAGTATTTTACAAGCACTATTACAATGAATTCTTATTATCTAGTGATTAATCTATGTAGAGTAAACCAATCAAAATAGAGTATTATTTTTCATTTTGAACAAATTTTAATTTTTCCTAAGTCTACAGGGAAAAATTTGAACATTGTGTTGTGATTGACATTAAAAAAAAACAAGGATTTTGCTGGTTAGAACTTTGAAACAAGGAAATAAAATACACAGCCTAAAAGTCGGGACCTGTTAAATGTAAAACAAGGTCATGATACACGGAAAGGTACTTGAAGTGAACATGTTCTATGATCTCCTTTAAAGATCCCCATAAAATTCCATACTCAGCACCAACAGAATTGAAACTTCTGTCATACGTCTTCTCTCAATACTTGTTCAACATTGTAAGTAAGCACGAGACTTCGAAATTTACTATAAGAAAACATAAGTACAGTGGGCAAAAAGCCAGTGAAGATACGAGCACAAGTCGCAAGAAACCGATCAAGATACATCAGTGACGTGTAAAGAAAAATGGAATAAGCTGTGAATTTTAGTTGCTAATCTGTCTAAAATTGTTGTGAAACATTGCATTCTAGGAGACCACAATTCTTTGAGGCATTTCTTCAAATTGACCACGTGCCTTGTGTATGCTTTCAAATTTTGTGCACACATTTAGCGGGGCACTGACAACTACATCTGACCAAAATGAGTTAAAATCCCCTTTCCATATCCATTGATGGATGTCCATGACATGCGACAAAGCTCTTATTTCGGTACATGCTGGGAATATGTTGTCAATGGTGATCTGAACAAGCTGGACACCTGTTTGATGCATTTGGTGAAACAGTCTCAATGCCTCATGAGTGTACTCATGTCTTAGGTAAGCTGCAATCTTGGCATTCCAAGAGATGTAAAAGCTTTAAGACCACCCACCAAATTCCTGCATTTGGCATACAGTTTTTTTGATACGTTCACTTGGGAACATTTTGATGAGCTTATTTTGAAGAAATGTGCAAATTACTTCTTAGTGACGAAAGACTGGATTTGTATTGAGATTCTGTTCATGGCAAATGTAGCAAAAGATTAGAGAGTTTATTGCAGAGAAGAAATGGCCTTGCTGCCACTGTTGAACGCCTCTCAGCATAACTAGCAATGTCATTGTGTCGTAGAGACGTAGACTGAATAATGCTGCACATTTTCTACACTCCAACAACAATCATAAAATGCCATTGCCATCCACTACTCATCTCAATCTCAAAGCATTATGTAGAGAGGGCCATTTGAAGGAGGCACTGCACATTCGGCTTCCTGCAAACAACCTCTCTGAAGACTCCTCTACATATTTTCAATTATTGCAGACCTGCATTCTCGAGAATGTGCTTTCACAAAGGAAAAGAAGACCACTGTTTCATTGCTCAAAGGCGATTTGTATTTCCTACATGGACAACTTTTCAAAATAAGCTTATTAACATGTATGTCAAGTGTTGAAGGAGGCAGTCATATGTTTCACCAAATGCAACAAACAGGTCACCAACCCCATCAGTTCACATTTTCTATTGTGCTCCCAGACCATGCCAAAATGGGAGCTTTGGAACAGGGCATGGACATCCATCAAAGCATAAAGGATAGAGGAATTCTGTCAGATGTTGTAGTTGCAACTGCCCTGCTAGACATGTATGCAAAATGTAGAAGCATGCACAAGGCACGTGAGCTGTTTTGCTCCTTTTACATTTGGAAATTTGTGCAACTTTCGGAGTTCTCAAGAAATCTGGTCTCATGGAATGCAATGATTGCAGGATACACACAAAATAGATTTGTTGAAAAGGCTTTAGGAATATTCAAGAAAATGCAGTTGGCAGGTGTAAAATTTGACTCTGCAACCTTTGCCAGCATTCTTGTAGCCTGTGCAAAAATGGGAGCTTTGGAACAGGGTATGGCATCCATCAAAGTATAAAGGAAGGGGGATTGTTGTCAAATATTGTAGTTGCAAGTGCCCTGGTACATATGAATGCAAAATGTAGAAGAATAGACAAGGCACATGAACTTTTTGACAAAATGCCTCAAAGAAATGTGGTCTAATGGAATGTCATGTTTACAGGATATGTTCAACATGGGTCTGCTAAAAAGGCCATAGAAACTTCTAAGCAAATGCAACTGATGGGTGTAAATCCAGACTCCTTAACCTTTGCCAGCATGTTCCCTGACTCTGCTCAAGTTGGAACTTTGGAAGTGGGTGTGGACATACATCAAAGCATAATTGAAAGTGGATTTTTTGTAAGATGTAGTAGTTGCAAGTGCCACCTCCAATCACCACAGCCTTAACAAGAATTTATGCACAAAATTCAATGAAGACGAACTTATGCACAAAATTCAACGAAGACGAATTTATGCACAAATTCTGATTAATTTTCTTTGTAGCTTATATTGTGTGGATGAGATATGGAGTTCCTTGTAGTTTTCTATGGTGTTCTCTAAAGTGGCTCAAATTTCCAAATGTGTAAGGTGCAGATTAATTTCAGAGAGCTTGGAGTGCATGTATATCATCCCATACAATATGTTTGACAGAAAATTTGAGTTTGAGTGACTTTAGGCAATTCTTAAAAACATATGTACATATATACATATGCATCATATATATATATGTTTGGAAATTTGATCAACTTCAAACAAATGTTAAATACATATGTATGCACATTGCAATATATATATATGACAGTTTATGCAATTTTTGGTTAATTAGCCAATAGGCTTTTAGTGTGAGCTTCAGTGCCAAAACGGCCGGAAATGTTGTCTCATGCCGTAAAAAAATCACGCCGGAAAATTTTCTAAACTTGTCAGTTGTCCTCATGCTGGGAAAAATTTTCTAAATTTTATTTTTGAACTGTTACCTGATATTTTTGGGCTGCAATGATGACCTCAGCTGTCAGTCAAACTATCCTTGCAGCCATTGGCAAGGACTGCTGTTATTAAAACAAATGTTGAGTTAGCAATTATTTTTGCTAATATATTAATGTTGATAATTCCTTCTGTAGCAGTTAATGTTATTGCTAGGAACATATTTTGATTGGTGTACAACCCGTTACACTTAAGTAAGCATAAGCAATAATAAATATCTTAAACCATTTTATTTTTCTAAAGAAGTCACTTCCAAATTGTGATCCAAGATACAAAATACAGATGATTTCAGCTCTTTAATTTTGAACAATATTTGGAACCATTAATTAAATATTTCTGTTTACAGATCTATTGAGATTCAGGATCATTGTTCATTGATGAAAATTCTATTGAAATATCCATATAAAATGAATGTCTCTGGTTCTACGTGCTTTTTGCTTCATTTGAATTGTGCATTGAATGGTTTTCTGGAAGGAAGCTTTTGTTTGGACACTGTCAAAAGTGAGCCTAACACCCTTATGATTTTATTGTATTTTGCAGGTTACGTTACCTTATGAAAAAATTGGCCTAGGTACCTTACCTTGTGAAGATAATTGATCCAGCTGCTGTATTGAATTGCTCATTATGTGGGTTGAAGAAAATTGTTGTATTTTGCAGGTTCATTCGCCTTCTGAAGAAAATTGTTCCATGTACGTTTATCTTTTGAAGAAAATCGGATTGCATACATCTTGATTTATTTTCAAATTAATTAATATGTATGGTTGTGCACGCTGGACCATTGGATCGAATGGTCCTGCTACTCACGATACTTGCAGCTGCATTCCCTATCTTAAGTTCTGGCATTGCTAGAACTTTGAAGTCTGCTTTAACACATGAAGGGAAATGCAAGCTCTGCTCGAGATATCCCAAGGAGAGGATAGGATGGATTGATATGCCATCCAAGTTAATTGGACGGCTTTTACAGCCTTCTAAACTATTTGCAATAAAAACAAATTTCAAAGACAGTTTTAGAAGTATCTCTTGCTTTTGCAACATGGCAACCTCTTCAACCTTAAAAGTAGATCTAGAAACAAATGTCAAACCTAAAGTACTACATTTTAATTTAAATATACAAGGTTACTCATTTATACCTAACAAATTGGTTTTTTTTAAAATCATGGATGGCTTGTGGATGGTCCGAAGATTCTCTGTCTTTAATTTGGTAAAAATTGGAGCTAATTTGAGCCTATTTTGGGAAGTGGGTGGCCCTAACCTGAATTGGGTAGCTTTTTGGGCAGCCCTACCTCTATTGGGTAGTCTGTTGAAGGCCCTAACCATAGGTGATGCTCAGTGATTGGGAACAATTGAGACAAAATGCTTTGTAGTTTTGGAAAGTGCTATTTATCCTAATGAAATATAGTTGGTTGTACTAGTGAAATCCTGCAAGTGTACTAAAAAAAAGTCTACAACTTGGTGCTCCTTGAATGGTGAACTTTGCAAAAACATGGGTTAGAATGAGACTCTGCCTCAATCATCCCCCTTGTGGGTGTTCAAACATGGATTCACATAGTTCATATGATTGAAAGCAATATAATAAACTAATCTGATGAAAATAAACTAAGTGTAAAGCATAAACTATGCCATTAAAACTTCAAAACCTAGTTCTAGGGTTCTTGGGAACTATGCAAACAAATGAGGGTGGGAGAAAGGGTTTGGACAGTAAAATAAGTTTTGGTACAAAATAATTTTCAGACTTGTTAGAGAATGGATATGGGGTGTGGATACACTAATTTGAAGTACTTTTAATGGAGGTTGGGTTTATATTTGGTTTGGGTCTTTTAAAGGGTGATGAAAGGGATGTGCACTCACAAAGGGGTGATTGGAAATGTGGAAAAATGGCCAAATGATCTTTTGATGATTCAACAAGGATCGAAGGGGATGTTGTGATGGACTATTTTAAAGCACTAGGGATAGAAGTGGGGGTTTGGACTAAAAAACTTAGATTCTAAGCCCATTATCCTAGCATGGATGCAATCTAGCTTAGGAAACAATTTAGTTTGAAAAATCACACTAAATGGGTGGAAATGGATGGATGAGTACATGAAAAGGTGGTGGGATGGATGGAAGAAAGATCCTTGAAAACTCTTAAAAAAAACTATTTTCATGGAAAATTTGTCACACAAATGCAAACTATGCTTGGAAACATGGAAAATCAAGACCTACTTGCAAAGAACTTGGGTGGGTCAATTACTTGAGTTTGATATGAATATTCTACTAATAGTAAGCTAAAATTGATTGACAAAGCTTTTGGAATACTTTTTTTAGTCATTTTCTTGCTATAAATAAAAATCCTTGACGACATATGCAAAATAATTGTTTTCCTATGTAAAATGAGAGAATGGATGGGTTGTTTATAGAAATTTCAGAAGAATCTCAGGAGAGGCTCATTGGTTATGGGTAGGTGTTGCATTAATTAATATTTCATCTAAAGGATATCACAAGATCTTTAAAAGTCAAGGTTGACTTGTTCAGAGTTATAAGGGGAGTGATGATTTTTAATAGGGTTTAGGCACAATTTTTCACGGGATCACAAGTGGACAAGTGTGCATTCAAAAGTAATTGTTTTAATGGAAAATTTGACCATTTAGCCATGTTTTGAGAAGGGGAAAGGTAGGGTTCACATGAGAAACTTAATTAGGAGTGGAAAACTAAGGGAGAAACATGGGGGAAAAGGGTCAATAACCTAGGAAACATAAATGAAAGGTTAGGACATAGTGTGATACTATTAATTAAATTAACAGTACCACTTAGGTAACATAACAAGGCGTAAGACAACATGGGAAAAGGGATACAACATGACAAAGAGACAATATGGGCTAGGGGAAAAAGCTAAAATCATGGCAAAACATACGCAAGGGTTAACGAGGCTAAAATGGTGACAAATGTGTGATTAGGTATGCAAATACCATTATCACATCTTTCCCCCACTTTAGTAGGCTTACGAATGGCTAAGGAGGAAGTTTGCTAAAGGAAATAATACAATTATAATAATCATTAAATATGAAGGATACATGGATACCAAAAGGAGAGACACCGGTCTTTGTTTGATCTTCATTTTACTTCGTGTACCTATTCCTGCAAAGTAGCGAAGGCAACAATAGTCACTATATGCTAAACAAAAGCAAACTAGGCTACACAAATAGAAACAACTAGGAAATGATGACTAAATTATGGAAGCTATAATGACATGCAAAGTATTATAGACTTGTTCTAAATGTGAATGCAAATACAATATATAGATCATGTGGATTGTTTGAAACTTCTAACCCACTGTTTTTGGTAGAAGGAATCTATGGAGATCTAGTCCCTAAAGGATTTGAGGAAAATGGGACAATGACCCACTAATGACAATTAGATGATGGATAATTTGGCAACACAATTGACTAAAAATCTCTAGATAGAAATGAGAATTAAAGATGGGGCCAGGCTAGGCCAATAAGAAAGAGAGTTGGATTACAATTGGATTTTGGTTTTTTGGATGATTGATGTGGCAACTTCTATGGGAGCCACCCCTATAAGAAAGTTGATATGGCAAATTTAGTGGGAGCCACCCTTATAAGAAAGTTGATATGGAAAATTTGGCAGGATCCACCCCTATTTTGAAAGTTGATGTGGTAAATTCAGTAAGAGCCACTTGTGTTTGGAAAGTTGATGTGGAAAATTCAGTGGGAGTGACCCTGATGGAAAGTTGATGCCATCAATTGGTTGATTGGATAGGATAGGCCTGGATTGGTTGCGGATTTGATCTTGATTGCTTGGTTAAAGAGGCAAGTAATAGTGAGCTTGATTAAAGATATATGCCCCCTTATGTTGATTGGTGAAAGAGTGTAGTGCAAAAAGAACCAATCAACATAAGGTAAAAGAGAGTTGATGGGTGATGTTTTGATTGTTGTTTTGCATTTATTTTAGTTTTTTTATTTGTGATTGCCTGTTCTTGCCAAATGTTCATGATGTGTGCTTTGAGTGTGGGTCTAGGTCAAACTCAAAAGGAATCACAAGGGAATCTAGGTCTCATGCCCCCAAGGGTGGTTGAGACATAATAATCAAGGATAAAGGACCACTAAGAAACTGCCACGAAGGATTGAATTGATTTTATGATGAGGATCGAGGTTTTGTGGTGATGATATTGTTATGGAGTGAAATGTGTACACTAGCATTTTACACCTAGTTTAGCACCTGGGTGGACCTAAAATGTTTACCCTTGTTAATCATGACCTATTTTAACACCTTTTTGAACATTAAATGATTAAATCTCAATCCCGATGAATAAACCTGACAAAATAAAGTTAGGACTGGCCTAAACTACCCACTTAAATGGACACTCTGAATGTTAGCTTCAGTCCTATTTTTGAGATGTCGGCTTAGAACATGTTGGGTCTCAAAAATGCAGGTTGTGGATTCTAAGGGGATGC
Organism: Cunninghamia lanceolata; assembly: GCA_027924645.1. Lineage (NCBI taxonomy): Eukaryota > Viridiplantae > Streptophyta > Pinopsida > Cupressales > Cupressaceae > Cunninghamia > Cunninghamia lanceolata. The sequence goes on along the minus strand of BSBN01000918.1, from coordinate 4,440,403 downwards.
CAAGCCCTATGGTCAAATCTATAACATTTTTGAGCCAATGACTGGAGTTTGACCTTAATGATCAACTTCTCCCTGCGCTTTAGGTCCTACTACAACCTAGGTGGGTGAACCTTTGATTATCAAAGCAGGTTGTATGATTAAATCTATGTTGGTTTGCTGCTAGTTTATCCAATTACAATGGCATGCTTGTAAATCAGATAAGATATTGTAAACTAAATTCTAAAGAAAGCAAATGATTTAATCTGAATTCTAATAGAAATAAATAACAAATAACATGAAATGAATCTAAACTATAACAATAAAACAATGTAAAGATTTTAATTATAAGATGAATCAATAGTTAGATTGGTGCTTTGTCTATTCGGGCAACGGAGTCAGGATGTCAAAAACAAATAACTTGTATCAGGTAATAACTCGATCTGATTGGCACATATAACTGTTTGCAACTTGTACAAACGTGCAAGGAAGAAATTATTAATTCAATCTTAATAATCCAAAGGACATAATTGTATTAAATGCAAAACATTAAAAGGATTTTAATCTTTCCAGAAAGAACCAATTTAACTTTGCAAAATAATAAATTAGATCAACTCTGGAGACAAATTAATAACCCTAATCAATTAATCGTACTTAGTAATCCATTCAACATTCTAAGATTACTATAATTGATGAGAAAGGATTTAATTCTCTCTGAGAAACCAATCAAATCAATTATATTGAATTATCAACTATAATCAAACAATTTAAACATATCCTTAACACATTCAAATTGAATAATCAAAAAATGAATGATATGGAGATAATTAAATTGACTGAATTAAAACAACAAACAGATGATACCGTCACAATGTATTTCGAATTCGAATCCTCGACCGCTGCCTCAGAATGTATCATGCACCATAGCCTTTCTCAGAATGAAATTGCATAAAGGATCAAATTTGCATCAGATTCTAATCCTAAAATGCTTCAATTTTGTCTTTGTGTAAAAAGTCTCTATTTCTAACCTAATTCTAACTCAATTCTAACTTTTTAATCTCTGTTTCCGGGTCCTGGGATCTCTATTTAAAGAGATGCAAAAAGCCTCAGACCCGTTACAAAATTCATGACGGTTGATAACTGATTAAACCTAACCATGAGAACCGACATTACTCATTACATAAATTAAATGACTTGATTTTGAAAGACTTAACAATCCTCGGAAGTTGGAATAAAATATATAATATTCCCCGTTGAGAGCCGCTTCATTGCATTCAATACAACCCTAATCCTGCAAAGAAAACAAATTAATCATTAGATAATATATCAACATATAATTTGCATTGATGTGAACCTTAGGACTTGTGTCGTGAGGTATTGTTTCCGTTGTATATTTTCTCACTATTAATTAATTGTCACTTTGTATACCCAAATGTTAATAATAATTTTTTTCAATATTCTGTTTAGGGCTGCGATAATTTCAAAAAGGGACTTTGGAATGACTATTCAATTCGTTATGGGAAAAATAAAACATTTAATTGGTTGCTTTTGCCAGATTAAATATTTTAAATTAATCTTTGTCATTAAATATTTTAATCCCACTCCTTATTAGCCTTTCTTCATTTCTTTATATTTACCCACATATTTTTTTACTTAGGTTGGACAAAAATATTCATTTGGGTAAATATGATTACCCCTTCTGCATTTGCTCGGTGAAAATGTCCCCTGACCATTTTATGTTACTTCCTCAAAAATATTTTTCTAGGTAAAATAATTACCTATGCAGTGAATTCCTTGAAAAGTATTTTGTCTCCATCCTTGTAACCCCTTTGGTAAATATTCCGATGCAAAATATTTATTTTATATCTGGAGATGATTGAAATAAATGTTTACCTTTTTCATCTTGCAAAATCCCTAATATATCTTCCTGTGAATATATTTACCCCAGAAATATGTTTATGCTGCATATTTGTTTAATAATTTTACCCCTTTCAATTACATTTGTTCACCTTTTGTTTTCCTAGAACGTGATTATATTGTTGTCCTGGCTTCGGTGAAGGCATGTATGTTTTTGGTTTTTTGAAATTTTAGTTTGTAGAGTTTTCTCTATTTAAGTACTCCATTACAAGATACAAGATTTCTTGACATGTGAACGAATAGAAATGACAAACCACGAAAGGATTACGAATAGATATTGAAAATGTCATGCTCAGGTAAAATACTTTGCATACTCATCCATCATTGATTTGTGCATTAGCTATAAGCAATATCAACGAATTCATTTATTTTTTGTGCAATTCTTTTTCTTTCAACAGCCTGTCCGACAAATCTATTTTGTATATCTCTTGCGATCATTGCATTCCATTTAAAGACATCCCTTTGAGGTATTCTGTCTATTAGCTCACGGTTACTTTGTCTATATTTCCTCACTTTGCATTCATGTGTTCTAGAGCATTTGTAACTATAACATCTGACAGAAATCTTAATTTTCTCTTATGTTTTGATGGATACCCATACTCTATTTGAGAGCTCCCAGTTCAGTTCGTAGGCAGGAGGATGATGGCAATTGTTGTTGCATTTGGCTCTACACAGGCTGATTATATTTGCCTGAACGTTTAAGAGCCTTTTCAACAAATGCATATTGTGCACTTCCTACAATGACCAGAATGATGTTTCTTGGAAATCCTCTGTGCAACAGGGGTGTGGTTTAGTGATTTTCTTACGTGTACTGGAGGGTATGAAACTAAAATCTCTGGCAAAAATAGACCATACTTTCGTTATACTAAGATAGAAGACTGAACATGCGCCCAAAACTCCCATTTATAGCAAACTTTTTGAAGATCAGATCGTTGAATACAACTTTACCTTCTCCCAAAAGTATTTTACACACGGCACTCTCCAAACTCAAATTTACAACTTCAGTCCTTTCCAGGCTCTCTACAATATTATTTGCCTTTTCAATCAGTTCCAGATATTTGTGTGAGAAACCCACTGCAATATGGTGCTAATAATGCCTTGTAGAAACAATTGAAATCTATAACAGTCCGTTGTTGTTGAGCTTCTGAGGAACAGGAATGTAGTTCATCAATCCATGTCATGGCCTTCTGCTTATAGCCAGAAAGTGAGAGGAAATTAAGCATCTGCAAAACTAAATCCAGCACATACGAACTACTAGATTTATCTTGTGTTTCATCAGCATAAGCTTTCAAACATAATACAGATAATGCACTTTTGTAAGCTTCCAATCTTTGGTCCATTTGAAGACGACTGTTTATAAAAAGAAGCCAAAGTTCATATGATCCTTCGTTGTGCTGCACCGCATGATAGAACATATCATCCTTGCCAATCACTTTTTCCTTCCTGTAGAAAATGTGAAGGTACACCACCCATAGAGCTACAGAATTTGGATTAGCTTCAAGTGCTCGTGATAGCACACACAAAGCTTTTTTCCTGCCATCCAATCTATCAATATTGCTGTCAAAGTTCATTGAATCAATTGCCAACTCCAACCAGCATTCCACATTCTCAAGTCCTCGAAAAAGATGCTTCCAAGCCTTTGTATCATCTGGATTCACACTCGAACTATACAAACAAGTGGGCAGTTGGCTGTTATTGTCAAGCATCCACTCCCTAACTGCTACACCGTGCAAACATGCTATGTCTGGAAGTAGAAGTCTTTGATTGGCAAATGGAATAGGGAAGGATTGGCAAAACCCCAATTTCCAAAAACGCCAAGTGCTCTGTGCTATCAAGGCACCCACCATTGGGACATCTGCTTTTATAAGATGTGACCCGATTCGATATACTGGCACTGTCAGTCCATAATTGCTGATGATACGACATGAGAAGTTTTGTGAAAGTACAGAATTCCCAGTAGTTACTGCAAAGTGAATTTTGAAGCCCTTGGTAATTGCCTCTTCTGTTTGTATATCAAAACATATATCTGAGTCTTGATTTCCATGACTTTTGCAATTTCCAGCTGAACTATCCATTTCGTTATTACAGTATTTCTTCAAATGCTCCGCAAATTGTGAAGGAGTTAGACTGTAGTCTCTAGCATGCTGCCACGGACAATTCTCGTTATTGCATTTCCCACGGTGCTCAAACTTGCAAAGCGACCAGAAGGGATTAATAACGTGACTACAAGTAATTGATCTGTCAGGTGCTCCGTCTGCAGCGATAAGATTGGAGTAGACATAGTATGACTTAAACATATCCAAAGGACTTTCATAAAGGAGAAACTTTGGGAAATACTCCAGTATATCCTGCATGAGTTGTGTCATCTTTCCACAAGACCTACCCACAATTGCATGGCTATTTGCAAGAATCTCTTTTGCACAGCTAAATACAACCTTCAATTCAGAAGACATCAACAAATTGCTCTCGAGTGGTTGATTGCTAGCCTCTTCATAATGTTTGTTGTTCACTGCTAGAGTCTTTGGGGCAGAATTTTCTCCAAGGGTCTTTTGAGCAGAATAAGCACAGACAATTTGTTGTATGGAGTCTTGATTTTCCACATAAGCCACATCAGATGCTACAGATCCACCTGGAACTGAATTGCCCGAAGTTGCCAGTTCCTGAATAGAGTTTTTCCATGCTGCTGTGTTTTTTTTCTTCTGGGGCACAATCTTCATCAACGCTATTGCCGGAGTGACACCTTTCCTCATTGCTTTCTTCAAAATTAACTTTCTCACACCTTAAACTGGAAAAATTTGCAGTAAAGCTCTTATTGTTAGTCTTCCCACTCTCGATACTACTTAGCATGAGAGTTCTCACTATGGCATGTACCAGCACTATTTTCATGCACATCATCACCAATCAAGTGTCCAACAGTAGTTGTCTTCACAATCTCTGGGGATCGAGGACAAGCATAGGCAAACTCTTCAATTTTTTCCACTGCATGTCCTGGGAACTGAATATTGTACTCTTGATCATAACTCTGACCATGCAATGACTCTCCACTTGTTTCTGCACCTGGACTTGCAGTGTCCTCTTCTTTGGTTTTCTCGTTTAAGGAAAACGAGTCCACACCCAAATTCAGCTTTGAACCTGCTGTGTCTGAAATTTTTGCGAGACCATCACCACCACATTCAGAAGCTGGAATTTGGTTAGACCGTTTCCTCTTCTGAGGTAAACGAATGTGTTCTGTGGTGTCTTGTTCAAATTTGGGTCCTCTACTCTTCTCCACAGCTGGCTGTTTCTCATTGGTTTTGCATAGTTCAATCATCTCTGAAAGTTTTGATCGACGACTTTGAAAGGCTTCAGACACTTTAAATGTTAATTCCGTACTGACAGGATGCTTTTCTTCCATTTCATTTTTTTGTCCACTTGTCTCAACTAATAATTCAGGTTCACATGAGTCAATGTCTTGGTTCCGGTTAGCTGCTACTTCTGAATCTACAGAGCCATAAATCTTGTCCATATCTACATTTTTGTCAGCCATGCATAATCCTTTCGCTGTGTCGACAACCACATCAGCTACAGTGAGTCTATCATTGGACTTCTGCTGAAAAGACTGAAAAGCCATACTTACTTGAAGACCAATTATTACCAATACATGGTTGCAATGAAGAAATAATAGCATTGTCCACAATGGAACCGTATTCATTAAGCTTGCAGCCTGACTGTTCTGAAGCCTCCAAGTGATCTTGGAGAAAAGGGGTGACCTCCGCAGCATTGCTTAAGTTTTTATGACCTGAATAGCTTCGAGGCTCATAAAATCCTTCTTTGCTCTCCTCAACTCGCCCCAGAGATCCTTGAGAAGAGTAAGTTCTCAGTGCAACAGCTCGTACTTGAGCAGACAACCTTCGCCTCTTCTCATGAAGATCCATACACCTCTCATTGATAGCTTGAACAGCATTGTGGGCCTTCCAATAAGCTTCCCAAGCAAGTTTTTCTTCCATTTCACACCTACTTCTATGCTCTCGTGCTTCTTCCAACTCTTTGTCAACCACTTCCTCCTCTTTGATCAAATATTGCAAAGACATATTTCCAGTCTGTAATAAATCATCTTGAATATGAATGCTAGTTGGTCTTCTAGAAATGCTGGCACTATTATTAGCTGAGGGATTCGATGCAAATGGACGAATCCCACTTCAAGCGGGGAGCACATCTGAGTGGCGTACCTTAACATTCAAGTAATCACTGATGGCACTTTAAAAAATTTTGAAAGAATTTACTGGAAATTTTCAGTTCCAACAGAACACATGCTTGGCTAATACATTTTGGCCTCATTTGGTTTTATTCATTCATGGTGAGAGGGAAGGCATATAAAAGCAAGTTAGTTTATTCATTTGAACATCTCTAAGTTCTCTAAGCATTCTAGGCACACGTGTGCTCTCTCTTCTTCTCTCTCATGCTCTCTATTCTTTTATAAAGCTCTCTATGGTGGATTATTGTTTTTATGCTAACTTCTTGCAGGTCTTGTGAAGATCTCTCTACGTCTTTGGGCTACACCAACTTCTTGAGTCAAGTTGTGACATTGCATCAAGCAAACTAGGGTTTCCATGCTCATGGTAACTCCGATAGCATTCCATTCTACTTTAGATTTACCTCTATCCTCCTAGGGCACACTCTCTTTATCTCTCATCATTGCTATTTTGGAGGTGGAAACACCATTCACGGAGCTTGACTTAGGCAAGCTCCTAAATAGTACCAACCCTCTTTCCTTCTCTCGTGTGTGCAGGTTGAAGTAACAGGTTTTGGGAGGCAAGATCCAAGAAGAAGGAAGATTTTGCAGGTACAGGTGTGGCGAAGCTCAAAGTTTCTGTAAAACCCTAAATTGGGTCTAGGGCGCGCAGCACCCTAGTCTTGCTAGCCCCCGAACTTAGATACAAGTTCTTCTCTGTTCATTGGTCTCTGTTGTGCTTTCGGATGGTATGTATCTATTTCCAGTAGTTTGTTATGCTTCAATCTTGCTTGATTAGGGTTTCATCTTTTGTCCTAGTTTGATTGGTTAGATTTGGTTGATTCTCCTCTATACAACAAAAGGACAAAGCCCCTGTATTTTGGCTCTTCATCAAGGGTATAAGCCAAGCTCAGCTTGTGTTCTAATGTTGGATGGAAGAGGGTTTGACCTAGTTTAATCTCTTGAGTTAGTCTCTCTTTTCCATCTAACATTTTGGTGAACCTGTCGTTTCTTGCACTTTGGCATTCCTCTTGCTTCAGATCTGAGTTATTTGTTGCCCTAGATCTAATTAGATTACATTCATTCATTATTTGACATACTTCCATAGCTTAATTCTACATTATTTTTTTGTTACCTAACATGGCCAAAAATATCCCAGCCGATGTATTTTTCTTGTTGTATCATGACCACCAAATGTCCTCCACAGATTCCACTATGGCACTCTTCTAGGATTTTATGTGCCTCTTCCTTATTGACACATTGAAGTAACATGCCATCTAAGGCTCTCCGATATAACACATCATCAATCAAAACATATCTTGCGGTAAGGACGCATAAACGTCTTTTCCCTAAGGGAGTCATGTTCTCCGGATAAGTTCTATTTGCAAGATAGTTTGCAATATCTCTGTACCAATATGAAGCGGCGTATTTCTCAAGATCGATTGCGTAAATTTCTTCATCAGGGAAGTCTTCATTTATGGGCTCCTCTTAAGGAGTTGGATTATCTAGTAGCCAATTTGTTATTATTTGTCCTTTGACTAAATTTTGATTGAAGTAAGTTAATTCAAACTCACTTAGCAACATCACAAATTGGCTAGCCCTTCTTGAAAATATTGGTTAGTTTAAGAATGTCCTCAACTATTCAGACCCTATCATGACTCTGGTTTCATGGTTTAGCATGTAATGTCATAATCTCTGGGTTGCAAAAATTATGGCCAAACACTCCTTGTCTTGAGTGTAATTCTTCTCATATTCAAGCAAGGTTCGACTTATGAAGTATATTTCTCTTTCCTTGCCACCTTCATCTTCTTGAGCTAACATGCAGGCTATAGAAATATTAGTAGCTTTGAAATATAAGATGAAAGGTTTATCATGTCTTGGTGGCATTAGTGTGGGTGGAGTCAAGAAGAATTTATTTACTTGTTCAAATGTGTTTTGACAATCCACTATCTAGGTTATGCCAACTTATTTCTTCAACAATTGATTGATCAGGTGAATTTTAAAAATCATATCTGGTATAAGATGCCTGATTGTGCCTATTTGTCCCAAAAAGGTTTTTACCACTATCTCACTCGTTGGCGGGGTTGCGTTTAAGACTACTTTAACTTTTGCTAGATCCACATCAATTCTTCTTTGCGGCACTATGAAACCCAACAACTTGTCTGTCGTGACTCCGAAAACACACATCTCAAGGTTTAGTCTTACTTTGTATTCTCGAAGCCTATTGAAGATCCCCCACATGCGTTGATCTCTTCTCAGATTTAGCCAAAATATCATGAACATATGTTTCTACTATTTTGTGAATGTAGTCATGGAAGATGTGCGTCATTGCCCTCTGGTAGGTAGCCCCTACGTTTTTCAATCCAAATGGCATGACCACATAACATAATGTTCCCCAAGGGGTTGTGAGTGTCATTTTGTTTTGATCTACTTCTGAGATTTTGATTTGGTTGTACCCCGAGAACCCATTGATAAGGGAGTGTACTTCGTACCCTATGGTTGAATCAATAATTTGATCAATGGATGGTAAGGGAAAGTCATTTTTTGGACAAGCTTGATTAATATCCCTAAAATTGAGGCATATCCTAATTTTCCTAGTCTTCTCTAAAACTGGGACAATGTTTGACACCCAACTCAAATAATCTATTGGTTTGATAAATCTTACATTCAATAACTTCTTCAACTCTTCTTTTACCATTTCTGTTACTTAAGGTTTTATGGGCCTCAATTTTTGTTTTATGGGTTTTGCGTTAGGATTTGTTACTAAATTGTGCACCATGATTTTTGGGTCTAGCCCAGGCATGTCTGAATACGTCCACGCAAAGACATCAGAATACTCAATAAGGAACTCTGTGTATTCTTCTAATTCCTCATCATTTAACTCTCCTCCTAACTTTAGCATTCTTGGTTTCTCAAGGGTTTCTACATTGATATCAATGGTGTCTTTGGTTAGTGATGGATGTCCCTCTTCAAATTTCTAAGGTGCAAGAGGTAAATCTAAATTTGCTTCAATCTGGAGGATTTCTTTTTAACTTCTAAAATAGTCATCGAGGTGGGCAAGGAACATGTATCCTTTCTTGTGGTACACTCTTGGAAGCCCATCATAAGCATGAAGATACTCTAAGATGGATTCATCATTTTCAGCATAGTCTCAATTTGGTTTTTTTGTTTGATCTACAATGTAGTCTAAAATGTTTGGTAACTCTTCACTTTCCAATAATGGTTCTCTACAGATTAACATAATGAACTCTAAATTTTGGAGTTGAACATGAGGTGAAAATAGGGCAACTGACATGGCCATCAAGTCCACGACTTGGTTCTCTTCCCTGGGTATTGCTCTTATGGAAAAGAAGTCAAATAATTGAACCAATTTTCTCATAGTTTCTTTCTATGGTCGTAGTTGTTTTGATTTTGTTTCATAATTTTCTATGACCTGGTTGATCACCAACTGGGAGCTCCAAAAGCAGAGACCTTGATTCCCATCCTCATAGCTAACATGATCGCTAGGGATAAGGCTTCATACTTAGCAATGTTATTTGTGCAAAAGAAATCCAATCTAAATGTGAAAGGGAGAACTTTCCCTTCTGGGGAGGTGAGGATTTTTCCCGTCACTGCTTCTGTTTTACAATAGGCTCCATCAAAGTGGAGAGTCCATACATCTTGAATGCTTTGTGATTGGGATGTCTCTCCAAACTTTTAAGTTGACTTTCGCTTTTCCTCCTTTTCTCCCCCTTCTTCGACGATGTTTATTGTTCCAATTGAGAGGTTCTTGATGTCATACTTGTCTATGCAAGGGATGGTTGCTAAGCAAAATAGAGCATGAGCCTTGGTGGTGTGGGGATCAAAGGGGAATTCTCTGAGGTTATCCATGTTTTGATAAGATATGTTGAGAGTACTTGTATTTGGTTGAGGGCTCTGAGTTTATTCCTTTGTTTTCTCTTGTGTGTTTAACTTTTTATCCTTTTCTTCCTGTTCCTTCCTATAAACACTAAAAGGATTAGGGTCCACTTTGACGATGTGGATCTTTCCCGAGTGATGGAAATGAATTTCTTGAAACAATGTGGAGGCTACAACCTTCATTGCATGAATCCAAGGTCTTCCGAGGATCATATTGTACTTGGTTTCTTTGTTGATAACATAGAAGTTTGTGGGAATTGTTTTAGACATCAAGGTGAGTGGTAGAATGATCTTCCCAATTATTTGAATATCATGACTGTTGTATATCCTTAAGGTGGCATCTTGTTATTTTATGCCTACTTTACTGTATTCCATCCTTCTTAGGAAGGAAATTGGCAAGAGGTTAACTATCGATCCTTCATCTACTACCACTCTTTTTATGATGACCTCTTCAACCTAAACCTGTATGTATAATGGTGAATCCTTATTTTTATTTCCTTCTTCCTTTGGGAGTCTTGAAACATCAAATGTGAGAGGGGTTGGTTCCTCTTGTGTTGAGCATCCTACTTCTAATACTTCCAAGAATATTTTTTGGTGTGAATGGGAGGCCCTTAATAGGTTTATCACTTGTGAGAAGACATTTTCGATTTGGTCAACTTGTTCCTCTTCTTGGATCACAAACACTTCTTGGTTTAGTTCCACATGATTGGAATATCTCTAATAGATATTTCTCTTTATGTTTTGAGGTTCCCTCTCCTTTCTTTGGGATTGTAGGAGAGTGAGCAACTTTTGTTGTTGTTCTAGGGTAATCTTTGAGATAGCTTTGTTGTACCCATAGCAGATTTTCTTGTCATGACCTTTTGTTCCATGGAACTAACAATGTGTTAGGATCATAGGGGAAATGACCTAGTCCTTGATTTCCTTTTTGATGTCATTTATCGTTATTGGGAGCACTCCTTATGACGTTGATATTTTTATCTATTGAGATGTTTGAGCTATTCTTCTTAGCTCCTTTCGAGACTTTAATTTTTCCATTAGTGTCATAAGTTCTTCAGCCACTATCAATGGTTACTTCTAGTCGATCCTTAAAGAACTTTCTAAGGCTTCTTAGTAGGACTTGTAAGGTAACGTTTGAATGTCTTCTCTCATATCTTTGTTTAAGGCATGCAAGAAAAGATCACATAATTCACAATGATCCATGTTTGGAGTGCTTTTTGAAGAATAGAGAACTTGTCTCCACCAAGTGACAAAGTGGGCTACTAATTCGTTTGGTTCTTGTTTCATTGTTAAAAATTCTCAGATCCCTGTCTTCACAAGTTTGTTCACGTCGAAAGCCATGATAAACTCTCTGATTAGTTGCTTGAATGAATGTATTGAGGCCTCAAGTAGGTGATAATACCAATCCAGAGCTATTCCTTCTAATATCCTCAGGAAGATTTTGGTGACAACCCCATCCCAAGGGAGGAGTTTTCTTATCACAGTTGTGTAAGCTTTAATGTGCGAATTAGGATCAACCTCTCCATTGAACTTTAGGAGATCAGGTAATGGTCGAGGTAACAAAATGTTTATTATTATTAGGTCAAGTGGATCCTTTAAGTACTCTAAGTATGTGCCTAAAAAGTCACTCTATGATTGAGGAGTTGATAGCATTAGTTCCGTAGGAGGGTTTTGATAACCCAATGCCATTGTTTTATTTGCTTGGCTTCCTAGCATTGCTTGATTATTCTGAACAGGAGGGTTCCCATTTAGGAATGTGTCATTGCTCCCATTTCTTGAGTAGTAGTTGAGTTAAGGGGGGTTCTAAGATGCCCCCTGGTCCTATTTAATTCTAATATTTTCGTACACTTTCAGTCTTCTTTCTAGAATAGGTTGTTCTGCTTCCAGAGTTTTGATTCTTTGTACTAGCATCACGATTAGGTCTGCGAGAGTGGGACCTCTAAGAACTTCCTCATTTCTAGGGTTTTCCTTACAAATGTTGTCATGATTTTGTGTTTCTTCTCGTACATCATTTTCTTGTTGTTCTTCTCATAGAGCAACTTTCAAAGCTTCTTGAGCATCTTTTGCCTCATGCAAGTTTTGTTCCAACCTTCTTACTTCATCATCAAGATGAGTACTTGAGGTTCTCATGGATGGTTGATCTATGCAATGGATTTCTAACCTCATATGTATTCTTTTAGCTTTGTGAAGTGTGTTTGGTATGGTAGGGTTATGCTCCCATGTAGGATTGTTAAAAGATAGAGAATGCCTGGGTTCTCTTCGATCTTGCTCATAGTTAGAGTCTTCATAATCATAGCAGTTTGAGATTGGTGCATTTGGGTTAGGTAGCACATACCCATCGAAAGAGGGAGTTTCTACTTCCCCTGAGGAAAAAATCCCTAAGTTTAAGTATGGTTCTGTCATATTCGGGGGTGCCATAGACACCACAGAATAGATGGAACGAGTGAAGGCGAAGGCAACAAAAGCAGAAGCGGTGAAGGTGGTTACAAAGAAGACAGTGATAATGTTTGAAACCTTTGAAGTTGAAATGCCAAATGTTTGATGTTTAAATGGAATATGAGCGTTTGAAATGTAAAAAATATAAACAATTTTTTTTTGCTCTTCACGTCGGGTTCACCAAAATATGTACACTCAAAAACATGACTCAGTGGCCTAGGGTAGTCGAGTCGGATTTGGTGCACACATGGACCCTCTCTCCTTACCACGAGGTTAACCTCCACGTCACTCTCGCTCTTGTGGAAGTAGCCAGTCGAGAGGAGGCGAGACACGAGGGTGATCTATCTCGTTGGAGAGTTGGACTTCGCAGAGAGTGGTCGACCAATCCTAGGGCCTGTGTTGTGCATTTATTTGAATGCAGTGTTATGTGACTGTAGTTGTAAAGATAACTATATGACCCAAAGGGTCACTAGTCACCGTTCTCCTATTTAGGTTTCTGATGTTCCAACGTTGTGTGGGTTGACTGTTATTCTTGTTGATGTCTTGTTCAAGTTGGCGTTGTAGTTTTTGTTGTTGGATGGTTGCTTGTATTTGAAGTTCTCTAAATCTTTCTTGTTGTTGTTGAATGACTAGTTGGTCTTGTTGTTGTCTAGGGTGGATCTCCTCTATCTCGTCGAGGATTGCCTTCACCTACTCACCTCTAAGTCCAGGGCACATTCGTGAGCCTAAACAAGAGAGAGATGGTTAAGCTAACCTTGACTTGACCTAGGGTTTCAACTTAAGGTTTGTGTGACCTAAAGTTTGACTTTGTTGACTTTATTTGACCTTGTGATGAAACCAACGATTTTGACCAATGTTGACTAAACTTGACCTTGTGTTGGGACCAAGGGTTTGTAAACCTCCTACATTGCTAATGTTTATGTTCTTTTTTGTTTTTGTATGCATGCAAGCCTGTATGAGTGCAAAATATTTTTTTGTGCTTTTTTATGTTTTTGGAAATCAAAGTGCTTTTTCTTAATCTAGGAATTAGAAAATGTATGAAAACTATTATGAGATTACCTAATGCAATTGAATTTATGTTTTTATTTATTTTCTGAATAAGTGGATCAATTTAATCTAGAAAGGGAAATTATTTTTAATCTATGAACTTTGGAAAGGGAAACTAATTTAACAATGCAAATCTACTTAGTCTATCAAGGAAAAAACATGTAATTACTTATCCCAAGATTAAAGTTTTGATTATCAAATTACTATGAAATGAAAAAAATATGAAGGAACCTTGAGATGTGTGAGCCTCTACTACCCTCATATATCCTTGTATTGGCAACCTCTAATCCTCTTGCATCAGTGGGGTGATCCTCTTGGCAACAATAAGAAAAGAGAAGCAAAAGAAGCTTTGAAGCTTTGAAATGTGCTTAATGAGAGCTTGATGAGCATTGTGGCTTGTGATGTGAGCAGCGTATGGACGCAAAATGAGCTTTTATGAAAGCTAGATGAGATAAAAAAATTAAAAGTAAAAGGCTCTAATTTCTTGTATGAGCATATGGATGCTTGATTTGGAGAGCAATAACCTGCAATAACTGTGTGCACAAATGAAATTACCTCCATTTGTGCTTGAGGGAGGGTGTATTAATAGGTTTGAAGAAGGGATGAGAGGTGAAGAAGAAGAGTTATCTCAATTTGATTGAAGAGTTAACTTAGAAGACTCAAGAGTCATCTGGGCTAAAATTGGAGTGATCTATCCAGTAATAGCTTATCACTCAAGAAGAAGTGAAGAAGAAGAATACATGGGAATGCATGAATTGATAATTAAAGATGAAAAAGAGTTAAATATGTATGTTTGGGTGCATGAAATAGTTAACTCAACCTTAGGGACAAAATTCCATGCAAACAGGAAAAAAAAAGGCAAAAATAGAGTTATTTTGGGCCAAAAGCGCAAGTTAATCCGTGGGTTAAAAAGATGGCAGGGTCACCCATGGGTCACCCCTTTCACTAGTCAGGGTCACCTGGGGTGACCCATGGGCGACCCTCAGAGGAGGGCACCTGGGTGAAAGTTCGAGGTGGGATATGGAAGAGGAGGTGAAAAGAAGGGGATCTGCCTTCGAAAACAGGTCAATCATGTGTCAGAAACCAAATCTCCATTTGCAAAAGTACGATCTCCTAGGGAAAATGTAGAAATAATAGGGCGAGATTTGGATTGGTTGAGTGAAACAGAAAACCAAAAGTTGGAGATGGCTTGGGAGGACCTCTAGAAGGCCTCTAGAGGTGGGAATGGATGAAAAACACTGTGGAAAAGTGAAAACACACCTACAAGATGCACATAAGGCTTAGGAAAAAGGTCGTAAGCACAGGAAACACAAATCGATAAGTGTCAAAAAGTGTCAAAAGCGAAGGGAGAGAGAAAATGACAAGGGGAAACAACACAAGAAGGAAGAAAACACACATCGCCAAGAGAATTTCAACTAAGAGGATGCTTATTTCATGCTTACATGTATGTGACAAGGATTGTAAGTCATCATAAGAGTCCTTGTGGAGGTTGTGCGTGATTTTGATGCTTAGCGTGATTTTGATGCTTACAGATTCAATAACTCTTGCAATTGTGCTTTCAATTCATACAACTCTATAGTGGTCATCCTATAGGGTGACTTTGATTGAGGGTCAGTCCCTAGTAGCAAGTCAATTGAAAAGTCAAATGTCCTCTTAGGTGGTAACTCTATTAACTCAACTAGAAACACATCTTGGAATTCCCTTAGGATAGGATAGTCGTCAAGTACTGGTTCCACGTTATCAAGATCTCTAACTTTGATTACATAAATGGAACATCCATTTCTTTTGGCCTTCTTTAACTACATAGCTGAAATTTGCCTAAGTTCAATGGGTCTCTTTGAACCATGAATCTCAACATGATTCCCTAGGTCATCCAAACATTTTACAATTGTATACTCACAACTCACAATAGACTTATGTTCAACTAGTCAATTAATCCCAAAAATCACGTCATAAGACCCTAAGGATGCTACATAAAGATTGACATGAATCTGAAAACTTGGAAGGTCTAGCTCACTGCAAGAAAGACAAGAATCCACCCTCTTTTTTGCCCAATTGCCATACTGAACCATCCATGAATTTGTCATGTGTCTTAGTCTAACAGATGACTTGGAAACTACTATGGGGTCTACAAAACATTTATTTTCTCTAGTATTATTTAATATAGAGACAAGTTGTCCATAGAGCTTATTTGGAAACTCAATTGGTGCTACCTGGAAGTTAGCTTTTCGATTGTCCATGGTTGTAGGAATCTAGTGTTGCGATGCTCCCTGTTAATTTCTATCTCTTCAGTTTGTTGTCCGCTGAGGACAAGTATTGTCGTAGTACTCTCCTCCGCACACATAACATCTGCCACGAGGTTGTCTTGCTCTTTTTGACATATCCCTTCTGTTATTGTTGTCATTATTATTGAAGTTGTTTCTTTTGTTGTTTCCATTATGATTTCCACCATTTCTGTCATGGGAGTTGTTACCTCTTTTCAAATTCTGAATCTGACGATTGTTGTTGCCCTAATTGTTGTTTTGATTGTTGTTCTAGAATCTCTTATTTCTAAATTTTGCATCTGTAGTCTTGCGATAATTGGCAACTTGTTGCAGCTTTTGTTCTTGTTTTATTGCCTTTTCAAAGACCTCATTCATAGTTAAGGGATTATGAATGTCCACATCTACCCCAATTTGAGGTCTTAACCCCATGGTAAACTTTTGAACCTTGAATCTCTCATCTAATTGGTACTGCGATACATACTTGAGCAAATGAGAGAACATTTCCCAATATTGGGTCATCAACATATTGTCTTGAGTCAAAATTTGAAAATCAGTCATCTTCTTATCAAAGAAGAGCTACAGTAACCACCTTTTGTTGAAGAGTTGGATGAAAAGTTCCCATGTTATTTCTCTTGGCAACAACCTCTTTTCCGCCCACCAAGTAGCTGTTTCTCCAGTGAGTTGGTATGAACCCCACATCACCTTCGTCTCATTACATAGATTACGGAGATCAAAATACTTTTCCATCTCGATAATCCAAACTTTTGCTCCATCTCCGACGGTTCTACTATAAAATTTAGTTAGAGAAACCTTCTTGAGGTCCTTGCCCAACTCCTCCACAATCCTACTACTATTATTCGGATTCTCTTCATTCCCTTGATTCTAATTCTCATTTCCTTGATTCTGATTCACATTTCCTTAATTTTCATTATGGTGTTGTCCTCCCCAATTCTCTCTTCAATCTCCTACTCCAAATTATCCATCCTAGCTCCTTGCTAGGTCAAGAGGTTGAGAATTTGGTCCAACCTCTCATTTTGTTCATTGCTCGGGCCACTACAATTGGTGTTTCTCGTAACGAATTAAATCAATCTGCATAAAGATTCACATCTTAGCATAGTAGACAAAGGCCCTAGTGTTAAACCTCGCTCTGATACCAAATGTAAAGTACGCAATCCATAAACTAAAATCATGGAAGTAAATAATCAACTCATTCACATTAACTTTAAGCAAAAAAGTAAATCTTCTATACATTAAGCAATAATGTCACAAAACATCTTAAAAATCCATGTGCCATAACCAGGTTTTAGCACAATAAATAATATACAATGTTACATCTCTGACTCTCATGCCATAAAGTCATCTCAATACAATGATATAGTACAACTATCAAAAGTATATAAATATGATAAGGAAATAACATCACTATCTCTGGCCACCACTAACCAACTGGTCTTTTGCAAGACAAGAGACAAGAACATGGTTTATGTGCTTTTTCTGCCCAACCACAAAGCATTACACTTCCCTAGAATTCTTCCTACCTCAAAGAATACCTGACCCTGCATGAAACGCCTAGTAACCTGGAAACAAATGGCAGGAGGGAATACTTTGTGCAAGCCTGATGCCTATATGTATAGCTAACTAGAATGTGCATAATCTCGCAAATAGGATGTGGCAGAGAAACATATCAACAACTAGGCATAGATTTCATATATTTCGATGAACACAAAGCTTTGACCAAGGCACATATAAATAACTGCCATATCCCAAAAAAGAAGTTTAGTCTTCTATGTTAACCCACATTCGACACCCTATCCTAGAAGGTAGACTCAACATAGCAAAGATATCATAATACACATACATTTTGCCTAAGAAAATCTACTAGTTACATTCTTGCAAACTTAAAGTGAAAATTCTTTTATTAACGATCATGAGACACATATCATGATTTTTGCAAAGTGTCTCATGCATTACTTTAATCAATTCATATAGTAATAGATGCCAGTATTTAATCATTATGAAACATGTATGTATGTCTATATATAAATATAACTCATTTTTCCTTCACAATTACCTCAATTTTAAAGCTATGTCTAATAATGTATACTCCAAGGAAGGTTATACTTATAACACGTAGGCCAAGAAGTAAAAGAGGTAGATTACAATAAACATACACAGCATATACTTATGCTAGAAACAGAGGCCGACTGGTATTTATAAAGGCCGACTGGTATTTATAAAGGCTGACAATATTATTAAACGGGCCAATAGAGTAAAAAGTAAATAGGCCGTTGAAAAGAATTAGGTCATTATAGCTCTATTTGGGTCATTTTAAAGTATGCTACAAGCCGATAACAAGTCGTCTTACACTAAGGAGGAGACGAATCAAAACTAAGAACAGGCCGTCAAAATGAGGTCCGCCCAAAAGGAAAAGTTAAGGGTTGGTTGAAATATTTAAAAAGGGTCGTTTGAATTATGCATACAAGTTGTTTTAATTTAAGTAGAGGTTGATTTTAAGATCAAGAAGGTTGTTGCATAGTCAAAAGACGTCGAATGTTTTTATTAGGCTGATACACAATGAAGAGAGGCCAATTTACAATGTACATGGCAGAAAAGAAAATTTCAGCAGGTCAATTAAACATAGTAAAGAGGCTGTTAGAGAATAAGGAGAGATCGACTTATAATACAAAGGCCGAAGACATAAGATTAGGCCGCTTGGTAAATAGGTAAAGAGTTAAAGGAAACTACATCAGGCTGATTGAGGATTAGTTTAGGGCCAATAAAACTCAGACTGAGATGGCCGAAATTATGAATAGGTCGATTAAGGATTAAGGAACAACTGAAAAAGGTTGTAGACCGCTATCCAAGAAGTATAGATCCGATTGATATAAGAGGAAGGCCGCTGATATAGGCCAAATCAAAATCAAAGAGGATGTTTCATACAGTGTTGGTTGTAACAAATCCAAAACAGGATCGAAGATATAAAGTTTCAGACCGAATCAGAGGTTTAAGAGGCTGCTATAATAAATATACTGACCGCTAACGTTAAGTGGAGGTTGTTCAAATACAAACTTGGACTATTTTAAGCAAACTTAGGCCATTCTAATATAGCTCAGGCTGATTGAAGAAAAATTTCACAGGTATATCACTGGATAAAATGCAGGTAAACCAAGTTGCATGGTTTCAAGAAATAGAAAAAAGAAAAAACATGCCACAACCTCAGATAGGCTGACCTAGTTTATCAAGAAGCCAAAGAAATCACTAAGGGTAGTTAATCTTGGAGAAGGCTAGATTAAAAGGAAAGCGATCAAAAAAAATATTAACAGTTTCACATAATATGCTACCAAAGACAACAATAGCTTGATAGTAGTTTATAGAATAGAGAAATACCTAGACAATGATCTTTGTTCTGCCAATGGATGGCTCCTCTCTCCTCCTGTCTTTGCAACTCTCTTTCTCTACTCTTGTGCTTCTGAAAAACTCTGTGTCTAAATCCGTCTTCTTGTTCTGATGCTCCCTCCTTTTATGAAAAGTTCCTCCCTCTAAAATTGGCGTACCAAACATAGTTTCTCCTAGCTTTTTATTTTTAGATTGCTTTTCTTTTGCATTTTGGTGGCACTTCAAAAAAAAGTACTATCTCTAGTTTTTAAATTCCAAAAACTCTTTGACATTCACTTTACTCTTCCTTATCATTGAAAAAATATAATATACAATTATTTTTAGATTCTTTAAATATATATTTGCATTATTTATAATATCTATAAATATTATACTTAATATTTTTTTTAAATCTTAGCTAATATAGTTTATAATGAAGAGTATTATATATATTTACATATAAATACATTTAAAATATAAGTTTATATAAATAAAAACACATTTATAATTAAAGATTTGTATATCAACTTAAAATCAAATCATATAGTTTTCATTAAATCATACATCGAAAAGAAATATGAATACATGGTTTTCTTTTGCAATTAAAATGTATGTTCTTGTAGCAAAAGAAATTACATAACTATCTAATCATCATACACCAATCACACAACATTTCATAACATATTCTCAAACAAGATTATGCTATGGGAAACTTCATGAAATCAATTGAGAATGCAAGATAACACTACATAATATGAACTACGTGAGTGTGTGCATGTATCGGGGTTCCATCATGCCAACTCTTTCCTGGAGGCTAGGACGCCTCTACCTCAATCATGTTCTTGTCTTTGACTTATTCCTGCACTCAGTCTCACTCAAATCCTGGTTAATAAGTTAGTCCAATTGTATACACCTAAAAATGTCTCAAGGTAAATTAAATAAATATTTTATATTTATTTTATTCTTATTTCCTCTATCAATAAATAAATATAGTAATTTATTTATTTGATTCACATTTATCCTATTCTTCCAATAATTAAATAAAATTTAATTTATTTAATTAAATATCTTAATTCTTCTAAAGTTATCTCTAATTAAATAATCCTAATTATTTAATTATTCTTCTAAGACAAAGTCATATTCCTAAAATCCACATCATTCGTCCACATCACCCTACACATCATTTGACACCTCACCTCCATGTTGCACCATAAATTAAATATTAATAATATTTAGTTAAACATTTATCCTCAACACATGTCCTATTTTCTCTCAATTATCCCTACTTTGTAGAAGTTGGTTTCTCCACATCACCATGGTCAAAGTTGACTATGAGACACTTGTCTCATGAATCCTATATTCTCTCTCACATCCCAACAAACAAAGACTCCTTCCATCTTTCTCACATGGTCTTTGTGAGCATCACACCATGTGGTTCCTTGTTCCACATATATCTCCATCTTGTCAATGAAGTATGAATATCCTCCTTCTATATCTCCCCTCATCCAACCAATTCAATTTTGACCCTCCATGTCATAAGATAAATTCCTCAACCATTGATCTTTTTCCACTTGGATCTAAGCCATCCTTTGCCTATAAAAGGAAGCCTCTCATCCTCATTTTACATACACACAAGAGAGATCATACCTTCATGCTGCAGAAATCATATCAAGTATCAAAACATGCCTTTGGCTCCCATTTGCATAGCATTATCATTTAGCAATTTCCATTTGCATATCATTATGATTAGCAAATCTCCATTGTTGCATTGTAGTAGCTTCATAGTATATTAGTTGCATATCATTATCTCCATTGTTACATTTATCATTAGCTTCAATATCTTCATCAAATCACTATCATAGTTTAGCATTGTAGAATCATTTACTTTGCATAAAAATCAACCACAAGTCCATTCATCTTAGAGTCATCTTGAAACAAAGAAGTGCATATTCTAAGAGCATAATCACAATTAGCAAAATCAAGATCTTAAGAAGATAGGACACAATGAGACACGAAGGAGAAATCTAGACATTTGAAGGTATAAACAATGTTTTCTTCAATTTCTATGTTTTTCTATTAGTTTCATTGGTGATTTTGGTTTGAGTAGAAATTTAGAGTTTTGTGGTAGCTTAATAGGTTTTT
Source organism: Cunninghamia lanceolata (assembly GCA_027924645.1). Lineage (NCBI taxonomy): Eukaryota > Viridiplantae > Streptophyta > Pinopsida > Cupressales > Cupressaceae > Cunninghamia > Cunninghamia lanceolata. Next base: position 4,419,142 of record BSBN01000918.1, on the reverse strand, counting down.
ACAGTTGTATCCAAATTATCATCACATTTTTGGCACCCACCGTGGGGCCCTTGCCCCGAATTTAACATAAAAATTTGAGTTTTTGTGTGTTTGAAGTCATAACAGAGCGTTCCTGCGCATTTGTGTTCCAGTCTTGTGCATTCATACCAGAGACAAAATCTACAGGAGAAGAATCTGTCTTCCTGCGTATATGACCAATCTTCCTGCACATATGAGCAATCTTTCTGCACATATGATCTTTCTACGCATTTGATCCATCTTTCTACACATTTGCTCTCTATTTCTGTGCATTTACATCTGGCATTGTTGGTCTATGTTTTTGGACTAACTTGGTTACTAATCCATGGTGCAGCTATTTTTGTACGTCCAAGATTGTATGCTAAGACTACTAACAGTTGTTTTGTAGGTTTATTGCCTTTGTTAGGACATCATTTTTTGCATTCATTCTTGCATTGGTAGTTTAGTAGCATCTAGATTAAGTAGGGGAAAATAATCTTACACATCTATCTTGCATATGTTCAATACAATCAAAACATAGTTTAATCTAGGGGGTTAATTGGACATTATTCCTTTCTTTTCTTTGATCATACTAGTATTGCATCTTGTGTGATTAACTTAGTTGCACTTAGTTTAATCTAGGAGGTTAAGTGAACAAGTGTTTTACGTGTTTGTGAGGTGATAGGTGTATGCTCTCCCCTTGTGCAAAACTTGGGTGACCAAAAACCAAACCCATCTCTTTTTACTTATTGTTTATCCCCAACAAAATCCCTAGAAAGTATCATTTCTTCACTTTGTGGATTATGGATATGAACTTTTGGTTTTGTTCTTAGAAGGGCCTGCCTTTTGGATTGCATTTCATCCAAGAGGGGATGACCCTAAGAAGATTTTTCTTTTGGACTGCTATACAAATTGGTCAAGGTGAAAGCCAAGTCCTAACCAACATTAGCCTTTGCCATACGGTGCCAATTTGAAAGGAGGCGTACTAACACTTTTGTGAAAGAAATTTTTCATTTGTGTAAGGTATATTACAATCCTAGTAAAGTTGGTTAAAGCTTTTAGTGGCTTGCTGGATGCTCACAAGGCATTAGTCCCCCAAAAAGCAACTAAAAACCTCATAGTTAGTGACTACTCAATCTACCTCCGAACATTGTGATAATTTTTAGTGCAAGGGCATAATAGGTTTTGCCCCCAAGATACTCACCATAAGGCTCCCTTGAGATGAGACATAAATCCTCGGCTTAGCATAAGCTACTTGTAGCTTTCTGAGGAAAGGGTGATCGGGTTATCCTTTTAGTCCTGGAGGTCCCTATCGGTCCTCTCTCACAAGACAAAAAAATGTATACACCCACATTAGGTGTGATGACATTTGAGTCGAAGGAGATTCCAAGTGTGGGCTGATGTATCATAGTGAAGTTGTGTCCTTAGGTATAAAAAGTGCTTGATTTGCCTTCAATTGTGTTATACCCATGGAATCTTGGGCTTTTTGAGAGCCTTGAACATACACTCATTGTTACAAATAGTCATTGTGTTTACTGTCTATTGTGTCTTCTTGTCAAAAATAGAGAAAAATCATCCCAAAAATAGTAGTTTACTTAGGAAAACGTGCCAAAAACTAATCAAAATTGATAAAACACAGTCACTAACACAGAGCGGTGCATGTACACTTTGTTTCTATGTATACAATCACTATTCTTACACATTTTATCTTTCTGCGCATATATCCTTTATTTTTGCACCTGTAATCATTGTTCCTACGCATCTGTTCCTGCGCATATACACATTGTTCCTGTGCATACACAACAGAGGCTATTTCCCTAAGTCTTGAGCAAACAAACATAATGGATTAAAATACCCTTTTCATCATAGATTTCAGTTCCAGAGTCATTCAAATCATACAAAGACATCTTGCATCCATTTTAAACATTCACACTTATCTCTCACACATAGCTTCCCAAAACAAACAAACAAGACTTTTTACAAAGTGTTTTTGAGATCTTATCATTTCAACGGCAATTTAGTTAGTTTCCCTATACCAAGATCTATCATCCTTTATCTAGGAGCTATACTAAAAATCTTGACAAAGTTAGTCTACATCATAGTGATATCCATCATCCCTATTGACCTACTTTGGATCACCCTTTGATAGCTATTTATCATAGCTCAAGATTACTATTTAAACAAGATCAAAACAACACTTTAGAAATCTTACCATCAATCCTTGAATCTAGTCATATCATCTTTCACCCAAACTACACTTCATCAAAGCCATCACTTATACCCACACATCTTACATTCAACATCATTCATATCAACTTTGTATGGTTGAGACTAGGGCTCAAGAGAAAAGATGAAAATAAATGGATATATTCAATGAGAGACAAGATTCTTCTAGTGACGGAGAAGAAGAAATCTCCCAAGAAAAAAATGTTAGTGCTCTACAAGACCCAAAGTTTCAAAAACTAATGGACAAAGTCATAGCAATAGATCTACACAAATATTTCCTTATGCTAGCGCAACAAGGAGCAAAGTTACCTCCTGATTTTGACATTACCAAATTGAGAGAAACAATTCAAACAAATGAATTGAAGCTCCTAAGAACAAGGAAACTAAAGATGTGACAAATCCATTAGATGCACTTACTCAACAAATCCAAGCTTTGCAACAATAATTTGTAGATTTACAAACTGGATCCTCAACAAAACGTTATTCACTAGAGGACATATCTCCCTATCCTTTTGATAAAGGCTTGGTTATGGTACCTTTTCCTTCCAATTTCAAAGTACCCAAATTTGACAAATATAGGGGAAAAGGTGATCCTCATGACCATATTAGGGGAATTTAGTGTTGCATGTTTAGAAGTTGCTCACAATGATACATATCTAATGCGACTCTTTCCATGTAGCTTAGGAGCTCAAGCCATGGAATGGTTCTCACGTCTACCTCCCAGAATCCATACATTCAATGAACTAGTAGACAAATTTGTAGCTCACTTCTCCTATAACATTGAACACGATATATCAATGTTAGATCTTTGCAACAATAAACAAAAGAGTGGAGAATCCTTCGCTACTTTCTTGCAAAGATAGAGACAGCTTGCAAGCAAATGCTCATATCACATTCCTAAAAAACAAATGATAGAAATTTTTGTCCACAATTTAAACATGGAATTAAGCCATCAACTTCAAATCCAATGCCTCAATACTTTTAGTAAGGTTATTGAGATGGGATTACTCATAGAAAAAACATTGATAGCCAAAAGACAAATCAAAATCTATAAGGATGTTCCTAGTTCAAACAACAACACAGACAAATCAAGGTTTTGGACTAAGAATAAGAACATTGTGAATGATGGGGTTGTAGATGCCAAACATGTTACACCAACACAACCCATTTTAATTTTATCAAGTCCTCAAAACAATGCTTCTTCAAACAAACCAACCAATAATGAACCTAGACCAATAGGCTTCAATCCTCCCCATAGAAGATTTACACCATTGGGAGAATCCATTGAATCTGCCTTAAGGAAACTCATTGCAAATAATCTCATAATGCTTCCTACAGCAAGAGAATATGAACCCAAATTTAAACCCTTGTGGTGGAAAAATTCTGATTATTGTGAATTTCATAGAAGCAAAGGTCACAAAACAAATGATTGTCAAAGATTGAAAAACACAATTCAAGACTTAATAGACAAAGGAGATATATCGATTGATGGTCATAAATCCAATGAAGAACATGTGGCATTTAAGAATCCACATCCTAACTATGAGAAGGGAAGTACCTCAAAAAAAAGCAATAACGGTGGTAATAATGCTAATTACATGAAGTATCTTATGAGTACACCATTAATCACATATCTGAATGTGACTCACGTGTAAATGTGACTACCATTAACAACAAGCCCAATTGTAATGTTACTACCCGTTAAGGAAAGATTACTCTTCAAGGGGTTCCACCCAAGCCATCTTCCATATCAAATCAATACAATGTCTTAGACCAACTCAAAAAGACACCTGCATACATATCCATAGTAGAGCTTTTGCGTCTTTCACCATCTCACAAAGCTATCTTATAAAAGGCTCTACTAGAAACTACCCTACCGACAAATCTGAACCAAGAGCAGTTTCAAGCCATGGTGGGACATCTCACCACGCCTCATTTCCTATCTTTCACTGAAAGTGATGATATGACCATTAACCAACCTCATAATGCATCTCTCCACATTGAAGTACTTCACAAGCATAGAATCAAATGAGTCCTTATAGATGGAGGACCTGGTTTAAATATATGTACCTTAAAATTAATCCTTGCATGGGGTTTTTTGAAAATACTATCGATTCAAAGAAGAAAATAACTATCAAGGCATATGATGAAGAGGAAAGAGCCTCTAAAGGATATGTTGTTTTACCCCTAAGAATTGGACTAGTTGAAAAAGATGTGGTTTGTCAAATCCTTGACATGGAGTTAGCCTATAATATTCTCCTTGGACGCCCTTGGATTCATGCAATGAAAGTCGTACCATCTACTTATCATCAATGCATAAAATTTCCATACAATGGTCAAGAGATTACAATCCAAGGAGATCCCAATCCCTTTCAATATTGCAATACCATACAACCTAAACCTAAAGTCATTATACCCACTAACTGTGCAGCCTCATCATCTACATCCCATGTTGATATAAGCTCATTAGCCTCTACATCCAAATCTGTTGAAATGAAAGTCAATCTCAAGGATAAAAGTGTTGGAGAGTATTCCATTGAAAAATCCTTTTGTATCACACAATTACCTCTTTCACCCAAATCCTATGGTAAACCATCCATGTCTAAACAACAACCATTGAAGCATATTGAAGGTCCTTTTATCAGATGGGGCAATCTATCAGAAGAAAGTGAAGAGAAAGACATCTTCCAATGGTTATACAAGGAAGAAGAAAGTGAATTCAAGTCACAAGAGAAAAAACCACAATTACCAACTGAGAAATATGGCACAGGTTTCACTATTATGAGAGAATGGGATATGATGGTCACAGTCCCATAGGTTTAAGAAAAGAAGGAATTATTGAAACCATACAACCTTCTTTATTATATGCTTGAGACACGAAAGGACTAGGTTATAAAGGAGATGTCATAGAAAAGGCTACTACAAATCTAATGGAGCAAATGCATAAATTCCAAGAGGGAAGTGAAACAAATTCTAATGAATGGGAATGGGAAAGTTTTTCTGAGTTATCTTGTGAAGATAAGCATATTGATGTAGTTCAATCATACAACTCCACCAATACCATGAGGGACAAAGTTTGAGGTCTAGACCAGTAGAGTTGGAATCAAAGAATATCAAGAGTGATTCCCACGAGGAAGGTCGGATATCCCAAGTGATAGATAATCCTGAGGAGAGTACTGATTTGGACCTTGGAGATACCACCATAAACCTAGAGAACTTTTCCATCCTAGCCATTATTACCCTTGATCCAGAACAACCAAATGATCCTCTTCCATTAATATATCCCAAACTTATAGATTAGGAACAACAAGAGGCCCCTGAACTCGATACCTTTCACAATGATGATTCTATTATCAACTATCTAGGTCTTAGGGATCATCTATCTCAAGGAGATCATAAGGCAGGCTTCACTATAGAACTTAATAACATGGCCTATTTCGGAGAGAGTGCCAAGCCTTTTAGTCACAAAAATATAACAATAAAAAAGGGATCTAATGGTGAAAACCGCTCTGCGGTAATATTAGATCATGAAAAAAAGAAAATAAAGGATGTATTCGATGGCAAAAACCTCTTCGAGGCACCAAAGGATGAAAGGCTTGACACTAGATCCCCAACCCTATACATCAGGAGAGGTCTTCAATCTTAGTGGAACTAACAGAACCAGTGAACATTGGTACAGAGGATGGCCCAAAGGCAATTCATCTAGCAACATCTTTATCATAGCAAGAAAAGAAAGAATTCATCAAATTCTTTACAGATAGACAGATTAATTTTGCTTGGTCCTATGCAGATATACCCATCCTTGATCCAAATCTCATCATGCATCATTTATGAATAGCTCCAAGAGTGAAACTAGTGAAACAAAAGTAAGAAAGATGCATCCACATATAGCACTTTTAGTCAAAGAAGAGTTGAATTTGTTGAATGTCGGTTTTATTAGATCAATTGATTATCCTGAATGGATCTCTAACATTGTTCTTGTTTCTAAACTAGACAAGCGGATCAGACTTTGCACAAATTTTAGAGATTTGAATAAAGCATGCCCCAAGGATGATTTTCCATTGCCCAATATAGACATCATTGTAGATTTGACAGCATGACATACTATGTTATCTCTAATGGATGGATTTTCTGGTTACAATCAGATCAAAATAGCACCAGAAGACCAATAAAAGACTGCTTTTACATGTCCATGGGGTACATATTGCTAGAATGTGATGTCGTTTGGGTTGAAAAATGCAGGAGAAACCTATCAGAGAGCAATGGCCACCATTTTCCATGATATGATGCACATTATTATGGAAGATTATGTGGATGACATTCTAGGAAAATCACACATGGGAAGAACATCTGAATGTATTAGACAAGATCTTTCAACAACTGGAGAAATTCAATGTTCGTTTGAATCCAAAGAAGTGAGTGTTCGGAGTAACATCTGACAAGCTTTTAGGATACATAGTTTCAACAAATAGAATTGAGGTGGATCTTGCAAAAGTGAAAGCATAATGGAAATGCCACCTCCTAAAAATATCAATCAATTGAGATCATTACAAGGAAAGTTGCAATCTATATGTCAGTTTATCTCACAGTTAGCTGACAAAAGTCGTCCCTTCACTCATCTACTTCACAAGAATGTTCCTTTCAGATGGGATGAGATGTGTGAATAGGATTTTCAACTCTTGAAAGAATATTTGATGAAACAACCTCCCTAGGAGCTCTACTGGCACAACAGGATTATGAAGGAAAAGAACGAGCTATCTACTACATCAGTCAGACCTTAGTAGGCTATGAGCTATAGTATACACCTATGGAACGAGCATGTCTTGTTGTAGTCTTTGCATCTCAAAATCTAAGACATTATATGCTAACTCATTCAATCAAGTTAGTAGCCAAAATAGATCTGTTGAAATATTTACTTAGTAAGGCAGCTCTGATAGGTAGATTGGCAAAGTGGGTAATGATCCTAAGTGAATTTGACATTGATAGATGTGGATAGAAAGGCAATAAAAGGACAAATAGTTGCAAATCAGCTAACAAATGCACCACTTAATGATGAAAATCCATTAATTTTTGAGTTTCCAGATGAATCCATCTTCAATATAACAACTCAAACATGGAAGCTTTATTTTGATGGATCTTACACACAGCATGGCTTAGGAGTAGGAATTTTGTTGGTTACACCACAAGGAGATACCATACCAAAATCATATAGAATATTATTCCCTTGCACCAACAACATGGCAGAATATGAAGCATTGGTCATTGGTCTCAAGATGGTTGTAGAGTGGAAAGTTCAAAAGTTGCATGTTTATGGAGATTCACAACTAATCATTAATCAGGTAAATTATGATTATCAGACTAAGGATGAGAAGTTAATACCTTACAAGTGTATGGTAGATGACTTCAAAGAGTACTTTGTCATGATTTCTTTTTAACAAATACCTAGATTGGATAATAAAGCTACAGATACCATGGGAACTATTGCCTCACTCCTGGATATACTAGAAAATTAGTCGTGTTATGAGTTCTTAGTGGATCAATTGTCTAATCCTGCATATGATAACCCTGAAACATGAATTATATATCAAATAGTAGGATCTGATTCCCCTTTGTATGGAAACATTTATACCTACCTAAAAGAAAAAACATTATTACTTGCCCTATCAAATAATCAACATAGAACCTTTATCCGTCAAGCCGCTTGTTATACCATAATTGCAAATACCCTTTATCGATGAGGTCTTGATGGTACTCTCCTTAGGTGTCTAGAGCATGAGGAATATCAAACTGCCTTAAGGGAATTTCATGAAGGTATTTGCGGAACACACTCTAGTGGTCCCACCTTGGCAAAAAAACTTATGTGTATGGGATATTATTGGCCAAGTATGGAAACAAATTCTTATCATTTTGTCAAAAAGTGCAAGAAATGTCAGATCCATGGCAATCTCATACATGCACTGGCACAAGAATTACAACCCTTAACTACTCCTTGGCCTTTTTGCCAATGGGGACTTGACCTTGTGGGCAAGATTCATCCCTCTTCATCCAATGGCCACTTGAATTCATAATAACTGCCACTGAGTATTTCACTAAGTGGATTGAAGTCATACCTTTAACAAATGTCATAGACAAGCAAATTGCCACATTTATCCTAAACTATATCATTTGTCATTATGGAATTCCCCTATCCATTATTATCGATAATGGAAGACCTTTCAAAAATTAAGATGCCCAAGAGCTCTGTGACAAGTTTCATATCCAAAACCGTTTCTCCATACCTTACTATCCCCAAGGAAATGGTCAGGCATAGGCTTCTAACAAAAGAATTTTGAAAATCTTAAAGAAGACATTCAATGATGCTGGTCGTGATTGGCATGTACAGTTGAATCCCTCTTTGTGGGCCTACCGCACCAATATCCACACACCCACAGGGGCAACACCCTATGCCCTTGTCTATGGCTTAGAAGCAATCTTTCCTATCAAGGTCAAGTTACCCTCTCTACGAGTATCATTAAAGGGCTTAGTAACAGATGAAGAGTATCGAGTTTCTAGGCTTCAAGAGTTAGAGTTGTTGGAGGAAAGATGGCAAAATGCTTTTAATCACGTCAAGGCCTATCAACAACATATGTCAAGAAGCTACAATCATATAGTGAAGCCTAGAGTTTTTCAAGTTGGTGATCTACTTCTAAAAGAAAATCCCAAAAATCAACAGGATAGAGAAAAGAAGGGTAAGTTTGAACCAAATTGGCTTGGTCCTTATGTAATCATTGCTGCTTATAGATCAAGAGCATACCAGCTGGCAACATCAGAAGGTGATCTATTGGATGATCCCATCAATAGTATGCATCTTTGAAAGTTTTACACTTAGCTCTTAGAAAAACTCTGATGCAAGGGAACACAAAAAAATGGTGCAATAAAAGCAAATGGTGAAAACCTGGAAACAAGCACTATTTGTGATAAACTAGTCTCCTCCATCTTTTAGGATTTTAGTCTTCTTCCATAATTATCTTTTCTCCTGCATCCATAATACGCATAAAAATATTTATCATGGCTTGTTGCTTGATCACTTTTATTGCCTTACCAAATAAAGTGTATCCACTGGTAAAGTTATCCATCTATTCTTTCATCCATCCATTCATCTATCACACTCTTCCATAATCAAAATTCCATCATTAGTATCAATATCATGGTTGAACTATGTCGCCTCTAAGGTTTCACGTAGGCAAGGCCATCATCGATGAGCCCCCGAGACTTCCCACCCCCTAGGTCTTAGGTCACACACAGTCTACATGGTCGAACTACATTGCCTCTACGACATCACGTAGGCAAGGCCATCATCATTGAGCCCCCGAGGCACTAGGATAGTCCCTTAGGGCATGTCGCATCGAGTCTCCCATTAGTTCATCCATATATTTTCATCCATAATAAGTAGGTCCTTTACTTGACTGGGGGCAAAATCCTCGACCTAGTTATAGAATTGGATTCTTAAGTGACAATCTAGAGGATAACAATCCAGATCGCGATACTATATTTAGACAACAAACAACATGTTGACTTTTCTTTTGAATCAGCATTAGGGTTTGCCACTTCTAATGCACAGGCAGATTCAGCCAACTAAATACAGGAGGTTGCGTGAGCTGCCTCCCCTTCACTTCTGGTTCTGCTGCACCAAGGGGGGTATCCCTATAACTCAAGATGTAACCTTGACTAGCTCAAAGATAGAAAGATCTAACTTGACAACAACAGGCAGAATACTCTCATGTATGGACCAAGATCTGTATGATAGATCACAAGGCTGGCAACATTCTTGGACATGATGTCTGGTTGGGTATGAGAGCATGCAGGGGGTTCCTAATCCTACTCCTACAACTAACAGGTGGAAGTATGAAATGGTTTAGTTTGAATTTTGGATGCAAAGCTGGACATGGTGTATAACCTCAACACAGAGCTAGATTGGTGCCTATCCAGGGCTTGGAGTCGGTAGACATACACCTGTGAATGATCAGCATGAATAGCTAAAACTGGATTTCAGGGGGATACACATGATATCTGCCTTACAGATATCTCCCAATAAAGAGTGTTAAGCTGTCTATACTTATGGCATCCCTATTGCAGTAAGAAAGATACATGCAAAACTGGAGACAGAATCAGCATAACACATGCAAACACAGCATTATTCATATAAGATTAACCATGAAATCAGTGGATTCATGCCAAATCATACAACAGGAGATACATAAACTCACAAGTTTTGCTGCACAGAGCAACCAAAACCAGTTGTATCTTATTACAGAGCCAAAATGTCCAGTTTTCAACAACCAAAAATGAGTAACACTTCCTGCTTATAACAGCCAGGTAGTGTACCACAGCAATTAATTACATGGTTGACCAAAAATCCCGCCAGATACACAGTATCAGAAAAATGGCGCTCAACGCATTACCAGATTGGCGCCCAAACATGAATGCAGTAGGTAGGGGAGGAGACAGGAAGAAACCTCGAGCCCTGCGCCACTGTCCGTTGATGTACACCTTCAATCGGGTACCAGATCCGTCCATACCTCTGCAACCTTCGCCATTAATGGCACACCAACCCGCGGCCTTGGGAAAAACATCAACTGTGCATCGCAACCATTTCCCGCCAAGATTCATCGTCATGATATTTCAAAATATGCAGGATATCAATTATCCCACATGCACCCTGCGGCGACCTTTTCAACACTTTATATACTAGGCCACGAGCATATATGATGTCGGTGCTTTTGCTCCTGACGACACTAGTATAAGACTTCATCATCATTATCCAACAACATGATATCCTGTTGCTTGAAATATCACCCTGACGTCAGCATCATCATCGCAATATCATCTGCATGATAATCGCCTTCATCGGCACAACCTGATGCATCGGAGGAAGATCCTCCTGCTTAGCCGATACCAAACGTCTGGCCGATGAACATCTTGATGACGTCACCGTCATATCCTGCTGACGTCATTAGCATATCTGCCTACTGCGCACCTCCTCATATCCGGATGACGTCATCATCATGTTTGCAAATATCGGGGGATCTCCACAAGATGATCAGTGTTAGAAATATGACCCCCCCGGACCTTGATGACGTCATCATCATATCGACATCAGGATGATATTCGGAAGATAACCGGATATTTGGAAATATCATCCTGATGCACAAATATCATGCTGCACTGTAGCTCCACTATAACATCGGGGTGATAGATGAATATGCCAGATATTTGAAAAGATCACCCCCCACTAGATAATGCACGAAGCCGACAGGCAGATATCTCCCTGATATCAGCATCATCATGATGCTGGAACAAACATACATCCGGGTGATATTCAAATATGAAAATATCACCCCCTCCTTCGGAAATATCATGATGCAGATAGGCAGAGAAATAGATATCACCCTGACATAAGAATGTCGTGAGCATCATCAGGATGATAAAACAACGAACATGAAGTGATACAACAACATCAGGATGATATTGACTAAGATCATCCTGACATTCAAAATATGATGACCACGATGAATATCAGGTCGCACTTAGAACTTTACAGCAACATCATCAGGATGATCTTAACAAAGATCACCCGATGTTAAAATATCACCCCAGCGAAAGATCATGCTGACAGAAAATATGATGACCCTCGTAAGCAACATCAGGGTGATGTCTAGAAACATGATGATGATGACCTCCTCCAAAGAAAATATGATGCTGCAGTTGAAAAATGCCGAGGAGGTCCAACACTTAGGAAAATGGGCAAGAAGATATAGGGTTCAAATGAAGAAACCCCCTAAACATGAAAAATCAACCTCCAGGTCAAAATGAGTGCTAACACAACATAACAATAATATTTTAAACATAAACTTGACATAAGAAATTAACTTATACCAGACAACAACAACTTGCCTAAACTATCAAGATGACTATATCTGTTATGACAAGACACCATATCTATGGCAAGATGATCTAATGGTTGTTATAAGTATAGGTCATATGTCTTGATTTTCATTATCATGTTTCCTATCCTACTCAAGGATGTCCAAGACTAGAGGAGCTATGATGGGGCATGATTATTTCATTTGTTTGTTGTTTGCGGGTTAATCTTTAGTAATGTGAAGGCTTGTCTAACGACATGATTAGCAAAAGATCATCAAGGATGTTATGGGTCTAAGCATGAAAGAGTACAATCCTTGTTTGTTTATACATGCAAGAAATACTCAGGTCATATCAGTTCAATTATACCTAGATGCTTGTATTAACTTGCTAAATCAAAATCCATGTAAGTGATACTCAGGTCATCTCAGTTTAATTATACCTAGATGCTTGTATTCCCTTACAACATTTTTAGAGCTCAATGATGAAAAAGCACTTCAAAAACATATATACAAGATGACTAGGTCTCATTCATGCATATTAATTTTGCATTTCATTTCATTTATAAGCATTTCATAGTTATCATTGTCCAAATGGCTTAAGATCCAAGTCCTTTCTTTCATCTGACCCCTTGCCCTTTAACCACTTCAACCAATCTATTTCATCCATTTCGAGAGCACACCCATGTTCTTGCAATCCACTTGTCCTCTTAAGGGGGCATCATCATCATCATCATCATTCATCTTATCGATATACCTCATCATTTTCCTACCAATCTAGCTAATCAATCTAGCCAAATTATCCAATCACATCCTTTGGTCTTGACCCTAATCTTGTTGTAAATCAATCAATCAATCATCAATACATCATCAATGGGATATATCATTCTCACATCCTTGTGTTGATCTAGGGATATATCGTTCCCCATAATGACAACACTATCTGTATCAATAATCATCAATTAATCATTGGTTTACAACTTGACAGGGCGAATATCTTGTTTGTCCTCATCTTATTTATCAACTTACCATTATCTTTCCTTGTCACCCTCGCTTTGAGTGACTGGGGCATCACCATCTCCAATGCAATCATTTTCTTCCAACCATGATCTTCTAAATCAAAATCTTCTTCTTCAATCAAACACTATGTTTTAAATTTCTTTGAAATGATGTTACTACGCAACACCATCTCAAAGAGGGGCAAAATGTATACCCCTAAAAAATGGCTCGAGGTAAATTAAATAAATATTTTATATTTAGTTTATTCTTATTTTCTTTATCAATAAATAAATATAGTAATTTATTTATTTGGTTCACATTTATCCTATTCTTCCAATAATTAAATAAAATTTAATTTATTTAAATAAATATCTTAATTCTTCTAAAATTATCTCTAATTAAATAATCCTAATTATTTAATTATTCTTCTAAGACAAAGTCATATGCCTAAAATCCACATCATTCATCCCCATCACCCTACACATCATTTGACACCTCACCTCCATGTTGCACCATAAATTAAAAATATTAATAATATTTAATTAAATATTTATCCTCAACACATGTCCTATTTCCTCTCAACCATCCCTACTTTGTATAAGTTGGTTTCTCCACATCACCATGGTCAAAGTTGACTATGAGACACTTGTCTCATGAATCCTATATTCTCTCACATCCCAACAAACAAAGACTCCTTCCATATTTCTCTCATGGTCTTTGTGAGCATCACACCATGTGGCTCCTTGTCTCACATATCTCTCCATCTTGTCAATGTAGTAGGAACATCCTCCTTCTATATCTCCTCTCATCCAACCAATTCAATCTTGACCCTCCATGTCATAAGACCAATTCATCAACCATTGATCTTTTTTCACTTGGATCTAAGCCATCGTTTGCCTATAAAAGGAAGCCTCTCATCCTCATTTTACATACACACAAGAGAGATCATACCTTAATGTTGCATAAATCATATCAAGTATCAAAGCGTGCATTTGGCTCCCATTTGCATAGCATTATCATTTAGCAATTTCTATTTGCATATCAGTATCATTAGCAAATCTCCATTGTTGCATTGTAGTAGCTTCATAGTATCTTAGTTGCATATCATTATCTCCATTGTTGCATTATCATTAGCTTCGTTATCTTCATCAAATCACTATCATAGTTTAGCATTGTAGAATCATTCACTTTGCATAAAAATCAACCACAAGTCCATTCGTCTTAGAGTCATCTTGAAACAAAGAAGTGCATATTCTAAGAGCATAATCACAATCAGAAAAATCAAGATCTTAAGAAGATAGGACACAATGAGACACAAAGGAGAAATCTGCATTTGAAGGTATAAACAATGTTTTCTTCAAATTCTATGTTTTTATTAGTTTCATTGGTGATTTTGGTTTGAGTAGAAATTTAGAGTTTTGTGGTAGCTTAATAGGTTTTTACAGTTGTATCCAAATTATCATCACACCAATAAATCAAAGGTGAAGCATGAGAACATAAATCATAAATATTTTAATCCATCATTTAATGACTTTCAGCCTTATGCATGATGACAATTTACTTTTTACACTCATGTAATTACCCAATAGTAAAAAAATCACAGTAAAATATCCAAAGGTCTGAATTATAAATGAAATTGAAAAGTTGAGATATGACATATAAAGTCTAGACTCCAGGGTTTATGATGTAATTATAAAGGGGGATGCTCATAAGAATGCACCCAGGTTCAAATTCTCCTCATCTTATTAAAGGTAGAATCCCATGGCGGCAACTACCACTTCCAAAGTAAGGATCAGGCGCGCCCATGAAGAATATAAATCTGAGTAGCTGCCACAATTAGGATATTTTCTAGAAAACTGAAAGAAGGCAATTTGGATGGAACATAATATGATTTGAAGCCATAAATATGATGTCAAATGGCATGAAATTAAATCTCTCAGGGAAAAATGAAATAAGAGCACTGATTTTATAAAGTTTAAAATATTAACTAAGATTAAATACAACAAAAGACCTGTTAGACGCAGTTGTTGGACTTGAGGGTCTCCCTTTTAGGTGCAAGAGATGTTTCTGTAATGGTCACTTAGCCTTTGGTTGCTCTCATTCTCATTGCAATGTTGTAGAAACTTGGTGGAAGGATGCACTCACTGACCATTTGACTGTTTGCGCTTACCGACGGATGGTTCCTCCCAGGAGAGTGATTCTTCCTAGGAGAACAATCTTTCCTGGGATTCTTTGTTGTCTGCTCCTCTTGTGGAGTCCACGGCGACCATGACTGTTGTTGCGGATCTTGTTGGGTCTACCCAACCCTCATCTCTGGCTACCCCTGTTGGGCCTTTGGCTCCCTTATTGGCCCCGTCTGACGGGGGTTGGACTACTACTTTTTCAATACCTGATTCATCTTATGTGTTGTCAACTTCTCACTCAGAGTGAGATTTCTCTTTGGCTGCGGTGTCTGTTGAGGGTCCCCTCCTCTCACCTCGCTTTGAGGATTTTGATTTAGAGTTTTCTTGGATTGTTGTTCAGAGAAAGAATTAAGGGATACCCAAGTCTGTTGCTACTTCATGACAGAGGGTTAAGGGAGTTAGGTTTTTGCCCTTGGCATCTGGTGTTGTTTAGATCCCTTGTTTTGATTTGTAGCTAGGATGTTGTTTCTCTGTTGTTTCTGTACTATTTCTGTTGTTTTTGGCCTATGTGTGGCTTGTTTTGCTATGCCCTAGGGGCCTTGATTGTAAAGGGTTTAGCCCTAGGTTAGTTACTTATCTTAATAAAAAAACAAAAGACTTGTTAGAGGATAAAAATATAATTATGTTAAATACCAAAGATAAAACATAAATAATATTCTAAGGAAACCCCCCAAAATACAATTGCTTATTTATACAAAATAAGTGTATATGCTGATGAAATATTTTTATAGGAGTACTAATTTTACAAAGTTCAAAATATAAGTAAGATTGAATACGACAAAAGACTTGTTAAAGGATAAAACTAAAGTTAAATTACATGCATCAGATAAAACATAAATAATATTCTAAATAAAGCCCAAAAATACAGATGCTTATTTTAAAAAAAAGTGTATAAACTGATGAAATATTTTACATGAGGTATATCTTGAGAGAAAAATCTAAGTGTCAGTTTACTCTAGAGCCTAGACTTCAACTGGGCTTCCCAGTAAAACCCAAGTCATGTCACAAAGGCACTATCCTTAAAAAACTCTAAAGATAATATTTTTCTTACCTGTAACGATGCCATAAATAATTGGGCATTATTCATGGGGCACGGATTAGACATTTCATAGGGATCAATAACCATATTGTCAAGGGGGATTCCCTTTTGATTAACCATATTACCAACAATTGGCTTAATGAAGATTGGTATTATGCATTTTACAGGACCTTTTAGCTGACCCACACAAATCCACATGTGTAAAATAGGATGTGAATAAGAAAATCAAATGGATAGCATAATGAGGGGGCATGTTTCAAGCTTTCTAACAAAATAGTGAAACCATATCAAGATATGATTTGAAGAAGGATGAGGTCTTTAAGATAAACCTTATTAAACCAAAATAACTTAGAGTAATCAGAATTATGGATTTTGAGAAAAACTTATGAAGTCAATGAAGCCTATAAAGTTCTCACAAAAGAAAATATCAGTGAGATAAGATAAGCCATATGACATTTTAGACTAAATGAATTAGGCCCACAATGCTATTATAAAAGAAGCATCATTGAGGATTTTGTGGAAGAGGAATGGTAGGGTGGAAGATAGAGGCCATACTGCAAGGGCAGTTGCTTGGATTCTAATAAATATACTGGTATGCATAGTGAAAACATAAGGCTTAAGATGACCTTATGTTACATTTTTTATGTGGATGCACATCTACATCAATTCACACACAAATATATAAAAAGAGAGTTTTTGTGTTGGAAAGGACAAACATGATATTTTGTTCAGTAACACCCAGTTACACCATTCTGTAACATGATTTAGCAGTACTATGTTCATATTATGTAATACAACACATATCTAAGGTATATGGGGTGAGCACCTTGAGAAATAATGACGTGTTGCATGGTCTATCTAATAACTACCAGGAACATAGGTGGTATCATTGAGCAGATTGAAGTGCTAACTAGAAAAGTGGAAAAGTTGAAGTAAGAGGTAAAATATACAACAAATCATGTAAAGGTTATTTGCGGTGAGCAGAGAAAACATAGTCATTAATATGCCTTCTATGTGGATAAGATGTCAACAGAAGAGACATTTCAATAATCATCTATATCAAAAAGTTTATCATGTCGCACAACCAAATTGTTTAATGTTAACTCTTGGTATTAGTTGGAACGTGGGGATTTATAGATAAAATAAACATCAAATATATAATTTGGTAACTTGTATAGTTTTAGCCTCTCATGGAGGTGAGTTATGGGTATTTCACAAACTGAACCCCCTAATTTTGTAATATTAAAAGATTCACAAAAAAATTATTTTAGAGTTATAAAAGAAGCCCTAAAATAAGCATTTAATTCATCCATGGGAAAAATGGATGATTGTTTTTGCATATTATGTTCTTTAAGTAACAAGGCTACTAAGCTGGTGATTTACCGCTCGTAAAGCTGGCGAAGGTGATTAAGGAGAGAAGCAAGCTGGTGAAGCTCTAGTCTGGAGGTTACGAACATAGATCCATCAAACCTATCTGGGCAGAGGTGGTGGAAGTCATTATGAGGTATATTTCCCTTGAGGGAAGATTTACCACTATTTACAGTTATAATTTTATTCTTCTTAATCACTTTCACCAGAAGATGGTTGTATCTTTTCCTTTCTACTTGTTGGTTTCCATGGATTGTGCTATTAAGGATAATAGAAAAAACCCTAAGTTACTGATAATCCGCGAAGGGCTCATTTTGTTAATCATGGAATATATGAAAGCTTAGGCCCCAACCCTTAACACTAAGGGTAACATATGAGGAAGAAAAATGGTAAACCAACAGTTGTGGATTATTCTATAACCAGTGAAACTAAAACTGAGGGGGATGATACCGATAAGGAGTGGGATGTAGAGGAAGACTTGGGGGCTTCTGTGGAAGTCTTTCCTACCCCCCTTCGGACCAGGAGCTTGGAGTGAACACATCGAAAAACATGAAAAGGAAAACTATGAAGGAGATCCCCAAAAAGAATAAAAAAGGCAAGAGGAAGGTTTCCTGGTCTGACGGATCCCATACTGGTCAGGAGATTGAGGGAATAGGGAGAATGAGACTGGTTTGTAGGATCAAAATGTTAAGGAAGCCACTGTCAATAAGGGGAAAATCTAGCGTGCTAGTGTTGAAATTGGTCAGGGAAAGAAGATCAGAATGTGTAAGGAAATAAACAAGATGATTGGTCAGGTGGATGGTACTAAAACTACAAATAGGATAACTTAGGTTTATGGATGTGGTATGGAGGAACCATGAATTGGTACCCCTTTCCCTTCATTCCTGATCCTACACCTAACTCACCTCTTGACTTCTCCTTCCTGGTGTATAATGCAACTAACAAAGAAGAGTTATCTAATGTCTTAGATTTGGTTAGAGAGGCGATTTCCAGTCAACACAAGATGACCAAATGGTTTTTTATTGAGATTAAGCTGAATGTTAAATTAAGTGTGATGCAGGATAAACTGGGTAGCAACAAGGAGGTTAATGATGAACAAGATAAAGATATCTTTCAAATTTGGGAAGCAATCCCAAAGCTAGACAAGAAGGAAAATGATTTGAGTAAAATTAGGAAGGAATATGATCAAAGGATTGCAACCCTAGAGAAGGAGTTACAAGAAATTAATCAAAACTTGGAGAAGATTGTAAAAATCAGTCAATGCACCATCTATAATAGTGTGAAGGGCATTAGGATTCTCATCAAAAAATTGAGGGAGCTCCGTGTAGAGTAGGTAATCATGGGGACAACCATGCAGACTGAATGTGCTATTAAGAACTAGAGCATTAAAGGGAGAGGTAAACATGTACAAAATGTTGATAAGGGGGGCCTTAGTACCAGGACCTGTAAGCACAAAAATCATGCACAGCCTCCACAAGGACCCCTATGATGATTTTAATCCTTGTCTCGTACATGAAAGCGTGAAATAATATCCTCTAAAGATCAAACCTCTTGATGACGTGTCCTCTTTCTTGTCTTGTGTTGTTTCTTCTTTATCATTTTCCCTCTCTCTATGTTTTTGACACTTTTCAACACTCTTGTGAGACTTGTTGATTTGTGTTTTCTGAGCTTTCAACCCTGTTCCTAAGCCTTATGAGTGTCTTGTAGGTGAGTTTTCACCTTTCCCGTATGTTTTTCATCCTTTGCACCCCTTAGAAGCCTTCTAGAAGTCCCCCCTATCCATCTCTAATTTTTAGTTTTCAGTTTCACTCAACCAATCCAAATCCCCATATTATTTCTAGATCCCCCATGGGGATCCTGCTGGTGCAAGTGGGGATTTGGATTCTTGCACATGATTGACCTATTTTCAGAGGCATATCCCCTCCTTTCCTTCTGTTTCTTCATCTCCCCTTTGCAAATTTGCCAAAAACCTAGTTTTTGTCTGGGTTGCCCATGGGTGACCTAGGATCCCCACCTGGGTGACCCTACTGGCACAAGGGGGGATCCTGTCATGTTTCCATCCATGGAAAAACTTGAGTTTTTCACTAAAAAAAACTCTGTTTTCGCCCATTTTTCTTCCAGTTCGCATGATTTTTTATGCCTAATATGGACTTGACTATTTCATGCACCCACACATGCATAATTAGCTCCATTTGATCTATAATCAACTTTTAAATCAATCTCATGCATCCTTCCAACTCTAATTCTTCTTCAGTGATAAGCTATTATTGATTTATCACTCCTTAGTTGAGTTCACTAGGTAATCAATCTAGTTCACTCCTTAATCAATCCTTGTTAACTCTTTAATGAATTTGAGTTAAATTCTCAATCAATTCCACCTCTCATCCCTTCTTCCAACCTATAAATACCCCTCACCTCTTCATTATTTTCGAAGTTGAGCAAGTTGGAGAATACTCTTCTCATCTTCACAAGATTTTTCAAGCTTCTTCACAAACCTTTGAGCCTCTTTCTTCATTTCTTTATTTAGTTTTCCAAAGCTTCAAAGCTTTCATTGTTGCATAGCTTCAAAGCTCTTCCATGGAGGCAAAATTCATTGTGAACACGGCTCTTGCCAAGTTTTTTCTCTCCAAATCAACATTCTAATGCTCTCACAGGACGAAGGTGCCTTGTATTTTCTTCATTGTTCAATCAAGCATTATTACGCTACTTCATTCAAATCCATTGTGCTCATCTCAAGCTCTCATTGAGCTTCTTCAAGCTTCAACAAGCTGCTTTTTGCTTCTTTGTGTCATCTTGTCGTCAAGAGGTCTTCCTGCTGCTACAAGAGGATTTGAGGTTGCCAACATCAAGGATTTCTGAGGGTAGTGGAGTCACACAAATCTTCATTCTTTTCAGGTTCCTTCATTACTTTATTCAATTGACAGTAATTAGAAAATCAAAATTGCTCTTGGGAATAGTAATCCTTTGCTTTTTCCTTGATAGATCTATAATCTTAGAAGTAATTTGTATTCTTAGATTAGATTTGTTTAATTGCAATTTTCCTTTTTCTAGATTAGTTGTTTCAAAACATATAAAACCCCAAAAACATAGTATAAATTGCATTAGGTTAATAATCATTCTAGTTTGCATTCATATTTCATTTCATAGATTAAAAAGCACTTTTCAATTCCAAAATACTAAAAAAAGCACAAAAACAAGTTTGCATATCATTTAGCTTTGCATGCATATAAAGACCCTAGAGAGATAGATAACTTGCAAACCCTCAATACCATCACAAGGTAACCACGGTTAAACATTCAGTCAAACCCTTGATCACATCACAAGGTAAACTCAAGTCAAAGCATAATAAAACCCTAGGTCAACTAAACCCTAGGTCAAATCCCTAGATCTAGTTAAGGTTGGTTAGTACACATTTCTCTCTATCCTAGCTCACGAATGTGCCTAAGTGTAAGAGGTGAGTGGGTGAGGGCTATCCGTGACGAGATAGAGGAAATTAATCCACAACAACAGTAGGAGACATTTACTTTACCACAATGAGATCCATTTCTCCTCCTATTGATAAAAGAACATAGAAAACACCAAATACGACAAGAGTCCATTCAATGAATTGAAAGACATGAGGACATAAATGAAAGTAACCACTTACCCACACAGAGGTGGAATAGAAGAAACCCTAATAGACGAAGAGAAACTAGTGACCCTTTAAGTCATAGGGTTATTTTAACATCAACCGCTATCAAACGAAACATTCAACTTAGCACACAACAACAAAGGCCACAGAACTTGCTGACCCCTCTCTGCGAAGTCCAGCTCTCCAACGAGCCGGACCCCCGCCATGTCTCACCTCCTCGACTGGGTACTTCCACGAGAGTGAGAGTGACGTGGTGGATCACCCCATGGCAAGGAGGGAAGGATCATTGTGCATGCTGAAATCTGACCCGATAGCCCCAAGCAACTAGAGGCACAATTTTGAGCGTAGATATTTTGGTGGAACCAACGTGAAGAGATAAAACCTTTTGGTTGAGATTTTCACATTTCATTGCAAAGATCCCACTTTCGTCCTCATTCAACAAATCCTTTTGGGATGGATTCTTTCACATTTTTTTGCACTTCACAATGTTTCATGCAAAAAGTCAAAGAGAATGTCCCCTCGAGTAAAGTTACGAATTCAACACAGATCCAAAGAGATCCTGACAACATTGACCAAATAAAAACATAACAAGTTAACAATTAATCTCAAATCCATCAAGATGATTGACCCATAACGAGCCATAAAAAAATGGCCACTAAAATGGAGAATGAAGTATGTTGTCAAGAGAAGAACTTACAAGAACCTGAGGAGAATCATCCCTCCAATGAAAGTAACACATGTTCAGATCCAATAGCTTCAATCGCTAATCAATCAAACTCAAAAGAATCAAAGGGGATCCAACAAGATCCCCACAACATTGACCAAATCAAAACATGCCAAGTGAGTGTTCGGTGTAAAATCCATAAACAAGACCAACCCATAACCAGTGATATAAAAATGGCCACTAAGGTGAGTCATCAAAAGAAAAGCTTACAAGAAGCTTGGGGGGCACATAAACCCCTCCACATAGTACATCAAAATAAAAAGTCCACAACATGTGAAATGTCATCAGAAAGAACAAATAGGGTCACTCAAACCCCAATGCAAAGTAATCCATCGCAAGGTGGAAAAACTCAAAGAATGGACAAAGCCTCACTCACAGACTTTATAGAAAGTTTGGTCCAACGAATTGAGACCCTTGAGGCTAGGAGTGTTGAACAATCTCACCAAGACAACATTATAGAAAAACCTAGGGCATAGGGAAATTATTTCATTGTTGAAATCAAATCAAACCAGGGGGCAACACATAATACCCTCGTCTAAATTCTCATTCGTATGACACACATAACAAATCATTCAAGCCTCCCTTGCCCTCACAATCCAACACGACAAGTCTCAATCAAATAGGTGGGATTCCTATGACGCAAGATCAACCACAAATGATCCCACCCAATCTTCAAAACATAAACATCATGCCATTTAGTCATCCAACTTTTTTAGGATATCAACAATATAGCATACCCTTTCAACAAGCACATCAAGCTCCACCTGAAGGGTTAATTTTTGGAGGAACAAGAGCCTCTACACATAACCCCCTTTTAGGAACATCTTTGAGTACTTAAAGGAGCCTCTTGACTACAACATTTGTCAAGTTATACTACCACAACCTCTCGCTGAACTTCCAAAATTTAAAGGAGAGGGTGATCCCAAGTCTCATATCAAGGCTTACATCATGGTAGTGTGATAACTCCTTCCTTTGGATGGGGTGGTAGCAAAGATTTTTCCAAAGACTTTGGAGGCTATCGCTTTGGATTGGTACTATCGACTTCCAGAAGCATCGATCCACTCTTTTAGGAAACTCATTGATCAATTTGTGGCTGCCTTGGACATAAACAAATTGGTCAAGACAGGAATACGAGAATTTTTAACAATCAAACAAGAAGCCAACGAGTCGATTGTGCATTTTATCACACAATGGAGGAAAGTTCTCTACTCTTCAACTAGCACATCAAACAAGGATCATAGAGAACTTTGTGATCTCTTCTTACATGCTCTCAACAATGACATACAAGAACAAGTCCAAAAACTCCATTACAAATCATACGAAGTAGCACTTGAAAGTGCCCTTAGAATTGACCAAGCCGCTATTGATAGTGAAAGAAGGGAGTATGACTCCAATGGAAGGTTGACAAACCATGATAAAAATGACAAATACTCAACAAATGATCAAGACATAGATGGGTCAACAAACACTTCACCATCTAGAAAAGACAACAATTGTGACTACGATAGTCATACAAATTTGGGGAACCAAAATGTCAACAACTATCCCTTGAAAATCAACCAACATTCATACAACAATCATCATAAACCTCAAGATCACAAACATGATAAATATTGCTCATTTCATAAAAGAAGGGGGCACGATATCAAGTCATGTTGGGGGTACCATCGCTTCATATGAAATCTCTCAAAGCGTAAAAAAAAGCATTCATGGACACATTCTCACAAGATGAAGAACTTAGTCCCAACACCTTTGATCAAAACACCTTAGGCCTTGTGGAACTAGATAAAGATCAAGAAATTTGTGTCACCCAAGGACTAGAGCAACAAGATGACACCTCCAATGATTCAAATTTTTCTTACATGATAGAACTTATCAAGAGTTCTCCTACACACAAGAACACTTTCCTCAAAGCCTTAGATTTAGGCCACCTAGTTCAAAACACTCCAAGTGAAAAGTGTTCTTCTTCGACATTTGATTTTGAAAATTTACCCTCAAACAATGACATAGCTAAATAGGGTGATCTCCCCCTCCATCTGATAGTCCAAGTTCAAGACTGTTCTATTAAACATGTAATGATTGATGATGGGTCTGCAATCAACACGGTCTCCTTTTCACTTCTTCAGAGAATGGGTTATGACAAAACTCAAATCACAAAACAAATCCTTAGAATTCATGATAACCCAAGCATTCAAACCATGGGTAAGGTCAATATTTAAATCACATTGGGTCCTAAAACCCTCCCAACTAAATTTTATGTCATCAATGAAGAAACCACTTACTACATGATCCTTGGAAGGCCTTGGAGCCATAGGATGAGGGCCATTCCCTCCACATTATTTCAAGAAATACATTTCTCGCACATGGTAAAAGCCCACGTCATCAAAGGAGATCCTGATCCTTTCAGGCATTATAGAGTTGGACAAGTCAGAAATAAGGGAAAGACCATGGAAACCACTAGTGACCCAAAAATCAACACTTTTGAAAAAGGAGAGACATCAAAACAAATTGCAAACGCAGCCAAGACTTCGAGATGTATAGGAAAGGGGGCAATAGGAGAATTTCCCTTCGATCCCATCTCAACAAAGTCATACGCTCCATTCAACTTAGTGGCCATTCCAATTGAACTAGACAAAAACATTCATATGATTGAAATCATGACTAAAGAAGAAGAACCAAAACCCTCATAGAAACTAGGAGAGTCAATACCAACTCGAATTGCTCCTCAAAATTTTAAAACAATCCTGAGAACTCAACAAGAACAGAAGACTATAAAGCTAGGGGGCAAATCATCAAACAACGAAACATATGAGTACACGAAATTCCTCACTAAATACAAGGACATTTTTACACCAGGTCTTCGAGTATCCTTGCAAAGACTTTCAAGTGAAGTTTAGATCAAATTGGATAGGTCCACACATAGTTAAGGAAGACATCATAAATGTCTCTACCTCTTGTTCATTATGGAAGGAGAAGAGTTCAACATCTAAAAAAATCATTAAAAAATCAAAATGCCAAAAAGAATTTGTTTCTTGCATTTCAGTTTCATTCTGTTCATCTTGCATAATAGTGAATGGCTTGCTCTTGTACTATTTTCACTTTAGTAAGGAGTCTAAGGTTGCCTAGATATACGTCATCCTATTAGGACCTAGAGATCCCCCATTTTTTCACAATCACCATTATCCCCTTCATTCCCAGTGATTCTAATAAAAAACTTAGCTCTTAGCTTTACACTGATCCCATTCTTAATGAGTCAAGATGTTAGGTCTAAACAAATTTAGTATTCAAACCCATAGTGTTCAAAGGAAGCTTGAAAGTAGACCTTCCCAATTCTTCCTTAGTAGAAGAGAAGTCCAAACATATTACAAAAACTTGAGGTGGCACTCAACCCCTTATCTTTCCTGGCAAAAAATGTCAGGAGGATCAAAACTCTGAAGGAAGCAATCTAAAATTTGAGTGAATAAAAAATGAGTGATCAAAATAAGAGTGTTGAGAGATCAAATTATTGCATGTCAAAGTTCCAAAAGCATTCATTTCTTGAAAAGTCAAAAATCCAAAAAAAAAAATAGAAAATCAAGTGAGGCATTTTAGAAAATACCAAAAAAGTAAAAAAAGCAAAAAAAAGAGAGAGATACAAAAAAAGAGTGAAAGAGAGAAGATTGTTGAATGTCCGTACTCTTGGGTGGAGATTAGTCTAAGCTCGAAGCCTCAAGGGTGACATTCTAACAGAGAAAATAAAAAGAAAGGTACTAAGCACACACACGCACTAGCTGAGCAAAACCAAGAGTCTAGTAGTCTCTAGGATCATCTTCTACCTAGGGACCCTTGTTCTTCCCTATTTATCCTTTACCCTAGGTCTACTTTGCTTTCCATCTACAATCTAAGTTTGACAAACATCAATAAAATTTATTACTTGTCTAAAGTTGAAAGCTTGTCAGATTGTCTTATCTAGATAATGATCAGTGTTTAGCCTTTAGCAAAGCCAAAATCAGAAGCACTCCATTTTCACTCCCACTCCCCACTTGAGTTCCAAATCCTATCTCACAGCCTGGAATAGGTCTCTTATATCAGGACAACTTACAATCCCCTGGATTGAAAATCATACTAAAGGGCAGTCATATTGTTTGTTCCACAATGCATTCATACCAAAATTAGAAAAAGAGTCTCAAAGCAATAAAGTCAATGTCATAACTCGTGACATTCTGTAGAAGTAAATGTTTCATTTCAGCATTTCTTATGTTCTTGCATCTGCATATCATCATCTACATTCATATATATATGCTCAAAAAGACAAAAAACAAATTGCATTATCCATATGTAATCATCTTAGCTATGCATTCTCCTAAGCAAAATAAAAGCTCTATCCAACCATATGCACAAAAGGGAAAGTGAAGTACAAGATGTCGACTAAAGCCATATATGGATAACATCAAAGTCAAACCTTTGCAAAATCTTCATAAAAACCATAAAAATTAGAAAAATCAGAAAAACCTAAAATAATGGTAAAACATCAAAAATCCTTAGAAAAATCAAATATGTTCTTCAAAATATGCAATAAAAAGGAGAATCTTTTCTCCTCCTCTCTAGATTAGCATGTGTTCTTTTGCTTTTATGCATCCTTTCGTACATCGTTTTGTGTGCATTCATTCCTATAGGTCTCACCGACAAAGGCAAGCAACTAGTTGAACTCAAACGATCTATGGTAAGTTCGTCATTTTAGTTTTTATTATTTGTTTTGATATATTCAAATGCTGGACTAATACTAGTTATTACAGGTACAATTGTGGGAAAATCAACAACTGGTAAGGCCTAGTTCGGGAACGGTACCTACCTTTCATGTAGACTACCATCCCCGAGGGGGCAAATATGTAAGCACAAAAATCACGCACAACCTCCATGAGGACCCCTATGATGATTTTAATCCTTATCACATACATGTAAGCATGAAATAATATCCTCTAAGCAGCAAACCTCTTGATGGCGTGTCATTTTTCTTGTCTTGTGTCGTTTCTTCTTTGTCATTTTCCCTCTTTCTCTATTTTTGATGCTTTTTGACACTCTTGTGAGACTTGTCGATTTGTGTTTTCTGAGCTTTCGACCCTGTTCCTAAGACTTGTGAGCATCTTGTAGGTGAGTTTTCACTTTCCCCTATGTTTTTTATCCTCTGCCACCCCTAGAAGCCTTCTAGAGGTCCCCCTATCCATCTTCAACTTCTAGTTTTCAATTTCACTCAACCAATCCAAATCCCCCCTATTATTTCCAGATCCCCTATGGGGATCCTATTGGTACAAGTGGGGATTTGGATTCTTGCACATGATTGACCTGTTTCCGGAGGCATAACCCCTCCTTTCCTTCTCTTTCTTCATCTCACGTTTGCAAATATGCCAAAAACCCAATTTTTGTCCGGGTCGCCCATGGGCGACCTGGGATCCCCACCTAGGCAACCCAGGGTCGCCCATGGGCCACCCTATTAGCATAAGGGGGGATCTTGTCGCATTTATATCCATGGAAAAACTCAAGTTTTTCACTCAAAGAAACTTTGTTTTCGCCCATTTTTCTTCCCGTTCGCATGATTTTTGATGCCTAATATGATTTTTCATGCACCCACACATGCATAATTAGCTCCATTTGATCTATAATTACCTTCTTAATCAATCTCATGCATCCTTCCAACTCTAATTCTTCTTCAGTGATAAGCTATTATTGATTTATCACAACTTAGTTGAGTTCACTAGGTAATCAATGTAGTTCACTCCCTAATCAATCCTTGTTAACTCTTCAATCAATTTGAATTAAATTCTTAATCAATTCCACCTCTCATCTTTTATTATAACCTATAAATACCCCTCACCTCTTCATTATTTTCGAAGTTGAGCAAGTTGGAGAATACTATTCTCATCTTCACAAGCTTTTTCAAGCTTCTTCACAGGCCTTTGAACCTCTTTCTTCATTTCTTCCTTTAGTTTTCCAAAGCTTCAAATCTTCCATTGTTGCATAGCTTCAAAGCTCTTCCACGGAGGCAAAATTCATTGGGCACATAACTCTTGCCAAGTTTTTGCTCTCCAAATCAACATTCTAATGCTCTCACAGGAAGAAGGTGCCTTTTATTTTCTTCATTGTTGAATGAAGCATCATTACACTGCTTCATTCAAAGCCATTGTGCTCATCACAAGCTCTCATTGAGCTTCTTCAAGATTCAACAAGCTTCTTTTTGCTTCTTTGTATCATCTTATTGTCAAGAGGTCTTCCTGCTGCTACAAGAGGATTCAAGGTTGCCAACATCAAGGATTTTTTAGGGTAGTGGAGTCACAAAATTTTCATTCTTTTTAGGTTCCTTCATTGCTTTATTCAATTAATAGTAATTAGAAAATCAAAATTGCTCTTGGGAATAGTAATCCTTTGCTTTTTCCTTGATAGATCTAGAATCTTAGAAGTAATTTGCATTCTTAGATTAGATTTGTTTAATTGCAATTTTCCTTTTTCTAGATTAGTTGTTTCAAAACATATAAAACCCCAAAAACATAGTATAAATTGCATTAGGTTAATACTCATTCTAGTTTACATTCATATTTCATTTCATAGATTAAAAAGCACTTTTCAATTCCAAAATATTAAAAAAAACACAAAAACAAGTTTGCATATCATTTAGCTTTGCATGCATATAGAGACCCTAGAGAGATAGATAACTTGCAAACCCTCGATACCATCATGAGGTAACCATGGTTAGACATTCAGTCAAACCCTTGATCACATCACAAGGTAAACTCAAGTCAAAGCATAACAAAACCCTAGGTCAAAACCCTAGATCTAGTTAAGGTTGGTCATTACGCATTTCTCTCTATCCTAGCTCACAAATGTGCCTAGGAGTAAGAGGTGAGTGGGTGAGGGCTATCCATGACAAGATAGAGGAAATTAATCCACAACAACATCAGGAGACATTTACTTTACCACAACGAGATCCATTTCTTCTCCTATTGATAGAACATAAACAACACCAAATACGACAAGAGTCCATTCAACGAATCGAAAGATAGGAGGACATAAATGAAATTAATCACTTACCCACACAGAGGTGGAATAGAAGACACCCTAATAGATGAAGAGAAACTAGTGACCCTTTGGGTCATAGGGTTACTTTAACATCAACCGCTATCGAACGAAATATTCAACTTAGCACACAACAACAAAGGCCACAGAACTTGCTGACCCCTCTCTGTGAAGTTCAGCTCTCCAACTAGCCGAACCCCTGTTGTGTCTCACCTCCTCTCAACTGGCTACTTCCATGAGAGCAAGAGTGACATGGCAAATCACCTCGTGGCAAGGAGGGAAGGGTCCGTGTGCATGTCGAAATCTGACCCGATAGCCCCAGGCAACCGAAGTCATGATTTTGAGCGTACAGGACCCGTGGTAGCAAGAAGAAGACTTTCCAAGATGAGAAAAAAGAATTGTTGGGATTCATGAAGTTGCACGAAGATTTCTACAAACAAGATCTAGAGGTTGCAAATACTCTTAAGAAGTTGAACTAGTTGTTTTTTTCTTTGCTTTGTTGCAGTCATTTTGTTTTGTGTTAGCCATTGTTAGGCTACTGGTTGGCTATGGTTATCTTTTGGCAGCATTTTGTTATAAGGTTTTTGGTCCCTTCAAAACCTGTTTTACCTCGTAATAAAAAATAAGGCTACTAAACTAAACATAGTACATACGATCGACCAAGTGCTTTTGGTGGAATGGCAATGGTAGGCACTCATAACAACTTTACCTAGGTTCAAATTCCCACACCACAATAAAATGCCCCAGCAACCAAGTGCTAAGGTTGTATAACTTGAGGTGAAACAAACATGGACCAAGGTTCAAATTCTCTCATCACAAGTTAGAGCATGGCCCAAGTTCAAATTCTCTTATCACAAGTAGATGGCCCTCAACACCAATGGCGAGGTTGTACCATAACAACCATTGGGTATATTTGAGATTTAATGAACCTTTAGAATGTCAAGAATGCTTACACATGAATAGGAGTATCATTCACAATATCCATTCATCTATAAAGTAGAAGAACAAAATTACCAAATAGTGCCATAAGAAAACATGGAAATCAAAGAATACTTATCCATAATGTTAAAACATGCATTTTTTCCTTAAACCACCTAGCATGATTTGAATCTTAAATAAGAAAAGAACAAAATGTCATTTGTTCAGACCTATAAAAGTAAAATTGACCTAAAAAAAAGGTAGATTATTTGTGGGCTTGGAGCCCCATGAAACAACTTACCTAAAAGGCTAAATGCATCAAAAAAATGTTCAAAAAAATTACACAAAAGATAAAAGACAAACTTCACAAACCTTCATTCTTTCGAGAAAAAAACACTTTAGACTCTCTCTGTGCAAAGTCCAGTTTTTTCTTATAACTCGTTGTGAGGTCCAAACTTAATATTTACACAAATTTGAACCCCATATATAAGGTATATTAGATGATTCATTTTAATTTCATAGGGGAAGTGTCATAAGCTAGGATGTATCCTGAGTATCACCTTTATCTTTTACTATAACAGACCTCAATTTCATTCTAAAGTGTATATTCAAAATGTGAATCTCCTTGTCAAATGGGATAATCTCAAGTGGTGAAAACATCAACATCTTTATAATAGAACTCAAGCTTGCATTCTCATGACCCGGATAAAATAATGTATATTCCCTCACTGAGTGTGATGAACTCCACTGATAAAAGCATTGGAACTTTCATTGCAAAGCCTTAGGTTTGCATTTGTATGATGAATAATAAAAGTTTGAAAATGGATGAAATACTGTGAATTTCCTTGTCCAATGGGATGAGTTCTCATTATCGACACATTGGAATTTTGACAATGAAGCCTAGATTCAAATCCTGGTGAAACACGATAAAAATGTTAAAATTAGATTAAATATTGTTAATACCCTTATTGAAAGGGATAAGTCCAAGAGGAATAATAATCTTCCTGTAGATACCTAAATTTGACCTATTTCCAGATCATACATACACCTGCCATACTTCAAATTAATTAAATAATTCTTAATTGTTTGCTTAAGTTCATCTGTCTAATTTATCCTCCATGTTAATTAAATAATCCCGATTATTTAATTAATTCAATTTTATCCTCCAATTTAATTAAATAATTCCAATTGTTTAATTAAATCATTTTATTCCTCCATATTTGATTAAATAATTCTAATCATTTAATTAAATTAATTTTCCCTACAACTTAAATAAATAAATTCAAATTATTTATTTAATTAATCTATTCCCTCCAAAATGAAATAAATTTAATATTTAATTCAATTATCCCATGTGCACATGAAATTAAATAAATTATTTATTTAATTTCCCATTTATCCTCACCCACCATAAATTCCTCCAATCAAAATCAATTAATGGATCAATTAAGAAACTTGACTCATCAATCAAATCAGTTATTTAATCAATCAATTGAGTTCATTGATCAATCA
The DNA here is from genome assembly GCA_027924645.1 of Cunninghamia lanceolata. NCBI lineage: Eukaryota > Viridiplantae > Streptophyta > Pinopsida > Cupressales > Cupressaceae > Cunninghamia > Cunninghamia lanceolata. The sequence goes on along the minus strand of BSBN01000918.1, from coordinate 4,387,599 downwards.
ATTCACTCAGCTCTCCAATCAATTCAGTTCACTGATCAATCAACCTAGTTAACTAATCAATCTATTCAGTTAACTCTCCAATTAGATATGTTAACTCCCTTGATGCATGAGACGGGCAGGACACTTGTCATGTTCTAATTCACGCACATTCTCTCAACCTTCCTCAACCATTGATCTTTCTGATCATCCTCAACTGTAGATCTTTTGTCTCATATGTCTATAAATTGAGCCTCAATCTCCATTTCTAAGGATCTCGCGTTTTAAATAAACTTATGTTGTCGTAATCATTCTTGGGAGATCACATTTACGCTTGACAATATTAGAGCAATCCACATAGAATAGAGCAAAGAGCAAATCAAATTGAGTTTGGGTGCAATTCAATACGCTCAATCGGTGTAGGCATTTCGTTTATGCAAAGGAAAGTAAAATTGTATTGGTTTCGATTGTCTTTGGTTTATATTTGCATTTCTAATTTTTCACCTATCACACTTCCATCCTTTTATAACAATGTCTGGGGTTCAAATATAGTGCAAAAAACTTGGCAAATGTAGTCATTGATTTTGAGGGCACATCGTACTTAGCGAAGAACCCAATTCCAAGTGCAGGGTGAATTTGACTGGAAGAGATTCATGACATCTAAGCCGAAGGTTGACCTAGACGGAAAGATTTCCAAGTAAAGAAAAGAGTAAAAAATGAATTCTCTTAGTGTATAAAAGGGGAATATTTAACAAATCAAAGAAAAAATAAAAGTGTGAACTTGCTTACCAAAAATGGAAAAGCATGTGTTGCCAAATAGCCAGTCAGGAAAGTTAGGGTGAATGTGTCCTTCATATAGAAACCCTAAAAATGAACTAAGTGCAAATTAGAAGTAGAAATACGTTAAAAAACATTTTGTTACCTCGCAACTCTTGACTTGCACTTCTCCTCCTCCGTCAATACCAACACCAAACCAAACCTCTATGCATGACGATGTTTCTTTTCCAAATCTTTCTTTTGCCACCGCTATTCGATGCAACTTTGAAGGGAGAATTTGTCTTTGATGAAAATTCTTTTGCCTAAACAAAGACCTGCAAGATGTGGAAGCATAAACAAAGACATGTGAGCTATTTTACACGAAACACCTACTCTCTGAATGCCCAAACATTTATCTAGAAACACACACAAATGCCACATCCACAACAATGAAAAACATTAGAAACAACTTGAAATCCCCCCCTCCCCCGCTGAATTTTGATTGGGTAGAAGAAACTATAACCCTTTCTTGCAAATTAAAAATCCAACCAAAAACTTTGCCACCAATAAAAATAGGAAATTTCCTATGGAAAATTAAAAAAAGGTTTCAAAACATTACACAAAACAAAAATATTTCATGACACAAATTTCAAGAATTATTACTAGAGATTTAGATGGGTCAAAACAATACTCTCCCACCCTATAAGTTCTCACTAATAATAAAAATAATAATAAATCTCAAACAAATATTCATTAACATTCTAAATTTGCATTTACTTACTAAAATGTCCTAAATCATTAAAAAAGTAATAAATAAATATAAATCGTATTGGCTCATTCAATTGAAATATATCCAGTTATTAGTACCTGCCATGGCATGGTACTCTTGCATTTGATATGCAAAACTTTTGCATTAGTCCTTTGAACCGTTGACGAATCATATTGTTTTATTTTTGTTATGACTATAGTTTGTAGTCTTTGCAACAAAATATGATTGGTTATGAGATTTTGCCTCTTATTGTTGCCTTCATGTGAATCAAGGCAAGCAATTAATGCAATGATGACTTTAACCCATACCTAAAATCAAATCAATTGAATGTCCTCATAGAGAAATATCAAATTAATTTGATATTGGACCAAGCAAAATCAAACTAAATAATCCATAAAAGATTGAATGGGCCTAGTCAATAATAAATATCAAATCAATTTGATATTTTACCAAACAAAATCAAATAAAATAATCCATAAAAGATTGATGGACCTAGTCAATAATAAAATCAAATAATATCAACACCACCATACAAGAAGTCAATAAATATTTATGACAAATAGTGAGTAACCTTATCATGAAAAGGACACTAATTCAATATTGATAAATTCATTTGGTGTTTGTAGGGAACATATTATAAGAAGGGAACAGTGGCCACTCTTATCGATTAAACGTTTCATGTGTTACAAAATTATTTGTTCATTTGACCGTAGAGGTATGTGAAGAAGAATATGCAAACCATCGATAGAAGAGACATTCAAACGAAGCGGTAACAAAAATATTTCTGTGCAGTGAAAAAGAACATATTTGTTTCAAGCATTTTGTATTGTTTTCTTGATCTGTACATTGTTCAAGCCTTTCACCCAAAGAGGCAGGTTTGTCACCTACTCTTCTTTTGCAGTTCTATCCTTTCTTCTTTGGATTGTCGTATGGTTGTTGTTCTTTCTTGTTAAGAAATATTTCCACTTGTCAATTTTTTTTAATAACAATGCTGGAAAATGGGAAACGAATAGATGACTTGGTAAGCACCTGAAGAGATAACATGCTGATGCTTTTGTGGGTTCCTTTTTTCCTAGCTTAAGTCATTTTTCTTATTTTTTGTTTTGTTTTGAAGGAAACCTAAGTAATTTCATAGTTTTGATCCCACTCAAATATAATCTTCTCCTTTGATTATAAGATGATTCAGTGATTGGATCGCTTTAACCCATTTTGGAATAATGGAGTTTTGTTGTTTCTAAAACTCAGTCTTAATCACAAGCCCAAGTCAAGTGTTGTGGAGGATTTGTAGCAACATCTATTCGCTGGAGATCACATTTTAAAGTAGTGATAGATGGAGAACCTTGTTTGTTTAATGTATGTCGATTCATACAATTTCAGATTATGAGATTCCAAGAAAGAATTTGAACGCTACTAGTTGTATACAATTTAGGGTTGTCAATCTTAGTTTTGAGGAGTTTTTTTGGATTTTATGATTTTATTTCAATTTATCCAATTTTATTAGCCGATAGGCTTTTATACGTGACCATTATAGTGCTTGGAAAATTGTATCACGCTGTAAAAAAATTCACATAGGAAATTTTTCTAAACCATTAGCCAATAGGCTTTTATATGTCAATATTACAGTGCTCAAAAAATTGTCTCACGCCGTAAAAAAATTCACGTAGGAAATGTTTCTAAAGTCGTCGGTTGTTCCTATCGACGTATTCCTTCAACCTTCCTATGGGTGCAAGTGCTAGAGTATACATCTGCAATTTCATGCTTGTGATACTATTTTAGGCCTAACATTACCTTAGCCAACAAGCAAACATAGAAAAATATATATTGGCACAAATTGATTTGTAACACTTTTCGGATGTGGGATTATATCTTGTTCACTGGGTACTTGTACTAATAGTCCTGCCAAGTGTAACAATCTGGGTGCATTTTGACCCTCCAAAAGCACCCTCCAATGTTTTCCATTTTAGACCCGAAATAGATTTCAAACCATTCATCCTCTACCATACAGTACCATCCTAGTGTATTGACATTTTCTTCATATTATATATGTGTGGTGATGATCCTTTCAAAAATGAGGAGAATACATAACTCATTTTAAAAGATACCCTTTGAAAACGTGGAGATCACTTATTACTTTAGCCTATTAACGAAGGTAAAAATCATTATAGGATTGATTACTTTTGCTACATTAAAAAAGGTTTTATATATTTGAGTGCAAGCCTAAAAGTGATTGAACTCTTCTTGGGCTTAAGCTCTAATAGGATCATATTTCTAATTGCTTTAGGACTCTTTTTTTTTATTTGTATAAACTCCAAAAGCGAAATGGGATTACATCGGGTTTAATTTTGTTTTAAATTTTAGCTTAATCTTTCCTTTAGTGCAAAATACGTAGCGGATCCCTATTACCCAAAACTCATATGAAAAAAAATCCATCAAATATTTTACAATTTAAGCAGGAATTCTCTGCCATACACAGATTTTATGCTTTTAAAATATTTGTCATGTAGAAAGAAAAGTTTGCTTAGAATTTTGAAGCTACTTTATGGTTTTTCCATTCTTGTAATTCATAACATTTCATCATGTAGATGCCATCACACAGTTTGATATTTTCCATTCATCAGTGGTGAATCAACGACGATCTCAGTGCTGAATCAGTGGTGCAACATCTAACTACAAAGAAGACCCACCATCTCAGTGCTCACACCAAATGTCTTGCTAATGACTCAGTGGTCGATAATCTTATTCAATATTAGTTAGTTTCTAAAAACTATTGAAAATGATAAGAGTGCATTTCAAATTATCAACCTAACATCAACAATGATTCTTAGATGCCGCTTATACCTAATCTCAAGCCCATGTTGCAGGTACTTGGTGGAAAATTATTTGAATCTACTTTCAAAAAATGTCAACCTTATATGAAAATGTCATTGTATAAAAAGGTTACACTAAAAGAGGTGACTATAGGTAGTTGTTTTTATGTTCATTGTAATATCTTCATACTTATTTCAAAATATGCTCTTTCTATTCCTCATCGTACTTATGCATTTGTAACCGACATTTGCAACAGATATCATGATGGCTGACCCTCTTTACAATGAAACCTTGTTCCAGAGCTTTGTAATTGTAATAATCAACCTGTTCATATTCCTTGTAGCTATCTATTTCATTGATAAAAACTGGTCATTTTGTAATATTCTCCATCTGCATCTCACTCATTTTGTTCTATTGCTCCACATTTCAATAACTATGCATTGCATATCATCTCTCCTAAACAACTTTATTTTCCTGTTAAGAAATGGGAACACCCACAACATAGCAAATTCGACTAAGTGTTATTGGGAAAAGTGTTTAAAATAGATTGCAAAGCAGTGGAGGATGCTCTTCAACTATTCATTGCCCACAAAATTCGTCAAGACTCCCCCAGGATGTTATAGTTCTCTCAAGTAGTTACTGTCTTTTTATCCAATGCCATGGACATCGTGCAAGAACCTACTCTCTTAAGAAAACTTTCTTTTGATTACATACAAGACTACCTGATATCTGAAAAAAGCCTAAATATTGTTTAAAGGGTTATTCACCCGTACGGATATTCAGATGCGATTGATGGGGAAGATGCCAACCGACCTATGTTTTGGTTCATGATAGTCATGTTAATGATTATATTGCATCTGTAAAGTAGCTTTTCTGAAATATTATAATCTTTTTTATAGATGTTCCAGCATCTTTTTGCTACAATTAATATATAGCTTCCTTATTTTTGTATCTGTTACTCACCACATACATGTAATTGGAGTTATTTGTTTTTCTACGTCATGATACACATTATTTTGTTTAAGTGGGTAGAATGTATATTTCCTCCACTCTCTTTTTGTTTCCTCCAACTTGTAAAAATTGCTTATTATATTCTAAGAATATTTTCAATTGTCTGCACCTTTTGCCAAATGTTAAGAAGGCTTATTTGTTGCTGCATAACTTTTGCAGGGTATCAAAATAATCAATTAATTGCATATGAAATAGTGGTTGCGTAGATTTATTACAATTGACAACAACAAGAAAATTGGGTTATAAGATGACAAAGAAATTAGTAGAGCAGCCAAACTATCAAAACTATGCTAGAAAAAATCAACCTACTATAGGTTGGCCAATCAGTCCTACAAACTTAAAAAATTCAAGAAATGAAAGAAATATATAGGTGTTAGAAAATGTGGAAATGGTCATTATGGAGCATAAATCCATGGCTACAATTATAACCAACATAAATGGTTAGGTACCTTTGATACAACAGAAGATGTTGCGTATGCTTATGATAAGACAACTATATCTATCTGAGGCATTAATGCCAAAACCAATTTCTCATACAAAAATTTAGAGCCATGCAAGCACATTTGCAAACATTCCATCAACGTACCTAAATATAGAGGTGTTAGAAAATGCCCATGGGGTCGTTTCGGTGCCGAAATCTTGGACCTAAACTCTAAGCAACATCATTGGCTTGGAACATTTGATACAACAGAGGTGGTTGCATATGCCTATGATATTTCAACCATTTCAATGAGAGGAATAAAAACAATTACAAATTCTACTCACATGACTTCAAATCCAGGTAAGTTCATTTCTAATCAATTCATTCATCGTTTGACTACTTTCATTTCTCATTCAAAATTCAATACAAATCACTCAACTTGTTACTATCTTGCAAGATGCTTGCAATGATTATACATGCAGGAATTCAAACATTGAACATTCCTCACTTGATGCTAAAATGTGCAACTTTGGTGAAGTACTGAGAAACAATTCCTTGCACTCTTCAACAACAATGATAGAGAAGAATCAACAATTTCTTGTAAGTTCTTCAACCAATTTCCAACTATTTGTCTCTCTTCCTGAAGGTACTACAAACAATACCATGAACATTGCCATTGACACCTCCTCTGTCTCAATTGTTCAATCTCCTTCTGACAACATCAACAATAATAATATAGAATCAAGGTTGTTGGATAAAGTGATCTAGAAGTTCCTTCCTCAATAGGAACAACTACAAATCAAAAAATACACCATGACGTTTTAATACAAATCATGAATTAATGTTTGTATACTATATTCTATTACAATATTGCGTTCCAATGCGTTCATATCTGTCACTCCTACAATACATATACATACACGAACAAATAGCATGTACTAGCTACTACGTGACACTTGTTATATAATTAGCCGATAGAAATTTTGTTGGAAAACTCATAGGTTGTTACTATTGGCATATTCGTTGAAACCCAATGGGTGCCAGTGCTAGTTTAATAAAATAATTTTTTTTTACTATTTAACAGCTGAAATTAAATATATCATAAAATGAAGTTTAATTTTTGGAGAATGGATCGTAGCATATGACGGATTTTAATGAACTGCTCTTGAATTTTGTAAGAAAATATAAAAAAATTAAAAGCCGTCGAATCTTTCTGAAACCCTTTGCAAAGATGAGAGGCATTGCATTTAATGCAGTGGGAGACACGCGTGTGATGTGTGGGCAAATAAAAACTACACTAAGTATGATTAATGTCCATAAAAGCGTGACAGCTACAAGTTGCATGTTTATTCAATTTTACCCTCGGCTTTCGGTGTTTTCCATGCCAGTTAAGGTAGGTGAATCCCCTGTTTACCTATTTCCATTGCTTTTCCAACCGGTCTTCCTTCTTTCTGGATGAGACTGATCATGACAAGGAGAGCAAGCAAACAGACAAGTGCTAAGGAAATTTCTATTTCGTTTAATTAAAACTAAGTTTTTGTTTAATTTTGGTTTCAAATTTGTATTTTTTTCCCTGCAGAATACAACACAGAGAGGGACGCAATTTCAACATTTTTTTGGTGCCAAAAACAGGAACTGTGAAAGGGCATTGCTGGCACAGCGCACCTGAGTGGAAGGTAAGGATTTTTATGAATCCTTGCTTAGGCTATGAAGCTTTTGTCTGTGTCTAAACAAATTCATCCACTTTTCCATTCATTATTCATGCCATGCATCTATCACAATTCACATTCACAATACTTATGATGACTGTAGTGAGGATTGCATTCTATTTATGCACTTCAATTGAGAATAAGTTGAGGCACATTAATGCCTGAACAAATTATATTTCTTGTAATTAGTGGACATTAATATTTTAGTCAAATTTAAATTAAAATGCCTTAGTAAATTAGGCAACCCAGCCTTCCCTTGTCATGTCGGCGGCCCTTTCAATCGACAATCCTAGTCCGGGAGTATGTAGGCCATATTGTTATATATACAATATATCCGAGTGTATTCTATTTTAATATTATCCACTTCAATCAATAATGATTTTACACCTCATTCACAATAAAAAAATCATAAATATTTGTCTTATTTTTATTGGTCAAAATTGACCTTGCACTGTTGAAGTGGATGATATTTAAGAATAGCCATCTGAGTGGGCTATTCTTAAATATATATACATTTCTTTGGATGAAAAATATTTGTTTATTAACCTTTTTTGTCAAATGTAGTAGTTGTCATCACCAAATTGGCTGTGGAATGAATGTGTAGGTGAAAGTTTAACCAAAAATTGCATAAACTATCCAACCGTCAGTCTTGCAAGTGGGAAAAATATGAGGTGAAAGTTCAAATGATAAAACGGCAGTTTCTCCCTCAAAACCCAACTCAGTCTTGCAAATGAGAGAGATATTGGGTGACACTTCAAATAATGAAACAAGTCTCTTCCCCACTCAAAAACAAAAACATACACGTACACACGTGTGAGAGTGGAAATAAGATCAGAATTTCATAAAGAGGCTCAAATTTCACGTCAGTGCTTTTGTACGGGCACTCCAAGCTCTCTCGGACGCACTCTAAAATCCCTGGAATGAATCTGCACCTTACACGTTTGCAAATTTGAGTTCCTTTAGTGAACGCCTTTAAAACCTCTTTTATATATAGATAAGAGATTTTATTCCCTTAATATGTGTTTTTATGTATATGTAAAGGAATAAAATCTCTTTTATATATGTATATCTAATTAGTTACGCTGAGAGGTGTTCTGGAGTTGCAGTGGTGGTGGAAGGCTGCCCAGTGGTGTTGCTGAAATTTTTTAGGAGCATTTTAAAACAGGCGGTCCCATGAATTTTGTAGTTGCAGGTAGGCTCCCAAATTTATGAAACTGGTGGTCTCATGAATAGGGCTTAAAAATCGAGTAGTAGAGTCCTAGGAACTACAACTGAAATGTATGCTGATGAGGCGTAAATGGGTAAACCGAAATTTTAAATAGACCGTATCATATGGAAGGAGAGATTTTGGACAAACTATCAAAATTTATATAGGATTATGATGATATATATATATATTCAAATATCCAGTGCATTCCAACAAAATAACTTAATTGCAGAAAATTAGAGCTGTGTTGTGCCGAAGTGCTGTTAAGTTTGTGTGTAAATTACAGTGTGAATGGGTGTAAAAGTGTTGTACTGTCTCTGTCTCTGGTGCTGCTGCTGCCGCTGCCGCTGAGGTGCCTTCGGAGGCTGCGAGGAAGATCTGAATTCCCCCTTAGAGGGGTGAGAAAATCGAGGAGTGGTAGAGTCCTGCTGTCCCAAGTTGTCTCAGTGATGTGAGACTGCACTTCTCCAACAAATGTTTTTGGAGAAAAAGAAATCCAGATTTTCAAGGATATTGTTGACTCGTTGAACACATGCTACAGTAGCTGTGTTTTACTAATGCCCCCCATGCTCATTGTGGCAATGATATACGGTCCAGGAGGCGTCAACAGATCGGCAATGGTTTGTATGTGGTTGCGCATACCCACGGGTTGCAATGTATTAGACAGGAGGTACGTACTCTTCAAACATAACTGATTATTTTCTGAAGAACTGCCCCCTGTATAAGGCGTCAGATTTCGGAAAATATCGTCAAAAATTTGCTGTCTATCCTTTAGACCACATATCCTCTGAGCAATTCAATAGTTATGATAGAACAATGTAATTTGGCTTTGGCTATGGCTAGACCTCCGGACAACAAATTCTTCTAGGACGTCTTGAATGTCATATTTCACGTCCTCCCATTGTTGCTGCAATTCAGTGTTCAATTTGTGTTCATTATCAACACCAGCAAACATCACCTTCAACGAATTTATGTGTTTTTCTATATTCCAGGCAAGCGTTGCCTGCTCAAAAACTAATAAAGTGCCATAAGAGGGGACCTGTCGGAGCTCGTCTCACCTTCAATTCTGCTGTCTTGTGTTTCTATCGAGAGGGAAACCCAAATTATGGAGATCTTTCGCACTCTCGTCAAGCCTACATCTTATGGCGTTTTATTAGTTTTTGAGCAGGCAACGCTTGCCTGAAATATAGAAAAACACATAAATTTGTTGAAGGCGATGTTTGCCGGTGTTGATAATGAACACAAATTGAACACCGAATTGCAGCAGCAATGGGAGGACGTAAAATATGACATTCAAGACGTCCTAGAAGAATTTGTTGTCCGGAGGTCTAGCCATAGCCAAAGCCAAATTACATTGTTCTATCATAACTATCAAATTACTCGAAGGATTGGTGGTCTAAAGGATAGACAGCAAATTTTTGACGATATTTTCTAAAATCTGACGCCTTATACAGGGGGCAGTCCTTCTGAAAATAATCAGTTATGTTTGAAGAGTACGAACCTCCTATTTGATACATTGCAACCCGTGGGTATGCGCGACCACATACAAACCATTGCCGTATATCATTGCCATAGTGAGCATGGGGGCATTGGTAAAACGCGGCTACTGCAGCATGTGTTCAACGAGTCAACGATATCCTTGAAAATCTGAATTTCTTTTTCTTCAGAAACATCTGTTGGAGAAGTGCAGTCTCATATCGTTGAGATAACTTGGGATTCTTGATTGCAGTTTCTGAACTGCGCTCGTGCCTCCCGGGACTTCCCATGTACCTCCTCTGCTATGAGGGCCCGAATGAAACGATTGACGAGTAACTTCTCGTCCTAAATATAATCCACATACTGTTGGAGCTATATATATATATATATTTGGTTATTATATAATTTGCTTATACTAAAGTATGTTATAGTATTTTACAAGCACCATTGAATAGATAACTGTCATAAAAAATTCCTTGACAAGCAAGGTGGCAAATTTAGGCCCTGCTCATGAGGTTTTTTAGTACTTGCCTTTGGCAGTACTATTGCAACGAGTTTTTTTATCTAGTGATTAATCTATCTAGAGTAAACCAATCAAAATAGAGTATTATTTTTCATTTTGAACAAATTTTAATTTTTCCTAAGTCTACATTAGAAAATTTTAACAAAAATTATTTAGAAAATCATTTATTGTGTTGTGATTGGCATAAAAAAGCAAGAACATACACAGGAGGGATTTTGTTGGTTAGAACTTTGAAGCAATGAAATAAAATACACAGCCTTTAATGAAAGTCGGGACTTGTTAAATGGAAAACAAGGTCATGATACACAGAAAGGTACTTGAAGTGAACAAGTTCTATAATCTCCCTTAAAGATCCCCATAAAATTCCATACTCAGCACCAACAAAATTGAAACTTTTTCCATACGTCTTCTCTCAATGCTTGTTCAACATTGTTAGTAAACACGAGACTTTGAAATTTACTATAAAAAAACATAAGTATAGTGGGCAAGAAGCCAGTGAAGATACGGGCACAAGCGACAAGAAGCCAATCAAGATACATCAGTGATGTGTAAAGAAAAATGCAATAAGCTGTGAATTTTAGTTGCTAACCTGTCTAAAATTGTTGTGAATCATTGCATTCTAGGAGACCACAATTCTTCGAGGCATTTCTTCAAATTGACCACGTGCCTTGTGTATGGTTTGAAATTTTGTGTACACATTTAGTGGGGCACTCACAACTACATCTGACCAAAATGAGTTAAAATCCCCTTTTCATATCCATTGATGGATGTCCACAACATGCGCAAAGCTCTTATTTTGGTACATGCTGGGAGTATGTGTCAATGGTGAACTGAACAAGTTGGACACCTGTTTGATGCCTCATGAGTATACTCATGTCTTAGGTAAGCTGCAATCTTGGCATTCAAAGAGATGCAAAAGCTTTAAGACCACCCACCAAATTCTTGCATTTGGCATACAATTTTTTTGATACGTTCACTTAGGAGACATTTTGATGAGCTTATTTCGAAGAAACGAAAGACTAGATTTGTATTGAGATGGTGAAACACTCTCAATGCCTCGTGAGTATACTCATGTCTTAGGTAAGCTGCTGAAAGATCCCTGATGGATCCCTTTGCTGAAATGAAGTGCTGTTTTTTTTTTGATTTAATTTGTTTTATGATTTTTATTATTATTTTTTTTGTTGTTTTCTTTCAGACTAGAGAGGAGATGCAGAAGGGGTTTCAGTTTTCTTGAGATGTGTATTTGCCAAGATGGCCAATGGAAATACATACAGCTGCAATCTCAAATAAAATAGACTAAAAATAAATAGTAACTGATAGAAAGATAACACATGAGAAATTGAGGCACATACCCATCAGATCTGTATTTTAATATTCAATGGAAGCCTGGTTTGCAACCCTAATTGCATACAAAGGCAATATTGGCCTAGAAGAGGCTATACATGCAACTGAGAATGAAGGATCTGAAGAATAAAGCTGATTTAGCACTGCTGCAAGCTTAGATCTGCAATAACATGCCCTGGAATCTGTCCAATGATGCACAAATGAAGACCCAGAGTAGGCCTCCCACAAACAAGAACTGGGTTGTCGTCCAATTCACCAAAATCCTTGAGAGTTTTCGTTCCCAAGAGTCTGAATGCTGCTGCCCCCTTCCACAGAGTTCAGAGCTGCCATGAAGCTTCAAAAGATATGCAAAAGATGCCTCCAAAAAGCACTTCAAAGTCACTTTATGCATTTCCCAAAGTGGGCGTCCACTTTAGGGTTCCAAAAGGGATCAAAAATAAGAATCTTTAAAAGATTCTTTTATTAATGAAGTCTTCACAAGTTGGGCGCCCAAGTTGAGGGCCCAACTTCATTATTAAAAGACCACTTTTTAAACACAACGTTGTGTCAACTAGGTGGGGGTCTTTTTAATAACTTATTAATATAAAGTGACATGTTATTCACTTTATTTTATTTATTTTTATTAAATATTAAAGCCACACTTTAATATTCAATAATTATTCCAATTCCATCACCTGGCCATCCTGAACTGAGAACTGCTGTAGCCCACGCCACTGGGGATGCCGCCACGTGTCATGCCAACTGACAGTGCCTCCCTAAAATGTAGGGATACCTCCTAAAAAATAGGAATTTGACCAAAACTCCAAAAATGCTCCTGGAGGTCCCCTGATGCCTCCTGGTCAACTCTCGGTCAAACCCTAAAAAATAGGAACCCTTCCTAAAAAATAGGAAACTGTCACAAACTGACTGGAAAGGCCTGTAAAGCTCTGTGCCAAGCTACACTGCCTCTGGATAGGTCCCCTAACCACTCTGCTGACCTACGGGAACCCGGATAATAGGTCAACTCTCATGTCTCTGCTAGACAGCGCTAAAGAGGGGACATGACAGTCCTCCCCTCTTGAAGATGCTTGTCCACAAGCAACTGCAAGGACGGATGCTGTAAAATGGACTCTCCCTCCCAGGTGGCGTCCTCTATAGGGAGTCCCCTCCAACGAATCAAGTACTCCCGAATCACCCTACTTCTCAGCCGTCGTTCCCTCTCCTCCAAGATCTCCTCAGGAACCAGAGTCAGCTTACCTTCCTCATCCAAGGGAGGTAAATCGGGTGATGCTACAATATGTTGCCCCAATGCTTTTTTCAGGCAAGATACATGGAACACATTATGAATCCGACTGTCAGGTGGTAACTCAATCTCATAAGCAACCTCTCCCACACGCTTGAGAATCCGATATGGTCCGTAGAAGCGAGGCTTGAGCTTCTCAGCTCCACCCCCTTTAAGGGTGCTCTGTCGGTAAGGTTGCAACCGCAGGAAAACCATGTCATCCACCTCAAATACTCTCTCAGTCCTATGCCGATCAGCGTAGACCTTCTGCTGATTCTGTGCCTGCTGAAGATTCTCCCTAAGAGATCTCATGATGTCCTGGTTCTCCTGTAACCAATCCTGTGCCAAGGGCACTCTGCTGTCACTTACAGCCAAATCAACAAAAGATAATGCCTCGTAACCATAGAGGGCTCTAAAAGGTGTCATAGCAATAGACATATGGTGTGTAGTATTATAGCAATACTCTCCTAGATATAACCAACACACCCATGCCTTCTGCTGTCCTGACACATAGCTGCGCAAATACCCCTCAACCCACTTATTAACAATCTCGGTCTGCCCGTCTGTCTGTGGGTGGTAGCTGGTACTGGGTGTCAACTCCGTACCTGTAAGCCTGAAAAGTTCTTGCCAGAAAGAACTCATGAACCTACTATCCCTGTCACTCACTATGGTCTTGGGAAGACCGTGGAGCCTGAATATCTCTCTGAAAAATAACTCCGCCACCTGAGATGCTGTGAAATCAGCTGCAATAGGAAAGAAGTGGGCGTATTTAGTCAACCTGTCTACTACAACATAGATACAGTCTTTCCCCTGCACCCGAGGAAGACCTGTAATGAAATCCATGGAGATCCCTGACCACTTCTGCTCCGGTATAGGTAACGGCTGTAATAAACCAGCAGGGAAAGTATGCTCAGACTTATTCTGCTGGCACGTCAAACACTCACGAACATGACGTAAGATATCAGCTTTGAGACCCTTCCAAGAGAATCTCTCTCGAACCGCCCTGTAGGTCTTACCATAACCTGGGTGCCCTGCTGTCGGAGTATCATGATAAGCATGCATAATTTGTTCCTTCAACTGAGAACCAGGAACCAGATACACCCTTCCTTTGTAGTAGATGACTTCATCTACCACCGTGTACCTATCATCCAACACCAAACCATCCATGACCTCACAAGCATGCTGATTTTTGGAGTACTCAACTAAAAGTTGAGCCTTCCAATCTGCTGAAATCTCGCTCAATGAACATAGGGCAGCAAGTGATGGTTTTCTAGAAAGTGCATCAGCCACAGTATTATTCTTCCCCTTTATGAATTCGATGTCAAAATCATAAGCCTGAATCTTGCTCACCCATTTCTGTTGACGATCATTGAGCTCTGTCTGATCAAGAAAATATTTCAGACTGTTGTGGTCTGTCCTTACCACGAATTTGCTGCCAACAAGATACTGTCTGAACTTGGCTAATGCATGCATAATAGCCAACATTTCCTTATCATATGTAGAATACAATCTCTCATTATCCCGCAGCTTCCGACTCTCAAAAGCAATGGGGTGTCGGTTCTGCATCAAAACCGCTCCTATGCCCAAACCGGAAGCATCACACTCAAGTACAAAGGGCTGCGAGAAGTCGGGAAGTGCTAAAACTGGGCAAGTACTCATAACCTCCTTGAGCCTGTCAAAGACTCCCTGTGCCTGCTCTGTCCATCTAAAAGCCCCTTTCTTTGTGAGGTCTGTCAAGGGAGCTGCCAACTGAGAGAAACCCCTCACAAATCGCCTGTAATAAGCACATAGACCAAGGAACCCCCGTAACTTAGTAATGTTCCGAGGGTGTGGCCAATCTCTAATTGCCTGAATCTTCTCCTCGTGCACCTTCACCCCATCAGCACTAATCACATGACCCAGATATAGGACCTCTCTAAGTCCAAACTCACATTTGGACAGCTTAGCAAATAGAGACTGACTCTCCATGATGCTAAGTACCTCCTCAATATGTCTGAGATGGTCCTCCCAAGGACGACTGTAGATCAGAATGTTGTCAAAGAACACTAGAACTGATTTCCTCAACTGCTTGTTGAAGAGATGGTTCATACATGACTGGAAGGTGGCTGGAGCATTGGTAAGGCCAAAGGGCATCACCAGGAACTCATAATGCCCATAGTGACAACGGAAGGCGGTCTTGTGTACATCCTCTGCTCGTACACGAATCTGATGATAGCCTGAACGAAGATCAATCTTAGAGAAGTAGATGGCTCCATGAAGCTCGTCCAACAACTCATCAATGCGCGGGATAGGGTATCTGTTCTTGATTGTCTTCTTGTTCAAGGCCCTGTAATCTATACACATCCGTAGAGTCCCATCCTTCTTAACCAGAACTACAGAAGAAGCAAAGGGGCTAGAACTGGGGCGAATGAAACCCATATCTAACAGCTCATGAATAGTCTTCTCAATCTCATCCTTGTATGCCCTAGGATGACGATACGGGGTGGTGATTACTGGCTTAGCTCCATCCTCCATCTCTATCCCATGCTCAAACCCTCTATCCGGGGGTACACCAGGAGGTATGTCACCAAATACTCGGCCATGCCGATCCATCACTGTCTGTATGTCAACATGAAATGCTCTAGTATCCTGAGGAGTGGGTGTCTTGGATTTCACAAAACGTGTGGCCCAGAGCACATCATCATGTCTGATAATAGACTCCATCCTGCGAGAAGATACCTCCTTGGGTCCACCGTCAGAGGCTGCCCTCAAGATCACCTTCTTCCCGCCAGATAGGAACTCTAACTGCATGCGGTGGTGATCAATAATATATCTCCCAATACCCTGTAACCACTGCATACCCAAAATCACATCATAATCCTCTAAGGGTAGGATATAAAAGTCATCCGTCAGGGTAAAATCACCCATCTAAATGCTGAGCTGTGAGATCCTCCGAGTACAACCCAACACTGCACCATCTGCAACCTTAACTCCAAAACCCTCGAACACCTCAGACTGTAATCCACGCCTCTCCACCAATTTCTGATCAATAAAATTGTGCGTGGCTCCTGTGTCAACCAAACTCATAACTCGCTGTCCCTGTAAGGTTCCTTTCAACCGAAAGGCATGGAACCTGGGATAACTGGATAGGGTAGCCATAGTCACTTTGGCTGCCGCCGATGAATCAGGGATGTCTAGCTCTAGCTGGGGTCGCTCCTGAATAACCTCCTCAGGGCTGTCCTCAATGTCGGTGTTTGGTATCTCCTCATCCCCAAGCTCAGATGTGACCTCAACCAAGTGAACTCTGCCCTTACCCATACAGCGGTGTCCGGGCTCCCAAGGCTCCTTGCAGGAGAAGCATAATTTCTTCCTCCTCAAATCATTCCGTGACTCCTGATCCATCCTAGGAGGTCTAGCTGACTGTCCATCTCTGAACTGTGGAGTATTGGCCTTCTGAAAAGGCCGTGATTCCCTGAATGGCCTCTTATCCGACTGATAAGTGGGAGTGGTGTCCAATCTCAAGGTCACATCAATGGCATCCTTAAGAGTGGCCGGCTGGAAGGCACGTACCAATCCCTTAAGCCTATCCTGTAACCCCTCAATGAATAACATCACGCTACGCCTCTGGGGCATATCAGGTACCATAACTGCAATACGCTGGAACTCATTAACATAAGCTTCAGCATGTCCTGTTTGTCTAAGATGTGCCAACTCCCTATAGTAGAGTTCCGTGTCCTTACGGTCAAACCGGGTAATGAGTCGTTCAGTGAACTCTGCATAGGAATGAATCAAAGCATGATCCTGGGTGACCAGTCCATGATGCCACCAATCATAGGCAACCCCATCTAAATGTAAGACAGCAAACTGGATAGCCTCACGCTCAGGCATGGGTCTCAAGGATAAATATATGTCTAGCTTGTGCACCCAAGCACGTGCACTCGTACTACCCGTACCATCATATGTAGCCAACGTGATCTTCCCAGTAGCTCTACTGAGGTCATAGTTCTGCTGCTGTGGTCTAGTGCCTCGGTCTCCTCTAAACCTGGTAGAATCTCTGCGCTGTGCACAATACTGTGGAAAAGGAAAGACATCCCGGACCTCAGGGGGTAAGGCTCTCCACTCAGCTGTAGCTGCCATGACTGAGTCCTGAAATTCCACCTCTGGTGGCTCTACCTGTGCTGGGCGTTCACCTGGTGCAAACTGAGGAAGTAAGGGTCTATCCCTGGCCTGTCCACGCCTAGGGGAATGATGGGAACTCCCAGCTGATGCGCGTGACCTGTGACTATGCTGGCTTCCCGCCACTGATACTGATCTGCTCCGTCTGCCTCTATCTAACTCCAATCGTTCCAAGGCATCCTGTATCCTGTCAAGGGTCTGAGCAATCCTAGGCTGAGTGTTGATGAGGGTTCTCATCATCTCTCTCTCTTCCTCATCCTGATCTCTCCTGGCATTTCTCTGTTCTTCAGCCATTACTGGTTCCTCTGCTGTACCAATCCCAAGCTCGTTTTGGGCTGTCCTGCGTGTGTAATACCTGTCTGTATGCATAGAAAGCAAATCTCTAAACCCCACAGGCTGGCAGGTCAAAGGCTCTGATACCACTGAAAGATCCCTGATGGATCCCTTTGCTGAAATGAAGTGCTGTTTTTTTTTTGATTTAATTTGTTTTATGATTTTTATTATTTTTTTTTTTGTTGTTTTCTTTCAGACTAGAGAGGAGATGCAGAAGGGGTTTCAGTTTTCCTGAGATGTGTATTTGCCAAGATGGCCAATGGAAATACATACAGCTGCAATCTCAAATAAAATAGACTAAAAATAAATAGTAACTGATAGAAAGATAACACATGAGAAATTGAGGCACATACCCATCAGATCTGTATTTTAATATTCAATGGAAGCCTGGTTTGCAACCCTAATTGCATACAAAGGCAATATTGGCCTAGAAGAGGCTATACATGCAACTGAGAATGAAGGATCTGAAGAATAAAGCTGATTTAGCACTGCTGCAAGCTTAGATCTGCAATAACATGCCCTGGAATCTGTCCAATGATGCACAAATGAAGACCTAGAGTAGGCCTCCCACAGACAAGAACTGGGTTGTCGTCCAATTCACCAAAATCCTTGAGAGTTTTCGTTCCCAAGAGTCTGAATGCTGCTGCCCCCTTCCACAGAGTTCAGAGCTGCCATGAAGCTTCAAAAGATATGCAAAAGATGCCTCCAAAAAGCACTTCAAAGTCACTTTATGCATTTCCCAAAGTGGGCGTCCACTTTAGGGTTCCAAAAGGGATCAAAAATAAGAATCTTTAAAAGATTCTTTTATTAATGAAGTCTTCACAAGTTGGGCGCCCAAGTTGAGGGCCCAACTTCATTATTAAAAGACCACTTTTTAAACACAACGTTGTGTCAACTAGGTGGGGGTCTTTTTAATAACTTATTAATATAAAGTGACATGTTATTCACTTTATTTTATTTATTTTTATTAAATATTAAAGCCACACTTTAATATTCAATAATTATTCCAATTCCATCACCTGGCCATCCTGAACTGAGAACTGCTGTAGCCCACGCCACTGGTGATGCCGCCACGTGTCATGCCAACTGACAGTGCCTCCCTAAAATGTAGGGATACCTCCTAAAAAATAGGAATTTGACCAAAACTCCAAAAATGCTCCTGGAGGTCCCCTGATGCCTCCTGGTCAACTCTCGGTCAAACCCTAAAAAATAGGAACCCTTCCTAAAAAATAGGAAACTGTCACAAACTGACTGGAAAGGCCTGTAAAGCTCTGTGCCAAGCTACACTGCCTCTGGATAGGTCCCCTAACCACTCTGCTGACCTACGGGAACCCGGATAATAGGTCAACTCTCATGTCTCTGCTAGACAGCGCTAAAGAGGGGACATGACAGCTGCAATCTTGGCATTCAAAGAGATGCAAAAGCTTTAAGACCACCCACCAAATTCTTGCATTTGGCATACAGTTTTTTTGATACGTTCACTTAGGAGACATTTTGATGAGCTTATTTCGAAGAAACGAAAGACTAGATTTGTATTGAGATTCTGTTCACGGCAAATGTAGCAAAAAAATAGAGATTTTATTTCAGGAGAAGAAATGGCTGGCCAGGAGGTTAGAGAGTAGGGGAGAGGACCCAGTAGTGGAGCACCCTAACTTCACGCCTCTAAAAATCATATGTGGCAATTTCAAATCACTCCAAAAATTTTACAGTAGCTTACTTGGTAAGGCCCTTGCAACTAAGGTTTCAGGGCCACATCATCAAATATGATGCCACATCAGCATGCTTTTTGTTGAGGTGTCAAATAGTTCCTTAAAAAAATGGTGGACCAATAGGTGTGCATTAAGTCATGTTTTGTTGGTGGGCTGATGTGGCATCACATGATTGGTTGCTTTTTAAATCTAAAGGGCACATTTCATTCAATTATTAGTACTTATAGTAACACTAACAACCTTAAAGTCACAACTACTAGTACTAAAGTTTTAAAAATATTGGTCCTTAAATGCACATATACTATTTCAGCCATTGGAACTATCTCACCTATTGGGTCTTTTCCCTTATACAAAATCAAAGCCTCTTCACATTTAAAGTCAAATAATTATTCCCTGTCTTTAAAACAAAAATGTGAAAAAAAAATGCATTCAATTTGGTGAGTACACTTCCTTTTCCACCATTAATCAGATTGATCAGTGGAAAATTTGTTGTGCCATGAATTTTTCAAATGAAATATTGTTTAGAGCTCTAGATGGTTTACTCATTATACGATGTACTTGTTTTGCATTTGATAAACTAGGCTATTCATGGATGGGGGTCTCTATATCAAATTGCATTCATTCCATATATAGAAAAGAGAACCTATAACCCATTAGTTGTGCAATACTCCAAGCATGGTTTGCTTTGTAATATTGCTTGGATTTAATATAATTGATGTATCTTCTATGTTTAGATGCTTGGTGAAACTCTAGATTTTGGCCTTGTCTTTTAAATCTACTCGTGCATGGCTTAGCCCTGACTATTACAGCCAATCTTGTCCAAATCTACTGTGCATAGTTAGATCTACAGTAAAAGAAGCTGTGGCAAAAGAGCCTAGGATTGGTGCTTCAAGTTTTCAACTCCACTTTCATGATTGTTTTGTTCAAGTAAAATGTAATGTCCCTTTTTGGCATATACCTGATTTCTTGACCTGCAACAATAATAACTACTAGAAAAGGACATTAGAAATATTAAAGATCAATAAATTAAGATAATATTCAGTTCATAGCATTATTCATATTAAATTCATCTATCATAGCATAATTAATAATGAGATCAATACTTCATAACATAATCAATATTTGGTTCAATTCATCATAACACAATCCCTCAAGCCAATCACATAGTGAATTCCTTAGGAATACTTGCAAGTAGCAATATCAAGGCGGAGGCGGGTCATCCTTAATATTGTCGAGAGCATGTAAGGGGGTCATCCGCCTTGCAGCTCCCAGTCCACCTTGGAGGGCCATCCCTCCTTGATCAAGCTCAAGAGGGCCATCCTCTTTGATTAAGCTCAAGAGCATGGAAGGGCCGTCCTCCTCATCTCTTGGACTACTTGATGAGAGCATGAGAGGGCCATCCTCTTCATCTCTTGTGAACTTGGAAGGGCCATCCTTCCTACATGCAAACATCTCCCTGAATTCAAACCTAATTGTTTGGGAATTTGTTAGATGGTTGATACAGTGTACCTCTTGATGGATTTCAAGTTCAGTTCAAGGATTGCAATATATCCTTGTTTGCTGTTAATACTTGTTGCATATATATATATATATGACTTGATATATTTCCTTTTGCTTGATCCTTATATGACTTTCTTTCAATGAAGATAGCTTTCTTTGATTGCTAATTGATATCTCAGATATTCGATGATTTGATTGATTCAATAATAGAATCATAGAACAATAGAATGATAGAATAATAGAAGGATAGACTTATTATTATAGAATAATAGAATAATAGAATGATAGAAAGGTAGAAGAATAGAATGAAAGAATGATATAATAATAGAATGAAAGAATGACATAATTATAGAATGATAGAATGATGGAATTATAGAATGACAGAATGACAGAAGAATAGAATGAAAGAATGATATAATAATCGAATAATAGAATGATGGAATAACAGATTAATAGAATGAGAGGATGGCAGAGTTATAGAATGATAGAATGGCTGAAATAAGTAATTCTCTGCTGTATGTATTTCCATTCCTTCCCTTTATTTCCTTTTTCTCCATCTCTTTATGTGAGATTGGCCTATGGAACTCACTTTCTTCACAAAACTTCATACTATCATTTATACCTTCTAGGAGGAGCGATTTATGCTGAGAGACATCTTCATATACATCTGCATTTATTCTTCATACAAGGGCTGCATATAATATTCAATATTGATCTGAAAGACTCTTCCTAATTCTCTCCTCATAACCTGCTCCAAATCACTTTCATTATCATTGCATAACTCCCCTTTCAAATTACAGTTCCATCTCCTTTTATAACCCATTGTATCCCTCTTCAAAGGGTTGTGATATCTTCAAGGGAGACGACTTTCCCCAAGTGAGGCGACCTCTTTAATTGCTATTATTTTCTTTAAACTCAAGCACTACCATTAAATTAAACATAAGCGCTAATATTTAACTCATAAGAAGTCGGCCTTAGTTTCCAATCTCTTTTAATACACTTTTAATCAGCCCTTTGGAAGGAGTCGGCCATAATTTATTGGATACTTCTTTGTAATGTCCCAGGCAGGGCATTACAGTTCACCCTACCCAAGATTGCTTGTCCTCAAGCAATCGCCAACCAGGATCAAATCAATTTTGTAAATTTGTAATTTCTAGACATTGATTGTCTTTGAAGAATTGTTGTTAGCATACCCGCCTCAATCCAATTGCCAACATAGTCCTTTAGGGTCATAAGGTGGATATCATTCTCTAAAGTATGAGGGCAATTTATTGTCTGATATTCTTTTGGTTCATGTACTTGTATTTCCTAATATCCCTCAACAACAAAACCAAGAGTTAGTAATTTGCAATGTCTATGATTTAAGTCTTAAGACAAGTTTTCTCTCATCCCCAGAGAGAAGAAACCAAAGACATCTTTAGACTTTAATAGACATCAAATTTCCATAGTCCATAATGATTGTAGTTCAGTGTTTTAGGATTTAACTGTGTGCAAATTTTTTCCTCAAAAGGAAGCATAGTTTGAAACATCTTGCATAGTTTGAAACCAAGAAAAGGAAGCATCAATACTTCCTTTGTTGAGGGTGAGTGGCACGAAGAGTTGATCAAAATCTCTCATGGGTGGCCTACCACAGAGGTACCTGAAATGAAGCATTAGTGAATACCAGTATGGATGCCCCTTTCTTTTGGTGATTCTGATGGCAAAGTTTTCGGGGCATTATATTTTATTGAGTATAGCTTTCGACATTTGTACCTCATATTACAAATAGAAATGGTAGTGCAACACACTATTGGGGCAAAAAATATAAGTCCGTATGTATTTCCAAGAAATTAAGAGAAGAATTGGATGATCAAAGACTTTGGTTCCAAGCCTAGCCAACAAGGATAGGGAAATTGCAGAACTCAGAGTTGCCAATGAGAAGGCGAAAGCTCAACTCATGGAGGCAGTCCAAATGGTTAAAAGTTCTCGGAAGTGAGAACTCTTGGTGACTCACCATTTGAAGCAAAGAATAGAGAAAGTTTACAAATTACGCTTCTCACCACTATACCTCCAGGGATGTCTCCTCTCCCCACCTCCCCCAATAATGTTTTGTAATTTGTTCTTTGTTGTGTGGAAGATGACTTTTATTCCAATTCTAGACGAATGTGAACAATTCCTTTCATTCATATATGTTTATGCTCTTATACAAAAACTACAGTACAGGGAGTATCATCAACCTGTGGTCCCTTCCTTGACTAAAGAGGACCTTTATAGATCCTTTGACGGTTTCCCAAAGATTGCAACTGTTGGCAACTAACACAAAACTATATCCTTTTACTACCACAAGTCGACAAGGCACAAATGTACCGTCAGGAATAATTGAGTACATAAAACATAACTACAACAATTAATACGTACTACACCAGCCCTGCCTCCCCCTCCCCCAACTCCCCCCCCCCTCCCCCAGCTCCCCCCCCCCCCCAAGAAAATAAAAAGTCGTCTTCCAGACGACAAAGAACAAATTACAAAAGATTATTGGGGGGGGGGGGGGGGAGGAGACATCCGTGGAGGTATAGTAGAGATTGAAGAAGAGGGAGTGGAGTGGTGAGAAGTAGCCACACATAATTTTTAAACTTCCTCTATTCTTTGTTTCAAATGGTGAGTCACCAAGAGTTCTTGCTTTTGAGAACTTTTAGCCATTTGGATTGCCTCCATGAGTTGAGCTTTTGCCTTCTTATTGGCAACTCTCAGTTTTGCAATTTCCCTGTCCTTGTTAGCTGTCATGTCCCCTCCCCCTATGGGCTGACTCCATTGTAATCTTTGAGCACCAACTCATTGATAATTGGAAATCAATTACAAGTTTAATGTTTTCGGGAAGAAAGTTTAGAGGTTGTCTTCTTTTTACTCAATTGACTACACTGAGAAATAGACGGGAGAGCAAGAATACTTATATCTCCGATATGACATTACAATGTTACATACACCCAGATCACACTTGTGGATTGCTTTACCATTGGTAAGGTGGTTGGGTGAATACACAAGGGATTCGCAGCAATAAAGCGTCCTCACACAGACCTGTTTATAGTTCGCAGCATCATTAATTTGTTGCAAGTCTCCCACACCCAATATTCACGCCTTTTGGAAGGGTGAAATGGAAACCTAGGCTACTACTACAGATTTCAGCCATTGCAGGCCTAGCACATGTTTACCGCAATATGGTGTGTTTCACAAAATATGAAGTAAACAGAATTAAGTAGTATAGTGCATAACACAGAGCATGAAATTATAACAGCATTGCACAGAATAAAGCATTGTTCCCATTCATTGAATATATCAGTATTACACTACAATCTTACAATGCTGTGGGGTCGCCCCGACTACAAAGTATTAAGCCAATATATAACTTGGCCAAGGTTGGTTGAGATACCAACCGTTGGCAACGACTCTATAACTATCCAACCGTCGGGGTTAATTCCCAATAACACTCCTAACATAACAACACTAATTAATTTATGATTATTTATTTGGCCGACTACGACCGACTACAATTATGACCGACTACATCATCCCCCCCACAAAATTAGTCGTCTTCCAGACGACAGAAAACCATCAAGTGACATTAAGTAAGCTTTTGCCGAAAACAATGCTGAAGTAGGAGCTGTGTAAAAGTAGAACCAACACATTTGGAACACCTGCCAGTAGACCAACCAACCAAGGGACCCAATCTGATAGCACACTGAATGCTGCGAATGTTGCACCCCATTACTCACTGGACCAAGATAGTACTAATTTGATGGGGGTTTGGGGGCAACGCCCCCAACAGGGTCGAGGGGCAGCGCCCCTCGTGGGGGTTTGGGGGCAGCGCCCCCAGCAGGGTCGAGGGGCTGCGCCCCTCGCGGGGTCCGGGGGCAGCCAAGCCCAAAATAACACCTTCAAAACCATTTGGACCTTCATTGCGCACATCATTTTTCTAACAAAATCGAACACTCGTCTGCAATCTTCTTGCCCTTGTCCATTATCCAATTTTGAGTGCCAAAGTGCCGATACCAAGCCGATGCTGAGCCGATGCCAAGCCAATGCTAAGCGGATGCTTTCTTTTCCCCTGACGGTCGACCTCGAGAATGCCAAGAGAATGCAAAATACAGACGAATTTGCCAAGTCCCAACTGACAAGTACGGTTGGCTTAGTACGACCTCACCTTTTCTTTTTTCTTTTTTATGCCAAGTACGGCCTTTTTATTCTTTTCTTTTTTTGGCTGGCTGGCCGTACGTCGTACGACCAGTGTATGGCGTATGACTTAGCCGTACAGCGTGGTCGTACTTCGTACGACCAGCGTACGTCGTACGACCAGTGTACGACATACGACTTAGCCGTACGGCGTGGTCGTACGTCGTACGATCAGTCATACGACCAGCGTACGTCGTACGACTTGACTTTTGTTTTTTGTTTTGTTTTGTTTTGCCCGGTCGTACGGCCTGATCGTACGTCCTACGGACTGCCTTAATTAATATTTATATATATATATTTTACGCTTTTTCCAATTTTTTCAAATTTTTCTGACATTTTATTTTTTTCGTCTTTTCCATGTCAAACTGACTCTGATTTGTCTATTTTTCTCCGACGGGGTCCACGTTCGATCTGCAACTCTAACTTTATTGATTTTATACTCGTCTGCAGAGATCGGAATTATTGCCAGAATTGTTGTCTTTCGAAAGCCACATACTACGTTCGGCAAATTGTCCAACTTTTTAACATCATTTTTTCTCTATTGCTTTTCACCGATTGCCAAAAAATTGCAAGTCGGCTAAAATACTCTATAGTCCTTATTCCTTCTGTATGGTCTCTTTATGGCCGGCGTTTTCAATTCTAGGTTCCCGTCGTTAGTTCCATCACCCCGTTTCACCTTGCTTGCCAATGGCTCCTCATACCTGATCACCTTGTCTGGTTCAAATTTATGTGCAAGTGTATTATTTATCTTCGATTCACCCTCTGTATATTCTTTCTGTGCCTCTCCTGGTCGACTTGTCTCTGCCACTATTTGCTCTGTTGCTTTCGGCTGATTATTGCCTTCCTCCCCTTTGTCACTCATTACTGGTTCCTTCTTACCAATTGGTCAAGTGTTTGTCAATCCATCAAGTGCTTCATTCGTGAACAATGTTTCACTCGTCGACCTAGAGTTGCCCAGACTTTCACTCGTCGGCCTAGAGTTGCCGAGAGTTTCACAGTTGCCGAGTGTTTCACTCTTCGACCGAATTTTGCCAAGAATTGCACTGCCATGACTTGCACTACGAGGACTTGTATTGTTCATCGGAGAGCTCTCGCCGACTTCTTTTATTGAAATCATATTACATTCCGGTTGAAAGAACTCGTAATCTTCCATCTGCCAGTGGAATAACCCGCTAAATGATTTTGTCTCATCTTCTAAGCATTCCTGTAATTCCAGCACCCCTTTATCATCGGGCTCCATTGGCCCCTTCCCACCTTCTGTCAAGTTCCCTTCATCCGAGTCAGAATCTGACACCAACTCTTCACTGACGATTTGTGTCTTCAAATCAATGACAAACTTCTTACGTCTATTTTCTATGGACAGAGTGTTTTTCTTCCAGTTGTGGTTGGCCTTGGCGGCTATTAGCCATCCTCGGCCGAGTAATGCATCGTACGACACATTATGTGTTGTTATGACTACAAAATTTAACAAAAATTGCTGGGTACCGATTCTTACTTTTTGAGCCATTAGCACTCCCAGCGCCTTGATCCCGTGCTGGTTGGCTCCCACTAACTGGAAGTTTTGTGGCCATAGAGTAGGCTTCCTGAGGCTCTTCCAGGTTTCTTCTGGTAGTACATTTACTCCGGATTGGCGTCAACTATGGTATTTGTCAAATTTCGTCCAAGGATTTCCATATGTACTACGGCCGGTTTCTTTCCAGTATCAATCGCCAGCAACCTCAGGTCGAGTACTTGTTCTCCCGTTGGCGGTGGTTCTACTATAACATCTTTTGTTGTGTGGGCTTGGCCTTCGTGCGAGTTGTCTTCCATTACCTTGGATATTGCTATTTTTAACTGAGGCAAGCTTTGGAGGAGGTCTACCAATTTAATTGGTATGGTAGCTTGTAGTACTTGGCTTGTTATGTTCTTGTTCGATTCTGATCGTAGGGTTGCGGTTGCCTTTTTGTCTGAGTTCCTCCGTTCGGTTTTCATGGCAGCTTCCACTTCCTTTCGTGCCTCACGGAGTCTTTCTTTTTCCGTACGGGGATTTGGATAAGTGGCCTTTTTCCACTGTGCTCGAGTGATAGCAAGGATTTCATCATTTTCCTTGAGATTGATGAGGTTCACCCCTTTCTGCTTCGGACAGTCTTTTTCTTTGTGATCTCTAGGCCCACACCACTTGCATAATGCATTTATTGTGTTCTGATTGTTGTTCGGGCATTCTCTTGCAAAGTGTCCCCACTCGTTGCACTGCCGGCACTGTATCATAGATCGCCCTTTGCTGTCGTACTGCAATCTGTTTCTCGGACTTCTATTGCTTTGGTAACCTCCAAGGGATGCATGGCTATTGTACTGGGGCTTTGGTGGTGTGTTCGGCGGTGTTGACGGTTCTCCTTGAGTGAAGAGTACTTGCGTACCCCTTGCTTTCAGATTGTATGGGCATTCCTTGATGGAATGTCCCATCACTTGGCAGATATCACAAAACAATTTTTTCAGACAATTTGCCTTTGTATGACCTTCCCCCTTGCAATCTGTACACCACAGTTCTCTGGCTTCCCTCGTACTCTCCTTGTCAGCCTTCAGTTCTTTCATCATTCTCATCATGTCCTTCCTGAGTGCTTGCACGGTCTTGGACTCACTGTCGCTGTTGTCATCCGTACTATCATCATCGTTCGTCTTCCTTTTCCCTCGAAAGGATATTTTATTTTCACTCTATATCCATCGCTCGATTGTACGCTTCATCGTATGATGACGGAGGCACGACTTTCATTTTCTTTCTCAGCGATGGACGCAACCCTTCGATGAACCATCGCTTCTTCAGCCCGTCGGCCGGCTGAGTCTCCAGTTTTCCCAACAATTTGTTCAGTCTCCGGTTGTAGGTTCGCACGTTCTCGTGTTTCCCTTGCTTCGTATTGTAGACCTCCGCTACAATTTCACTGTCATCCCTCAGAAGTTTGAATTCGTCTTGGAATGCCTTCTTAAGTAATCTCCATGATGCCCTGTGTGCTTGGGCCAACTCTGTGTACCAGTCGATGGCACTATCTCTCAGTGTCGCTGGAAATGCTTTCAGCCAGTAGTCCACATCATCTTGCCCATTGGCTATCCAAATCGTCTCGCACGTCTTACAATGTCGTACTGGATCTTCTGACCCATCCCCCGTAAATTTTGGCAGCTTTTGCCTCTCGGCTAGCAGAGTCACCATCCTTCCCCGATGCCCTCCTTGTGCATTGGACCTGACTGGACTGGTTCTCTCGCAACGTCCCGGTGCGTCACTTGCACTCTCGGCCACGTTCAAGTCTTCCCCACGTCCTCTGTCAGCGTCCTCTACACCTTGAGTCTCCTCGGGTTCGTTTTGATACTCCCTCTGCCCTGGGGTCTTAGGCTCAGATTTTCCAACTCTCGGCCCTTCGTCGTCCGATATGGATAACTCTCCGATGTGGCATATGCTGTTTTCAATTTCTTCTATCAATTCATTTTCATTCCTTTTTTCTTTATTTGTCAGCGGTGACTTGAAAATTCCTTCGTTGGCATGATGATGTTCATTGACAATTTGTCTCAGTGTTTTCCTTCGTTCTTCTTGTTCCTTTAATCTCAATGATCTTCGTGTTCTTTCCTCTGGGGTTTCATGCCCACTTGGTACTCGATTCTTATCCTTATTGAGTTGAATGGGCATTAATTGCTACTCGGGTGAGGAGATGGTCGACCTCTTGGTTGACGTGCATTTGATCCCAGATGACCGATTGCAAACTGCAGAGGTCTTCCGTCAGAGCGTCTTGATCCTCGTTTGTTTGTACTGGCTCTTCGGTCGGCTGCCCCATCACGATGCCATCTTCATTGTGTTTTTTTTTTTTGGACCCTGGTTACACCCGACGGTTTGCTTGTTTCTGACGATGCCACTTGTCCGATGGTTTTCGACGACTCAACTTGTCATCGATAGCCAACTTGTCATCCGATGGTCTCAACTTGTCACCCGATGGCATCGGACAACTCAACTTGTCATCGACTTGTCACCCGATAGCATCAGACGACTCAACTTGTCATCGACTTGTCACCCTCGACCCGTTTTCGAACTGGCAACGGCACCAAATGTTTACCGCAATATGGTGTGTTTCACAAAATATGAAGTAAACAGAATTAAGTAGTATAGTGCATAACACAGAGCATGAAATTATAACAACATTGCACAGAATAAAGCATTGTTCCCATTCATTGAATATATCAGTATTACACTACAATCTTACAATGCTGTGGGGTCGCCCCGACTACAAAGTATTAAGCCAATATATAACTTGGCCAAGGTTGGTTGAGATACCAACTGTTGGCAATGACTCTATAACTATCCAACCGTCGGGGTTAATTCCCGATAACACTCCTAACATAACAACACTAATTAATTTATGATTATTTACTTGGCCGACTACGACCAACTACAATTATGACTGACTACAGCACATATTTATATGTGTAAGTACAGGTTCAGATCAGGGACGAGGATTGTAGATTAATAATTGTGCAGTATGTTATTCCAATTTGCAAATTGCGGGACATTGAAGCCACCTGAGTCTTACACAAGTAGCAATATTTATACCTGTTCATCTTGATTTAGAAAGCCGATTCCTGCTACATCTTATACAGTAAACAACATTAACAAAGTGGGGAGGAATTTACACATCAACGTGTCAAGGAGGATATCATAGATCACTGCCAGGTGCAAGTGCAAGTTTGTGTATGTTGAGAAATGATTTGTGTTAAATCAAAATTAAATTGTAATTATTCAAAGGGCAGCGGGTATGTCTCTTCCAAAGGGTGGTTGTCATGAAATGATGTGACTCTTCCACATTTTAAATATAAAAGGAGAATCGTTGCATTTGGAAAGATAAGGAAGCAAGAAAAGAGAAGGTAATCATTCAAGTTTACAACAGACCTGAAGATAAAAAGATATATAAAAGAATTACGGCAGAAATATATATATATAACATAACACTATTTATTGAAAGACATGAAGTGATCAGCAAGAGAATATATATAAGGCAGAAAGGAAATAATCAGCAGTGATATCTATATGCCCTAATTGATAACAGCAGAGAATTATTTATTGCAGCATATATATATATATATATATATATATATATATAACATAACACTCTTTATTGAAAGACATGAAGTGATCAGCAAGATAATATATATAAGGCAGAAAGGAATATATCAGCAGTGATATCTATATGCCCTAATTGATAACAGCAGAGAATTATTTATTGCAGCATATATATATATATAACATAACACTATTTATTGAAAGACATGAAGTGATCAGCAAGAGAATATATATAAGGCAGAAAGGAAATAATCAGCAGTGATATCTATATGCCCTAATTGATAACAGCAGAGAATTATTTATTGCAGCATATATATATAACATAACACTGTTTATTGAAAGACATGAAGTGATCAGCAAGAGAATATATATAAGGCAGAAAGGAATATATCAGCAGTGATATCTATATGCCCTAATTGATAACAGCAGAGAATTATTTATTGCAGCATATATATATATATATAACATAACACTATTTATTGAAAGACATGAAGTGATCAGCAAGAGAATATATATAAGGCAGAAAGGAATATATCAGCAGTGATATCTATATGCCCTAATTGATAACAGCAGAGAATTATTTATTGCAGCCATTCTATCATGCTATAATTCTATTAATCATTCTATCATTCGATAATTCTATCCTTCTATGATTCTATTATTGAATCAATCAAACCAGCAAATATCTGAGGTATCAATTAGCAATCAAAGAAAGCTATCTTCATTGGAAGGAGATCATATAAGAATCAAGCAAAAGGAAATATATGAAGTATCTATATTGGCTATACCACAAGTGTTAACAACAAAGAAAGATATATTACAATCCTTGAACCGAACTTGAAAGAGGTACTTTAACCCCATGAGTCATCACATTTGGAATGAATGTGAAAAGCAGCATTGGTCCCCTCATCAAGTAGGCCACCCCAAGTTGGATGGACGGGAGTTCTTGCCACTTGTGGGCCAAGGGGGGAATTATCTAGGATGGACATACCCGCCCTTGGGCTTGATTGAGGAGGACAAAGAAATGCATATTAGGGGACAAGCAGCAACACTGGTCCCTTCATCAAGTAGGCCACCCCAAGTTGGATGGACGGGAATTCTTGCCACTTGTGGGCTAAGGGGGTGAATTATTCGGGATGGACGTACCCGCCCTTGGGCTTGGTCGAGGAGGACAGACTCGCAACGCCCTATAGGCTTTCTCATAGAATTTCATTATGTGGTTGACCATTGGGAATAACCCTGAAATGATTATATGTCTGCTTCGTGTATGATGTGTATATTTTGTGCTTGTTAATATATGTATTGATCTCACTATTAATTATGCTATGATAGATGAATTTAATATGAATGATGCTAAGAACTGAATATTATCTTAATTTATTGATCTTTAATATTTCTAATGTCCCTTTCTAGTGATTATTATTGTATGCAGGTAAAGAAATTAGGAATATCCTACAAGGGGACATTACATTAGCCAACTTAGTCTTTTCCAATTTTGTGAGTTGAGTCTGCTGTGCAAGCAGGGCTCGGAACTGAAGTCTTTGATCGTCTAGTTCTCTTAATTTCTTGGAAGTACTTATGGACTCATCAGTTTCTGCCCCAATAGTGCATTGCACTGTTATTTTTGTTTGTAGTATGAGGTACAAATATAGAAAGCTATACTCAATAGAATATAATGCCTCCAAAATTTTGCCGTCAGAACCACCAAAAGAAGGGGGCATCTGTATTGGAATCTGTCGAACACACAAAAGTGTTGGGGGGGGGGGTGAATCAATACATATTCAAATTCTTTTTTTTTTAAATGCATTCAATCCAAACTGAACATTTAAACCAAATGAATCATAAAAGCACATACACACATGACACCAGATTTACATAGAAACCCAAGATGAGAAAAACCACGGTGAGCAAGCTATTTGGATCTACTCTCCAAATCCAACCTCGCAAATAAAATAAAGTGTTACAATGAGTTTTATGGGCACCAACCCAATGTTGAACACAATGGGGTGTCGAGAGGGGGGGTGGTGAATTAGCACACTTAAAAAATTTACTTAAACATTTCCTGATAAAACTGAATAACTTTGAAAACATGAAGGAAAATATGCAATTCAATGATCAACACATAACACTAGAGATTTTATGTGGAAAACCCTACAATAGGGAAAAACCACGGTGAGAAATAGCTCACAATATATTATGCTCATTGCAGAAATATTACAACATTGTTTTAGGGCTCCAACCCAAGGAAGCAACTACTCCCTTAATACAATTTGATTTAGGGCTACAACCCAGGGAAGCTACTACTCCCAGAATGCTCAGCTCACTGCTATTGAATTTACAATGATGTAGATATATGGACTGCTATGAAAAACACATTTGTTGTATGCTGATGATGCAGTTTGCTATTCTTGCCCAGTACTTGTCTTCAAACTGATTCTGTGCATTTCATATCTTTTACCTCTGCTCTGCTATGTGTATATTCACCTCAATCACCTTACAAATGAGTTGTATCTTTTATGTATATCCTTCGCAAGGTCTTGAAACATAAGTTAGGTCTGCAACAAGGGTAAAACAGAGTGTAACGTGTAGCTTAACATCAGTCGGCCAAACACATATAGAATGATAGTAAGATTTGTTGCGGACCTTAAGGCCTTATGAAAAACATTTGAGAACATCACTTGATACCTTTCATACTTAGAGAAACCGATTTCATACTAAACACTGTTTGCTGTTCATCATTCAACTATCGGGGAGAGACCAAGAACACACTGTGGACTGAAGAATCAATCATATACCAACTCAAGCACATCCATACATCTTACCAGATAAGTATCATGCCAACCTATGCATCCGCAAGACAGGAAATACATCAATTTGTAGAGAACAGGGTTTTCCGGACCTTAAGTAATGCTTCAGAACCCAAGAAGTGGAGTTGCGGTGAAGTGTAGGCCCTGAAATCTTTTGGACATGATCAATAATGTCAACTCATTCATCTCATTGGATCCACACACCCTTTTATGGAGTTTCTAGAGGAATTTAGAAGTGGCTTGGGTGTTTTGCAGCTCCGGAAGACAGTTATGCTTGAACTCTGCTTGCAGACAAAAATACTTAATGCGGTACGGGAGAATAGATAATATTTGCATGCGGATCATACCTGATACATTGTGGACCATGTGGAACCTCCGCATAAGCTCTGATGATAGACTTATGTATGTTTCACTTTCTGTAGAACTTAACTTGTTCACTCTGGTTTCGGGATACAGTGTGCTACCTTTATTACTTGAGTACTACCTCTGTGGACCACTAGAACACTTGAAACTTTGTTAAGGCATGTAACATACTGATCTTAGTCACTCCTTGAAGCCGCATGACAAACAGACTCTTCCTAGGAATGCAGAGCATTCCATTGGGTCTTCATCACTGCTTCACTCTGTCAGGACATATGTCGATACTTTTTCAATCATAACTTTCACAACGGAAAGAGAAATGATCTGAAACTTTGAAAATAACGCTTTCCCTGTCATATTAACATAATTCCATAACCGCATATCTATATCTGCAAATGCGGAGGAATCCGGAGCATTTCATTTAACCTTCATCATCACATCATACTGTCTAAACATGATCCAGAACTCAATCACTTATCTTTCACTGCGGAGGAGAGTACAATTTGAAACTTTAGATTTGGCATTTTTACATCATACTTAACTTGACTCTTGAACCGCATGACTAAATCTTCAAGATTAGAGGAATGCGGAGCAATCAACCTTCACTGAACCAACACTGTCTTCAACCTTGTCAGCAGAAAAACACACATCCAATAATCAAAACACCATGAAACTTGGAACACACATGATTTGACAGTGTAAGAGGCTATGTTCCAATCCACAGAAGCTGAACATAAAAATGAAGGAAATGTGGAGGAATCTTCTAAACAGTCTCTAAAGAATAGTCAACCTGCAACAGAGACAAATACTATTTCCGGAGGCCAAATCTTCTTTGTATCAACACCTGCATCTCAGGAGCAGTAGGATAGATCATACAATATACTTTAAGCCATCAAGAACACATCCTCAATATCAGCATCATATCTTGTCCTCTTAGTGCTTTTAATTCCCATATTAATAAGGCTTCATCCTCTATTCTTCTTTAATCATGGATATAGCGTTAGACTCAACTCTGCATTGATCAGGTCATGAGCTTTCTTTCCTTACTTTCTCCTTATATGACAATGTCATTACTCAACATCCTTTCTCATCCTTATGACAGTGTATGACAGTGTTGACATCAATGACAACAACCTTAGGCACCATGTGTGTAACAATCTCCCCCTTTGGCATTGATGGCAACACACACCTACACTCTCTCCCCCTTTGACATCAAGGACAAAGGGATTCAACACCTACCTATTCTCCCCCTTTGATCAATAGTCATGTGTCTGCAGCCTTTATCTTGCAAGCTCCCCCTATCATCAGTCACCACTACCTGCTCCTCCTAAGAGGTAGCCATCATCAGTCCAGGTTAAAGATATGGCATGAACTCCCCTTGGACAGATGCATCACTATGCATCCTTAGTAAGAAGAGGTAGGGGCAATTACCCCTAACCTCTGCCGGAGATCCTCAAATGTGTCCTTTGCAAGAGCCTTTGTGAAAATGTCTGCAATCTGATCCTTGGTTGGAACATATTCCAATCTTACTTCCTTCTTTGCAACCTTCTCTCTCAAAAAGTGATACCTGATTGCTATATGCTTGGTTCTAGAATGCATTACTGGATTCTTGGAAATATTGATAGCACTTGTATTGTCACATAGAATAGGAATAGGCTCATCATGCAATACCTTGATATCCTTCAGAGTTTGCTTCATCCACAACACTTGTGTGCAGCAGGAGGCTGCTGCAATACATTCTGCCTCTGCAGTTGATGAGGACACTGAATCTTGCTTCTCGTTTCTCTTGGCCTTCACTTTAGCACTTGCAGTGACCCTTTTGTTTGTTACAGTCCAGGAAAACAGTGTCTGCTACAGCCATGAATAACCGAATGGAAAGCTTTTTAATTCCTTTTCCTTTTCCTTATGTTTTTGTCACTGTCACTATCGTTGTCACTTTCATCCTCAGAGTCAGATGTCCTAGCCCTTTTGTTTCTTCTTGTTTTTTTTTTTTTTTTCATATTCACTGTCATGCTTTGAATTGTTTTTCTTTCTTGTTCGCTCCTTCCTCCTCTTACGGTCAGTTTCACTTTCAGAATCTGAATCTGATGAATCAGAATCTGATGAACCTGATGAACTAGAAGAATCGTCATTAGAGGTCGATTCATCTGACTCAGGGATAGACTTTTGCTGCTGCATTATAAGTCTTGGCATATTCTTCAAATACTCATGTAAACTCTCAGTGATTCCTCCAAGACCAATGGAAGTGAAGAAATTGATAGCAAACTGTGAATTTTTGGGATTGTCCTTTGAAAAATTGAATCAAAGGACTCTTGCATTGTCAGATCATTCAACCTTTCATTAAGCAACAATATACCAAGTTGCTCTGCCAGCTCCTGGAAGAGAATAAAAAATTTGGGAAGATGAAGTAGTATCCTCCTCTGTGAGACGTATATAAGCAAGACAATGCCATGGAAGAGCATCCGTGCCAAGTAAGTAGGCAAAAATTTTGCAACATTACGCAGTTTATTTGTTTCCAGCCTATGGATCATAGAGTACTGTTGTACAAAACACTTATCAAAAAATTCATGATAAATTTTGTTGATCATACAGAATCTTTGCCCAAGAAGACCATAATAACGAAGATATGTTCTCCCTTGACTGCAACATTCTAATAGCATGATGCATAATTCCATCTTTTGACCAGGTTCAAGCTTGATCTTTAGTAACTTATGACCAGCTTCCTCAAAATCAACACTTGACATGATTGTCAAGTAAATTGTGCGCCTTAAATTGACCAAGTCTGTCTCATCTTGTATTCTTAGTGCTTCCTCGCTTTACTCTTCTTCATCGTCATCATCATCTGAATCATCACCTGAATTATTATCCCCTTCTGCTTCATCGGAAGAAGCATCTCCAAGGATATCTTTTGTCAGTTTTTTATAGGCCGTCTCATGCTCTATGAACTCGGGATCTGGCTTGAAAACATCCAAACGAGCTTCTTGATCAAGTTCATCTTCTAGGAAAATTTCATGTGTTAACTGATCTTCTTGCTCTACAAGGTCTAATTCTGCATGCACAGCCGGATGACCCTCAAACTTGGCTTTGCGAATTGCAAAAAGACCTTCAATCAAAAACTGTACTCGTTTGTCAATTTCCCCTCATGGAGAATACCTCTAAATCATTCAAAAATCCCATAGAGACCTTTTGGTGAAAGGTCTTGCAACAAAGACCCACATTCTTTCACAAACCCAACAGCAACCTCTACACTATCATCTGTAAGATTCTCTAGTAAAGGGGTTAGAAGTTCCAAGGCAATGATCTCGTGAGCAACTTGTTGATTCACTAAATGAGCTATGAATTTTGCTGCTGCTATCAACATGTGCTTGTCATTGCGTTTGTATGCCCTCTTGAGCTGCAAAATAATTCTTTGCAAAAGCAGATTGCCAACTTCAGGAAACTTTGTATTTACCACAGCAACCAAGGCAGCAAAAACATCTGTAAATCCAGGGGATGCCATTTGGGATATTAGACAAGACCTTGTTCACTAACCCATTGATACTCTTTCGAAGGGCATCCCAAGTCATGCGCTGGTATTCCACACTGAAGACTTCTCTACATATTTTAAATTATTGCAGATCTGCATTCTCAAGAATGTGCTTTCACAAAGGAAAAGAAGCCACTCTTTCATTGCTCAAAGGCAATTTGCATTTCCTACATGCACAACTTATCAAAATAAGCTTATTAACATGTATGTCAAGTGTTGAAGCAGGCAGTCATATGTTTCACCAAATGCAACAAACAGGTCACCAACCCGATCAGTTCACATTTTCTATTGTGCTCCCAGGCCATGCCAAAATGGGAACTTTGGAACAGGGCATGGACATCCATCAAAGCATAAAGGATAGAGGAATTCTGTCAGATGTTGTAGCTGCCACTGCCCAGTTAGACATGTATGCAAAATGTAGAAGCGTGCACAAGGCACGTGAGCTGTTTTGCTCCTTTTACATTTGGAAATTTGTACAACTTTAAGGAGTTCTCAAGAAATATGGTCTCATGGAATGCAATAATTGCAGGATACACACAAAATAGATTTGTTGAAAAGGCTTTACGAATATTCAAGAAAATGCAGTTGGCAGGTGTAAAATTAGACTCTGCAACCTTTGCCAGCATTCTCATAGCCTTTGCAAATGGGAGCTTTGGAACAGGGTATGGCATCTATCAGAGTATAAAGGAAGGGGCATTGTTGTCAAATGTTGTAGTTGCAAGTGCCCTGGTAGACATGTATGCAAAATGTAGAAGAATAGGCAAGGCACATGAACTTTTTGACAAAATGCCTCAAAGAAATGTGGTCTAATGGAATGTCATGTTTACAGGATATGTTCAACATGGGTTTGCTAAAAAGGCCATAGAAACTTCTAAGCAAATGCAACTGATGGGTGTAAATCCAAACTCCTTAACCTTTGCCAGCATGTTCCCTTCTTCTGCTCAAATTGGAACTTTGGAAGTGGGTGTGGACATGCATCAAAGCATAATTGAAAGTGGATTTTTTGAAAGCATAATTGATCGCCACAGCCTTAACAATAATTTATGCACAAAATTCAATGAAGACGAATTTATACATAAATTCTGATTAAGTTTCTTTGTAGCTTATATTGTGTGGATGAGATATGGAGTTCCTTGTAGTTTTCTATGGTGTTCTCTAAAGTGGCTCAAATTTCCAAATGTGTAAGGTGCAGATTAATTTCAGAGAGCTTGGAGTGCATGTATATCGTCGCATACAATATGTTTGACAGAAAATTTGAGTTTGAGTGACTCTAGGCATTTCTTTAAAACATATGTACATATATACATATGCATCATATATGTACATACATATTTATCATATAGATATATATGCATGTTTGGAAATTTGATCAACTTCAAACAATTGTTAAATACATATGTATGCACATTGCATCATATATATATGACAGTTTATGCAATTTTTGGTTAATTAGCCAATAGGCTTTTAGTGTGAGCTTCAGTGCCAAAATGGCCAGAAATGTTGTCTCATGGCGTGAATTTTATGTTGTCTCATGCCAAAAAAAAATCCATGCCGGAAAATTTTTGAAACTTGTCAACTGTCCTCATGCTGGGAAAAAAATCATGTCAGAATAAGTCTCATGTTGTTTAATGTCTCCTGCTGGACACTCTGGGATTTCTCTTTTATATTTTTTCAGAGGAAAAGGAAAGGGAAAACGGTTGAAAGCAAATAGCTCAGGCGAGCATATCAAATTGCAAGATTTGAGGTGAGCTGAAGGGGAGTGCAAACAGAAAAAAAAAGAATCACCTTCTGAGGAAGAGACTGTTATTTTATTTTTGAACTGTCACCTGATATTTCTCCCATTCGCAATGCCTGACAGTTAAATTTTCAGGGAGAGCTGTTATTTTATTATTTGAACTGCCAGCTAATATAGTAAAGTTTCAATATTGACTCCTTGTATGAAAATCTAGTTAAATAGCTCCTTTAGCACCAGCTCCTGTTCTGTCACTTGGATCAACTGCGATTCCTGGTTATATGGTATAGATATGTGGGCTAAATTTGATGGCTGCTGTATTTATGCACTTTTGCCTTTAAATAGTAAAACACAAATAAAAAAATTGGAACACTGTATTGCACGTAAGGGGAAATTTTTGGGCAGGCTCCAAAATATTTTAGAGTATTATATTTGTAATTTTGTACATATATCCAGTGTATGGTGTTTCCTTCTTTAACCATGGTATTCCTTAGCATTTGAAAGATAACATTTAAAA
This sequence comes from Cunninghamia lanceolata, assembly GCA_027924645.1. Classification (NCBI taxonomy): domain Eukaryota; kingdom Viridiplantae; phylum Streptophyta; class Pinopsida; order Cupressales; family Cupressaceae; genus Cunninghamia; species Cunninghamia lanceolata. Next base: position 4,348,419 of record BSBN01000918.1, on the reverse strand, counting down.
GGGATAAAAGTGCATACCCTGTAGTTTTAAATCTCTGTTTTATTACACTTTGCACAGAGGTCCTTAATGCATTGCCATGGCACTTGATTTGACCTATACGATGCGTGAACTGACTCCTACCTGGCATCCATCAGCCATTTGCCACTTCCGATCACAACCTTCACAAAAACTTATGCACAAAAACTGATAAAGAATAATTTATGCACAAATTCTCTCTTGAATGATTTCTAAATGCGATTAATTTGTAGCTTATATTGTGTGGATGAGATTTGAAGTTCCTTGGTGGGTGTGGCTCTGCTAACTTATTGAGATCTATTGAGATCCAGGATCATTGCTCATAGATGAAAATTCTATCGAAATATCCATATAAAATGAATGTCTGTGGTTCAATTTGCTTTTTGCTTCATTTGAATTGTGCATTGAATGGTTTTCTGGAAGGAAGCTTTTGTTTGGACCCTGTCAAAAGTGAGCCTAACATCCTTATGATTTTATTATATTTTGCAGGTTACTTTACCTTATGAAAAAATTGGCCTAGGTACCTTACCTTGTGAAGATAATTGGTCCAGCTGCTGTATTGAATTGCTCATTTTGTGGGTCGAAGAAAATTGTTGTATTTTGCAGGTTTATTCACCTTCTGAAGAAAATTGTTCCATGTACATTTTTCTTTTGAAGAAAATCGGATTGCATACATCTTGATTTATTTTCAAATTAATTGCTGTATTATAGAATATGTATGCTTGTGCACATTGGACCATTGGATTGAATGGTCCTGCTTTTCACGATATACTTGCAGCTGCATTCCCTATCTTAAGTTCTGGCATTGCTAGAACTTTGAAGTCTGCTTTAACACTTGAAGGGAAATGCAAGCTCTGCTCGAGAAATTACCATATTTTAGATTTAAGGTATGCTCCACGGGGATGCGTCCCCTGCCCCAGAACCCCCCGTACCCGTACCAGGGACATTTTGGGGACGCGGGGATGGGTAGGAAGCGTCCCCTATCTGTCCCCCCTTCCCTAGGGACGTCCCCTAAAAATTCGGGGACGCAGGGACTGCCGGGACGTCCCCTGACCGTCTCGGGGATGGCTAGCTGTCTCCTGCGTCCCCTAATACTTTTGCAATGGATTTAAAAAAAAAACATATTTTTTAAATAAAAAAAGGGATGGGGGCCCACAAGGACCCCCACATACCTTTAAACATACCCTAAATCTAATTAGAGATCATATCAATCAAAAAGGAAAAAAAAAACATAACTCATTTTCACATTTTGCATTTGTGAACAACAACATTTTGAAAGGAGAAAAAGGAGCAACAGCAGTTTGAAGAGGTTAACAGTAGTTTTAGGAGAGGTTGATTGGGGACAGCCATATATTCTCTATGTTTTTGTCATTTTGTTGTTGAACTTGCAGCCTTTGGGCATTTCGATGTAATTTTGATATAATATATATGCAGATTGTCATTGAAAACAATTAAATTTTGTTTATTTGTTTGCCAATTCTCATGTGACAAGTTGAAAACTAAGTTCAAGTGTAATGTTATTGTTATGTATTCATTTTTTAAGGTTCTATAATGTCTATAATGAATGCCTTATCAATGTTATATAAATATTCGAAATTTCTGTATATTTAAAAAAAAATCTTATTTTTTAGTAGCCGTCCCCTAAAAAATGGCCCAAAAAAAAATGTCGTCCCCGAAACTTGTCCCCCCGTCCCCGTCCCCGAAACTTGGGGGAGCATAGGATTTAAGCTCTCTGTGACCAATTTGGGGGAAGTATTACCATATGTTAGATTTAAGCTCTCTATGACCAATTTGGGGTATGTCTGTAGCCCCTTTCTCGCCAAGGAGAGGATGGGATGGATTGATATGCCATCGAAGTTAATTGGACGGCTTTTACAGCCTTCTAAACTATTTGCAATAAAGACAAATTTCAAAGACAGTTTTAAAAGCATCTCTTGCTGTAGCAACATGGTAAAAGTATCAATTCCACATTTCCTGGAGGTAATTCTAAAGCATGATCATTATGAATGGCTTTGAAGAAAGTTCTAGAGTACACCTAATGATGTGTGTTTGGTTAATGTTGCTTGCTCTTCTATAACAATAATTTAGATTTTTTTCTAACTATAGTCTTTTCATGCTGGGAGTCATTTTTTGTAATCTTTTGAAATTCAAACTGAAGTTTGTTTCTCCATTCAATTTCATCAACTTTTTGTTTTTTCTGTCATCTGCTGGAGTTTAGAGAAGAAAACCTGGCAAGAATGGTTTGTTATCTGCTGGAGTTGCAGGTTTGTACAAAATGTTTTTTAGGTTATGAACTGTCATTATTCAAACAATATCTTCTTTTTCTTTCACTTATTATTTATGCCATGTGGATATCAAAATTCAAATTTATTAAATTAACGATTTTAAAAAGAAGAAAACAAAATAACATGGAAATGGGAGTACACTAATATAAGTTTCAGATGTTTGAATTCTTGTGTCTGTGTTTGCATGGATTGCAGACAATTACAATTAAACCCACACATTTTGTTTAAAGGTCATCATCAAGGCATTGTGGAAAAAATTCTTTTCTGGCAAAACCCTCTTTCAAGACCATCAAGTCGCTTGGTTCCATATGCACATCTCTCTCACTTGCGAACTCTCACACACTCATGGAGCCGTATATAATGCAATTAGATACCGTAAATATAACTATAATGCTGCTGTATAGTTCTATACACTAGTAGATATATAATGCTTCCATCATTATTAGGCCAACATTCATAATGCGTTGGCATCTCATTTTATTGTTGTGCTCACATATGATTGTAACTATCATTTGCAAATGTTTGGTACTTAATTAGCCGACAGGCGTATTATTGGGAGAATGACTCCTAGAAAAAAGTTGTGCTTAAAACTTCTCCATTTGGTTTCAGTGAACCTCTGCTTTTCTTTTTTTAAATTTGTCTTTAGGAGAATGTCTCCCAGAAAAAAGTTGTGCTTAAAACATCTCCATTTGGTTTCAGTGATCATTGATCAGTGTTTTTTTTTTTGAAAACTTCGTTTTCACTTTGCAAATAGTCGGCCACTAATAGAACACACTGACAAATCTGATTAACGCCTTCAATTTCTTCCACCGCCTTTTATTTTTCACAACTGTAAATGTTTGCCATGTGGTCAGCCCCTGTGCGGTGAGTCTTAGCTTAAAATGCAGCCGTCTGCAATAAGCTGCCAACATTTGCCGCCCATTCAGTCTCGGCTGCATACCTTAATTTACTACTGGAAAAATTAAGAGAAATTGTGACACTGAGCTTCGTCTTGTGAAATGACAAATTTTGTGCCAGCAATTGCCCACCAAGATCAAAAGTGTTGCAGTAGGTCTATAAAGATTGGGTATAAGACAAGGAGATGTGTGCATAATTTCTCCCAATTCAATTCACTCTCCTGTAATATTTCTTGCAATTTTGTCATTGGGAGCGGTGGTCGCCACCACTAATTCCTTCAACATTGTAGCTGAAATAATCAAGTAGGTAAGTAGTTGCATTTTATTTTTCTTTTTTTCTTGGTGAATGGGGAATTTTTAGCATGGCCTTGAACTAGGTGAGGCCACAAACGAGGGACCTCATCCTCCTCTATTGCTGCCTCCTCATCCTCCGGGGCTATCTCCTCACCCTTTGATGCTACCTACTCCACTCCTTTCTTAGGAACATAGTCCTCATGAGACTCCTCGTCTGTCTCATCATTCTTTGCAATAACAAGAGGCTAAGTTTGGTGCTTTCGACGTTGTCTCATGCATAGTTCTCAAAAGTAGTCATGTAATCAGAAAACCTAGAACAAGTGGAACCCATGGAAGTGCTCCTTGTTATGCATCAATAGACTCCTAAATAGAGAATTTTTAGCATGGCCTTGAACTAGGTGAGGCCACAAACGAGGGACCTCATCCTCCTCTATTGCTGCCTCCTCATCCTCCGGGGCTATCTCCTCACCCTTTGATGCTACCTACTCCACTCCTTAGGAACATAGTCCTCACGAGACTCCTCGTCTGTCTCATCATTCTTTGCAATAACAAGAGGCTAAGTTTGGTGCTTTCGACGTTGTCTCATGCATAGTTCTCAAAAGTAGTCATGTAATCAGAAAACCTAGAATAAGTGGAACCCATGGAAGTGCTCCTTGCTATGCATCAATAGACTCCTAAATAGATCTACAGCTTGGGAGTACTAGGGACAAATCATCAGGGTACTCATCCTTAATTTGTATAACTGATGTGATAGAATGTGTTTCCACTATTTGTTAGGGAGGCAACTCCTTGGTAATAGGCTCACATGGCTCTGGCTCTTGGTCACATCATCTCCATCTCTATGTAGGGGTCCATGATAAACCCCTCATTGGTAAAAGTAGCAGCTACTTGTGTAGATGCATCAAAGTGGCCAAGTCAATCCCATCTCATAGCTCTTAGATGACAATAGAGGGGTAGCTAGCCCCTTGTCAAGACATTTTGTAGAGGTCTTGGTAGACCAAGGCCAATATGTTAGCTCCCCATGCATAAATAGTGCCTTGCTCCAATTGTTGAATGACTAGTGCCAACACAATCTAAGCATAGGAACCTTCTTGCCTCCAAACAAGTGGGTGGAAATCAGGTCAATTAGGACCCTTTCTAGGGGTGGAATGGTAAGTGGAGGAATGGATCTAAATTGGATGCTAGGCTTGTCAGTAGTTCGAGTGTCTCCCATGATAGCTGCCCATGCTAGCCTCTTGTGCTCTGACTCTCTCTCAGGCAATGTAAGTCATTCCCCTCAACCAAGGTCGGCAAGGATATAATAGACATCATAGAGTGATGGTCCACTCCAAAAATGGAAGGAAACTAGGAGGAGATATAGTTAGCATCCTAGAATGTGAGGATGTCATAGCATATGCAAGACGAATGATGAATGATTGGTATCCGTGCCACTCTAGCTGAACTAGCTCACTAAAGAGTGGCATAGTCTTGTAAGATCCCTAAACAGATCTGCCTTAAATTTCTGATTTTTCTTCTCAAACCTTAAATCTGAATTCTGAAATTTCTGTTTCTGAATTATAAATGATCCTGGATAGTGAATATACATGTGTCAAATGCTCAAATAAACATGCCAATCATGTACTCTTATGAAGATAACATCAACCATGAATTCAACCACATAATTTAACCATTCAAGTGCAAAACAAAGGACATATAAATCTATATAACTATTGCTACAAATTAGATTATTCTGAATTGAATTTAAATCAAGTTTATAGGCTCAAACATGCACAAACATAGACCAGATTTATGCTCTTACAAATTAGACCTACACATAGGTTTATACATACCAAGAATGGCGAGAATGATGTCTAATAGCAAAACCTAGATGGGTGAATCCTCCAACTAGGCTGCGCTCTTTTGAAAATGACAAATGGCATGCACTTTGAAGGTGACGTTGGCTAGGGTTTGGCTCCAACACTCCAAAATGTGAAATTGCCCTCCTTGGGAAGTGGCACTCAACCTAGGGTAAAACCCTAGCAAGACTTTGCTGAAAACCCTCCAAAAGGTGGCGCTCCAAATCTGATCTAAAAATCTGAAAAAATCTTCAATCTCAAAAATTATATTTGACTAGAAATCTCACAATTTTGGCCCTAAGGTTTCTTCTCCAAATGTGTAGAAATAAATGTCTTTGAAACTCAATCTTTCCTTCCAAATCTCCAATGAAGTGTAAGTGTGAACTCCATATGAATCTACCTCCAAGATGGAATTGGATTTTCGTTCAATCCACCAATATTCTTAAGGGTTTTCATCCTTGGAATATGCTGAACCAAAGTTGCAGCCACAAGAGAAAATCTCCAATGAAAAGATATGAATTTGAATGATTCAAATGGCTTGCTTGATCCTCCTTTTATAGCCATCAATTGAAACCTCCTCATGGCCGACTTTCTTTTGACAATATATTTTATTTTCTCTTCCCTCTTGGTCGACCTCCCTTTGGATTTTTTTTTTCAATTCTCTGATGTTTTTAATAAAATCATTTATTGGTCCAACTTAATTAGTTAAACATAAATAATCCAAAATTGATTAGGATTACTTAGTATTTAATTAATTATATTATTCCCTTACAACTGAGCCTACAAGAATAAAATAGGCTAGTCGACTTCAATGGGTGATCATTTAGAAAAATGGAACATTACAATCCTCCCTTCTCATAATTGCTTGTCCTCCAGCAATTGCAAACCTGGATGTTGCAAAATCTATTCACCTTTCCAAGTAGCATCCTCAAGTGGGAAGTCTCTCCATCCAAGCAAATACTCCTTGATCACCCTATTTCTCAACCTGGGCTCCCTAACATCCAGTATAACATCAACATCTAATTTCCAATTCCTCTAAGCAAAACCATAACAAATTGAAAAATATATGTTAAAATTTAAATATAACATTAATGCTTTTACTGAAATAAAAGTCTAGACTTCGGGATTTATGATGTAATTGTAAAGGGGGATGCTCATAAGAATGCACCCAGGTTCAAATTCTCATCTTATTAAAGGTAGTATCCCATGGTGGCAGCTACCGCTCCCAAAGTAAGGTTTAGGTGGGCCCATGAAGATTATAAATATGAGCAGCCACCACAATTAGGATCTTTTCTAGAAAACTGAAAGAAGGCAATTTGGATGAAAAATAATATGATTTGAAGCCACAAATATGATGTCAAATGGCTTGAAATTAAATCTCTCAAATCTCTTAGGGAAAATGAAATAAGAGTACTGATTTTACAAAATTTAAAATATTAATTAAGATCGAATACAACAAAAAACATGTTAGACGCATTTGTTGGACTATGAGGGTCTCCCTTTTAGGTGCAAGAGATGTTTCTCTATTAGTCACAGCCTCTGGTTGCCCTCATTCTCATCACAAGGGTGCGGCAATTTGGTGGAATGATGCACTCACTAACCATTTAACTGTTTATGCTTTCTTGACGGATGGTTCCTCCCAGAAGGGCAAGCCTTCCCTAGAGGGTGATTCTTCCTAGGAGAATGATCTTTCCCAGGATTTTTTGTTGCCTACTCTTGTGGAGCCCACAGTGACCAGAACTGTTGTTGGTGATCTTGCTGGGTCTACCCGACCATCGTCTTTGGTTGCCCCTATTGGGCCTTCAGCTCCCTTATTGGCCCCGTCTGCTGCGAGTTGGACTACTATTGTGCCGATACTTGATTCATCTTATGTGTTGTTGGCTTCTCACTCAGGGTGAAATTTCTCTTTGGTTGTGGTGTCTGTTGAGGGTCCCCTCCTTTTGCCTCGCTTTGAGGATTTTAATTCAGAGTTTTCTTGGAATGTTGTTCAGAGAAAGAAGAAAGAACTCCCCAAGTCTGTCACTACTTCACAATAGAGGGTTAAGGGAGTTAGGTTTTTGCCCTTGGGATCTGGTGTTGTTTAAATCCCTTGTTTTGGTTTGCAGCTAGGCTGTTGTTTCTTTGCTATTTTTGTATTGTTTTTGTTGTTTCTGGCATGTATGTGGCTTGTTTTGCTCTGCCCTGGGGGCCTTCATTATAAAGGATTCAACCCTTGGTTAGCTACTTATCTTAATAAAAAAACAAAAGCCCTGTTAGAGGATGAAACTATAATTATGTTAAATACCAAATATAAAACATAAATAACATTCTAAGGAAACCCCCCAAAATACAAATGCTTATTTATACAAAAGAAGTGTATATGCTGATGAAATATTTTTATAAGAGTATTGATTTTACAAAGTTCAAAATATAAGTAAAATTGAATACAACAAAAGACTTGTTAAAGGATAAAACATAAATAATATTCTAAATAAACCCCCCAAAATAAAGATGCTTATTTTTTTATAAATAAGCGTATAAACTAATGACATATTTTACATGAGGTACATCTTGAGAGCGAAATATAAGTATCAGTTTACTCTAGAGTCTAGACTTAAATTGTGCTTCCCAGGAAAACCCAAGTCATGTCACAAAGGGACTATCCTTAAAAAACTATAAAGATAATATTATTCTTACCTGTAATGATGCCATAAGGAATTGGGCATTATTCATGGGGCATGGATTGGACATTTCATAGGGGTCAATAACCATATTGTCAAAGGGGATTCCCTTTTGATCAACCATATTACCAATAATTGGCTTAATGAAGATTGGTATTATACATTTTACAAGACCTTTTAGCTCATCCACACAAATCCACACGTGTAAAAGAGGATGTGAATAAGAAAACCAAATGGATAGCATAATGAGGGGGCATGTTTCAAGCCTTTTGACAAAATAGTGAAACCATATCAAGACATGGTTTGAAGAAGGATGAGGTCTTTAAGATAAACCTTATTAGACCAAAAATAACTCAGAGTAATCACAATTATGGATTTTGAGAAAAACTTATGAAGTCAATGAAGCTTATAAAGTGCTCAAAAAAGCAAATATCGGTGAGATAAGCCATGACATTTCTGACTAAATGAATTAGGCCCACAATGCTATTATAAAAGATGTAGCATTGAGGATTTTGTGGAAGAGAAAGGTTGGGATGGAAGATAGGCCATACTGCAAGGGCAGTTGCTAGAATTCTGATAAAGATACTAGTATGCATAGTGAAACATAAGTCTTAAGATGACCCTATGATACATTTTTGATGTGGATGCACATCTACATCAATTCACACACACAAATATATAAAAAATAGAGTTTTTTGTGTTGGAAAGGATAAACATGATATTTTGTTCAGTACAACCTAGTTACACCATTCTGTAACAGGATTTAACAGTGTCATGTTCATATTATGTAAATACCACACATATCTAAGGTATATGGGGTGAGCACCTTGAGAAACAATGACGTGTTTGTAAAGTACGCTTCCCATAAACTATATCACGGAATTAAATAAATAGTGTCATTAATAATAATAGAAAATAGAAAAGATACATCTTCCATACATGTAAAGATATCGACTTCCATCTTACAAATACGTGTGCCCAATCCAGGCGTTGGCACAAATAACATAATATACAACGATACATCTTTGGCTCTCATGCCACGCTGGGCTTAAACAACACACACTAAGCTTTGACTTGCTTAGGTGGCTGGTGGGCCCTTTCTCTTACTCTGTTTTGTTAATGTGTCAATAAGAGAGGGGCCCACTAGCCACCTAAGCAAGTCAAAGCTTAGTGTGTGTTGTTTAAGCCCAGCCCTCATGTCATAGTCAACTCAATACAATAATAAAGTACAAATATCAGAATTATACAAGAAATGATAATGAATAAAATTATTGTCGTTGGCTACCACTGACACACGATCATCCACAAGCCGAGAGACGAGAACATGGGCCAGGGGATTTGCTACCCAATCACAAAGCATTACGCTTCTCTAGAATCCTTCCTAACATGAAGGATACCTGATCCTGCACGAAGTGCGTAGCAACATGGAAATAATAAGCAGGAGGGAAAACCTGGTGCAACCTTATGCCTGCATATATTTCTAACTAGAATGTGCATAATTTCGCAATCAGGATGTGGTAGAGAAACATATCAATATAACTAGGCAAAATTTCATCTATTTCAATAAACATACAATTTTGGTCAAAGCACTTATACATATTGATAAATCCCAAAAAGAGGATCAACCTTCTCTGTTAATCCACATTCGGCATCCTATCTCAAAAGGTAAGCCCAACACACACATAGAAAAAAATAACTATTCTCTTTACAAAACAATTCAGGTAACACATTCATTTGCCAAATAATAGTTACTAATTACTTTCTTGCAAAAACAATGTGAATACACTTTTCAGGCAAATACAAGATCTATATGATGCATGCATATCATACTTCTAACAATGAGCTTCATGCATGGTTTATTTGAAATATCCATACTATCTAGACTCATATTTTCTAACCATTTTTTAATTTATGCAACAGGGATAAGAGAATTCAATTTTATAATAATAGATGTCACTATTGTTTATGATGGAACTTATATATATCTATATGTCAAATATATAATCCACTTTGCATGCACAATTATTTCACAAATAAAGCTATATTATATGAATTCATACCCGCAAACAAAATCAAATTTATAATACTGTTATGATTAAATTTGTAATAAGTAATAATGGATAAAAAAAATTTCTAACAATTTGAGATTCATGTTTGTCAAACAAGAACACTATTTAAGTGAAGGCATAAATGGATGAGTCAGTTATATTAAACTTACAGGTGATCAAGAAGTTGCTACAAGAGACAAAATGGTAGGACATCAAAATTAAGCAAGGACATCAACACTACATGTGACTTTAAATGTGGTCCGAAACACTATAATTTTCTAACTCATGCTCACACTCTCATAAATAGTATCTATATAACAATTTCAACATTCTTACAAAATCACAAAACCATGTTGGGAGATCACACATAAACCAAACATGATTTTCATGCCAGCAACTTGGATTTATATTGCATAAAAAAAGTTTTACTAAAATAGACATAACTTTCTCAAAACATAATAATTTTCTAATTTTTAAAATATGATGGAAAGATAATGCAGAGATCTATAAAACCTAGAAAATATTTTTATACTAAATTTATTCAACATATTTTTATAATGGCAATATAATTAGAATTAAAACATCATTCTAAAAATAACAATAGAGATAGACAATCATTAATTAATACATATATCATAATTGAGAAACTGGGTAAGGCTAAATTTTTGATATGATTTACAAAATTTAGTTCCAAACCTTCTATAAATATTCAGATAAATTCAGATTGTAAAATAGAAGTTATCGATGTCGCAACGACCTATTTTTTTCTCATGACAGGTTTACCAGTTAAAAAATAGTCAACTTGTTTTAATAATATAAAATAAAATATAAAAGATAAAATTATGAAAATAAGAGGTAAAGTTTTTTCCCTACTTTAAAACCATATATTCAAAAATTAGAAATACCCAGATCACAGTTTAAGCGATAGGTCTAAACTAAGATGGGTTATTAATTTTCTCCTTTAAGTCTCTTCCAAAGTTTTCTATTATGTTTTCTTCCTATATAGGAAATTAATATTTTTAATATTCTAGAGACTATATTGAGATCAAATAACCTATCTAATATTCCCACAAATTTTCTTAAGGGAATTCTCAACAAATACAATTCAACAAAAAATCTTTTCTAATATTTAAAATCAATGAAACTATAATTTGTCTAAATATTTCTTTTTGCACAAGAAGCATAGAATTACAATTTCTTCATATAATCATATATTCAATTATTAACCAGAGTAAATATTTGTTAAAGTCTTTCATGACAAGAATCCTACTTCAATATTTGTAGCAATTTGGTAAAATAATGGAGATAAACCAATCAATTCAGAGACCAATCAATGGAGATAAACCAATCAATTCTTTAAAAAAATATGCTTCCAAATCCTTCAGCTTCAATAACATATTTTCCTCTTCTAATTTGCATAATAAAATTCATAACCCCCCCCAAAAAAAAGAATGAAAAAAAATATCTTCTTTTAATAACTCTTCTTATTTTTTCAAAACCTAAAAAGCAAAATATAATATTATATTCTTAATAAAAGAAAAATAATATTAAAACGCATTTATTCATATTCATGCACATCCTATTTAAAACTAATTAGAAAATATAATTTTCTAATTCACAAATATGATAAATTTAATAATTAATTCTCTAAATCTTTAAAATAGGCACACACATTCAATAATTAAATAAATTAACAAATTATAATAATTCAACTTATTATTTTTTTCAAAATAAATATTACTAAAATAAATAAATAAAAGAAGTAATATAATGTTATTTTTAACTTTGCATGTTTATAGGTTTTTATATAATTATGTTTAGATTTATATATGTATGTAATAATAATCTATCTGAAAACAACCTATATAATTTTATTTGGATCATAAGTCGAAAAGTGAGTATAATTATATGACAAACTCTTGTGTTTGAAATGAATGTATTTGCAAATGAAATTACATAATTAACTAATAATCAAATGTCAACCACATCTAGTATCTAATGTAAAATGCCCAAACAAGACTACATAACCATGTACCAATGCATAATAAATCCATTCAAAAATACAATATGAATGATGAAAGTGTATGCAACTAAGTGAGTGTGTGCATGTGCATTGGATTTTTCTGTCATTCCAATTCTTTCCGGTGGGTAGGGTGCTTCTACCTCAACCATGTTCTTGTCTTCGACATATTCCTACACTCATTCGCACTCAAATTCTCGTCAATAGGTTAGTCCATGAAATCATAACTGAAGCACGAGTAATATATATCATAAACATATTAATCTATCATTTTATCAACTTTCATATTTATGCATTTTAAAAATAACAACAATTTACCTTTACACACATGTTACTCTCCAATAGTAAAGTAGTCATAATGAAATATCCAATAGTCTTATCAATATATTGAATTATAACGCAAGCAAAAATCAAGATGTGACATTCTTCCCCACTAGGAAGAGACATCGTCCTGATGTCCTATTACACACATTGAATAATAAAAGTTATCTCTCTAAGCAAACAAAGCATCACATTATAGCTATTAAGTATCACACTAAGCAAAAAAGTATCTTGACTAAGTCCTCAAATGAGGAAAAGAATGGTCTATCTCCTGTACATCGTCCCATGTGACGCTATCCACATGTTGTTGGTCCCACTGGACCTTATATTGAACAATATTTCTGTTACACAACTTCTCTTGCATTTATCAAGAATTTGAGTGGGCTCCACCAACATCACTCTTGGATCATGTAAAGTGTTCCAATCAATGCACACAACACACATGGCACAACTGTCATTTCAATGCATATAAACAACACATGGTACAACTACATCCAATGGCATTCAAGTAACATATCGCACACTTGCTAAAGCATAACAAATGTCATCACAATATTCTAGCATAAGGAAAATAATCACACCTTTAGAGCACGCCAAATGAGGCATAAATCATAGTCCATCATAGATACATACAAGCATGAATCAAGCATCATAATGTACATGCAATCACATGATGAACGTAACATAATGACAAATGATTATTCCTCCTAACCAACACTAGGTCGAGGTCTCATAAACAACAAAACAAATCTCCAAAGGTGCACTAACAAGGTCAAAACCAACCATCGTACATACAACTCTTTTGAGACTACACCACTCCATCATCCAAGTGCCACTACAATGAGAAGAGGCCCTAGACAAAAGGCGCAATAGACCACAAGCAATTCAAGTCCTTAAAACTCAGGACCCCAACTATGCTATCCCACAATAGTGGGTTACACTTTTTGGCCAAAGTTGACATTGAAATGAACATTTTGAAAAAAAATCTTCACTTTCAAACACCTATAGTTGCTAAACCGTGAGGAATTTGAAGATGATGTAAACCACTGATTTGTCACATTTTGTATGTAGATTCTAAGTATATTTTTAAATTTTTTCTGGAATCAAATTGCATTTCTTTTTCCATCTCCTTCAATAACTAGTTTTTAATAGTAAACACCATTTTAAAGAGTGATGTGTACTGTGTAAAACATAACTTTTTTTCTATAAAGGATAAAATTATAATTTTTTCGAATTTAGATCTTTAACTACGATATCTAGAAGATGCATATGGTTTCATAATGTTTTATTGAATATTTTTATTTTAATTAACTTTTGAAGTCAAACCAATTACAATTTAGACATAGGTGTACTGTGTAAAGCATAACTTTTTTTGTATGTATCGGAATTCAATTTTTTTTTGTTGGATCAAGGACATGAATACGAAGAGGATAGATATTTTTCATTTTTTTTTTTGTAATATACTATTTTTCCACATGTGCAGAACAGAGAGCTTGATTTTCGGTGAAAACCTTATATATAATTAAACTAAAATAAAATAATTATAATAAAACCACAATGTATTAAAATTATACTTGATAGAAAGCTCGTTTTGAGTACTATAATCCTATAGATGAGTTTGTCAAGTTGCTTCCATTTTGATCCTCAACCAGAGCTTTGAAACCCAAAAACCTGCATAAAATTGTAGCTGGAGAGGGGCAAGGACAAAATAAGGGGGTTCAATCGAACCCCCCATGACCCATTCGATTGAATGCAGTTGGTTAAAAAAACTTTTAACGACCGATGTTCGATCGAACCCCAGGCCAACCAAATTGTTATTTTTTTTTAAATAATGTTATATCCATATAAATATGAACTCATTTTTTTTTTATTTTTTCATATATTATTGCAAGATTAATTCACATTATCATTCAAGAAGCTAGATTTTGGAGAAGAGAACTTTTGGTAGAGGATTTGAGAGAAGAAAACTTGAAGAAGAAAATGGGAGGAAAAAAAAAGAGACAAAATAAGAATCAAAGAAAGTATTCAAAGGAAAGAGAACAAGAGATGCGCGAAACAAATTTAGCAAGATACCGTAGAAAGAAACAAGGTATGTATGCATATTTTGTAGTGCCCTTCATTTTGGCTTTATGATAGTTGTTCTGTTTAAACATTATGATATCTTGGATTTACTGTTTTGATGATGATACTTGTCTATTACTATGATGATACTGTTAGAACTGTTGGTTATGGTTATATTATGATTAGTTATGGACTCAGTTGATTATGTGGATCAATTTTATCATGTGCTTAATATGATTATCTGATGATGTTTTCATTTAGTTGTTTAGCTACTAATGTGCATGCATGATATGGTTGCTTGTGAATGTGATTGGTGGAAGGGATAGTGTCGTATTACTCATTCGTGAGTACCCTGCTACGCTGCGATTCTCTTCCATGGTGTGTTTGATTAGATGTTATATATATATGCTCAACATTTCATTTGTTGCAGGTTGCAGGTATCAGGCATCGACTCCACCTGAATTGGAAGGTTTGAGCGTGCCTCAAATCCAATGGAGAATTGTTGATTAGAGATGACATAAGGTCCCTCTGCTTGTCATCATCCTCGAAGAGGGTGAGTGTATGTCACGTTGTCTGTCAGTCTAGTCAGTTGGACATGATAATCAGTCACTTTTGTTGAGGCTGTCTGGTATTGTTTGGTATGTGGGTTTCAAGTTGTAATTATGTGTTATTGTTTTGATTAATTTGCATTATTAAAATACAAATCATAAGTCCACCTTGGTAAATAAATAATAACATTAAGAGGTAAATAAGTGTTTTAAATCGAGAATATAATTGATAATCTTTGTATATGCAAAATTAATAGTACTTAAGCAAATATTATATTGTGAGGAAGTGATTATAAAAATATAATATTAATAAAAGTTATTGTGAGTATAGATATAAAATGTTCTATCTTCTAATTAAGATTAATAAATAAGAATAAATTGTGTTGTCAGAAAATCTGGGTGTGCAACCCAAAATAAATAAAATTTGAAATTTTCTTGATTTGGGGGTAATATAAATTAATGGGGAAGTAGTGGATGGCCAGTAATGGGAAGGAATTTAGTAGTTTTCTGGAGATTGAGGGGGATGGTTTTTTTTGGAGATTTTTGAAAAGATTGGTGAATCAGGTTTTGGGGAAGAAGCAACAATCATGTGGAATCTTCAATTTGTTGAGCACTGTTGTTAGAAAATCTGGGTGTGCAACCCAAAATAAATAAAATTTGAAATTTTCTTGATTTGGGGGTAATGGAAATTAATGGGGAAGTAGTGGATGGCCAGTAACGGGAAAACATTTATTATTTTATTCCTTGGGGGAAATGCATATTTTAGCAGTTTTCTGGGGATTGAGGGGGACGGTTTTTTTGGTGATTTTTGAAAAGATTGGTGAATTGGGTTTTGGGGAAGAAGCAACAATCGTGTGGAATCTTCAATCTGCTAAGCACTGAATACAGGTTCTTTTTTTTCTTAATCTTATTTCTGTTATCTTTCCATTATTTTGATAAAGAGTCATTATGTATTTTTTTCTTAATCTTATTTTTGTTATCTTTCCATTATTTTGATAAAGAGTCATTATGTGTGTGTGTTCTGGCTGCATTCAATTCTCTGTAAAAAGGGTTGTTCATATATTTATCATAAAAAAAAATTCTTGCAATCTGTGTGATGACTATTACTTGAGGCTTTTCGTAATCATTTTTCATATTTTGTTAAGCCATGTAAATAAACTGGTATAAATTCAATTTTTGCTAGAAGTCTTCTTAATTTCTCTCACCTCATCAGGTTTCAAACCCTACCTCCTCTTGTCTTGTTCGCATCTTCATAAGAGAGCTAAGGAACGGATCTTCTCTGTGCTATTTTTGCAATATTCAATTATACTAGTAATGTTGTGAATCCTCCTATGTTTATATTCCTTTCTGACCTCCAAATTTCAAGAAATTAGAATCGCCATTGAACCCCTTATTGCATGACGAAACTTCTTCATTGAGATAGCAAATAAATTTGTGTCACTATGCTTCATCATTTTGCATGAAGGTTACCAGAGTTTATTTCATCTTGATCAATTGCTAAATCGAGCTCCTTGTTGAGAAGCCGAACCTATCCAATGTCAATGTAGCAATAAGTACAGTCTAGGAAGCTCCATTAAATAAATGAAATCTGTATCTTTTTTATCTTCAACCACCAATAGGAATTTTTTACAAACAAATGTGGAAGTAGATCCTCTGTAGTTTATAAGTATTTTTGGGTGCCAAATCATCATGAATCTTTCCTCTGGATGTTTTTCTTGTTGCATGCATCCCTGCTCTTTGAAGAAATTTTATTTGCATACTCTTCTCTGTAGAATTTTTCCTTTCACCTGTACCTGTCCCAAAAACTTTGAAATGAAAACAAAACAAATCATCAAAAAAAGAAAATCAGATTTAATATTTTACAAAGCTTAGTATGGAGGCGGTATGGCCTGATTTTTTCCATAAACTAATTCAAATATGAAAAACAATAAAAAAATACAGATAATCTTACCTGACCCCAATGATCAAAAATATTAAATCTTCTTAAAATTTTGTTTGGAGTAGGATTTTTTATATTTAATAGGAAGCTGTACAACTTGTACGACGTTCCTTTCTTTTCTCACCTTTTAATGTTGTTAAGTCTCATAAGTTTCTTAAAAAGTCATTAGTTAGGGAAAAAGAATGTAGGAATTTAGAAAGTACGTACCTCTTAGTTTTAGTTTTTTTAGATTTTTTTTTTTTTTAAAGAAAAAAAGCAAGTAGCTAAAATAAAAGAAATTTAATTTTAGCTTTTAGATTTGTTTTTTTTAAGTTAGAATAAATGAACTTTAGTTTTAGTTTTTAGATTTATATTTAAAAAATAAATAAAAGGAAATAAAATAGTTAAAATAAATGAATTTAGTTTTTAGTTTTATTTTTTTAAAAAGAAAATGATAGTTAAATAATTAAATTTTGGTTTAGTTTTTAGTTTTATTTCGTAAGGAAAGGAAAATATGATTTATTTATAAATTTATGAAATTATGATTCATATGTAAATTTATGAATATGTAAATTGAGAAATATTTTGTTTGAATAATAATAATATACTTAGTATTAAAATTATATAGTTGAGTTTGCTACTTTGTGTTATAAGATGAATTTCGTATAAGTTGTTACTATCCGTTAAAATAGAATAAGACTCAAATTATTATTGATTTAGTTATAGGAAAATTATTTTTAGATAAGTGAAATCCTTGGAAGAAGTTATTTTGTAAGTTTACGTTTTGGATTCTGATTTTGATAATTGGTTAATTATGAGTGAAACTTGTGTAAGTCGTATTAGTGGTCGTAGAAGAGTCATGTTGTCAAGGTTAGTTCCAGAGGCATAGGTTTTAATGTTTTATTTTCATGTATATGCTATGATTGTAAAAGTGTCATGATGTGGAATAAAGTCTTGCATGGATGATGCGGTTCATTATGGTGTTGATTATGCATTAAGTAGTGTGTCAAATTTTGTGAATGGGAAGATGTAAAATGTAAAAGAAATATGTTGGTTATGGGTTGCTTCACATGGAAGCTATGGGCAATGTTTTGTAAAAATTGTCCTTGTGCAAGAGGGTTAATGCCTTGCATGGTTCATATATACTTGTTATTATGATGATAATTACTATGCTTAATGAGTAGGGTTTTCCAGTTGCAGGTAGGGGAGTGGCTCTCAATGGGGGCCGGAGCCCAAAGTGGCGTCCAGGACAACCCATGTGGAAGTTTCTTAACTTAGTGATAACCTAATTAATGAATTAAGGGGTTGAGTAGTTAATCACATTAAATAAGATAAGTGGATGCCTCACTCATGGCTCAAGTGCTCATTTAGGCTTGAGATGAGATGCGAAGGCTTGGAATGGCAAGATCAACTACCTTGTCCTCATGAAAGGTATGTTGATTCTGCATGAGTTTATATAAGGGTCAGGGGTCGGGAGAGGCTACCAAGACAACCCAAGATGGGGGCTAGGGCCTAGGAAGGCCTACCAAGACAACCTATGACAAGCTATGTGATGACACTTCTCCCTACTGTAGTCTAGAATTCCCTAGTTGTACTCTTCCCATTCGTTGTGTGGTTGCCTTTGGAAGTGATGTTTAAGTTTCTTGTGATGTCTTTGTTGCCCTGTGTTGTTGTAGTCATGTGTAGTCCTTGTTCTTTATAGTTATTGTTTACCTGATTGTTCATGTCGTGGGACCTTATTGTTATCTCCTAGCACGGGGGTGGACCTCAGGGTTCCACATGGTCGGGTGGTTGTGCTTTATCTCCATTGGTCCCTTTGCTATTGTTCGTGTACAAGGAGGATATATCATGTAGAAGATCACTGATCTTGTTTGCTTGAGGAGACAGATATTTATGTTTATATTTTAGCCTTGTATATCAGTTGAACCATGTATTATTATATTGATGGATATCCTCAAATGTAATCAGGAAGCAACATTGTAAACATTGTATTGATGTATTTTATTGTAAGGAAATTGTAAACATATTTGTAATCACATATGCTAGGTCTTGATGTTATTATCTGATGTCTTATTATGATAGAAGTATATATGTGTTGTCTCTTTGAGGCACTTGGTTTCAGATTGAATTATGGATGTTAATTAGATTATGTTAGTAAGTAGTAATGCAGTCATGGATACCCTAGAGAATAAAAGTTAACTTGCATGTTAAGTGATTATATGTTGTTATTATTTCTTCTTTTAAAAAAAAATTTGCCCTTTTGTAATGCATAGTTAAGCTTATCTCTAGGGTTTCGTGGCGGGGCATTACATTTTGGTATCAGAGCCAAGTTTTCAAACACTGGGTACTCTAGGTATATATAAGCCCATTATGTTTTCCTAGTTGCGTAGATTATGTAGTGTATGTTTTCCCTTTTGTTATCCTCACCTTTTAGCCTGAGGTTGTCCTTTGTTGGTTTAGTGTAGAAGATGCCTAGAGGTCGAGGTTGAGATCGAGGTCAGGGTCGAGGTAGGGGACGTGGAAGAGGTGGTGGCAGTACACCCCCTCCCAGTTCCCCTCATAAGAGTGCTCAGCAAGGCGGGGGTCAGAATATGGAGAACCAGGGTCAACCGGAGGGAGCTCAGTTGTGCCAGTTGCTTGAGGAGGTTCTTGTGCGTATGGGCCCTAGATAGGGGGTAAAGCATCCTGGAGGGGGACAGGAGGTAGATCAGCCAGAGGCTAGGGAAAGAGAGATGTCACCTAGAAGGAGAGAGATGACAGCAGAGCGGGAGGCTACCTTAGCCAGTCATATGAGAGATCTTTTGAGGGAACGCCCTCCTACCTTTGATGGGGCTGGTAGTGGATTGGATGCTAAGACTTGGTTATTAGATTTGGGTAGGTGTTTCACCATGCATCCGTATGGTAACAACACCAAGGCTAGATGTGCTATATTGAATATCAGAGGTTTTGCTTCGACCTGCTGGAGTTTAGATGAGCAGAAGTTGCACTTGGACATTAGTACTATTTCTTAGGAGTTGTTCTTAGAAAGGTTCAGAGCTCGTTTCCTGTCAGATCATTGGAAGCAGTGCCGCGCAGATGAGTTCCATGGGTTGAGACAGATGGCCATGTCAGTAGAGCAGTATGAGCATAGATTCTATGAGCTCAAGCAGTATGCGAGCATCGGATGATGAGACGATGTTAGTGCAACACTTTATCAAAGGCTTGAATGCCCGAATCAGTGGAGGAGTACATGTTTTCGAGCCTAAGACTATGGAGGTGGCAGTTGAGAAAGCCTGTTTGGTGGAGGAGAATTTGGCAATGGCTCTTGGTGGTCATACATGTGTGCAGATTGGTAGTGCGCCTTCGGCAGGTGTTGAACCTCATGGTGGTCAAATTCAGGCCGCCGACTCTTCGAGAAGCCATCATACACCTACTAAAGGCGAACATCAGCAGCAACAACAACAGTAATTTTCTCAATCAAAATCAAAGAATTCTCAGCCTCAACAAGGTGGTGGTACTTAGTCAGGAAAAGACCGTAATTGGCGGTGGGCCAAGAATTATCATCCCAATCAGCGAGTTTAGAACACTCAGTCTACAGTAAATAGAGATGATTTCTAGCAGTCCAATGCTTTCTTGGGTGGCGGATGTTACGGTAGAGGTACATGATGTTTCTCTTATGGCCAGCAGGGCCATATAGCCAGGTAGTGTCCACAGAGGAGCGATGCAGGATTTGGTCAAAGGCCGACAGTTTCAGAGCTGACCGTAGGTGATGTAGGGAGGTCTCATAGAGTGTTCGCAGTGATTGAACACTGCTAGACAAAACATCAAGGGACAGTCTTGGAGACCGTAGGCAAAGGACGAACAACTTTCTTCAGAGCCCATACGCGTTCCGCAGCATCGGGAATTGACCCTCGAGGGTAGGGGCATTGAGCAGGGGTTGACCCTCAGCTTGTTTGTAGGCTTCCAAGAGTAAGCCTGATTCTAGGGGGAGGATGTAGTGCCCCTCATTTTGGCTCTTTGATAGTTGTTCTGTTTAGAGATTATGACATCTTGGATTTACTGTTTGATGATGATACTTGTCTATTGCTATGATGATACTGTTAGAGCTATTGGTTATGCTTATATTATGATTAGTTATGGACTTAGTTGATTATGTGGATCAATTTTATCATGTGCTTAATGTGATTATCTGATGATGTTTTTATTTAGTTGTTTAGCTACTAATGTGCATGCATGATATGGTTGTTTGTGAATGTGATTGGTGGAAGGGACAGTGTCACATTACTCATGCGTGAGTACCCTGCTACACTACAATTCTCTTCCACGGTGTGTTTGATTAGATGGTTATATGTATATATATCTGCTCGACATTTCATTTGTTGCAGGTTACAGGTATCAGGCATCGACTCCACCTGAATTGGCAGGTTTGAGCGTGCCTCAAATCTAATGGAGAATTATTGATCAGAGATGACATAAGGTCCCTCTGCTTGTCATCATCCTCAAAGAAGGTGAGTGCATGTCAGGTGGTCTATTATGGTTGGACATGATAGTCAGTCACCCTGGTTGAGGCCGTCTGGTATTGTTTGGTATGTGGGTTTCAAGTTGTAATTATGTGTTATTGTTTTGATTAATTTGCATTATTAAAATAGAAATCATAAGTCCACCTTGGTAAATAAATAATAACATTAAGAGGTAAATAAGTGTTTTAAATCGAGAATATAATTGATAATCTTTGTATATGCAAAATTAATAGTACTTAAGCAAATGTTATATTGTGACGAAGTGATTATAAAAATATAATATTAATAAAAGTTATTGTGAGTATAGATATAAAATGTTCTATCTTCTAATTAAGATTAATAAATAAGAATAAATTGTGTTGTCAAAAAATCTGGGTGTGCAACCCAAAATAAATAAAATTTAAAATTTTCTTGATTTGGGGGTAATATAAATTAATGGGGAAGTAGTGGATGGCCAGTAACGCGAAGGAATTTATTGTTTTTACTATTTTATTCTTTGAGGGAAATGCATATTTTAGTAGTTTTCTGGGGATTGAGGGGATGGTTTTTTTTGGAGATTTTTTGAAAAGATTGATGAATTGGGTTTTGGGGAAGAAGCAACAATCATGTGGAATCTTCAATCTGCTGAGCACTGTTGTCAGAAAATCTTTCTGGGTGTGCAACCCAAAATAAATAAAATTTAAAATTTTATTGATTTGCGGGTAATGGAAATGGATGGCCAGGAAGGAATTGTTTTCTGGGGATTGAGGGGGATGGTTTTTTTTGGAGATTTTTGAAAAGATTGGTGAATTGGGTATTGGGGAAGAAGCAACAATTGTGTGGAATCTTCAATCTGCTAAGCACTGAATAAAGGTTTTTTTTAATTAATTAATTTATTTATTTATTTATTTATTATGAATCTTATTTCTGTTATCTTTCCATTATTTTGATAAAGAATCATATGTGTGTGTGTTTTGGCTGCACTCGATTCTCTGTAAAAAGGGTTGTTCATATATTTATCATCAAAAAAATTTCTTGCAATCTATGTGATGAATATTACCTGAGGCTTTCTGTAATCATTTTTTATGTTTTGTTAAGCCATGTAAATAAACTGGTATAAATTCAATTTTTTTCTAGAAGTCTTCTTAATTTCTCTCACCTCATCAGGTTTCAAACCCTACCTCCTCTTGTCCTATTCGCATCTGCATAAGAGAGCTAAGGAATGGATCTTATTTGTGCTATTTTTGCAATATTCAATTATACTAGTAATGTTGTGAATCCTCCTATGTTCATATTCCTTTCTGATCTCCAGATTTCAAGAAATTAGAATCACCATTGAACCCCTTATTGCATGACGAAACTTCTTCATTGAGATAGCAAATAAATCTGTGTCACTATGCTTCATCATTTTGCATGAAGGTTACTAGAGTTTATTTCATCTTGATCAATTGCTAAATCGAGCTCCTTGTTGAGAAGCCAAACCTATCCAATGTCAATGTAGCAATAAGTACAATCTAGGAAGCTCCATTAAATCAATGAAATATGTATCTTTTTTATCTTCAACCACCAATAGGAAGTTTTTACAAGCAAATGTGCAAGTAGATCCTCTGTAGTTTATAAGTATTTTTCGGTGCCAAATCATCATGAATCTTTCCTCTGGATGTTTTTCTTGTTGCATGCATCCCTGCTCTTTGAAGAAATTTTATTTGCATAATCTTCTCTGTAGAATCTTTCCTTTCACCTGTACTTATCACAAATGCTTTAAAATGAAAACAAAACAAATCATCAAAAAAAGAAAATCAGATTTAATATTTTACAAAGCTCTTCCTATAGAGATCGTATGGCCTGATTTATTCCATAAACTAATTCAAATTTGAAAAACAATAAAAAAAAATACAGATAATCTTACCTTCTGCAACCTCTCCTCAGTGATCAAAAATATTAA
Source organism: Cunninghamia lanceolata (assembly GCA_027924645.1). Classification (NCBI taxonomy): domain Eukaryota; kingdom Viridiplantae; phylum Streptophyta; class Pinopsida; order Cupressales; family Cupressaceae; genus Cunninghamia; species Cunninghamia lanceolata. The sequence continues at coordinate 4,325,095 of BSBN01000918.1, read as the reverse complement.
ATCTTCTTAAAATTTTGTTTGGAGTAGCATTTTTTTTATATTTAATAAGAAGCCGTACAACTTGTACGGTGTTCCTTCCTTTTCTCACCTTTTAATGTTGTTAAGTCTCATAAGTTTCTTAAAAAGTCATTAGTTAGAGAAAAAGAAGGTAGGAATTTAGAAAGTACGTACCTCTTAGTTTTAGTTTTTTTATTTTTATTTTTATTTTTAAAAGAAAAAAAGCAAGTAGCTAAAATAAAAGAAATTTGATTTTAGCTTTTAGATTTTTTTTTTAAAGTTAGAATAAATGAACTTTACTTTTAGTTTTTAGATTTATATTTAAAAAATAAATAAAAGGAAATAAAATAGTTAAAATAAATAAATTTAGTTTTTAGTTTTATTTTTTTAAAAAGAAAATGATAGTTAAATAATTAAATTTCGGTTTAGTTTTTAGTTTGATTTCGTAAGGAAAGGAAAATATGATTTATTTATAAATTTATGAAATTATGATTCATATGTAAATTGGGAAATATTTTGTTAGAATAAAAATAATATACTTAGTATTAAAATTATATAGTTGAGTTTGCTACTTTGTGCTATAAGATAAATTTGGTATAAGTTGTTACTATCTGTTAAAATAGAATAAGATTCAAATTATTATTGATTTAGTTATAGGGAAATTATTTTTAGATAAGTGAAATCCTTGGAAGAAGTTATTTTGTAAGTTTACGTTTTGGATTTTGATTTTGATAATTGGTTAATTATGAGTGAAACTTGTGTAAGTTGTATTAGTGGTCGTAAAAGAGTCATGTTGTCAAGGTTAGTTCCAGAGGCATAGGTTTTAATGTTTTGTTTTCATGTATATACTATGATTGTAAAAGTGTCATGATGTGGACTAAAGTCTTGCATGGAAGATATGGTTCATTATGGTGTTGATTATGCATTAAGTAGTGTGTCAAATTTTGTGAATGGGAAGATGTTGTAAAACGTAAAAGAAATATGTTGGTTATGGGTTGCTTCACATGGAAACTATGGGCAATGTTTTGTGAAAATTGTCCTTTTGATTAAGTTGGTATGCAAGAGGGTTAATGCCTTGCATGGTTCACATATACTTGTTAATATGATGATAATTATTATGCTTGATGAGTAGGGTCTTCTAGTTGCAGGTAGGGGAGTGGCTCTCATTGGGGGTCAGAGCCCAAAGTGGCGTCCAGGACAACTCATGTGGGAGTTTCTTAACTCAGTGATAACCTAATTAATGAATTAAGGGGTTGGGTAGTTAATCATATTAAACAAGATAAGTGGATGCCTCACTCATGGCTCAAGTGCTCATTTAGGCTTGAGATGAGATGAGAAGGCCTGGAATGGCAAGATCAACTACGTTGTCCTCATGAAAGGTATGTTGATTCTGTATGAGTTTGTATGGGGGCCGGGGGTCGGGAGAGGCTATCGGGGCAACCCAAAATAGGGGTCGGGGCCTAGGAAGGCCTACTAGGACAACCCATAACAAGCTATATGATGACACTTCTCCCTACTACAATCTAGAATTCCCTAGTTGCACTCTTCCCATTCGTTGTGTGGTTGCCTTTGGAAGTGATGTTTAAGTTGCTTGTGATGTCTTTGTTGCCTTGTGTTGTTGTAGTCATGTGTAGTCCTTGTTCTTTATATTTATTGTTTACCTGACTATTCATGTTGTGGTACCTTATTGTTATCTCCTAGCATGGGGGGTGGACCTCAGGATTCCACATGGTCGGGTGGTTGTGATTTATCTCCATTGGTCCCTTTGCTATTGTTCGTGTGCGAGGAGGATATATCATGTAGAAGATCACTGATCTTGTTTGCTTGAGGAGACAGATATTTATGTTTATATTTTAGCCTTGTATATCAGTTGAACCATGTATTATTATATTGATGTATATCCTCAATTGTAATCAAGAAGTGACATTGTAAACATTGTATTGATGTATTCTATTGTAAGGAAATTGTAAACATATCTGTAATCGCATATGCTAGGTCTTGATGTTATTATTTGATGTCTTATTATGATGGAAGTATATATGTGTTATCTCTTTGAGGCACTTGGTTTCAAATTGAATCATGGATGTTAATTAGATTATGTTAGTAAGTAGTAATGCAGTCATGGATACCCTAGAGAATAAAAGTTAACTTGCATGTTAAGTGATTATATGATTTACACTTTGTTATTATTTCTTCTTTTAAAAAAAAAAAATTGCCCTTTTGTAATGCATAGTTAAGCTTATCTCCAGGGTTTCGTGGCGGGGCATTACATATTTTCTTTCCTATTTAATTGATGAGTTTTTATTATGTAGTAGGATGTTATTTGTACTTTTTGAACACAAATATACTAAGTGAATTTATTTTTTTTCAATTGAATGTGTATTAGGGTCCTTCATAGGTTTGCACACTAGAAGTAAATTATACTTGTATTATTTAGTCATAAGTTCCTCTCTCTCTTGGGTAGATCTTTTTAAAAAAATTTCTTTGTATCTCTCTAGAGATCTCCTTAAATATAGATAAGTCTCTCTCTCTCTCTCTCTCTCTCTCTCTCTCGACTTGAGCTTATTGTTATCTCCTAGCATGGGGGGTGGACCTCAGGATTCCACATGGTCGGGTGGTTGTGATTTATCTCCATTGGTCCCTTTGCTATTGTTCGTGTGCGAGGAGGATATATCATGTAGAAGATCACTGATCTTGTTTGCTTGAGGAGACAGATATTTATGTTTATATTTTAGCCTTGTATATCAGTTGAACCATGTATTATTATATTGATGTATATCCTCAAATGTAATCAAGAAGTGACATTGTAAATATTGTATTGATGTATTCTATTGTAAGGAAATTGTAAACATATTTGTAATCGCATATGCTAGGTCTTGATGTTATTATTTGATGTCTTATTATGATGGAAGTATATATGTGTTATCTCTTTGAGGCACTTGGTTTCAGATTGAATCATGGATGTTAATTAGATTATGTTAGTAAGTAGTAATGCAGTCATGGATAGCCTAGAGAATAAAAGTTAACTTGCATGTTAAGTGATTATATGATTTACACTTTGTTATTATTTCTTCTTTTTTTAAAAAAAAATTGCCCTTTTGTAATGCATAGTTAAGCTTATCTCCAGGGTTTCGTGGCGGGGCATTACATATTTTCTTTCCTATTTAATTGATGAGTTTTTATTATGTAGTAGGATGTTATTTGTAACTTTTTGAACATAAATATACTAAGTGAATTTATTTTTTTTCAATTGAATGTGTATTAGGGTCCTTCATAGGTTTGCACACTAGAAGTAAATTATACTTGTATTATTTAGTCATAAGTTCCTCTCTCTCTTGGGTAGATCTTTTTAGAGTTTTTTCTTTGTATCTCTCTAGATATCTCCTTAAATATAGATAAGTCTCTCTCTCTCTCTCTTGACTTGAGTAAGTCTTTTTAAATCTCTCTCTCTCTCTCTCTCTCTCTCTCTCTCTCGACTTAAGTCTTTTTAAAGCTCCTTTCTCTCTTTACTAGGACTTCTCTAGATAGGTCTTCTCTTTAGTAGCTTAGATTTTGTCACCATATAAATTATAGTTGAACCTCTTTAACAAGTAGCTACTAGATTAATTATCTTGTAAGCTAGAACTCCATTTAGAGCCAAAGGCTAGTCCTTAAAATTCTAGTCTCATCCTTCTTTTGATAGTACTTGTTGCACTAACTTGGAGAGATCTATTTCTTTTATCTCATTTGATTTTTATTGAATTCAAATTGAGCTTAATGAACTTCACTACCTTCAATCCATGGTGGGGTTTCTCTTCGCTTTAATCTTAGGCCTATTTTGCTACATGTTATGTTGCTACTTATATAAGCCCTATTTTTTCTTTACAAGTATTCTTATTTCATTTTGATCTTAAATATATTATGGAACAAAGGATTGTGTGCTTTGTTAAATCATTCAAGGCTCTAAAAGCTATCTTACCATATTATGTATAGGAGATTTCATATATATCAAATTGTACATCTTACCTTAATATTTGTGCACGCTTACACACTTATCCTAAATACTATAACTACCTAGATGTATCTTGTACTCATATTTGTCACTTGTGTGCATGAGTCCATATATATCACTTGTGGTCATAAATATTAGTTATTACATGTACATGTGTATATTGATCTTTATGGTAATTTGTTCATATGGAGGCTCTTTAAAATATATCAAAGACTTGGTTCACTAAATTAAATAAGTTTTCTTTAATATGTATTTCCTTAATGTGTGATAGATAAACTGGAGCAAACGTTGCTAAAGAACACATAGTTGATGTTAACCCAGAGGAGGCCCAAGTGCAAACAATGGATGTTGGAAAGGGGTCGGGATCGCTTCCTTTGACTGGTATGGATGAGAATATTAATCTAGCTAAAGAGGTGAAGAGAAAATTTTCTTATAGAAATTTAGATCATTTAATTAAAATGGATATTGAGAAATTGAAACATTATGTTGGACAACCTAAACGTATTGATAGGAGGTCAATGAATAAAACTGCAAAGGAAATAATTGATCATTTCGATAATCTTGATACACTTGGCCGAACCCAATTGTTATCAATTGTACTTCTTAGTAAGGAGCTAAATGAGCCATACAATTGTTGGGTGTAGATTTGTCATTGAAAAAGGGGAAAGGTTCACACCTAGAAAAAGATATTGTTGAAAATGTTAAAGAAGGTTTGTCTTCCATTGGGAAACAATCTCAATCTGCGGATAAGTCCATTTCAAGAAGAGTGATGTTGACAGGTATTTTAAGTAAAAAAATTTCTAAAAAAAGACAATTGTCTTCAATTTCAACTAAGATTGGTTTCACTAGAAAAACAGTAATAAAATATGTGAAAAGGAGAAAATTATTGGATGATAGTACCTCGGAAGGCAATTGGGCAATTATGTGTAGAGCTCCTCGATCTGATAGGATTCAAGATGTTGTTAGGAACCTGATCTCAACCTTTTGGAATGATAATACTCGTGCTTCATCAAATAGTAGAGATGTTATCAAACATAGAATTAGGCCCAATAGTTATGAACTACATACAAAACATTGGCTAGACATAACACAACATGAGATGTATGTGAACTTTTGTAATTGAAATCCAAATATAAAGATTGGGCAAACAATGTTTGAAAGGTTAAGGCCATATTATGTGAAGACAAACAAGGTTTTTGAAACTTGTTGTTGTCGTTATCATATTGAATTTGATCTCTACTATCAGGTGTTTCGAAAGATTTGTGAAGACAATGATGGTTTTGTAAATGCACCTCCTAAACGGGTAAGTCAGTTCATAGCATCCATCTTATGTGATAAATCAGATGATGATAATGGAACTAGTCAAATAAACTGCATAAAAGGTTGTTGTGAAACATGTGGAAATTTGGCTAAAATGCCTTTGAAAAATGAAGATATCGACCCAATGAAGTTGGTAAATTGCAAGAGTTACAAGTACATAAAGTTTCAAACAAAAAATGGGAAAGAATCCATAAGGTTAGATTATGTAGAAGAGGAGATACCTATTGGAACATTTATGGAAAATTTTCATAAATTGATACAACCATACATACATCATGTTTTTTTTCTAAGTGGCAAGCACAATAGTTTCAAACATTAAGAGATACTTTCCCACCTGGAACAGTTTTATCAGTAGTCGACTTTGCAGAAAATTACTCTTTTGTACATCAAAAAGAGATTCAATCACAATATTACTTTTCAAAGCAGATCACTATTATGGTGCATGTATGTTATTGGCATGCACAATTAGATTTGGATGGTGTTGAAAGTACATTTGAAGCATGAGTCATTAAGAAAGAATATCACTAAATTATATTAGTGATGATAAAGAGCATGACACACATTTTGCACAACATTGCTTTAAGAATTTTTTTGGATATTTGGCAAGTAGGGGTGTAAATTTTGAAAAGTATTTTGTATGGTCAGATGGATGTGCGTCACAATTCAAATCATCACTTAGGCCATTCTATGTACTATGTAGATATCATCGAAATGATAATATACCACATGTTTGGAGTTTCTTTGAGAGTGGGCATGGAAAGGGTGAACATGATGGCGCAAGAGCTTGCATCAAACGTGCTCTAATAAAACATCAAATGAATTATTATGGAGATCGTATAAATGATGCACATGATATTATTGAATGGTGTAAGTCACACTTTGCACCAAATGAGGTCAGCACATCTTGAAGAACAAACACATCCATTCCACATAGAGTGTTTTGGGAGATATCAAGTATCTATTGTTTGAATTTATTTAATGTGTACTTTAAATATATATTCATATATGATATATGTGTACATGAGTTTGTTTATTTTAGTTTGAATTTAATTATTTAGATATTATATTCATAATGTACAATATAATAAATTTGTAGGTGTGGATAGAAGATCAATGCATGGATGCAAGAGGGTAGAGAAAACAAGATCTTTGCATTGTGTCATGAGTACACATAGCCATACATGGATGTTGCGCACTAGGGATTACTCTTGTTTTTTTTATGAGTGCATGTTGGGAGATTTTGAGAATTTTAAGAACCAACAACATGGATATGTCCATGAATGGGAAAATGTGCCACTAGTTGTTACCAACACATACAATGAAGATGAGGACGAAAGTTTTGAAGACATTCCTTTGATTTCAATTGATTATAGCCATATTTCAAGATTGATTAAAAAAGATATGTGTGTACATATATATAAATTATATAAGGTATCTCTAAAAATTTTTAGTTACAAATTTTGGACATGTAAATTTGGTGCAGGAGATGCTTTTGCAGTCACAGCAGAGGCTGAAAATATAGAAGACGCTAGTTATTATTTATTGTGTTACACAGAAGAGAGGCAAAAGATAATAAATCCAGAAACAAGTGATGGAATGATGTTTCCCACAAGTTTAACTTTATTTAATATATTTTAAAATAATTTTAAATTTGTTACATATGTACATGTCAAGTACCTCAAGAGTGATTTAAACATTCAATTTATATTATAATTTATGTTATGTCTTACCGTGGAATGTTGTTTCCCACACGTTTAGTTGTAGTGCAAGGGACATATCTCAAACAAGTCAAGATTGTTCAACATGCGATTCACTTTATTGATTATCAACCTAAGAACAAGGTATATCAGTATGGCCACCTAGTAATTGCTACCGACCTATCTCTTCATACAGTTTCAAACACACATGGACATCGTAAGTGGAGACTAGATAGTGATGATCATCAGAGAATTAGATGTCATTGAAGAGCGAGTTGAACCACTTGATGTGACCTAAAAAATATGGATGATGAACTTACATTTTTTAATGTTTTAAAGACCTAAATTCACTATCTAGATCTATGTTCATGTATTAATTGTTTTTCAATTTATGCAAGTTAAATTAATAGTTCTTTCGTTGAACAAATTTTAAATTTCGACATGCGGTTCTTAATGTATAAATAATCTCTCTATTAGAAGTCATGTAGAGAATGCCCTAGATTCTTATTCAAGCATGCACGATATGATAATTTTTGAATGCTTTTATTTAATTCTATATATGCTCTTTGCACATGCTACAATACATACATATGCACTAGAGATGTCACAATATGAATTAAATTAAAATCAAAGTTTTCAACATCAATGCACAAATCATCACTACACAAAGTTTATAATTATTATATAAAATTGATTGAATTCACATTGGTCACCCTTAGTGCTATGAGGCAATTAGTACATGATTGAATTGAGGTTAACATTTCATTGCAATCATAACAATGTTACACACTTAAAGCACTCCTGCCCGATCATGAGGATTGATCTAATTCTCAAACATAATTTACAAATTCCTAAAGACTTATTTCCAAGTTGTTTTATCATTGCAACCTTTTACTACAACATATAGATGCTAATCACTCAACAGGTATTTGTTTCATCATTAGATGATTTGACCATATGTTTATGTATGGTTCACTAGGTTCTAGTGGTTAACCCTATCTAGGTAATTTTGATATGTCAACTGAAATAGTCCTAGCCAAAGTAAAATCATAAGACACTTTAATGTAGCATTAGATTTGACCAACATCATCAATGTTCAAATTATCATCGATAACATTATTAATAACAATTGCATGTCTACATGTTAGAATTTTTTGGAAATGGATTTATATATATCTTTAAATTATGTTTAGCAAGTGCCACCAATGGATTTCTATTTTCATATAACATGAAATAATTAAAATAAGATAAGGGATTTTGATACCTAGCACATATTAAGATGAACATAATACATCTAAATTGCATACAGTAGTTACAAATTTTGAATTGGTTCTTTGCCTTAAGGTGCAAAAAGATAGATTGGTTGAAGATCTCTTAGTGGAGAGAGATCAGTGGATCATAATAACTGTTGCACTTAATTTTCTACCATTAGCAATGTCTAGAGCAAGATAAATGGGATAAGTTGGATAAAAGTGATAGATCTAATATTCTAGGTTGTGTCTTTCTAATTCAATCTTGATGATTGTTTTAGTTCAAAACATTGCTAAGAGTTTATGAGATAAAATTATTGCATTATATCAAACTATGTTTCTTGTAAATACATTATTTTTGAAAAAAAAATTATTCTTTAAAGATGCATGAAGGAGACTTTGTAACCAAACATTTAAATGTTTTTCATGTAGTATTGAGTAGCTAGATTGGAGTCCAAGTTTTTAAACTTTGTTATATGTAGTAAACCTCAGTGTGATGTAATAAAAAAGAGAAAGTTTAGATATGCAATAAGTACAAACTAGAAATTATAAGAAATTATATACATGCACACACACACACAAAAGATCATACATTATTATACCTAAATGGATTATATGCATGTATTATAATTCATTCCTCATGATTTACTCTCACTTATCATCTTCCTTATTCTCACACATATAATTCTTATGATTCATGCTCTTATCTCCCACTTTTTCCTTATTTATATAGCCTCTTAATGCCTCTTCATATTGACTTTCCACAATATCCTTTCATAATAACACTTAATTATCTTATTCCCATGAATTTACCTTTTTGTTCATGATAATTTACTCTTTTATATGTCTTAGGTCTAGACTAGAATAAGGTATAAAATCTAGGGACACCTATCTTAGATATGTCCTAGGTCTAGACTAGAATAAGGTACATGAAATCTCTAGGTGTAGATTAGATATGCCTTAGGTCTAAGTTACATCTACTAGGAAATCTAAATATGTCTTTGATATGTCTTAGGTCTAGACTCTAGAATAAGTTATAAAATCTAGGTGTCTTAGATATGTCTTAGGTCTAAACTTTACATCTACTAGAAAATATAATTATGTCTTAGATATGTCTTAGGTCTAGACTAGAATAAGCTATAAAAACTAGGTGTAGATTAGATATTCTTAGGTCTAGACTAGAATAAGGTATAAAATCTAGGTGTCTTAGGTCTTAGGTGAGCCCACATGAGCTTCCACCTTCACGCGGTTTGCCTTGTCAATACAAAATAAATATTTCTTGAAGCTAAGGGAAGCTCTTTTTTTGTATCTTGAAGTTATGAAACCCTAGTAAAGTTCCATGGTGCCCATTCGAGTTTGTTATCATTAGAAATTTATAGAACCCAACCTTTTAGTTCACTATATTTAGAAAGTTGTATGTGAGTTTAATTATCATTCAAGTCTCAAACTTAACAAGCCTCTTCTATATAGTTCATTTACATTCAAATAAGATGAACTTGTATAGATTCAATCTTCATGGTATATATTATAAAATTTGGATCTAATACCTCTTCACATTGTCTAGGAGTAGAAAATTATTCTAGTTTTGACTAAGATGGATGAGTTCATGACTTTAACTATAATTATGTTAAATTACCTAGAATTGTATTCCTAGACACTATAGCTATAGCTAAAGGGAGATACAGTCTTTAATCCTATAGGTACCATCAAAGTTGTTCAACATAAGTCAACAAGACCTCTTGAATTGAGAAGGATGATCTTCAAATTAATTCTTTCTATGCATTAAATAAGGGAGATATATTCTTTAATCCTATAGGTACCATCAAATTTGTACAACATAAGTGACCAAGATATCTTGACTTGAGAAGAATGATCTTAAAATTCTTATTCCAATTCTAGGAGATTGAAGGTTGTCCTACGGAACAATTCCTTAAAATTTTATGGACTACTATAATGTGTAGATAAGGATATAGCCTTGATTGAATTGAAATCATTTCATTAAATAATCTATGTTCTTGAATTATGGCCTCTTATAGGAATTGACTAACAATGGGCATGGAATGGATTCTGGTTGTTTATATGCATTTTAACAAGTTTGAGTTAAGGTTATTCAAATGAATTCTTTGTTTACAATCCATCATCATTTAAATGGATATTTCAAAGCCAATCCTTAATGGTATTCCAATGTAGTTTTATTATGTTCATGGTGTATTAAGTGGTTAATGTTACTTGATTAGGTCTTTGGCTTATAGTCTAACTCATGACTTGAGTGTAATACTTATTTGTTCTAGTAGTGGTGAAAGTCAAATTATCTAGAAGTCTAATTTTATTTTTTAATAAAAAATCTTCTAAGTTTTATTTACATTTGTTATATATTGTGTTCGTATGCTACTTATGTGGGCCTAACTTATGTTATTTCATCATATAGCTAGCATTCTTGTCCTTTATCTAGATTATTTGAATGGTATATCATTACAGAGTTATAAAGTTTATTTTAAACTTAAAATTTGAGATATGTACAACTTATAGAATCTATATATATCTTGCATCTAGCATGTGTAGGTTGAAATTTACATGACGTGATTGAGATAAGCATAATATTTTTTAAGTTAATATTTTATTATTTTAAAACTTGTATTACATGTCTTAATACACACATGTAAATATCAAGTAGATCCATTAAAAATATAAAGAACCATTTACATGAAAACTTTATTAATATATCTCAAACATAAATTTGTCCATGTCAAATATAAACATATTTGTGTCCATTTGAAGAATAAACATGTATGTATGTATAGATGCATAAATGTCCAAACATGTTGAAAATATATAAACATAAATGTTTATACATGTTCAAGAAAATATATAAACATAAATTTTCATACATGTTTGAAAATATAAACATAATCATGTCCATACATAGATGCATAAATGTCCATACATGTCAAATATATAAACATAAACATCCATACATGCCATTTGAATATAAACATAAACATATAAATGTCCATATCTCAAACATAATCATAAGTTACACAAATGTCCATGTCCATATCTCAAACATAAACATAAACAAAAACACAAATGTCCACATAAATCATCAAACACATGTATGTAATCAAGTTAGGTGGAAATGTCAACATATCAAACATATATAAATGGAAATGTCTCTAGAAGCAACATCAAATGGAGGTCTGTAGGTGGCTGCAGCCTAATCGTCGTGTTGGCTCCTAATCAAGTGACCCTCTGAATGAGAATCTTGTCCCGATGCATGTGTCGAGTCCTGGAGATAAAATCAAGTACAATGTGTTAAATACATTTTACCTAGATATATATAACTATTTAAAAATGTATATGTAATTTATTATAAATAGATAGATATATCTACATGTATACAGAACTCACATGTCCACTGATAACAATATCATCAACAGAATCATGTCGACGTATACGGTCTAACCTTAGGCTAGGAGTAACATGAGGTATCTCCATCTACTATATATATAATATATCATTTAGTTAAAAATAAAATCTAAATAATTTTTTTAAAAATTGAATTGAATGTATGCACATGCACACATACATATATATCTTATAAATCTACACATATACATACCTGCATATGACCTGGTAGCATAGGATCTGAGCCCTCTGCAATGTCTACCTCCACTAAATCATCCAAATGATCTGATGTATCTATGAGACCTCTCATGTCGTAGTAATGACGAGTGAAGGGGACTGACCAACTGAGATGGCATCGATATAGAATCTGAGTGCATCAACATCTCCACAAAACCTGTAGAAGTTTGCATCCTCTCAAGGTCGTGATCTAAACCTGGATCATTGACCTGTGCAGCAACCAAATGATCTGTAGGTGGATCCTCATGTGCACTAGTGCTGCCAGGCCTAGCAGGGTGGTCAGAATGACGAGATCCTGAATGTGAATGAATAGACATAGCCAAACGATCTCTAACCTGATCTATCAAGATCCCTAGCTCTAATGCAATGAATGCATATGCCTCCAAGAGATCCTCTGTGAAACAATGTAAAGTGCTACGTGCCATCTCCCCTATGAGACCATCCAACTGTGCATGTGTAGGGATGCCTGCCATAGCATAATGATCATAGTGAGTGTTGGTACACTGTGTTGTAAATGAAGCTCTAGATTGTGGACGTCGTGCCATCAAAAACTAACCCACATGATCAGTAGCTATCGTAGTGGTGACAACTGCAATATCGCCAACACTATCAATTGCTTCCCTTTGGGAAGAAATGACATGATCTGCTGAGGGGGCTACGACTGGGGAGATAGTAGGATTCCTCTCACCAACTAATGCCCTATACGCTGGGGCCAGTTGATCAGGTCAACGATAAGCATCCCTATCAGCAAGCCTACCACGGCCCTGACCATAATATGGAGGAATGTCACAATAGTTGACTTTGAGGCCCAAATGAACTTTGGCATACAACTACTATGCAAAATATAAGGGAATTTGGTCATTATTTGGATAACGACCATAGATAGCAAGAAATTGAGGGTAGATCAATCTGGCCATATCATCATCGACACATCTGGTTACCTGGTATCCCTTCACCTTTATCTTATCATGATAGTATGGAAAGCACTGGGATTCAATGGTTTCTTTGGTCACCACACTCTGAACATGAGAGAGGGGAACATCACCACAAACTTCTTTCTGCATGTGGGAAAGAATAGTAGCTATAGCATCAGGGGAATAAGCACTTGTGTCTCAAATTTTATCTCTAATTTTTTCTAAGCTTTCCATTATTGACTTACAACTATCCTTATATATTCTCATGTTCGTACCATCATTTATGGAAACTCTCAATCTATTGATCTCATTATTAGTTCGTGCAAATAGTTCCTAAGGTGGAATAGGTGCATAATTTGCCATGTGTGATGTAGTCAAAGATCTCTAGAACTGGATAAAACATGTGCAAAATTAGAAATCTGGAGATAAATCATGTGCACATGTAGAAATTCATAGTTCTCACGTGTATAAATATATTATATATAAATAAGAAAATAAGAAAGAGAATAAATAGTACAAAATACACACAATATACAATACAAGAACATTTGAAATACAATAACATTTTATAAATTTTATATGCCTTAAGAAAAGCAAGGAAAATGCATATTATATGCCTTTGTTTGAGTATATTATTTATGAATCAATTTATTTACTATATACTACATTTGAAATACATACTCAATATTTTAACATGTTATCAAAGCTATAAATCTCATTTTTTATCAACTAGAATTCTTGTAAGATTTTGAAACTTTATAAAGAAAAAGAGATGGTACTAGTAGAAGGCATTGGAGAATCATAAAAGCTTATAGATCAATTCAATGATTAAGGTTTTAATATATATGAAAGCTTATAATGAAGGTGTTTTTGCTAAAATATAAGGACTCGTTTTAGTTGATAAAAAAAAGTCAAGCCTCCACAAAATTTATCAGCTTGAGTGGGAGGTAACATGAATATATGGTAAAGTTTTCTTTTGGATATTATACAATTTAATTAATAATGTGATTCTACATGTGTTAGTGACTCAAATATAGCAAAGGATGATTTGGATCAATTGACTTAAATGTGTGAATCAAGAGATGACTTAATTTAGTAGATGATACATATAGTCTACACATAAAATTAAATTGTTTTCAAAATATCTAGATACATCTGTTAGAATCTGAAAAGATTATTAACCCAAAAAACTAGTGCAAAGAATAGATATCTAAACTATGAATTCAAATGATACGAAATCAAAATAGCAACACAGAGTTAGTCTCCAAGAGAGTAATGCAAATGCTAGAAGCAAAATAGCATTAAGAGGATGCAAAAGCAAAATATACCAAATACAAGCCAGGTAGCATGCTTATATAGACTAGGGAGAGGGAGGAGGTGGCAACACTGACCAATGAGGAGCAACCATCTATCGGACTAAAGATAGCAAAGTATCTTCCCAAGATAGCTAATGGATGCTCACATGTAGGAAGGTGACACCTCGCAACCACTCACCTAATAAGACATGCTTTATTAACCTAAGTGAGATTAATAGAAGTGTAGGAAAAACCTAGGAATATAGGGAAAAATAAATAACCCAACTAGGAAATAAAAACCTACACTAACACCCCCCCATAAGCGAAGCTCAAGTGGATGTAGAAATGGGTCCCGACAAATCAAGCCTGGTGAGGTACCCATGTACATAAAATTCCCCCCCAAAGAGAGAGAAAAGCCCCCCTCCCCCCAAATAGAGAGAGAAGAGACCCCCCCAAAAGTAGAGAGAGTCAGGACTCTGAGTGAGAGGAAGAAGCCCCCCCAGAAGATGAAGCATCCTGCACCCCCAGCAAAGCTCGCAAATGAAGGAACTTGCTCTCAATGAAGGGTTTGGTGAAGATATCAGCAACCTTCTCAAAAGTCAGACAATAGCGAAGGTCAATGACGTGGCCATGGATGAGCTCCTAGATGTAGTGCATGTGGACCTCTATGTGTTTGGTCCGCTGATGATGGACCGAATTTTGTGAGATCTGAATGGCACTCTGGTTGTCACAAAATGTGACTGATGGCCGTCTGATTTGGATACCAAACTTCGTGAGAAGATTTTGAAGCCAAATGGCCTTAGTGGCGGCATTCACAGCCCCCCAATACTCAGCCTTAGTAGAAGATAGAGCAATAGCAGACTGCTTCTTGCTCGACCAACAAACAGGACCTTAACCAAGTGAGAAGCTATAACCTGAAGTAGACTTGCAATCCTAAGAATCGCCCGCCCAATCTGAATCTGTGTAGCCCACTAAGTCAAGCTCAATGCCTGCTGCGTAGTGAATCCCAAAACTGTGAGTACCCTAAATATAGTGAAGGATCCACTTGGCTACTTTCCAGTGCAGCTCATGAGGCTCCTGCATGAATCAAGAGACCATGCCTACAACATATGAAATGTCAGGTCTCGTATGAGTCAGATAAATGAGACTCCCAACAAGTTGTCAGTACAAAGTGCCATCAACAAGTGGAGAAGAACACTGAGCCTCAAGTTTGACTCCAGAAAGAAAGGGAGTCGGAGCATGCTTGCAGTCAGCCATATGAAACCTCAAGAGCAAATCTAGAGCATACTTGGACTGGTTGATGGTGATCCTGGAAGCAAACTGGTAGATCTCAATCCTGAGAAAGTAATGCAACAAGCCCAAGTCAGTCATCAAAAACCTGTCATGAAGGGCAGTTTTGATAGCCCCAATGGTGGATGAAGAACTCCATGTGATCAGCAAGTCATCAACATACAAAACCAGAAATAGGAGTAAATCATCCTGCTGTAGAATGTAGACATTAGGATCAGAATGGCACCGAGTGAACCCAACTGTTAGAAGGAAGGAGTCCATCTTGGCATACCAGGCCCGAGGAGCCTGTTTGAGGCCATAGAGAGACTTCCGAAGATGGCACACAAGTGAAGAATCCTGAAGGAACCCCTGTGGCTGCTCCATGTAGATCTCCTCCTGAAGGTCACCGTGAATAAAAGCACTCTTCACATCCATCTGGTGTACTTCCCAATGATTAGCTGTAGTAATGGCAAGAACAAGTCGGATGGAATTCATTCTGGCAACTGGTGCAAAAGTCTCAGAGTAGTCAATCCTAGGAACTTGGGAGAATCCTTTGGTGACCAAGCGAGCCTTATGCTTCTCAACCGACCCATTTGCTACAAATTTTGTTTGATAGATCCATTTACATCGAACAAGTTTTCTTCCCTTAGGAAGAGGGACAAGATCCCAAGTGTGCTTCCTCATCAAGGAACTATACTCCTCCTACATAGTTGTATCCCACTCAGGAATACCAGAAGCCTCATGAAAAGACTGTGGATCTGAGGCAATAGCAATGAAGACATGTGGAGCATCCTGGAACTGTGAACGAGTCCGCCTAGTGTTTGATGGATCCCCAACCCAATCACCTGCAGACTGCAAGGTTTGTCTAGCCCAAAGTGGACTGGAAGATGGAGAATCTGGAGGAGAATCATCAACCTCTAAATGATGACTAGGAGAGGAAGGAGGCGAGTCCTCTAAATTGCTCTCTGCATCAGAAGTGGAGGTAGAAGACTGCTTAGGTGAATCTGACTCATCAAAAGATCTGTCATGTATCCCAAGTGACTCCAATGTCAAAGTAGAAGGAGTTGGAGAAGTGATAGAAAGTGAGCTCGAAGAGCCCTCCTCAAACTGAACACTCCTCTCAATGAAAAACTCATGTGTAGTAGGGTGGAGCAACCGATAACCCTTCACACCATCAGGATAACCTACAAATATGCAAGGTCTGCTCTGCAGATCCAAGGCCTTGCATTTCTCTGCAGGAATGTGGGCCCATGCAGGGGAACCAAAAAGTCAAAAGTGCTTAACTGATGGTTTCCAACCGCTCCAAGCTTCAAAAGGAGTGACTCCCTTCAAGGCTCGGTGAGGAACACGGTTCTGGATATAACAAGCATAGTTAATGGCCTCTGCCCAATACTGTGGTGCAATAGATCTGGAGTGAATCATGTAGTTCGCCATTTCCTTCAAGGACCTATTCTTCCATTTTGTAACACCATTCTGCTGAGGATTGTATGGAACTGAATGCTGCAAATCAATCCCCTCTGAAGTGCAAAACCTCTCAAACCGATGGTTGACATAGTCACCACCATTGTCAGTGTGCAAAACTTTGATGGCTCTCCCGGATTACTTTTCTACAAAAGTTTTGAAGTCTTGAAAATGATCAAATACCTCTAACTTCTGTTTGAGAAAGTACACCCAAGTATATCGAGAAAAGTCATCAATGAATGTGAGGACATATCTAGCCCTGCTGAAAGAAGGATGCTGAAATGGACCAGCCAAATCACTGTGAACTAACTCTAGTATCTATGAAGCTCTCCATACCTTACCTTTGTCAAACTTTTCCTTAGGATGCTTACCAAGAATGCAACCTTGGCAAACACCACCTAAAAACTAAACTAAAGGCAACCCTATGACCATACTCTGCTGGTTGAGCTGCTACAAGTAGCGGAAGTTAAGATGGCCAAACTACTCATGCCATAATCTACTCACATCATTAGAATGAGTGAGCAAAACAGTCGAAGGAGGATCAGGAACAAAGTGAGAAAATAGATAGAGCCGTGATTGATGATCTGCTCTCCCAACTGCAACTGTAGAACCACTGTGCAACTCATGAATCTCCATTGAATTAGGAGTGAACTCAACCTGCTTGCCTGAACCTGTGTGAGTGATCTGGTATATTGATAGGAGATTAGTTGATAATAAGGGCACACAAAGAACATCATGGAATGTGCCATCCCCCACATCAATAGACCCTCTCCCACACACCTCAACAGGAGTGTCATCACCCATCAAAATAGAAGGCATAGTACACGGCTCCAAAGATGCAAGTTCTTCCTTAAATGAAGCCATGTGGTGCGCAGCACCTGAGTCAAGAACCCAAGTGGATGGTGAAGAAGCAACTGCAACAAGGGCCTTGCCCTTTCCTTTCCCCTTGTTGTTTTCTTTTGCCTTGTTAGACCCCTCATTAAAACTTTGTTTGATAGACTCAGGAACACTGATATTATTCTTCTCAAGAATGTGTGTCAAGTGATCAATTTGTTTCTTCAGACATTTATGTTCATCATGACCGGGTCTTTTACAATAGGCACATTGGACCCTCTCTTTCTTAGGCTTGTCGCCCTTGGAAGATTGGGTATCATTAGTTAATTTTGAAGCAACCGGTATCTGATCCTTCTTCCCCTTGCTATTCTTCTGTTTCTTATCCTTACTATTGTTGTTACTACTTTATCCTTTCTGTTCTTTTGTGCCTTGGTTGGCAACCAAGGCATGTGACTTAGAGGACTTAAGAGTGCCCATCTGGATTAGCTTGTCCTATTCCTGAGTGAGATTGATAGTAAAATCATCTAAAGATGGCATGGTGAATTGAGTACCAAGTGCACCCTTAGTAGCATAGAAGGTAGAAACAAACACAGAATATTATGAACTTAGCTTAGAGAGAATACTAAGAATCAGTTGTTCATCTTTCTTTTCAATTCCACATTGTTTTAACTGTAGCCTTAGTGATTTCAATTTAGTGAAGAAATCCTGGATTGTGTTGAAATTGCCTGGACTTAAACTAATTAGTTCATTTTCCAACATGTGGCCCCTCATTGAATCTTGTGTGCCAAATAGTGTTTCTAGCTTTGTCCAGATTTCATTTGGTGTATTCAAAGACTCAATGTGAAAGAACAAATTAGGAGAAACAGACAAACACAATGTTCCAATGCCTCATCACATTTGTTAAACCACTTAGGCTTATATTCATCTTTAGCAAGTTCAGTTTCAAGTCCCATAGTTATCCTATTTAAACCAGCTTTCCTTAAGTGAATTGTCATGCGTGATTTCCACTCAAAGTAATTGGATGGAGTTAGGATGGGCACATTTGTTTGATCCATGATGAAGAAATACAGAGAAGAAATGCTGAAAAGAAGAGAACCCTACCAAGACAACCCCCCCCTTTTCACTCAATCAAAGAACCCCCCCAAGAAAATATGATTTGGCACTTTATATTAGTGCGTTTACAACTGCCACTAGCAAGAAATACTAAGTGGTCTTGATTTCAATGCATTACAAAACCTCATGAAGAGCATATGCTGAAAATACAACTTTGGCATAATAACCAAGGAAATAAACAACACCACTGTGATTTACTCGAAAAATCATGCACTTTCAAAAAAAGAATCGCCTCAATACGAGGTCATATGTGAAAGTTATGATCCTCTGAAGTTCCCAGAACGAGAACTGTGCAGTGTCACGACTGAGAATCTACAATTTCTAAAAAATATCTGCATCAAAATAAAAAAAAGTCTGCACTAGTGCATAGAACACACAAAAATAGCCAAAATCATAAAAAAAATTCATGGGAAACGGAGTCTGTATGAGTAAGAATGGAGCATTTGAAAACTGCCTTCAAAACTGCAACTGCCAACGGAGAGGGGTACTGTTGTATCTTTCTGAGTTTGATTCTATAAAATATAAAGACTACATGCAAAAACTAAAAGATACCCAGATGGTTTTTTTGTGCTACGAACAAAACCCATAAGGCATTTTTCTTGCTGATGTACAGAAGATGTAGTTCTAATGTAAACATGACGCTTTTAGCAACAAAAAATGACCCCAACAACCAAAAAATGGCATGCAAAGGCTGAATCAACTACCTAAGACAAGAAAAGGTATGCTGGAACCTACAATATTGATTGAAAACACCAAATATGCAAGTTGGTTGTCAGATTTGAGCTTGAAACCCTAGTTCCGCAACTGTGTATGACGATCTCTGATTTCAGTGAGACAAAAGCCAAATCTGACTTTCTCAAGCCTCCTGGACACGTTGGAACAGTTGGAAATGCTGCCAGTATAACCAGAAATTTTGTAATCACCTAGATTTCATAAAACATATGTGCAAACCCTAGAGATTAAAAATATTTTCGTCAAACTTTTCTTATTCTCAAGATCATCCGAAGATGCAAGAGAAGAGCATACTGAGTTTTTCAAAAAATTGTAATAAGATTTATTAGACCCCCCCCAAATCTCTCAAATATGGAAACTAAAATCTACTCTTGCACATATAATAGCTCTAATACCATGTTAGAATCTGAAAAGATTATTAACCCAGAAAACTAGTGCAAAGAATAGATATCTAAACTATGAATGCAAATGATACAAAATCAAAATAGCAACACAAAGTTAGTTAGTCTCCAAGAGAGTAATGCAAATGCTAGAAGTAAAATAGCATTAGGAGGATGCAAAAATAAAAGATACCAAATACAAGCCAGGTAGCATGCTTATATAGACCAGGGAGAGGGAGGAGGTGGCAACACCGACCAATGAGGAGCAATCATCTATCGGACTAAAGATAGCAAACTATCTTCCCAAGATAACTAATGGATGCTCACATGTAGGAAGGTGACACCTTGCAACCACTCACCTAATAAGACATGCTTTATTAACCTAAGCGAGATTAATAGAAGTGTAGGAAAAACCTAGGAATATAGGGAAAAATAAATAACCTAACTAGGAAATAAAAACCTACACTAACAACATCATATGTTGAATTATACTTACAATTTAACCTTAAATAAACCTCTATAGTTGCCTTAGGATGGCCATGTTGAACCTATCAACATACAATTTCTTGCTTCTGACTTGTTGAGTTTGATTATCCTCTTGTATCTAGAATTGGTTCAACAAAGCCATCCTAATGCAACTATAGCTCGGTATAAATAAGGTTTTGTAAGTATAATTCAACACATAATTGTCTATTTCAAATAATTTAATTTTACATGTAGACTGTGTCATCTACGTACTCAATATTTTAACATGTTATCAAAGCCATAAATCTCATTTTTTATCAACTAGAATTCTTGTAAGATTTTGAAACTTTATAAAGAAAAAGAGATGGTACTAGTAGAAGGCATTGGAGAATCATAAAAGCTTATAGATCAATTCAATGATTAAGGTTTTAATTTATATATGAAAGCTTATAATGAAGATGTTTTTGCTAAAATATAAGGACTCGTTTTAGTTGATAAAAGAAAGTCAAGCCTCCACAAAATTTATCATCTTGAGTGGGAGGTAATATGGATATATGGTAAAGTTTTCTTTCAAGTATTTTATATAATTTAATTAATAATGTGATTCTACATGTTTTAGTGACTCAAATATAGCAAAGGATGCTTTCGATCAATTGACTTAAATGTGTGAATCAAGAGATGACTTAATTTAAAGTAGATGATACATACAGTCTACACATAAAATTAAATTGTTTTCAAAATATCTAGATACATATGTTGAATTATACTTACAATTTAACCTTATATAAACCTCTATATAGTTGCCTTAGGATGGCCATGTTGAACCTATCAACATACAATTTCTTGCTTCTGACTTGTTGAGCTCGCTTATCCTCTTGTATCTAGAATTAGTTCAACAAGGCTATCCTAATGCAATTATAGCTCGATATAAATAAGGTTTTGTAAGTATAATTCAACACATAATTGTCTATTTCAAACAATTTAATTTTATGTGTAGACTGTCATCTACTAATTTTTTTTTGAAAATATGTACTTACAAAACCTTAATATTATACCGAGCTATAGTTGCATTAGGATGGCCATGTTGAACCAATTCTCTACATTTGATGACTGATATGTCTCACCAACACCATAACATGATAGTGTCTACTTTGGATTGTGGAACAAATGTATCAACATACACGTCCTACATCAGAGTAGATAGTGATGTTGTGTTGCACTCGCCTATATCAACATACAATTTCTTCTTCAATGTAGGTGTGTATGTTGATTGTGTTCCACAACTTCCAAAGTAGACACTAGTTATCACTGGTGTTGGTGCGACATATCAGTTATCTTGTAGAGAATTGGTTAAACATGGCCATCCTAATGCAACTATAGCTCGATATAAATAAGGTTTTGTAAGTATAATTTGAAACACATAATTGTCTATTTCAAACAATTTAATTTTACATACATTAGATTGTGTCATCTACTAATTTTTTTAAAAAATATGTACATTTTATGTGAGCAAATATATCATCAAGTCACATGTCCTCTCAAAATGGCACATATATTAACACATATATGTTTTAATCTAGAAGTTATATTTACCTATGTTAACCTTTCAATAACAATATATATGTGTAATAGAAGTTATAATTAAATAAATGAAGTACATTTCCAATAGCATTATCATATTCCAACACATTTTAAATAGTTGAACAAGAAGGAATATTTCATTTCTAAAATGCATGGATGATTCTTTTGCTTTTCAAATCCTGTGCCATCTACATACTCAATATTTTAACATGTTATCAAAGCAATAAATCTCATTTTTTATCAACTAGAATTCTTGTAAGATTTTGAAACTTTATAAAGAAAAAGAGATGGTACTAGTAGAAGGCATTGGAGATTCATAAAAGCCTATAGATCAATTCAATGATTAAGGTTTTAATTTATATATGAAAGCTTATAATGAAGGTGTTTTTGCTAAAATATAAGGACTCGTTTTAGTTGATAAAAAAAAGTCAAGTCTCCACAAAATTTATCAGCTTGAGTGGGAGTACCAATATGGATATATGGTAAAGTTTTCTTTTGGATATTATATAATTTAATTAATAATGTGATTCTACATGTGTTAGTGACTCAAATATATCAAAGGATGCTTTCGATCAATTGACTTAAATGTGTGAATCAAGAGATGACTTAAATTAGTAGATGATACATACAGTAGAACACATAAAATTAAATTGTTTTCAAAATATCTAGATACATATGTTGAATTATACTTACAATTTAACCTTATATAAACCTCTATAGTTGCCTTAGGATGGCCATGTTGAACCTATCAACATACAATTTCTTGCTTCTGACTTGTTGAGCTCACTTATCCTCTTGTATCTAAAATTGGTTCAATAAGGCCATCCTAATGCAACTATAGCTTGGTATAAATAAGGTTTTGTAAGTATAATTCAACACATAATTGTCTATTTCAAACAATTTAATTTTACGTGTAGACTGTGTCATATATTAACACATATGTTTTAATAGAACTTATATTTACTTATGTTAACCTTTCAATGACACATATATGTGTAATAGAAGTTATAATTGTAAATAAACATGAAGTACATTTCCAATAGCATTATCATATTTCAACACGTTAAATAGTTTCAAGAAGAAAGATTTCATTTCTAATTAAATGCATGGATGATTCTTTTCCTTTTCAAAGGAGAGAGAGAGAGAGAGAGAGAGAGAGAGAGAGAGAGAGAGATTTTAACTTTTCTAAAGACATGTCATAAAAATGAATACCATGTGTGCAATTGTAAAATATTTAAGTCATTCCTACTCCATACACTTTCTTTTTTCGTGAACACACTTACCAAGGGAGAGAGAGATAAAGAGATTTCTTTCAATCATTATAGCATGTATAGGTTCAACAATTAAAGATATAAAATAATGAACTACACACTAAGAACATGGATACAACCTTGATGACTATATGCTTGACCAAGGGGGTATTTCCTAAGGTTTTCTTATAGGGAAATTAAAGAGAAATGAATAGACACAACCTATCCTGATAGTAAATCATACCCTATGCACAAGAGAGCTTCAATATTTGTCACTAAGCTTTAGTGCATTGGTTTACCATAGGAAAGATTTGAAACCTTATTTTTAAGTAGAAAGGAAAGTCATGTATGAGACCATAGATATATTAGTTGTTCTCCCTTATGATGTATTTTAGTCTAAAGACTACACTTCATACAAGAATACAAACCAAACAATAATGTATATCCCTTTAAATATTTTACTTGAGTTTAAGTCCTTAAAGATGTAATGTTGTCAAAGTAGCATGACATCAACATCAACATTCTAAGTATTTTGCATGATTACTTGATGTGTACATTTGATCATTGTTTAAAAAGGTTAATTAAATCATATCTAAGTGTTTAACCATGTAGAAGATCCTTGTATAAAAAGATCCTAAGGGTATTTGTTGACACTGCTAGTCTTCAAACACAAGTCCATATACTAAGGTGAACATGAATTTTAAGTCCAATGATAATTAGGTTAATTCTATGGAAGAGGGTCAAATCCATGTGTTAGAGATCAAACCCATGTGCAACATAGAAATGACCTAGATCTGTAGAAATTGAGTTTAGTATATATATACTAGTTATCTAACCAAGTTTTGAGCATGAGTTACAAGGAAAAATGATAGTGTCATCTATCACAATGTATTTAGAATTAGATCTAGAGCTAAGTACATTTATTTTATTATTAATTTCTAAGCACATTTTTATGAACATGTTTAATTAGCATAATAGTCTCAACTATGATATCATGTTCATAACACAACAACCTTTGCCAGCATCCTCCATGCCTATGATAAAATGGGGGCTTTGGAACAGGGTATGGACATCCATCTGAGCATAACGGAAGGGGGTTTTTTATCAGTTATTATAGTTGGAAATGCTCTAGTCGATATGTATGCAAAACGTGGAAGCCTGCACAAGGCACATGAATTGTTTGACAGAATGACTCAAAGAGATGTCATCTCATGGACGGCAATGATCGCAGGGTATGGACAAAATGGATTTGTTGAAAAGGCTTTAGAAACTTTCAAGCAAATGCAATTGGAAGGTGTAAATCCAGAAACCACAACCTTCGCTAGTATCCTCCCGCGCAGGCCTGTGACAAAATGGGAGCTTTGGAACAGCTATGGACATCCATTTGAGCTTAACAAAAGGGCATTTTTTGGTAGATATTATAGTAGGAAATGCTCTGGTAGACATGTATGCAAAATGTGGAAGCGTAGACAAGGCACGTCAACTGTTGACAAAATGCCTCAAAGAAATATGGTCTCGTGGACGACAATGATTGCAGGGTATGCACAAAATGGATTTGTTGAAAAGGCTTTAGAAACTTTCAAACAAATGCAATTGGAAGGTGTAAAACTAGACACCCTTTGCTAGCATCATCCCTGCCTGTGACAAAATGGGAGCTTTGGAAAGGGTATGGACATCCAT
This sequence comes from Cunninghamia lanceolata, assembly GCA_027924645.1. Classification (NCBI taxonomy): domain Eukaryota; kingdom Viridiplantae; phylum Streptophyta; class Pinopsida; order Cupressales; family Cupressaceae; genus Cunninghamia; species Cunninghamia lanceolata. Next base: position 4,300,224 of record BSBN01000918.1, on the reverse strand, counting down.
CATAGCATAATCGAAGGGGGGTTTTTGGCAGATAATATAGTTGGAAATGCTCTGGTAGACATGTATATGCAAAATGTGGAAGCACAAACAAGGCATATGTAATAAACAAGAAAGGGAGAAAATGATACATACCTAGAGAGGGTGGTTGGCTGGAAGGTGGCGATGTTCAGCTGGTGGGGAGCTCCTAGGGTTTAGGCCGCTCTCCTTTGGGTTCGACAATAGTAACTATAAAAAATGATAGTTAAAACACTTATTTTAAAAAAAACCCTAAACAAGTGGGTTTGATCGAGCCCATGTTCGATCAAGCTCCCCATTTTATTAATAAAAAATAGGCCGTCTGGGGGTTTGATCGAACACCCCCATGACCCGCGCTAATGTAGGGTTCAATCGAATCCTTTTTAGGGTTCAATCGAACACGCCCATTCGATAAAACTAGTCTTTCTCAACATTTCACACAATAGTCACTTGCATCTAACAACAAACCAAGGAATTCAATCTACCATAGTTCTAGTAACATGCACACCAAGAACTAGTATATTCTCTGCATTCTACTCCCTTAGACAATCCATCAAGAGGCCCATCATGGACATGATAGAGAACATAACATGGTACATGACCAACAGTTTAAAACATTCAAGCATATCCACCAATAATAAATAAATAAATAAAATACCAAAATGGAAAAAAAAGTCAATTCCAACAATAAGGCATAAAATGAGCTCAATTTCAACCGTAAATCAAACATAATCACAAAGGTCACAAGATAAATAAATATCAAACTTCAATGGCTACACTTATTCATAAATAAGAATAAAAATGCAATGCTGACCTTTACAACATTTAATGAATTCACTAAAGTCAAATAAATAAAGAATCAAAGTTCAAAAGTTCCACATTACATGAACTATGTGACTAATTCTAGCCACTAGAGAGGAAGTACAATGCTACAGTACACTTGGATTCCAAAATCTAAGGCAAGTAAGAGAATATAATCAATCACACCAAACAACAAGTCTTCTAAGGCTCCAATCACATCTAAAACACAAGATCATTTTTACTTAACCATGCGAACGTCACTCAAGATGCCCAACAACAAAGGTTGCATCATGTTCAAAGGAATCGTAGTCGCCATGCATAGACACAAACAATCATACACTAGCAACCATCCATCAACCAAGGTTAAGCTTAGGACAAAATCAGGTTCAAAAACCAAGATATCTAAACACATCAATCTCTCCAACAAGCAACGGTTAACATTTCTTACCAAACAAGGATTCACTAATCATATGGATAATGCATTAATTAAACATTCTCATGAGACCAAATTTCTTTGCAACATGATGACAAGCATACTAAATGCACAATAAGGAACGGGGAAATCACAACTTAAATCACAAGATACAAGGTTTACTAATTCACTCAAGATTCTAACACCTCAAACATCTCTAGGGCTATGCAAATGACCCTTTTCACAACCCCTTTTTCTCTTTAACTAAACAATGCAATGCAATAATTACACCCAAGTTCCCACATGAATCCTAAGGAAGAATTCAATCAGAGGACATAAGCCATTACCCAAATGATCTTTTCTAGCAGTGCAATGCATCTTTTTTGCAACTGCATAATTAATCCACACACAGGGATAAGCTCTCAAGAAGATAAAGCAATATGCATTTCAAGCAAGCATTTCCAATCACCATACATAGGCAGTCAATAAACAAATATGACAAGCATTATGAGGATATGCTACTCTTGCAACAAACATACACACAACAAGGTGCACAATGCAAGGTACATTTAAACTAGTATTACTACAACAATATTCTTCACATATCAAGCATATGATCAAACATCCTCTTTCACATACTAATGCATAACTTTAAAAGAGTAAACCAAGTTCAATCACACTTAAGAACATGGTATTTCCTTTCAAACAAAGGTTCCCATAATTCCACTAACAAAAGTGGTCACACAAACATGAACATGACCCTACAAAGGTCACTCGAGCACTCACATGCACTTCAAGGGTTCATGCCAAGCATTCAAGACATCCAAAAAGAAAACACACATAAGCAACTTCTTGGCAACCACCAGGGTCTATCTAACCCCAAAATCAATGTATTCCTCACCACACACATGCAAGGAAGACATAACAAAGAAGGCACATGCTACTCGTAGCACACAAACACACAAGAAACCACACATGCTTAAACAAACTAAGCAACACAAATACCCCAGAGCTCCCAATGCTGCAACTTTGTTCTGATACCAAATGTATAGTACACTTCCCATAAACTATATCACATAATTAAATAAATTATTGATTGATAATAATAGAAAATAGAAAACATACATCTTCCATATATGTAAAAATATCAACTTACATCTTACATTTATACACGTGCCCAATCTAGGTGTTGGCACAAATAAGAGAATATACAATGATACATCTTTTGCTCTCATGTCATAGTCAACTCGGTACAATAATAAAGTACAAATATCAGAAATATACATGAAATAATAATGAATAAAATCATTGTTGTTGGCTGCCACTAACCCACATGGTCACCCGCAAGCCAAGAGATGAGAACATGGTCTAGGCACTTTTCTATCCAACCACGAAGAATTACACTTCCCCATAATCCTTCCTAAAATGAAGGATACCTAACCTTGCATGAAGTGCCTAGCAACCTAGAAACAATAGGCAAGAGGAAAAACCTGGTGCAACCTAATGCCTACATGTATTCCCAACTAGAATGTGCATAATCTCATAATCAAGATGTGATAGAGAAACATATCGATATAACTAGGCAAAATTTTATTTATTTCAATGGACACACATCTTTGGCCAAAGGACTTATACATATTGGTAAATCCAGAAAAGAGAATCAACCTTCTTTGTTAGTCCACATTTGGCACCCTATCCCAAAAGGTAAGCTCAACACACACATAGAAAAAGATAATGATTCTCTTTACAAAATAATTCAGGTAATGTAGTGCCCCTCCATTCTCACCTTGATTATGCAAGTGGTCAAACTAAGGAGTATGAAGATGAAGTTAGTATGTTTTATTGATAATCTTTATTGCGACACTGACAACTCATATGCTCTGACATTGTTTACATTTAGGTAATTATGATGTTGATCTTACTATGATTGTCATATGTTAGAATTAATTTTTATGTGACTAATTATGTATAAAAGGATGTTATGTTGTGATATTTTGTGTGAATCAATCTTATTATGTGTATCATGCGATTATCTGATGATGGTTCTTATTTAGTCATTTAGTAATTGATTTCTATGTGTGTTGTGATTATGTGTTTGATGTGTTGGTAAAAGGGAGAGTGTCGCATTACTCATGCGTGAGTACCCTGCTACTCTGTGATTCCCTTCCACAGTGTATTTGACTATATGATTATATATATGTGTGTCTATTTGTTCGACTATTTGGTTGCTGTAGGATACAAGTATCAAGCATCGACTCCACCTGAATTGACAAGTCTGGGTGTGCCTTAAAACCAATGGAACTGTTGAATGGAGATAACATATGGTCCCCTAGTTAGCCATCATCCTTGAAAAGGATGAGTATCCAGTTTTGCACCCAGTCAGTGTTGTCTATATGGGCATGATAGTCAGTCGCTGTTGGTGTGGTCATGTTTTTCGATCGTGCTTAGTGTTAGGTATTTTTTGGCATTTGGGTCATTTTGTTTGGAATTGCAAAATTAATGCTTTGGTTAATTGTTGCATTAAAATAATATTATTAGTTATGAGAGTATTTTTGTTAAATAAATAAATATATATAAATGCCTTTATGAGAATTTGAGTTTATGGAAATAAATAATAATAATAAATGTAAACACTAGCTAAAGATAAATAAATAAATTAATATAATTAAATGTTGTGTTAAGTGGCAATAAAAATAGATAATATTTATGAGTTGTCATAAAACTCATATATAGTAAATACTAAATAAATAAGAATAAAAATGATTCTTGTCTAGTTGTAAAGGAAATAAATAAGATAAAAAAATATATTGTCTGGTTAATATAGCAAATTGTAAGAAAGGGATTTAGCCAAAATTTATTGCCTTTAATGGGAGGAATCTTTTGGAAGATATTGGGGGGATTTCTCTCTCATAATAATCTTTAGTAGATGGAACTTTTGGGGGAGAGACTGGTTTGTGGCTGCAGCAGTTGAACCCAGCATCGAATCTTCAGCCCAGTCAAGCAAGTGAAATCAGGTTCCTTTGGTTCTAATTTTTGTCTCAGTTTTCTGTTGAAGTAAATATTTGATTTATGATTTTTCCCGTCAATTGTAATTTGCTTAAGAGATTAGAAGTCTTGTTATCAGATCCAATTGTGCATGTCTGTATCATTGCATTTCTGGAAATCACCGATTGAAGTGACTGTCTATCTCTCACCCATTTTGTCTCTATTTTAATAGTCTGTTGCGTTAGCCATAACTTTAGTTTTACAAACTGGGTTTCTCTAATTTTTTTTATATATGGTGTGTGACCTAGTTATCTAAATCATATCTGAAAATCAACCATACCTAGTTTGTCATTTTTGATATATGAATATTTTGTGACTGTCTACCTCTCACCCATTTCGTTTATGTTTTAGCAGTCTATTGCATTAGCCATAACTTTAGTTTTACGAATTGGCTTTCTCTAATTTTTTATATATGGTGCACAACCTAGTTATCTAAATCATATCCAAAAATCAGCCATACTCAGTTTTTTCATTTTTAATATATGAATATTTTGTGACTGTCTACCTCTCACTCATTTCATTTTTATTTTAGCAGTCTTTTGTGTTAGCCATAACTTTAGTTTTACAAACTAAGTTTCTCTATTTTTTTTATATATGGTGCACAACCTAGTTATCTAAATCATATCCAAAAATCAGCCATACCCAGTTTGTCATTTTTGAGATATGAATATTTTGTGATTGTCTACCTCTCACCCATTTTGTTTCTATTTTAATAGTCTATTGCATTAGCCATAACTTTAGTTTTACGAACTGAGTTTCTCTATTTTTTTATATATGGTGGATGGCCTAGATATCTAAATCATATCTAAAAATCAACCTTACCCAGTTTGTCATTTTTGAGATATGAATATTTTGTGACTGTCTACCTCTCACCCGTTTCATCTTTGTTAAAACAGTTAGTTGCGTCACCAATAACTCTATATTTTTGAATTGGGTTTCTCTGAGATTTTTCAACAAATTCATTTTGTGCATATCCTATGATCATTTCTTTCCATCATATGACTCTCTTTGATGCATTCTACCAATCAGTCTGCGTGCCCTGTCTAGGCTTTCACATTTTGCATTATTGGTAGCTTCTAAAGCCTTCTCAATAAATTCATTTTTGTGTTGATCCTATCATATGCATGTGGTTAAAAGTGTGGTAGATTTGATGAAGATGTTAGATCTATAGGAATGTTTTGTTGTTCTGTATTCCTTTCCTCTCAATCTAACCTTAGAACAAGGTTCTTTCATTGTAGCTTCGGGTTTTGTATCTTGTGATTCTAACTAGTGTAAGAGATTTAAAGCATTCTAATATTATAGGCTTTTAGTCTTGCTTATACAATTATATTTAATAGTATTTACAAAATTGTCCTGATTATTAATGAAATCTACATCAATGTAAATAGTGTAAACAATTGTTTTGTTTAATTTGTATGCCTTAGGGTTATTTGCATGTCGTTCACAATCATTTTAATTAAATAAAATTAAAAATAAGTCTTGAGAATTATTAGTTAAAATATTGATACTCGTGGATACTTATATCTTATGATCATATTATAACTACTACTGGTGATTAGAAAGTTATAGTTATGTATTATTGAGATAGATTCACTTTATAATTGTTAGATGATTGATCATGCTTGGATTAATGTTACATTCCTTAAAAATATTGTTGAAGGGTATTAGTTTATGATGTGCTTTGAGAGTGAAGTGTGAAACCATTGTGTTTTTAATGGTGTCAAGTGTTGTGTCATTTGGGGAAGTTGTTTCTAGAGGCCTAGGAGGGTGTGATTGTGTGGGGGTTGGCTATGTGTGCATCATGTGAGTTGAATGAAATGCATTCTTGAAATATTGTCTCCTATTCATGTTAGTATGATAAATGTGCAAGATGGATAATGCCTTGTTTAGTGTACCTATTCATGTGGTTATGATGACTATGCAAGATGGATAATGCCTTTCTCAGTGTACCTATTCATGTGGTTATGATGAATATGCAAGATGGATAATGCCTTGCTCTATGTGATGTGAAATGGTGTGTATTCTATGTTGTAAATGGAACATGATGAGAATGTCATAGTTCATGCTTGGTTTATGTTTTGGGACAAGAATTGGTCCCTGTGATTATGATTTATATGCAAGAAGGTAAATGCCTTGCATTGTATATGTTACTTGTCATTGTGATGGTAATTGTCTTGCTTGATGGATAGGGTCTTCTAGATGCAGGTAGGGGAGTGGCTTTCAATGTGGGGCTGGTGCCCAAAGTGGCTGCCAAGATAACCCATTGGAAAATTTTAATCCATTGATAACTTAATAATAAATTTAGAGGGTTGGGTAGTTTCTACACTAAATAAGATAATTGGATTCTTCACCCATGCCTATAGTGCTCGTTCAGGCTATGGATGGGATGAGAAGGCCATGGTTGGCAAGATCAACTTCTTTGTCCTCATGAAAGGAAAGTTGGTTCCGCATGTGTCACCCTATGGGGTCGGCATCTGGACTGCCAGGATAACCCATGGATGGGGGCCGACGTTCGGTGAGAGACTGCTAGGATAACCCATGTTAGGACCATGAGATGACACTCTTCCCTACTACAGCCTAGCATTCCCTAATGTGTGTTTTTCTATTTCATTGTGTGATTGCCTTTGGAAGTGATGTTTGAGTTACTTGTGTTGTTCATATTGAACTGTGTTGTATTGGAGTCATGTGTAGTCCTTGCACCTGTTAGTCTTCTGTCTTTCTGACCATTTTATGTTGTGGGACCTTATGTTACCTCCTAGCACGGGGGGTGGACCTTAGGGTTCCACATGGTCAGGTGGTTGTGCTTTATCTCCATTAGTTTTCTTTCTATTGATCATGAGCGAGAAGGATGTATTTCTTGCAGTAGATTTCAAATCTTGATCTAGCTCAAGGAGATGGATATTTATGTTCTTGCCTTGTAGAATCATGTACTATTATTCTTGATGTATGTACTCCAATGTAATCAGAAAGGAGATATTGTAACAATGTAAATGTCTACTCCCTCTTGTAAAGGATTGTATTTGTACTTGTAATACTTATTCAGGATCTTGATGTTTATTCATTTGATGAAATATTATGAAGTAAATGTATGTGTTGATTCATTTGATGTATTTGGATTTAGAATGAACCATGGTTGTTAGTTAGATCATGATAATAATTAGTAATGCAGTCATGGAATCCCTAGAGGATAAGCTTAACTTGATGTTATGAATGAATATGATTTACATTTCTTTGTTATTTCTTTTCTTAATTTTTTTTTTTCCTTTGTGTATAACATAGTTGAGCTGTTCTCTGGGGTTTCCTGGCGGGGCATTACAGGTAACACATGCATTTGCCTAATAATAGTTACTAATTACTTTCTTACAAAAACAACATGGATACACTTTTTAAGAAAGTACAAGATCTATATGATGCATGCATATCATACTTCTAATAATGAGCTTCATGCATGATTTATTTAAAATACCCATACTATATATACTCATATTTATCTAACCATTTCTTGATTTACACAACAAGGATAAGAGAATTCAATTATATAATAATAGATGCCAGTATTGTTTATGACGGAACTTATATAGATATCTATATGTTAAATAAACATAATCCACTTTGCATGCACATTTATTTCATAAATAAAGTTAGATTATATGAATTCATACCCACAAGCAAGATCAAATTTATAATACTGTTATGATTAAATTTGTAATAAGGAATAAAGGAGAATCATCTTTTCTAACAATTTTAGATTCATGTTTGTCAAACAAGAACACCATTTAAGTCAAGACATAAATGGATAAGTCAGTTAAATTAAACCAACAGGTGATCAAACAGCTGCTATAGGAGACATAACGATAGGACAACAAAATTAAGCATGGACATCAACGCTACAGGTGACTTTAAATGTGGTCTGAAACACTATAATTTTCAAACTCATGCTCACATCTACATAAATAGTATCCACATAGCAATTTCAACATGCTAACAAAGTCACAAAACCATGTTGGGAGATCACACATAAACCAAACATGACTTTCATGCCAGCAACATAGATTTATAATGTATAAAAAATGTTTTCACTAAAACAAACATAACTTTTTCAAAACATAATAATTTTCCAATTTTTAAAATATGATGGAAAAATAATACAAAGATCTACAAAACATAGAAAATATATTCATACCAATTTTCTTTAGCATACTTTTATAATGACAATATAATCAAAATTAAAATATCATTCTAAAAATAACGGCAGAGATAGATAGTCATTAATTAATACATATATCATAATTGAGAAACTGGGTAAGGCTTAATTTTTGATATGATGCACAGAACTTAGTTCCAAACCTTTTGTAAATATTTCAGATAAACCCAAATTGTAAAATAAAAGTTATCAATGCCGTAACAAACTATTGTTTTTCTCATGACAGGTTTACCAATTTAAAAAAATAGTCAACTTGTTTTAATAATATAAAATAAAATATAGATAAAATTACAAAAATAAGACGTAAAGTTTATCTCCTACTTTAAAAACCATAAATCCAAAAATTAGAAATACTCAGATCACGGTTTAAGAGATATGTCTAAACTAAGATGAGTTACTATTTTTCTCCTTTCAGTCTCTTCCCAAGTTTTCTATTATGTTTTCTTCCTATATAAGAAATTAATATTTTTAATATTCTAAAGACCATATTGAGATCAAATAACCTATCTAATATTCCCACAAAATTTCTTAAGGGAATTCTCAACAAATACAATTCAATAAAAAATATTTTCTAATATTTAAAATCAATGAAACTATAATTTGTCTAAATATTTCTTTTTGCACAAGAAGCATATAATCACAATTTCTTCATATATCCTATATTCAATTATTAACCAAAGTAAATATTTGCTAAAGTCTTTCGTGACAAGAATCCGACCTCAATATTTGTAGCAATTTGGTAAAAACAATGGAGATAAACCAATCAATTCAGAGACCACAACAATCATTCAATTCTTTAAAAAAAACACTTTCAAATCCTTCAGCTTCAATAACCTATTTTCCTCTTATAATTTGCATAATAAAATTGATAACCCTCCCAAAAAAGAAGAATAAAAAAAATTCTCCTTTTAATAACTCTTCCTATTTTTCCAAAACCTAAAAAGCAAAATATAATATTATATTCTTAATAAAAGAAAAATAATATTAAAATGTATTTATTCATATTCGTACACATCCTACTTAAAACTAATATTAGAAAATATAATTTTGTAATTCACAAATATGATAAATTTAATAATTGATTCTCTAAATCTTTAAAATAGACATGCACATTCAATAATTAAATTAATTAATAAATTAGAATAATTCAACTTAAAAAAAATTTCAAAAGAAATTAATTACCAAAATAAATAAATAAATAAAAATAATATAATATTATTTTTAACTTTGCATGTTTATAGGTTTATATATAATTATGTTTAGATTTATATGTATGTAATTATATATATAGGTATCTATAAATATAAATACTTATTTTAAGTCTAACAAAAATATTATATCATGCATGAATATGTGTGTGTGTATATATATATATATATATCATTTTAATAATAATCTATTTGAAAACAACCTATATAATTTTATTTAGATCAAAAGTTGAAAAGTGAGTATGATTATATGGTGAACTCTTGCATTTGAAATGAACGTATTTGCAAATGAAATTACATAATTAACTAATCATCAAATGTCACCCACATCCAGTATCCAATGTAAAATGCACAAACAAGACTGTGTAACCATGTAGCAATGCATAATAAAGCTATTCAAGAATGCAACATGAATGATGAAATGTGCATGAAACTAAGTGAGTGTGTGCATGCATTGAGTTTTTCCGTCATGCCAATTCTTTCCGGCGGCTAGGGTGCTTCTACCTCAACCATATTCTTGTCTTTGACATGTTCCTACACCCAGTCGCACTTGAATTCTTGTCAATAGGTTAGTCCATGAAATCATAGTTGAAGCACGAGTAATATATATCATAAACATATTAATCCATCATTTTATTGACTTTCATATTTATGCATTTTAAAAATAACGATAATTTACCTCTACGCACATGTCATCATCCAATAGTAAAATAGTCGCAATGAAATGTCCAATAGTCTTATCAATATATTGAATTATAATGCAAGCAAAAATCAAGATGTGACATTGCATGGTCTATCTAATAACTAGCAGGAACATAGGTGGTATCATTGAGCAGATTGAAGTGCTGACTAGAAAAGTGGAAAAGTTGAGGTAAGAGGTAAAATATACAACAAATCATGTAGAGGTTATTTGCGGTGAGCAAAGAAAACCATCATTAATATGCTTTCCATGTGGATAAGATGTCAACAAAAGAGACATGTCACATAAATAATCATCTATATCAGAAAGTTTATCATGCCGCACAACCAAATTATTTAATGTTATGTCCAATAGTCTTATCAATATATTGAATTATAATGCAAGCAAAAAATGAGATGTGACATTGCATGGTCTATCTAATAACTACCAGGAACATAGGTGGTATCACTGAGCAGATTGAAGTGCTAACTAGAAAAGTGGAAAAGTTGAGGTAAGAGGTAAAATATACAACAAATCATGTAGAGGTTATTTTTGGTGAGCAAAGAAAACTGTCATTAATATGCTTTCCATGTGGATAAGATGTCAACAAAAGAGACATGTGACAAAACTAATCATCTATATCAAAAAGTTTATCATGTCATACAACCAAATTGTTTAATGTTAATTCTAGGTATTAGTTGGAACGTGGGGATTTATATATAAAATAAACATTAAATATATAATATGGTAAGTTGTACAGTTTTAGCCTCTCATGGAGGTGTGTTATGAGTATTTCACAAACTGAACCCCCTAATTTTGTAATATTAAAAGATTCACATAAAGGTTTATTTTAGAGTGATCAAAGAAGCCCTAAAATAAGCATTTAATTCATCCACAGAAAAAATGGATGATTATTTGTGTTTATTATGTTCTTTAAGTAACAAGGCTACTAAGCTGGTGATTTACTGCTCATGAAGCTGGTGAAAGTGATTGAGGAGAGAAGCAAGTTGGTGAAGCTCTAGTCTGGAGGTTACAAATGCAAATCCATCAAACTTATCTGGGCAAAGGTGGTGGAAGTCATTATGAGGTACATTTCCCTTGAGAGAAGATTTACCACTATTTACAGTTATCATTTTATTCTTCTTAATCAATTTCACCACAAGATGGTTGTATCTTTTCCTTTATACTTGTTGGCTTCCATGGATTGTGCTATTAAGGATAATAAAAAAAACCCTAAGTTACCGATAATCCATGAAGGGCTCATTTTGTTAATCATGGAATATATGAAAGCCCAGGCCCTAACCCTTAACACTAAGGGTAAACATCCAAGGAAGAAAAAGGGTGAACCGATGGTTGTGGATTATTCTATAACCAGTGAAACTAAAACTGAGGGGGATGATACCGATAAGGAGTGGGATGTAGAGGAAGACTCAGGGGCTTCTTTGGATATCTTTCCTACCCCCCTTTGGACTAGGAGCTTGGAGTGATGTAATATCCCCCACATGATAGATAAGAATACTGCTTAATAACGAAAGCGAATAAGAGTTTAATGATTAAATTAAATTAAAGATTTAATTTAATGAACAAACATAAGCTAACTTCATGGTGCAACTATATTATCTAAGAAGCATATATTAATATTAAAAGGCAACAAGTTTCTTGATATGCCCGACTCCCTCAAACAACAACAAATTTTAATATACTCAAACATATGCTGGCCAATTTGGTATAAACTTTGGCGCCTTAAAATAAATTGAATTAAGTATGGGTTGATCCCATATTGTCTCCCCTTTGGAGTTTGAATTTAAATAAACAATATTGACTATGAGGCCGACCTCATTAATCAAGCGCTTTCTATATAATCGGCTCACAAAAGACAAATGATTAACATATTTAAAGTGGTGCGATTAGCCTAGTGAAAGACAATGATTGGTTAATAACAATGATCAATTATGAGAAGATATATCAATTATGAAGAGGTGCATGTTATCAAGAGTCATCATTATTACAAATAGTTGCATCCACTTTCAAATATTTGAATATATATAAGAAGAGATAAGAAGGAAGGTTTCAAGGTAAGGAAGAAGGATTTTTGATTGGAATATAAAAATAGAAATAAAGGAAAGAATGTTTATAAGGTAGAAAGGAATATATCAGCAGTGATATTTATTTATGCAATAATTAATAACAACAGAGATAATATTTATAACAACAGATTGGAATCCATCAAGAGGTACATATATCAATCATACCAATTCCCAAGTAATACAATTGAAATAAGGTGATGTTAGTAAGTAGGAAATGATGGCCCTTTCGGAGTTCACGAGATGGTGAAGTACTAATAGGCCCCTTCATCAAGTATGCCACCCAAAGTTACTTGCTCGTGGGTCGGGAGGCTTATGAGTGCTCCCGGGCTTGTTGAATAGCAGACTTCATGCATCTTATCAAAAATACCACCCCGAGGTGAGACACTCATGGGCTAGGAGGCGACTAAGTGCTCCTGGGCTTGATCAAGGAGGACGACCAGCCTCCAAGGTGGATTGGGAGATGTTAGGTGGATTGACCCCTTTCATGCTTTTGATAATATTGTTACTTAGACTCCTGGGAGATTCAATATATTATTAGCTTGAGGAATTGTGTGATGATGGATGGAACTAAATATTGATTATGCTATGATGATTTGATCTCATTATTTATGTTATGAAGTATTGATCTCATTATTAATTATGCTATGATAGATGAGTTTAATATGAATGATAGATGAATTTAATATAAATGATGCTATGACCTGAATATTATCTAATTTATTGATCTTTAATATGTCTAATGTCCTTTTCTAGTAATTATTATTGTTGTAGGTTAATAAATCAAAAAATCTTGAAAGGGGACATTACAAGTGAATACCCTGAGAAACATGAAAAGGAAAAAATGAAGATCCCCCAAAAGAATAAAAAAGTCAAGAGGAAGGTTTCCTGGTCTGATGGATCCCATATAGGTGAGGAGATTGAGGGGAATAGGGAGAATGAAACTGGTTTGTAGGATTAAAATGTTAAGGAATCCACTGTCAATAAGGGGAAAAGCTAGAGTGTTGGTGTTGAAACTAGTTAGGGGAAGAAGATCATAATGGATAAGGAAATAAACAAGATGAATGGTCAGGTGGATGGTGCTAAAACTAGTAATAGGAGAACTCAATTTTATGGTTGTGGTATGGAGGAACCGGGAATTGGTACCCATTTCCCTTCATTCCTGATCCAATGCCTAACTTACCTCCTGACTTCTTCCCGGTGTCTAATGCAGCTAATAAAGGAGAGTTATCTGATGTCTTGGGTTTGGTCAGAGAGGCAGTTTCCTATCAACACAAGATGACCAAATGGTTTTCCATTGAGATTAATAGGTTGAATGTTAAACTAATTGTGATGCAGGACAGACTGGGCAACAACAAGGAGGTCAACGATGAACAGGATAAAGATATCTTTCAAAGCTAGGAAGGAATCCCAAAGATGAACAAGATGGAAAATGATCTAAGTAAAGTCAAGAAGGAATATGATAAGAGGATTGCAGCCCTAGAGAAGGAGTTACAAGAAATTAATCAAAACTTGGAGAAGATTGTCAAACTCAGTCAATGCACCATCCATAATAGTGCGAAGGGCATCAGGATTCTGACCAAAAAATTGAGGGAGCTCCATGAAGAGCAGGTAATCACAGGGACAACCATGCAGACTGAATGTTCTAATTAAGGACCAAGCATTAAATGGAGAGATAAATAGGTGCATAATGTTGATCAGGAAGCCCTAGTACCAGGACCCGTGGTAGAAAGAAGAAGACTTTCCAAGATGAGAAAAATGAACTATTGGGATTCATTAAGTTGTACAAAGATTTCTACAAACAAGAACTGGAGGCTATGAATGCTTTGAAGAAGTTGAACTAATTGTTTGTTTCTTTGCTTTGTTGCGGTTATTTTGTCTTGTGTTAGCCATTGTTAGGTTGTTGGTTGGCTGTGGTTTATCTTTTGGAAGCATTTTGTAATAGGGTTTTTGGTCCCTTCAAAACCTGTTTTACCTCATAATAAAAAACAAGGCTACTAAACTAAACATAGTACTTACAATTGACCAAGTGCTTCTAGTGGAATGGCAACACAACCTAGGTTCAAATTCCCACACCACAATAAAATGCCCCATGAACCAAATGCTAAGGTTGTATAACTTGAGGTGAAAATAACATGGACCAAGGTTCAAATTCTCTCATCACAAGTCAGAGCATGGACCAAGTTCAGATTCTCTTATCACAAGTAGATGGTCATCAACACCAATGGTGAGGTTATACCATAACAACCACTAGGTATATTTGAGATTTAATGAACCTTTAGAATGTCAAGAAATCTTACACATGAATAGGAGCACCATTCACAATATCCATTCATCTATAAAGTAGAAGAACAAAGTTACCAAATAGTGCCATAAGAAAACATGGAAATCAAAGAATACTTATCCACAATGTTAAAACATGCATTTTTTCCTTAAACCACCTGGCATGCTTTGAAACTTAAATAAGAAAAGAATAAAATGTCATTTGTTCAAACCTATAAAAGTAAAATTGACCTCGAAAAAAGGTCGATTATTTGTGGGCTTGGAGCACCATAAAACAACATACCTAAAAGGCTAAATGCATCAAAAAAATGTTCCAAAATATTACACAAAAGATCAAAAACAAACTTCACAAACCTCCATTCTTTCAACAAAAAATACTTTAGACTCTATCTGTGCAAAGTCCAGTCTTCTCTTATAATTGGTTGTGAGGTCCAAATCCAATATTTACACAAATTTGAACCCTATATAAGGTATATTAGATGATTCATTTCAATTTCATAGGGGAAGTGTCATAATCTAGGATGTAACCTGAGCATCACCTTTATCTTTTACTACAACATACCTCAATTTCATTCTAAAGAGTATATTCAAAATATGAATTTCCTTGTCAAATGGGATAACCTCAAGTGGTGAAAGCATCAGAGTCTTTATAATAGAACTCCAATCTTAAATTCTCATGACCCAGATACAATAATGTATATTCCCTCACCAAGTGTGATGAACTCCATTGGTAAAAGCATTGGAACTTTCATTACAAAGCCCTAGGTTTGCATCTGTATGATGCATGATAAAATTTTAAAAATGGATGAAATAATGTGAATTTACCCATCCAATGGGATGAGTTCTCATTATAGACATATTGGAATTTTAATAATGAATCTCGGATTCAAATCCTGGTGAAACACAATAAGTGTGTTAAAATTAGATTAAATATTGATAATACTCTTATTGAAAGGGATAAGTCCACGATGAATAATAATCTTCCATCCTTTCATAATAGTGTGTGGGGTTCAAATATAGTGCAAAAACTTGGCAAATGTAGTACATGATTCAGAGGGCACACCATACCTAGTGAAGAGCACAAGTCCAAGTGTAGGGTGAATTTGACTGGAAGAGATTCATGACATCTAAGCCAAAGGTTGACCCAAAAGGAAAGATTTCTAGGTTAAAAAAAGAGTAAAAAATGAAACCCCTCAGTGTATAAAAGGGAAATATTTAACAAATCAAAGAAAAAATAAAAGTGAAAACTCACTTACGAAAAATGGAAAAGCATGCATTGCTAGATAGCCAGTGAGGAAAGTTAGGGTGAATGTTTCCTTCGTAAACCCTAAAAATGAACTAAATGAAAATTGTAAATAGAAATACGTTATGCAAAATTTTATTACCTCACAGCTCTTGACCTAAACTTCTCCCCCATCTGTCAACACCAATGCCAAACCAAACCTCTCTACATGATGATGTTTCTTTTCCAAATCTTGCTTCTGCCATTGCTAGTCAATGTAACTTTGAAAGGAAAATTTGTCTTTGACCAAAATTCTTTTGCCTATAACCAACTTTAGTAGTACACATGTATGCAAGATGTGGAAGCATAGACAAGACACATGAGTTGTTTTACACAAAACACCTATGCTCTGAGTGCCCAAACATCTATCTAGAAACACACACAAATGCCACATCCACAACAATGCAAAACATTAGAAACGACTTGAAATTTCCCCCCACTGAATTCTAATTGGGTAGAAGAAACTATAGCCCTTTCTTGCAAATTAAAAACCCTAGCAAAAATTTTGCTGCCAATAAAAATAGAAAAATGCTTGCAGAAAATTAAAAAGGGTTTCAAAACATTACACAAAACCAACTTTCAAGAATGATTAATAGAGATTTAGATGGGTGAAAACAATACTCTCCCACTTTATAATAATAAATCTTAAACAAATATTCATCAACATTCTAAATTTGCATTTACTTACTAAAATGTCCCAAATCATTTAAAATAATAATAAATAATATAAATCTTATCCACTCATTCAATTGAAATATATTCAATTATTATATAATCTAATAAAACAAAAAAATTACTATTTAACAGTTGAAATTAAAGATATCATAAAATGAAGTTTAATTTTTGGACAATGGATAGTACCATATGATCGATTTTAATCAACTACTCTTAAATTTTGTAAGAAAATTAAAAAAATAAAAATGATATGAGGGATCATATTGATGATGTGCCAAGTGTGTGGACAGATCCGAAAGTAAATGTCACAAGCAATCATATGTCATATGGAACCATGATATGAAAGACCATAATTCCATTGTGGTGATATATTGTAAGGATCATTACAAATGCAAGGCAAAATGATAAAACACACAAACAATAAAGTAAGCATGCACAAATGATGCAAAGATAAAAAAGATTTTTCCCCAGGTCAAGCTAAGAACCAAAGATTTATTGATGATGATGATGAGAGCATTATTGATGTGGGAATGATATATCTCAAGAATAATATGAGGATTGGGGATGATATATCCCAAGATGATGGGTTTCTTTCAGATAATCAAGGCTTGCAATGATGTTGGGGACAAAATTTATAGATGCTTTTAGATAATTTACTAGAGTGATTGATGAGATTTGTGTGGATTTTTCTTTGTTATGGCTATGTTTGGATTGTATTGCTAGGATCATTATGTTGTATGATGCTATTGATTTAGATGGATTGCATTTGGATGGATGGATTTTAGGAAGTCTTTTGCTTGTTTTTCTAGATGGTATTGTTGTCCAAACGGTGTAACCAATGATACGAGAAAACCATGTTTAGGGAAAAGGATGATCAAAGAATTAGAAGGATCAAGGGATTATGATTCAAGATAGGATGGGTGGGGAATGGATGAAGGAAGGGATATAGGATTTGAAAAGGGATGGATGGGAGATGGTTTGATGGAGTGGTTCAAGAGACGATCTCCAAGGACTATGTGGCATAGGAATAACCTGCCCCACTTGATATATGTCATTCATGATGCTACACTACAATATTGACTAAAGGATGTGTTGGTTGTAATTCCCACCTATGCACACATCTACAAATGGGCACACAAACGTAGATTTTTTTAAAAATTAAATGTAAAGAATAGAACGATGACTATTAATTTTGAAACAACAAAGTTTACCTAATGGAGTTTCTTGTAGCCACGAGATACTAGACAAGAATGCCTTGAGGATGACTCTTCATGAATTATCTATGTTCATAACTAAAAAGCCAATTTAGTCAAAGTGTTTAAAAAGGGATTTCTAAACTTAAATATATTTTATTCATTGTCAAATATTTAATCATGAATCTAGTTGGTTAACAAAAAGGTCAAGCTTAGAACATGGTTAAAAATAACTATTAATTGAATAAATTTAATTAATTAAAGTCATTCTAATAACCCATTTATTTAAACATAACTTCAACAATAACTTAATTTGCATAATTATTTCCTAATTTTAAATAAAACAAACATTTTTTTAAAAAACATTTGTTTATTAATTTTATGGATCAATAACTCATTAATTAAATTAAATATTTTAATAAATTAATTAAATAAAATAATTTATTCTTTAGAAAAACTACTCACTAATTTAATTATTTAAACTTTAAAGTAATAAAATATCCCAAAATTTAATAAACAATTAAAAATTAATATAGAGATTTACATGTAAAATTGAAGCAATTAAATAAATTAATTTAATTATTAAAATAATTTGGTAATTTATCTATTAGGCAATAGTTTTATATCTATCTATTTTTAATTCCTTATCTCTAATTTTTTTCTCACTTTTTCTTATTACCTATTTATCTCCTTATATTTGTTTTACTATTATCTATTTTGCATGACTTGTTTTACATATTTATACAAATTGCTAGTTTTATAAGACAAATAATATTTTGTGTTTTTTTGTTTGTGTTGCAAGTTGAAATGGGAAGAAAATTCAAATATATAAAGATCAAAATAAAGGACTCCAATAGTGATCAAATTGTGTAAATATATATTTATTAAAATTAAATTACAAACTTCAATATTAAACAGCGCCTTACAGGCAATACATAAAGATGTTAAGAAACTAGATCTATTAAATTCAAGAAGAAAAAGTTATAAAATTTAAGAATTCTTTTAAAAAGTTATAAAATTTAAAAATTCTTTTAAAAGTTTTTTTTAAATTAAATGAATGTTGTAGAGGAGGGGCAGTGCTGAAGCCTCATGGAGGTCGTAGCCCAAACTACGTGAGGAGCTTCATGGCTCCCCATAGCCACAATTGTGGGGAAGCCATGGGGAATCCCCATGGCCCTGGCAACGCCTAACCTTTAATAACCTTTTTTCTATTTTGTTCAAACTTTTAAATAATTATTTTAAATATATAAATTGATACACACACACACACATACATAACAAAAATTCATAAACACAAATTTTATTCTTAAAATAATTTTAATAATACATGCTGATTTTAAGAAAACAAAGTTTGATACAAAACAATCTTTCTTGGTAAAAAATAGATCTAATCATAACAAGAAGGTTGCTCGCAAAATTTTAAGAAAGATATTTTATAGAGAACTATAACAATTAAATTCAACCACAATATTGTTCTCTTCCCTTCATCATAAACAAGGGTTATACAATTTAAAACCATAGCTTACAATTTTTTTTCCTTGATCCACACAAGGCAAATAGGATTACAATTGACACTTCAATTTATACAAACATAAAAAATAGATTTAAAATCCATAAGCTTCCTCTTTACATAATGATCCACATGGAAGAGCTCCAATCTCTTTAACATATTGAAAATTTTCACAACATAAGCCTTCTCAAAACCATTGCAACTATCCTACACACATCACACAAAACTAGATGGCCAGACTCGCTCTCCTCCCTACCATAGGATTGGATAACCAACCCACCCCCGAGCTAGGAGATCTTCTAAGAACATGGGTTTCACAAGAAACAATCAATTTGATAACACACACGAAATTACAAAAATACAACAAAAACCTTAGGTTGACTCACAAACTATAGATCCTTATGGATTCTTCAAAAGGGGGAAAGAGGGGATAATCATCCCTCTTGGGGGATAATAAACAAAATATTTTCATAAGTTTCTTCTTCAATATCAACAAAACACACAACCACCTCCTCATCACCTACCAAACAACAAAATCCACTTCACACCATCCACACAAAACCCCCTTTTCCTTCCAAATCACAATACAACATAAAATTCTCATCTCCCACACAAATATCATTTTTTTCCCAAATCACAAAACATCAATTAACTATTCATATCATAAAAACTCCATAATCAACAAAACCCCACAACCAAAAAGGTCCCCAAGAGAGGCTCCACACTTCTCTCAAACCCTAACACATAGGAGGCTCTCACCCCTTAGGGGAGATTATCTCCCAAACAACCCAACCCACAAGGAAAATCATAAGTATTCAATACAAGTAAAATTTTTAATTCATAAAATACACATCAAACATTAATTACAAAATAAAATAGTAAAGATCCAATCTTCTGCTCTCCAAGTTAGAAGAAGCTCAAAATTGGTAAAATCTTGCTCAGAAGCTTTGTACTATCAATCCTCTTTCCAATCCAAACCCTTTATTTTTCCCAAATTAATTTCTTCTCAAATTTTCTTCACCAACAAACCCATGAATACCACAAACCATGAAAAATTGAAGAGAGATGCAAAAAGATCCAAAAATCCCCTTCTTCACAAATTACTAATCAATAAATAATAATTCCCAAAAAGACTCATTTCTTCCTTTAAAAAAATATTAAAAAAAACAATTAAAGCTCCAAAATAAAACAACTAAAACAAAATAAACTTTTAAAATAATCCAATAAAGAAAATCAAGTTTTAAAATAAACAATTAAAACAAAATAAAGCTTTTCTATAAATAATTTAAACATCAAAATTAATCAATTATCTTCCAAGAAAAATATATCCATTTATATCCAAAATCAATAATAAAATTTTAATTACCAAAATATTAAAATTAGATAAATAATAAATATAATTGACTCAACACATTTACACATCTACATGGCCAGTTCTTTAATTTAGGGCATGCTGATTAGACACTCTAATAATGATGGGAGTGAGCCTAGACAGCCTTGCATGCGTGTGAAAGATAGCCGATTAATTTGGGAAGATTATATTAGGACCTCAGGTTATCGTTTTAATGATTGCCCTAATTCTGATCATGTCCTCTTTATTTCTGTTTATACTCATTGCACTGTGTTCAAAGTCTCTTGATTTTCTCACAGTATTGATAGAAGTTTCCTGGAATACAATTCTACCTACTTCTTTCCCAGGTTCATTCAACTTCACTAGTTTTTTAACATGGGTGGCGACAGGATTCGAATTGAACCCAATAACTGCGGAGAATTTAAAGAGACTGTCTTGGTCTGGCATTACTGTAAGGAAGGAGGAGTCACCCCTTTCCTTGAATGTTTGAATGGACACGATGAAAACCTATCTATTCAATTTGCTTAGTCTTGGGATAATCGTAAGGTGCAAATTGGGAATGTCAATTTTGTGGTCTCTGAGAATGACATCGCTATGGCTATGGGTCTCTCTCCAAAGGGAACGAAGATGCAGAAAAAGTCTAGGGTTTCGAATGCTCAAAATCAAAAATTATTTCTTGGCGAAGGAGAGGAGTTGGTGCCTTACCAAGGTGGTTTTGAAAGAGCCCATCTTCCTGAACCATGGTCTGACATGTGTTATATGGTGATGAAGTATTTCACCCATAAGGGTCATTTCACCAGGTTCTATCACTACCATCTCCCTTTATTGAATCATTTTAGAAGGAATGCCACTATTAGTTTCCCTTTCTACTTGCTTTCTTCTCTTGAACACTTTTTGCAACATGTTAAGAAGACTTTGCTGAAGAAGTCTGATGAAAATCCTATTCCTTTACACCAAGGGCTCATTCATCGTTTATACCAGTTTCACTTAGCTCTGTCTCCTCCATCTTCTCTTCAGCCCTCTGGTCAGGATACCCCTACTGCCTCTATGAAAACGAGTCTTGCTACTCCTAATCAACTCCCAGTTGGTGATCCTTGTTTTGGTATTTCTAAGTCTTCGACCAAGAGTGTTCAAAACCCTCCTTCCAGATTTAAATTGAAAGCTAAAAGACGTCTCTCAAATGTGGACACGGAGGCTAACCTTTTGAAGGATGATATTGGGGTTTCTGGGACCTAGATTGAGCAGATTCAGGGTAGGGAGGGACCCTTACGGAACTTCAAAAAGGTTAAAATGGAGGGTAAATTTGCTGTCATTAGGCGGTCTGGTAGTATTGCTAGAAAACGGGCTCCCAAACTAAAGTTGATTAACTATTCTGAAAGCAATTCTGAAGCCTCTACCCATGAGGAGGAAGATCTCAAGACTGATGTTCACGAGATTGCTATTGAATGGGCAGGGCATTCCTATGGAGGTCTTTGAAACTGAAGATAATGTTGGGGTTCATAATCCTGTCTCCATTGGTGACTGTGTGGATGTTGGTGATATTACTACCCAGGTGAAAATGACTGATATTGATGAGGACATTGGGAAAGATATCTACTTTGTTCCCATTTCTGTTCCTATTGATCCTAATAATAATACTCAAGATGGTAGGGAAGAAGACAATACTGAGGAAATTAATGGTGCTGATGATCTATCTCAGCTGAAGGAACGGGTGGAGTTCCTAGAAAATAAGGTCTCTTCTCTTGGCAATTTCATTTCTAACATGTTATGTAAGACTACTATGGCCAATCTCTCTCTTCTTCAGGAGCAGGAGGCTCTCATTCATGGAGCTGATAATGACAGGGTTAAAGAACTTGACAAAATGCTAGAGTTTCTTTCGAAGGGAGAGGAGGACATCTCTTCCTAGTCTTTCTTTGCTTTCTGTTTGCTGGCTTTTTACTGTTAGTATCTTTTTGCTGTATATCGGTCGTATGTAAGTTGTCGGTGGTTGTTTTGGCTCTCTTTCTTTTCTGAGCCTTTTTTGCCCTTCTTGGGTTCTGTTTTGTAATATGGGATAGGCCCCTGGTTTGCCGTCATATAATATCAAACACACACACACACACACACACACACACACAGTTAAGACAAAATTCCTCTATGTAGAATAGGCTTAGGATGACAGGTTTAACACATAATGATGTTCTTAGAAAAATCTCTGAAATCAATTGCCTTGGCCACCCCCTGCAAAACTCAAATTTTGAATATTAGAATGTCATGGTAAAATAGCCAAAGCAACATTAAAATAATCATACAATTTATAATATTAAACAAATCACTTTTCATCACGTATCAATTAAATTTAAACAACTTTAAATTTCACATTTCAATATATATATATAATCCATCCACTTAATCATATAATTATTCTAACTTTCAATTTTCTAAGTCAACATATGTATAATAATCACAAACACAAAATAACACATATATAATGTCCAATCCACATATACCATAGTCTCCTACTCTATGCATAATGTCTCACCATAATAATAAAAGAATCGGTTCTCAAAGTATAAATTCATACAAACATAATAAAATATCTATGTAAATAGGTAGGCCTTACATTGGCTTTCTCCATGATCTGTGACAATATGTTGTAGTATATTTGTGACGGAAGATTGGATATATCAAGAAGTGTCCAAAGCATGTTTCAATATTTTTTCTCTATCCTTATCAAGATCAAAAGAAAGAATACAGGATGGGTGGGTATGGTGAAATGGGGATGCAAATATGAAGGATGGGTATGATTGGATGGTATGTATGGAAGGGATAGGGATGATTTGGTGGAAGAAGGTTGTCCCCAAGTGCAAGGTTCACAAAGACAACTGATTTACGCATGACACTCACTAATGGGTTTTCACCATGGTACTTTCCCAAGGCACCACAAGAATGGTTTCCCCCATTGGAAAAACTTTTTCTCTTTACTCTTGTTTTTTTTATTTTTTAATTCTTCAAGTATCAAGTGCTCGTCTACCTAATGCAACCGACTTAGACACTCCTATTGTGAAATGCTTGTAGTAGCCTACTTGGAGTAACTACGTGGTCAAAATCATAGCATTGATGTAAAATTCACATATGTTGTTATGGTCCTCTTTGATAGTTAATTTGGATTTATCTAAATGTGAACATTTTGATAAAGTACCATCATAGCCCCTAACCTGGAGCATTGCTACTAGGATACATCAAATTTGGTATTTTGGGTTTGTATATTTAAGTCTTGATTTAGAATGTTGGTTAAGGATTTTGAACTTAGGGTCGTGGGATTTACTTTTGGGATTTGGATATTTGGATTGAGATAGGTTTTTTGGGGGATTTGAAAATGGGATTGGATTTTGGGAGCACGAATTTGAATTTAGGATTGAGATTAGGAACAAAAATATTATTAGATCATAAGACTATACGTGATGAGATTGATTATAATTATGGAGGTGGCACACACCTTTTGTATGTGAGGTACATATTTTGATTTTGTGCTATATTGTCATTGATTGCTTCATTCTTCTTTGGAATCCTTATTTATTTTTGGCTTCCCCTTTTATTTTGGACTCATGTCACCTTTTGGATGTATTTTAATCTTCTGTTTGATTTTGGTTATGCACTTAATTTTGATTCCTTGCTTCATATGATCAATGAGCTTGTTGGTCCAACTCAACAAGTTTAGGATGTGGAAGATGAAGGTGGATGGAATCAATCGAGGTGGTGGTGAAAGGTTTAGTGGCAAAAAGATTATTGAAGGGTCTATGAATGGCCTCTATTTTAATGTTTACATTGGACAAAGCTTCCCCAACGATCATCGAAGTGTCACCAACATCATTAGATTTATTGTTAGGAGTTTTATATTATATACCATTATGACCATGATTTGCATAAAATTATACATGTTCTAGGATTCCTTTCTTGTGAAGGCCCAATCCTTTGCCATTGTAACCCATGATTTGACAAATATTGTTTGCGATGGGATACTTGGTGCTTTTGAAACATGATTCTAGCCCATTAGTGTATTACCAAGAACCATTAGAACTTGTAATTTTATCGTCTACGAGGAGATTGGATTTAATGAAGGTGGTTGAACCAACTTGATAGGGAATTTGTGCTTTCTCCTCACCCATGATGGTGGTGGTTCATTCAACAATACACTCAATGTGATCAATTGTGACTTGCTTGTCCTCATATTCAATGTGAACAATATCATTTACAAATTGATTGTGAAGATGCTCATTATGATCATTTTGCCTATCTATGTGTTCAATGGGGACAATGTTATCCTCATGGAAATGGGGTTCTATGAGATGATGGATAGGATCATTTTGATTTTCTTGATCTTGGGATGTTATTGCAGGATTTATGGAATTGTCTTAGATGTTTTGATCTTGATTTGGTTGGGGGTAAGTTTTCATATGATTTGAACAAGCTCCTGACATAGCCTTAATCTCTTTTTTGACAAGAGAGACAATGTTGAAATGGGTTTGATATACCTTTTAATGATTAGCTCACAAATATACTCCTTGATTTTTATACACTGATTGGTTAGAGGCCTTCTATGCTTATGGGTTTGATAGATCTTGTGGATTTTAGATTATGGATTGACTTTTCTTGCCTTGCCACATAGGTTGGCTGGCAAGGTTAGTAGCTCTAGAGGATACTAATTAGGCTTAGCAAGTTTTGAATTGATAATATCTTTGCATGATGGCACTTGAAATTGGGTGGGAGGATTTTGGGCAACTACAATAGGTCTTGTATCTATAGCCTTAGTTCCAAAAATATGATGGCATGAGATTACAGGTGTTTCAAGATGCCTCAACTTTGCTCTTTCTATTTCAATTGTGATACTTCATAGATTATTTGGATGGGGTAGGATTAGATGATTGATAGGATTGTTGATTGTATTGTTGGTTAGTTTATGAAGGTTTGGATGATGAAGGACATACATAGGAGGATGAGGCTTTGATTGTCTTCTTGAGCATTTGTAATTTAAATATAAATTTGTTTTAAGGGTCTTGTCCTAGAATGTTGTTTCCCTTTCCAAGGTTACCGTAGGGATGACCTATACATATGTAATGTGATCTTGAGGGATAGTACTAGGATGTTCTAGGTATTAATACTTTTTATTTTCAGATTGGTTGATTAGAGCCTATGGAAAGCTTTCTCATGATAATGTCATCAAGGGAGTCATAGGTATACTCATCTCAATCCACCAAACTACAATCATCATCATGCTCAAAGGGATCATACTCTTCTTGATGGACAAGGCTATTAGAATCATCATTTACAAGTGGGTTTATAACTTGCTTAATGAACTTGTCAAACTAGGGGTTCATGATGCTTGTTTTGGGTTAGGCTTTGGATTTTGATTATTTGAATAATCTAATTTGGATGATTTAGATTTTGCATGATCTAACGTTGGATTAAAAGGATGCTTTTGAATAGTTTTGTGGATGGTTGGTTTGATTTATATAATGGGATAGTGAAACCCAAGGATGGCTAAAAGGATTTACATTGATTGGGTGATTTTTGGAAGGTTAGTTTGGGAACCTAGGAGTAACTTAAGGCTCCAAAAATAAACTTGTGATCTTTGAGTTTTTATTTAATTATTTGAAGATGATTTAGGATGATGGAATTTGGGGTAGGATCTCCTAGGAATGAAGTAATATGGAATTGGAGGATTATTTGAGATGGTGGGGTTCGATGCCTTGTGATGAGGTTCCTTCAAGGATGAGGTAGTTTGGATTTTGGTCTAGGGTTAAGGCTTCAAGGGTGTGATGATTTGATGTTGGACTTGGATTAATGTTTTAAGGATGGGATTGATAGGATGTGGACAAGGATGGATTTGAGATAATGTGGATTAGGGACATTTGGGTTAGGATTCTTCAAAGTTAAAGGAATTTGGATTTTGGATTAGGGTTAAGGATGGGATTGACTTGGGTTTTGATTGGGATTTCAAGGATTGGATTGATTAGGGTTCAGATTAGGATTTGATGAGTAGAATTTATTAGGATTTTTTATTGGGATTTGATGGATGGGATTTATTAGTGTTTGGATTGGAAACCTTGGCTATAAAATTTTACTTTAGACTTGTTGATTTATGATATGGGGTTTTCAAGATGATGTCATTTCTTCCAAAGGTTTTGTTTATTTTTTGTTGTAAAGACAAACATTGGTTTAGCACAAATGACAAACAAAGAAAACACACCAAAAAACTAGATCATTCAAATGGTTTTGTACACATTCATGAGCCCACATATATTCCTTATCTAGACATGGAAAGTAGGGCCCATGAGGTGCTACTGACCACTTTTGATCCTCAAGATCACATTACATCATGAGAGGAGAGCATAAATGGACTAAAATTCCATTTCTAGGGGTATGTTGTGAGTAAATTCCCAAGGCTAACCAGTTAATAGTGCATCACAAGTATGTATGATTGAAGTCCTCTAAACTAGGTTTGGTGTGGATTTCTATGGATGTCCTCTTTATACATGAAGGTACATGAGGCTGAAGTCCATGACATGAGGGGTATGTCTAATGGATTGGTGTGAGACGGTAACCCACTCTCCACCTTATAAAGTTCCTTGCAATCTTAGCCAAAAATGACAAATGTCCTCAATGGGAGAGTCTTTTGATTATCTCCCAATTTGTATATCCCACCAGAACATGAGGGCTCAAGTCACAACTTGGTGATTAAATCCAAGCCAATTCCACTAAAAATAAACTAAAAAAGTGGCACTTGTTTTTTATCTCCAATATCACCCTACAATGCAAGGAGAGAGCATACACAGGTACCCCTTTGGAATGGACAAAAAGTGAATAAAAAGGTGATCAAACACCTTGATAGAGGGAAGAATTCCTCAAGCCTCAAAAATAGGGTTAGAACAAGAAAAATCAAAATGAACTCAAAATACCACAAGAATGTTAGCACGAGAGGTTAGTAAACAATATATCCTGCAACTAGGTTAGTCCAAATAAATGAAAAACAACAATGATGAAGTAAAAACACAATGAATCAAGTCAAACATCAAAGAGAGGGGCCTACTTAAAAAGGGTTTATCTAAAGGTTTAAAAGATTCAAAGGACTACAAAACTAAGAGTTAAAGCTAAATTTCACAACTAAATCTCTCAAGAGGTAGGATCCTATAAAAAATGAATTTAGGGTTATGAAATTCAAAGAACAACACAAATGCCTCGATATATACTGTAGATGCCTTGATATATAATGCATATTCCTTGATCTACAAAAACAAGGATTAGTCAAAGAAATAACTCAAAATCCTTACAAAAATGTTAGTCAACACCCTAGAACCAACAAATGATCTATCTTGCATTATGAGCTTAGTATACAAGTAAAATGGAGCCAAACTTTATAAGATGATTGTCCACAAACCCTAGTTAAAATGTGCAGTAATTGACAAAAAAGACCATATAAAAAGCCTAATGAACAAATAGGACACTACCAAGAAACCCCAAAGAATAAAAAACCTACAAAAAATAAAGTTAAGGTCAAAAAATGGAAGGAACTATGCAAACACCTCGAATAACTACACAAATACCTCAATACTTAAAAATTCTCAAACAATCAATCAGAGAAGACACATATTTTTTAGGGAGTTACGTAGAAATTGGGAGGAATGCATAGATGTTGGTACACAGGGAAAAATGTTGGGGTTGAGAAACACACATAGAAACATAAAAAACCTACAAAAAAGTTACTCAAAACAATCCAAGGACAAGGATTAGTACTAGGACAAGAGTCCCACTAAGTGTGCCAAAAATGTAGACGTAAAGTTTGGACCAAAACAAAGGAGAGTTAAATTTGCAACATAAACACAATAAACTCAAATCCTAAATCTAACATAATTCACTTTCAGTTTGAGAAAAATGGAAGACAAACAATAATGTAAAACATAAACAAAACATGCATTATACCTCCATTGATGAGTATGATGTGCTCTGATATTGGGTTGATGTATTGTGATGAATGTGGTTTCTCTCTTGCTCAATAGTTACCAAATTGAGAAGCGTG
This sequence comes from Cunninghamia lanceolata, assembly GCA_027924645.1. Taxonomy (NCBI): domain Eukaryota; kingdom Viridiplantae; phylum Streptophyta; class Pinopsida; order Cupressales; family Cupressaceae; genus Cunninghamia; species Cunninghamia lanceolata. The sequence goes on along the minus strand of BSBN01000918.1, from coordinate 4,271,426 downwards.
TATTTTCTCTATTATGGATTGGTGAAATTTCCTTTAATTAAAGCTCTTAAATAGAATCTCTACCAAGAGGATTTAGGGATAGGATTTGGAGATGAAATGGAGGGCTAGGATTTCTTTACATGGCTATGCATCCTAGCCTCTTGACAAGTGGAAAGAGGAGATGGGATATGCTATATGGAGGGATGAGATATCCTTAAAATACATGTAATAATGAGATGCAAGAAAGTGGAAGATGATGGAGGATGCAAGTGGAGGGGGGAGATTGAGTTTTGGAATGGAGGGATAGGATTCACCAAGTTTCATGCTCACACATGTGTGAGCATGAGGAAAAGACAAGTGGTGGAGGAGACATGTGTGGATATGGAGGGACTAGATGCACTTGGGATTTGAAATGGATTGTGGATATTAAAGGGGCTGAATTTTTAATTAGAAGAAAATGGATGAATATGCATTAGCCTAATTAATTAAATAAGAATGCCTCATTTAATTAATTAGTTGGAGGAAGGTTAAGTTAGATTAATATGATTTAATTAATTGACGAAGGGGTTAGTTTGATTATTAAAATAAATATGGTTTATCTAATTAATCATTAGAGAAAAGATGGACTAATTAATTGATTAATTAATCGTATTTAATTAATTAGTGAAGATATGATGTAGGATTAATTATGGGGATTGATAGAAGCATGACGATGTTGGTGTGGAAGTGAATTTAGGTGTCTACAATCACAACCTCACTTTATGTTGTGTGTTATACTCTATTGCAGCTTCCATGTCATCAATCTAAATTCAAGTGTTAGAAATCAATAATCCATGTGATGGAAGTTGTTTGTAATTGATGTCAAAGGGTGTTGGATGGGTATCTTGTCTTCATGGGATCATATGTTGGATAGAAAAGGTGCTTGTTGATGTTGGTGTTTTTTAATCATGTTTCTAGTTGTTGTTCATATGATGTGTCAAGGTGGAATTATTCTTTATTGCCTTTATGATCAAGCTTGACAGTGGTGTTTAGATGTTTATGATTAGCTTGTTGACACTACAGTAATGCAAGGACAAGTGTTCAAAGATCATATGCCAGGAAGTGTTCATGCTATCTCCATCTCATTTGAAGTTAGATGTTGGCCAAACCACTTATTGCTTCATGATTCAGGATTTCACAGAGCTCACATGCTTTATGAGTTCAGGCTTATAATGTTTGGCAAGATTGGTTTGAGAAACATGAATGTCTTTGATAGTGCAAGGGAAATACAATTCTTCATAATGTGTCTTCAAGAGCACAATGTGTCTTTATATGTCAAGTACAATGTTGACATTCATGTAGAGTAGAGACATCATGCAAGTATGACAGAGATTCATTTTCTCAAGTGTTGTATAAGGTAGTGTTTGATTTTGACCTTCATCCCTCATGCTTCATAAGACTTGTCATATCATGGTTAGGTGATGTTGTTGGTGGTTTGTGAGACTCCATCGTTGGTTAGAGATAAAGGTCAGATTATCATTATACATCAGCAGAAGTGTTTGAAATCACCATGTTCAATCAATGCAGTGGCAGAAGTGTTTGTTGTTCATGAGTTCCCTTTGTTGTTGTTAATGCCTTCATTGTCAGTGTCTTCATTAAGACCTCATGATGCTTCTAGTTATGTTGTCATCTTGTCAGTGTTTAAGTTAATGTGATATGATTGTTAAAGAAGTTGATGTGATGTGATTATTAGAGAATGGTTCATGTTGATCATGGTTGAAAGGTATTTCATGTCATCTTAGCTATGGTTAGGTCAGGTGGTTTTATCAAAGTTATCAAAGGGTTGATTCATTTCATCTTTGAAAGGATTGTCTGTGATCTGTCACATAAAGGGTTTACATTATGTTGATATTAGGGTGACAATCTATGATACCTTGTTTAGTCATCAAACCCTAATTCTAAAACCTATTTTTTAAACCCTAGTCCTTAAAATCCTATTGTAAGTTCTTAAGGCACTAGTTACCTATCATATGTGGAAGTTACTTTTGTTTTATTATTGAGATGACTTGGGATCGAAGGTAAATCACTTAAAGTTTACCTATTGATGAGTTTACACACGTGGATAAATCGGTCCCTAGGCCTAGAGTGACCACTTCTCCTGGTGAAACAACCTTGAGTTGGGTGGTAAAATATGATCAAGGGTTATTATTTAATTATACAAGCCCACATCATGGAAGATCAATGGAATGAACTTAAATGAATTTCAAATCTTAACGGTTCAGTTTCCTTATTAAATTTGATGAGGAGTTGAAAGATTTAAAATCCCTAATTGTTCCTACAGTTATTAAAAACAAACCAAAAGGGCCATGAAAATAAGTTTCTCAGTTTGTATGATTGTAAGAGAGATAAGACTTGGTTCATTGTGACCTACATATATATACCTTCATGCTAATATGACATGTGTGAGAAATAGAGAGAAATGCAAGTTTTTGAAGAGCTTGAACCTGAAGGACAATCTGAACACACACGAGGATAATGTTTGTATAAATGATAATGTTCTAAGAGAGTGGATGTTTGATGAGGCTAACAAAAATACTTGTAGATATTGATACAAGACAGTGAAATAGAGTATCCCTCTGTATCTTTTTATTTTCATTCAGATTCTTGATTATGCCAGTGAGGCACCTGTATGCCAGTGAGGCACCTGTATGCCAATGAGGCACCTATATGCCAGTGAGGCACCTATATGCCAGTGAGGCACCTATATGCCAATGAGACACCTATATGCCAATGAGGCAATTGTATTTTCCAGTGAGGTTGTAACCAGTGAGGTTCTCTTGCCAGTGAGACATTTTGTGTATCTAGTGAGGCATGGTTTTGGTTAAGCCAATGAGGCATTTTCTGAGTGGTTTTTCATCCCTATGAGTGTTTTCCACTCATGAAAAACATGTGTTATGGTTCATGTGGTTTTTATTTATGTGTGTGCCCTAATGTTTTGTCTTAGAGGTCTTGATCATAATGTTTATAATCATACTTGTGCATATGTATTTGATAAATGTTTGAAGTCTCTCTCATTCTTTATCTAGTGAGTTAAAAGGTGAAAAAGGTTTTAAAGTTTATAGACCAGTAATTCACCCTCCCTCTCAGTGGTCCTATACTCCAACAAGTGGTATCAAAGCATAGGTTCCCTATAGAAGTCTAACATGCTTGGGTAGGTCCTGATAGTGGAGTACCATGGGAAAGTGTAGAAGAAATAGAGAAAAGAAAGATGCCAAACAAAAGGTTGTACAAAAAACCCCAGTCAAGTCATGTGATGAGTTGTTGCATGAGTCTCTCCTAAATGTTGACACAAAATGTGATAAAAAGAATGATCTTGCAGTTGGGAGTTTCGATAAAAGGGAAGACTTCATTGGAAGTGTAGATGAACAAGAACTTGATGAAAGAAAAGATGATGTTGTTGTTGAGATTGATGATGAAGAAAGAGATCTCTTTGTGGATGAAGATGACTATGAACATGACTACTATGATGAACAGGAGTGAGAAGTTGATTTAGAAGGTGAACTCTTGTGTGCTCTAGATACAATCAAGCAACTCAGAAAAGAAAATTAGAAATTAAAAGACCAACTTCAACAAGAAAAAGATTTCAAGGACAAGGTATGTTCAGATTTTGCAAAAGTGTCTTTAGAGTTTGAAGAGGCAAGAAATCAAGTTGTTAACTTAAAGAGTCATGTTGATGAATTTGAAAAATTGATTATTAGTCTAAAGACTGAAATTGAGAAAGCCAAAAGAATAATAGGTGTAATAATTTAATCTGACCTTCAGGTAAAAAGAATAGAATGTCTAAAATTAGAGGCAAAAATTATCAATCTGAGAAAAGATTATGAAGGTCTCAAGTTTCTGTCCAAGAAATATCAGGAGTTTGAAGAAAGTACAAACAAGTTGCATGAAATCTTGGGTAAGCAAAAACAATACAAGGACACTACTGGCCTAGGATATGAAGAAGGGTAGACTTCTAAAGTCAGAGAGACTCCTAGAAAGAAAATTGATCTAAGTTATCATGCTGCTACTCCTGAAGGCAAAAAGAAGATTGAAGTTGAGGTGAAAACTAAAGACGAGTTTATCAAAATGCACAACCAAAGGAGAAATCTAAAAAGAGCTGCTCTAGCAAGGCAAGCATATATGTACAGGTATAATTACTCATTTTTTGGTTATTGCTTTACATGTAATCATTTTGGACACAAAGTAATTAACTGTAGAAGAAGTCAATCACCTTCAATAAGAAATGTTGATCTAGTGTGTTTCAAGTGCAACAATGTTGGTTGACGATGGTCTTTGCAGTCCTCATCATTTAATTTTAATAAATATCAATCCAAGGTGGTGTCCATGGCTATATGCAAAAGGGAGAAGGAATAACTTGCATGGCAGTCTTTTCTACAAAAGGAAATTGATAACAATTGCATGAAACAAACTAGGGTTTAACTCTGCTAAAAAAGATAATTTAATCTAAGGAAAGCAATAACTTGAGCAGCTGATCTAATTCTAGAATAAAGGAACAACAAAAGTAATTCTAAATTCTGGAATAAGCAAGAACAACAAAAGTAATTCTGAATAAAGAAACTGCAGAATAGAAAAACAACTAAGAAATGTGGTCTCTGCCCTTCAGTTGGAGTGGGTCCTTCCTCCTTCCTCCAGAGAGAGACTAATCAATTCCAACAATCAGAAAATAGGTAGAACAACTTTCTTTATTTAAAAACCTTCAAGATCAAGAGTACATGTTGCTGGAAAATAACAGAGTTCTTCTTTCCTTCAATAAAATTCTTTTACAACTTCCCTTCTCTATTCTATGCCATAGTTCTCTATGTATAACTATGGTTATTAAATTCTAATTAAGAGTCTCTCTAGAGTAGAGAACTTATTCATGCAGCTAACTAAACTTACTTATCTAGTTAACTAAACTTATTCATTTAGTTAACTGATTATACAATTGCTGATTACAAGGAAGACATACAATATCTTTTAGAAAGACATGCAACACTAAATGTGTATTCTTTGCATGGAATAATTACTCTTTAGTTAGATCCATTAAATTAGGAGTAATTATAGTCAATCTATCCTTTAAAAAATCTCAGAGTGTGTGTTGGTAGATTGGAAGAATCCGCAGCAACTTCATAAAGTATTTCTGGAACATCTCTAGAGCTTGTTGAACAGTCAACTTCTGTCATAAACTGCTCATTTGTTTTACTAGATATCCTCACATGATTTCTAGGTTTTGTTCCCCTAACTTTCATCTTTCTAGATCATTTTAAATTTCTGAATTTCATTAATAAATGAGAGAGATATCGTAGTTTTACTGAAACTATTTTTCTTGACTTTTTTTGTTCTGCATCTCCAGAATTTTATAACAGTCAACTTCTGTCACAAACTGTTGAAATGTTTTGATGATTTGTCTCAAACTCTTTCTGGGTTTTGTGTACCTCATTTCTATATTTCCAAATCATTTTGAAATTCTAAATTTAATTGAGTAATGAGGGAGATATCATAGTTTTACTGAAACTAGTTTTTTTTACTTTTTCTGTTATGCATCTTTGCTCTATGTAACAGTCAACTTATATCATTAACCGTTTATTCATTTTAATGAATCTCTTCAAAATGCCTTCATAGATTTGTTCCTCTCTCTTTAATATTTCTGGATCATTTTAAAATTTTGATTTTCATTAAGAAATGAGTGAGTTATTGCAGTTTTATTGAAACTACATTTTTGACTTCTGTATCTCTGGCACTCTATGCATCTCCGGTGCTCTATGCATCTCTGGCACTCTGTGCATCTCTGATGCTCTGTGGATATCTGGTGCTCTGTACATCTCCAACGCTCTGTGCATCTCCAGCACTCTGTGCATCTCTGACACTTTGTGTATCTCCAGTGCTCTGGGCATCTCCGGCGCTCTATGTATCTCCAGCACTCTGTGCATCTCTCGAGCTCTGTGCATCTCCGGATCTATGTACATCTCTGGTGCTCTGTACATCTCCAAAGCTCTATACATCTCTCAAGCTCTGTGCATCTCTGACACTCTGTGCATCTCTAGCGCTCTGTGCATCTCTTGCGCTCTGTGCATCTCCAGAGCTCTATGCATCTCTGGTGCTCTGTACATCTCCAGAGCTTTGCAAATCTGAAACTCTGCAACTTGACATAAAATAGACTTTCTCTTCACTTTATTGATAAAATAATTGCTGATCTTGAGGTGAACATGTAATATCAAGATAAACTCATGCATGGCATTGATCGTTGCATTTAGACAAGTTTATTTGATATTTAGCTAAAAATCTTCAAACCCATACTCAAGTCCACTTCAAAAACTAATTTAATGAAGAGAAAATATATGCTTTTATTTTACTAAAGATGAGACACTTTTTGAAGAAAGCACAAACAAGTTGCATGAAATGTTGGGTAAGTAAAAACAACACAAGGACACTACTAGCCTAGGATATGAAGAAGGATAGACTTCTAAAGTCAAAGAGACTCCTAGAAAGAAAATTGATCTAAGTTATCGTGCTGCTACTCTTGAAGGCAAAAAGAAGATTGAAGCTGAGGTGAAAACTAAAGACAGGTTTATCAAAATGCACAACCAAAGGAGAAATCTAAAAAGAGTTGCTCCAGCAAGGCAAGCATATATGTACAGGTACAATTACTCATTTTTTGGTTATTGTTTTCTAATAATTTTGGACACAAAGTAATTAACTGTAGAAGAAGTCAATCACCTTCAATAAGAAATGTTGATCTAGTGTGTTTCAAGTGCAACAATGTTGGTCATATACAAAGAAACTGTAGAATGCATGGAAGATATGATCATGCATGGAATCACAACAGAAGTGGTCATCGGGTGTCAAAAGGCAACTATCATTCATTTGATTGCAATGTCCAATGTTATAAGTGTAACAACTTTGGTCATTCAACATATTTTTGTAGAAAAGGTCTTGTGAAATCACCTAGATATGACAAGAAGATAGATATTGTAGCCAAGCAAAAGAAGGATGGTGTAAAGGTTTGGAGAAGAAGACAAAAGGAAGAGAAAGAGAAGATGAATCCTATGCTTGTGCATAATTCAAAAGAAGCATAATTAAATGCGTAAAAAGATTTATGTTCTCAGGGAAGATGATTATTGTACTATCATTCAGACCCTTAGAGAAGATAGAGAGAATTGGTTATGTGTAAGATGTATAGGGCAGATCTCAGGTATTTTGTAGTCTTTTGTTGGAACATATATTCTACTCTGCTAACAGTCTTTCTTAGTATAGTGGACAGTGGATAGTTCTTCTTTATGTTTGACAGTGATATGGAGATGTGATCAAATTCTTTACATGTGAGAAGTCAAATAAGACAATTGACAGTGTGTCTATGTACGCAAGACAGTATGTGACTATGTTTTCTTGTTGAAGAATACAATATTGTGCATCTTGTCAATATATGTAGAAGTCTAAAGATAGTGATCTACAAGCAATGAACAAGCGAGAGGCTGCATAAAAGGTTTGTGTTTTGAAGTAAATAATGTCAAAATCCTAAGTTTGAGGTAATAATGTTTTGGTTTTATGCAAGACAGACACTTGTATATTTCTTAGCACTATCCAGCTATGTCCATCACATTTTTTAAAAATATTTTTGTGATATATGTAGAACATCCTAGTTTCTTAGAGTTGAATAAACATAAAGGATTGTCACATAAGTAGAGTACCCTAGCTCTGAACTAGTGTATGATCACAGTCAAGACAGTAAATGAAGTGCAATGGTAAATCTTAAGTGAATACAGTGATCTAAGAAAGGATTGGTATAGCTAGACAACAGTACCATACTTGAAGCTTTAAGGATAGAGAACTCCTCAAATGATTCACTGATAACATTATGCACAAGCTGCAATTTTTGCAATCTTTTTGTTCTATGCAAAGATCATGACAATGAAACCCTTAGGACAGTGATAAAAGCAAACCATTGAAGACTTTGTTAAGAGCATTGAAGATTGGACAGTGTTAAATCCATTGAACGGTGGTAAAAGGAGGTTCAAACAATAATAAGTTGAAATGACAGGTATGATACCTGAAATTGATGTATGAAGAAGAATAATGCATAGGATATCATGATTATGCTTTTGATAGAGGCAGTCCTAACAAGAATATAGTAATCTGGGACAGTCAATAGAGCTCAAGCAGATATGTTACATTAGAGGTAGAGTATGCACTAAGGTAGCAAGGTCAACAAAAAGAGGACAATTTGTTGTCATACATCTTATGCAGTGAACATGCCACCATGAGAGAGTTGAATGCAAAGGAGATAGTACAGAAATCTTAGAAACAATGTTGCACCATGTATATACAGTAAAAGTTATAGGTTGTAATACTTAAAGCTAGCATAGTAATCTTTGCTTTGACATTTGGATAGTGTTTTGAATAGTGATAGCATTTTAGGTTCATAACTTAAAATTGGCAAATCACAGTGGTATCAGATAGGGGGAGTTTGTTGTCCTTTGTCATTGGATGTCAAAGGGGGAGTAGGAGTGCATATGCTTGATTAGTTTTTCCATCAATGACAAAGGGGGAGATTGATGGAAGTTGTTTGTCATTGATGTTAAAGGGTGTTGGATTGGTAGCTTGTCTTCATGTTTGTCTTTATGCTTTAGGGATCTTATTCTTCATGGGATCATATGTTGGATAGAAAAGGTGCTTGTTGGTGTTGGTGTTTTCAATCATGTTTCTAGTTGTTCATATGATGTGTTAAGGTGGAATTCTTCTTTGTTGCCTTTATGATCAAGCTTGACAATGGTGTTTAGATGTTTATGATCAGCATGTTGACACTACAATAATGCAAGGACAAGTGTTCAAAGATCATATTCCATGAAGTGTTCATGCTATCTCCATCTCATTTGAAGTTGGATGTTGGCCAAAGCACTTATAGCTTCATAATTCAGGATTTCACAGAGCTCACATACTTTATGAGCTCAGGCTTATAATGTTTGGCAAGGTTGGTTTGAGAAGCATGAATGTCTTTAATAGTGCAAGGGAAATGCAATTCTTCATAATGTGTCTTCAAGAGCACAATGTGTCTTTATATGTCAAGTACAATTTTAACATTCATACAGAGTAGAGACATCATGCAAGTATGACAGAGATTCATTTTCTCAAGTGTTGTATAAGGTAATGTTTGATGTTGATCTTCATCCCTAATTCTTCATAAGACTTGTCATATCATGGTTAGGTGATGTTGTTGTTGGTTTGTGAGACTCCATCATTGGTTAGAGATAAAGGTCAAATTGTCATTATACATCAGCAAAAGTGTTTGAAATCACCATGTTCAATAAATGTAGTGGAAAAAGTGGTTGTTGTTCATGAGTTCCCTTTGTTGTTGTCAGTGCCTTCATTGTTAGTGTCTTCATTAAGACCTCATGGTGTTTCTAGTTATGTTGTCATCTTGTCAGTGTTTAAGTTGATGTGATGTGACTGTCAAAGAAGTTGATGTGATGTGATTGTTAGAGAATGATTCATGTTGATCATGGTTCAAAGTTATTTCATGTCATCTTAGTTGTGTTCAGGTCAGGTGGTTTTATCAAAGTTATCAAAGGGCTGATTCATTTCATCTCTGAAAGGATTGTCTATAATCTGTCACATAAAGGGTTTACACTGTGTTGATATTAGGGTGACAATCTGTGATACCTTGTTTAGTCATCAAACCCTAATTCTAAAACCTATTTTTTAAACCCTAGTCCTTAAAATCCTATTGAAAGTTCTTAAGGCACTGGTTACCTGTCATATGTGGAAGTTACTTTTATTTTATTATTGAGATGACTTGGGATTGAAGGTAAATCACTTAAATTTTACCTGTTGATGAGTTTACACACGTGGATAAACCGGTCCCTAGGCCTAGAGTGACCACTTCTCTCAGAAAAACAACCTTGAGTTGGGCGATAAAATATGATTGAGGGTTATTATTTAATTAGACAAGCCCACGTTATGGAAGATCAACGACATGAACTTAAATGATTTCAAATCTCAACAATTCAATTTCCTTATTAAATTTGATGAGGAGTTGAAAGATTTAAAAGCCCTGATTGTTCCTATGGTTATAAAAATGAACCAGAAGGGCCAGGAAAATAAGTTTCTCAGTCTGTATGATTGTAAGAGAGATGAGACTTAGGTCATTGTGAGTTACAGATATATACCTTCATGTTGATATGTCATGTGTGAGAAATAGAGGAGAAATGCAGAGTTTTTGAAGAGATTGAACCTGAAGGACAATCTAAACACACACAAGGAGGATAATGTTTGTATAAATGATAATGTTCTGAGAGAGTGGATGTTTGATGAGGATAACAAAAGACTTGTAGATATTGATGCAACACAGTGAAATAGAGTATCCCTCTATATCTTTTTATTTTCATTCAGATTTGTGATTATGCCAGTGAGGCACCTGTATGCCAGTGAGGCACCTATATGCCAGTGAGGCAGTTGTATTTGCCAGTGTGGTTGTAACTAGTGAGGCACCTATATGCCAATGAGGCAGTTGTATTTTCCAGTGAGGTTGTAACTAGTGAGGTTCTCTTGCCAGTGAGACATTTTGTATAGCCAGTGAGGCATGGTTTTGGTTACGCCAGTGAGGCATTTTCTAAGTGCTTTTTCATCCCTATGAGGGTTTTCCACTCATGAAAAACATGTGTTATGGTTCATGTTGTTTATCTTTATATGTGTGCCCTAATGTTTTGTCTTAGAGGTCTTGATCATAATATTTATAATCATACTTGTGCATATGTATTTGATAAATCTTTGAAGTCTCTCTCATTCTTTATTTTGTGAGTTAAAATGTGCAAAAGGTTTTAAAATTTTATAGACCACTAATTCATGCCCCCCCTCTCAGTGATCATGTACTCCAACACCATGTTTCTAATCAATCATCGCATAGTTGTAACTATTCTCCATTGAAAGGTAAAGAGTTACATGGAAGTTATTCATTGGCACATAGATCCTTCACAGCGGCAAGCCACCCTTTTAATAATTTTATTACTCACCATTGTATGATGGTGTTCTTGTTGCAAGTATGGCCCTAACTGGTGTTTTCATTGATGCCAACATACTCCTATTGCATTAATGTCAAGAATTGGATGAGTCATGTGTTGAGGATATTCAGAAAATTAGCCCCATCAGAAATAGAGAAGAATAGTGAAGACAGTGAAGTTCTATGAAGCCAAGATACCAAATAGTTGAAGATCAGAGTATGTGCATTAAAGGGTTGTAGATATGTGTTTTAAGGTGCTCCAGTCAAGATTTCAAAGCCGCATGAATATTTGGAGAAGTTATGGCCATATGAGTAAAATTGGTTCTGATAGTTGTTCAGAGGTGACAAAGTGGCTCAAATAGGTCCGGTGAGATCCAGAAATGCAATATCATGTTCTGCAGATCTGGTGGCATGTTTGGGAGGCCAATGTGAATTGACAACTCAATTGGTTCATGGTTTAAAGGTCCACAAGCAATCCTTCTAATGTGACAATGATGACCGACTGTGTTCTTGAGGTTTCACATGAATATGTGAATGACTATAGTAAGCAGAAGTGGTACAGATGTTTTTGATGATTCAAGCAAGCTTGTGGGGGTCTCTAGATTGTATCCAGTTCATGTTGGTGGTCCGCATTGAAGTTTGAGCTCATAATTGAAGATTTATCTTGGGGTGATGGTGTTCTTCCTAGTCTTGGCCGACTGGATGACTTGTGCATGTTGTGGATGATCTTGAAGATGTTTTGTGAAGCATGGCATGTTCCTCAAAAAAGATTGAAGTCTCAGCTATGTGTGGCCGATAGTGTAGTGATGTGCATGAATCTTTTGTAATAAGTCAAGTTATATTTTTGTAATTGCTCTATAATAAAATAATTATATGTTGTGTCGACTTTGATGATCATTCCAAAGTCAATGTCATGTATAAATAAGAGTTGGAAAGTCATTCAAATGAGTGTGTCATCAGGATGAGAAGGTGGTAGTGAAGAGAAGCAAAAAATAGACCATAGGTGTTGGGCTTAAATGGAACTAATTCAGGCATAGTGAAGATGCTAATCTCTAGTTCAAGTATGTAATACTTATATTCTTTTGTAGACAGTGTATCTCCTATAGGCAATGGGCCTTTTGTGAGAAGTGTGCTCAGGCAGTGAGCCCTAATTGGCAAGTGCCATTTTTATTCTTCATATTCTTTTAACAGAGAATACAATCTTGGGTTAGTCACCCCATGGTTTTTCCCTTAACTGAGTTTTCCACGTTAAAATCTTGGTGTTATCTATGTTATGCATGTTTCTGCTTTTGATTTATTGCATTATGCTTCCATGATTAAATCATTGACATACTGTTGGAATATAACAAAGTTTTAAGCATCTAAGAACTGATTTTGGAGACAACTGATTCACCCCCCCTCTCAGTTGTCTATTCTTAAATCAACAATTGGTATCAAAGCCAAGTTCCTCTAGAAGAAGCTTAACCGCTTAAGGAGATCCAGGATGTCAACCTACAAAAAGGACAGTCCAAGGTTTGATGGAACTAACTTCACTTCCTGGAAGAACCGGATGGAATGTCACTTACAATGCATGGGATATCAGTATTGGAACATAACCTCGACTAAATATGTTCCCCCAAGGAATGGCCCAACAACTATAGATGAAGTTAGAGATGCAAAAAATAATCTTTGAGCTAAAGAATCTCTACTGAGTGCCTTGTCTGATTCAAAACTAACAAATGTTATGGGTTTGAAGTCTGCTTATGAAATTTGGACAAAACTTGAAAATCTATATGAAGGAGACAAGTATGTTAAGTGTGCCAAGCTGCAAAGTCTGAAAGGAAAGTTTGAAAACTTAAAGATGAGTGAAGATGAGAACATCACTTTATATATGAAAAAAGTAAATGAACTTGTATGTGGCATCAAATGTGCTGGTGGAGTACTGGATGAAGATGAAATTGTTGCTAAAGTTCTTATATCCTTACCTCCTACTTATAAACACAAAGTCGCTATTATTGAGGAAATCAGATCCTTAACAACTATCACAAGGGATCAATTGGTTGGTAAGATATCTGTGTTTGAGTTGGCTAAGTTTGGTGATGCACTTCCCAAGACTGGATCTGCTTTCAAAGCTAGTGCTTCTGCTAAAGGTAAACAGAGATATGATCTAGGAGAAAGTTCCTCAAGAAAATCAACTTGGTATGAAAAAGCAAGAAAAGATCTGGAAGAGGATGAATTAGAAGCTGAACAACTTGAAGCCCTCATTGCAAAGAGACTACTAAGAGGATCCGGTAAGTATGAAGGAAAATTACCTTTCAAATGTTGCAACTGCAACAAGATTGGTCATTTTGCCTCAAGGTGTCCGAAAAGATTTTCAAGGCCAAACCCTAATAGATCAAGATTTCAAAAGAAGTGTTACTATGTTCAAGAAGATGATGATGAAGGAGTAACAGATGATGAATCTAAGATAGGAAACAAATCTGGAAGTGACTGGGTGTTTATTGCCATCAAGGAAGAAGATCCAATGCCTATTGAATCTGTCAATCAAAAGGTGGTAGAAAGGGCTCTGGCTGCTCAAGTTGAAGAAAAGGATGAATGGGTCATTGACAGTGGATGCTCTCATCATATGAATAGTGACAAGAATAATTTCATAAACTTGGAAAGATATGAAGATGGAATTGTAAATTTTGGAACAATTCTACTAGCAGAATTAAAGGCAGAGGAACCATTTCCTTTGATGGAAAGAACAAAACTAGTGATGTTTTGTATGTTGAAGGTCTGAAGCATAATCTTCTTAGCGTTGGATAGTTGGTGGACAAAGGCTATAATCTCATATTCAAAAATGGAAAATGCAAGAACTTTGAATGCTCTCGAGCTAAAATTGCATCCAGTACACAGACAAAAGGAACATCTTCCACTTGATTGGTACTAGCAAAAGTTGTTTATTTGCTCAAATTGATCAGAGTTGGTTGTAAATTTTGATAATATCATCAAGATAAGAAACACTCAGGTTGTATGAGATCTTCCAAGACTGGTGAAACCTACTAATAGGTTGTGCAAAGAATGTCAATTGGGTAAGCAGAACAGAGTCACATTCAAAAGCAAGGAACAATCTTCAACCGGATTGTTGGACTTGGTACACACTGATCTCTATGGTCTAGCAAGAATCAGAAGTCTGCAAGGAGATAGGTATTTCATGTTGCTAATTGATGACTACTCCCAGATGATGTGGGTGACTTTCTTAAAAGAGAAATCTGAAGCACTTGAGAAATTCAAAATATTCAAGGCTATGGTAGAAAATGAAACTGGCATAAACATAAAATGCCTCAGGTCTGATAGAGGTGGAGAATTCACATCCGGAGAGTTCATAGAATTCTGTGAGAAATCTGGGATAGAGAGACAGTTATATGCTCTAAGGACTCCACAGCAGAATGAAGTAGCAGAGAGAAAGAACCAGACTATCCAGGAAGCTTCTAGGACCATGATGATGGAAGCAAATGTTCCTCAGATCTATTGGAGAGAAGCTATAAGCACTGTTGTTTCTACTCTTAATCAGGTACAAATCAAAGGCAAGACTGGTAAGACTCCTTATGAACTTTGGTTTGGCATCACTCCTACTGTGAAATATTTCAGTCTTTGGTAGAAAATGCTATATCAAAAGAGATGAAGACCTTGGCAAGTTTGATGCTAGGAGTGATGAAGGAATATTCTTGGGTTATTCTACTCAAAGCAAAGCTTACAGGTGTTATAACAAGAGATTAAGAAAGATTGTAGAAAGTACAAATGTGAAGGTTGATGAAGGCATGGAAAATCCCTCAAGGTACTATGAGTATGAAGCAGATGATCAAAATGATATCTCAGACCAAGAAGAACAAGTCCAAACTTCAATCCAAATTCAGACTGATCCAGAGAATCCAGAAACACAAGAAGAAGAGACAAGCTTGAATGAACCTGTCTAAGACTTAGAAGTGCAAGTGATTCCCAAAACTCCCAGGTATGTAAGACTGAATCATTCTGAAGACCAGATCATAGGAGATAGAAGCAAAGGTGTTCAAACAAGAAGAAATATTTCTCAAAACTCAGTGAAGTATTGTCTGATTTCAAAAGTTGAACAAAAAATAGTAAGTGAAGCATGCAATGATGAAAGTTGGGTTAAAGCAATGCAGGAGGAATTGATGCAGATTGAAAAGAATCACACTTGGGATCTTGTTCCCAGACCTAAGGACAAAAATGTGATTGGGACTAAGTGGGTCTTCTGGAATAAACTAAATGAAGATGGTGAGGTAATAAGAAACAAAGCCAGATTGTCTATAAAGGTTATTCTCAAGTAGAAGGAGTTGACTTTGAAGAGACTTTTGCCCCGGTGGCAAGGATGGAAGCAATTAGATTATTTCTTGCCTTTGCTGCCTTCAAAGATTTCAAGGTATATCAGATGGATGTCAAGTCTGCTTTCCTAAATGGTGATTTGGAAGAAGAAGTATACATTAAGCAACTAGATGGATTTCAACTATCTGATAATGGAGATATGGTCTGCAAATTAAAGAAGGCATTGTATGGACTGAAACAAGCCCCAAGAGCTTGGTATGAAAGATTGGACAAACATCTTGTGAAAATTGGTTTCAACAAAGGTACTACTGACAGTAATCTGTATTTTAAAATTGATCATGAGAATATCTTGATTGTTGAAGTATTTGTTGATGATATTATTTTTGGAGGGAAGGATAGTATGTGCAAAACCTTTGCAAATCAAATGAAAAGTGAATTTGAGATGTCTATGTTTGGGGAAATGAACTTCTTCTTGGGTCTGCAAATCACTCAAACAAAGAAAGGGATCTTCATATCACAGACCAAATATGTGAAAGAATTGTTGAAGAAATTTAGGATGGAAGATTCAAAGGCAATGAATACTCCCATGGCCACTGGATGTAAGTGGAGTAAAGATGATGAATCTCCTAAAGTTGTTTAGAAAAAATACAGGTCTATGATTGGAGGATTGCTCTATCTCACTCAAACTAGACCTAACATTATGAATGTTGTTGGTCTTGTTGCCAGATTTCAAGCTAATCCTAGAGAATCTCATGTCATAGCAATCAAGAGAATTCTCAGGTATTTAAATGGAATAGTTGATTATGGATTATGGTATCCTAAAAATCATGATTTCTCCCTTCATGCATAGACAAATGCCGATTGGGTAGGAGATGTGGATGACTGGAAGAGTACCAGTGGTGGTGCATTCTTTTTAGGGAAAAGATTGGTTTCTTGGATAAGCAAGAAACAAGAGGCAATATCTCTGTCCACTACAGAAGCAGAGTATATTGCAGTAGCAAGCAGTTGCACTCAAGTACTATGGATGAAGCAAATGTTAAGAGACATCAAAGTAGAGTATGATGAACTTATCACAATCTTCTGTGATAATTCAAGTGTGATAAACATATCAAAAAATCTGGTGTTGCATTCAAAGACAAAACATATATCCATCAAGTTCCACTTTCTGAGAGAGCAGGTAAACAAGAATGAATTCAGATTGGAGTTTGTGCCCTCAAAGGATCAGATTGCAGACATTTTTACCAAGCCTCTACCTAAGGACTCTTTTGAGTATCTCAAGGAGAAGTTAGGGGTTATTACCCCTTCAGTTCTGAATTAAGGTGAACTAATGTGCATCAGTCCGGTGGATCCTACAGTCATATGTTATGATCTGGATTGATGCTAGGAGGCTACCACTCAGGGGGAGCAGCCAATATAACTCTGAAATATGAAAATTGGTTGCAAGTATATGCCCTTTGCCATTGATGTCAAAGGGGGAGAGAAGACATGTGAAAAATAAAAAAGTGGCTACTAATCAAAGGGGGAGCTATAAAGGAAGAGAAGACATGTGAATGGTTGCTAGTGATAAGGGGAGCTATGTCAGTCAGTGAGGAGAAGTTCTTGTCTTGATGGTTAAAATAGTTTTTCACATCATATGTTACCATCAATGACAAAGGGGGATATTGTTGCAAGTATGGCCCTAATTAGTGTTGTCATTGATATCAACATACTCCTGTTGCATTAATGTCAAGAATTGGATGAGTGATGTGCTGAGGATATTGAGAAAATTAGCCCCATCAGAAACAGAGAAGAACAGTGAAGTTCTATGAAGTCAAGATACTATATAGTTGAAGATCAGAGTATGTGCATCAAAGGGTTTGTAGATATGTGTCTGAAGGTGCTCCAGTCAAGATTTCAGAGGTCCGCATGAATATTTGGAGAAGTTATGGCCATATGAGTAAAACTAGTTCTTGCAGCTGTTCAGAGGTGACAGAGTGGATCAAATAGGTCCGGTGAGATTTGAAAATGCAATATCATGTTCTGCAGATCTGGTGGCATGTTTGGGAGGCCAATGTGAATTGACAACTCAATTGGTTCGTGGTTTGAAGGTCCCCAAGCAATCCTTCTAATGTCACACTGATGACTGACTGTGTTCTTGAGGTTCCATATGAAGATGTGAATGACTACAGTAAGCAGAAGTGGTGCAGATGTTCTTGATGATTCAAGCAAGCTTGTGAGTCTCTAGATTATGTCTAGTTTGTGTTGGCAGTTCGCATTGAAGTTTGAGCTCATAATTGAAGATTTATCTTCGGGTGATGGTGTTCTTCCTAGTCTTGGCCGATCGGATGACTTGCGCATGTTGCGGATGATCTTGAAGATGTTTTGCGAAGCATGGCATGTTCCTTAAAAAAGATTGAAGTCTCAGCTATGTTTGGCCGACAGTGTAGTGATGTGCATGAAGCTTTTGTAATAAGTCAAGTTGATTTTTTTTAATTTCTCCGTAATAAAATAAGTATATGTTGTGCTGACTTTGATGATCATTCCAAAGTTGATGTCATGTATAAATAAGAGTTGCAAAGTCATTCAAATGAGTGTGTCATTAGGATGAGAAGGTGGTAGTGAAGAGGAGCGAAAAGTAGAGCAGAGGTGTTGGGCTTAAATGGAACTGATTCAAGCATAGTGAAGATGCTAATCTCTAGTTCAAGTATGTAATACTTATATTCTTCTGTAGACAGTGTGTTTCCTGTAGGTAGTGGGCCTTTTGTGAGAAGTGTGCTTAGGCAGTGAGCCCTAATTGGCAAGTGCCATTTTTATTCTTCATATTCTTTTAATAGAGAATACAATCTTGGGTTAGTCACCCTGTGGTTTTTCCCTTAACCGGGTTTTCCACGTTAAAATCTTGGTGTTATCAATGTTATGCATGTTTCTGCTTTTGATTTATTGCATTATGCTTCCATGATTAAATCCTTGACATATTGTTGGAATATAAGAAATTTTTAAGCCTCTACGAACTGATTTTGGAGACAACTGATTCACCCCCCATCTCAGTTGTTTGTTCTTAAATCAACAGTTCCATGTGTAATTTTACATACACTAGGGACCAAATCCTATTGGTCCAATTATTACCCTACTCAACATGTATCAACCACATAATATTATAATTCAAATAAATAATATGAGCCCACTATTTTATCACTAAAACTAAAATTTGAGCATTAGCCTTGTTGTTTGGAAGCTTGCACACATGACTACAACATATTGCATCACAAACCTTATTTGCATCAACAAGTCACTTCTTAGTGGCCTTTGTGACTCATCTCTATGCAATATTATGTCATCTAATACCTAGTGTATATTTCAAATTCAAATTGTAAGCATTTCTACTTACCCACACCACATCTAATTCAACACTTGCCTAGTCACAAGATGAACTACCCTTAAATGGTCCATTATAACTTTGTCAAAGTTTCCTATGTCTAATTAAATAGAGCTCATGCCTTATCTCCTACTTATGAAACTAGATATGTGGCTATTCCTCATTAGATTGCACCACTCCTTCATATCATCAAGTGATAGTTTTTACCAACTGTGTGCTACACCATTGATCTCACTTTGCTTTACAATCAATAGCTCTATTTTATTCTAATTTAAAAACCTCTAATTATTACTTTTCTTAGATCTCGCCTATCTAAACATATATGATCCATTACTAAAATCCTCCTAAGTACATAGGCATTAAATAATTATGTGAAACAACTATTTGTGAACTCTATAGATTTGAACAATTGCTATAGCAATTTCTCTTACCCTCAACAAATTGGGAAAAGCTTGCATAACTACAAAAAGGTCATTACTAGGAGGTTTCTTCTGATGAGAAGTGTTGTAGATAATTGATTTAGCTAAAACCAAAGAACCATGTGAGTTGAAGACATTATATTCATGTATCTCTGATAGCTACTTCTTTCAAAACCTATTTCAAGCTTACGTAAGACTGGTTAAGTTAAGTTTTTATTTCCATATGCCCTATCCTTCACATATAATCTCTTTGTGCTAAAAGTGCAAGTTTCTTAGGCCTTCTTGTTCTAAATTCATAGGCGTCTAGGTTTTGTCCTAATATACTTTGGAATAGTTTAAATTTTGCATCATTGTTTAGATTCTATAGATCTTGTCTTGAGAAATTATAATATTCCATCCTAAGTTTCCTTAGCTCCTCATTATGGCATCCAAATTGTCCAAACATAGCTCCACTCAAGACCTAATCAAGAAAATACCATGGGAAACAAATAAATCCAAGAAAGTAGGGAAGGTGGTGCTCATAGAACACCTTTAAGACTCTAAAGTACATATCAAGGATGTTATAACTTTGAAAATGGGTAGGATTTATTCAAAATATTTTTCACTAAATCTTTCTAAGACATCCCCCTATGTAAAAATTGGAGGTACGATTTGGAGAAGGTCATTGCACTTGGCTATTTTATAAGCCCAAATTTGGTGGAATGGGTGTGCAAAAACTATGACCCTTCAACTAGAAGTTTGATGGATGCAAAATGGAAAAAAATATTCACTCTAAACATAAATTTAATTCAAATAGTCTTAAATCTCAACCTTGATGCACATGTAATTAGTATTGAATCCTTAGCTACAAAGTATAAAGGGATAGTTATAGTCATAGGATGAAGTGGATACCACAAAAATGGGTTAAAAAGGACAAAACTTCAAAAAAATTAGAACCTATTTATAATGACGAGTTGGAACCTTTTGCTATGGAAAATTTTGAAGGTAATATTGCAAGTATATATTATCAAGGGATATGTTTGTTCATGGGCATATATACATATAAGAATATGTAGGAGGGGATCCTAATGCAAAAGGTTGTTTGACTATGGAAAACCCTTAGCTAATAAAATGCATAATGAAATGTTCAAATTCAAGAAGCCAAGCTCTAGCCAAAATTTCAAGTGGTATTCACAGTTGTGTAACATTTTATTACATGTGCTCAATGGTGAATGGAATGATATTTTGGGGTACAAATCAAATGAGGTGGTACTAGGTTGTGTATGCCATGTTTAGATGAGGACCATTAACATGGACAGAAATTACCCTCATTTAAATTACTACATTTTTAAAACTTCTTTGTCACCTCAATTATAAAATGGCTAAGATATGAAAGGTCAAGATTGACCAAAATATTCTAAGGCCTCAGTTACTTTAAAATGGATCTATGATAGGCCATAATTGGGGTCACTAGTTCTTTCATGATAATTACACTATCATTAGGGTGCATGTTACAACTGTAGCACCACACAAACAACCAAGGTGGGTGCTAGAGAGGATAGAATTTTTGGAGGCAATGTGGAAGATGCACAACTCAAATCAAGTGCATTTTAGAAGCCAAAATAAGGGATTTTTCCTATCCCTACATGCTCAATTCTTAGATTTCACCATATTAGGAGAATAGGGGTATAATAGATTAGGAGACCTGATTTATAAATTTGGAATGAATATTGATGATGCCAAACTGTATGATCTAGAGTAATTCATCAAAAATATGAAGAGAAAGGCTGGTATGTCTAGTTACGATCACCAATACATGTAAATGGAATATTTGATTAGAATTTGCATTGACCAAATTGATAAGGACCAAATGTGGGAAAGGTAGAAATGCATTGAACTTATAGAGAGGAGACACAAGAATGATCCAAGTATAAAAACACATTTTAAGAAATTAAAGGCTCGGTTGAGAGGATGGGAGTCAATTTGGTTCGTGTTGAAACCTTATGAGTTATGCCACCCAAGGTAATTCATAGAAGGATTGATGTCTAAAGAAGAAAATGGAGGACAGACATGTGGTTAGACCCTCATCACATAGTAGAACAAATTTTTAGTCTATAAGACATGTCCCAAGTACATCTTCATCATCCAATGAGGTCTTCTCTTTAGCACCCTCATCAAAGGTTAATGTACCTATGATTGTAGTCATCTCCATTCCCCCATTGTAGGATCAATTAAATCAAACTGAAAAGAGGAAAATTTAGATGGAGATGCCACCTCATCCATTGGTGATCTATGACAATATGAAGGGATTTGAGGGTTTTGTACTAATAGATGATCCAATTAGGGATGTTATGAACAATCATAGTCACAACACCAAATACCCCTACAATGTCGACATTATTACAAAATAATATAGTTGTAGACGATGTTAGAAAGAAGGCTTGTGAGGATTTATGTTTGGTGATGATTTCATCAAGACACAAGAATTTAAAATGTTTATCATGAAAATGAGAATCAAGGCTAGGACAAAGGAGATAATGAGGAGAGAAAACTAACAAATAATTACTAATGAACTTGGTACAACTCAAAGTAATCTAGAAACTTTTGAAGTCAATACAGAGGAAATGACACCTAAGTAAAGGATAAAATTAGTGAGAGATAGGGCATTCCTTCTCCTACTTGGGTAGTATATTACTTCAATTATTGCCTTAGACACTATTCAAATAATCAAGGAAGAGGGTGTTGTGTTTGAGAGTGATAAACAAGTAAAGAAGTTTTATTCATGGTCTTAATTAAATCTAGACCATGAAACTTTGGTAATGTAGCCTATTGCACTTGAACATAGCACAATATATATATATATATTAGGATTCACAAGGATTATTTGTGTAGCTTATTGTAAAAGAGTTGGAGAGATCTCTACCCCAGAGGCAACATCTTTTATATTATATACTACTAATTTATTGAAGCAATAAAGAAGAAGATACAAACAAATTATGGAAGGTTGTTAGAGGAGAATACTAGACTAAACAAGGAACATAATGATGAAAAGGAAAATACATAGAGACTCAAGGTCCAATTCTCATAGATGAGCTCAAGAGAAATTATGCCTCCCCTCAACACATCCTAATGTAATAGCACCATACTTGAAAAGATGAATAGATATAAAAAAAACTAGCTAAACATATCAATGAAGAGTGAGCAAAGATTAATATAGAGTCCAAAAAAGACATTGAAGAGCTGATCAAGGGTGTTTTCAAAGTGGTGGTGTAGAATATCATTACTATGGTCAATGACCTATGCAAATTTAATGTAAATTTTCAAAATACTATAGGCCAGATACAAGATTTTGACACCAAACTAGCTAAAATAAATGTAAAGTATCTTCCAAGGGTATTTTCCATGAAAATAATCTACAAGAATGCCAAATATGTCCCTAGTAGCTCCAACAAAATGCATGAAAAAATGACATCACAGAGATATTATATGATGTGTCTTCCTTCATGGGAAAATTAAAAATAGTTTTTCAAAGATAAGATAGAGGAAATTCAATCTCACATTGCCTCTAATATTCTAGCTATGGAAGACTCAAATGGACAAAATAAAATTATGTGAGATGGAAGGATGAATTCAATAATCTAGTGTTCATTTATATTTATTATTTAGTCATAAACTAGACAAGATCATAATTCTATAGACAAGGGTGGATAACTTCATTAGAGAGGCTGAAGTATCATGCTAGGTACTAGGTATAATGCTAGCATGAATAAGTTAAAAACAATCATAGAGGTAGACTAGTCATGTGATGAAGAGTATGAAGAATGATCAGTAACATTCACCAAAAGTTACGGGGCAGCAAAGCGAAACCCAGGAGCTACTGGTAGTGGGGGAGCGATGAGAGATGACTCTGGTAGGTTTTTAGCAGCAGTGGCACTCCCTCTGGGTACCCAAACAAACCACTATGCCAAAGCGGCAGCGGCCTATCATGTGATTGAACTTGCTTATACCAAGGGATATAAAAAGGTATGGGTTGAAGGAGATTCTTGTAATATTGTCAATTGCTTAAAAAGGACCCAAAGTCCTAGTTGGACCATTGAAACCTTTATCAATGAAGCTATTAAGCTAATGGAGTCCTTTGATCAAATTTCCATATCGCACATATTCCATGAAGGGAATAGTGCAGTGGATGTCTTTGTAAACTTAGGGGTCACTAACCAATCCAAAATCATATGGGAAGACATGGCATCGATTCCTACCAAGGCAAAAACAATGATTCTTAATGAATGCATACATGGAAGGAGGCACGAGGATCACTAATGAGGTGATGATGATTCAACTTAAAGGCTTGAAAGACAGAAGAATTATTAAGGGCCAGAACACACAGATTATGGGTATGGTTAAGGCCGCGACCACTCACAGAGAGCTGCATATTTTCTTATTGTGTCTCTAGTTTATCTACAAGAGTTTCACTGGTCTGAATCTCAATATGGGGGTTGATAGGAATAGGGTGAAGCCCTCTTCCTGTGAATGGGTCTGCCACAATCAGAAAGTGTGGAAGATTATCGAAGTTGGGGGTTTAACTCCTTTTATGGAAAGATTACATGGGGCCGACCCTAGTGCCACAATGATGTTCACCAAAAATTGGAAAAATAGGAAGGTGATGGCTTTTGGCTAGGAGCTCAATATCACTGAAGATTTCATTGTAATGATTATGGGGTTGTCAGTCGATGGGAAGAAGTTCTTCAGGGAGAGAAAGACAAGTGAGGACACCCTGAACCACTTCTTCAAGGGCAATGAGTGGATTAAGCTGGTGAAGCTACAGTCGGGTGGTTATAATCGCCTTTCCATCAAGCCAATCTGGGCCGAGGCGGCGGAGGTAATTATGTGTTACATTACCTTGGATGGAAGATTCATTGTTGTGTATAGTTATCATTTCAATTTGTTGAATCATTTTCACCACAAGATGCATGTTTCCTTCCCTTTCGATCTGCTTGCTTCAATGGAGTGTGCTCTAAAAGAAAATTCTAGAAACCCTAAGTTACCTATCCTCCATGAAGGTATTATTCTTTTTATTATGGATTATATGAAAAATAATTCTCCTAAGGGCGATGTTGATGTGTTTTTATGCACACAACAATGCAGGTATGATTGTTGAATCACACCTCTCTTGAAAAGTATCCTACCCTAGGTAAGACCACTCCAAGGTTTCTACAGCTAGGTCTTAGCTTTAGAATGACTCAGTTGGAATGACTAGTTGTTCCAACAAGGGGTCTTACATGCAATTGACAGACTTAGACAGCTTGAATAGGATTTCATGCAAACCCTTTATGATTTCAGCTGATAAGACAATGTAAAATGCTGCTAAATACCTAAGCTAACAATTGTTTTTTTTTAAGAAAGGGTAAAAGGAAATAAGGTTTTAGAGAAATCCTAAGTGACATTCATAATATATAGACTGCTTGAGGTAGATGAATGCTCTAAAATTTAACCATCTTTTTGAGTTACAAAACTGAAAATGGATGTTATAGCACTGTAGAAATGATGATATCTTCAATGGAAATCGAGAAAGTTTTAGATTACATTCATCCATCAAATACCCAACAATGGCGCAATTTAATTTATGAAATGCAATTGAACTAAGCACAACTGATCAGCCCAGGCTAACTTTACATAGTTACCTACCATCAGCAAGTAACTAAAAGTATGGACTAAGAACATTCATCAGATACCTTCAACAAACCATGAATATTGCAAAAGCACAATTAATTAACTATTGGAGATCAAGAAGCGAACCATGAAAACTAGATAAGCAAATACAATAGATAAATTCTCAAGGAAACTGCAGAAACTTGCTTTGTATTAAATTCAAATGCCAGAGTGTCAATAATTTGACATCAAGAGTCTTCCCCCAAATAATGGAAATGGTAGCCCTTTATATAGGAGAGGTGCCATACCGAGTTTTTTGAATGGACGATGGAGATTAACTCAACACCAATGGTCCAGATTTACACCATTAAATGCATTCATAACAGCTCATGAAAATCCCAGATTACATTTTGTCTCTTATGAAAAAGATGAAAAATGACCCTCAAATACATTGAACCTAGACAATTTGACTACCCAACTGAATATATATATAGAAAAGGTCATATTTGAAGCCTAATAAAGACAAAATAGTGTCACATGTCACTCTAAACATAGCAGTTTACTTTAGTGACGGGATTACATTCTAAAATATTCAAAAAGTACAATAAGACTCATTATCCAAGTCTACTCTATTTTCTTCTGCTATCTTGTTGCGGTAGCTGACCCAGGCCGACAGTGTCGGATTGATATCTGCAGGGTCCGGGTTCTTGAGGTGATTGGTCTGATATCTGAACATCTCAAATTCTTGGCTATACCAATTATATATTTTCTCTATCTCTACCTTTGCTTTCTGAAATGTATTAAATTCAATTCTGAGGTCAGTGACTTTGTCCAGTCTAGCTTCCACATCCAATTCAGTATCCTCAAAAAAATATCTTATGCAACTTATCTTTACATCCTTTCACATTGTATGGCTCGAAGTCATCACAAGCCATCACCAGGAAATCCTTTAGAGTGCCATTTATTTCGTAAACAAGAGCCAATATGTTTTCATCTACTGTTTGTAGGCCTCCCTGATGCTATCAAAGACTTCCTTTCTCAACTTTATTTGTTGATACCAGTCAACAGCTTTGTACAATTTATCCCCTGTCAAAATATTTTCAGACAACAGTGTCTGAGCAGGCAAGTCTCTGATTACTTGCACTCGAGGAAATATTTGAGAATAATATTCATCAAAAGAATCACATTCCTCATGCAAGTCTTTCCAACATTCCCGAAGTTGGACCAAATTCTTATGAAATTCAGCTGCTGCGTCAATTGTTTCACATCCCTTCTTGCACACTTTGATCATCCACTTTTGAGTGCCTTTTGACAGGGTCCAGACTTCACTGAGTTTAGACATTTCATCTCTTGACAAAAAGGTGGGCACTATCCTTATCTCACCATCAGAATCTATGGGTTTTATCAAAAACTACAAGCATGCTCGGAGCTCCTCATTCTGCTGCTTTAGCCCTTTCTTTGAGAATTCATCCTTATCCAGTTGTTCTAGGATTAAAGTAACATAATCTTTGAATTTATCAACCTTCTGAGCTCTTGTAGCTGGTCCCAAATTTACAGTTGTTATGGTATAATCTTCTGCTCTAACCTGTTCTCTGTTGGCATTAGCTGGCGAGACAACTACTTTAGCTATTCTGGATCTAGTTTCATCCCTGTAAATCTTGGATTGAACTTTTTCTTTCTTCTGTTTCTTTGGCTTTTGAGCATGTGACAAAATGGCACTTAGATCTAGTTTCATTATCTCCACCTGGGGCTCTGGGTATGCCATTCTGCTTTGCAGCCAGTTAGGTGCTGAGGAAGAATGCTTTACAGACCCGTCAAGGTCCTCATTATCTGTATTAGGTGGCCCCTCAAGTAGTATTTTCTCCTATTATGATCTTTTATCTAAATCATCTTCTTCTCCTATAAGATTCCTCTAATTCACCAATACATCTTTCTGTGTTACCCCCAAGATTGCTTTAGTTTGGTTCTTTTCTAGAGGACTATCTGATACTTCAGTTATTTCCACATTTGTTGTTTCAGTTAAAGGCTCATCAAGTATCTCATTCTCTGTCTCTGCAAATACATTCTTCTCTGGCTCTTGCTCTTGAAGGCCTAGCTCAGTACACAC
Source organism: Cunninghamia lanceolata (assembly GCA_027924645.1). NCBI lineage: Eukaryota > Viridiplantae > Streptophyta > Pinopsida > Cupressales > Cupressaceae > Cunninghamia > Cunninghamia lanceolata. Next base: position 4,244,625 of record BSBN01000918.1, on the reverse strand, counting down.
TTTCTCAATGCCCGGTAATAGTGGCATAGCAGGGGAGTTGAATCTTGGTTTGGGACAACTTGTGAGATAGGAACAATAGATGAAAGGGGAGTGGCATTTGAAGGCAAACTAACTTGTGTCAAATTGGCAAATGCAATAGTCCCCAAAGCTGGTGGGATGGAAGAAGTTGGTAGGATGGAGGAAATGACAATAGGTGAGGTGAGAGACAGAGTGGGCAAAGGGAGTGAAGGTGAAAGAATGGCAGAAATAGGAGGCAATGCCCAGCAAGTAGAGAGTGAAATAGAAGAACCAGTGGGTAAGGATGTGGTAGTGATAGAAGGACATGAGGTGGAAGCAATGGAGGAAATGGGACTGCTAGGAGTGCTAGAGGCTACTGCCAATAGATAAGAGACAATTGAAATGGCAATTGAGGGTAAGGTGGCAGCAGAGATATCTTCCTAAACAATGGTTACTGGGGAAGTAGGTGCAGTAGGAAAAATAGCAGAGGAAGATGCAACAGTAGAAGCAATTGGAGAAAGTACAGTGACACTCACACTTGGGGTAGCAGGAGGTGGAGAATCTGGCAAGTTTGTGCTATCAACAATGGCAATAGCAGCAGCTTCTACTATTTTACTAGCATCTTTCATTCTAGGTTTCTTCATTTTTGACCCTTCTCCTAGCCCACTAGGTAGGTCTCTCTTCTTTGAAGCTCTTGTCCTAGTGGAAGGAGGCATATCCTTCTTTTGAGTCTTTGGAACAACCTTCTTACTCTTCTGTGCTTTGGCCTTTTGTGCCAAGGGTATGTGATCTTCGCTATCTGATTTCATGGCAAGTCCTTGGGTTGGCTCTAGTTCATTAGCTATCTCTATGGGTTCATCTTCCTCTCCTCCAGACTCTTTCTCAGATTCAAGCTCAGTATATGTGAGTTGTATCCCTTGTTTCTCCAAGGCAGCAATCTGGCCTCTGACCCATGCTTTACTAGTCTGATCGGTTCTTTCATCACAACATCAAGGGAGCTTTCCTTGGCATTAGCCCAATTAGGCAAGGGAATTGGTTGGCGATATTGTGCCTCCCAGGCACCCCTATGCATCACATTTTCACCATCTTCAAGTTGATCAGGGACTGCAATAATATGAAACTTTCTTATAAATGCCAATGATAATCTGGAGTGGGCTTTTTTCATGACCTCATAATCATCCAAGCAATTTGCCCAAAAATCCTCTATATGCATCTTATGAAATAACCTCTTACTCACAAACCTCTCCATTACTTTATTTGGGTCAAAATGGTCTCTTTGTTGTAGTAATGGAGGTTAAGAAGTTGGAGCTCTGTATCAGAGTGTTCAGCTACTCCCAATGAAGCACATGCATAGTTTCCTCTGCCCAACAGAATAGGGAACTGAACATTTGTTCTATGTAGATGCTTAAGCTTTTCAACACAAGTTATCAATTATCTAGACAGATCCAAAAGAATTACCTTATCCGTGGGGTACCTAGGTAGCCTATAAGCCATCCCAGTGAAACCTTGTAGTCTCAAGTATGTGAACTTCTCAAATTGCATATACCACCTTCCATACCTAGTGACTTCATTCATGACTTCGATGGATATCCTCAGATTTGTGTTGCCTTGCAATAATCTGGTTATGTACATAGTAAAGGCATCATTCACCCTTTTATAATGCATAAGAGATTGTGACAATGTGAGTTGTGTATAGCAGTCATAGACCTTAATATGAGTTTGCTCATCATTTCCCACTTCCCCCACCTTGGACAATCTAGCATAATGATTCTTCCTTGCCAATGCATAAACTACATAGGATGTCCATCTAAAGAATTGTTTCTCTTTGAAGTTACTGAATGCCTCATGGATGTTATCACTTAGGATTTGTGCCCAATGGAACTTAGTACCTTTTAATATCTCCTCAATTCTAATGAACATCCATCCCTCGAAGGTTGATGCTATAAGTAACCCATATATTCTGCTCAACAAGGTTACTAGATCTCCTATTTCATCATGAAAGTCACTCATGTCTAGCACCTAAGGAAACTTGACCAAGGCAAACCTTTTACTTTTTGCCCACTATTCATTCATGTGTTTTCTGCATCTATTTTCATCTTTCTTATAGGTGGCCTCTGAATCTACATTATCTGGCATGGTCATCACTAAATGCCATGGGATGCCAAAGATTTTAGCCAAGGAGGGTGGGCTTAGGTCAGCTAACGCTTCTCCACTGGTAGTTTGTATTGTCCTTGTCATGATGTCATATCTCTCTGCACAAGCAACAATCAGCTTTGCACATTAAGCTGATGTGGGGAAAGCAGCAGCTTCTGCAATCCCACTATCCTTTATTTTCTTGGCTCTCGAGGTTGGATTTGGGCCAAATGCTCTAAGTCTAAAATCATCTAGGTCAATATGACCTAGGTCTGTATCTCCCACATTCTTCCATCCAGAAGAAATCCTTGTTTCCAGAGGAATACCTTTGAACTCGTACCTCATTGCTTGAGCTCGTGCAGTCATCTAACCTGCAGGACTGGACCTTATAAGTCTTGATGCCTCTGAGATGTTTTTCTAACTCCTAAGTTTAAAATCTATGATTATCAATTTGACTACTACATTATATAGCCATGTTATGATAAATGAGTCTAACATGAATGTACCAAGTTACCATTATATGCCTATGAGAACATATAAGTCTGAAATTTACCAACTATTGCATTTATCACATGATCAAATAATAGAGCAATCTTATACTAATACATGTAATAAATACTCTAATGCTACAAGATCCTAGTTAAAACATGTAAAACATCATAATTTTCTAAGTGCAGTCATTATTTCCCTTTCACAAACATTTCTCCTTTTGAAATTTCTCTTAAAACTATCATTTTACCTAGTTTGCGCTAATTTTGGAGTCAACCGACCTGTACAAGGAAAAGTGCTAATTTCAAGGTCAACCGACTTGCGCAAGTTTTGGATGAGATTGACTTAAATCAGTTGTTTGGGGTCGGTCAGTTGCGATTTCAACGCAAGTCAATCAAAACAACTTTACCACCTTTGCGCGGGTTTTGATGTTACCTGACCTTGTGGAGTTTTCAAAGGTGACCGACTGGGTCGGTGAAGGCACATTTTGGCGCAAGGTTGGAGGGAGTTGATTTCGGTGCAAAACTATCTTTCTATAGTTGGCAGAGGTTTAGGGCTTTACAGACATGTGGAACAATTCAGTGCATCTGACCTAAGTCAGAGAGGAGTCCTTTTAGCACAAAGTCAGAGCATCAAACTTTTAGCGCAAAGTTGATTTAGAGTTCCGGCGGGGATTTTCTAAGCCGCCGACTGACCTAGTTGATCACAAAGTTTTTGAAAGTCAGTCGGATGTACTTTTAACGCAACTCCATCTCTCACTTGTTTTATTGATCAATTCAATGTGTCAAGGCGAGATTCCTTTTGTTTTGTTAGGGTTTGATGAATATCGATTTTCATTTTTCCCATAGGAAGGATTTCAGAAGATGTTCTTAAAATGTGCTACCTTCCATTCGTTTGATCTTAGGATTTTATAGCAGACAATTCAAAAGTAAACCCTAGTTTATATATCCTAAACCCTATGTTTCATGTGTTTACCATGCGTTTGAAAGAAAATACATTTGATTTTCAACTGAAACCCTAACCAAATAAAACCCTAAGTGAGGGAAATGAACACCTACCTAGTTCGCGGGGGATTGAAATGTGTAGGCATGGAGGAGGTCTTCAGGTTGAATCAAAGGCTACACAGAGCGATCGATCATTGCCAAAGAGCTTCTTAGAGTGTTTTATGTGATATAAAATGAGCTCAAAAACCATACAAAATCCCCTTTTATTCTCTCAGATTAATCGTCATAAATGTAGAAGGTACGGGAGTGTCAGTCACAGCATTCAACAGAATATTAGGGTTTGCATGGAATTAGGTTACCTCTAACTTGGCGGGGCTTTGGGACATCACAGACTTAGTCTATAGATAGCATTCTTAGTGCAGAGTCAATCTATGCACTATAAGCAATTTGCATGGCTTTGGGGATCCCTGGACCTACAGAGATTCTGGCAATCCCTGACTTAGTCGGCGAATAAACATTGCAGCACAAAGTCGGTGACAATTAGTTTTAGCACTAAGGTCGATGAATGAAAAAAGTAGTGCTTAGGTCAAAGGCAATGAATTCCAGCGAAAAGGTCAGATAGAGGGCATTTTAGCGCAGGGGTTGGATGGAAGCAATTTTAGCGCAAAAGACAATCAGACCTAGTTTTATGCAATGCAAACATTTGGACTTAGTAGATTTTGGAATGACCTATTAACACCAATTTTCTAACATGAAAAGAAATACATTTTGACCACTTGACTACTTAGGAGATGAAAAATCTACTTGATACTCTAAGCCAAAATTTCCAAGAAGGGGGTCCCTATTTTTTGAAATGGGGCGTGTGTGCAAGGCACAACAAGTGGGTTGAAGGGTAAGCACTCAGCCAAGAAGAAGGTTCTGATGGTCTCTAGTGACTGAGAGACCCTATTAGAAGAGGAGGATTGGATGTTCGATGAATACCAAGAGGATAGTGAGGAAGGAGAAAGTAAGAAGAGGAAAAGGGTTAAAAGAAGAGATGTCAACATCTCCTGGTCAGAGGGATTATAGACGGGGGATGATTCTGACAATTCTGGTAGAGGGCAGAAAGGGAAGAAGATGTTTGTGAAAATGAAAAAGCACCTTGACTATGAAGAAGTGTAAACAAAACCCTGAGAGAGAGACGGTGGATGGGGTCACTTCTAAGGGTTTGGAGAAGAATACTAAAATTTAGGAATTTCACGATGGTGCTGCTGAACAGGGGATAGGAACGGGGGGAATATTCAGGATACCGGTGGTGGTGAAGGTCCTCATGTTGAAGAGCCTAACATTGGATCCCACTTTTTGGATATCCCTAACCCTTCTCAAAATCTATTGGAGGATTTTGAGTTCTTGGTGTCTAAGGCTAAGAATAGAGATGACCTGGAGGAGGCTATTAGGCTGGTCAAAATTGCGGTCAACTCCCAACACAAAATGAACAAATGGTTTTTTTTGGAGATTAATAGAATTAATATTAAGTTGAGGATGTTGTAGGAAAGTCTAGACAGAGGTGGTAATACCACGGTGGAGTATGATAAGTTAATTTTCCAGAATTGGGAAGCTATCCCCAAGATGGAAGAAATGGAGCGTGAAATGCAGAGAATGAAAGAAGAGTTTGGAACCAAGATCCAATACCTGGAAGAGAAAATAATAGGTATCAATGACAATCTAGAGAAGATGATGTAGATTAGTAAGCTTACTATCCAAAATAGCCTAAAAGGTATGAAAATGCTCACTGATAAGCTTATTAATCTCAAAAAGGATCAGGTTAGAGACAGTGGTGCAGAGGACAGCTTGAAGGTGGATATTTGTGTTGATCAGGATAAAGGTGAGAGTAACAAAGACAAATGGAAATAGGTGGTGCATGAGAGCTCTGGTGTCCCTTCGACCTGTACTAGAGGTAGCAGGAAGAAGCAATTTGAACATGAGAAGAAAGAGTTGGTGGACTTCGCTAAATTACATGAAAATTCTACGAGCAAGAGTTGGAAGTTGTAGAAACTTTAAAGAAGATGATATAATCTGTGGTGTTTTCTTTGTTGCTATGGTTTTCTATGCTTTCTTAGTATGTTAGCTTTCTGTTGGCATATGATTGGCTTTCTGTTCTCAATCTACTACTTTTTGTAAAGGTTTTCGGGGCCCCTTCAAAACCTATTTTACCAATATAATCAAAAGCATTCACCAAAAGTTAATAATTATTTTATTTTTATTTTTATCACAACCTTTCAAAATTAATGAGGCATAATCATATTTTGAGGGAAATTCATAAGAGAATGCATTCAATTCTGACACTTTGTATACTAGAGATAAAGTTTATGTAACATGATAGTTGTAGATGATATCATATGTTTGTTTGTAAATCACCAATTCAAAGGTCACATGACACATAGAGGATAAGGTTTGCACAAGGATTTTTTATTACATAAGGTGCATATAGTCTTTGTATTAGTTTCAAGTTTTGGAACTTGATCTTACTCTAGAATTTTTTTTCAACTCTACATTAAAGGTCAAAATAAGAAATATCATGGAGTCAAGAGACAGTGGAAATCTTGTTGCAATGGATTCTAGCTTAGGTGGAATCATGAAGGATATATCATGGATGGGATATCATTTTTGCAAAGGTCACAACATTAATCCTTTTTCTTTGAAAAGGGTATTCAATGTAGGAGAAGATAGATTTGGTAAATCCCAGAGTCCAAATTATGCATGGTTGTCTCTTTTCAAGGTTTGGTAGGATTCCATTTGATATCATGGTAGTGGGAGCTGACTAAGGACCTTTTCTTCATAAGGAAATATATCTCATAGTAAAATATTACGTGGAAATTTCCTTCATCTATGTTACATCCTAGATGAAGAGGGTTAATGATTTCATTAGGTGGAGTATCATTAGTAGTACTTCTCCCCCTTCACACACAACTTCTATCCTTTTAAAACATGGGACCATAAAACACTTTAAATTTTGCTAACCAAATTTCTATTCAAATTATAAATCTAAGTGACAAGTGTCAATCAGTCAAGTGATATGGTCCTTATCATTTAATTATAAATAGAGGTTACCAATGATTTAAAAATTGTGTGTATCAAAATAGTGCATAGAATCCATTTTCACACTCCAAGTGAGAAGCATCTTGAAGCCATATATGAGTGAAGTATTATAATCACACATGTATACTTTTCTCAATGAATCAATATAAGACTTGTGTTTATTTCCATTCTACAAATTGTCTCCATTGTTTTAATAATTGTTTCAAGAAATTTTTTAATCTTAAGGCCCGCATTTGTTGATCTTGTGTTGTAATACAATTAGTACAACAACAATTAAGAATGATTTGTACTTTGGTAAACATGGATGCATGTGAGGGTATAATATTTGTAAGACAAATCCATAGTACATTAGATATTTCTAAAACTACAAGTAGCATGTGCCATTTCTTTGAATAGGTTTAAAAATTGACTCTATTACAACAAGATAAAAGGCACCATTCTAGAGTCTTTCTAATCACACAACACTTTCAATGAAAAATCTCATAGAATGTAATTTATTTTCATTTATTAATTCACAATGAACTTAATGATACAAGTAAAGTTTCTTTATGTCTTTGTTTCAAATACCCCACTTAAACATCTACAAATACTTTTTCCACAAATTTGAGTCCAATAGCATCCCACTTTTTGGAATAACATAATGTGGGTTCATGACAAGAAAAATAAGGTCCATCATTTTGTCTAAAGGATTTTAGTTCATAATTATTCACCTTTTATATGAATTTATCAAAATTATTTGATATTATTTCATTCTCTAAAATCTTCATAGGATTGCCCTCCTAAGCCCAATAGAGCTTAAAGTGTAGGAGAGAAGAACCCTCTCTCAAAGTTAGGCCTATTCATTCAACCATCCTAATCATAGAATTTTATCACATCCCAAAACTTGACAATCCCTAGAGGATTATACATAAATTCTTCAATTAGATTCTTAGGAATTGTTGAGATTACTTAGCTAGATTAAAAGCCCTAACAACAAGTACAAAGATAATACAATGGAATATAATAGAGAAAAGACTTACTTGAAGGAGGAATTAGTCATGGCACACCTAAGGAAGAAATTATTACCTTGAAATTATAGGATTAATGTTTGGATTAGCCTAAGTGGGGGAGGATTTGAAGCATTGTGGCTCAATATAGGTTGTGCTAAACTACAAATAGTCAAAATTGGACTCAAATTTGGTGATGCAAAAGGCACAAGGAGACTACAATGAGACCAACGGTTGTAATTGGAAGGATTGTGTGGGATCCTTAGATCGAGTGATTAATTTACAATTTGTGGTATGGATTATTTTTGAGATAATCCTAAATGACGTGGTTCAAGGAATGCATCAAGATACCTAGTATGGGTATGGAAGACAAGAAGAGTTTCTTGGGCGGAAGAGATCAAGTGCAAGAAGGAAGAGGAATTTCACCAAGGTACAAATGGACCTAAGATTCCAAATTCAAGGATGCTAACACAAATGTGATAACACTTTAAAGGGTGAGAATACCATAAAAGGAAGCAAATGGATGTGGAATTAGAAGCTAAAGGTGGCAATGGAAAACCACCATGAGAAGAAAGTACAGAATGAAATCATGAGAGTTCATGTGTTTAGTGGGTTGACTATTAATAAAGAAAGGGTGAATAAAATCCTAGAAGAAGCATGAGAAGGTGGAGTGAGATGTTGAAAACTCATGAAAATGTAGCAAATAGAGAAGAAAATGTAAATAAGAGGCTTGTGGATAGTATAAAAGTTGTGATAAATGAGAACAAATAAAAGTGCAATAACTTAGGGAGAGGTATAAGTGAAGATAAAGTAGATACTAAAACCAAGACAAGGGAAGATAAAAGTGATTGTGGTAGTGTACAATAGGAATTTGAGGTTTTGTTAGTACATTATAGGTATAAATAAAGAGAAGAAGAAACTTTGAAAGAAAGAATACAGAAAGAAGAATCATGTACGGTATAACTAGTTGCAGATGAGAAAGTAAATAAAAATAAATTTTGATCTATTGGCATGTAGTAGATTGAGAACAAAACAATATTATGAAATTTTGGAATAATTAGTAACAAGAGGAATAGGTTTAAATCAAAGCATGGCTATTAATGGAAAGAAATTGAGATAGAAAAACAAGGATAAAGCTAGTAAAGATAAAGAAATATTGGAAGATCTAGGTGAATGGATGTGGATGTAGTTTCTAAAAAATAAAAATGGGAGTAGGCAAATCCAAGAGAAACCATAATGGTAGAGTTTAAAATCTCACACTTGAGGGATGATGGGTTAGAAGCTAGGTAAAAGGAACTCTACCAAGTTGAAGAAGATAATGGGGTAAGAAAGAAAGAATCTGGATTAAAATGGATAGTTAGCAATGAACATCAAATAGTTGTAAGGTACCATAAAAAATAAATAGATAGTTTCTTCTAGGATTTGGTGATGGTAGATGGTCACAAACTAAATAAAAGTAGACCAAGATGATTAGATACAATGGGAGTGCATGAGTTAATAAGACAATTAGGTAATCAAGAAAATGAGGATAAAATATAGTGGAGAGACAAAGGATTTGCCCTTGATGATGTGTATGATAATGGACAAGATGGAAATTAATTGAAAGAGGTAGCTAAGGAAAATACCTACAAAAATGTAAAGGTAAGTTGTATAATGATAACAAAGGCAGATCTAGTTTGGATCAAATAATAGATAGAGGTGGAAATAGGAAGTCAATACCAATAACAAATGACAAACTCAAATGGATAATTGGCAAGAACGTGAACATATAAGAAGAAGAATTAATGAAAATATAGAATGGAAATTTAAAGTGACTATAAGGAAGAACAATGCTAAAGACATTGCAGTTGCATAGATATGACTGGAAGTTGTGTAAAGATAAAGAAATAATTGTGAAAGTTGTAGGAGTAGTAGTGGAAGTTGTTATCAATTTTTTGATAAGGATTATGGATGAGAATCAAGATATGGACACCGCAAAGGAAAAAGGTGGAAGACAGAAGGAAAGAAAAATAAAATTAAGGAGAAACTTAAAAAGGGATGAAGCAATTTAAATTGATAGTAGAAAAAGTTGAAAGTTGTAGAAGAAGATTATATTGGTGGAGGAAGATCAATTCCAAGAGAGTGATATGGAAGATTAAATAAAGAGTGATTGGGAATGAGTCAATATGGAGTGTATCCTAGTTCCTTGTTTCAAGGATGGAAAATGTGAAAGGAGCAATGCGAAGTTGATTCTAGAAGCCTACTTATGTGTTGAGGCTACACTATGGTTAGTTTACCAGCCTCAAGAGTGATTCTATCACTCAACCCTTATGTGTGAGCATTACGCTACAAATCACCTACCCAAGGTGTTTTGTGTAGGAGAATCCCAAGCTAATGAAAAATATTGCATCAACTAAAAATATTTATTTTATTTTTTTTTATTTTACAAATCAGTAGTTTTTTTTCCAATCATTTTGGTAGGTTACAATTGGAATTGTCTACTACATTTATAATTGAGCACTTGGTCCAACATAATTGAATCTTTGTGTGGCATATAGTATATTGATCAAAACATCTTGTAGTTCCACCCAAAGCATCAACAAAGCATTGCACATATGCCCACTAGTATATTTCATTTTCTATGATTATTTGACTTTGTGAGGTGCCAAAGAAACTAAAAGAGTTATATGTGATGTACACCAAGATGTTAAGCCTTACACTAAAGTATAATCATTCAAGAGGCCTCATGGGACCCATGGGAGGCCTTGTTTAGCACCACATTAAGTTTTGAATGGTATTTCTCACTCTATGCATTATTTAGCACCAAATTAAGTTTGGAATGATATTTCTCACTCTAGGCCAACCTAGGGACTTTAAAATTAATAATTTTTTTATATAAGGAGGCTCAAATCATTTTAAGAGGATATTAGAGCATAAGAAGAGATCCTGAAGACTAGGTAGTGTCTAACAAGATCAAAGCAAAGCAAGAGAAGTGAGATAAACCCAAGGAAGCCCATGTTGGTGGCTGCACTCATGTGAAAGTGCTAAATTTATGTTATAGTCAAATAACTAAGGACTAGAATGTTGCAAGCCCATTGTGACAAAAACTATGAATATAATGCCCATTGTCAAACATACATACATACATACATACTTATATATAATCCGATTGATTATAGTTGTGCATGGATTGTATGTATTTGTGTTGAGATTGCATGGCTAGATAGTCCTTAGTTGGACCCTCCTACTGTGCTTGCATGAAACCTTATCTCTTCCCTATACATTTCCCTTATTTATCCCAATCCCTACCTCAAAATCCATATTCTCATCTTGGATCATTTCTACAACACACAATCATGATCCCACATGATGTAGATCTAACTCAAATTCAATTTTTTGACTTTTGACCTTTCCTCATAATCATTAGGAGCCAAATTGGAACATTTTTGTCCAATGATTCATTTATCTTAGTATTTAAAAGCATTAATTTAAGCATTAAAACATATTAAGGATTCATCTAATCATCATTCAAAATCCTAGAGCACTAAGGAGAATTTACAGGAATACTTTGACTTGGAGTACTAAAAGGAATCTAATTTGCATCACATATATCTGGGACACATGCATGCTTGATTGTTGTCTTCAATATTCTCACACAACTATAAAGTCAACCCAATCAAAAGAATTGACCTAGGAGATCTTGGCTCTTGCATTATGATGATTTCCTCAAGGTATTTTATCAATATTGCCAATCCTTAAACTAGAGAAGATATCAAGGATGAGGGATTAGGTCATTATAGTTCACAATGTGTAGGGTCACTTTTGTGAGGTACTAATCACTTTAACTAAAAAGTCAAATTGTTGACCCCTACTCCTTCTTCCTAGCCATTGGTAACCAACTTGGTACATGTTTTTCCACTGATTCACTATGTCTTGATACTTAAAAGAATTAATTAGCATTAAAAACATTAAGGAATCATCTAGTCATCATTCAAAATCCTAGAGCACTAAGGAGCATTTATAGGAACACTTCAACTTGGAGCACTAAAAGGAATCTAGTTTGTATCACATATATCTAAAACATATGCATGCTTTATTATTGTCTTCAATATTCTCACATAACCATAAAGTTGACCCAATCAAGGGGATTAACCTAGAAAACTTTGTTCCTTGCACTATGATGATTTCCCCAAGGTATTTATTAATATTGTCAATTCTTATGCCAGAGCAAATATTAGAGATGAGTGAAATAGGTCATTCTAGTTCACAATGTGTAGGGTCACTTTTGTGAGATACCAATTTCTTCCACATGTCAGATCATTTACTCATAGCACAAGATCAGTCTCGTACAACACAAATTCAACCTACAGAGAATTTACAGATTTTTATGAACCTGAGGAATATATCAAACTAGGTGTACTTTTTCCAATACTAAGGTGAGCAGAATCTTGAGCTACATCAATTTTTATCCCCATCATTGTTCACAAGATAATAACCCATCCTTTTGCATTTAATTTTCTAAATTAGCACTTATTTAGCAAATCTATTTGCCCAATTGTGAGTTCCTATGTTAATTATGTGTTCTTTAATAACATTTCATTAATTAGCCTAGGTAGCTTATTAGGGAAAAGTGCTTTTCCTTTTACAACACAATCATGTAATAGTGAAATTTACATATCCATGCTATTTCACATTTAGTTTTGTGCTTGTTTTGAGGAGAGTACCTTGTTACATTGACATGTTGGCAAACATAATTTTTTGCAAAGTTGGGTCCCTTGCCATATGTCACATATTCCTATACACCTATCCCTTTCTTGATTCATAAGTTCACACATGCCTATACATTTTCCATATCTACACATATATTATACCCCATTGCATATATACTTCCATATACCCATTTTATGTCCTAGGTTATTTTCACAACAACAAGGTTGACCCCATGATCGCAAACTTGACCCTTTCAAAATTATATTTTGACCAACTCCCACCAAGGGTGGACCAAACACAAATTTACACAATTTATGGTTATGTCCTTGTATATAAAGACATTCAATATATTCATTTTACACATCTCAGGTAATCTAGTATTCCTTTGCCTTACAACACTTCAATAAAAGGAATCTAGATCTACACAATTATTTTAGCAACATCTGCATGATTGAAGAGTGTTATTTTCAATCATTTCCTCAATTCTTTTGAGGTTTAACCTAAGAGAGCATGTCCATTGCAACACTAACAATAATTCTCCTAAGGTATTCTTAAATATCACCAATCCTAAAATACCAAAAAATGTAAATAAATGGAGGCAAATCAAGCAAACTAGGAAGAAAAATTCTACATGTTTCTAAATTAAGTCCACAAGTACAAGTCATTTTTATGAATATGATCTCAATCGTAATTACCAAACTTGATCATGTAAAAAAAAGAATATTCCAATCCCAAGGCAAATAAGAAGCTATCATATCTTATTTCTAATCCCAAGAAATCATAAATTCTAAAATCTTTATTTGGATCATTCATTCTTCGGTCATAGATCTAAGTACCATTATTTTCTATTTACCTCCTACATTTAATCATTACAATATTTAAAAAATATTATCCCATAGATTATTGCCATTAAATCAATTTGGATTAACCTAGATAGGTTAATTATGCTTATGTATGCATGTCATTAGATTAACCTAGACTACACATTTAAAAGAAGTTATTTTCCTATACAAACTGATTGAAAGGTACAATATATATAACTAATTGTAATACCTTAGTGATAAAACTACTAGAAAGAATATTGATTCTTGTCTTTCTCTTACAAAGGAGAAGGAAAAAGATTAGGAGCCTCCCCCTAAAATTTTATAAAATTATATTTTGATGGTACCTCCCCAAATGATCTAGGAAGTGAGTTCCAAGTTTATTTTAAGAAATGATGTTGGAAATTTTGTTGATATTGACTCCTTTATTTTTTTGGAAGTTTGAATGAACAATAAAATAGAGTTGGAGGATGTAGTTGCAAGTATGGTTGTGTTTGTTAAATCTTTAGGTGTACTCAATCTAATAGTAGAGAGAGACTCTATGTAGATTATTAATGTTATTAGAAACAGAACCTACCTAAATTAGAAGATTAATCATTACATAGAATTTGCATTAAGCACTAAGATTGTCAAGACAAGATACCAACATTATTGAGAGAAGGCAAATGCGGCAACAAATTTCCTTGCAAATTGTGGAGTCAATCATGGCTCATTAACAACATTATATAGTTGGTCTTTAAATGTTTAATTTTCTCCTTTTTTGGGGGTTTTTTGTCATATTTTTCATTTGTAGTTTTATGGCTGACCCACATGAGTCTTTAGGTCCCTCTAATATTTCTTTAAAACAATCCATGCTTGGTTGTTGTGTTAATCGTTCTATGAAAGAAGCTAATACAACAAATATTCTTGTAGATTTAGCTCAAAGACAAAAATTTTCTTCAAAAAACTAAAAAGATAATGACTTTAAAATTAATGGATACCTTCATCGAAGAAAGGAGATTCCAACAGTTATTTTTAATCCTAACTCTATGGCTGAGGATTTAGTTTTTTTTCCAAATACATGTCCTCGTCTATCAATTCATGGGGGTTAAATTAAATTTAAGGATTACTAGAGGGTTGTGCATGCAAAGTTTGGCTAATCAAAGCAAACATGGAGATTACCTTAGTTTCCAATGGGTGTTTTTTGTTTCCTTTAATGATGTTTCTAACTATGTTCAAATTTTTGAAGGAGGTCGTTATTTATTCAAGAATGCTGGTCTTTTCATGAAACCCTAGCATCAAGATTTTATCCCAACAATGGAACTTCCTTCCAAGGTTTTAGTTTGGATCTATTTATATGTGTTGCCTCTAGTTTTCTAAAAATATGAGTGCTTAAAAGTTTTGGGTGATTCATTGGGTTCCTATTTGGGTACCTCACATATTACCAGGGAGGAAAAAAAATTAATTATGCTTGAAACTTTGTTGAACTAGATTTAAATAATCCATTTCTATAAGTTCTTAATATTCAGGTGGAATATTTTGTTTGGCATCAAACCCTAGATTATGAAGACATTTCTTTCAGATCTAGGGAATGTCATCATTATGGACATCTATTTTGAGACTGTCCCCAACTTAAATCTTATAATTCTTCTGAGGAATTGTCACAAGAGGACAAAAAGGATAAATAAAAAATTTAGCAAGATAATCAAGGGTCTATTGTTGGTCCTTATAATGTTGATGGCTTTATCATGGATTGTGAGAACTTGGTAAAGCTTGACCCCCTCCAAATCCTAGACGAGCTAAATTTGGTACTCAAAATTTAAATAATTTTGTTATTATGGGAGAAATACCTACTAGATAATGAGAGTGCTTCTAGATTCAACTATGTATGTTTTTGCATCAATGTTTCATATCATACTCAATGATCCATCATCAAGAAGAGGAGAGTTCTCATTGAGTATGATCTGAAACATTGATGCAAAAATATATATAGTTGAATCCAAAAGCGCTCTCATTATCGTCATGGACTATGGAAAACTCATGCCTTCTATTACCTACTAGATTTCAAGATTATCAAGATGAAAACTAGGAAAGGATGGTAGCAAATTAGAGGAATGATGAAATAATTTAGGATAAAAAAAATCATGGTAAACTGTAGGGTACTAAATTTTTCAATGAGAAGTAAGATCATCTAGCACAAAATTTTCCACTTGTTGGGGAGTTTTTGGATATGCCTATTGTTATTGCCAATTTCCACCATGCTCCTTTGATGCCAAGTAAGTTTCTTATTTCTTCCCAGATTCATCTTTATATTCCTAACAATTCTCAAACTATTAATGTTCAGGAGACTCTTCTTTCCTTTTCTAAGCTTGAACATGTGCCTGAAACCTCAATCATGGGATTTGATAAATAAGAAAATCTTTCTATTTTCATCTAGAAGATAATTTGAAATTAGAAACTTTCAAATAAAATATGAAAAAGATCCTTCTACTTGGGATTTGGGTATTAAACAAAGTCAAAAAATAGGAGAGATAAGAGGCACTCAAAGAAGGTTATAAGATTGACCATGTTAAATCCAAACATTTGGGAGAACACCTTCTAGTTCGAGGTCTTCTCAATCAATTGGATTCATCCCTCCCTCATCCATCTCCATCGTGATTATTTCAAAGAATGTTAGAGGGATTGGTAGAAAACCTAGATAGAATGTTGTTAGAAGAATGATTAAATATCTTAACTCTTTTATTTTGTTACTTCAAAAAAGTAAGCTTCCCAATGAATCACATCTAGAAATCTCAATATCCTTATCACTATTGTTATGCTCCCCAATATCTTCAAGGTAAGGTTAAACTATGGGATAATCTACATGTTCATAAAGAAACTTCTCCTTAATATTATCCTTGGATTATTGGAGGTGACTTCAATTTTGGGTTATACCTTAATGAAAAAAGGGGTGGACTTTCTACCCTCTCTTAGGCTAGTATTCTTCTTCTTCAAAACATTAATTAGCTTTAATAGTTAATGGATATACCTTCTAGAAATGGCTCTTTTACTTGGAAGAATTAAAGAATTAAGGATTCTTTAATTGCAAAATGTTTGGATATATTTTTGGTCAATGATTATTGGCCTTCTCAATGCCTTTAGCTTGCCTCTTCCATTCTAGACAATGTGGGTTCAAATCACTAGACCATAGCTTTGCACTAGGAAAGATCTTTTAAGCCTAAAAATTATCCTTTTAGATTTTAGATCATGTAGTTAAAATAAGATGACCTGGATGAAAATATTAGACTTTGGTGGAAGTAAGACAAACCTCATTAAAGTATAAATATGAATGTTTTACTCTATAAATTATGTTTTGTCAAATAAAAACTCAAAGAATGGAATTCTTCCTCATGTGGTAATATTCTGCAAAGAAAAAGAAATATTTTCTGTGTTGGTAAGAGATCCAAGGTTGTATTCAGGAACATGGCGTAAGTAAGGATTTTTTAACTTTTCATTCCAAACTCTAGAATGATTTATAAAAAAATGAGCTTCGAGAGGAAATCATGTGGCGAAAAAATCTTGTGCTAAATGGTTACAAGCAAGGGACAAGAAATTTTTTCCATCACTCTATTGTGGCACAAAAATATTTTAATGCTTTTTAGGAGATTCAAAGAGGGTATGGGTCTAGGATGGAGTCCATTCAAGATATCTAATTAGAGGTTGTGTTCTCATTTTTGTGAGTTGTTCAAAGCCCCCACTTATTTTTCTATTGATAATAGACACATATTATTTTGAACTATATTCCTAGACTTATCTCCCCTTATGATAATTCCTTCCTCAATTTCCCTATTTCCATGGATGAACTAGAGCAGGTTATTTTATGATGAAAAAAGATAAAACTCTAGATCCAGATGGTTTTCCTACTGAGTTATTTCAATCTTTCTAGGATATTATCAAAGATGACATTTTGGAGGCTCCTGAGGATCTAAGCACTTCAAAACAAATGTTAAAAACTCTTAATAACTCTTTTATAACTCTAATTCCTAGGAAAGTTCATGTTTTGAATTTTTCTGATGTTTGACTGATAGCTCTTTGTAAGAGTACCTCTAAGATTTTTTTCCAAAACTATTGTTGAGAGGTTGAATGGTTCTTTTTTCTATCATTTCTCCATAACAGGGGGTTTGTTCAAGGTTTCCAAATTATTAATAGTATTGTTATTTTCCAAGAAGCTATTCACTATATACATGTTCACAAGAAAATTTATATGTTAATGAAGCTTGATCTTTCTAAATCTTATGACAAGGTCTTTTGTAAATTTATAGAAAATATCTTACATGCCTTTGGTTTTGATGATAATTGGATTCAATAGATCATGGTGTGTTGTACATCTCATTCTTTTTCTATGATTATAAATGGTTCTCCTTCTACTATTTTTCATTCTAAAAGAGGTATACATTAGGGTGATCCTCTATCTCCATATCTCTTTCTCATTCTGGCATAAATACTTGGCAGGTTTTTAAAACACCATAAGTGTTTTGGCTCTATTTTTAGCTTTCACGTTATACAAGGTTTGGATCCACTTTCCCATCTTTAGTTTATGGATGACACTTATTTGATTGTCATTGCCACTTTTAAGGAAGCTATATCTCTTAGGCGAGCTCTTGAAATTTATATCAGTGTGTTTGCTCAACTCTTGAACGATCAAAACTGAAGTTTTCTTTTTCCATACATACCTTCATCTTTAGTAACAGATTGCTAATATTCTTTATTTCCAGGTTGCTTCTCCTTTCAAATATTTGGGTATCCCTATTTGTAGTGCCCCTCCACTCTCACTTTGGATGAGCAGGTGGTCGGGCTAAGAAGCATGAAGAAGAAGGTAAAATAATCAGAATATATAGGGTATGATAGACATGTTGATGGTAAGCTTACTGTTATGATGTAGTGATGACACTCATTGATGTTTATTATGATGACACTATTTATACTTTATGATTAATACATTATGCTTATGTTGTGATCAGTTATAGGTTAACTGATTATGTAGATTAGTTTTACTACGTGATTAATGTGATTATTTGTTTATGTGTTATCTGGTTGTTTATTTACTAATGAATTTGTTTAATGTGGATACTTGTGATGTGTTTTGTGAAGGGACAGTGTAGTATTACTCACAATGAGTACCCTACTATGCTGTGATTTCCTGTCACTATGTGTCTGCTTGGATGATTATATGTATGTATTTGACACTTTTGTTTGTTGCAGGTTGCAGGTACCAGGCATCAACTCCACCTGAATTGGCAGGTCTGAACGTGCCTTCATACAAATGGAAGTTGTTGAATGAAGATAACATACAGTCCCCTAGCCTAGCCATCATCCTTGAAGAGGATGAGTATCCAGTTCTGTACCTTGTCAGTGTTGTCAATTTGGTCATGATAGTCAGTCATTGTTGTGGTGGTCTTGCTTTCCGATCTTGCATAGTAGTCAGGTATAGTTTGACAGTAGGGTTATTTTGTTGGTATTGTTTTGGTTATTATTGCCTTAAAATAAAATAATTAGTTATGAAGCATTTTTGTTAAATAAATAAATATATAAATGTCCTTATGTAAATTTAGTTTATGAAAAATATATTATTCTTGAAGTTAAGTTAATAAATAATAATAATAGTAATAAATGTAATTGCAACTAGAGTTAAATAAATAAATAATATTTATGTGTTTCCATAAAATATATTTATCTTGGTCTGGTTGTAAAATGTTAAAAATAGCAAACTGTAAGATATTGTTCATGCAGGAGTTATTGCCTCTTGTGGGGGGGAATCTTCTGGAAGATTTTTGGGGATTTCTTTCTCTAAATAGAGAGTTTTTGGGCTGTATTTAGGGGGGATTTCTCTCTCGTAAGAATATTGAGCAGATGGAACTTTTGGGGAGAGAATGGTTGTGGCTGCAATAGTTGAACCTGGCATCGAATCTTCAGCCAGTCAAGCAAGCGAAATCAAGTTCCTTTGGTTCTAATTTCTGTCTTATTTTTCTATTGAAGCAAATGTTTGATTTATAATTTTTCTTGTTGATTGTAATTTTCTTGAGAGGTTAGAAACCTTGTTATCAGATCCAATTGTGCAGGTCTGTATCATTGCATTTTTGGGAATCACCAATTGATGTGACTATCTATCTCTCGCCTATTTCATCTTTATTTTTATATTTTATTACGGCAGCCATAACTTTACTTTTATGAACTGGGTTCCTGTAAATTTTTTATATATGGTGCTTTACCTAGATATCTAAATCATATCCAAAATTCCTCCATACCCAGTTCGTCATTTCGGATATATGAATGTTTTGTGACTATCTACCTCTCAACCATTTCGTCTATGTTTTAGTAGTCTGTTGCGTTAGCCATAACTTTATGGTGCATGACCTAGTTGCCTAAATCATATCCAAAAATTGTCCATACCCAGTTTGTTATTTTAAAGATATGAATATTTTGTGACTGTCTACCTTTCACCCGTTTCTTATCTGTTAAAACAGTTAGTTGCGTCACCAATAACTCTATATTTTTGAATTGGGTTTCTCTAAGATTTCTTAACAAATTTATTTTGTACATATCCTACGATCATTGTTTTCCATCATATGACTCTCTGAGGCATTCCATTAAGCAGTCTGCATTCTCTGTCTATGCTTTCACATTTTACATTGTTGGTAGCTTCTAAAGCCTTCTCAACAAATTCATTTTGTAATAATCTTATCTTATGCATGTGGTTAAAAGTGTGGTAGATTTAATGAAAATGTTAGATCTATAGGAATGTTTTATTGTTCTATATTCCTTTCCTCCCAGGCTAACCTTAGAACAAGGTTCTTTCATTGTAGCTTTGAATTTTGCATCTTGTAAGATATTTATAACATTATAATATTATAGGCTTTTAGCCTTGTTTATACTATTTAATAGTATTTACAAAATTGTCTAGATTACTAATGAAATCTACATTAGTTGTAAATACTGTAAATAATTGTTGTGCTTAATTTGTATGTCTTAGGGTTATTTGTATGTTGTTCACATTCATTTTAATTAAATGAAATTAAAATAAGTCTTGAGAATTATTAGCTCCCGTTTTGTATTGTTGAGATAGATTCACTTTATATTTGTTAGATGATTGATCATGAAAATATTGATGAAGGATATTAGTTTATGATGTGCATCTGAGAGTGAATGTGATGTGAGCCCATTGTGTTTAGTGGTGTCAAGTGTTTGTGTTATTTGGGAAAGTTGTTTCCAGAGGCCTAGGAGGTTGTGATTGTGTGGGGGTTGGCTATGTGTGCATCATGTGAATTGAATGAACTGCATGCTTGAAATGTTGTCTCCTATTCATGTGGTTATGTTGACTATGCAAGATGGATAATGCCTTGCTCTGTGTGATGTGAAATGATGTGTATTTTGTGTTGTAAATGCATCATGATGAGAATGTGATATTTCATGCTTGGTTTATGTTTTGGACTAAGGATATAAGAATTGGTCCTCATGATTATGTTTTGTATGCAAGAAGGTAAATGCCTTTCATTGTATATATTATTTGTCATTGTGATGGTAATTGTCTTGTTTGATGTTTTAGGGTCTTCTAGATGCAGGTAGGGGACTGCTTTCAATGTGGGGTTGGTGCCCAAAGTGGTTGCCAGGGTAACCCATTGGAAGTTTTTAATCCAGTGATAACTTAATAATAAATTTAGAGGGTTGGGTAGTTTCCACACTAAATAAGATAATTAGATGTATCACCCATGCCTGTAGTGCTCGTTCAGGCTAAGGATGGGATGGTAAGGCTATGGTTGGCATGATTGACCTCCTTATCTTCATGAGAGGATGTGTCGGTTCTGCATGTGTCACCCTATGGGGCCGGTGCCTAGAGAGAGGTTGCCAGGGTAACCATAGATGGGGGCCGGTTTCTAGAGAGAGATAGCCTGGATAACCCATGCTAGGACCATGCGATGACACTCTCCCTACTGCAACCTAGCATTCCCTAATTGTGTTTTCCTCTTTCATTATATATTTGCCTCTGGAAGTGTTGTTTGAGTTGCTTGTGGTGTTCATTTCAACCAGTGTTGTATTGGAGTCATGTGTAGTCCTTGCACCTGTTAGCCTATTGACTTCTTGTGTGTTTGCTTAGTGGGACCTTATTGTTATCTCCTAGCACGGGGGTGGACCTCAACATTTCACATTGTCGGGTGGTTGTACTTTATTCCATTAGTTTTCTGGCGCCATGGCTCGTGTGTAAAGAAATTGTATGTCTCATGTTTCCAAATTTGCACCTGTATTTGAAGATATATATTTGTACTATTTGCATCTAGATCTCTGTATCAGTAGAATTCATTATGTAATTTGATGCATTCAAGAAGAAAGAGTTTTCGTAACTATGAACTATGTAATTCCTCTTGTAAGATAAACTATTTAGTACTTGTAATCTTGATCGCAAAAATGTTGATAGTACTTGTAATCTTGATCGCAAAAATGTTGATATATTCATCTAATGTTGTAATCTAAAATGTTAGTTTGATTTATTTGATTGATTAAATCTTGTATGTTGTTGATTATTGTTAATTTGCAATAATGCACCTATGTATTCCCTAGAGATGTTAGTTTAACTTTGTTGCTATTAGTCTATGTTATGTTTTGTTATCATTACTTCTATGTAGAAAAAAAAAATATTTCACCTTTTTTATTGCTTAGTTAAACTTATCTTTAGGGTTGCATGGCGAGGCATTACACTTGGTATTAGAGCCTAGGTTGCAACACTGAGACCTCTGAATTGTTGTTGTTTCTCTAGGTTAAGTAATTTTCTCTTTGTGGTGTGTTGGTAATAGTACCTCCCACCTGTGTGCATTAGTATGAAATTAGAAGGTTGATAAGTTTACAGACTTGCTCTTTAAGAAATGAATTATTTATGTCATGTTTACTTATGTGTCTACGATGTTTTCTTTCTTCTTCATTTCTGAAAATGTGATGATATATTTGCCAATATGAATTTCCTGAATGATAGTCCATATAATTAAGTATTGGAATAACTTAATCATCTGGTGAGTCATATGGTTGTGTGATGTTGACATGTACGGGGTATCTTTTCAAGGTTACCTTATAATCTATATCTAATCCCTAGTTGGTCATGACCTCATGTGGAAGAATTGTTGTGACTTATGAAAGTTAGCATTGTGTATGCTTGTGTAAGAACCGTGTGTAGGGGATCAAATTGCAGCTTGTGTTGGATCCATGAGATCGTGAATTTGATAATGTAAGTCAATTATAGTTTTGAATTATTCTTGTGTGTGACATCATACATTTCCTTTGTAAGTATTTTCTCGCATAAGGAAGTAATTTCATATGTTCATAGCTTAGTAAAAATAAATTGTACTGTATTAAAAATAGAAGTTGATTGTATATAAGTAGCAACTGTGTTGCCTTAAATCTTTGTATAAAAGTTGCCTAAATAAGAGTATGTAGTTAACTAAATCATTTAAGTGTTGGTGTACATTCTCTAACACATTCTGGACATTATGTCCTTGAGTGTTGTGTAGCGGAGACTCCCTTTTTGTCGCTAAAATTAGTCACACCGTGATGTGGATTTATTTTTTAATTTGGTTGTTTTGGAATTTTTGACAATTGTTTCATGTGTTGTTGGGGGTTAACAGTGAATTTTCTTTCTTTGAACTTTCTTATGACAAGAGTGGTCACCAAACCCCTTTTCTTTTTACTTGATTTATTATTAAAAATTGCTGGCACTTTGTGACTTAAAGTTGGATTTGATTGTTTTCCCACTTGGGTTTGCATTTATTTTTAAATCTCTATGGTGGCTATTCCGAATGTTTGTTTTTGTTGGCCCCATTTTGTGTTAAGTGTTGTTTCTATCATGTTCATTTTGAACCTCTAATAGTATGTTCAAGGGAGGACTCTGCGGAGAATTGTACTGTGTATGTTAGTAAATAGTCAAAAGCATAGTGGAAATAAGATATGAGAAGTATTTTTCCTTGAGTATATGTGAATGCAATTCTCTAAACCGTATGAAACTTTCAAAATATGTGTAGTTAGATATAAGTAGATCACATGATATGCCTTAAAGGTAAAGAATTGATGTTCTTCTTGTCTTTATTGAACGGCTGTGCTTCTTTTATGAATAATTGCTTAATATGGATGCATATGTTGGAAATAGAAAGTTGTAATACTAATATGTTATGTTTCAACCTTAGTCTATGACTTCTAGGAGAAAGTCAAGGTTTAGGGGGAGAGTATGTAGTGCCCCTCCATTCTCACTTTGGATGAGCAAGTGGTCGGGCTAAGGAGCATGAAGAAGAAGGTAAAATACTCAGAATACGTAGGGTATGATAGACATGTTCATGGTCAGCTTACTGTTATGATGTAGCCGATAACACTCATTGATGTTTATTATGATGACATTGTTGATACTTTATGATTAATACATTATGCTTATGTTGTGATCAGTTATAGGTTAATTGATTATGTAGATTAGTTTTACTACGTGATTAATGCGATTATTTGTCTGTGTTATTTGGTTGTTTATTTACTAATGAATTTGTTTAATGTGGATACTTGTGAGGTGTTTTGTGAAGGGACAGTGTAGTATTACTCATAATGAGTACCCTACTGCGCTGCGATTTCATGTCACTATGTGTCTACTTGGATGATTATATGTATGTATTTGACACTTTTGTTTACTGCAGGTTGTAGGTACCAGGCATCGACTCCACCTGAATTGGCAGGTCTGAGTGTGCCTTCATACCAATGGAAGTTGTTGAATGGAGATAACATATGGTCCCCTAGCATAGTCATCATCCTTGAAGAGGATGAGTATCCGGTTGTGTACCCTATCAGTGTTGTTAGTTTGGTCATGATAGTCAGTCATTGTTGTGGTGGTCTTGCTTTCCGGTCTTGCATAGTAGTCAGGTATAGTTTGACAATAGGGTTATTTTGTTGGTATTGTTTTGGTTATTGTTGCATTAAAATAAAATAATTAGTTATGAAGCATTTTTGTTAAATAAATAAATATATAAATGTCCTTATGTAAATTTAGTTTATGAAAAATATATTATTCTTGAAGTTAAGTTAATAAATAATAATAATAGTAATAAATGTAATTGCAACTAGAGTTAAATAAATAAATAATATTTATGTGTTGCCATAAAATATATTTATCTTGGTCTGGTTGTAAAATGTTAAAAATAGCAAATTGTAAGATATTGTTCATGCAGGAGTTATTGTCTCTTATGGGGGGGAATCTTCTGGAAGATTTTTGGGGATTTCTTTCTCTAAATAGGGAGTTTTGGGGCTGTATTTAGGGGGGGATTTCTCTCTCATAAGAATCTTGAGCAGATGGAACTTTTGGGGAGAGAATGGTTTGTGGCTGCAACAGTTGAACCTGGCATCGAATCTTCAGCCAGTCAAGCAAACGAAATCAAGTTCCTTTGGTTCTAATTTCTGTCTTATTTTTCTGTTGAAGCAAATGTTTGATTGATAATTTTTCTTGTTGATTGTAATTTTCTTGAGAGGTTAGAAACCTTGTTATCAGATCCAATTGTACATGTCTGTATCATTGCATTTCTGGGAATCACTGATTGATGTGACTATCTATCTCTTGCCCGTTTCATCTCTATTTTTTTGTCTATTACGGTAGCCATAACTTTAATTTTACGAACTGGGTTCTTGTAACTTTTTGATAAATGGTGCATGACCTAGTTCCCTAAATCATATCCAAAAATCGTCCATACCTATTTCGTCATTTTGGAGATATGAATGTATTGTGATTGTCTACCTCTCAGCCATTTCGTCTCTATTTTAGCAATTTGTTACGTTAGCCATAACTTTAGTTTCATGAACTAGGTTCCTTTAAATGTTTTGATGTATGGTGCAAGACCTAGTTTCCTAAATCATATCCAAAAATTGTCCATGCCCAGTTTGTCATTTTAGAGATATAAATATTTTGTGACTGTCTACCTTTCACCTATTTCTTCTCTATTAAAATAGTTAGTTGCGTCACCAATAACTCTATATTTTCGAATTGGGTTTCTCTAAGATTTTTCAACAAATTTATTTTGTGCATATCCTATGATCATTGTTTTCCATCATATGACTCTCTTTGAGGCATTCCATCAATCAGTCTGCATGCTCTGTCTATGCTTTCACATTTTACATTGTTAGTAGCTTCTAAAGCCTTCTCAACAAATTCATTTTCTGATAATCCTATCTTATGCATGTGGTTAAAAGTGTGGTAGATTTAATGAAAATGTTAGATTTATAGGAATTTTTTATTGTTCTGTATTCTTTTCCTCCTAGGCTAACCTTAGAACAAGGTTCTTTCATTGTAGCTTCAGTTTTGTATCTTGTAAGATATTTATAACATTATAATATTATAGGCTTTTAGCCTTGCTTATACAGTTATATTTAATAGTATTTACAAAATTGTCTAGATTATTAATGAAATCTACATCATTTGTAAATAGTGTAAATAATTGTTGTGCTTAATTTGTATGTCTTAGGGTTATTTGCATGTTGTTCACATTCATTTTAATTAAATGAAATTAAAATAATTCTTGAGAATTATTAGCTATAGTTTTGTATTGTTGAGATAGATTCACTTTATATTTGTTAGATGATTGGTGCAAGGGCACCATAGTAAGTAAAATATACTATGTTGAAATAAGGCCTATTTGGCCATGTCATTTTGTTCATGTCTTGTTTTCTAAAAACCTAGGAGTTTTGTTTTCCATTTGGCAAATAATGGACACATTTTGTAGAATCCGAAAATATCAATAGGAGTCAGTTGGGATTCAGGGCAGTTGCCTTCCCTAACCATTGAGCAACCGTTGATCTTCCAACTCTGGCTTAGTAAAAGCACAGAGGAGCAACTGAGAGGGGTTCAACAGATTTGAGAAATGTGATCTGGAAATCATTTGAGAAATAAAAATTGTTTTGTTCCGTCAATTTGGATTTTCTGTTCTCTATAACTGTGTATTGTGTAACTGTAGAATTCTATTCGAAGTGTAATTCGTTCTGTACATTCCATTGTTGCAGCATGTCGATGTAAAGCATTCCACTGGTGTGATTTCTATCGAAATCAGTGGAATGGCTTCATTGTATAGTAGTTGTTTTTCTTGTTTCTTGTTTTGTTTTTGTGTCTGACAGTGCAGAGGATCCAAACAGGGTGATTTTGCATAGTAGACGGCCTAGCATCTCCATGTGCTAGGGTTTGATCAAAGAGTAAACAAGTCGGAGGAGTTCAAGATGTTATCGGTGAGATAGAGGCCATCGACAAAACATTTCTCTCTCGGAGCGATAAGGATAGTTTGGCTGAAGAGAGGTTTAAACTGTTGAACAGAAGTCGCGGTCTAAGATTCATATCAAAATGATGAAGTACATTGGTAGATAACTTGGCGTTGGGCCGACAGTGTTGGTCTCGCCAATCGAGGGTATCGGGGTGACAAGGGACAACTTGCACTGATGGAGATCCATCAGGAGGAATCAGCGTATCGGTGAAGCAACTCTTGCCATGGCCGATAGTAGTAGTCTCACCGATAAGTGAAAGTCAGAGTTGACGCTAGAGGGATTGGTGCATCGGTCAGACGGGTATCCAAGCCTCACCGAAGACAACATGTATCAGCACATCAGCCAACGCTCATAAGTATTCGCCAATGACCTAAGTCATGTCAAAAGGTGAGTAACGTAGAGTCATCCATCAGGGAGAGTTGTGAGATTGGAGAGATAAGGTCGAAGACGACCGATAGTATTAGTCTTGCCGATAGTCAGAGTTGTTGGACCTCATGTCGGCGTGACTAAAACGGTTGAAGTGATAAGTTGTAAGGTGGCCCACGGAGTAAGTCTTACCGACTGTAAACTCCTCATCAATGATTGATCATGAAAATATTGATGAAGGATCTTAGTTTATGATGTGCATCTAAGAGTGAATGTGATGTGAGCCCATTGTGTTTAGTGATGTCAAGTGTTTGTGTTATTTGGGGAAGTTGTTTCCAGAGGCCTAGGAGGGTGTGATTGTGTGGGGGTTGGCTATGTGTGCATCATGTGAATTGAATGAACTGCATGCTTGAAATATTGCCTCTTATTCATGTGGTTATGATGACTATGCAAGATGGATAATGCCTTGCTCTGTGTGATGTGAAATGATGTGTATTTTGTGTTGTAAATACATCATGATGAGAATGTGATAGTTCATGCTTGGCTTATGTTTTGGGCCAAGGATATAAGAATTGGTCCTCGTGATTATGTTTTGTATGCAAGAAGGTAAATGCCTTACATTGTATATGTTATTTACCATTGTGATAGTAATTGTCTTGTTTGATGTTTTAGGGTCTTCTAGATGCAGGTAGGGGAGTGGCTTTCAATGTGGGGCCAGTGTCCAAAGTGGCTTCCAGGGTAACCCATTGGAAGTTTTTAATCCTGTGATAACTTAATAATAAATTTAGAGGGTTGGGTAGTTTCCTTACTAAATAAGATAATTGGATGCCTCACCCATGCCTGTAGTGCTTGTTTAGGCTAAGGATGTGATGAGAAGGCCATGGTTGGCATGATCGATCTCCTTATCTTCATGAGAGGATGTGTCGGTTCTGCATGTGTCACCCTATGGGGCCGGTGCCTAGAGAGAGGTTGCTAGGGTAACCATAGATGGGGGTCAGTTTTTAGAGAGAGATATCCTGGATAACCCATGCTAGGACCATGCGATGACACTCTTCCTACTGTAACCTAGCATTCCCTAATTGTTTTTTCCTCTTTCCTGTGTATTTGCCTCTAGAAGTGTTGTTTGAGTTGCTTGTGGTGTTCATTTCAACTAGTGTTGTATTGGAGTCATGTGTAGTCCTTGCACCTGTTAGCCTATTGACTTCTTGTGTGTTTGCTTAGTGGGACCTTATTGTTATCTCCTAGCATGGGGGTGGACCTCAGGGTTTCACATGGTTGGGTGGTGCTTTATTCTATTGGTTTTCTAAAGTCATGGCTCGTGTGTAAAGAAGTTGTATCTCTCATGTTTCCAAATTTGGACCTGTATTTGAAGATAGATATTTGTACTATTCGCATCTAGATATGTGTATCAGTGGAATTCATTATGTAATTTGATGTATTCAAGAAGAAAGAGTTTTCATAACTATGAACTATGTAATTCCTCTTGTAAGATAAACTATTTAGTACTTGTAATCTTGATCGCAAAAATATTGATATATTCATCTGATGTTGTAATCTAAAATGTTAGTTTGATTTATTTGATTGATTAAATCTTTTATGTTATTGATTATTGTTAATTTGCAATAATGCAGCTATGTGTTCCCTAGAGATGTTAGTTTAACTTTGTTGCTATTATTCTATGTTATGTTTTGTTATCATTACTTCTATGTAGAAAAAAATATTTCACCCTTTTTATTGCTTAGTTAAACTTATCTTTAGGGTTGCATGATGGGGCATTACACTTGGTATCAAAGCCTAGGTTACAACACTGAAACCTCTAGATTGTTGTTGTTTCTCTAGGTTAAGTAATTTTCTCTTTGTGGTGTGTTGGTAATAGTACCTCCCACCTATGTGCATTAGTATGAAATTAGAAGGTTGATAAGTTTACAGACTTGCTCTTTAAGAAATGAATTATTTATGTCATATTTACTTATGTGTCTATGATGTATTCTTTCTTCTTCATTTCTGAAAATGCGATGATATATTTGCCAATATGAATTTCCTAAATGATAGTGCATGTAATTAAGTATTGGAATGACTTAATCATCTGGTGAGTCATGTGGTTGTGTGATGTTGTCATGTACGGGGTACCTTTTTGAGGTTGCTTGATAATCTATATCTAACCCCTAGTTGGTCATGACCTCATGTGGAAGAATTGTTGTGATTTATGAAAGTTATCATTGTGTATGCTTGCGTAAGAATTGTGTGTAGGGGATCAAATTGCAGCTTGTGTTGGATCCATGAGATCGTGAATTTGATAATGTAAGTCAATTATAGTTTTGAATTATTCTTGTGTGTGACATCATACATTTCCTTTGTAAGTATTTTCTCGCATAAGGAAGTAATTGCATATGTTCATAGCTTAGTAAAAATAAATTGTACTGTATTAAAAATAGAAGTTGATTGTATATAAGTAGCAACTATGTTGCCTTAAATCTTTGTATAAAAGCTGCTTAAATAAGAGTATGTAGTTAACTAAATCATTTGAGTGTTGGTGTAAATTCTCTAACACATTCTGGACATTATGTCCTTGAGTGTTGTGTAGTGGATACTCCCTTTTTGTGGCTAAAATTAGTCACGCCGTGATGTGGATTTGTTTTGTAATTTGGTTGTTTTGGAATTTTTGACAGTTGTTTCATGTGTTGTTGGGGGTTAACAGTGAATTTTATTTCTTTGAACTTTCTTATGACAAGAGTGGTCACCAAACCCCTTTTCTTTTTACTTGATTTATTGTTGAAAATTGCCGGCACTTTTTGACTTAAAGTTGGATTTGATTGTTTTCCCACTTGGGTTTGCATTTATTTTTAAATCTCTATGGTGGCTATTCTGAATGTTTGTTTTTGTTGGCCTCGTTTTGTGTTAAGTGTTGTTTCTATCATGTTCATTTTGAACCTCCGATAGTATGTTCAAGGGAGGACTCCGCGGAGAATTGTATTGTGTATGTTAATAAATAGTCGAAAGCATAGTGGAAATAAGATATGAGAAGTATTTTTCCTTGAGTATATGTGAATGCAATTCTCTAAACCGTATGAAACTTTCAAAATATGTGTAGTTAGATATAAGTAGATCACATGATATGCCTTAAAGGTAAAGAATTGATGTTCTTCTTGTCTTTATTGAACGATTGTGCTTCTTTTATGAACAATTGCTTAATATGGATGCGTATGTTGGCAATAGAAAGTTGCAATACTAATATGTTATGTTTCCACCCTAGTTTGTGACCTCCAGGAGGAAGTCAAGTTTTAGGGGGGGAGGATGTAGTGCCCCTCCATTCTCACTCTGGATAAGTAGGTGGTTGGGCTAAGGAGCATGAAGAAGAAGGTAAAATACTCAGAATACGTAGGGTATGATAGACATGTTGATGATAAGCTTACTGTTATGATGTAGTTGATGACACTCATTGATGTTTATTATGATGACACTATTGATACTCTATGATTAATACATTATGCTTATGTTGTGATCAGTTATAGGTTAATTAATTATGTAGATTAGTTTTACTACGTGATTAATCTGATTATTTGTCTATGTGTTATCTGGTTGTTTATTTACTAATGAATTTGTTTAATGTGGATACTTGTGATGTGTTTTGTGAAGGGATAGTGTAGTATTACTCATAATGAGTACCCTACTACGCTACGATTTCCTGTCACTATGTGTCTACTTGGATGATTATATGTATGAATTTGACACTTTTGTTTGCTACAGGTTGCAGGTACCAGGCATCGACTCCACCTAAATTGGTAGGTCTGAGCGTGCCTTCATACCAATGGAAGTTGTTGAATGGAGATAACATATGGTCCCCTAGCATAGCCATCATCCTTGAAGAGGATGAGTATCCAGTTGTGTACCCTGTCAGTGTTGTCAGTTTGGTCATGATAGTCAGTCATTGTTGTGGTGGTCTTGCTTTCCGATCTTGCATAGTAGTCAGGTATAGTTTGACAGTAGGGTTATTTTGTTGGTATTGTTTTGGTTATTACTGCCTTAAAATAAAATAATTAGTTATGAAGCATTTTTGTTAAATAAATAAATATATAAATGTCCTTATGTAAATTTAGTTTATGAAAAATATATTATTCTTGAAGTTAAGTTAATAAATAATAATAATAATAGTAATAAATGTAATTGCAACTAGAGTTAAATAAATAAATAATATTTATTTGTTGCCATAAAATATATTTATCTTGGTCTGGTTGTAAAATGTTAAAAATAGCAAACTGTAAGATATTGTTCATGCAGGAGTTATTGTCTCTTGTGGGGGGGAATCTTCTGGAAGATTTTTGGGGATTTCTTTCTCTAAATAGGGAGTTTTTGGGTTGTATTTAGGGGGGATTTCTCTCTCATAAAAATCTTAAGCAAATGGAACTTTTGGGGAGAGAATGGTTTTTGGCTGTAACAGTTGAACCCAGCATTGAATCTTCAGCCAGTCAAGCAAGCGAAATCAAGTTCCTTTAGTTCTAATTTCTGTCTTATTTTTTTGTTGAAGCAAATGTTTGATTTATAATTTTTCCTGTTGATTGTAATTTGCTTGAGAGGTTAGAAACCTTGTTATTAGATCCAATTATGCATGTATGTATCATTGCATTTCTAGGAATCACCCATTGATGTGATTGTCTATCTCTCACCCATTTCATCTCTATTTTTATAGTCTATTATAGCAGCCATAACGTTAATTTTACGAACTGGGTTCCTCTAAATTTTTGATATATAGTGCATGACCTAGTTACCTAAATTATATCCAAAAATAGTCCACACCCAATTCATCATTTTGGAGATATGAATGTTTTGTGACGGTCTACCTCTCAACCATTTCGTCTCTGTTTTAGCAGTCTATTGTGTTAGCCATAACTTTAGTTTTATGAACTGGGCTACTCTAAATTTTTTGATATATGGTGTATGACCTAGTTGTCTAAATCATATCCAAAAATTGTCCATACCTAGTTTGTCATTTTAGAGATATGAATATTTTGTGACTGTCTATCTTTCACCCGTCTCTTCTCTTTTAAAACAGTTAGTTGTGTCACCAATAACTCTATATTTTTGAATTAGGTTTTTCTAATATTTTTCAACAAATTCATTTTGTACATATCCTACAATCATTGTTTTCCATCATATGACTCGCTTTGACCATCAATCAGTCTGCATGCTCTGTCTATGCTTTCACATTTTACATTGTTGGTAGCTTCTAAAGCCTTCTCAACAAATTCATT
This sequence comes from Cunninghamia lanceolata, assembly GCA_027924645.1. Classification (NCBI taxonomy): domain Eukaryota; kingdom Viridiplantae; phylum Streptophyta; class Pinopsida; order Cupressales; family Cupressaceae; genus Cunninghamia; species Cunninghamia lanceolata. Next base: position 4,212,601 of record BSBN01000918.1, on the reverse strand, counting down.
TTGTGACAATCCTATCTTATGCATGTGGTTAAAATTGTGGTAGATTTGATGAAGATGTTAGATCTATAGGAATGTTTTATTGTTATATATTCCTTTCCTCCCATGCTAACCTTATAACAAGGTTCTTTCATTGTAGCTTCAAGTTTTGTATCTTGTAAGATATTTATAACATTATAATATTATAGGCTTTTAGCCTTGTTTATACAGTTATATTTAATAGTATTTACAAAATTGTCTAGATTATTAATGAAATCTACATCAGTTGTAAATAGTGTAAATAATTATTGTGCTTAATTTGTATGTCTTAGGGTTATTTTCATGTTGTTTACATTCATTTTAATTAAATGAAATTAAAATAAGTCTTGAGAATTATTAGCTACAGTTCTGTATTGTTGAGATAGATTCACTTTATATTTGTTAGATGATTGATCATGAAAATATTGATGAAGGATCTTAGTTTATGATGTGCATCTGAGAGTGAATGTGTTGTGAGCCCATTGTGTTTAGCGGTGTCAAGTGTTTGTGTTATTTGGGGAAGTTGTTTCCAGAGGCCTAGGAGGGTGTGATTGTGTGGGGGTTGGCTATGTGTGCATCATGTGAATTGAATGAATTGCATGCTTGAAATGTTGCCTCCTATTCATGTGGTTATGATGACTATGCAAGATGGATAATGCCTTGCTCTGTTTGATGTGAAATGATGTGTATTTTGTGTTGTAAATGCATCATGATGAGTATGTGATAGTTCATGCTTGGTTTATGTTTTGGGCCAAGGATATAAGAATTGGTCCCCGTGATTATGTTTTTTATGCAAGAAGGTAAATGCCTTGCATTGTATATGTTATTTGTCATTGTGATGGTAATTGTCTTGTTTGATGTTTTAGGATCTTCTAGATGCAAGTAGGGGACTAGCTTTCAATGTGGGGCTAGTGCCCAAAGTGGCTACCAAGGTAACCCATTGGAAGTTTTTAATCCAGTGATAACTTAATAATAAATTTAGAGGGTTGGGTAGTTTCCACACTAAATAAGATAATTGGATGCCTCACCCATGCCTGTAGTGCTCTTTCAGGCTAAGGATGGGATGAGAAGGCCGTGGTTGGCATGATCGACCTCCTTGTCTTCATGAGAGGATGTGTTGGTTCCACGTGTCACCCTATGGGTAAGGTATCTAGAGAGAGGCTACCAGGGTAACCATAGATGGGGGCCAGTTTCTAGAGAGAGATAGCCTAGATAACCCATGCTAGGACCATGTGATGACACTCTCCCTACTGCAACCTAGCATTCTCTAATTGTGTTTTCCTCTTTTGTTGTGTATTTGCCTCTAGAAGTGTTGTTTGAGTTGCTTGCGGTGTTCATTTCAACCAGTGTTGTATTGGAGTCATGTGGAGTCCTTGCATTTGTTAGCCTATTGATTTCTTGTGTGTTTTCTTAGTGGGACCTTATTGTTATCTCCTAGCACGGGGGGTGGACCTCAAGGTTTCACATGGTCGGGTGGTTGTGCTTTATTCCATTATTTTTCTGGTGTCGTGGCTCGTGTGTAAAGAAGTTGTATCTCTCATGTTTCCAAATTTGCACCTGTATTTGAAGATAGATATTTGTACTATTTGCATCTAGATCTGTGTATCAGTGGAATTCATTATGTAATTTGATGTATTCAAGAAGAAAGAGTTTTCGTAACTATGAACTATGTAATTCCTCTTGAAAGATAAACTATTTAGTACTTGTAATCGTGATCACAAAAATGTTGATATATTCATCTGATGTTGTAATCTAAAATGTTAGTTTGATTTATTTGATTGATTAAATCTTTTATGTTGTTGATTATTGTTAATTTGCAATAATGCAGCTATGTATTCCCTAGAGATGTTAGTTTAACTTTGTTGCTATTAGTCTATGTTATGTTTTGTTATCATTACTTCTATGTAGAAAAAATATATATTTCACCCTTTTTATTGCTTAGTTAAACTTATCTTTAAGGTTGCATGGCGGGGAATTACACTATTTCTCCTATTGTCCTTGGGAAAAAAGATTGGAATGTTAAGTTGGATTATGTTCAACATCATATCAAGCATTAGACATAAATATACCTCTCTTTGGTTGGATGTATAATCCTTAAAGATATGATTCATGCTCTCCCAATTTATAGATTTATAGCTCTTGCAACTCCAAAAGGCATCCTTCATGATTTGCACTCTATGTAATAACCCAAATGGAATAATTTGAATTTTTTTTGTAAATAATAGCACCACATAGAAAATATGATATAAACCCTTGTATTACATGCCCTTATAACATTATTTTATGAAGTTACTTAAAATACCCACAAAAAGCATTAATTTCATAACAAATTATGCATCAAACTTTGTCAATTTTGCATTGAATATCCCAAAAATTCTTATATAATTAAAATATGATTTTAACACATGAAAAATGTTATAACATTAGAAATAACTACAACAACAACAACAAAACCTAGAATCACACTTTCAAGATCTTCACCCAAAAACTATAAATAGCACATCAAGCTTGCACAATTTGCTCCACAAACACCGACAACTATTTTTAATTGATTTCTTGCTGATAATGAGCATCATAGGGGACTGATATATCAGCCACAACACATTAGCAACAACAAACTCCAAATCTAAAAACTAAATCTAACAAACTCGGCAAATTATTGAATTACATAGCATATTTCACCAGGCCAAGCTCCAATAACACCTAAACTGAAAATGAACATATTAAACTATTGGAACTGATGTAGATTACTAAAACATCATAGATGAAGGCACAACATTAGAAGCAAACTCCACAACCACTGCTCACATAAAATCTACAACTATCACCTGCAACAAATCACACCTTAAGCACAAAAAAATAGAATCCGTTGAATCTGTAATATTCTGAAGCACTGATGCAACCTCTTAATAAGATTGCACCTAGAAATCAATGGGCTTTTATCCACTGACTTCTAATCTCCATTGGGTTTTCATCCAATAAAACCAAGGTTCACACATAAAATAAGAGAGATGTAAAATGGCCAAAAGATCCCTTGCTGGAAAAATCTATGATATTTATATTGGCCAAGCACAAAATGGGTGTTCAAAAACTAAATACGAACTTAGGAGGGAAAATAATAAAATATCAATTAAAATTTTCCTTTTGAAATTCCCACCTCCCATGCAAACCAAAAATAGCTCCACTTACACCTCACTGCTGCAAGAAAAATCAAACCCAATCTTTGACAAGATTCTAAAATCTCCAAGAAAAGAAAAAGACATCTTCCCCATTTCCAACACCTCCACAAGAGAAAATAAATATTAATATTTAATATTTAATTGCTTTCTGTCCATCCTCATCTTGTAGTTAAATTTAATTAATAATATTCCCTTTCCAAATTGTTTTTTGAAAAAGCAAGGAAATTACTAATCTCCTTGGAGTTATCCAAAACCCCATGAAAAATCCAATTATGCAATAAAAACTAATATTTAATATTTTATTTCTCCCAATAAATAATAGTCTCATAAATTTATGGGAAAACAATAGAATATTCAATAAAATATTTTCCCTATGTGTCTTGTTACCTCCAACTTACTATTTTTGGACAATAGAAACTTACTATTTTTAGTAAGTTCTATTTTTGAAAAAATGGACATGACAAGTCCTCCCTTCCCAAAATTATTTGTCCTAAAGCAATTACAACCATAATGCTCAAGAATCCTTATTCCAAAATGATAAAAACATGTCAAATTGCACACCAAACCTTGATCCTGTACCTGTGAGGTGTTGCATCTTTTGCCAAGGGACATTGTGTAAACTTGAAAACTCATATTCCTGTGTGACAATGCTATGAAACCAATAAGAATATCCACACAAATATTTAATACATTCACTCCAATTCTAAATCTGAACCACATCTTCCCAAAGAAATTTTGTAAACTTACCAAATGCAATTTTGGCCAACATCCTTCCTAACATCCTTGAAATTCTCAGAGTAGTGGATCTGAGATGGGTGAAATTTATGTAGCAATCACCAAGGAATAAACAAAACTTCCATGCTATCAATGTGTATGTATTATGTCTCCATTCATTTTCCATCAATAGTCTTCATTTTACAACTTGCCTCTTCAGTTGTGTATATGCACTAGCAAATGTCAAGTCAAACCTGAAACTCCTACAACTTCTCCCAATGATATAAAAATATTTTTTTTAGGTTATAGGACTGTTATAAAAAATAATGCATTCCCCACAACAGAAAATACATAACTTGGAAGTTGCAATTTCTTCTTTTACCTCCATAGTACCAAAATATACATTGTAGGAATGCAAAATAAAAAGCCCATACTTTACCTCAACTTGAGAGATGTTACTTTCAGCTTTATAGACTGAACTATAACAACAACATTTCAGTAGAGGATTGGAAAATAACATCATATAATAGCAACATATACACCACAATTCTCTAAAAATTGAATCTCCAAACAATAACTCATCGAAATAGAAGATGATGTCCATGTAAACACTTTTCCAATCTTGATAAAGGGTAGGCAATGGCTGCAACAAACTTACTAGAACAACATGATTTACCTTATTATTATGGAATATGATGTACTCCCTAGTGTGTTTGATAACTCCCTCCTCAAGGTTCCTCTACAAAATATTTCGCTTCATTTCTTATTCAAACATTGGACAGATTCCATCCTTGTGTCAAATGAGACCATCTATAAGCACCAACTTGTCACCCCATTTATGTGACTCATCACTCATGCCAAATAATACCATACATGTTCAGATACACCTATGCAAGAATCATATTATAATTTCCATAACATATAAATCCCATGACTGTCAAATAAAAACTCCAAATCACATAATACTGCCAACATTGTTCTACTCTCATCGGAAAGGTTAAACCCACAAATTCCAAAAAGTAAATGGGGAAAATAAGAATATGAAATGATCTATAGTAGAATTAAATTTATCTACAACAATAGCACATTCCTCAATACACAGTACCCACAAATAGCCACACAGCTTCACTGGAAATCGGCAGACAACACACACATACTGTACTACTGGAAAAACCTAATTGAATCTCCTATAGATTAGTGTTATGATGGATGGATTAGTTTTTACTAATAGTGGGGACCTTCTACTAACATCATCATGTGAGGATACTTCCTCCAAAAACATCAATTACAGTTGATCATAACTGAAATTATCGAAACCAACAACATGTAAATTATGTAACTATAAAAATGGAAAACCTATGTAATAATCATTAATATAACTAATGTAGAATAATAGGGCAGCCATTTGAGGTCTAAAAATATCTTCACAAACATCTGCACACCTCTGAAATTTTTCAGAATTAGCAACCCATAAACTATTTTCTTCAATAAGCTAAGTGGTTTTGAGAAGAACTTGAGACCATGTCTTGAATCTTTGTTCTTCATGCTTTCAAATTTCATGGAGTTCCTCCTTTGCATTATAATCATAACAAATCTTTTTCCTATAACATCACATCCTATAGACAATGCTTGCAAGAAATTTGAAATGAAAAGTACATAGCATGAGATGGTTAACTTCTCAAGCTTAACCAAAGCTTCTTTTGTTCTTCCCATCCATGTAGAAGCTTCTTTGTTTGTTTGAATTTAAAGTATTTCACATGAACCCTTGAGATGCATGAAATTGAAAGCATTACCATTTTCTTTGAGTTGCTTCCACTGTTGTACCTTCTCATACGAATTCCCCTTAATAAAATCATCTCGAAACTCAAAGGGGCAATGATTCAATATTTGTAGTTGTGGATAGGTTCTCTAAAATGGTTCATTTTATTCCATGTAAAAGGACTAGTGATGCTACCAATATTGCTAATTTTTTTTCAAGGAAGTGGTATGGTTACATGGAATTCCAAGAAATATCATATCTGATAGAGACATCAAGTTTGTAGGACATTTTTGGAGAACTCTTTGGAAAAAGTTGGGTACACATCTTAGTTTCAATTCATCCTATCCCCCCCAAATAGATGGCCAAACAAAAGTGGTCAATATAAGCCTTGGTGATATGTTGAGATGCCTTGTTGGAAACATGCCTGGAAATTGGGATATGGCGTTGGCACAAGCAGAGTTTGCTTATAATGACTCTCCAAATAGGAGTATAGGTTTCATCCCATTTTATATTGTGTATGGCATGCATCCTAGGGGTGTATTTGAACTCATAAATCTTGGTGATATAGAGAAACAAAGTGCAGATGAAGAAGACTTACTAAGATCATTTATGACCTTCATGAGGAGGTTAAGAACATTAAAGGAAGCAATCAACAATACAAATAGTATGCTGATCAAATGTGGAGAGAAGTGCATTTTCAGGAGGGTGATCTGGTGATGGATCATCTTAGGAAAGGAATATTTCCTATAGGAGCATATAATAAATTGAAAATGAAAAAGGTTAGTCCTTGTAAGATCCTTCGTAAGTTTTCAGCGAATGCTTACAAGATAATTCTTCCTTCAGGCCTAAGTATTTCACCTATTTTTAATGTTGCAGATTTGTTTCCATACAAAACTGTTATAGATGACGAAACAATAGAGTTGGAACTACCAACTACTATCGATCATCAAGGAACCGCATCAGCTCCATTAGAAATTGAATGAATTCTTAATGAACAACTGTTGTGGAAGACCCGAGGCAAAGATTATTTCAAGTATCTGGTGAAATGGAAAAACCATACTTTGGAAGATGCTTCATGGCTTTCTGCACCTAAAATCATCAATTTTGGTTACTCTGTTGAGGACCTCATGAGCAAGAGCTCATGAATCTGTTGTTCTATGAGGGAGTCTGATGCAGGGGCATCATTTCCCCATCAAATTCTATTTTGTTTAGTTGATGTTTTAAGTTTTGTTGATGATGTTTAAGTTTGTTTGTTTAGTTGTTTGTTCCCCTCCTTTAATTGATGGTATTAGCCTCTTAGAGGCAGTTATTTTAGTTAAAATAAATTGTTGGGATCGTTGGGTAGTTCCTACGGCCTCTTTGAAAATGGTTGGGTCCTATTACTGAAGGGGAGGAAGTTGAAAAACTACCAGAATGACAGGAACAACAACAATTGGCAGAGAATGACCTGAGATGGGTGAAGTTTGTAGTTAGAGACGTGGTTACCATCGAATCAGGGGAGACAGATAAACAATTAGAAGACACGGTGTCAAGGGGGATCGATTAGTGAGGAGGGATAGAAGAGAGACATCAGAGAAGCGTCGAATGTCTAGGTAAAACTCTGATTATAGAAGTTCTAGAAGAAAACCAAATAGAGGGAAATCGACTGTGAAGAAGGAAGTTGAATCTTTCATAAATTGTCTGCCATTGTAATTGTTGGGTGTTGAGTTGGTTATTTCTCCCAAAAGGCACACCTATCAGGAAACCACTACCATCCCATATAAGAACCAACGGGAGGCGGTTAAGCCATGTCATGAATCCTGAAGGGGGACGCTAACTTTTTTGCCAACAATCCCCCCTCAACATTACCCGAGGGGATTTGAACCCGTGACCCAGCTCTGATACCATTTGTTGGGTGTTGAGCTAGCCATTTCTCCCAAAAGGTGTGCCTATCAAGAAACCGCTACCATCCCAAATAAGGACCAATGGGAGGTGGTTAAGCCATGTCACGAATCCTAAAGGGGGACGCTAATTTTTTTTCCAACAATAACCCATTCACATGAATCAATGGCCAGTTAATATTTCATCTTACTATTATGTGTAAGCTTTGTTTCTGTAGCTTATGGGTAATGCATATGTTTTGCCAATTTTCCTGTCGCCTAGGCAAAGGATCAATCCAATCGGTTGAATAACATTCTGTAACTTAATATTGTTGTTTGTTGTTGTCCTTTGTTTCTTGAAGTGTTACTATTTTGTCTGTAACTAATTGGACTATCATCAACAAATCACCAAAGGAATGTAACCACCCTAAAATCTTGTCTTCAACTATGGGACTTATCTCCAAGGATTTGTCTATGAATCTGGAACATGTATTCTTCACAAAACAATTAGAATGTACAATATACTATTATTTTCCTTCCAATAAGTCACCTAGATCCAAGATGCAAAAATAAACTTGAATTTGAAACTAAGAGTCCACATGCCCTATACTACAAGTTGTATCCCTTACTCTATCACCTTCTTTAGCATGCTTTCCATGATGAAAAAAATTTTGTAATGACATGGAAGAAAATGATAAATCTGAAATATGATCATTATTTTCATACCTTGGGCTACAATTAAAATGCTCATCCTCATTTGTTGAAAGAGAGTTCATTGAGGTATCCTCAACAACACCATTTTTGTGACTCAAAATCCTTGAATTAGGGCTAACCAACATATTCTTCTCAAATACATACTCATCGACAATGCTACTCTACAAATCAAACAATGGCTCACCATTTGGAAGTTCAGAAGATAGTCAATGTATTGGTGCATCTCCCTTCAACTTGTTCCTTTCGCATCTAACAAGTGATGATTGTTCCTCTTTGACTTCATTAATATTTTCCTAACATATGAAATCATTAGAAGTCAATAAAACATCTTCGAAGACCAAAAAATTTTTACCTTCAACCTTGTTGGTTTGGAGTGCCTCTGGTTCATTTATTTCTTCTTCCTGCAAGGAAATTTGCTTCTCAAGAATTTTTTGAGCCTCTTCTGATTCTTTTTTTAGCTTCACTTATTCTTTTCTCCCACATCTATGACTTTTATCCCAAGGCTCTTTGCATGAGAAACAATTTTTTTGTCTTTTGAGCTCTTTTTTATTATCTTCATTCTTTCTTGAGACAAGGTGAATTTTTTCATCTAGGAGAACTTTCTTTGATTCCTGCTCCTTAGCAACTTCTTTCACTCCTGAATTTTCTTCTTCCTTTTTAAGCTCTCTTAGATCTTCTTTGTTGCAAAACTTCCCATCAAAATTGGGTGCTGATTATTTCCCCAATTTTTGTTTTAGCTCATTTCCACTTTGATTCTAGTTAATTCCATGATTTCTTCTTTTTGGTTCACTCTTCCTTGCAAATTTAGGTAAAGTATTGTACTATGTAGTGCATCTGAGAACTCTTTCATGATCATCTTTAGGTAAAAGTAAGGATTTTGAAGTTCTAGGGGAAATATTATTTGTGCACCATCGTTTGAAGAACCTTCTCCCTCTTTCTAAGATGTTTTAACCTAAACTAAATTTTGCATGCTATCCAGAAACCTTTGAAGTGAATTGATCATTTTATCTTGGTTTCTCTATATTTCCATCATTTTATCTTGAATACAATCTACATTTTTCTCATCTTTTAAAAATCTCAAGAATCTTCCCATGATAAACAATTCAATGTACCTGCAGGCTGGCAAGATCATGCTCTAATACCACTATAATAACCCAAATGGAATAATTTGAATTATTTTTGTAAATAATAGCACCACACAAAAAAATATGATATAAACCCTTGTATTTCATGCCCTTATAACATTATTTTCTAAAGTTATTTAAAATACCCACAAAAAAGCATCAATTTCATAACAAACTATACATCAAACTTTGTCAATTTTCCATTGAATCTCCCAAAACTCCTTATATAATTAAAATATGATTTTAACACATGAAATCTTTTGTAACATAATAAATAACTACAACAGCAACAAAACCTAGAAACACACTTTCAAGATCTTCACCCAAAAACTATAAATTGCACATCAAACTTGCATAATTTGCTCCACAAACACCCAAGTAGTTGTAGTTGTAACTATTTTTAATTGTTTTATTTCTAATAATAAGAATTATAAAGGATTGATATATTATTCACAACACAGTAGCAATAGAAAACTCCAAATCTGAAAGCTAAATATAACTAACTTCACAAATTATTGAATTACACATAGCGTATTTCACCGTGTCAAGCTCCAATAACACCCAAACTAAAAATGAACATATTAAGCTACTAGAACTAATGTAGAATAGAAAAACACCATAGATGAATGTACCACAATAGCAACAAACGCCACAACCACTACTCACAAAAAATCTACAAATCACACGCAACAAATCACACCTGCAACACACAAAAACTAGAATCCTATAAATCGGCAATACTCTGAAGCATTGATGCAACCTATGAATAAGATTTCCCTGAGAAATCAATGGGTTTTGTCCATTGACTTCTAATCTTGATTGGGTTTTCATCCAAGAAGATTGTTATAGAACCAAGGCTCACACAGAAAATATGAGAGATAGTAAAATGGCCAAAAGAGCCCCTGTTGGAAAAATCCATGATATTTATATTGGCCAAGCACAAAATGGGTGTTCATAAACCAAATGCCAACTTGGGAGTGAAAATAATAAAATATTAATTAAAATTTACCTTTTGAAATTTCCACCTCCCATGCAAACCAAAAATAGCCACTTACACCTCATTGCTACAAGAAAAATCAAACCCAATCTTTGACAAGATTCCAAAATCTCTAAGAAAAGAAAAAGGAATCTTCCCCATTTCCAACACCTCTACAAGAGAAAATAAATATTAATATTTAATATTTAATTACTTTCATTTCATCCTCATCTTGTAGTTAAATTAAATTAATAAATTCCCTTTTCAAATTGTTTTCTGAAAAAAGTAAGGAAATTACTAATTTCCTTGGAGTTATCCAAAACCCCATGAAAAATCCACTTGTGCAATAAAAATTAATATTTAATATTTTATTGCTCCCAACAAATAATATTCTCCTAAATTTATGGGAAAACAATAAAAATGTTAAATAAAATATTTTCCCTATGTGTCTCGTTACCTCTGACTTACTATTTCTGGATAGTGGAAACTTACTATTTTTAGTAAGTGTTATTTTTGTAAAAAGGGACATGACACTCTAAGATGAAAAGGTTTATTTGGGAAGGAAATTCAAAGAAAAAGAAGTGGCATTTAGTTACCTAGGATAAGATTTGTCAACCTAAAGAGAGAGGTGGTTTAGGTAGGAGATCTTCCCTCCTTAATAACATAGTTCTTGTTGCCAAATTATATTGGAAATGGTGTGTGAAGGAATAGAATTTATGGGTGAAAATACTTTAGCTCAATTACCTAAATATGGAGAATCATTCTTTCATCCCTAGGATATCAACCCTTGGCAAGGGTTCTTAGATATGGAAAACATTGAAGTTGGGTAGTAATCTGATTAAAGCTAACCTTTTCTAGATTGTGGGGAAAGGTTACCTTTTTCTTTTCTTCTAGGATGATGTGTGGGACCAACATTGCCCTCTTTGTGTGGAGTTCCTTGATCTCCTGGAATTAAAATATAAATGTGTTGAAGTTGGCTAGACTTATGTTTTTTTTTTTTCTTTTAGTATGCGGTCATGAAAGATGGTGTGAGGATTTGGAAATGGAAACCTAAAGATATTTATCAAGATCAATGTTTCCCTCTCATCATTGATCATTTATCTCGTGTTTTAGAAACCCAAAAGGTCTCCTTAGAGAGACATTTAGATTCCCTTGGATGGGGTTTGAAAGGTTTTGTGATCTACATGGTGCAAACTAGATATAAAACTCTTCTAGTGGAAAACCTGGAAGTTAAAAATCTAAGCTTTGGTAAAGGGACTAACATACTAAATGTTGGCCTAAGGTTAATGATTTTAAGTGGCTTGTAACTTTGGATAATTTTCTTCACCATGATAATTTTCAAAAATGAGGGGTTCTTGTTCTAAATAAATGTATCCTCTACCTTCAAGATAAAGATTTTGATACACATCTTCTTTTATCTTGCCCCTTTACCACTTTCATTCACCATTTATGGTGTGATTTGTTAGGAATTTCATAGAATATTTATGATTCTATTCAAGACTCTTGTGAATTAGCCATGACCTTCTTTGAGAATAAAAGACCTTAATCAATTGCATGATATTGGTCCTAGTATGATCTACTAGAATATTTGGTGGGAATAAAATTAGAAAATTTTTAGTGGTACTACAAGACATATAGGTCAAGTTTGGGGAAAATAGTGGCCAATCTGAAAGAAACTTGTCAAGTTTGGAATCAAGATTATCAAGAGAGTTCTTGGTGGGAATTTAGAGTTTTGATGAGACTTGGTATTCTTATGGCTTCTCCCTCTTCTACTTCTTCCAATAATAACCCTTAAGAATATCAAATCACTAAATAGAAATATTCTCCTTTGGGCTTGGTTAAAATTAATGTTGATGGAGCTTCAAAAGACAATCCTACAAATTTTAGCATGGGAGGTTCTTATCATGAGGATATGGTCAAGTTCTAGCTTGAATGTAGTTTGGTATTGGTTCTAATAATTTTTTTGAGGCTATGGTCATTTACCATGATCTTTTAGAAGCTAATATAAAGGCATTTTACTGATATTATTCTAGAATCTAACTCTAAAATCTTGGTTGATCATTTCAAAAGAAAGTCTTCCTCTCATTTCCAACAATGGTAACTAAATGAATGTAATAAATACATCAACATCCTTATTCATAATTTCAATGTTGTTAAGTGGAACCATACTAGAAGGGAAGTAAATCAAGTTTCTATTTTTTTAGCAAAATAAATTTCTAATTGGAATGCTATCAAGTTTGATACTAGAAATAACCTGGGTTTCCCTATCTCAGACTTGAGCAAAAATTTTAGTGATTTGTGAATACTAACTACAATGTCTATCTAGATTTGAGATTCTTGATATTGTGTTTCTTTCTATTGTACATATTCCTCTAGATTTCTTCCTATTTATTGGGTTTGGAGGGTTCCTCCTCTCTTGTTGATTATCTATTTTCAATCCATCTGAATTTTCTTGATTGTCTAGAATTATTGTGCCATGAGTCTTTTTAAGACTACAAACCTACTTTATAATTAGTTATTTTAATATTTTTTTCCCTTTATATTAAAATTAACATTATATAGTTACTTACCTTCATCTTGGGAAGGAATTATATCTTTTCTATAATAAATCCCTCGTAATTATTGGAAGTGGATATTCCCCCAATAAAATGGCATGCCTAAGACATCATAAAATACAAAATAACATGCATGACCATATTCTCCCTAAAAAATAACATCAACAATGGGACCTACCAATGCCACTATGTTTAATGGCTACTACTTGCCATTTTTTGTTAGTATGGTGCACCAATGACAATCCCTTTCCTGCTAATGATATGTTGGGACCCCCCTTTGTTGAGACTTTGAAATAAAACATTTTCTGTCATTTTTGGTATTATACAATTAAAGCACAAGTAGTGGACTTGACCAGGGATGAGTTGCAAGTGATGAAAGGCCAAAAAAATGATTTCCATCCAAGGATAACTATTTTGGGTAAGTAAATACAGTCTATGCAAACATGAAACATATATGTTTTGTTAAAATTTTGAAGTAGAGTGGAACTCATTTTTTCTATCATTTTCATTATTATGTAGTTGAAGCAAAGTAGTGGAGTCAACGAGGGACAAGTTGTAGGCAAATAAAATTCAAAAATAAGTTGCATATGAGGATAACTATTCTAGGTAAGTTAATCTACTCTAATGAAATTTGAAATGTGATTTCAAAACTAAAATTATGTTATGCCACATCTAAGTTTGTATGGACAATAGCCTCTTCCCTTCCCTTGTGCCCTATCACATTGTGAATATTGGAAGATATAAGTATATAATGAGTATTTTCATTGAATTCTGCAAATGCTAGAGTTTACTCGTGGGTTCCATGAAATTGTTCCTCAACAACTATCATGGGGCGCTATGGGCCTCAAAATATATTCTTCAGGACACCCTTTCAAATAAAACTAATTGGGTCTGTATAACCCATGAACTTAATCGCTTGTTTATAAAATTGTGGACATGCAGAGATCACATTTTATTTTTGAATCAAAATAAAATAAGAACTCTACACGTCATTACTCTCTTCCATAGAATCCCCTATTAAATAGGATACCTAATTTTATGAATGGATCTTTGTGCACCAAAGTGTAGCCCCAATTAAAGGGGTGGACTAATTTTATGTTTGGTAGGGTTCTATACAAATTATTAGATTAGAATTTGTATATAATTTTATTGGTTGCAATACACATTATTTTTTCCAAGTTGCACAAGTTTAGTTTATGATTTCTAATATGTCTTTCAAATTTATGCCTTGATTGCTTGATTCATATGTCGATTTGTAATGTGTTCAAAATATGTTGATAGCATGGTATTGAGTTGAGGTTGGTGATTTTTATGAAAGGAGTTGTCATCATTCGAGGTTATCTCAAATGCATGGTGGGATTCTCCAACCTCTCTCTTGATGTTATAGAGCTATGTGCACTAAAACCAAAGTGGTTGCATAATGTTATCTTTTCTTAGGGTTGTGTAGGAATTATTACATTTGATTTGTTGCATTAAATAATTTTATTTTATAGATAAAGTTGCAAGTTCAACTACGCATTGTGTTTTTCAAGCTGCACAAGTTTAGTTGATGGTTTGTAAGATGTGTTTTTATGGTCATTTGAGGTTATCTCAAAGGCATGGTTGGATTTCATAACCTTTTTCTTCAATTATTTTAGGGTTATGTAGAAATTATTACATTTGATTTGTCATGTTAAGATTTCATTTTCCGTACAAAGTTACAAATTGAAATACACATTATATTTTCAACCTACACAAATTTAGTTCATGGTTTGTAAGAAGTGTTTCAAACTTATGCCTCTCTTATTTGACTCATATATTGATTCATAAAATTTTATAAATATATAGACAACGTCGTATTGATTCAAGGTTGGTGGGAGTAATGGAAGGACATAATTAGTCATTCAAGGTTATCCCAAAGGAATAATTAGATTTCACAACCTTTTTCTTCATGTAATAAAGATATGTGCACCCCTAAAAAAGTGTATATAAATTATTACATTTGATTTGCTACATTAGGATTTCATTTTCTCTACAAAGTTGTAGGTTGAAATACACCTTGTGTTTTTCAACCTACACAAGTTTAGTTCATGGTGTTGGTGTCTTTTCTTGCAGCCCTTAGATCTAAGGTATCTTCTTTAATATAAAATATAAAGGATAAAACCTATGGTCAAATCAAATACTAGAAAAGGCCAATGAACAAGAGGTACAAAGAACCCCTTCTACACTTTAGGCTCTACAAAACATGTGGGTATCCCTACCAATACTCACTGGATGTTAGGGGTAAAACAATGGATTCATCATAGTGACAAGTAGATAAAAGTTTGAATAGGATGTAGTAAGGTTTCAAAAAACCTAATTCACTAGTGCCTTTCCCTACACCCTTACTACCCCAAATTGAAAGTGATAAGTTATGTATAATTTATACTTGAAAGGGATTTCATGATTTGATCCTACAAAATTAGAAATGGATGAAGGAAATTGTTAGTATCTTATTATTGGAAAAAAATTCATCCTAACAGTGCTACAACCTAATCTTAACATTGATGTTTTGTTGGTTTAATCTAGGTGTTAATGCCTTACAATAACACAAACCCAAAGACAAATATTTATCAAATGCAACTATTCTTAGTTGTCCTATTGCAACATAACCGGTCTCATTATTAATTTTGAAAAATTTAGCAAACTCCTTGACCTTGTACTAGTAGAACTTAATAACACATATAACAAAAGTGTATGTTAAGGTTAAATTATCCTTGATAGTTTTTCTTCAAGATGAATAAAAAAAGAGGAGACAATTGCATTAACAAACATGTACACATAGAAATCATAGAAAGACATGATTCATGATAGAGATGCACAATAGGGTATTTTATTTATTTCCTTAATAGGTCTTTTACAATGAGTTTCTAGAGATCCCTTTTCCCAATTCAATTCCCAAAACCTAGACACCATTCAAAAAAAAGAAATCCCTATTTAAAGTAGAGGACAATGCTCATCGCATGCAGATGATTGACACTTCTTACTCTCAAATACAAATAGTAGTTTTAAAACAATTAATCCCCACTTGAGTACACAAATTGGGTGTGCTATCCTTCTAGTGTTCATGGAGTAATCACGTGATAGGGATTTTTGAGATAAAAATGGAAAAAAATATCTTATCTTCTCATTCAAGATCTACTCCATATTTATTCTCATCAAAAAGAAGGAGAGGGGAGAGTTGTAGCAACTCACTTTTCAGGGTTAGCATCACCAATTTCAAGTAGCATCTTCCAGGTAGGCAAGAGCTTGAAGAAGAAAGGGAGCAAAATTTACAGGTTGAGAGTGCTACTACATAGCTACAATAGCTCCTTCATCTCTGACTGTCTAATCCAAAGGGTGTTTGAATTGGGGCATGGAAATCTTGTTGTGCTCTTATAATATTGCTTTGAGGCATAAAGCATGACCCTACTATGATTGGACATGCATTAGAAAACAACATGCATCCAGAAAGAAAATCATCAATTTCCTCTGCTAAAGTCTACTCGTGCTTATTATCAATTTGTAGACTGCATGGTGTAGTGTGTTGATCTGGTGCAATCCATAGCTCTAGCCATAGCCTCATGTCTTCAAAGTAGTTCTAGAGAAAGTGAAACAATCTAATAAAATCTATACCTCCAAAAGAGGAAGGGAAGTATAGAGAAAGACCTAGAAGGGAAATATCATAGAGACAAGGCCAAGAATTCAAAACAGATCCTCCCTTGCCATAGCTAGGTGGGACACAGAAGCATTTCATTGTTACAAAATCAATTTGATGATGAACACAACAACTACCTCATCCTTAAGTAGGGGAAACAAGATAAGTAGATGGTCAAAGAAAGCATGGAACCAAAAGCCACATGTGTGATAGATGCACAAATCAAGCTAGATCTACAATCAAAGTGTGAAAATTACAACATACACATGCAAAAGGGGAAGTGCCACTTACCAAGTCTCATCATATGGTGTGAGGCATGTACTAGCAATCTCCACCTTATGTGGGAACAAATGTTCATAGTCATGTAGATGCCATGGGAATCATTTACGCCTCCTTTCCAATTTGTTATATTTCCCATCAAGCGGTCCTCATAAATTTATTCAGAGTACTTTGGATCATATTGATACTAGTGGTAAACTTGATAGTTACTTTTTATGGAAATGACCTCTCTTTAATCACCAAATACCTAGCCTCCATAGTTCTAGATTATCATACTAGACACTCTCATGCCACATTTGTAGAGCATGATCAATTTGGTTTAATTTTCCTCTCTACAAATGATTGCAAAGGCATTGTAGCTAACACTTCAAGCCTTAACCCCTTCAATTTTGTCATTATTTTAACAATTGATAGTTATTATCAAGAGAAATTGATAGCTAGTTCACATTGTTGTCAAGGCAACAAGAGTTCTATTGAGTTTGTGACATGAAATAGGCTCCACACATACCCAACTTACCTATTCATCTACATTTTCTTTATCCAATGAGAGAGGCATATTTGGAAGACATAGTCACAATTGGCATCATGACCAATTAATGACATAGTGTCCATCCTGACATCTAGGATTCTATTAACATTAAGAAGATCATCATTGTGGGATCTCACCTACTGGGATCAACAGTCATCACAGATCACCCTTTACACATCACGAACCACCTTCCAAACTATGATACAAAACACCATCACCATGAAATAGGGAAATGCCACATGTTCTTTATGCACCATGACCTTGCACTTCAAATTCCACCTCACACCCTGTCGATTTTACCTAACTAGAAAACTGCATCTAAGCTTTTAGAAGGTACAATTGGCACCACATCACATTTATGCTATAAATAAATAAAGTACTAGGCCCATATTAGATAATTAGGAAAAAAAAAATGATAGATTAAGCATGATATAAATCAAAAGCTATCACACATCACAAAGATGAGATTGGGCCCACTACGCAAGGTTGCGATGTCAAGAGCCATCAATAATACTTTTCCACCTATTAATAAATGGTGTCAATCTAATAATCTTTCAATTCATTAGCCAAATTGGTGACACAACATACAAGTGGAGGGAAAAGGACCATTAATGTTGTACCAACATAGATCTAACAAAGATGACTTAGACTACTATGGCGCAAAAAATAGACATGCAACATGATGTCGCACATCATGATGATAGCAAGGGGCCCATAGGGAAGTAGAAATGTGAAGGGCTCTATTGATGGAATGATAGACCACCACATAGCAAAGTGCTTCAACAATACAAACACCCAGGGACCATGCGACTAAGGGATACAACCAATGGACTAGGAAATGCTAACAAGTGATACACAATGAGCAGGGTTAGTAAGTTCACAAGATTAAAGGGATCAAGAAGTAGCATATAAGTGATGACACCAGGCTAGCAAGTCAATGTGCAAAAATAAACCATTGCAAAAAATATAAACTTCAACCCTTTACATATTGAATAATATGCATCTAAAACCCTAAACCCTAACAACTATTAGAGAATAACTGACAAGAAACATGTTGTAGGGAAAATTCCATCATATGGTTTGTAATATATGTTCCAAAACTTATGCCTCTCTTAGTTGACTCATATATTGATTCATAATGTTTTGAAAATATGTAGACAACATGGTATTAATTTGAGGTTGGTAATAGTAATGGAATGACATAATTGGTCATTTCAGGTTATCCAAAAGGCAAGGTTGGATTTCACAACCTTTTTCTTCATGTAATAGACCTATTTGCACCCCAACAAAAGTGTATTCCTAATTTTATGTTATTTTATGGTTATGTAGAAATTATTACATTTGATTTGTTGCATTAGGATTTAATTTCTCTACAAAGTTACAAGTTGAAATACACATTGTTTTTTTCAACCTACACAAGTTTAGTTCATGGTTTGTAATATGTGTTTCAAACTTATTCCTCTCTTAGTTTTTTATTACTGGGTAAAATAGGTTTTGAAGGGATCCCAAAACCCTTTACAACAAGTAGTATCTGAAGAAAAGAAAGCCAATTAAAAGCCAACCAACAACCAAAAAACTAAACAATGGCATAGTTAAAGGCAGCAAAAAAGAAAGCCACATAGATGACTACTACAGTTTCTTCAGTGTATCAGATGCTTCCAGCTCTTGTTCATAAAAAATTTCACACAGCTTGGCTAAATTAACCAAATCCTTCTTTCCATCTTCGAACTACTTCTTGCTACCCCTGGTGCGAGTTGGCGGATGGACCCCCTTTGTCATCCTGTACAACCTGTTTACCCTTTTCTTTGTTACCCTACTTATTATCAACAATCACAATGTCCTCCAACACTAGACTATCCTCACTAGTAAGATCCCTAACCTAGTCTTTATGGAGCTCCTTCAACTTATCAGTGAGGAGGTGCATCCCTTGAAGACTATTCTGAATCATACATTGGCTAATTTTCACAACTTTTCCAGGTTCTCATTAATTCCAGTAAGCTTCTCCTCCAAATTCTTGATCCTTTTACAATACTCCTTTAATCTTAGGAGCTCCCATTCCATCTCATCCATTCTATGAATTGCATCCCAACCTTGAAAAATCTCTTTGTCCTGATCCACAGTGGTTTCCCCCCTTCGGTCCAAATTCTCCTGCAGAGTCCTCAATTTAATGTTGATATGATTGATTTCCACAAAAAACCACTTCATCATCTTATGCTGACTGTTAATAGCTTCTCTCAGCATACCAAGGGCCACAACAAGGTCATCCCTATTATGATCCCTAGCCACCAGTGTCTCAAAGTCCTTCGAGAGATTCTATGCTCAGTCATCAGCACCCTCTTCCCAAGTTCAACCCCCTACTCTGCTATAGGGTTAGAATTAGCCTCCCCCAGTAGTTTGTTTTTCACCTTCTTCACAAACACAAGGATTTTCCCTCTGTCAGAGGATTTCCTTTTATTACCTTCTAAATGTCTCTCCTTCCTATCCTCTAGCTCTGCTTCCTCACCTGTGTGGGAACCTCAAACCAAGAAATTTGGACATCCCTCCTATTATGTCTCTTCCTTTTCCTCCCAGACATCTTAGTACTTCCCTCCAAGTCATCTTCCTCAACCCACTCCTCATCCTTCGACTGGGTCTCTGAATCACTGGAAACTGAGAACACCTTCTTCTTCAAAGAGGATTTACTCTTCAGCCCTAACTTGGGGGTATTATCCTTCATGTATTCCATGATGAGAAGGATTAACCTTTCATGGAGCATTGGCAATCTGGGATTTCTAGCATTCTCCTTGATTGAAAAGTCCAATGAAGCCAAAATGTAGAAAGGGAAAGAAACTAGCATTTTATGACAAAAATGGTTAAGCATATTAAAATGTTAACCATACAAAGCAAAAAAGATACCATCGAGGGTTATATATCTCATAATAACCTCCAACACCTCAGCCCAAATTAGCTTGATAGACATCCGATTGTAGCCCCCCGATTGAAGCTTGACCAACTTGCTCCTTTCATTTCCTTTAAAGAAATGAGCCATGGCCTCCTCACTGGCCTTTCTCTCCTTGAAAAAAAATTTACTGCTAACTAAAAGACTAGTTATCTTGACAATCAAGTCTTCTATAACGCAAAGCTCCCAACCATAAACAGACACCTTTCAGTTTTTCTAGTTCTTGGTAAGCATCGACATAGTCGTGGGGTCGGCACCATGCAGAATCTCCATATACAAAGTCAAACCCCCCTCCTCCATAATCTTCCACACTCTACTATTATTGTGTACCCCCTTGCAAGATGAGGGTTCCACCCTATTTCTATCCCCACCCATCTTAGCTTTCAGATCACAAAACCTCCAAGTAACTAACCAAAAATTGATGTAATGAAAATGAAGTCTTTTCGACTTGAAGAGGCCTCTAACAATACCCATAAAATGTGTAACCTAGGCCTTCATAATTACCCAAAAAGTCTTTTGAATAATATCCATCATCAAAGCATTAATCTCCCTCAAGCCTACTTCCATGGAGGCACTCATATTTAATCAAATTTTGAGCTTCAATTGGAATGATATCCAAGACATCCCAAGTGAGCATAACCTAGCTCATGACCCCAAAATTGGTGAACACGTCAGCCACTTTATTCCCTTCATGGAATATATGGGTGATAATAATATCTTCAAAGGTTCCCATAAGCTTTAGAGATTCTTCAATGAAGGTTGCAATAGTCCAACTAGGACTTTGGATTTTCTTTAAACAATTAATAATGTTGTTTGAGTCACCTTCAATCCAAACCTTCTTAAAACCCTTGGAATGAGCAAGTTTAATACCATGGTAGGTTACCACGACTTCAGCATAATGGTTTGTCTGGATACCTAGAGGGAGTGCCACAGCTGACAAAAACCTACCAAAATCATCTCTCATCACTCTCCCACTGCCAACAGCACCAAGATTCCCCTTAGTTGCCCATCAAAATTAATTTTGATCCATCCCCTAGGAGGAAGTTTCCACACATCACCTCTAGGTTGGTTCATCTTTTTTAGCAGAATAGAAATATCACAAGGGAGGTTCTATTTCTTAGAAATCTCCAATTCCATAGGAGAGACCCCTAACTTGGTCCCTTGGGAGAGTTGTTCTTCAATCTGCAAAGAAAAGTTTTCCTTGATATTTATCTCACAACCTTGTAATACAAGCCCTCAAATTCCACACTAACCTCCCTGAAGATTCTATTATTCCTCTCCTTCTAGAGGTTCCAAGCCATATGAGGGATCATTAAAGACCAAAAAAAGGAAAGGGATGGATTGGAAAAAGGGCACGACCATTGAGCAATCAGATCCCAGAAAGAGTTAAGAAAAATCCAACTAAGGTTCCATTTAAAGGCAAAACCTTTCCCCAAACCGCCATAGAGAAAGGGCATCTAAGAAGTAGGTGTAAAGAATCTTCAGAATCCTTAAGGCACAAAGGGCATATGTTAGGAATCAAGAAGCCTCTTTTACAAAGATTATTAGTCGTTAGCACCTTATTTTGAACAAACAACTAGAAGAAGATGTTAATCTTAGGAATCAACTTGGGATCCCAAAGTTTGGCCCAAAAGGGAGGATCATCTTGGAATTGAAGCAGCATTTTAAAACTAGAAGCAACTGTGTACTCACTAGAAGGGGTCTCTTGCCATATGTGTTGGTCCTCTTTAGGGAAGGAGGGGATATGAAATAAGTTCGATCTGGCTTGAAAGTCAACCATCAATGGATCCACCTCTAGGAGATTCTTCCACCTATCGATAATAATATAATCAACAACCTTACTACCAACAGATCTAGAGAAAATTTCCTTGAAGGGGCTAGCCCAACCCTGCTGACTCAGTGGGATATTACCAAACCATAGATCCTCCCAAAAGTTGACTAATAAACCATTCCCAATTTTCCATTTAGTCCTTTGCTTGATAATGCATCTCGTCTGAGTTATGTTCCTCCATATTTGGGACCCATCCGATAGACCATTGCTCTCCAAAGCCTCCCTGAAGTTGTTATAACCATCAAGGTATTTAATTTTTAAGATTTCTATCCATTCTTTCTTCTCATTCATGAGGTACCATGCATTCCTAGCCAAGAGAGTTGAACTAAATTGTTTTAGCTTCCTTATTCTAAGATTGCCCATCATTTTGGGTCTGCACAACAGGTCCCAAACAAGCAGAGGGATTCTCTTCCTTTCCTCAGCTCTAGACCAAAGGAACCTCTATTGGATTTTCTTAATATTTTCTCTAAACTTAGTAGGAATCTTAAACAAAGACATAGCATAGACATGCATATTTTGGAGGGTAGCTTTGATCAATTGAATTTTACCCGCCTGACTTAAAACAGCTCCCTTCCACCCAACTAATTTGGATTAGAATCTATCCAACATACCCGACCAAAAAGAGTCAGGAATCCTTTTATCATAGAGAGGCATCCCCAAATAAACCAAGGGAAGTCTTCCAACATTGCAATTAAGGATACATGCAATCTTCTATTGTCTCAACACAGGTGTATTAAGGAAGAAAATCATACTCTTAGGAAGGTTGGTTTTCTAACCAGAGACCAATTCATAATTTTGCAAAATAAGCTCCAAAGTTCTAGCTTCCTTAATAGATGACTCCCCCATAATGATGGTATCATCAATGAATTGTTGATGAGAACAAGGACCTAAGGATGAAGGGCGAAGCCCCTTAAGCTAGCCATTGACCAAAGCTTTCTAAATATTCCTCCCAAGCGCCTCCACCATAACCACAAAGAGGAATGGGGAGATCGGGTCTCCTTGCCTCAACCCCCTAGAGCTTTTAAAGAAACTTGAAGGGGACCCATTAATAATAACCGAGAACTTAGGAGAAAACAACAACTGATGAATGATATCAAGGGCCTTCTTATTGAACTTGAACCTGTCCATCACTTTAATTAAAAATTTCCAATCCACCTTATCATAAGCTTTCATAAGATCAAGCTTAAGATGAAAACCCTCCTTGTTCACAGCCAAAGAGTGGATGTTTTCTTGCATAGTGATAATAGAATCAAGAATCTGCCTACCTGGAATGAAGCCGCTCTGCTGAATAAAAATGATGTCGGGAAGGAGCATCTAAAGCCTTAAGGCCAAAACCTTGGAAATAATCTTATAAAAGGAGTTTCACAAGTTATAGGCCTGAAGTTCGCAAAAGTCTTAGCCCCATTATTCTTAGGGATGACAACAAGAAAGGTAGAATTTAACTCTTTAATCAAGTTCCTACTACTGAAAAATTCCTTCGTAGCATCACACACATCTTTATCCACTATATCCCAGAAAGTTTGAAAGAAGAAATGCGGGAAACCATCTGGGCCTGGGGCCTTATTTCCTTCAAAAGAGAAGACCGCCAATCTAATCTCCAATTCCAAGGGGATTTTAATCAACATCTTATTATCCCCCTCATTCACCACCTTAGGGATAACCTCCAGAATTTGATCCTCCATGATCTGATTGAGAAGGGCCTCAACACTTAGCAAGCTAGAGAAAAATTCCACTGCCTCTTTTTGAATCTCCTCTTCCTTCAAGATAGTTTGATTTTTATTGAAAATCTCCTTAATCCTGTTAGCAGCCTGATTCTTCATAGTCATCATATGAAATAATTTAGTGTTGCAATCTCCACTTTTGATCCAAACAGCTCTCGATCTCTGCTTCCATAAATCTTCTTCTTTGGCGATGATCCCAAGGAGGCTATTGAGAAGATCAATTTCTTTCTTCCTCATATTGGGACTCATACTCATTTTCTGAATCCCATTTTGAATCTTATCCAGATCAGACTTGATATTTTCTTTTCCCTTAAAGATTTACCCAAAGGAAGATTTGTTCCATTTCTACACCTTAGTCTTAATCTTGTGGAGTTTTTTTATTATTTTGTACATGGTGGTTCCATCCATAGAGATATCCCCCCATTCCCTAATTCTGTCCTTCAGCTCCGGATGGAGAAGCCACATCATTTCAAATCTGAAAGGGAACCTTTTTCTTCTTCCTAATTTGTCAATTGACAGAACAATAGGGAAGTGATCAAAACCAAGTCTGGTAAGAGCAGAAAGGGAACACGAGTAGGAAGAAAACTAGTCCATGGATATAAGAGCATGATCAAGTTTGACTTGAATAAGATTCACCCCTATTCTTTGGTTAGACCACGTATACATGGCACCCTGAAGCTCAAAGTCATACAGAGCTTCATCATTCACGAAGTCCATCAAATCATATTTGCTATCTAAGGGAACTTGAGACCCCCCTCTTTTCTCATCTTCCTTAAGAGTGGAATTAGAATCCCCCATGATCAGCCACTTAATATCATGGTGCAATCTTCTAAAAATACCCAACTTATTCCACAGCTTCTTCCTAACACTATTAACATTAGGAGCATAGATATTGGAAATAATCCAAGAGGTGTCCTCCCTAATATGTGAAAACTTAGTAGCCACCTAATTAGAATCCCCCAGAATGGGGACTCTAGACATAGTCTACGGGTTCCACAAAGTAGCCACACCACCGAAGCTCCCTCAAAGTTACTACCATGTAGACCACAATCCATAATAAACCTATTCTTAATCTTTAACAATCTATCCATCTGCATCTTGGTTTCCTGAATCAACACAATATCTGGCTTATGATCCTAGATTAAATTAGACAAGAGGTCATGCTTGTGCCTATTATTTAATCCCCTGATATTCTAGGATAACACCTTCATGACTTTTTCAAATTTGTGCTCCTAGAGCACAAGTCAATGAGGGTTTTTTGCATCCCTCCCTCAATATTCTTTTTGTTATCCCTTTCCCTAGTAGCTACAGTGTTGAGGCAAATTGGGGTCAGAATAACTAAAGATGTTGGATAAGATTTAATAACCAATTTTAGTTTGCTTTTAATGTCAATCCAAAAAAATTGTAAACATTAGAGAGGTGTAACAACTATATGCTTAAGGGCTGAAGATAAATAGTTGAGCTTAATGGTGTGCAAAGATATCTAGCTTATAATGTTTCACACTCACACAATGAATTTTTTTTTTACTAATCTTTTAAATTCCACTACAAAATAGAGCAACAGGAATAACGACAGAGCGACAAGAATAACCATAGAGCCAGTCGAGCTACTTCAATATCTATTGTTGCCTGAGGAATGACAAATTTGTATTGTTCTAATTTGAAAAGTTTGCTTTTATGCTAATCACACAACTCTAAAAACCAATTCACTCTTCCACACAATAAGATTAATTAAATGTTTCAACTACTTCAATTCTTAGAATAATTCGTTCAAACAACTATATAATATAATTCACAGCATACATCTATCAATAAACTCATTCAACTTACTGCTAATAAAAGAAAGAACATAAAAAATAAACTAGAGAACGATTATACAGCAAGCAACTACATTAACATAATAAGATGTCACCTTGCTTTCCCGAAGAGTGGGCCCTTGCTCTCAGTTTGTAGGGTGAAAGATACTACCACACTAACACCGAATCTTACTTCAAATCTTACTTTAGAATTAAAAGTTACTTCATATATTATCAATCATCCCATTGTCACAATTTAAAGCATATTTATATACATCACAGGCCGCTGGCCCATAACCAAAATTAAGAGTTTCATGGTTTGCTTATGTCTACAGATAACAACTTGGAACAACCTATAGCTATTATAACCTATAGTGGTTACATACAATTTTTACATTATTCGGCTTTTAGCCACTATCTTAATACAAACAAAATATAACCAAAAACATAACAAGTGATATCATCTTCTCGGTGGCTCCTTCCTTTAGCTAGCGACAAGAATCCTATTACAAATGCAACCAGTTTAGTTAAACCCTTAGTAAACCTGATAACAACAATCTTATTTCACCTTTTCAACATATTAAACATCTTTCATTTTAAATAATTAATAGCTGGAAAAATATAAAATAAGGACAATATTTGAAGGGCAGTGGGATATGAAGAAGAGCTTTTTATGAAGAAAAACATAGGTAGATTTGGAGCCCATCATTTCGCCCAAGATGAAGGGGTTGCATGTCCTCATGCAACAAAAGGATCACTTACAGTCATTTGTGTCGAGAGTTAGTGCCAGTCTGTGCATAGTTGCCCCAATTTGTTGTTTCCACTTGTGTTTTAGGGCCTCAATGATCTGTTGATGTTTCTTTAGAGTAATATCAGTTTCCCCTATATGCTGCTCATGTAGCTCTTGCACTTGTTCCTGTAGCATTTTGACTTCACGCTCCAACTGACAGACTCTGTTGCTTAGGGTTTGTATTTCTTCCTTCTATTTAATGACCAATTCCTCAGGCCAAGGGCATGTTGTGTAGAGTGGCCCTACATAGTAAGCTTTTGTTGGGTCACCATTAGGCTTTTTGTAACCAAAGCTAGAGTCAAATGCTCCATCTTCCTCTAAATTTAACATATTGTCACTTGTGTGTCCCTGTAGAAAATGAGTGTCCTCCCCTTCTGGCATAGAAGTACCAACTGCCTACTCTGGTGAGGGCTCTTTTCCTTCAATAGGAGTGTTATCTGTGTTTTCCACCATAGGGTCAAATACTGGAATTAGACCTTCACAATTTTCCATACGCTGAGAAGCTAGAAGTGGGCTACTACTATGTGATAGATTTGGTCCCTTCTCCACGAGATGAGAATGCTCAACTGTGGCCTATTCAGAAGGGAGCCTTCTAGGCTTTTGGATTACTATTTGCTTTTTCTCCAATCATTCTTTTAATTTATGACGCTTTTGCTACCACCATTCCCTCATTATTTTACTATTGTTTTTATGTAGAACATGAGCAAGAATTGTCATGTCTAGTATCCCATCCTCTGTGTTAGGGTCTATTTCCTCTATTCCATTCTCCTGACTGGCAACATCTACTAGTTCTTGCAACTTAGACAGTGGAGTGCCTTGATGTTTCTATTTCCTATTTCTAGCATCTAGGGTTTGGGGAGTGGGAATGTTCTTAGCTTCCTTTTTCTTTACCCAACTCAAGACCTATTTTAGTTTGATTATCAACTAGTTCTTCACTAGGGTGATTGAGGGTTCCTTTTTCTACAAACATAGTCTTTTCCCCTGTAGTATCCTCCTCTTCTACAGACACATCCACACCATCTAGAGTGTTTTCAGTATCATTATTCTGTATGAGGATTTCCCAGGTTAATGGTGATACAACAGCTGCTAACCCGTCAATGATAAGTAACTTAATTAAACCATGATGGGCAAGGGAATTTTTGCTTTGTTTCTAAACCTCCTTACCCATTATTGCAAAGAACAGAACAGGAAATGAGGAACATTTACAAGAGCAGAATGACGGAGATGAGATAGAAGGTGGAAATGATGTGCAAATACAAAATTATACCTTCCGTCACATGTGATGTATTTAATGACATATTTTGCAACCTCATCCCAAGGTTTAGGCAAAGAAGATTGTTTCGTACCTTGTCTATGAACAATTTGAATCCCTTCACCTCTTTGTAGAAACTAATGTCGAATGGGTTTGAGATCTTTGTTACCCTTCGAAGGAAAGTAAGCCTCACCTATTTGGGGCAACCCAAAAACACGGGCAACTGTGTTGACAAAAATTGGAATCGTAACCCCACACAGAGTAACTTCATGACCTTTGAGACCCATGGCAAATTCAAAAGCCAATTGATTGTCATGTCCCTGCAATCTCTTACAGTAAACATGCCACCGATGCTGTCAAAATATTTTGTAGACTTCTTCATGTATCTTTAATTGGGTTATACCAATGGGCTCAAACCAGTAATGTCCAACATCTGCTTCAAACATCCCTAATTGGAACAATGCACCTTGGTATAACATGCCACAACAAAAATGGGCAACTATGCCACCTAGCTGAAACCAACAGTAGGGGGTATGGCCACATCAGCCATTTCAAACCTCAAATTATAATCCACAATGGCAGGTCAATCAAAACCATGGTCACAACAGTGGCATGGAAATCAGCCTTGGCAAAATTCAAATATGAGCAACCACAACAAGCTCTGCCTCAACAACCTACCCTTATTGATAGGGAGACCTAAGGGTTTCGAAAACCTATCTTGACACAACACTTCAAGACCTATGCCATCCCTGGGTTTCCCTACTAATTCAAGTGCTCATAGACATTTTCTACCCCAAAATGTCTAAAACAACCTAAGCAATCTATTACAGAGGTGAAAGACCTATTTGTCTGTTGTTTCCCATACAGACTCTGCTTTCTTGGTGTGAGGTACTCTTCCTTATCCTCACTGCTTCCAAGATTCCCAATCTCGAAGGCTTCTAGCCTTATTGAGCCCGTTATCAGCCCTCCTCTCTGGGTCCAGGGTTCTAATTGCTTGGTGCTCAATTCTTTCTACTCTATTTTTCACCCCTATCTTCTTAGACTGCAACTTGCATACCTAGCCGGGCTATAGCACAACTCGCCTAGGACAAGTTCCTAATGTCTCCCATTGACAATCCAACCACTAACACAAACAGAAACAAAAGAAAGAAGGTCTCTTCTTGATGGCCCTCCATGACTGTACAGGAAAAATGCAGGGACATCAAGACAGAGACATTTTGTACAAACAAAAACAAAAGAACAAAAACAAACTGATTACTCTACTTTAAACTGAGCTATGCAAGAATTCTACAGACAATACACAAATAGATTCAAACTGTCAATGTTCTTATTCTGAGAGTTCTTTCTTTTACATTCAATGTCTATCCTTTTAACTTTTTCCAACATTCGAACCCATTTACAAAGCTAAAAACCAGTTCTTATACTCTTCGTCCTTTTTCTGTTATCGGACAGTTAGGGTTTCTTCCATTCGTATTGCTCCTTCGCATATACATTCGTTTGTATCATACAATACTGAAATATGCATTCGCTTTATCATCAGCAAGATAATCTATTGTCTTATCGACATATACATTTACTTTACCTTCGGTAAGACATTTGCTATCGGTGGTGCCTTCTTATTTCTGGCCGATACCCATCTTCTCCCCGATGAGTCTTCCCTTCACACTTGTCGGTGTGACTTTCAACATCGGCCAACGTTCAACTTCTCTCGCCGATATCCTTAGTCACTCCAATGAGCCTTGGCCCTATCCCGTCGGCCAGACTCTTTCCCATCGGTGACACCTTTAACTTCTCCACCGATGTCATATCTCACACCAATGTGCCTATCATTAACTAGCTGTCGGTAAGACTTCTTACATTGGTCTAACATTCTCTCCATCTCCCGATATGCACCTCACACTGATATGCATTATCTTTTCTTATACTTTGGTGAGACCTACAATCTTTTTATCAGTGGGACACCGGCTATCAACATAACTTTATAAAGCTTCACTGATGAGCTCTCTCACTCTGATGGATCCACTTTGTATATGCATAAATTACTTGATATGTTATCAAATGAACCTACGCTTGCATTAGTCCCACGCCTTCCTAATTTAAAAACAAAAGCATTACACCAAAAATGCGTTATATACATATGGGCTCACTCCAAGCCCCTTGGTGCTCCTGCACCATACTCCCCCTGTGCAGAAGAAGTCAAGTCACCTCCGGTGACAGCAAGGCAAAATCAATGCCCCGCTTCTTGAACTCAGATTCTACAACCCAGGTAGCCTCTGCTTTTGGCAAATTGTTCCATTTGATCAGATGCTCCATGTACACCCCATGTCTGGTCTATTTCTGCACGCAAGAATCTAGAATTTTCTCAGCCTGTGGTTTGAGTGTGGGGGGCAAGGTTACATCACTCATTGTCTGTGCAGTCTCTGAACTAGATCCTTCTGGCACTGGATGAGGACCTTTATAATGTACCAGGTCCTAAACATTGAACACTGGTGAGATTGCCAAGTCTGCTAGCAAATCAATCTTATAGGCATTTTCGCCATACTTGTTCAGAATTCTGCAAGGACCAATCTGTCTCATCTGCAATTTAGTTGGTATTCCTTTATACAACTGGGCTTTGTTCAAATGAACCATGACTAAATCACCAACTTCAAACTAACATCCTTCCTGTGTGCATCTACCCTATCCTTGATTTTCGAAGTCTTCTCCATCAATGTCTTCTGTACCTGTTCATGCATCTCCTTCATAGACTGTGCAAAATCCTCTGCATGACCACTTCTATACTCCATGTCTCCAAGATGTTAGAGTTCACATACACCTCGAGGGTGCATTCCATACACTATCTCAATGGACTTTTGCTAGTAGTCCTATTCACAGTATCATTATAGGCAAATTCTGCCTGATAAATGACCTGATCCCAACTCTGTCCATATTCTTTTGTCAAACACCTTAACATGTTGCCCAATGTCCTGTTCACCACTTCTGTTTGGCCATCTGTCTGTGGATGATATGCTGATCCAAAAGGCAGATTTGTTCCTAGCCTCTGCCATAAAGTTTTCCAGAAATGTCCCATAAACTTAGCATCTCTATCAGACACGATGCTTGCTGGAAGTCCATGAATCCTTATGACCTCTTTAAAAAACAAATGAGCTATATGACTGGCATCATGAGTCACCTTACAGGGAATGAAATGACTCATCTTGCTAAATCTATCAACAACTACAAAAATACTATCAAAACCAGTCTTAGTCTTTGGTAGACCAACTACAAAATCCATGCTTACACAATCCCATGGTCTGGAAGGAATGGGTAATGGTTGATACAGTCCAGCATTTGAAGAAGTTGCCTTGGCCTTCTAACAGATGATACACTGCTCCACATACTTTCTGACATCTTTGTGCATCTTCAGCCAATCGTAGAACCTCTAGACTAACTCCAATGTTTTATTCAGACCAAAATGTCTACTCAAACTGCCATTATGCTTCTCCTGTATGAGATTTTCCCTCATGGATCCTTTTGGTACACACAACTGTCCACCTTTGAACAGCAATCCCTGCTGCAATGTGTAATCTGCAAACTCACTATGAAAGTGATTTTCAAAGTCTTGATAGACCTTGTATGCTTCAGCAAAATCGTCATCCTCTTTGTAGAGGGCTATGAACTCTTCCATCCCCATGCTTCTTAAATGCATCTCTTGTACTGTAAGCAACCTCCTGCTTAAGGCATCTGCTACCTTGTTGAGCTGTCCCTTCTTATGTTTAATGGTGAATGTGTAGGACTATAAATACTTCATCCACTTGACATGTCTATGGCTCAACTTATCTTGTGAGTTCAGAAAACTCAAAGCTTGATTGTCTGTATATACAACAAATTCCTTCGGTAGGAGATAATGCCTCCATTTTCTAAGTGCTTGGACTAGAGCATAGAGTTCCAAGTCATATGAAGAGTATCTGCTCTTTGCATCAATCAGCCTCTCACTGAAAAAGGCTACTGGTTTATTCTCTTGGTTGAGTATTGCACTTATTGCAACATGACTAGCATCACGTTCTAAAGTGAATAACTTATCAAAATTTGGTAGCACTAACACTAGCTGTGTGGCTACTTCTTTCTTCAATAACTCAAAACTCTTATCAGCTGCTTGTGTCCATTGAAACTTTATTTTCATTCCACCTTTTATTGTATCAAGCATGGGTGCACAAATAGCACTGAAATTCCTTATGAACTTTCTATAAAACTGAGCTAAGCCATGAAAACTTCTCACCTTAGTTGCTGCTCTAGGAGTGGGCCAATTCAATATGGCTTCTACCTTTGACTTGTCCATTTTTAGTTCTCCTTTGGACAACACAAAACCAAGGTATACCAATTCCTGCTTCATAAATTCACACTTCTCCAAATGTATGGTTAGTTGCTCATCATGTAACTTTTTCAAAATAGTAATTACATTTTCAAGATGCTCTTCTTTAGTTTGACTAAAAATCAAGATGTCATCTAAATAAACAACTACAATTTTTCCCACATAGTCCTTGAGGACTTCATTCATGAGCCTCATGAATGTGATGGGAGCATTTGATAAACCAAATGGCATACTATTTTCCACTCATCACCTTCCTTGATTCTGATCTGTGTGCATCTACCCTATCCTTGATTTTCTGAGTCTTCTCCATCAATGTCTTCTGTACCTGTTCATGTATCTCCTTCATAGACTGTGCAAAATCCTCTGCATGACCACTTCTATACTCCATGTCTCCAAGATGTCAGAGTTCACATACACCTCGAGGGTGCATTCCATACACTATCTCAAATGGACTTTTGCCAGTAGTCCTGTTCACACTATCATTGTAGGCAAATTCTGCTTGATAAATGACCTGATCCCAACTCTGTCCATATTCTTTTGTCAAACACCTTAACAGGTTGCCCAATGTCCTGTTCACCACTTATGTTTGGCCATCTGTCTATGGATGATATGCTGATCCAAAAGACAGATTTGTTCCTAGCCTCTGCCATAAAGTTTTCCAGAAATGTCCCATAAAATTAGCATCTCTATCAGACACAATGCTTGCTGGAAGTCCATGAATCCTTATGACCTATTTGAAAAACAAATGAGCTATATGACTGGCATCATGAGTCACCTTACAGGGAATGAAATGACTCATCTTGCTAAATCTATCAACAACTACAAAAATACTATCAAAACCAGTCTTAGTCTTTGGTAGACCAACTACAAAATCCATGCTTACACAATCCCATGGTCTGGAAGGAATGGGTAATGGTTGATACAGTCTAGCATTTGAAGAAGTTTCCTTGGCCTTTTGACAGATGATACACTGCTCCACATACTTTCTGACATCTTTGTGCATCTTCGGCCAATAGTAGAACCTCTGGACTAACTCCAATGTTTTATTCAGACCAAAATGTCTGCTCAAACTGCCATTATGCTTCTCCTGTATGAGATTTTCCCTCATGGATCCTTTTGGTACACACAACTGTCCACCTTTGAACAGCAATCCCTGTTGTAATGTGTAATCTGCAAACTCACTATGAAAGTGATTTTCAAAGTCTTGACAGACCTTGTATGCTTCAGCAAAATCGTCATCCTCTTTGTAGAGGGCTATGAACTCTTCCATCCCTATGCTTCTTAAATGCATCTCTTGTACTGTAAGCAACCTCCTGCTTAAGGCATCTGCTACCTTGTTGAGCTGTCCCTTCTTATGTTTAATTGTGAATGTGTAGGATTGTAAATACTCCATCCACTTGACATGTCTATGGCTCAACTTATCTTGTGAGTTCAGAAAACTCAAAGCTTGATTGTTTGTATATACAACAAATTCCTTCGGTAGGAGATAATGCCTTCATTTTCTAAGTGCTTGGACTAGAGCATAGAGCTCCAAGTCATATGAAGAGTATCTGCTCTTTGCTTCATTCAGCCTCTCACTGAAAAAGGCTACTGGTCTATTCTCTTGGTTGAGTACTGCACCTATTGCAACATGACTAGCATCACATTCTAAAGTGAATAACTTATCAAAATTTGGTAGCACTAACACTGGCTATGTGGCTGCTTCTTTCTTCAATAACTCAAAACTCTTATCAGCCACTTGTGTCCATTGAAACTTTGTTTTCATTCCACCTTTTATTGTATCAAGCATGGGTGCACAAATAGCACTGAAATTCCTTATGAACTTTCTATAAAACTGAGCTAAGCCATGAAAACTTCTCACCTTAGTTGCTGCTCTAGGAGTGGGCCAATTCAATATGGCTTCTACCTTTGACTTGTCCATTTTCAGTTCTCCTTTGGACAACACAAAACCAAGGTATACCAATTCCTACTTCATAAATTCACACTTCTCCAAATTTATGGTTAGTTGTTCATCATGTAACTTTTTCAAAACAGTAATTACATGTTCAAAATGCTCTTCTTTAGTTTGACTAAAAATCAAGATGTCATCTAAATAAACAACTACAAATTTTCCCACATAGTCCTTGAGGACTTCATTCATGAGCCTCATGAATGTTCTGGGAGCATTTGATAAACCAAATGGCATAACAAACCATTCATACAGTCCTTTTGTGGTTTTAAAGGCTGTTTTCCACTCATCACCTTCCTTGATTTTGATCTGGTGGTAACCACTTTTCAGGTCTATCTTGGTGAAATACTTAGCTCCTCCTAAACAGTCCATAAGATCTTCAATCCTGGGAATTGGAAACTGATACCTTATGGTGATCTTATTGATAGCTCTGGAGTCTGTGCACAATCTCCATGTTGCTCCTTTCTTTGGTGCCAATACTGTAGGCACTGCACAAAGACTTATGCTTTTTCTAACCAATCCTTGGTCAAGTAACTCTTGCACTTGTCTGGCTATTTCCTTATGTTGTTCTGGAGCCATCTTGTAAGGAGCTTTGTTAGGTAAAGATGCTCTTGGAATCAGATCTATCTGATGGCTTATAGTTCTTTGTGGAGGTAGTGTTGCTGGTGTTCCATCCCTAATTATGTCCTTATACTGTTCCAGTATAGTTTGTACCTCTTTTGGGATCACTACCTTTTTGTCTTTCTGCTCTTCCTTAGGCTTTACTATGATAGCATAGCCAATACCATCCTCCTTAAGAGTGTTCAAAAACTCTTTACCACTCACAATTAAGACGCTAGGACTTTTTGTCTTATTTTCTTCTTCATCTTCCAATGACTGAATTTTATAGGTGACACCATCTTTTTGAAAAGAATATGCATTCTTCTCAGCATCATGTATGGCCTTCCGGTCATACTGCCATGGTCTGTCCAATAAGAGATGACATGCATCCATGGGTAGGATATCACAGAGTACCTTGTCTTTGTATCCACCTATACCAAACTCTACCCAAGTTTGCTCATTGACTATCACATGCTGACCTTTATTTAACCATGTGACTCTATATGGATTTGAATGAGGTATTCTTTGCAAATTTAATTTTCTAACTACTTCATCTAACACTATGTTATTAGTAGACCCTGAGTCAATGATTACTTGACATACCTTATTCACAATCTTGCATCTGATTTTGAATAAAGCTCTCCTTTGGCTTGGTTCAGCTTTCACTGGTTCTTTGATCAAAGTCCTCCTTACCATGATGTTCTCTCCCACTTCTGAGGCTAGACTGACTTCAGGTGATTTGCTACTTGAAGCATCATCTTGTACATGATGATTTCTTTTATCAACTCCTTGAGAAGAAGGTGTGCCCTTATCAGGACACCTATATGCTGGATGGCCTAATTGTCCACAATTGTAGAATTTCATAGTGGTAAAGTAGGATCCTCTGCCTGATCCTCCTGATCTTCCTCTGTTAGATCCCCTTCCTCGGTAGTTTCCTCTACTACTAGTCTCCCCACTCTACTCTGTGAGTTTGGATTCTCCTTGGGGTCTTTGATCAGTATTCCTACCACCATAATTTCCTCTTCCTCTGTTGTCTCTACCTCTTCCTCTTGATCTGCTATTTGATTCTTGTTTCTTCTTGCCCTTCTCCTCTACCTTGAGTGCTAGCTGATAGCTTTGATGTACTGTTGTAGGGCTGAACAAGCTGATTTCCTCTTGAATACTCCACCTCAAACCATTTAGGTATCTTGCTACCTTTACATTTTCATCTTCCATCACCTTAGACCTCATGCATAGTTTTTGAAATTCCTCAGTGTATGCATTGACATCTAATTCTCTTTGTCTCAAATTCTGTCTTTTCTTGTGCAACTGAACTTCATAATCCCCAGGCATGTAGACTTCTTTGATTTTAGCCACCATACCTTTCCAAGAAGCTATAGGTTTCTTGCCTTATTTTTCTCTTTCTGTTTGAACAAATTTCCACCATGTCAAGGCAGCTCCTCTGAGTTTGGATTTAGCCACCTTCACCTTTTGTGCTTCACTCACTCCATCACATTCAAAGTGATTTTCTAAACCTTCTATCCATTCCATAACCAAATCAGGTTCCATCTTTCCACTAAAAAGAGGAACTCCTTCCAATGACTTGCAGCTCATGGCTTTCAAGGCCTTCAAGAAAGGTTCTTCTTCCATCTTAGGATCAGGTGTGGGCTCTTCATCTTCTATAGACACACCTTTTTCCTTACCTTCAAAATCTTTCATTTTCTGACTGACTTCTTCAGTCTTTATTATCATGGCACCTAGTTTACTTTCCATTTCTACTAATCTTCCTGTAGGAACCTATTCTCCTCTTCTTGTTCATCAACCTTCTTTGTCAATTCTGCATTAGTCACCATCTTCTTGGATGAACCTACAGACTCACTTGAACTCGGTGATGACATACAACTTCTTCTATTCCAATCTAGGAATAGCCCAAATCTTTAACTTGCTCTGATACCAATTTGATAGGGAGACCTAAGGGTTTCAAAAACCTATCTTGACACAACAATTCAAGACCTATGCCATCCCTGGGTTTCCCTACCAATTCAAGTGCTCATAGACATTTTCTACCCCAAAATGTCTAAAACAACCTAAGCAATTTATTACAGAGGTGAAAGACCTATTTGTCTGTTGTTTCCCATACAAACTCTGCTTTCTTGGTGTGAGGTACTCTTCCTTATCCTCACTACTTCCAAGATTCCCAATCTCCAAGGCTTCTAGCCTTCTTGATCCCGTTATCAGCCCTCCTCTCTGGGTCCAAGGTTCTGATTGCTTGGTGCTCAATTCTTTCTACTCTATTTTTCACCCCTCTCTTCTTAGACTACAACTTGCATACCTAGCTGGGCTATAACACAGCTCGCCTAAGACAAGTTGCTAATGTCTCTCATTGATAATCCAACCACTAACACAAACAGAAACAAAAGAAAGAAGGTCTCTGCTTGATGGCCCTCCATGACTGTATAGGAAAAATGCAGGGACATCAAGACAGAGACATTTTGTACAAACAGAAACAAACTGATTACTCTACTTTAAACCGAGCTATGCAAGAATTCTACAATGCACAAATAGATTCAAACCGTCAATGTTCTTATTCTGAGAGTTCTTTCTTTTACATTCAATGTCTATCCTTTTAACTTTTTCCAACATTCGAACCCATTTACAGAGCCAAAAACCAGTTCTTATACTCTTCGTCCTTTTTTCTGTTATCAGATAGTTAGGGTGTCTTCCATTCGTATTGCTCCTTCGCATATACATTCATTTGTATCATACAATACTAAAATATGCATTCACTTTATCATCGGCAAGATAATCTATTGTCTTATCGACATATACATTTGCTTTACCTTCGGTAAGACATTTGCTATCGGTGGTGCCTTCTTATTTCTAGCCGATACCCATCTTCTCCCCGATGAGTCTTCCCTTCACACTTGTCGGTGTGACTTTCAACATCGGCCAACGTTCAACTTCTCCTGCCAATATCCTTAGTCGCTCCGATGAGCCTTGGCCCTATCCCGTCGGCCAGACTCTTTCCCATCGGTGACACCTTTAACTTCTCCACCGATGTCATATCTCACACCGATGTGCCTATCATTAACTAGCCATCGGTAAGACTTCTTACATCGGCCTAACATTCTCTCCATCTCCCAATATACACCTCACACTGATATGCATTATATTTTCTTATACTTTGGTGAGACCTACAATCTTTTTATCAGTGGGACACCGGCTATCAACATAACTTCATAAAGCTTCGTCGATGAGCTCTCTCACTCTGATGGATCCACTTTGTATATGCATAAATTACTTGATATGTTATCAAATGAACCTACGCTTGCATCAGTCCCGTGCCTTCCTAATTTAAAAACAAAAGCATTACACCAAAAATGCGTTATATACATATGGGCTCACTCCAAGCCCCTTGGTGCTCCTGCACCACTTATGCCAAATGTAGCTTCACCCACTCCTGTTCCACCTAGAGCCACTCAATTGCCAGCACAACCTACACCTAATCCTAACAACAAGCATGTTCAATGGGCTTATACTGATGAAGCCATACAACACCCAACCTATATGGTTGAGGTTAGTGATGTGCACCTGCGCTCAAGACAAATGCTTGCTAGACCTTCATCTCCACTTATCATAGAACTTGTTGATGAGGAACCAACCTTTGTCACTGACAATTATTTGAATAACCAACATAGCCCTCCTTAGCAAACCCCTCCATAGGAAGAAACCATTACCAAGATCCCTTCATTTCCAAAGAGATTAAACATGCAAGCACTACCTCCATCTGAACCTGACTTTGATTTTATTGGGCAATTGAAAAGTGTCTATGTAAAAATTCCCCTAATCCAAGCTATCAAAGATGTACCCATATATACCAAGTCTATAAGGGAACTATACCTTAAGAAACTAGGAAGAAAGAGAAAAGATCCTTAGACAGTACATGCTATAGGACAACTTGCTAATATCATGTTAGGTAACTTGGTTGTCCCAAAATATGCAGATCCTAGAAGTCTTGTAGTGGATGTGAACATAAATGGTACCCTTATCAAAAACACTTTGATTCACTTGAGTGCATCCATAGATGTAATGACAAAGGAAACAATGAATAATCTTTAGTTGGTTAACCTAAGACCTACTCCAACAGTCTTACAATTGGTAGATAGGTCAACAGTCAAACTTGAGGGGGTCATTGAAGATCTTGTGATTATATTAGATTCATGGGAATACCCTGCAGATTTTATGGTCTTGCAGCCCAAGGTCAACTTAGGAGGATACCCACTCATCCTAGGGATACCTTGGTT
The DNA here is from genome assembly GCA_027924645.1 of Cunninghamia lanceolata. Taxonomy (NCBI): domain Eukaryota; kingdom Viridiplantae; phylum Streptophyta; class Pinopsida; order Cupressales; family Cupressaceae; genus Cunninghamia; species Cunninghamia lanceolata. Next base: position 4,173,733 of record BSBN01000918.1, on the reverse strand, counting down.
GGCAACAATAGATGTCTTCATAAGATGCAGGTCTAAGAATATGATAATTTCCAATGAGAATATAACAAAGAAATTGGTCCTTTATCCCCCAGCACAACCTTTTGCTAACATGGAGCAAACTATATGGCCAAACCTAGAGGATACCAACTAATATTCTCTTCAGACATTAATGACAATTGAATGCAACCCATTATTGAATATCCAAGATGAAAATGAAGTGCTTTCCAATGTAATACAAAACAATTATGGAAGGGAAACGTAGCAAGACCCATGCCTGGTATGCCTGACTTGCCCACTGCACAATATCCTACCTTCAATCAATACACAAGCCCATGCTTCCACTACCAACATGTTTCATCATCTAATGTCCCATAGTTGTAGCCTCGATTTATCAAGACTGGATATTGCCTCTGTCATGGCTTTTGCAACACCGGTTGACATTACACCAGGTAGGACACTTAATATCAATAGTTAATTAATAGTTGTTTAAAAGTCTGAACTGGTAAAAATGATGCAAACTCACAAGACAACATTTGCATGGGACTATCATGATATGAAGGGAATAGAACCTAACCTTTGCATGCATGGGATATACATCAATGAGGGATGTAGGTCAGTTAGGCAGCCTTAGAGGAGAACGAACCCTGTTGTGAGAGACATAGTGAAGAATGAATTGCAAAAACTACTGGATGCAGGATTCATATATCCCATATCAGATAGCCAATGGGTATCCCCACTAGTCATAGTACCAAAGAAAGGAGGTAAGTGGCGAGTTTGTGTAGACTATAGAGAATTGAATATTGCCACTAGGAAAGATCACTTCCCTGTTCCTTTCATTGCCCAGGTATTAGACTCCTCAGTTGGGAAGAAGTATTTTTCTTTCCTTGATGGATTCAGTGGTTATAACCAAATCAAAATAGCCCCTGAGGACTAGGATAAGACCACATTTGCATGCCCATGGGGGACCTATGCCTATTCAGTCCTTCCATTTGGACTCTGCAATGCACCTGCAACATTTCAGAGGGTTGTTTTAAGCATCTTTTCTGACCTTGCCCATGATTGTATGGAAGTATATATGAATGATTTTACCACTCATGGAGATTCTTATGAAGAGGCACTGAAAAACCTTGAAAAAGTACTCCAGAGATGTCAAGATCATAACCTATCTCTTAGTCATGAAAAATGTTTCATGGTGATGCAAGAGGGAGTAGTGCTTGGCCACTTTGTGTCCAAGGCATTCAAGTGGATCCAAACAAAATTGAAATCATTTCAACATTGCCTATTCCTCAAAAACAAAAAGATGTTAGAAGCTTTCTTAGCCATGCAAGGTACTATAGAAGATTCATAAAGGATTTCAGTAAGATAGTTGCTCCCTTGTTTGTTTTACTCTCTAAAGATGTGGAATTTAATTGGACAACTGACTGTCAGGCATCCTTTGAAAGTCTCAAAGAGTCATTAACAATGACACTTGTACTCAGAGGACCTAATTAGGTAGTCCATTTCCATATCCATACAGATGCCTCTGACTTTGTTGTAGGGGTTGTGTTAGGACAGAAGGAAGGAAATTTAGAATATGCAATTTACTACATTGGTAAGAATCTACAAGGTGTTGAACTTAACTATATTGTCATTGAGAAATAAATGTTTTTGATTAAGATAAGCTGCTAACCCAAGAATAGAACCCGATAACAAAGCCAAAAGGCAGCAAAATAGGCCGAAGGCCACCAACAGTCGACAAATAGCTGACCAACAGTTAACCAAAAAACATTAACAAAACATATAACGAGTTTAAAACAAGTCTGATAAAAGCATAAAACATTAACCAGCTAACTAAGCAAGGTCTTGCAATCATCAGTTAACATATTAAAAGGATTTTTTTGGTCCTCCATCAGCGAATCCACATTGTTCGTACGGTCCACCTGTAGAGCAACAAAGACATCAGCAGCCTTGAGGGAGGTCTTCAGCACCATCTGGATCATCTTCTTCACCGTCTTCCATGACAGCCAGACGGGACTTAACTTCGGCCAACTCCGCTTCTAGTTTCCTGTAATCCATGTCTCTCCTTGTACTCATAACCTCCATATCTGGGGTCTCCTGTACTTCAGTTTCTTCCTCATTGGTGTCATAGAAAGATTTGTTCATTGACACAAAGTGACTCGCGCCCTCCTGATCCTTCTTGGGAGTAGTCTTGATTCCCTTCATTTCCACCTCCCACCCAATATCTTCACCCTTAGACACAATCCACTAATTTAATTCCCTGAGAAGGGCCTCCCTCCAGCTAAGAAGATCTTCTCGAGGAAGGCCTTCTAAGTTTACCATCTTTACCCAAGGCAATTTCATTAGCAGTTACCACCTAATCTTTCCCCAAGGTCCCCTGTTTTTTGCTAGAATCTTCAACTTCTTTCTTTTCATTCCCATCGTTGCATCTCTTTTTGGTAGTTTTACTCTTTGCAAGGCTACCACCTTTACATTTTTTACTCTCCTACACCAGGAACTTACCTTTCAGATTACACAGGCCTTCCGCAACGCCAGCATGGGATTTATCATGGGGGGATTCAAAGTTTTGGGCCTGGCTGCGGCTACCCGAAAAGGAGGTGGCCTTAGACATTGGTAGGCTGGACAAAGGTCCCGAGGGGCCACTTAAAGGCTAGTAGAATGGGGAGGTAGGCTGGGAATCCCTCGGGGTGGAAGTCTTAGCAAGTCTCATGCTTAAGGGAATTCTGTCCTCAGAGTCATCATTTGAGCTTTCCTCGACTGAGTTGGTAACAAGGGGTTTAGCAGGATTCAGGGCTAGATGATAATGATACAGGCAGAAAATAAGTCCTTGATGCAAGGGCACCGAAATTGCCTTGGGGTTTTCTTCATGAACTTTCTTATAATGTAGGACAGAGGTTTCAAGGCTAGACAACAAGAAAGAGGGGAAATTCATCAGCGCCTTATGATGAAAGCGGTTTAAAAAGGTGAAATGGTAATGGTAAAACACTCTATACCTACCCTCGAGAGTGAAATACTTCATAATAAGGAAACATACCTGGTTCCAAGGCTCAACCAGGCTCTCCCTCTCAAAGCCACCTTGCAGCTTGACTTGTTTCTCCCCCTCCTTGTAGAACAACTTTAAACCCTCCATATCCTGGATGTGGGTCTATTTTTTAAGTCTATTTCCTTTGCACAACAAACCAGTCGCAACAGCTATCGAGTCCTCAGAAACAACGAAATTAACACCTCTGATTTCCACTGAACACTTCCCATCCCAAGACTCGGCAAACTGGGTCAACAAATTTTCATCGTAGCCATTCAGGGACTCCATGAAAGCCGTAATACCTCCTTCGTAAGCAATTCTCCACACTTGCTAATCTTCCTTGAAAACATTACAGTTCATGGGTTTTGTCCTCACCTTATCACCCCCCATAATCTTAACCCTCCAGGTCACAAAGCCAATAACTCCGCCACACACAAGAACAACACTCCTTCTGTGAAAATAACTGCAAAGAGTAGGGAGGAGACAAGAGAAATATCTAAAAGTGTAGAATAAAAGAAACTTAAGTTTCTTTAACATTATTTGCACATCCCTCCAAATCCTGATGGCGTTCAAGTCATTAATGTTATCAAGTCCTGGCTCGTGTGAGCTGCTCAAAACTAGCCCATTTCGTGCAGGTTGACAAGACTTATTCCATATATTCATCCACCACCCACTATTAGAATTGATTGTCTCAATGTGCACAAAATATTTAGTTTGCCACATTATATTTAAAAAGTGAGTAGGATCTCTACTACTGTCCTTCATGCCACATCTTCCCATGATGACAGGGAGGCACGCCACAACACTAGACCTATCACTAGGATTCATCATTTCGCCTATCATGGGAGTTAGGGGTCTCCTTTTGTATACAGTCAATGATGGAAATAGGCAAATTGTTTAGCTTCTGCCAACATCTTAGGGGATGAATATTAATCCCTAAGTTAGCCATTAGGTCAACAGCTTTATTTCCTTCCCTGTAGGTGTGGATCAAAACATTATCTTCAAACTTTAGAAGAAGACTCTTTATATCCTTGATGACATCCTTTAACTGCCAACCAACACTTCCTTTCCCTTTAACAGCTTCCAAAACCACCATTGAGTCACCTTCCACAATTAAGTTTTTTTATTCCTATAGCCAAGGCAATCTTAAAACCCCAAAGGAGGGCCATTGCTTCAGCAGTATTATTAGTATTTTCCCCAATACTCCTAGTAAAAGCAGCCATCAGAAAGCCTTTCTCCAACCTTATAATGCCTCCACCACTAGCTAACCCTGGGTTGCCTTTGGAAGCACCGTCAAAGTTGAGTTTTGACCAGCCACATGGGGGAGGTACCCAAAAGGTGCTAGCTCTCGCCTTTTTCTTTTTGTCATCCACTCTGCAAATGCTTGTAGGAATTGTCCATTGTTTGATTATGTTGATTTCTTTAGCATTGGGGGGGGGGGGGGGGGGGGGGTCAATAGATTTTATGGAGCTATTACTGATGTTATCTTGCAGCAGTCGAATAGTCGAACCGAAAACTTCATTAGGATTCCTGAATTTTTCTCTAAAGAGTCTATTATTTCTTTCCTTCCATAGACACCAAGACAAAATAGGGGGGTCTGTTTCCATATTTCATGACAAACCGGATTTCAAAAGGGGGGAATCCAGCCTCTAACCAGGTCCTCCAAGTTACCAATACTGCACCAAGGGATGTCCAAGAAATTCAGGGCCATACCCCAAACCTCCCAAGCAAAATCACAATGTACGAAGATATGGGAGGCAGACTCTTCTTCCTTCATGCAAAGAACACATCTATTTAGGATTTGGAATCCCCTTAATTAGATATTATCAATGGTGAGGATTTTGTTTTGGATAGCCACCCACCAAAAATGATTCATTTTTGGCACAAGGTTATGGTTCCAAATGCTCTTCCATAAATTATCACTATCTTGAGGGATGGATAGGTTATAGGCAGATTTCATAGTTAACCTTCCAATCTTATCTTTCCACCACACCAATCTATCATTATGCGAATAGAGGGGGATTCTGCATCCTTTTAGGAGCAGGTGTATTTCTTCAGCAACATTACTTAGGTCAGCATCACTTTGACAGCACTCTGACAATCGAACCCATTCTCCATAGCCAGGTAGGAAGTAGTCTTTCACCCAGACACCAATGTGGTTAACAACAAGTTTCATCAAATGCTGAATGTTTTGGCGTTTGCTTAGGGGTCCACCATTGATCCAAGTATCCTCCCAAAATATTATGGTTTCCCCATCCCCCAATTTCCATTTGCTGCCTTTCAGGAGCAAATTTCTACATTTCATGACATTATTCCAGATAACCAAGCCTCTAGGAAAATCAGGAGAAAGAAGAATGTCTTTCAGGTTTGAATTTCCCATATACTTAGCTTTCATGATTCTGCCCCAATCCTTCCCCCTAGCAATGAGATTCCAGCCTATTTTGGTTATGAGTGTTTTATTGAGCAAGTTCAATTTTCTTAGGCCTAAGCCTCCTTGCCCTTTAGGCTTACAGACTTTGTCTCAGGCGACAAGGGCCAGTCTTTTTTGTCTTCTATTCCTGTCCAAAAGAAAGTTCTTTGTATCTTCTCAAGTCTCTCAGTTAGGTATTTAGGCATTTTGAACAGAGATAGAAAATACATAGGAATCCTTGTAGAGAAGATTTGAGGAGCTAAAACTTACCGACCTGACTCAGAAGTTTGTCTTTCCATCCTGCAAGTTTTCTCTGAGTCCTTTCCATTATGGAGATCTAGTACTCCGGGGAGGCATCCCTATCAGAGAAAGGTAGACCAAGATAAATCCTGGGAAGGAGCCTGCCGCACATCCCAGGATACTTATGATTTTTTGTTGTAAATCCATCAGGGTGTTGAAGAAGTAGATATGACTCTTATCAAAGTTTATACATTGGCCAGCTGAAATGGCATACTCCTGTAGCACTTTTTTCCAATAAATGTTAGTTGTTATCTATGCAATCAATAAGTTCAGACATTATATCATTGGGTATCATGTTTTTATTCATACTGACCATGCAACAATAAGGTATTTGATGAACAAACTGGTGGTAAGTGGCAGATTAGTTAGGTGGCTATTGCTACTTCAGGAATTTTATATCACCATTGTAGACAAGCCTGGGAAGGCCAATGTTGTTGTTGATTTCCTCTCTAGGCTATCTACTTGTAATGAGGATCCAATTATTGATGATTCATTTCTCGATAAGCACTTATTTGCACTAACTGTACAAACTCCTTGGTATGCAGATATAGCAAATTATCTAGTTGCAGGGAAAACACCTCCACATCTCTCACCAGGGGAGAGGCTCCACCTAGTTGAACACAACTTTCCCTATTCTTGGGTTGTTGGTTACCTCTTCTACACAGGCCCTGATCATATCATGAGAAGATGTATTCGAGAAGATGGAGTATATGACATTCTCAAGGCATTGCATGATGAACCCTATGGAGGACACTTTGTAGCTAAGAGAACAATAGTTAAGATCTTAAATACTAGATACTATTGGCCAACTCTGCACAAAGATATGTACACCTCTCTATAGAAGAAGATGTGATCACTGTCAACGGATGGGTAGACCTACAAGAAGTGATGAGATGCCCTTGCAACCATAATTAGTGGTCACATCATTTGACAAATGGGGCATTGGTTTTATTAGGCCCATTTGTCCTCCATCCAATATAAAGAATATATATTGGTTTGCATTGATTACTTAACAAAATGGGTGGAGGTGAAAGCTTTCACAATGGCCAGAGATAGTAAAATTGCCACATTCCTATATGAAGAAATATTTACAAGGTATGGAGTCCCAAAGGAAATAGTCATAGATTAGGGACCACAGTTTACATCAGCCCTAATTGCTAGTCTCATTCAGGAATATGAAATCAGACATAAGAAGTCCACTCCCTATCATCCACAATCAAATGGCTAGCTTGATGAGGTCACAAATAGGGAAATTGAGGCAATATTAACAAAGATAGTTACATTACATAGAAAAGATTAGGTAGTAATACTCTCAGAAGCAGTTCGGGCATATAGAACTACATGGAAGACAACAACATGGTATACACCCTATGAACTGGTTTATGGTAAAAAGGTTGTCCTTTCTATTGAGTTTGAATACCAAACATTGAGAACTGCCATTCAACTTGGGATGGACCTATCAAAAACTCAAAGAGAAAGGTTACACTAGCTTTATGCCTTGGAGGAGTTAAGGATGGAAGCAGTCCATCACAATGAAATAATCCAAAAATAGAGAGTCAAATGGCATGACCAGTACATCAAAACCAAAGGCTTTTAGGCAAGTGATTGGGCCCTGCTCTATGACTCTAGGTGTAAACCATAAAGGCAAATTACAGATCAAATGGCTATGTCCTTATGAGATCAAGGAAGTTTTTTCCCAATGGTGTAGTTTAACTGACCACAATTGATCTAGTAAGATCTTCACTGATGGTTAATGGACACCGATTGAAATTACATAAGAAGCCATTGGATAAAGCCACCTTCCTCCAACAATTAAGAGAAGATATGGGTACCTAAGTTTCACAACAATCTACACCAGAGGAAGCAAGCATATCACTCTCAGATGCTCCTATCACTCTAACAACAGATCAAGCCACTAGCTTGATTGCATAACTTCCTCAGGTATGATTTCTATAAACCTTGTAAATAAATAAAACATAAAAAATATATTAAAAAAAATAAAATTAAAATCAAAATAAAAAACAAACACATGATTCACCACATTTAGGGTCCATCCAATCAACTCCTATATAGTAGAAGATGACTCTTGCCTATGACCTTGTTTAAGGGACCTGTTGCCAAAGACTTTCTACAGCATTAAGGGACTTGTACAATTACACCTACAACAACTACAATGGTCATCATTTCTAGGGACCTGTAGCCATTGCACCCGCAGTCAAAGCACATGGGCCTTGTTCACATCATGTTTCTAATTGCGTGGATGCAACCACACTGACCTACAACACCTTTTCTCACGGCATCTGCATGCTGCTATTTTCTATTATACAATGTACCTTCCAACTATGTGTCACAATGCTAACACACATTCCATCCTCACACTTCTTCAAAGTCAAATTCATTTGATTCACTTCGGTGCTTTCTTCAAACACATCAATTCCAATCGCCATGTAATCATCTTCCCATGCAACATTTCCAAGTTCGACATCACTCCATAGGTATTTATCTCACTACTACTTTAATTAACATTTAATACTACTTATTTTATGGCATTCTAACTTCACCAATCATTATTTTCAACTATTGTGACCAATTCAAATTACTTTTAAAACTCTCTTCCATACTCTAAACCTGTCATCTCATTTGAGGACAAATGACACCTTAGTTGGAGAGAATTCCATATGCAGGAATTATCTGTGCCGCATAACATACAATCTAGCAGATAGTGACTGGTAAAAGCATTTGCTGAAGAACAAGGGATTGAATTGAGGGAATCGAGTTTGTAGAGTGGAATTGGGTTCAGTAACAGAGTTTCATAGAATATCACGATGGGTGGAGAACTGATTAGGAGAGAGCCTACCATCCACATGACATTATTGTCTGACAAAGGTTGCATGGCTATCTTTTAGCAAGCAGGGTGGTTGGATTATTTTCTCAAGCTGACAGAGTATAGTGAAGCCATGACCTAGCAATTTGTGAGAACGTTTCAAAATAATGAAGCTACAATCAGAGGCTTGCGAGATGATGCCTCTATAGCTTCCATTGCTGAGGTAACAGGGCTACGGTCAGCTAAAGAAGAGTTCCCTGTAAGATTCGACGCCATTCCAGCAAGGGCTGAATTTAGTCAGCCAGGAGAAAGAATGGAATCTACATCTCAAGGTAACAAATGAGTCTCTTTACCTTGATTATGGGCTTTTGTTGGTACCTATATTATTAGATATCTTACATGTGATGGGTAGCAATCTTTGCTTTACACTATGCATTTGAAACTTTTAAGCCATCTTTGTCACAAGAGGGTAGTAAATGTTCCAAATTTCTTGTTTTATTTGTTAAAAAGAATGTCTGCTGAGTATAGAAGGAAAAGTAATCAGTCTTCATTGTCTCATGATGGCCTGGTTGTGCTATTAATAAAAAGGAGTTTATCTATTCAATGCCCTGACATTTCTTGGGAATTTTTCTTGAAATTAATTATATTGATGAAGTACCTTTGAGGGTTGAACCAGAAAGGGAAGAAGAGGAAGCACCTACAACCTCTTCCCAACTAGAAGCTTCACCTACCCACTGCCATGCAACCACTGAGGAGCATCTAGCTCTAAGTCCTGGTAACCATATAAGTGAACCTGCAAGGTCTCCCAAACCCGCAACTTCACTAGTGTCAACCCCCTTGCTAGAGCATTCACCTCGCAGACTTCTAGCTGTACAAAGCAAGATGCAAAGCGAAAACTAAAGCCTAGAGCTACCAGTTCACCACCCGCAACACCTAAAACTGCCCAAAATATTCATTCTACCTCAAAGCCCACAAAGAAAATAAAAGCATCCTCTTCTTCATCCAGACCCAAAAAGAAACAAAAGATAACCACTTAATCACATAGGTGCTCAAATTATCTGACGGAGTAAAAAATTTCAGGAGGGAAAACCACTTTTGGACATAAGAATGTGGTTGATGTGCACACTAATACATATTCGAAAATAGAGCATCTATTTGTTGATAGGGAAAAGAGAAATATAGCCCAAACACTTATCTTAGAGTCTGACACAGAGTCAGAGGTGGAGGATTTATATACAGCTAGGAAATGACATCAACCTCCCCCTAATACTAAAAATCCATACTTGTCAGCCTCTCCAGATGAAATTCAAGAAAAGGAATTGTTGTTGGATTTTGAGGATACAACATAGGAAAAGAAGGATGAACTGCAGGTAGCCCTGCAGAAAATTGTAGAATTGGAAAAATAGTTGAAGGATTACTAACAAAAGGAAACAAGGTTAAATGAAAGACTGAGAGGTTGGAGGATCATTTTGCATGTTTACCAGCAAAAGGGAACAGGACTAGACCATTTGGCCCAATTAGCCATTATACAAATTAATAGAAGGAATCTAGAGCCTATGCAACAAGAAGAACCTGCCCCATAAACCTTGTTAACAGTTACCTTGCAGTTGTGGAATAAGATAGATGAAATGGTGAAAGAACAAGATGAATTGAAGGAGAAGCATAACAAATAGATAGATGTTAAGAATACAGAAATAAAGAGACTGAAATTCAAAATTAATAGGATGGCCGATATGACTGTCTAGTTGATGAGATGTTGACCACCTGCAATGGTGTATGCCCTCTATCTGAAGGAACAATGTTTAAGTTTTCAATTTAGCCAGCTTTATAGTGATGCCCATATTTCACTTTTTACACTTGCTTTATTTTTAACAGCCTACCAACAAGCTACCCTTAAGATGCAGAATCAATTGTGTCAATTCTATCTGCATGATTTAACGATTCCATATGACACCTCTGGAATCCCTAGTTATTATTGGGCGATGTGCAATTGAAGGCCTTAGCATCATTCATCTATAATGAGTATAAAAGAGGGATTCTACAACAACAGTATAATGAGAGAGAGAGAGAGAGAGAGAGAGAGAGAGAGAGAGAGAGAGAGAGAGAGAGAGAGAGAGAGAGAGAGAGAGAGAGAGAGAGAGGAGAGAGAGGAGAGAGAGAGAGAGAGGAGAGAGAGAGAGAGAGAGAGGAGAGAGAGAGAGAGAGAGAGAGAGAGAGAGAGAGAGAGAGGAGAGAGAGAGAGAGAGAGAGGGAGAGAGAGAGAGAGAGAGAGAGAGAGAGAGAGAGAGAGAGAGAGAGAGAGAGAGAGAGAGAGAGAGAGAGAGAGAGAAATCACCCCCTCTCAAAATCAAGGCAGAGACCCCAGATCCCAGTAAGATAGTGGTGGAATGGATTGATCTAATTGAACATCCTGAGGTGGAAACAAAACTCTTGGAGTATTGAGCAATGGATTACAAGAAATTCAGGGAATTAGCTGAGGGGATTAGTAAGGAGGCTTTGGTTTTTCACAGGGTAGGTGGAAAGAGTTGACACCAACATTACAAAGGAAAGAGCCTCATTTAGTGTTCAACCTCTTAGCAATAATCAATAGGGCACATAAATATATCAGATCAACCAATGAACATGGAATTACTTGGCTACCTTTGGTGTTCCATCCTCCCCTGCTTCTTTACCAATTCCACATTGGTTGGAATAGAGGACAAACCAAGCAGCAAAATGGGCTAGGTGGAACAAGTTGGCAGAGTAGAAGGGTTCGTATCTCAAATAGGATAGAGGAGTGAAGAACCTACATATTATAGGGAGATAGCTCTTCAATATAATCAAAGACCTTTGTTGCTGGAGGACCATCAACATGTTTAGTTGGGGTGTGTGATGAGGCTATGTTTTGTCCTATTTCTCTTGCTTTAAGTTCATGCTTTTCAAAGACATTCCCAGACTTTTATATATATTGACTATACCTATAATCATCCTTAAGACATTGAAAGAATTAAGATTGGTATATAATATGTTGATAAATGATTGTGTGTGAACTGATGATTGCTCATGAAATATGATAGTACTTTCTATTAATTTCAGTAGTTGTGATGTATAGATATCATGTGATGGACTAACCTCCATGTAGCAAGAACTTGTCTACATTTCATGAAGACCACCTATCAGCCCGCAACAAAGGAGGTGTTGATGTCCACAGCAGATAGTGCAGTCACCCGCAGCCAAAGGAAAAGGACTCTGAATTGATTGGACATGAGTTATCCATAACTCCCCACTCTTTGACGGTTATCCTTCAATAGTTAACACGGTCATAAATAATGAAGGAAGCTTAGATCGTGGTCCATGTTTTGTTTCCAATTATGACTATTTTTCATAATGACTATGGAGTGTTATAGTAGGATTTTGTCATCTACATTATCTTTATGGTGGTTTAGTTTCCTATTCCTAGTTTGATTAGTAATAATATCTTCTCCCTATGTTGTTGGAGAATGGACAGTTATGATATTTATTGCTTAGCAGTTTCGTTCAAATAGAAAAACCCGATCTTGTCTATATATGTTATATTTTGTATACGGAAAAGAGGTTAGATAGAGATTGTGTTATCAGAGTTGTTATTGTATTTTTCTCAAGCATTTAATAAAAGAACATGGGTTTTGAGTTCAGTCAATAGTTAAAGCGATACAGTAGAGATTTAGTTAGATTTTGTGGAGATCACAGTCACTTAAGCAAGGTCCACTATGTGTCTCTCTTATATGTTTATGTGTTTAGTTCATATTACTAGTTTATGCTTGTGTGATTAATGCATGTTGTAATGATTTTTTGTCATATGGATTAGTTAGATATTGATAATCTGTATTGTTGAGTCAAGGTGATCACCGACTAGTTATTAATTGTTCCCTTGTTTTGAATTACAACATACCGTTGTTTTACAACCAACTGAATAATAGTGGTTATTTCTTATCAGCATTAATTACTCAGTACTTGTCAATTCGTGTAAAGTAGATAACTTGTTTTCCTTTCAATAGTTTATTCTTATGCACAACTCTATATTACAATTCAAGAATCCTTGATTGTACACATAGTATGGGCACCATCCAAGAAGAATATGATTCCTTGGTTTGACAATTTAAATGTAACACATTATAGCCAATAGGTTGCTTGATATAGGATCTATTGGTCTGTTGAGTTGTGTGCATGCCCTTTCTGCATTAATGTATTGGTTAATAATGGAGTTTGACAACTACCATCTCAAGGCACTGATATAAGAGAGATGAATACAAGATACCGTGAATGGTATTCCAAAATAAGTGGCCAAAACCATTCACCAAATCTAGGCATCCAAATCTTCATTTGGAATCTCACACCTCACAAAAATTGGTCAACATACCTTGAATAGAAAGTAACTCTTCTTACACACCATACACCATCATAAGCATCATAGATTTTGTTATAATGATCAAATTGACCAAGGTTTCAACCCTAGGATCTCCATGGGAAGATTGACCAAATCTATCATAAGATCCAACAATAGAAGACCCTCTTACATCTTATGCATCCTAATCTTTACCCAGTTTCCAATATCTTCCCAAAAGTAATTCCTGACTTAAACACCAATATAATTACATGTGAGAGAATAAATAATAAATAACTTTTCTACTACATAGAGGGACATCCAAGTCTACCCTCTCCATGTTCCTTAGAGACAACAATTATTTATTGACAATGTTAATTAAAACAATTAAAACATGTCTACGACTTTGTAAGGTGAATGACACCTAATCCCAACATGCTCAAAGGTTTGGCTTAAACCCCTCACCCCAAAGGTTAGTATTTTCTCATGGTTGTTTGTTCAAAATAAGATTCTTAATATGAATAACTTGGCTAAAAGGGGCTTATGTCTCCCTAGTTAGTCTCCCCTCTGTGAGATGACTTCTGAGGATGTCTTCCACCTCCTTTTGGATTGGCCCTTTTCCCATCGTGTGTGGAGCTCGGTTCTATCCAAGTTTAATTTTGCTTAGGTTCAACTGACTTCTCTCCTTTCTATCCCTTCTTCCCCTATCTCTAATCCCTTTTTGAAGGCTATGTCAGACCTTTCTCTCCCTCATATCCTTTAGGGTCTTTGACTAGAGAGAAACTCCATAATTTTCAATGACAAGAAAGCCTTTGTTGTTTGTGTGGGTTATAAAATATGAGTGGCTATCAAAGAGAATTATGTGGTTTACCTCAAGAATTAGGATGCCTCAATGATTGGAGGCCCTTCTTTCCCTTTTGATTTATTGATCAAGAATTGTAAAAATGATGTTTCCTATCTAAATCTCTCCACTTAAAAGAAGAAGCTCCTAAGAAGTTTGGTTAGATAGTCTAGCCCCCTTGTTTGGCCAAACTAAAATTTGATGGTGTTTATAAGGGAAACTCAAGCTTGGTTGTTGGTGGTGGGATTATCGGTGATTACCTTAGCATGGTTGTGGGGGCTTTCTCCATTGGTCAAGTTCTCAGAATAACCATTTTGTCAAGGCATCCGTTGCTTTCTAAGGGTTACTTTTGGCTAATGATATTGAAGTTTAACATTTGATTGTGGAGAGTGATTCCCTCAATATCATCAACTACCTTTCTGGGCCACATCCCCCTTGTTGGATTGTTTTTAATCTTATCAATGATGTAGTTCATGTAAGTTTGGTTAGATGGTCTAGCCCCCTTTATTTGGCCAAACTAAAATTTGATGGCGTTTCTAAGGGTAGCTCAAGCTTGGATGGTGGTGGTGGGATTATTTGTGATTACCTTAACATGGTTGTGGGGGCTTTCTCCGTTGGTTAGGTTCTTAAACTAACCACTTCATGGAGGCATCTATTGCTTTCTAAGGGTTACTTTTGGCTAATGACCTTGGAGTTTAACATTTGATTGTGGAGAGTGAATCCCTCAATATCATCAACTACCTTTTTGGGCCACATCCCCCTTGTTGGATTGTTTTCAATCTTATCAATGATGTACTTAATCTATTAGGTTCCTTCCTAAAGCTTGAGATTTTCCATATTTACAGGGAAGAAAATTCAACTACGGACTTCTTTTCTAATTGGGGGTGGTTTATGATGGCTACACTAAATGGGTTGGGAGGCATAATCTCCCCTTGGATGTTATCAAGCTTATACATAATGACACTCTATATGCATATCCTTTGTTTTTTTAAACCCCTTTAAGGGAGAGATTAATTGCAAAATGATAAAGGCTTTTCATAGAAGGGATATGGAGTTGTCTAGGAGATTTGAGAAACTTCATGTCTTTCCTTTTTTGAATAGTCTTTGGGCACCCCCATTGCCAAGACAAGTTAGCATTATTCTTCCATTTATAGGGTAGACATTAGGGAACAAAATTCATAGACTATGGGTGGCAATAGGAATAAGGTGGAGCCTGCCTCTTGTAATGAGGTTAGTGACAATTCTATAGTTTGACGCATCTTGAAGAAGGGTGGATTATCCAATTTCATGGAATGGGTGCAAGGGTTTGAAGCCCATAATGTTTGAATAGTTCATTAGGAATTGGAAGTTGTGGGTGGTAAAAATCAAGGGATTGGAGATTGAGATAATAAAACTTATTACTGAGGTAATAAGCATGATGACAGGGGGTAAGAAAATCTACAAAGATAGGCTTGACAGAGAAGAGATGTTCAAGTCTTTCTTAAGGGTAAAGAGAAATTATGAAAGCTTCAATTTGGTTACACTTAGGATTCCTTGTGACGGTTGTAGGATGATGCCACCCTGCAAATAATCAAGTACGTGACATTGAAAGGGCGCTTTTAGATTATCTACTATTTTCATTTAGCCCTCTCAAACCACTTCAAGCATGGTGTTCTTGTGAGATCTTCATTTTTATTATTATCTTCCTTTGAGCATTATGTGTTGGAAGTGTGTTGTGGTGTTGCTTCTCTTCCCCTACACTAAGCATTTATCCTTCTTGTCAGTCATGTCCTATCTCTTAAACCCCATCCAACACTTCTTTCAAAGGTGGTTGGGCTTGAGCCTCCTACCATTGCTTAGAAGCCCAAAAATAATCCCATGCTTTCCCATTTCTAGAAAGGCCCTTTCCTTGTCCCTGAGGCTGACTCCAATAGGCCTGGAAAAGGAAAATTTGTTGATCTAGATATTGACCCACTTGGGAAAAAGGTCCCAACTAAAAGGAAAGACAAGAAGATTGCTAATGAATGTGAGGAATTATCTACCAGTTTTAAGATGTTGTTAGTGGAGGACCTATGCCCATGCCCCTCCACTAAGCCTTCCAACTTTTCTGGCTCTTCTACTTCTAATATAGTTGAGGTGGCTTCTATGGTAAAACTACTTGGAGATAAAATTTGTAATGTGGAGGAGGTGTTGGTTCACCACAATATTCTAAAGTGGTTCTTCATGAAATTTAATAGACTCAAAATTAAAATTTACCACCTTAATTAGAAGCTTGGAGGTGAACCTTTAAACCAATGGGAAGGAACCAAGCTTAATCAAAGTAATTAGGAAGCCTTGCAAAAAAAATAGGCTAAAGAAAGGTAAGGCTCGGAAAGAAGAGAGGTTGAGCTCAATAGAAAAGAAGCTTTAGGATATTAAAGGTACTTTATAGAATATGATTGAAGTGAGAAAGTTGACTATTAGAAATAGTGCTACTAACAAATGAAGATGCTTCAAGAGCAATTTAAGACCCAGGGATCTTCTGACTAGGTTATCCCCAGCTCGAGAACTTGTAGGAGAAGGACGAAAGAGAATGAAATTCATTGAGAAACATATGGAATTCCTCAAGGAGGGATGAGAGTCTACTGTGGCACCAAACTCATGAAAGTGTCCTCTTGGTTATAGGGTTGCTAACCACTTGCTTCTTATTTGTTGTGTTTTGCCTGCTTCGTTGCTCTATTCATGGTCCCTCTTCTCTGGGGTAGTTTTGTTGATGCTTTGTTATTGTTTCGTTGCTTTGACATAAAAGGGAGGGGCATCTTTCAAAGCCCCATTTTTTACCCATAATAAAAAAGGAGGTGTGGAATTAAATCAAATAGAGAAACTTTATCACCAAGTTAGTCATATCTTTCAAGAGGGAGACACCAACAAACATGAGAAATATAGTCTAGGGTCAAATTTCAAAGAAGACATAACATGGAAAATTATTTTATCAAGCACATAAGGACAGGAAACACCCTGAAAACACTAGAGTTAGAGATAGAGAATTGGGACAACCAAGGTTCTTATAGCCCTATATCTACCCCAAAATGTTATTGTTAGACTTGTATGTCAATAAGTTAATGAGATTGAAGGGGGGACTTTATACCATAGGGGTAAAGGAGTAGTTGAAGTACAACAAGATATAAGAGATCATGGAAGCCAACTGGAAACTAGCTTGAGAAAATAAGTTGCATACAGGCAAAGTAAACAAATTACAAAACACCATGGAAAAAGATCAATAAGAGCTTTTGACCATAAATCATGAGCTAAACCAAGACACGAGAGGAAATATATCTAAACTAACTAAGGAAAGATAAACCCATATATCAAAGAAAATTAATAAGCAATAGCAAGCATGGAAGTTAAAGAAACCAAGATAGAAAGGAATAATTCAAAGAGGGCAAATCCTATGCACAAGTAGTAAAATAATTGATAGAAAATTAATCAAGATAACTCATAGAGAAGAAAGTCATATTACAAATATGGGAAGAGAAAAACATGATAGATTTGTAAATATGGTAATAAAAGGGCTGAAAGAGCATGGGGACGATGAGAACACCAACATGTTAATAAAAGACTTTCTAATAGACAAGTTTCAATGGCCAAAGCATATCCACCAAGCAAGCAAAAAAATAAAAGAAAAATAGTAAAGGGAGAAAGAAACATGAATATAAGAGTTGTGTTGAAAAACATAGAAGATAAGAATAAATTATTGTAATAAGATGCCCCCTTTTTTTTTAAACAAATAACAACATTGAAAGTTAAGTGCAATAATGTCTTCCACACTCTTCTGATCACTCAGATCTTGATGTGGGCAAGGTGAGAGAATACAAGTGCTTCAGAGTTAGCATTCAAAACCCAAAACCAACAATAGAAACAACTTCCACTTATTCACTGGGCATCCACTTATTTGTGGGAATGAAGCATGAAAGGAAACATCCACTTATGTAGTGGACAACCACTTATTCAGTGGGAACATGAACCATGAAAATACAGAAAGGAAATAGGCACATCCACTTATTCAGTGGGAAGCCATTACAAAGAAACTAAGAAATATATCCTCATTGGTGGTTGAACCATCCAAGGGTTATAATGAGTTTTGCATAAATGTAAGGATTACAATAAAGAACACCTGCAATATTAGAGCACTACCCCTGATATAATCATGTCACAACTATAGCAAATGGAGCATAGGAATAAATCTATGAAGTGAAGATTGAAACATACAAATAGATCATAAAATTACCATGGATATACCAATAAAGAGAGACATGGAAGGAAGTACGAGTTGCTAGCCTGATGATGCTTCAGTTGCTGAATGCAGGTCTAAAACCCCTCTATGATAGTCGTTACAACACTCTCACAATAGCTCCTTCATTGCTTAGTCCTCCCTCAAACCAACAACCACAACAACTCCCATATTAGGCACCTCATGATGAATGGTTTGCAATGTTTATACTACAATGATTTCCTCATAATGTTCACATGCCCAAGTAAGGACTAGTACGACCCAACAAAGAGTACAACCTATCAAAAGTCCTTTGCTATAGCAAAAACTCTCCAATGATCAGAAGTTATAGCACCCAAGCAAGGTTATATGGTTTTTAGGACAATATTTGCATAATAAACAATCCTTTCAAACTAAGGTCGAAGCTCCTAGAACTGGTACAACTCAATAGTACGACCAACATGAGGACAAAACACAAACTTCAAAGAAGAACTCCATTCAATCTCTAAAACCACACCAAAACCCACTCTGCATAACCCAAAACTCTTACTATCCAAAAACTCATCAAAAAACATCAAACTCCATGATAGCTCAGCGCAACTCCTAAAAATGAAGTCACCTGCTTCGGCTAGGGTGGCATCACTGAAACTGAACTTCTTCAAGAGAGTTTTTGTTCTCAAGAAGGAAGAAGATCTCACAGGGTCATTCCTACAACATAACAGTATATGATCAAGCATAAAGAGCAAATGAGCTCTCAACTCCCTTATATGGGTACTTTTTGGAGTTTGCACATAACATGAATTATTAATTAGAAAAATATACTTTTCCACTCAAACTCCAATATTTCACGTTTTCACCAACATTAGCTCTCACTTTTATGTGCCTATCAGAAGGAGTGACTTTTCCCCATTCTAATGAGCTATAATACCCGTGTACTTAATAATTATATCCAACTTTATAAGACTAAGTGCAAAATAATTAACTGTGTAGCTCATTAAAATACTTGCTTTCATGAAAGATCCCAAACTTCACCAAACTGCTAAATAAACTGTACCATCGTACTCCATAAGGTTTGGGATGAATAACGACGCCTTCAGGGTGACATTCTAAAAATAGATGGCTTCTCCAAGAAGTTTGGAGAGTTATTCGAGAAGCCAAACAAACTTTCAAAAGTTGCATTGCCATCCTGAAACATCACCGAGCTCAAATCCAACATCAGAAAGCAACAAGAACAACTGAACTACAGATCTTCACAAAGAGGGACCCCTTACCATACCACATAGTTGATCGGGACTCCAGGAAATAGGCTATCGTGCCCACAACTGATTAGGTTTGAGAAGGGGACATTACAGTCCTCCCTCCCCATAATTGCTTGTCCTCAAGCAATTGCAAGACAGGATGACTGAACATCATCACCCAATACCACCATGTGCACCTTTCATCAAATTGCCATTGTGTGTTAACCTCCTTATTAACAAAGTAGAAGATAACCACTTAGATCATTTCAAGGTATGCCACTGAAATTTCCATACCCCATTTACTACTAGGAGGGATGAATTATCACTTCTCCCACTTCTGAAATCTTTCTTCATCATCCAACCAAGGTTTGGGAGCCCAAAACATAATCAACATGTGGCTGCCCAAGGGAATTAACAAGAATTCATAACCTAATTTTATCAAAATCATGGCTTTAGAATTAGGACAACAGTTGTATGGATGAAACCTCCACGTTTGATTATGAAAAATGAGCATTGGAATGCTCAAATCCAACTTAGGAAAGGTTGGAAATGACTTCCACACATCTTCCAACTAAAAATTCTTCCTTTCCAAGTTTAAATTACTCAGCCATACCCCATGAATTAGTGTAGACCCACGTTTGAGGTGGCTGGTCTGCAACAAAACAACAAAGTTAGAACTAAAAATTGGGTCCTCTTCCCTCCAAGGTACATCTCTCTGGTCTCCATAACCCTCCAACATACTTTGTTGATGACTTCTTTGTTGATTAAGAAGTAATGGAGTAGCTCTACACTGCATGTGCTACTCACTCTCCACATTAATTCAGATACTATCAACAAGAGGAAGCTTTGATGCATTAGGATTTTTGTTATCATCATGTAATAATGCATCATTTTTCAAATCATCTTCTTGCTTCCACTGAATATCAGAAACAATTTTATTTCTATCATCTTGCACCTTCACTATATCATCATCCATGTTCAAGGATTTTCTATCAATCAATACCTCCACATTCCACTCAAAAAGAGGATTGTGATTAATCAAATCAACTCCTATATCAAAAAGTGGATTAATAATTGAGTAAAAATCAAGATTATATCCTTGACTTACCAAATTTGTATGCTAAACAAGTTCTGGACTTGACTTTCTTACTGCTGTTCTGCAAACTCCAGCAAGCTCAAAATCATCTTTTGGAAGCTTTTCAAGAAAAATATTGTGGGAATCATCATTTTGCTCTTCAAATATGGTATGCACATTAGCCCAAGATTCTTTCTCCATTCTCTTTGCAATAGGAGCTCGAGATGTACCATTAGTCATTCCTCTCAAAACCACTATCTTACCAACTACTTGAAATTTGAGTTCCATGGTTTGTAGGTTCAAAGATATCTCTCCCAATGGCTTTAATCATTAAATACCTAATACAATCTCAGGATTCCCAATGATAACTACATGGAAAACATTCTTTACCTCATAATTACCCAATTGGAGACTCAGGTTTTGAATTCTTCTCGTGCATTGGATAGTAAACCCATCGGCAACTATAACATTGAATCCCTCGAATTCCTTAGTCTGAAGGCCTCTTCGCGCCACCACTCCTTCATCAATAAAATTATGTGTGGCACCAATATAAATTAGAGCAGTGGTTCATTGTCCACACAACACACCATGAACCATAAATGGATCATTCTTATGTTGACAAGATATTCGACCAAAGATACCATCATTAATTTTCTTCTTGTTAGACCCTTCTAGAGCTTCTTCTTCTTCACTAGACTCTGAATTAGTGTGTTGATCCAAATTTTTTGATTCTGATTCAGTAGTCACGTAGGCTTCTAACTTATGAGCTTTGCCTCTTTCATAACACTTGTGTCTAGGAGCCCAAGGCTCTTTACATGTAAAACATAGTTTCTTTAAATTTCTTAGCTCATTTTAGAGCTCATCATCCATCTTTGGTGCACTGGTTTTAGGCTGCATTTGTTCTTTTTACAAGTGCTTCTTGTCTTCCTTCTTGTCATTTTTCTTATCTCAGAATGTCTTAGTTTGAAATTTACTCTTAGGAGTTGTAAATTCCATGTTCCTAGCCTTTTTATGGCTTATTGCAATGACTTAGGCTTCAAAGCCTTCACCATCCTCTCAACTGTTCCATCAACCCCTCAACAAAGAGGTAAGTATGCCTCCCTTCGGACACATTAGTCACCATCATAGCTATTCTTTAAAAATCTGAAATGTAGGCATCCACCGTGTCTCTTTGCCTAACTTGGGCCAGCTCCCTGAAATGACTCTCAGGATCATGCTTGTTAAAGCGATCAATGAGTCTTTGAGTGAAGTCTTCATATGATGTGATGAGGCTATGACCTTGAGTGATCATGCCATGAGTCCAACAATCGTGAGCATCACCATCAAGATGTGTAGAGGCAAACTTGATTGAATCTCCTTCCAACATTGGGTTCAAATACAAGTAGTTGTCTAGCTTTTGCAACCATGACCTAGCAGTGCATTTTGCAAAGAATATGCTCAAACTCTTGCATGTTGTTGCTAACAATCTCTATTAATGTTAGGACCCCATCTTCCATTTACTAGGTGAAATCATTCCATTACTCTAAATTGCATTATTTGTTTCAATCATGTGTGTCAGAACCTTATAAGATTGCATGAAATTACATATGCTTTGCTATTTCCTAAAATGTTACATTTCTAATGAGCTTGGAACCTCTGTCAAGAGCCTTCTAACAAGTTTTAGGGCTCCACCTACTTCCTGGACAAGGTTGCCCCCTCTAGTCAGTGTTATCACGGTGGATGTTAGGGTAAGTCAATGTTGTTATGTTGGTTGTTAGGTATTGGGTGACCTTGACCCCCTTGATCCCAAAACTTTTGTAATGATCTTTGATTTCCATAGTTATTTTCCCAAATTGTTGATTTATGCATTCTCATTGTCCAATTTGAGCATATTTTGTCCAGTGTTCTATTAATTGTCAATCCCAACTCTAGTGATTTCGAATTAGTGTTAGGCTCGTTGGAGATAGTCTTAGGAAATATTAATTTGCATTTGGTACGCACACACAATCACGTCCTAGAAGAACCATTTTGAAAGGTTAACACACACCTTTTCCACTTATCAAAAACCTTTTAGAAGTTCATCATTTCGATTACTTCACATAGGTGTGAGACTAAAATGTAGACAAAGCCTAAAGAAGATTGGACAAATAAAATATGCTATTTTTCCAATTTGGAGTTTAGTGGAAATGGAACGACACTACATCATGGGATGTCTGACTTACAAGGATATCCAAATCAAATACACCAATGTCTTGAAAGTTGACTCCTTGATGCCCTATTTGGAGAGGAGAGACCAAACAAAAATAGTAGACATTTTGGTTAAGATTCATAGTAAAAGATCCAAGATTAAAAAGGAAATGGATTTCACTTAGGCATAACTTGGGCAACACCTATTGGGGGTGTTTGTGGGCAAGGCACCTTTGTATCTATCCTTGAGTCCCATAGATTGCTCGATCTCGTGAACATTATTAATTCATTTTGTCAAAACAACCCAAGGATCAAACTTGGACCAATTATACCTCAAAAAAATTGAACCTTAATAGATAGTGTAACACCATCATCATCAACAACTAAACTTTAAAATAAAATAAATAAATATATAAAACTTAAAAAAAATGATTGCCCTATTTGGAGAGGAGAGGCTAAACAAAAATAGTAGACATTTTGGTTAAGATTCATAGCGGAAGATCCAAGATTAAAAAGGAAATGGATGTCACTTAGGCATAACTTGGGCAATACCTATTGGGGGTGTGTGTGGGCAATGCACCTTTATATCTATCCTCGAATCCCATAGATCGCTTGATCTCGTGAACATTATTAATTCATTTGTCAAAACAACCCAGAGATCAAACTTGGTCCAATTATACCTCAAAAAATTTGAACCTTAATGAATAGTGTAACACCATTATCATCAACAACTATACTTAAAAAAAAAAAAAAAAACAAAAACCAACTACTAAATACCAAATTTAGCCCCCCTTTGAAGTGTGATTCTATTTTTTAAATGTTTACTGTGCGCGCCTTTTATGTTTGGACTTGATTAATACATTTTAGTGTTTTTTTTTTAATATTTATTTGGTTTAAAAAGGGGATAATGAAACTAGTATAATTACCTAATAAAACGGTAGTTGAAATTTTGGGTTCGCTCCGTTTGGGTGAAGCTGTTTAGTGTTTTGAAGGCGCTTATATGTTTGTTGGCGCCAATTAAGCTTTTTTTAGCTTTCTAGGAATTTTCAAAATTTGGGCCTAAGCACTTCTTTCAGATCTTCCCTCCAAGAACAGCAGTAAGAAACGAGACTCTCTTTACTAGAGATAAATGAGAAGTGGCGCGATCACATTATAGTCCATGAGAAGAAGTTTTGTATTTGAGATCAGTGTTGAGAGAGGATTCGATTGCATTTGCAGGAGAGATGGCGCGGAAGAAGGTGGGAGTGGGCAGTGGGAAGGTAACAGCAGTTCAGGTGGCATTCATTGTGGAGAGATATCTCGCAGAAAATGGGTATAATAACACACTCGCGCACTTTCGATCTGATGCCGCATCGCTGCTTGGAACAGGACAGCCTCGCCAGGTATACTTGCTGTAATGCCAATGCCTTAAAAACTTCAATTTTTTTTCCCAGAAGTTTGAATTTGTGAAACCACATTGATTTTTCCTGGTATTTTCTTTTGGATCTGTGAATTTGAGCTAAATTTCGGCATTTTAATGGGGGGTTCAATTTTCTGTTTTCATGTTCAGGCTCGAAATCACATTGATTTTTCCTGGTATTTTGTTTTGGATTTGTGAATTTGAGCTAAATTTCGGCATTTTAATGGGTTTAATTTTCTGTTTTCATATTCAGGCTCCCAAGAGTATGCTTAGTTTGGTGGATATTCTTGATGACTATATTAGTCTGAAAGAGCAGAAAATAGCCCTGGGCCAGGAAAAAGCTAGAATAGATCAGCTCTTGTTTGGCATGCAAGATATTATGTATGCTTACCACTCTGGAGGCATGCTGCCTCCCAGTTCCAGTGCTGCCTTAGCACCCCCTCTTTCAGGTTATTTCTCTATGTTCAGATCATAAATTAGAGCTTCATAATTATGGGCGAGGCTGCGAAATATATAGCATTAGTCATGGTGATATTTCTAGGCATTGTGAAAAAATCTGTGTGCATTTATTTCTTAAGGATAGTGAGATAAATTGATATGAGGAGAACCATGCCAAGAAAAGACATGGAAATCAATACAATATGAAATGTAGATAAATATGACCACAAATTATCCCATATTTTCCTCTTTCTTTGTCTCTTTTTCCAACCCCATTTTCCCTTCCTTATTTACATATTGCATGCATGGACCTTCATTTTTTTGCTTCTTTCATCTACAGCATTAAATGTTATTAGATTGCCCTAATGCTTTCCTCCCCGCACCACCCGTTTTTTTCTACATCCCGCCCTCTTTCCACTATCATTGCCTTCTCCTCTTCACATCTTTAAACTCGATCTTAGTCATTTCCCTCTTAAAAAAAGCCTTATTATGACAAGATTTCACATCTTTAGCAATATTTTGTCACTATCTTTAGGGCAGGCCCATGCAGCTACTTAGTTTATTTTGGGTAACAGCCACTCCTCAATGTTTTAACTAGATGTTTGTGGAGCTAGTGATCTTATCAATATTTTATTTTTCTATTTATTTTAAGCAGTTATTTTTAAATTGTAGTTTTTTATTATATAAAAATAGAAACAAATTATTAATAAAGAATTATTTATTATTATATAAAATTTAGGGGATAAGATTTAGATTAAAATGGAAAAAAAAAGGAAATAAAAATTTCAGCCCTCCTTTTCACAGCTTATTTTCAATCCCTAAAATGTAGCTGCTCCATTATAATAGAAAAGATCCTAAATTATCCTTTATGCATAATTTAAAATTGACATAGGACTGAAATTTAAACAATAAATTCTTTAGGTTAATGCTATTGATTTTGTTTTTTTAAAGCTCACCAGTTACCATCTATCATTACCTATTTTTTATATTGTATTAATTTCTTTATCTTTTCTTGGCAGCTCATGGCTTTTAAAGAGTTACCATGCAATCTTATTATCATTTATTTCACTATCTCGATGATAGGTCATGGATTGATCTAAAATTCTGATAAAAATTAAATGAAACAGTTTTTCCCAAAATTTTTGTTACTTTATCTAACGGGCTGTGAAAACCTCATTCGTTATTATTTAGAGGCATTGTTAAGGGTATCCATCATGTCCTATAGTGTTTCTGATGGAAATTCACCCCTTGACATTGCCTTCGCTAGTATGACACTGTATATAGGGCTGCAAATGGACTGATGAACAAATCTTTTGTTGTTGCAGGCCCTTATGCAATCCCATCTGCCGCTGCCTCTCCATCTACTTCTGCTGCAATCAATGGACCATCTGCAGCTCCTGGATTGCCGGTGCCAAACAATAAGAGGAAGAATTCAAATCCACTGCCTGATGCATCACTGGCTGCAAAGAAATCTTGCGTTGCAGCACATCCTGTAAACTCACCTTCTTGTGAAAGTAAGCTCCTGCGTGTTTTAGCTGTTCCTAATGTTTTTCCTGCGATGTTCATATTTTCTGATGCATCACTGGCTGCAATCTTGAGTAGCAGCACATATTGTAAACTCACCTTGTGAAAGTAAGCTTATGTATATAATATTCTTTATCTGACAGTATAACCAAAATATGTAACAGCATCTGCCTTGAGGATGTGAAGTTGAGAGAACATGGTTAAGGGGACTGTTGTGATTCTCTTCAAATTGATTGGAGCCCCCACTGGTGGATCTTCTCTACTGTCATTGTCTCTGCAGAATTTCCTTACTTTCAGCTTTGTATTGTTGTGCCCCTGGCACCCAAACTGCCACTAGCCACCAATATTTTACTACGGTTTTTTCCTTCACAGCATGTGCAGTTTCATGTTTTTAACTATTGGGCCCATGATCTATCTTTTTTGCTCTTCCTTGGTTGGTTTCTCTTTTCTCAAGAATCTGCCTCGACTCCCCTTCCCTCTTCATTTGCCCCACTTCCCAGTAGTTTTTCCATTTATCTCTTCATGTAAAATTTCAAATCCTCCTCTTTGCACTTACTATAGGCTACTTATGATGTCAAAACTGAATTTCTGTGTCTGCCATAACTGCTACACAGAATGCATAAAAATCACAATTATGATGCAATACTGCATTGGTTTAGGCTTGATATGACTTCTACGTGGAAGACTGTTCTGCTAGGTGATCACTGATTCACAACAATATGAATGGGCTTTATCTCTTAACATAGAATATCCCTTCTCTAACTAGACCATAAATGATAAAGCCTTCCAAACCCAGCAGCTTCTTCCTCATTCCCTATTAGCTCATCTTTGGCCCTTGGCGTTTGAATGTTCAATTCAATGTAAGTGGGTCTACAGATGTCTAGACTCTATACAATGCTGTATGCTAATAAAGGTGAAATCTCCCATATTTATCCTCTCTGTTCATTGCCTCTGATGATCTTGTAGTCCTCTTCCACCTCAAATCAAGCGCTGTTGTTTAACAGAAAGCTTCATCCCTTTGGGATCCTCAGCGTCTGCCATATTTATTATTTGGTATGAGCTTTTGCTTTATGGTAAGAATTATTGCAAAACAATACTTTCTTCAATCGTTTTTTATTTTGAGTCAAGTAACATGGAAGATTATAACCAATGTCAGCTATGCAAGGTCATTTTTAGTAAACAATTCCTCAAAGCTTCACAAATTGTTGTCTCCAGGTTTCCTGGTTCTCAATAGTAATTTAAAAAAATTAAAAAATTACTGTTACATTTCTATAGCATCTATAACACTGAGTTGCAGCTTGAATACTTGCACAGTGCAATTTTCATTATGGTAATAGACGACTCTTCAATTAGTAGATGTGTATATAAGGACTGGTAGTTTGTCTTAAGTTCTGAATAATGGGGTTTTATTTGTTGCAGAAAGTTCTAATGGACTTCAGATGGCAGCAAATAGAATTTACCAAGCATCTCAAGTAGGGCAGTCTTCTTCTCATACCTTTACCAATCCACAAGTTTGCTTTGGAAATGGCCATCCTTCTTGGGGACCATCATATTCTGTACCAAAGTCCATGGTCCAAAGCGATTCAGCATCTATAGGCAAGAGTTCATGTAATCAACCATCTACTGTAACTGCACAAGGAAAGCAACAGCCCCTTCAGACAACTTCTGAGATGGCTAGTGACTCAACTTGCCCTCGGACCCCACCACAAGCATTATGCAATCAACCTGACAGCTCTGCTTCTCCAATAGAAGCCTCATGTGCCATCAATGGCAACAAAATTTTGGTTGGTTCTGCTTGCAACCTTCAATCATTTGTCAGCGACCAGAAGATTGTCTATGATGTGGAAGAAGCAGATCAAGAGATTCAAAATCTTGAGACCAGATCCTCTGAAATCTTGAATTCTACAAGCAATTCTGCAAGCCCAAATGCCCTTACTAAAGATCCTTCTCCAAGTAAGTTAAACCCAAGGAAGCCAGGGAAACGGGGGCAAATCAAAAGTCGGTTGGATTTTGATAGTTCGGTTGCAACTTCAACAGTAAGTGTGGTCAGACCAGGTGCCAACAAGGCAACATCAGCTGACTGCATATCTACATGTCAAGCCTCTGTCACTTGCAGTGAAATGGATGGAGAGCAGTTTGATTTTGCTGACATTCCTATTATTGATCCTGAACTTGATAAATTCATGTCAGATTTCCTTATGGACTTTGGACTGGATTCAGAAGAATTAGGATCTGTCTCCACTTTATTGGATCAGCCGGATGACATGAGGTACATGTTGACCTTTTCATTTTGTGCATTGCATAGTATAGAAAATGCTCTGTAATTTTCATTTTGATGACATGAGGTACACGTTGACCTTTTCATTTTGTGCATTGCATAGTATAGAAAATGCTCTGTAATTTTCATTTTGATGACATGAGGTACACGTTGACCTTTTCATTTTGTGCATTGCATAGTATAGAAAATGCTCTGTAATTTTTTGTTCCATCTCCCCTTTTTAATTTGTAAGATTTTCATTTGGCCACGAAAATGAAATCCAATGATACCATTCATTATTTCTCATGTTTTTAAAATGTTTAAACAGTAAATTATTAGCAGAAAATCAAAGTTGTGGAAATGCAATCCAAACTTCAGTGAACTTTGATAGTCATCTCTCAAAAGGCATTGGAGTTCTCACAGAGAAGGACATGAACATTCATGGTGAGAATGCATAAATGTTTTTATTTTATTTTTTATACAGTTCCTTTCATTCCGATGAGAATTTATGTTTTGGTTATGATAATGATTTTAGTTGTCTCTATTTCTCTCTTTGTTTTGTCTTTTTGTTTTGCAAAACTATTTCAGCTGCTGTAAAGGTTAGGAATGGTGCAAACTCCAGCACCAGAAAAAACACTTCTAATTGCAAAGGTGAAAATTACTCTCTTATCTCAAATGATTTCAACTGTTGTGTGCCTAAATGCTAGTTGTATTCTATTACAAATTTCTTGATGGTATTGAATGTAGGTGAAAAGTAACTAACACACATTCAAAATTTCAGGTGGTAATAATAGGGGTGTTGCCGATCAGGAGAATATACCGATACTATGAATAGTACTAAATGCTCAAAACATTCTTAATGGGGAGATTCCATTTCTGCGATAGTACATTGCTCAAGCATTATGGCTCGCTGTTGTGTGTATCCAGACACCGACTGAAGGAAAACATTCCCTAAATTTGTTTTCTTAGCAATTATAGGACCTTTTGAAAAGCCATACATGTTTTTTTTTCTGATTGTATGGCTACTAAAGAAAAGCTTACACTATCATCAGCAGATCCTGATTATGGAATGCCCCCATTTTGTATCTCGTCTCATTTTATTAAAAATATTCTTAATCCTTGTACTGGACTCGAGCAGAAACTTTTTGAGTTTTCTTATGCAGTGGATAAAGAATTTCACAGGATAGATGTTACCATTCTTTTGTTTAATACATTTAAACATGTCCAAATTTAGTTGAGATTGTTTCTGACCTAATATAATGTTGCCCTATTTGTTTACTCTGATCTTGATGGCATTGAGTTTCTACATTGAAGTTGAAGCAAAGTGCTTTGTAGCATTTGCAGTTTTTGAGCAGGCGCTCACCTGCTCCTTTTTGAGTGTAACCATGAAGCTTACAATTTTCTGTATGCCAATTTGCTTACTGACCAATTTAAACTATTTTATAAATGTAATCCTACTGCTATGTGGACAGTTAATTTTACAGCCAAGCCATGGCAGTGCATAACCATACCAGCATTTCCGAAATAGAATCTCTGCAACGTTGGAGTCCATGACTATACCCTAACTATTTTTGCAAATTAATCAGTCGCGCTCTAATATGAACCTTCCAAGCGTCAAGCTACAATGCAATGTGGGCCAAAATGTTCAGTTAAACATTTTTTAGGTTTTCGAACTGCTAGCAAAATCTAAGGTTTTATACCAAAGTGGTCAAGGTTTTGCAATTTATTGTTCCCTGCGTATTTTGCCTCTCCTGTTTTGTATTAGCCAATAGGTCAGGTGTCAAAATTGTTCCATCAGCAAAATGACTCATAACTTTCGTAGTAGTCTCTGTTACGGTAAGGGATACTATGATACTCTTTTTTTTTTAATTAATTTTTTCAATTAAAGATTAGTTAGTCAGGGGTATCTATTGGAGCCCCCGCCCATAAAGGACAACGAAAATACAAAATAAAGTTCATATAAATGAAGACTTTGAGCACAACCAATTGCAAGAGAAACAAAACACCATGGGGAAGACAGACCAAAAATTTGCCACCCCAAAACTTGCCATGAACAAAACCCACCTATTATATGTGAAAAATACGTATCCTTTATTGGTGTTGTGAAACCCAGCAATAAATTCACTATTGTTTAAACTCAAAGATTTGAATAACAGAAAACAAATGACTGAAACAAAGAATTAAAGCATGCACAACACCATTCACAAAAATATTGAACACAATAGAAGTTAGAGAAAACCAATCACACTTTGACACAGTGATTTACCTTGGAAAACCCCTAACTCTGGGGAAAAATCAGCATTCAATGAGAGAGATTTTATTATCACATAAAAGAGGAACTTTACAATAACTGTTAGAACTTGGCATAATTTGTTCACTCTAATCTCCCTTTCTCTTGTGTCATTCCTTGCACAAACCTTCAATCTGTCTATCTTTAGCACACACATCAATTTCCTTTTTAAAACCTCTTATTCACCAGCGGTGGAATAAAGTAGCGTTTTAAGGCAGAATAAAACAAAGCTGTTTTAAAGAAGAAAATTGCCAAGTTGGCAAGGTTGCAGGAGATCAAGAAGATAAAAAAAATGGGAAATCATCACTCTAGCCTGGGTGACACGATTCCAAGCTGGAATACTTTCGAGCTACTTTTTCAACACTCCCTCTTAGTGAGGAAGGTGTTCTCTACTACACCTAACTTGTCCTTGAAGAAGACAAATTTGCTTTTCATCAAGGCCTTCGTTAAGATGTCTTCAACCTGTTCATCTGTAGATATATATTGTAGTCGCTGTACACAATCCTTGATCAAGTGATATCTAATGTCAATATGCTTCAACCTATCATGAAACACAAGATTCTCAAAGAGTTTTATGCAACTCTGATTATCACAGTGAATGATGGTCGAATCTAGCTCTTGACCAAATAGTGCCACTAACAACTTACGAAGCCATATGGCCTCACATGTTGCCATGCTCGTTGCCATGTACTTTGCTTCTGTAGCGCTTACTGCAACAGACTTATGCTTCTCGTTGTACCAAGAGACAACCCTTGATCCCATGCTGAAATAGCACCCCGAAGTGCTTTTCCTATCCATTGCATTATTTGCCCAATTTGCATCAGTGTAGCCATTCAACCTGACACCATCACCCCGAGTATATCTCAGCCCATACTCAACTGTACCACGTAGATACCTCAGCACATGCTTTGCTGTTGTCCAATGTACTCTCTTTGGTTCTACCATGAATTGACTAAGAGAGTTGACTGCAAAGCAAATGTCTGGTCTTGTATTGACCAGATACATCAATGACCCAATAAGCTGTCTATACAAGGTGGGGTCTACTGCCTGCTGCTTTGATGCATTGATCTTCCGCCAATTTGTAATCATCGGTGTAGACATGGGTCTACAATACAACATTCTGAATCGCTTCAAGATTTCCATAGCATATTTCCCTTGACCAAGGAAAATCTCTCCCTTTGTCTGCCACACCTCTAGTCCGAGAAAATAGTGCATCAACCCCAAAACCTTCATCTCGAACTCTATTGCTAGGTCCCTCTTGTAGTCCTCTATGAGCCTCGGTGAACTAGTCATAAATAAATCATCCACATACAAAACTAGAATGAGTGGCTCACCTCCCACCATGAGATAGTAAAGGTTGGAGTCCGCCTCACTCTTCACGAATCCCATGCTCTGCAAGTAACTCTCTATGCGCTCATACCACGCTCTGGGTGCCTGCTTAAGTCCGTATAGTGCTTTATTTAACCTGCAAACATGAGAGTCACTCCCATGCACCACAAAACCTTCCGGCTGTTCGATGTACACCTCCTCCTCTATGATTCCATTTAGGAATGTCGTCTTGACATCCATCTGATGGATCTGCCATCCCATTTGTGCTGCTAATGAGATCATAGCTCGTATGGAGGTATATCTGGCCATTGGAGCGAAAGTCTCGTCATAATCGATTCCCTCCTTCTGCGAGAACCCCTTGGCCACGAACTTGGCTTTGTATTTCTCTATGCTACCATCTGCAGCATGCTTGATCTTATAGATCCAGCGAGAACCAACCACTGCCTTATCTATAGGCCTTGGCACTACCTCATAGACATCGTTCTTCATGATGGAGTTGTACTCCTCCACCATGGCATCCTACCAAACTTGCTGTTGTGCAGCATCCTAATAACTGGAAGGCTCATTGTCAATGAGCTCGTTTATTAATGCCACATAATCAGAATATTTAGCTGGTGGTCTCCTCTCCTTGCCACTCGTTCTAGGAGCTCCCATAAACTCTTGAGCATCTCGCACAATCTGAGTTTCCATTCGGCTAGTCCTTCTCCCGCTGGTAGGAGATACAACGATAGGTGGAGCTTGTTGTTCCTTATTCTGCTGCTCCATATCCTGTGGACTCGACTCACCCAAGGTACTTGTATCTGCATTTGTTCCTGTCACAGTGCCCTGTACCTGAGACTCTTGATCCACTTTTGGAGCTTCAATCTGCTGACTCTGCTCAACTGCTGGCAAATCTTGAGATTTTCTGAAGGCTTTCTCCTCTAGAAACTTCACATCACGTCTCACTATGATCCTCCTCCTCCTTGGAATAAAGATCTTGTATGCCTTCGAGGTTTTGCTGTATCCAACAAAGAAACCTTTCTCTGCAGTCGAATCTAACTTGGTTCATTTTTCTGATGGTACGTGACAATATGCTATACTGCCAAAAATCCTGAAATGCCCAACCTCAGGCTTCTTCTGGTGTCATTTTCCCCAAAATCTTATGAGGTACTCTATTCTGAATATAGACTGCTGTGCTGCAAGCCTCTGCCCAAAGATACTTAGGCAGATCTTGATCAAACATGGCTCGGGCTGCTTCAACAATTGCCATGTTCTTACGCTCAGCAACCCCGTTTTGTTGTGGGTTGCAGGGAACAATCCACTATCTCTTGATTCCTTCTCTGGTACAGAACTCCTGGAAGGCTTTGCTTTTATACTTATCCCCGTTGTCTGTCTGAAGAACCTTGATCTTCTTGCCTGTCATATTCTCCATAAGAGCTTTGAATTCTTGGAAGCGACTGAAGACCTCATCTTTGGCCTTCAAGAAATATATCCAGGTTTTCCTGGAGAAATCATCAATGAAGGTTACGTAATACTCATAACCCCTCAAAGACCGAGTAGACATCGGACCACAAATATCAGAATGTATCAAATCAAGAACATCTTTGCTTCTACTGTCACTTCTAGGAAAGGCTGCCTTGAAAATTTCCTGAGCGCACATCCTTTGCACGTGTCACTGTGCTCTGTACTCAACTCTGGAATTCCTATTACGGTTTCTCTGAGCATTTTCAATGCCCCATGGTGTAAATGTTCCATCTACCTATGCCATAACTCTCCTATTTCCCTGCTGCTGTCACTGCTCACTAGTGCCTTTGGAGTTACAAACTGCAACCTGTACAAATTGTCACTTCTAACCCCAATCTGCTTCGCCTTCTTCCAGTCCTTGTGTTTTAAGTACACCTTCTGTCCCTGAAAGAGTACATTGTATCCTTTGTCTTCAAGGGCAGCTACTAAAATCAGATTCATGCACATCCCTGGCACATGCAATACATCTGTGATCTTAATATCACTGCTTGACTCCCTCTGAAATGAAACAGTCCCTCTCCCAATTGGAGTGCATGTGGACTTGTTTCCCATTTTTATCTGAAAGCCTATCTCTTCTGCTTTGTAGTTGGAGAAGTGTTCTCTAACTCTTGTCATATGGCATGACGCACCACTATCAATATACCGGACCCCAGTAGTGCTCGAGCTAGATAAGCAGGTTGCAAGAGCAAACTCATTTTCTAGTCTAGAGGATAGCTCATCAACGTCTGCTGAAGCTACTGTATGCTTCTTCTTCTTGTCTTCTTTCTTCCGATTTGGACATTGACTGACATAATGTCCTAGTTGATCACAACCATAACATTTAATTTTGCTTAGGTCTTTCTGTTTCTTCTTGTCCCCTTTGGAGGTAGACTCATTGTTTGAGCCTTTCTTGACTTTGCCTTTGCTGGCAAGAGCAACATTCTCTTCCACCTTACCCTTACGACCACTGCTGCTACCTCCATTAACATAACTTAGTCGTAATTCTTCCTGAGTGAAATCAGTCCACAAACGATCCCAATCAGGAATATCTTGCCATCCAGATACAACTTTGACAAAGATGTCCCATTCTTTTGTGAATCTTGCCAATGCAATCCTGACAACCTCATCACCTGCTATTTTTACTCCGGCAGTTTCCAGCTCATCTTTTACTATTCTGATCCTGGTAAGGTAGTCAACTACACTCTCCCCTTTGTTCATTCTGGTGTTTCTCAGTTTATCCCTGAGAATCAGTTGCCTGTTCAAATTTGAACTCTGGTATAACTTGAGCATGGCATCTTACATCTTTTTGCAGGTGTCTAATTCTGCAATATGAGGAACAAGGTGATCCTTGACCCCATCTATAACAATGCGTCTAGCTTTGGCATCTTCTCTCCGGTAGGTCGCCAGTAGTGTAGCATTTGTCGGAATAGTTACGGAAGTGGTTGCGTATTCCTTTAGACCATTCTCCTCCAGTAATAGAAGAATTCTAGCTTTCCACACGCCAAAGTTTGAAGCTGTTGATTTTGGTAGCTAGGTCGGATCCCTTCTAGAGACCGACCTAGTCATAAAATGTTGAATGGCCTGTCGGCCTTAGCATTTTGAGAACTCAGTTGTATTATCCAATTAAGGCAAGCCCCAAATTGGGCGAACTCATTATTCTATGTATCTTGAAATTACAAATAGGTCAGGACCTATTTCAAATATAACGTATATGTAATTTGGCGCCAAATTGTTTGGGCGATCTCATATAAATGAAAAGTGACTGGTAGTCACAACACACATCAATCTCTCATTGAATTCTGCTCTACGCAATCTAATCGATCAACAATCTACTACAAGCACAGTGCAAGGGCTTCGCAGTTAGTTGAACTAGTTCAACAGGTTCACAGGTTCAACAGGTTCGCAGGTTCAATCGGTTCGCAGGTTCAACAGGTTCGCAGGTTCAACAGGTTCGCAGGTTCAACAGGTTCGCAGGTTTAATTGGTTTGGCGGTTCAATTGGTTCGGCAGTTCAATTGGTTCGACGGTTCAATTGGTTTGACAGTTCAACGGGTTCACAGGATTATCCAGGGCTGTTGAACTTCTGTGCTTACTGTGCAAGTGAACTTCATTCTGAACATTATAATTAGTTTAGTTCAGAACTAAAGTTCAGATAAGCTGTATTTTTGGTGCTTATATTTTGTGCCCTAGCTGAGAAAAGCTGTAATCTGTTTCTGCTCTTAATATAAATCAGATCTGAGGTTTTCTTGCTGGGTTTTTCACCTCCAAGAGGGAGGTTTTCCCAGGGTATCTTTGTGTTATGTGAGCATTCATGTTTTATTGTTTCTTACTGTGAATTTGAATGTTAAAATTTAACATGGTATTAGAGCTTGGTTCGAATTAGTGTAATTAGATTTGCAGTAATCAGTTATTTACATTCTGCTCTTATCATTAAAGTTCAAGATGGCTCACAGTCTCAGGGTTGAAGACAGATTGGATGGGGCATTCAATTTCACATCATGGAGAGTTCGAATCATGCTTGCATTGAATGGAAGTGATCTTACAAACTTTGTGAGCAAAGAATCTTCTGAGCCTGAGGAAGAAGAAGAAAAGACCCAATGGAAGAAGAAAGACCTTCAAGTTCAGAAGATCTTCGTTGATTCCGTGAAGGACCACATTGTTCTCATCATCTCCAAGCTGAAGACAACAAGCGAAATGTTCAGAACTTTGGAGGAGATGTACGAAATCAACAACACCAGCCGTGCCCTAGCTTTGAAGCAGCAGTCTTAACACATCAAGATGGCTAAAGGTGAATCCGTCATGGCTTACTTCATGAGGATTTCTGATTTGAGAGATCAGCTCTCATCTATTGGAAAGGTTGTTGATGAAAATGATTTAACTATGCTAGCTCTCAATGGTCTTCCAACATCCTGGGAATCCTACATTCAAGGAATTAGTGCAAGGGTTGATTTGCCCATGTTTGACAGATTAAGGGCTGACTGTATTCAAGAAGAGTCTCGATTGGCTGCTAGAGGAGTTATCAAAAACACTCATGAAGACAATCATGTCCTTGCTGCCCAATCTTTCAAGAAGAAAGGAGGCTATTGGAAGAAGAACAATTTCAAGAGGAATAGAGATCAAAGATCTAATCCACCTCATGATTCGAAGAAAAAGAAAAAGCACCTGTCTCACATCAAGTGCTTCAGGTGTGACAAATTCGGTCACTATGCAAGGGGCTGTTTATCTCAGCCTAAGCAACAAGGAGCAAACTTAAATGAAGTCTCAAATTAGTCTAATACTGAAGGCTTCCTTTTCATTTCTGCTCTGTCAAGTAATGTACCCTCAGACAGTGATACTTGGCTGATTGATAGTGGTGCATCTAGACACATCATCGGCTATCGAGAGCACCTCTTAGATTTAGTGGAGAAAGAGTCTAATCTTCATGTGGTCATTGGTGATGATGCTCGCTATTCTGTGAGAGGTTTTGGTACTACTTCCCTTAACTTAGATTCTGGAATTTCTCTTCACCTCAGTGATATTTTGTTTGTGCCCGGAATCAAAAGAAACCTTATCTCCATATCAGCACTAGAAGATAAGGGTTGTCAGATTGCATTTTCTGAGGGAAGGGTGCTTGCATGGCCTAAGAAGTCCAGCATCAAATTAGCTCGTGTCATTGGGAATAGGTATGAGAGCCTATATAAGCTTTCAGCACGTCCAGTTCAAGCTCTCATTCATGAAGCACCTGAGTCAAGCGAGCTATGGCATAGAAGACTTGGACATCTTCATTTCTGAGCCCTCCCCACACTTGAGAAGATAGTTAAAGGTATGCCTAAACTTAGTCATATTCATGATAATACATGCAAAGGTTGTGCTATGGGTAAGAACACTAAGAGTCCATTTCATCAAAGTGAAAGTAGGTCTAAAGAGAAATTAGCTCTTGTGCATTCTGATTTATGTGGACCTATGTCTGTTGCCTGCCCAAGTGGATTCTTGTATTATGTAATCTTTATAGATGACTACTCTAGGAAAACTTGGATCTACTTTCTTAAATCAAAAGAATCTAATGAAGTCCTAAGTAGATTCAAAGAATTTAGAGCCTTAGTTGAAAATCTATCTGGGAAAAGA
Organism: Cunninghamia lanceolata; assembly: GCA_027924645.1. Lineage (NCBI taxonomy): Eukaryota > Viridiplantae > Streptophyta > Pinopsida > Cupressales > Cupressaceae > Cunninghamia > Cunninghamia lanceolata. The sequence goes on along the minus strand of BSBN01000918.1, from coordinate 4,136,468 downwards.
ATTAAAGTTTTAAGGTTTGACAACGGAGGTGAATACACCTCGGGTAGCTTTCATGATTTTTGTGTTGAGGTAGGGAACAAGAGGGAGTTTTGTGTTCCCTACAACCCTCAGCAAAATGGGGTTGCAGAAAGAAAGAACAGATCCATTGTTGAGGCAGCAAAAGCTATGATTCATGATCAGGATCTGCAGACTTTCCTATGGGCCGAAGCATCTAGGACCACTGTCTACATTCAGAATAGATGCCCTCACCGTGTATTGAAAGATATGACTCCAGAAGAAGCATTTTCAGGGATCAAACCTGATATCAGTCACTTGAGGATCTTCGGGAGTCCAGTATATGTCCATGTACCCAAAGAAAAGAGAACCAAGCTGGAACCTTCTAGCAAAAGAGGCACTCTTGTGGGCTACAACGAAACATCCAAAGCATTTAGAATTTACATTCCAGGTCAGAAGTTTATTGAGGTCAGTAGAGACGTCACTTTTGAAGAAAATATTGCACTCAAAAGATCTAAAGGCTCAAGTTTAGAGATTGACAATGAAGTCCATGATAACCCTCAAGACATAGATATTGAGCATGATACTGAGATTTAGAGAGAGTCTACAGAATCTGAAAATCATGATGATCCAAGTGAACCTTTGGATCCTACAGATGGGCCTAGGGACATTACCGTGAGTAAGAAGAGACCTCTTTGGATTCAAGAGGTAGAAAAGTTTGCAGCTCCAAGTGGCACACTTAGAGAAAGAAGGAGACCTCATAAATTCTTAAACTATGTTGCATTGATGTGCAATCTCATTGAGACTGAACCTTCTAGCGTTGAAGAGGTCATGAACCAACAGACATGGAAGAATGCTATGAATGAAGAATATCAGTCTATCATTAAGAATGATGTTTGGGATATTGTGCCTAGACCCAAAGGTAAGTTTGTCGTATCTTCCAAATGGTTGTTTAAAATTAAACATGCTGCTGATGGAAGTATTGAGAAACACAAAGCTAGATTTGTGGCTGGTGGCTTCTCTCAGAAAGAAGGCATAGATTATGAGGAAACCTTTTCCCTTGTTGCTCGATATACTTCCATCAGGACTATCATTGCTATTACTACAGCTAAGGGATGGAAGTTGCATCAGATGGATGTAAAGACAACCTTCCTCAATGGTGTTATTGAAGAAGAGGTCTACATTGAGCAACTTGAAGGCTTTGTGATCCATAAGAAAGAATCTCATGTATGTAGATTGAAGAAAGCATTATATGGCCTTAAGCAGGCCCCCCGTGCTTGGTATGAAAGAATTGACAAGTACTTGGTAAGCTTAGGATTCTATAAGAATGATGCTGATCCTAACCTTTACTTCAAAGTATTCAATGGTGAAATGTTGATTTTGGTTCTATATGTTGATGACTTATTCCTAACTGGAGAAGATCATCTCATTCTTAGATGTAAGGAAGAACTGACTTCAGAATTTGAAATGAAAGATCTAGGTCTCATGCATTTCTTTCTTGGGTTAGAAGTATGGCAAAGACCCAATGAAATTATTCTAAGTCAAGGAAAATATACCATTGATATTTTGAAGAGATTTGGAATGTTAGATTGTAAACCTATGCCTACTCCTATGGAAACTAACTTAAAGAAGTTGAGTGAATCTGCAGCTAAGTTTGATCTTTTGGATCCCACTGAATACAGGCAACTGATTGGATCCTTGATGTATCTAGTTAACACTAGACCTGACATTTGCTATGCAGTGAGTGCCTTCAACCAGTTCATGTGTGAACCAAGGCAGATTCATCTTGTTGCAGCCAAGCATATCTTGAGATATTTGCATGGTACAATTGGATACGGACTGAAGTACTCTTCCAATACAGTCATTACCTTGGAAGGCTATTCTGATTCTGATTGGGCAGGAAGTGTCACTGATAGAAAGAGCACTTTTGGAGGTTGCTTCAACTTGGGATCCGCCATGATATCCTGGTGCAGCAGGAAATAGTCTTCAGTAGCATTGAGTACTGCTAAAGCAGAATATATTGCAGCTTGCGTGGCATCTCGAGAAGCAGTGTGGCTTCGAAAACTCCTTGCAGGATTGTTTGGACAACCTTAGGAGCCTATAGTTATTCATAGTGATAACTAGAGCGGTGTTAAGCTCTCTGCCAATCCTGTGTTTCATGACAGATCAAAGCATGTGGAAACTCAGTATCACTATATCTGGGATATGGTGCAAAGGAATGCTATTCAACTGAAGTATATCAGCATTGATGAGCAAACAACAGATGTTCTCACCAAACCCCTTGCTCGAGTGAAACTTGCATATTTTTGAGATAAGCTTGGAGTTGTGGAGAATGAAGTTCTAGCTGAGAGGGAGTCTCAGCATCAGTGATACATTATACTGTATCATCCACCCTCTGCGAATAGGCATGATGGTAATGCACTCTTCTCTGGGAGAAGTTTGAGGTGAAAGCCCTCTTCCACCCTCTGCGAGTAGGCATGGTGGAGTCACCCTCTGCAAGTAGGCATGGTGGATATCATGGGAGAAATTCCATGATATGCTTGTTCACCCTCTGGGAGTATCCATGGTAAACTTCATGTGGAGATGACAATAAGCACTTATGTTTTCATCTATGGGAGTAGCCATGATGGTAGTCACTATGTGACTAGATCCTTATGAAGGAATCCTCCCTAGCTAAGAGGGAGTGCTGATTTTGGTAGCTAGGTCGGATCCCTTCTAGAGACCGACCTAGTCATAGAATGTTGAATGGCCTGTCGGCCTTAGCATTTTGAGAACTCAGTTGTATTATCCGATTAAGGTAGGCCCCAAATTGGGCGAACTCATTATTCTATGTATCTTGAAATTACAAATAGGTCAGGACCTATTTCAAATATAACGTATATGTAATTTGGCGCCAAATTGTTTGGGCGATCTCATATAAATGAAAAGTGACTGGTAGTCACAACACACATCAATCTCTCACCGAATTCTGCCCTACGCAATCTAATCCATCAACAATCTACTACAAGTACAGTGCAAGGGCTCCACAGTTAGTTGAACTGGTTCAACAGGTTCGCAGGTTCAACTGGTTCGCAGGGTCAACCGGTTCGCAAGGTCAACCGGTTCGCAGGTTCAACCGGTTCACAGGTTCGCAGGTTCGCAGGTTCAACAGGTTCGCAGGTTCAATTGGTTTGGTGGTTCAATTGGTTCGGCTGCTGAACCTCTGTGCTTACTGTGCAAGTGAACTTCATTCTGAACATTATAATTAGTTCAGTTCAGAACTAAAGTTTAGATAAGCTGTATTTTTGGTGCCTATATTTTGTGCCCTAGCTGAGCAAAGCTATAATTTGTTTCTGCTCTTAATATAAATCAGATCTGAGATTTTCTTGCTGGGTTTTTCACCTCCAAGAGGGAGGTTATGTTAAAATTTAACAGAAGCCACCTCAAGTTTGTCTGAATCTCTTAAACCAGTTGCTGCCATTATTGAAACCCTTGAACTTGAATCTCCATGAACACAAAAAGAAAATCAAAACTTGCACTTGTGTGATTAAACGCCAGTTTTCTCTTTCAGAGTATTCGCTTTGATACCATGTGAATAATACATATCCCTTATTGGTGTAGTGAAACCCAACAATAAATTCACTATTATTTAAACTTAGAGATTTGAATAACAGAAAACAAATGACTGAAACAAATAATTAAAGCATGCACAACACCATTCACAAAAATACTGAACACAACAGAAGTTAGAGAAAACCAATCACACTTTGACACAGTGATTTACCCTAGAAAACCTCTAACTCTGGGAAAAACCAGCATTCAATGAGAGAGATTTTATTATCACATAAAAGAGGAACTTTACAATAACTACCAGAAATTGGCATAATCTGTTCACTCCAATATCCCTTTCTCTTGTGTCATTCCCTGCAAAAACATTCAATCTGTCTATCTCCAGCACACACATCAATTTCCTTTTTAAAACCTCTTATTCACCAGTGGTGGAATAAAGCAATGTTTTAAGGTAGAATAAAACAAAGCTGGGCAAGGCTGCAGGAGATCAGGAAGATAAAAAAATAGGAAATCATTGCTCCAGCCTGGGTGACACGATTCCAGGCTCGAACACTTTCGAGCTATTTTTCAACATTATACCTATTGTAGCTACCATTGCAACTCAAATGAGAGCAAAAATTGCTTGCTGCTGTTGTTGGAGCCACAATCAATAGACCCACTCTTGAAAATTGTTGCTACCATAGCTACCCAACCAAGATCAAAAACTGCCCGTTGTTGTTGGAGCCATAGTCAACAGACTCCCCCAATGACCCACTCTTGAAAATCCACTCCATCCCACCGAACACCTTCCTCCACCTTAATTGCATTTGGAAATTGAGTAGCATTGCTTGCCATGAGAGGGTCCAAGGACAAGAAGTGTACTCCATGTATTACCACAATGCTTCTCTTCGACCTGTGCATCTTGTCACCGCAAAAGAATGAAATAGTATGATCGTTGGTGATCTCAAGGTGACCCTTGTTATGGGTCACCATGACACCCACCAGCACCTTACCAATGTTGGCATGGTGTGCTCTCAAGATCTGCACCTCCCTCTTTAGAGAATTTAGCTTTTCACCCCCATCACCTGCAACACCTGAGGCCCTTAAGAGCTGGGTCTACAGGTTGGTTGTAACATGCACCTCCACATCAATCCTGACCTCTGCTTGTTTTAAAGGAACCAACGACATACCTTCAAAATGTTTTGGTAGAAGTAATCTGAGAAGCCACACCTGTTGCTTTGCTCCAAGGACATATCCAATTTGGCAATGAAACCTTGCCTGATAGAAGCTTTGGACCTCGTTAGCCCCTTCACACAAATTCCATCCTCACTCAGAACCGCCTTAATAAAGCCTGACGCCGTAGGAGCAGAGCATTTAAAAATGGATGCTAGGCAATCGTCTAACTCATTCCTTAAAAGGATCTCAAACCTTGCCAGAGCTGCCTTTCCGCGCCATGACACCTACAAACCAGAGGACCCAGAAACACCACGGACATAACAGACTGCACAACTAACCTACCACAAGCCATCGCCAATCTAATACAATCATGTTTCACTAGCTGGTAATTGTAACAACCAAAACCAAAATGACAAGAAGTAACTAAGTTTTCACGATGGTAAATTTTTTTTTTTTTTTTTAAAACAAAGTAATCAAATACAAAAGTTTCTCATCTATAAACCATTACAACATTTTTCATTTTATCATAAACATGATTGCATTCTCATAAAGACTGAAAGAAATGATATTCATAATACACTTTGTTTTCTAACAAATGAAATTTTCATGAATTAACAACTATCGGAAACATACCATTATCATGCATCTCGATTGTCAACCCTTCACGTTCAAGACTCGGCAGTTCCTCAATATTAGGAAGAGAAAGTATCTTCAAGGAGCTTAACCTCCAACCACAGACCGTCGGTCTCCCGCACTCCTTCCTAACTGGAAGTGGCCCTACCCTACTCAAGAGGATAGACTTAGGATAACCATTGGTGTTTGCCATCTGAGCTCTGGTGTTGTAACCTACGTGTCTTGTTATCGCGCAGATCCCTAGATACCCTCTAGTCATGCATGACACTCCACAAGAAACGCCATTCAGTTACGGTGAACGTTCGATGCACTTGAGGATAGTACACCACCTTGGCCAAAGGATTTGTATTTAGTTAGCGTTCTACAAACGCTTGAACTTGGTTCACCCACCCTACTCGACTTGAACTGGTCGAAATCCTACAGTTTCCAATTTGTATCATTTGAACTAATTGACAACCTTGATGCCCTCAAGGTTTTAAGATTTCCTCCTGTAATGGCGCTTGGCGCAATATTTACCCTAATCCTGAGTTCATAGTTTCATAAACTCATATACATGTAAAACACTGTTTACTAATGACCACTCCTAAGTGGTTTCACAATTGTTTACTTATTTTCCCATGTTTGCACAATACACTCGAATATCTATAACAATATCCTGTTATCCCGGAATTCAAGGTTTCTAGACTCATAAGGCCTACAAAACGAAACTAAAATCGTCACATGCAACAATAATCAAGATTCCACATGCGGGTATTCCACTCTACATGCCCGTCATAAAAACATGGCATTCTACGACACAAGTAAACTAACTCCCTACTTCGCTTTTAAGTCAAATAAGATTTATCTCTGTGGTTTTAATCTCCCACGCTACATGCTCATGGAGCAACGCGATTTCTCACAATGCAGCTACTGTTTTAAGTACTCTCGAATGGTTTTACGTGGTTATCTCTGTCTTAAAGGAAACTCTTAATATTTTACATCTTTTCTGACGGTTTGAAGTTTGCAGCTCACATTTGCTTCATACGGTGATCAATCTTAATTGACTGCACCTCGAGAGCTAAGATTTATCATCGTACATCGTCAACCAAGAGAGATAAGGATCTATTTTCTAAGTTCTTGGACACTGACAGTCAGCAGCATTTATCGTTTATAAGGTTTCTATTACCATTAAACAACAATAAAGTGTTTATAACAATAAACCTCACACAGGTTCTCAGTAGCAGACATTGTCTTCACATTTCATTCATTGTAACATAATTATTCTTGTGCAATTAAGACACATTTACTGGTCTATACCGAGAAACAGAAAAGGAAATGGAAGGAACCTGTTGTCAGAGAGTGAGATTACTGCGGCAACTTCACTTCTCCTTTGGCTAGTCGTCCTCCTTCAATTTACACAGCTCTTCCTTTCTGCTTCTAACACAAAGACCAACCACCTCAATCTATCTTCCTCTCTGCCGAACACTACTCCAGACAAGGCAGGTCTCACAGTTTCTTCTCTGGCGAACACTACACCGCAGCTTCCATCGTTCTCTCTCTGTTCTTAATGACGACGCAGAAGTTTCTCCTGTAGCTCTCTCTCCGTTTCCCTTAGTTAACTCACCTACCAATAATAAACTCTGCAGTTCTTCCTATTCTTCCACCCTCCGACAGACTCTCCTCTCTATTCTTTTTACACAGCGATTCCCACCTCCTAAAACTTTCTGTCTGATCTCACAAACTCTCTCCAAAAACTACTGCCCTCGTCCCACACTCTCCTCTCTACTATTTTCTCCACTCTCACGTTAACAACTACCTCCAAAAACTCCTCTACACACCCGTAGAATCTCTCCTTACTCCGTAGTCCTAACTGCCCCCCCGTCCAAATCTCCCGATACAGTTTTTAACTCCCTCATTATACCACGAAAAGACCCTTATCCCTCCTGCTCGGCCGACTACTAACTTCCCACGTTTCGTAGACCTTTTGCCATGTCCTCCGTCGAAATCTCCCTTCAACAAAGCCACGACGGCCTCCATCTCGCACTCCCTCTCTTCCCACGCAAAAAAGAATCTTTCATTAAAGTTTTTCCTTCTCTAAAGGACTTCCACTCCACATACAAACATCCCACGCAGGAAAACCTCCGACCTATCTGCGGTTTGGTTAAAGTTTCCCACCATCGCAAAACTGATGCCTTTGCTGTCTTGATGATGGGCAATCCCAAAATATAGCAGTTACACCGAGCTTAACCGCCAACGCTTCACTTACCTTAAGTCTACGATGAAGAGGAATCTTTTTACAAACTCACAATCATCACACTCTTAAATACTTGAGTCGACATAACAATCTTTTACCTACTTCACTTAACATGATCACAAGAAGTTTAACCGACCTCATTACTTATTACGACCATAAGAAAGATTAAGTTCCTTCGGTGATGAGGCTTGCCAAAGGACATAACTGCCTGACTTAACTAGGACAAAAAGGCATCAACCTTCCAAGACTAGCTAAATATTAAATTGAAGAGCTAAAGCTCGCCACGGCTAAGGTTACGAAACGGTTTAAGCATCGTTGGGGTCGAGATGGAGAGAGGGCAAAGACCATTTTACTTAGAAACTCAAGGTCAGATTAATAACAACTCGCAGTCAAAGTTGGAGGAAGAGACTCACGTTTTAAACGACAACTAAAATGAATTATTTCACCCTATGGCATCAATTCGACATTCGTCGATCTACCAGAATAGAAGAAATTCACGGATTCGACGCGTTTTACGTCAATCGCGACAGATTGATTGTAACGCCAACAAGTTCTAACAACGTTAGACGCACAAGGCCAACTTCTCGCGTCTTTCGACTACGAGACAAGATTAACAATTTCGCCACAAGATGGTTCATAAAATACTTATAAACAAAATAGCAAATGCCTAACCAAGTCGACTTGCTATTAGGAACTTACGACGCCATCGACGACTCCAAGATTCTACAAGACGACTTCCGACTAGGTAGTTATACTTTATCCTTTGTCGTCGACATCAATTAAACTACCCAAACCGACAAACAAGACTTACTTGTTGGTTCTCAGGTTTATCTATCTGTTCGACGATCTCAGTGGCAAACACCCGTGGTTAATTTCCAGAGTCTATACTCCCTCTCGAAGATACTTTCTCTTCCCGTCGGACACGGTCCACCTGTTCCTGCATCAACAAACTCGCATACAATTTTGTGGTCAAAGCATTTATGATCCAAATATAATATATTCAAACATCATTGCATTTAATATAAAGACTTTTAGTCTACATATCACCTTGATCGTAATCAATAGATTCCGCAATTTCATAAAACAACTTTGTAAGATAAATTTTCAGTTTTCATGTCGTTCACAACATAGTAATTTACTGAAATTTGAAAGAAAGTAAATAGCATCATTGTTTTCAAAAGGAGGGATGTAACATATCCTTCCCCTTTAAAAATCATCGTCCCCGATGATTAAGTTTATCAAGCAAAAATTTAAACTTAAAACAAACTTTCTATAAAGCAACATTAATGTCTTTAAAAAGTTTTGGAAATCTTTGATAAATGTCTTTGTAGTCTTCCCAAGTGGCGCTTTCCTCGCCATATTGGTCCCACTGTATTTTGCATTGCAAAACTTCTCGATTACGTAAACGAAGTTTACGCATTTCGAGCACCTTGAGTGGCTCGATCACATCCACCCCGGGTTCTTGCATCTGTAAGGAATTCCAGTTAAGGATGTGGTTATTACCTACAAAATATTTCTTTAAATACGAAACATGAAAAACATTATGCATCTTAGACAAGGCTGGAGGTAGAGCAACTTTGTAGGCAACCGGATTAATAATTTCAAGAACTTCGAAAGGTCCGACATAACGAGGAGCCAATTTCGAAGATTTACCAAACTTAATAGAACTCTTTTGGGGTTTCACCCGCAAAAGCACCTTCTCGCCAACAGAGAAGTGTCTAGGCACTCGTTTGCGATCAGCATAACTCTTTTGCCTGTCATTGGCTTCTGCCAACCTCTTCCTAATCACTTTAACTTTTTCTTCCATATCAGCAAGCATTTCAGGTCCAATGCTTATCCTATCTTCCAGCTTATCCCAGCTTATAGGAGTTCTGCATTTCCTTCCATATAATGCTTCAAATGGCGCCATCTTAATGGCAGAATGATAGGAGTTGTTATAGGCAAACTCGACAAGAGGTAGATATTCCTCCCATCTATATTGCTGATCCATGCAATACATTCTCAAAAGGTCTTCTAATACCTGGTTCACTCTTTCTGTTTGACCATCAGTTTCGGGATGATATGCAGTACTTACATTCAGTTTAGTCCCTAATGCAGAAAATAAGGTTTGCCAAAATCATGAAGTTATCCGAGCATCTCTATCAGATATTATCTTTTCAGGTACCCCATGCAATCTGAAAATCTCTTGCACAAATTTTCGAGCCAAAAGATGTGCTCCATCTGTCAAGTTTCCCGGTATGAAATGTGCAACCTTGGTTAGTGTATCCACAACAACCAATATTGCATCATGCCTATTCTTAGACATTGGCAACCCCTGGACAAAATCCATACTAATAACTTGCCATTTCCATTCTGGAATCTCATGTGGGTACAACAACCCAGTAGGATGTTGGTGTTCTGCCTTCACTCTCTGACACTCCAAACAACTAGCTACAAACTTTGCAGCATCGCTTTTCATTCCTTTCCAGAAATATAACTGCTTGACATCAGCTAACAGTTTTGTTACACCAGGGTGCCTAGAGTAAGGAGCACAGTGAACTTCCTTCCACACAAGGTTTCTGAGTTCCTCTGAATCAGGGACATAAATTCTTCCCTTGAATCTCAGCAATCCATCGGATTCAAAACTGAATCCGTCATATCTTGGGTCCTTAGGGTTTAGGTGCAGAGCCTGTTTCACTTGTTTCACTTGTTGACGGAGATAGAAAAAGTTAAAGTGATTAGGAAGAGGTTGGCAGAAGCTAATGACAGGCAAAAGAGTTATGCTGATCGCAAACGAGTGCCTAGACACTTCTCTGTTGGCGAGAAGGTGCTTTTGCGGGTGAAACCCCAAAAGAGTTCTATTAAGTTTGGTAAATCTTCGAAATTGGCTCCTCGTTATGTCGGACCTTTCGAAGTTCTTGAAATTATTAATCCGGTTGCCTACAAAGTTGCTCTACCTCCAGCCTTGTCTAAGATGCATAATGTTTTTCATGTTTCGTATTTAAAGAAATATTTTGTAGGTAATAACCACATCCTTAACTGGAATTCCTTACAGATGCAAGAACCCGGGGTGGTTGTGATCGAGCCACTCAAGGTGCTCGAAATGCGTAAACTTCATTTACGTAATCGAGAAGTTTTGCAATACTAAATCTTTAAAGTTAGCATGTATGGAGATTATAGAGGCTATGTGCCTTCTTCTACTTAAGGCATTTGCTACTCGGTTTTCCTTGCCCTTGATATAAGAAATTTCAAAGTCATAATCTGATATGAGTTCCAGCCATCTCCTTTGCCTTGCATTGAGATTTGGTTGTGTGAATATGTAGCGAAGGCTTTGGTGATCAGATTTTAAAATAAAAGTCCTTCCCAACAAGTAATGTCGCCACATCTGAAGGGCGTGAACCACTGCTGCCATCTCTAGGTCATGAGGAGCGTAGTTCTGCTCATAATTTTTCAGCTTCCTTGACTCATAGGCTACTACTCTGCCATCTTGCATAAGCACACCTCCCAATCCTTCCCCCGAGGCATCCGTGATAACTTCAAACTCTCCCTCAGGATCAGGAACTTTCAGAATTGGAGCGGTTGTTAATTTTTCTTTTAACAAGTCAAAGGCCTTTTGACATTCATCCGTCCAAACAAACCTTTTTCCTTTTCTCTGTAAAGAGGTAATGGGACTAGCAATGCTTGAGAAATTCAACACAAATTTCCTGTAATACCCTGCCAAACCCATGAAACTTCGTACCTCTGACACATTGGTAGGTTCAGGCCATTCCATAATAGCTTTTATTTTGGCCGGATCAACTGATATCCCATCGGCTGATATTATGTGCCCTAAATACTGTACCTCTTTCTGAAAGAAAGTGCACTTGGAGAGTTTCGCATACAGCTTATGCTCCCTTAATCGCTGCAAGACTATTTGAAGATGTCGTGCATGCTCCTCTTCATCCTTGGAATAGATCAGAATATCATCAATGAAGACTAGTACAAACTTATCGAGACAATCTCTGAATACGCTATTCATGAGATTCATGAAAGCAGCAGGTGCGTTGGTCAATCCAAAAGGTAACACCGTGAACTCATAATGACCATACCTCGTTCTAAAAGTTGTTTTGGGAATGTCTTCGTCTTTTAACCTTAACTGATGGTATCCAGATATCAGATCTATCTTGGAAAAGACCGATGCGCCACACATTTGGTCAAATAGATCATCAATTCGTGGCAAGGGATACTTGTTCTTTATAGTTGCCTTGTTAAGCATCCTATAATCTATACACAGCTTGAGAGTTCCATCTTTCTTTTTGACGAAGATAACCGGGGCTCCCCACGGTGATACACTTGGCCTAATCAAATTCTTAGACAAAAGCTCCTGCAACTGAGCTTTTAATTCCATAAGTTCAGTGGTAGTCATACGATACGGAGCTTTAGAGATTGGCTCCGATCCTGGTTTAATATCTATACCAAAGTCAAATGTTCTCTTCGGAGGCAAGCCAGGTAACTCCTCGGGAAATACATCTCTGAAGTTACACAGAAATGGATATCTTTCCTCAAAAGATTGCTTCTCTGAGGTTTCCTCTACTAGGTCCATCTTAACTGCAAAAAGTTGACACCCCTTTCGCCTAGCCCGCTTCAATTGTTTTGAAGATATGGATCTAACCTTTATTTCCCTTTGAATTCCTTGGAGATTTACAGTTTTGCCCATCTCATCCAGACACTCAATGGTTTTATGAAAACAATCTACTTTGGCTCGATGTTTCCACAACCAGCTCATTCCTAGGATGACATCGTAGGACCCTAAAGGTGCTACGTATAAGTTTGCCTCAGTGGTGAAGTTAGAAACCTCAATCCTAGCTTCAAACAAACATTGCTCTACCTGAGCCTTTGAATTATTTGCATACTCTACTGTCCAAGGTTTTGACATAAAGCCAGCTTTTCTAGAAAATTTACTTAGAACTCTAGGTGACACAAAATTTTCTGTTGCACCAGTATCAAATAGAATAGAAACAGGAACACCAAATAAGGTACCTGTCATCTCAATAGGAGTGATTTGATACTTTGCTTGCCGATTGTCAAGAGCGGCATGAATCCTTTGCTGAAAGGCTTCCTGTTGTGAAGGAAGCTCCGTGTTCCTGGGCCTCCCATTCAGCTTCTTGTTGGGGCAATGGTTGGCATAATGATCTCCTCCACAAGAGAAACATCCTCCTATAGGTCCTCGCTTCTCAGATGGCCTACTTGCAGAATCACCATTCTTCTTAAAATTTGCATTTCTCTTAAAATCTTCACCCCTGTGCTCATTACCAAATCCTCCTTGATTCTTTCGATTTCCCCTATCAAATCTCCTGTTTCCATATCCCTTATCGTTTTTCCTTTTAAAAGACTGATCAATGTAGTTCTTGTCAAACTTCTTGCGTTTCTTATCACGGTAAGCAGAGATAGACTTAATCTTCTGCTCCTGTTTTATTGCCTTTTCATAAACTTGATCCATTGTGCTTGGACCATGCACCTCCACTTCACCACCGATCTGAGGGTTGAGTCCCATGATGAACTTTATGATTCGGAACCTTTCGTCCTTTTGGTATTGGGGAACATACTTCAGTAACCTAGTGAATTTTTCTGCATACTCAATCACAGATAGTTCACCTTGCCTGAGGTTTTGGAAGTCCATTAACTTCTGATCAAAATACAACTGTGGTAACCACCGTTTACGGAATAGTTCCACGAACTCGTCCCATGTCACCTTCAAGGGACTTAGTTCCAACTCCATTTTCTTATTCATCCACCAAGTGGATGCTTCCCCCGACAGCTGATAGGCTCCCCACACGGCTTTAGTAACCTCAGAGTAGTTTCTGATCTCAAAATATTTCTCCATCTCTGTCAACCATGCTTCAGCTGCATCTCCAGTTTTTGTTCCATCGAACTTTGGAGGATTAACCTTCTTCATATCCTTAGATAACTCTAAGGCAAGTTTATCCTTGGTTCTTCTTTGGGCTTCACTGTCATCATGATGTTCACTTGACGTGCCATTTTCCCAATGCTTACTCTTGCTTGTGAAGTGTGAGTTCTTGTTTCCATCCTCTGTGTTACCAGTTTCATCTATTTTCCTCTCTAGTTTGTTCAATCTTTCCTTGGTTTCAGTGAGCATGTTGAGGATCCTATCCAACTTGTCAGTGGAATTTTCCCGAGAGTTATGACCTTCCCGATCCTCCCCCTCGTTAAACCCTGATTGGTCCATGCTAGTTTAGTTTCACACTTGTTTAAACATATACTAATCAGTTTTACACTTATTAAATTAAACACCATCAAAAGAACACAACATTTGATCATATTCATAATTGTTCTCAAACCAAAATTTTGTCTTTATTTATTTTGCAAAATTGTTTCAACATCATTAGAGATAGACAAATCTCATGTTTCTACATAATGTTATCTAGTGGAGTGTAACCTTCGGATTCATTGTCCGACACATAATCACGAGGTGTATACCCCTCAGACTCACTATCAGAAGATATCTCAATAATCTCAGCTCTAGGCACTACACGAGGATCTCTAGTGATCATGGGTATAGTGCTAGGTACAATCTTAGATACACTAACAGGTACACTAATAGGTACTCTATCAGTTACAATCCAGGAGCAACGGTCGATCATGGTTCGAAACGCCATCTCTGCTCCCTCTAGAAGTTCTCTCCTCACTCGCTTAAGTCGTGACATTGCATTGGCTAATGTTTCCACATCATCAAGCCAAATGTCATTCTCGTCATTGGTTTTCTCTATGGTCTTGACCATCGCAAGTCGTTTCTGCTTAGCTTGCAGATAACGCTTCTTACCCGCGAAGGATTTTCTTGCGGTTCTCTTGGTGTATGCCATCCTGGCACAATAAACCAAATCATTAGCTACCCGCATAATGATGATTTCCTAATCAGGTTAGTGGACTCATCAGCCCTAGTGCTGAACCTGGTTAGCTCTGATACCATATGTAACAACCAAAACCAAAATGACAAGAAGTAACTAAGTTTTCACGATGGTAAATTTTTTTTTTTTAAAAACAAAGTAATCAAATACAAAAGTTTCTCATCTATAAACCATTACAACATTTTTCATTTTATCATAAACATGATTGCATTCTCATAAAGACTGAAAGAAATGATATTCATAATACACTTTATTTTCTAACAAATGAAATTTTCATGAATTAACAAATATCGGAAACATACCATTATCATGCATCTCGATTGTCAACTCTTCACGTTCAAGACTCGGCAGTTCCTCAATATTAGGAAGAGAAAGTATCTTCAAGGAGCTTAACCTCCAACCACAGACCGTTGGTCTCCCGCACTCCTTCCTAACCGGAAGTGGCCTTACCCTACTCAAGAGGATAGACTTAGGATAACCATTGGTGTTTGCCATCTGAGCTCTGGTGTTGTAACCTACGTGTCTTGTTATCGCGCAGATCCCTAGATACCCTCTAGTCATGCACGACACTCCACAAGAAACGCCATCCAGTTACGGTGAACGTTCGATGCACTTGAGGATAGTACACCACCTTGGCCAAAGGATTTGTATTTAGTTAGCGTTCTACAAACGCTTGAACTTGGTTCACCCACCCTACTCGACTTGAACTGGTCGAAATCCTACAGTTTCCAATTTGTATCATTTGGACTAATTGACGACCTTGATGCCCTCAAGGTTTTAAGATTTCCTCCTGTAATGGCGCTTGGCGCAATATTTACCCTAATCCTGAGTTCATAGTTTCATAAACTCATATACATGTAAAACACTGTTTACTAATGACCACTCCTAAGTGGTTTCACAATTGTTTACTTATTTTCCCATGTTTGCACAATACACTCGAATATTCTATAACAATATCCTGTTATCCCGGAATTCAAGGTTTCTAGACTCATAAGGCCTACAAAACGAAACTAAAATCGTCGCATGCAACAATAATCAAGATTCCACATGCGGGTATTCCACTCTACATGCCCGTCATAAAAACATGGCGTTCTACGACACAAGTAAACTAACTCCCTACTTCGCTTTTAAGTCAAATAAGATTTATCTCTGTGGTTTTAATCTCCCACACTACATGCTCGTGGAGCAACGCGATTTCTCACAATGCAGCTACTGTTTTAAGTACTCTCGAATGGTTTTACGTGGTTATCTTTGTCTTAAAGGAAACTCTTAATATTTTACGTCTTTTCCGACGGTTTGAAGTTTGCAGCTCACATTTGCTTCATACGGTGATCAATCTTAAGTGACTGCACCTCGAGAGCTAAGATTTATCATCGTACATCGTCAACCAAGAGAGATAAGGATCTATTTTCTAAGTTCTTGGACACTGACAGTCAGCAGCATTTATCGTTTATAAGGTTTCTATTACCATTAAACAGCAATAAAGTGTTTATAACAATAAACCTCACACAGGTTCTCAGTAGCAGACATTGTCTTCACATTTCATTCATTGTAACATAATTATTCTTGTGCAATTAAGACACATTTACTGGTCTATACCGAGAAACAGAAAAGGAAATGGAAGGAACCTGTTGTCAGAGAGTGAGATTACTGCGGCAACTTCACTTCTCCTTTGGCTGGTCGTCCTCCTTCAGTTTACACAGCTCTTCCTTTCTGCTTCTAACACAAAGACCAACCACCTCAATCTATCTTCCTCTCTGCCGAACACTACTCCAGACAAGGCAGGTCTCACAGTTTCTTCTCTGGCGAACACTACACCGCAGCTTCCATCGTTCTCTCTCTGTTCTTAATGACGACGTAGAAGTTTCTCCTGTAGCTCTCTCTCTGTTTCCCTTAGTTAACTCACCTACCAATAATAAACTCTGCAGTTCTTCCTATTCTTCCACCCTCCGACAGACTCTCCTCTCTATTCTTTTTACACAGCGATTCCCACCTCCTAAAACTTTCTGTCTGATCTCACAAACTCTCTCCAAAAACTACTGCCCTCGTCCCACACTCTCCTCTCTACCGTTTTCTCCACTCTCACGTTAACAACTACCTCCAAAAACTCCTCTACACACCCGTAGAATCTCTCCTTACTCCGCAATCCTAACTGCCCCCCCGTCCAAATCTCCCGATACAGTTTTTAACTCCCTCATTATACCACGAAAAGACCCTTATCCCTCCTGCTCGGCCGACTACTAACTTCCCACGTTTCGCAGACCTTTCGCCATGTCCTCCGTCAAAATCTCCCTTCAACAAAGCCATGACGGCCTCCATCTCGCACTCCCTCTCTTCCCACGCGAAAAAGAATCTTTCATTAAAGTTTTTCCTTCTCTAAAGGACTTCCACTCCACATACAAACATCCCACGCAGGAAAACCTCCGACCTATCTGCGGTTTGGTTAAAGTTTCCCACCATCGCAAAACCGATGCCTTTGCTGTCTTGATGATGGGCAATCCCAAAATATAGCAGTTACACCGAGCTTAACCGCCAACGCTTCACTTACCTTAAGTCTACGATGAAGAGGAATCTTTTTACAAACTCACAATCGTCACACTCTTAAATACTTGAGTCGACATAACAATCTTTTACCTACTTCACTTAACATGATCACAAGAAGTTTAACCGAACTCATTACTTATTACGACCATAAGAAAGATTAAGTTCCTTCGGTGATGAGGCTTGCCAAAGGACATAACTGCCCGAATTAACTAGGACAAAAAGGCATCAACCTTCCAAGACTAGCTAAATATTAAATTGAAGAGCTAAAGCTCGCCACGGCTAAGGTTACGAAACGGTTTGAGCATCGTTGGGGTCGAGATGGAGAGAGGGCAAAGACCATTTTACTTAGAAACTCAAGGTCAGATTAATAACAACTTGCGGTCAAAGTTGGAGGAAGAGACTCACGTTTTAAACGACAACTAAAATGAATTATTTCACGCTATGGCATCAATTCGACATTCGTCGATCTACCAGAATAGAAGAAGTTCACGGATTCGACGCGTTTTACGTCAATCGCGACAGATTGATTGTAACGCCAACAAGTTCTAACAACGTTAGACGCACAAGGCCAACTTCTCGCGTCTTTCGACTACGAGACAAGATTAACAATTTCGCCACAAGATGGTTCATAAAATACTTATAAACGAAAATAGCAAACGCCTAACCAAGTTGACTTGCTATTAGGAACTTACGACGCCATCGACGACTCCAAGATTCTACAAGACGACTTCCGACTAGGTAGTTATACTTTATCCTTTGTCGTCAACATCAATTAAACTACCCAAACCGACAAACAAGACTTACTTGTTGGTTCTCAGGTTTATCTATCTGTTCGACGATCTCAGTGGCAAACACCCGTGGTTAATTTCCAGAGTCTATACTCCCTCTCAAAGATACTTTCTCTTCCCGTCGGACATGGTCCACCTGTTCTTGCATCGACAAACTCGCATACAATTTTGTGGTCAAAGCATCTATGATCCAAATATAATATATTCAAACATCATTGCATTTAATATAAAGACTTTTAGTCTACATATCACCTTGATCGTAATCAATAGATTCCGCAATTTCATAAAACAACTTTGTAAGATAAATTTTCAGTTTTCATGTCGTTCACAACATAGTAATTTACTGAAATTTGAAAGAAAGTAAATAGCATCATTGTTTTCAAAAGGAGGGATGTAACAGTAATCTCGTAAAAATTTCTCCTATTAATGGAGAATCCAACTTTGCATGCACCAAAATACTACAAGTGAGAGAAAACATGACAAAAAAACAAGTACTTCACACATCAACAAAATGACTAGAAGGGCATGATAAAGGCTATTCTGGCAATAAAAGGGTATATTTAATTTCATGTGTCCATGCAGTTACATAAATGGATTATTTGCCATGTAAATCTTAAATTATGTATAAATAATAATTTGTATTTTATTGTAAATCTTAAACTATGTATAAATAATAATTTGTACTTTATTATAGTGAAGTACTTACATTTTAAAGATTGAAAATAAACTCTTAAAAAGGTTGAAGTTATGAAGCAATTGCATAATAAAAAATATATATTTCTTTCTTTATATATATATATATAGTAAAAACTACAAGTTAAAATTAAGATAATTGTTTAAAATGAGCAGAAAAATAAAATATTCATGATGTCACTAGCATCACAAATATATATATTTTTTAAAATTGAGTTGCTAGCTGAAATAAGCTAAGTAGCCCCATAGGGACTTGTCTTAAGACATCATGTTAGCCTACTAGATGTTATACCATACCATAATGAAGGAAGATAACACGTCACATAGCATGAAGGGATGGAGAACGAACGCTAACGGGATGTTTTGTTCCATGTCGTTTCTGATGGCCACTTTCGGCGACGATGGGACTTATCGTTTGCTAGGACATTAAAAAATTGATGTTTTCAACCATCGATAGTATTTCTCATTTTTTGATTGAGGAACAAAATGTTTGCGAGGCTGTATTAGGGAAATGCGTTCTTGTCAGCTTTGAGGAGTTGCAACTATTGCGTATGTGTTGTGGGTGTCTTCTATTTGTGACTTTTGCAGAATAGCAATGAAAAAAATGTGAGTTTTAAAGGCCTTTTTTGTGTTTTTTTAGACCGTTGTGAGGGGGTTTGACGAGGACGAGTTGCAACTTCTCAACAAGGAAAAATGAGTTGTAACCGCAAAAAAATGGGTATGTATATCTATCATTTCCTCTATTGTTTTCTATTTTTTGTTGGAATTGTGAAGAGTGGAGTAATTTTATGTCAAAAATGTAAAAATCTTAGTGTTTCTCATTGCTTAAACCTTCTAGTGTGTTGTTGGAGTCTATTGTCGAGTATTTTGTTTGAATAATGTAAAAGTAAAGGTTTACCTTTCTTACTCATGGGTAGGATGAAATGGGTTGAGGGATTTTGTGAGAGTTCTCATGGGGCTAAATAGGTATTTAAAATATCTTTATTTTTTTGCCATTTCCATTCAATTTTGCAAATGCTAGGGTTTACCTGTGAGTTGGATGAAATGGGTTGAGAGATTTCTTCAACAAATTTCATGGGGCTCTTTGGATCATCAAAAAATATATTGTTTTAGATGTGATTTTCGTTTGATGTCTTCATTTGTAAGGGTTTATCCGTGGGTTCATGAAATTGGTTGAGAAGTTCCTTTAACCACTCTAATTGGGTCAGTATGTTTTAATTTTATTATATTTTTGATATGAATTTAGCTTTGCCTCTTCAAAATTTCAGCAAAATATGTGTTTTAATTCAATTATTGTGTCATAAGAATGGTGACATAGAATCAGGGGGAACTCTTCTTGTGGAATATGTAATTTCTTTTTTGAAATCTATGCAATTATGATGCTTACTAAAATAAATTGAAATTATTTAAAAGGTATAGTTTTATAATTGATGTATAAAGTTTAGAAATTATATGCATTAATTAATAAAAGTATTAATTGATATAGAAAATTTTCAAAAGGTTTAGATCTAAATTGCAAGATGATGTATCTGTATGGAACACAGTTGTATAATTGGGGTTTCACAAATCTGTATATAAAAATACAAATGGTTTAACTTGCATTTTTGTATACAAATCATAGTCATTATCGTTGTTGTTATTTAAAAAATGATCATAGTTATTTGCAACTGTGAAGATAGTTGTTATCGTTGTTATTTGAAAAAACATAGTTATATATAGTTATGAAGACAATTGTGGTATAATTGGGTTTTAGAATCTTATGAACTGTAGGTTGAAAAACATAAAGTGTATTTCAACTTGCATTTTTGTATACAAAACATTGTCGTTATTATTGTTATTATTTGAAAAAATAGATAAATCTAAAGTTATCGTCACGTTTTTAGCTTTTGGTTGCCTATAACTTGTTCCTCATCAAGCTGGTCGACTCCACTACTTGTGCTTCAATTGTAAAATAACTAAAATGACAGAAAAATATATATTTGAAAGTTCTGGTGAAGTGGGGGTCCCATCATGTCATTGACGAGAAAGGGATTATGGCTGGTGGGACATCCTGATGGAAAATGGCAAGTAACAACTATTAAACATAGGTGCACTAGTGGGTCCCATTACTGATGCTATTTTGTATGGAGACTATGGTCATGATGTGTTAGGTATGCTATTTTGTATCACCTTTATATAAAATTTTCAATGTGGGATGTGGTATAACAAGCTTGTTTACATTCTTTAATGGAGGTTGTTGTATATCAATTTTCAACAAATTCTTCTTGCCATTTAAATTTGTGAATTTTTGCTTCTTTAATGGAGGACGCTGTGATTGAGGCTATTTGTTTAAGGAGTGTTTTTTCTGTTGTTGTTGTGGAGGTGCAAGATTGTTGTTAAGAATACTATTCTTCTTAGTATTGTAGTTGTTCATAAAATTATATACCCTGGGTTTAACATTTTTATAATTGTTAATATGGAAAGCAATCGCTGCCAAATTAATATTTATGTTATGTTTGGAATTCATATTTGATAAACCCCAACAATTTACTACTTTAAATATAAGGAGAAACAGACGTTGAAAAGGATGTACAGAGTTGCATTGCTTTCAATAAGTACATTTGATCTTAAAAATCATTTAATGATAAATGTTTTATTATACATCAAAGTTCTGGAAAATTAGGAAGAGAAGTAATTACATATATATATATATATATACAATTGAATTTGGCCAAGTGGTATATTTTATAGAGAGATTATTTATGTTATTGGTGTTGCTATTTGAAATGTGGACATAGTTATCTACAGTTGTGAAGACGATTGTTGTATAATCGAGTTTCACAAATTTGGCAGGTGTTTATGCTAGAAATTGGGAAGTAAAGAAACATAAGAGTTCCTTATTCCAATGCCTACATAACTCAAGAAATAATCGAAATGTGCAATAATAAAACCCAAAATATATCACAATATCAGTTACCTTGATTGCAAATCATGGATGGATGGAAGCTCAACTCGAGGACATAAGTTTGCATAAAATGAAAGTCCCCTTTTGATTTGGAGGAGGATTTATTTATAGATTTTAATGATGGAGGGACAAGGATTTGATTTTTGCTTTATTTGATCAAAAGAGGAAATAAATTGAGAAGATAAGATTTGAAAGTAGAGAAGGATTTGGTTTTTGATTTAAAAGGAAATAAATCAAGAAGAAGATAAAATGAGACATGAGAGAATAATTGATAAGATTATCTAATTAATTTAATTAATTAGATACACATAAGTTAGAAATGGAAAGAAATCAAGAAGATAAGATGAGATATGAGAGGATAATTGATAAGATTATCTATTTAATTTAATTAATTAGATACACGTGAGTTAGAAATGGAAAGAAATCAAGAAGAAGATAAGATGAGATATGAGAGGATAATTGATAAGATTATCTAATTAATTTAATTAATTAGATACGCATGAGTTAGAAATGGAAAGAAATCAAGAAGAAGATGAGATATGAGAGGATAATTGATAAGATTATCTAATTAGTTTAATTAATAGATACACGAGTTAGAAATATAAAGAAATCAAGAAGAAAATAAGATGTAGAATTATTAAATAAATAAATATATGATTTATTTAATTAATGTTGGAATATGATTTAATTAATTAAATAATTATAAATTATTTAATTAGTACTAGGAAGTGGGAAAATTAGCTTAATTAAATAATTAGACATTATTTAATTAATGTGAAAGTATAGAAAATGAATAATTAAGTTGAGAAGTAAGGTGAATTTCACGTGTCGACATTTTGACCCTCTTTGAGATGGTGTTGCAAAGTAACATCATTTCAAAGAAGTTTAAAACATAGTGTTGTGTTATATTGAATAAAACTTTGGTTTAGAAGAATATGATTGGAAGAAAATGATTGGATTAGATGATGCTGATGCCCCAACCACTCAAAGCGAGGGTGACAAGGAAAGATAATGGTAAGTTAATGAATAAGATGAATGATGATGATGCCCCTTTGAGAGGGCAGGTGGATTCAAGGAACATAGGTATACTCTTGAAATAAAAGGAGAGGAATTTGTTAAGAGAGAGAGATTTTGAAGAAGAATGAAAAAGTCAGATTAAAGATGGAAGAATGATGGGAGAAGAATGGATGCATTGATGTAGGGTGATAGAAGAATAGAAGAATTGATCAAATTGTGAAAGCTATAAATATTTATTAGGATGCATGGGTGAGATGGATGGGACGATTTGCTTAGGTTATGCTTCAAAAATATAAAGAGTAATCCTTATTTTGATATAGCAATGGATGTTATGCACCAGGGTATATAAGACCAAGGTGATAAGGCATCTGATGCATATGACAGACACACAAAAAGATAAAGGTCACAAGAAGCCCTATACTGGATAACACCATGATATTGAAGACCATGATACCATTGTGGTGGGTAGGTTACAAGGACCAATGCAGATGCAAGACAAAATATGCAAGATAAAAGATGGAAAGATAAAAGATAATGCTGATAAACAACAAAAAATGAGAAGATAGATGCAAGTTAAATTGATAACACATACAAGCAAGCAAGCAAACAAGCATGCACAAGTGATTCAAAAACAAATAAGGTTATTGCCCCTGCCAAGCTAAAAACTGAGGATTAAGTGATCAAGGATTGATTTGATTGATTGAGGATAATGTTGTCATTGTGGGGAACGATATATCCCTAGAACAACACAAGGATATGAGAATGATATATCCCATTGATGATGATTGAATAAATGATTGATTGATTGGTTTGACAACAAGGTTGGAACACAACCAAAGTGTGCTTATGGATGATTGGTTAGATTACTTGACTAGATTGATATGGATTAAGGATGACTTGCATTTGGATTTTCAAAATTTTGTAATTTTTTTTGGAGTTTTTGGAGTTTTTGGATGCTTTGATTTAAATTTTGGATTTGTTTTTGATTTTTGATTTTTGATTTTCATGGATGTTTTTATTTTTTTGGATGTTATTGGATTGCAGTTGAATAGCCTTAGTGCTAGATACCAATGGCAAGGGAACATCATGGATAGGTAGATGGATGGGAGATAGTGGATAATGGAAGGATAGGAAGTGTAAGATGGATGGATAGGTAGAAGGATGGGTGATAGTGGATAATGGATGGGAAATGTAAAATGGATGGATATACAAAAGGATGGGTGATAGTGGATAATGAATGTGATCACCAAGGACTATGTCACGTAGGAATAACATGTCGTAGTCTAGGTATGAGACTCAAGATATGGCGTGACAATTCTTGCAATGATAAGATGGTAGGATATGTTGGGAAGTATTAGATACATCAAGATTTGTCCAAAGCACTTTTCAATATTTTTCCCTAATCTTTATCAAGATCAAAAGGAAGAATAGAGAATGGATTGGATCAAGGGGATAATTATACATATATAATGGATAAGGAATATATGATAGGAAGGATAGGTAGAAGAAATGATAGGATGGGTAGATGAGACAACGTGCTCCCAAGTGTAAGGTACATAGACAATTGATCTACACATGACGCCTATTTTCCAGGTTTTCATCATGGTACTTATCCAAGGTGCCTATTTGCCAAGTTTTCACCATTGGACAAATGATTTCTCTTTATTTTTTACTTTTTTCTTTCATTTAATTTTTTTTTTTGACTATTTGAATGGGATGGATGATGGGGACTCAAGCATCTGTTTCCAATAGAAAGGTAGTATGTTAGCTTTATGTGCATGGATGATGGTAAATGCAGGAAGATGGAAATGGAATGGATGGTGGATTATGATGTGGATGATGGATGGATAAATGGGCGATGGAGCAAAAACATGGACCATAAGGGTATGATGGAGGAAATATGTTGGATAAGGGATATAAGTTGGGGGATGTAGGTATGTAGAGATGTCATGGAATTATGGGAAACCAAGACCAATGGTTGCACATATTGTGATAGATTTTGAAGCCTTTGACTTTGATGGGGAGTGGGGAGTAATGGGAATCATAATAGGGAATTTTGGAATTGCCGATTTAGAGATTTAGGAACCCAAATGGACTTAGGATTTTTAGGATTTTTTAAAAGGGAGTGGGGTTTTTAGGATTTGGGGATGGATTGAGATGTGGATGCTTCATTTGGATTGATTTCTTTTTGCTTGGGGACCCACACCATTTTCATTTTTTCTTTTAGGAGTGTGGGCGTATGTAGCTTTTGAGATTGATTTGGCTTTGAATTTGTGTATTGATGCCCTTCGACATGATATTCTTGAGGCTTTTGCGGATATTCTATTGTATGTGTGGAAGCATCCAAATTTTTATTTTTGAATCTCACTGGGTTGGGGATAGCTTCATAATTGGTTGATGTGTGCATTCGTTGGCCATGACTAGAATTTAGAGGGGATGTAAGGGAATGGGATGTGTGGATAGAGGGATGAGTGTACTGATGGATGAAGGGATTAGGGGATTTAAGAATGGGAATATTAGGAGTTGGAAGGAGTGGAGGAAGAGTGGATGGAGGGAGATGTATGGTCACATGATCTTGCGAATGGTATGATGATGGAGGAGGGATAGTGACATATGACTTAGAGGTGCGATGAGGTGCATCGGGTTTTGGATTGAAATAATTGGATTTAGGAGGCGTGGAGGTGGTACCAATATGTTTGGATTGTTTTTATTTGGATGTAAAACCAAGGCCATGCAATTGTGGATAGGTTGTGAAATGGATAGGCTCCAAGATGCCTTGTTCACGAAGGCTTAAACCTTTGCCTTGATATTTCATGTTTTGGAACATACGATATGCAATGGGATGTTTGTTGTTTTGGAAACAAGATGCGAGTCCATTATTAGATGGAGAAGGTGGGGTGGTGGATGAAGTTTGTTCCTCTTTGACAAGAGAACTACCACAGATGAAAGTAGTGGGACCAAGGGGATATGATAATGGATTTGGAATGGCGTCGATAGGAGATGGTGAAAGATCAATAGGGGTTAATGGAGGATCAACATGAGATAATGTAGGATCAGGCAAGGGATGACTTGGGATGTTTGGATCTTGACTAACATTATGTTTAGTAAGATGGGGGTGATATGATCCAAGTTACTTGTTTGATTGTTAATTTTTTCTTGGGGATCAAGTATCTCATTCTAGGAAGGGGTGTTGTGGATGGATGAATAGGAGTAATTTGGATATCTTTCTCATGGATGATTGTAGGATTATGGATGGGTGAAGTGATAATCTCTAGCTCCTGTAATGCATAAAGTGGGCTAAGGGGATCAACATGGATTTCGTGATCAAAGATAGGATCTTGATCATAGATAGGAGTTTGATCATAAAGGGGCATAACATGGATATTGTGATATTGGTTATGGATAGGATGAATTGTGGTGTTTTGATCTTGATCAAGTTAATAGGTTGGTGTTTCCACATGCTCTAGACTAGACTCATGACATAGCTCTTGGGTTTGGATAGAAGTGGAGGGTTCTTGGATAGACTTAAGAGGATTGAGATGGTCGAGAACATGGGTATATGATGGGTCTTGATTTGTATTGATGGAAGGGGACTCTTCAATAATGTGGATATGCATAGGAGTGGGTGATGGTGTTGGAGTGGTCGACATGCTATTAGGATATTATTTATTAGCCCCATAGATAGACATTTGAGTGCTTGATAGTTTTTGCTTCCTTTCTAGGAGTCCTTGGGTCAAATCCTTCATAAATTCTGGAGTAAGATATGTATATCATGGATGGGCAACGATGGAAGATTTTGTGGGATTAGGATTAGGATCAGGTGGAGGGATGACATGAGTGGATATGGTAAGATTAAGAGTAGATATGGAGGGATATGGAAAGATCCCATGGTGGAGGGATGAAATGGGTTAATGGACTGGGATTAGAGGAATAATGAGATGGGGATATTGCATAGGAAAATGGTTCTTGGGAAATGGATGGAGGTGAATATATAGATAAAGGATGATATGGATGACCTTGATGTCCCTTGTCACAGGGTATACAATTAGGCATAGGGTTGTAACTTGTGTCAGATAATGTTTGATTGTAAGGGTATTGTATGTCCAAGTATGGATTCAGGTCAACCCATAATAGTGGTTACACTTTTATGGATGAAGAAAAATTGAAGGCACCCAAAAAATTCTAGGAACCACCTTCGAACGAAGACCCCCTCGAACGAAGGCCATGTCAGCTTTCTCTTGCCTTGATAGAATAACACCTTTGTTTGAAGGGTGTCTTCGAATGAAGGCCTATTAGTGCCAATTTAAAATAATAAAATAATGCCTTCGTTCGAAGAGGGTCTTCGAACGAAGGCATTATTATTTTTTTTTTTTATAAATAGGTTTTAACTCTTAAATGACAATTTTTTTGTCATTTGAGAGCCCGCACAGTGAAATGAAGGGCGGACGAAGGTGACAAAAGGCGATAGAGCTGTGTTGAAGGGGTCGAAGGGGACAACTCAAAGGCTTCCAGACAGGTGAAATGAAGGCCCCACATCAGCATATGAGCGCCCACATCAACATTCTAGCCTCTAGGTGCATAAAATACATATGCTTTCTGTTTCTCCTCCATTGTGTTCTCATAGAATTTTTTATGTTGAATTTCATTGTGTTTGGACTATGAGAAAAATTCCATTGTGTTCTTAATGTCTTCTTGTTGAATTCCTTAAGTAGATAAAGAACTGCCAAAACCTAGTTTGCCAAACCCTAGTTGAAAAATAAAGCTTCTAAATTTGAACAATCCTATGTAGTAAATGTGCCTTCAGTATCATTATCTTTAGAGGAAACAAAATAATAAAATTCATCAAATAGAAAACTACATTCTTGCTCCCTTGAATCAGCATTAGTTTGCACAAGATTAGCTTTTTCATTATTGAAAACACATTTATTCTAGATTGAAAATATATGCATAAGAATTCCTCCTTTTCCTCATGGCTGTCACAAAGTATAAAATCACATACCTCAACACCATTTGAGCCCTCACTTGTATGCATTGTGTCTTCTTAATTATTTCTGAACACAAAGTTTTCGAATAAAAAATGATTCTCACTATTTCCATCTTTGTCAACATAACTATTATATCTAGTGAATTTTGTTGAAAGAGTGTTAATGTTGCATTTATGTCTCATAATATTTTATTTTTTACATTTCTAGCTCTAAGTTCATACCCTTTTCTATTGTAATATGCAATATTGGACTCCCTTAACTAATATTATTCTTTCCACAAGGACAACAAAATACACACACACACAAAAATTCTTTATCCATGCCCTATGGACATGCTAAATTCAAAGGAGTACATAACATCTAAAACCATCCTTGTTATGAAGAGAAGGAGAAATCATAAAATCCAATTACTAAGATAATTTTTGTACTTTAAAATGATAAAAACAATCCGAAGAAAGATAATCATAATAAATTTCACTTACTGTATGGCTTTAATTTTAGCACTGGCATGATTAGTCAAGAATACATTAACTTTTCAATAATTTCTATCCTGTTTTCTACGTCTTTGCTCTTCTAGCCACCTGTATATGTCTTCAACCTTATTACGTGATGACATAGCCCATGCAACAAGCACCCTAGCCTCTTTCTTATAAAAATAAGTAAAGAATACAATTGGTACTATAAAAAATATATGTTATAGTTATCATTTGCATCTATATAATGCAAGATAAATATAAAGTAAGAAAAACATTTCTTCAATTCTAAAACTCGCCCCATATTTTTTTGTAGAAAATATTGAATCCATTGAGATAATTGAATCATGGGAGTGGTTGCCCATCATCTAAAGAATCCATGGAGTGTGAATCCCCATTATGATATACTCCAAACATATACAAGATAGGGAATTTGGGAATAGGAAATTTGTTTGTATATACAAGAATCCCCATAATGTCCCTATATTGTCTTCATCTATAGTTTTGTAAGTTTCTTCATTTACCAACATATACACTTGTGTTTGGATTGTCATCACTATTAAGGTTTTGAAATTTGTATTATCTAATTTCACATCTTATTTACATATTTGGTCTTTAATTATGATCTTTACATGCTTCATTAATAAAACATTTTTTAAAGTTTGGTACTTATTTACATATATCATATTCCTAAAATGAAAGACTAAAAAGTTATAAACAATATTGTAAATAATAATTAAATCTTAAACAAATGACAATAAAATTGTTAACAATAGTAGATATGTCATTTTAAGAATGCATCCCAACATAATCTAATTGCTTCATATTTTATGTTTTTATTAAACTTTAAACTCTATTTATTAAATTGTATTTTCATTTTGAACAAATAAAAAAAATATCGTTAGTTACAAGCTTGGTGTTGTTACAATGGTGTGTCCCACTTATGGGACATTTTGATTTTTATCTGAAATCACCATTTTTTAGAAAATACATTTAAGCATTGAGGGGTTCCATCTAAAGGGGTTTAATTGAATGTGGTTAGATAAAACCCCCTTGGAAACACCCTTGTCTTAAATCAAACCTTTGATGGAGTCTCCTCAGCACCTATCAAAATGCCGACAAAAACACAATTTTACTTCACCTTTTGGGGATCAAATGAAGTCATTTAGAAATTCTATTTTGTAAGTATGTATCCCTTAGTATAAGCTTTCCAAAAAGTATGATATTTAATATATTTCATTTGATTATTATATTTATGTTCTATTTTCAAGTGAACATAGGTTTTTAGCCGAACATCAAGGTCTCTATTCCACACACATGGGAAAATAAAAAATAGAGAAAAAAATTCTAAGAAATATTTGTACACTAGGTATTGATGTCCTTGTTTCAACAAAAAATAAGTTAATTTGGATACATATATAAAAAATTATGTTGTATGGTATAAACCTATGTCTAAATTATAATTAATCTCACTTCAAAAATTAATTTAAAAAAAATGCAACAAAAAATTATGAAAAAATATATGCACACTAGATATTGGTGTTGCAAATCTATGTTTAAAATTTATAAATTTTTCCTTTCTATAAAAAAGTTATGTTGTATGGTTTAAATGTCACTTTTTAAAAATATTGTTAACTATAAAAAATAAGTTATTAAAAGTTACATAAAAAAATTCACAATTATTTCTTAAATTTTTTTAAAAATACATTTAGAATCTTCACACAAAATCTCAAAAATCCCTTGTTCACATCATCTTCAAATTCTTAACGGATTAGTTGCCATAGGTGACAGAAAGTAAAAAATTAGTTTAAATATTGATGTCAATGTCCCACTTTGGCCAAAAGTGGGATAGAGTATTGTGGGCTGACCCAACTTTTAATAAATAAAATGTAGTAATTACAAATTCTTAAGAAAAATCCAAACATATTTACTTACAACAATTTTTTTGGATTATTTAAGTGAGGGATAAGGGCCCTCTCCCTTTTATCAATATTGATTTTTTTACATTTAGAGTCATTCACTAACTGTGGCCAAATGAATTTAACCATACGTAATGGCCTAATAGAAGGGAACATGCCTGATTTCATTACATAATAATTCTATAACAATGTATGATCAAGACAAATAGTAACATTACCCAACTTTCCTAATGGACTATCAAGGGAACCAATGGAAATATTTATAAAGTCCTAATAGAGTAAGAGAGGCATGAATTTGCAAGACATCTTACAAACCATGAATAAAACATGTGCATGTTGAAAACCACAACATGCATTTCAACAAGCAAATTTATATATAGAATGAAATCAAAACACAAAAAATCAAATGTACTAATTTCTACACAACCCTATAGAAACATAATATTAGGCAACTACTTTAGTTGGGGTGCACATAGCTCCATTACATGAAGAGAAATATTATGAAATCCAGCCATGCCTTTGAGATAACCTCCTTCCATCAATACCACCAACCTCAAATCAACACCAAATTGCCTACAAATTTTCACCAAATTATGAATCAATATATGAATCAAATAACAAAGACATCGAAATCATCAACAAAACTTGTGCAGGTTGAAAAACACAAAATGTAGTTCAACTTGCAACTTTATATGTACAATGAAATCTTAACATAGAAAATCAAATGTAATATTTTCTACACAACCCTAAAACAACATAAAATTAAGAATACACTTTTGATTTTGTTGGGGTGCACATAGCTTTGTTATGTGAAGAGAAAGGTTGCGAAATCTACCAATGCCTTCGGGACTTCGAATGAGCACAAGTCCTTCCATTACTGTCATGAACCTCAAATCAATATCGCATTGTCTATGTATTTTCAAAACATTATGAAGTAATATATGAGTCAACTAAGAGAGGCATAAGTTTGAAACACATCTTACAAACCATGAACTAAACTTGTGTAGATTGAGAAATGCAATGTGTAGTTAAACCTACAACTTTATATATACAATGAAATCTTAACATAGCAAATCAAATGTAATAATTTCTATAGAACCTTGAAACAATATAATGTTAGGAAGCCACACTGGTTGGGGTGCAGATATCTTTGTTATGTGAAGGGAAAGGTTGTAAAATTTAGCCATGCCCTTGAGATAACCCTAAATGACCACAAGTCCTTCCATCAATGCCACCAACCTAAATACCACGTTGTATACATATATGAGTCAACTAAAAGAGGCATAAGTTTGAAACACATCTTACAAACCATGAGCTAAACTTGTGCATGTTGAAAAATATAATTTGTATTTCAATGTACAACTTTGCATAAAAAATAAAATTGTAACGCACCAAATCAAATGTAATGATTTCTACAGAACCTTGAAACAATATAAAATTAGGAAGCCACATTGGTTTGAGTTCACATATCTCTTTTACATGAAGGGAAAGGTTGTGAAATCCAACCATGCCTTTGACGTAACCTCAAATGACCACAAGTCCTTCCATCAATACCACCAACCACAACTAAATACCACATTGTATATATATTTTCAAAACATTATGAATCAATACATGAGTCAACTAAGAGAGGCGTAAGTTTGAAACACATCTTACAAACCATGAACTAAACTTGTGCATGGTGAAAAATACAATGTGTATTTAACCCTACAACTTTGTATAAAAATGAAATCGTAATGCACCAAATCAAATGTAATGATTTGTATAGAACCATAAAACATTATAAAATTAGGAAGACACATTGTTTGAGGTGTACATATCTCTATTACATGAAGAGAAAGGTTGTGAAATCTACCGATGCCTTTGGGATAAACTCGAATGACCACAAGTCCTTCCATTACTACCACCAATCTCTAATCAATACCACGTTGTCTACATCTTTTCAAAACATTATGAATCAATATATGAGTCAAGCAAGAGAGGCATAAGTTTGAAACATATATTACAAACCATGAACTAAACTTGTACATGTTGAAAAACACAATATGTATTTCAACCTACAACTTTGTAGAGGAAATGGAATCACAACACAACAAATCAAATGTAATAATTTCTACACAACCATAAAACCACATAAAATCAGGAATACACTTTTTTTGGGGTGAACATAGCTTTGTTACATAATGAAGAAAGTTATGAAATCTAACCATGCCTTTGAGATAACCTCAAATGACCAATTATGTCCTTCCATTACTGCCACCAACCTTAGTTTAATACCACGTTGTCCACATCTTTTTAAAACATTATGAATTTACGAGTCAACTAAGAGAGGCATAATTTTGAAACACATCTTACAAACCATGAACTAAACTTGTGTAGGTTGAAAAGTACAATGTGTATTTCAACTTACAACTTTGTAGAGAATGAAATCCTAATGCAACAAATCAAATGTAATAATTTTTACACAACCATAAAATAACATAAAATTAGGAATACACTTTTGTTGGGGTGCACATAGCTCTGTTACATGATGAAAAAGGTTATGAAATCCAACCATTCCTTTGGGATAACCTCAAATGACCAATTATGTCCTCCATTACTACCACCAACCTCAAATCAATACCACATTGTCTACATCTTTTCAAAACATTATGAATCAATATATGGGTCAACTAAGAGAGGCATAAGTTTGAAACACATCTTATGAACCATGAACTAAACTTGTGAAGGTTGAAAAATGCAATGTGTAGTTTAACATGAAACTTTATATATACAATGAAATCCTAACATAGAAAATCAAATGTAATAATTTCTACACAACCATAAAACAACATAACATTAGGAATAAACTTTTGTTGGGGTGCACATAGCTATGTTACATGATAAAAAAGGTTGTGAAATCCAACCATGCCTTTGGGTGGTGCAGGAGCACCAAGATATCTAGGTTTTGCTTGATCTTTAAGTAGTTTGTTTTAGTTCAATAAGGTCCTTGAGACCATCTTCATGTTGTAATAAGGCTTGTATGCCATGCTTGTAAAAGGACTATGTCCAAATAACTAAAACCTAATCTCATGTTGTAAGTCCTAAGGAGGACAATCATATTGTAAAGGCAGTCATATGTTTCCCTAAGTTTGTAGCCCTCCTAAAGTGTAGGAGGCAATCCTCGTGGTTGGAAGCATGTCAAAGGTTAGAAGGTGTGTTAGAACCTTGTCCAAGGTTAACCAAATGTTGGAAAGCATTATTAAACCCAAAAACAGTCGATACAGTCCAAGAGAGGACAGTTACTAAATAGTAAATAGTTGTTGCAGTTAGAAACAAAGAAGTTCTTCGATGGTTGGGGCAGTTTCATCGACCCCAACCACTCCCAAACGACTTCATGCAAATGTAGGAGGCTTACTTTAAACCTGAAAAGGATTCATTGTGAAGAGGCATTCGGTGGAAGTGGAATAAGAACGAAGAAACAACTATTTTCCTGCATTTTCTGTGTTTTTTTGTTGTTTCCAGCCCGTACCTGATTCTGTACGGAACAGTCATAGCCCATGAATATATTGGATGATTAGTGGATCATGATAGCTTTGATTTGAACCTTGTTTGAGGTCTTGACATTAAACTAGGTGGAAGAAATTGTTGGTTTTCTATTGACTGTTGTAAACCCTGAGTTAGGGCTTCTTCTGAACAACTTAATGGATTTCTCTTCATTCCACTGATCTTTTTTGTTTATGATCAGTGGAATGGATTGTATAGTAGTTAATGCAAGGGCTTGTGAAGGTTTTGGAGGCAGGAGAATGGCTTAGGGTGAGTTTACCTTGTAGATGACCCTGCAGAACCATGGTTAGGGACTTAGAGAAGGACAGCAGCAGCTAGGTGATGACCACCGATTGTGGAAGTGGAGATTTTGTGAAATATCAGTCATTGTCATTTTTTCAAGATGCTCTGGCTCTAGCAATGATCCTGTGATAGAAGGTAAGACAAACTCCTCCATGAAACCTATTCATTCTGCCTACATCAGACTCTGTCAGTCCTCATTGGTAACAGTCACCACAAAGAAGGTATTAGTTAGATTTGATGGGTTGTTGATTTGTCAATGAAGGCATTAGGTGGTTGGTTTGTTATTGACTTGGTATGTTGTATGAGATTGAGTTTCTCTTAATGGAGATCATTCCAAGGAGAATATTGTGACTGTCACTCTAATAAAACATAAATGTGTGACTGTCTTTAGAAGACATAGTTGAGACTGTTGTCCTGCAGGTCCTGTACAGTGGAGATGATGGAATCTTAGATTGAGTTAGGAACCCTGAGATATGTGTCCTGAAGTCCCCTCACTTTGTGTCATGAACATATTTAGTTTTTGAATTAAAGCCCTGCCTTATGAGAAGTCTGATCTCTGTTAAAGACAGTGAACCTTGAGAGTCATTTCATTGAAGGTTTGAAGTGTCCTTCTCAGTACCTAGGTTCTCTGCATCATTGGGATAACCTCAAATGACCAATTATGTCCTTACATTACTGCAACCAACCTCAAATCAATACCAGATTTTCTACATCTTTTCAAAACATTATGAATCAATATATGAGTCAACGAAGAGAGGCATAAGTTTGAAACACATCTTACGAACCATAAACTAAACTTGTGTAGGTTGAAAAATATAATGTGTAGTTCAACCTACAGCTTTATATATACAATGAAATCATAATATAGAAAATCAAATGTAATAATTTCTACACAACCATAAAACAACATAAATTTAGGAATACACTTTTGTTGGGGTGCACATCCAACCATGCCTTTGGGATAATCTTGAATGACCAATTATGTCCTTCCATTATCACCACCAACCTCAAATCAATACCATGTTGTCTACATCTTTTAAAAACATCATGAATTAATATATGGGTCAACTAAGAGAGGCATAAGTTTGAAACAAATCTTACAAACCATGAACTAAACTTGTGCAGGTTGAAAAAATTAATGTGTATTTCAACCTGCAACTTTGTAGAGAAAATAAAATCCTAACACAACAAATCAAATGCAATAATTTCTACATAACCATAAAATAACATAAAATTATGAATACAATTTTGTTGGGGGTGCACATAGCTCTGTTACATGAAGAAAAAGGTTGTGAAATCAAACCATGCTTTTGTGATAACCTTGAATGACCAATTATTTCCTTCGATTACTGCCACCAACCTCTAATCAATGCCATGTTGTCTACATCTTTTAAAAAAATTATGAATCAATATACGAGTCAACTAAGAGAGGAATAACTAAAGTTAGCTAAGAGATGGTAGGTGCTAGAGGTGGAGCGGGAAATGGAGGTTTGAATTCTAGAAATGGTAGAGGTGCAGACGGTTTGCAGGTTGTAGGTGGAAGTCTTGCTGTTGGGGAGTGTTCTGAGGAGGGCCCAATTGATGATGGGAATCCTAATGCCTCTGAAACTAGTACTTTTTCTATTCTTCGAAAGGTGGGATTAGACCCCCTGACCTCAGAGGTGAGAGCCCTTCATTGTTTGACCTAGATGAAAGGAAGGATGCGGTTGACATTCTGGAGGCTAACTTGTTGCAAAAGAATCCATGGGTGTCACTTTTTGGAGCAAAACCAAAAAGGAAGAGTTCTCTTCCTCCTCTATTCTATTCTCCGGAACCTAGTTCTGGTGAGTTTTCTATGTCTGTCCCTGATTGTGCTGTTGATAAAGGTATATCCCATATGGATTTGTCACTGGTTGGTAAATTCTTAGGCCCCCGGCCTAATATCGAAGTTGTTAAATCCTGGGCCCGACAGAAATGGGGATTAAAAGGGCAGGTGGATATTGATACGCTGCAGAAGGGCATTTTCTCCTTCAAATTTTCATGTGAAGAAGATCTGCTAGGTACTCTGGCTGGCAGGCCCTGGGTTATTGGTAACTCTACTTTAGCCCTTTGGAAATGGGAACCAGGCTTTGATGCCTCAAAAAATTCTTTCAATGTAGCCTCGGTGTGGGTCAGATTACCCAAGTTACCCATGGAATTCTGGGATGAGAAAGTTTTTAAGGGTCTGGCAAGTGCTTTTGGCCAGTTGCTAATGGTGGACCCCATTACAATATCCATGAAGCAATTGGTTTATGCCAAGATCTATGTGATGTTGAACCAATAGACTAATATGCCTTCGTTGATCAAGATTAAATCCAAAATTGGTACATGGGATCAATCTATTGAGTTTGAATCGATCCCCTTTGCATGTTTCCTGTGTAAGAAGGTGGGACACTGGGCTAACAATTGCCCGTCCAAGAAGCCTAAGCCTAAATAGAAGATCTGGAAGGAAAAGAAGGTTAAGGAAATGGGGGATACCCAAAACTTGGATTCAGGAAAAGGATTAGAAGTTGTTGTGAAAGAAGCAAAGGAGAAAAGTGATGAGATACTCGAAGGACAGGGACTTGTGTCGGTGGTTGTGAATGCTTAGATGAGTGAGGACCCCCTTGGATCTTCAGAGACTTTGCTTCCAGAGGCGAAGGTCCCCCTTGAAGAAAATGCTCTTGTGGACAAAATAAAAGTTGATTTGGCTGAATCAGAAGATATCCCAGGCACTCAGGTGGACAATGATTCCACATCAAAAGAACCCTATACCCCCTTCAATCCTCGGTGGTTGGAGAGGAAGCTGCAAGGGTTCAGGCTGAGGAGCCCTTTGTGGAAATAAATGGTAGGGAAAAGAAAAAGTAGCTAAGCCCTCCCATCTCTGGGGGAATGGCAACTAGAAGAACCACTAAAGTGGATTTTGGATCAAACAAAAGAGGACCTGGGAGACCTTCTGCTCTATGATGGGCTCCAAATCTGCCTATGTTTTTCTTCCTAAAAAGATCTTCTTCATATTCCATTGCCCTTCAAATATTGTCCTTATTTTATATTTTGCCAACTATTAATCATTTAAAATGAAAGATGTTTAATATGTTGAAAAGGTGAAATAAGATTGTTGTTATCGGGTTTACTAAGGGTTTAACTAAACTAGTTGCATTTGTAACAGGATTCCTGTCGCTAGCTAAAGGAAGGAGCCACCGAGAAGATGATATCACTTGTTATGTTTTGGTTATATTTTGTTTGTATTAAGATAGTGGCTAAAAGCCGAATAATTTAAAAACTGTATGTAACCACTATAGGTTATAATAGCTATAGGTTGTTCCAAGTTGTTATCTGTAGACACGAGCAAATTATGAAACTCTTAATTTTGGTTATGGGCCAACAACCTGTGATGTATATAAATATGCTTTAAACTGTGACAATGGGATGATCGATAATATATATGAAGTAACTTTTAATTCTGAATTAAGATTTGAAGTAAGATTCGTGTTAGTGTGCTAGTATCTTTCACCCTGCAAACCAAGAGCAAGGGCCCACTCTTCAGGAAAGCAAGGTGACATCTTATTATGTTAATGTAGTTGCTTGCTGTATAATCGTTCTCTGGTTTATTTGTTATGTTCTTTCTTTTATTAGCAGTAAGTTGAATGAGTTTATTGATAGATGTATGCAGTGAATTATATTATATAGTTGTTTGAACAAATTACTCTGAGAATTGAAGCAGTTGAAACATTAAATTAATCTTATTGTGTGGAAGAATGAATTGGTTTTGGAGTTGTGTGATTAGCATAAAAGCAAACTTTTCAAATTAGAATAATACAAATTTGTCATTCCTCGGGCAACAACAGAGATTGAAGTAGCTTGACTGGCTCTGTGGTTATTCCCGTCGCTTTGTCGCTATTCCCGTCGCTCTGTTTTATTCCCGTTGCTCTATTTTGTAGCAGAATTTAAAAGATTAGTAACAAAAAAATTCATTGTGTGAGTGTGAAACATTATAAGCTAGATATCTTTGCACACCATTAAGCTCAACTGATTATCTTCAACCCTTAAGTAGATAGTTGTTACATCTTTCTAAAGTTTACAATTTTTTTGGATTGACATTAAGAGCAAAGTGAAATTGGTTATTAAATCTTATCCAACATCTTTAGTTATTCTGACCCCAGTTTGCCTCAACATTTTTGGCGTCGTTGCCAGGGAAAGGTGTTAAAGGCCTGAAACCATAGTAAGTTGAGTTAGGACCAGTACATCCAAAGGAAAGCCTATACATCTGTTGACCTTATTAAGGTTAATACTCTTGATTTGTGCTATTATAAATCATATAGGTGCATGAATTGTAGTAGAGATAGTAGAGGTAGATTTGTTAAAAAGGAAAAATAAAGTAGTTTACAACCTAAAAATTTGAAAAACAAATCGAAAACATCTATAGAGGGAAGAAGTTCACAACAAGAAAAATTGAAACACAAACCAAAACCATCTGTTGAGAGAAAAAGTTCACAACAAGAATTGAAAAATACACTACAACCATTAGTTGTTCATACATCACCTGAGAAAGAGTTAGTTGAACTAGATATCAAATAATTTGTCATTGAGTCTACCATTGTTGAGACCCCTACTGGTATTCATCCAGAGTCTTCAAAAGAATTGCATAAAAGGGTTACAAAGTTATCCCAAGAATCTTACAAGCTTCAAGCTGATCCAACCTTAAGACATCAAAAACCATATAAAATTTTTTACACCCCTTGGGCGATTGACATCATGGCCGATCTCCACAACAACAACAACAACAACGATGGCGATAACAATGATGAGAGGGCATTGGCCCAAAATAATCCGGTCACTTTTAAATTTCCAATTGCACATCCTGATGAGAATGCCCCTATGAAAAACATTCCTCATTTAGGCTTGCCCATTTTTCGTGGTCTTTCTGTTGAAAATCCCGATATGTTTTTATTTGAGTTTGATGTGTTGTGCCATAGTTATGATTATTAGAGTGATGTACACAAGATCAAGTTATTGCCGGCCACATTGAAAGATGCAACCCTATGTTGGTTCATGAACCTCAGAAACATTAGATCATGGGACGACATGAAGGAAGCATTTTTGATGAAATATCAAGAGTAATGCAAAACAAAAGAGGTTTGGGACAAGATTTTCCAAATGACACAGAAAGAAGATGAATCCATGGAAGACTATCTCAAATGCTTCATGTTCATCCTGCAACGATCACGACAACCAGGGCTAACTCCCGATACTATTAAAATGTTATTTCTTAGGGGAATAAGAGACGATACTATGGAAGCATTGAATTTAATAGGTAAAGGTAAAATCTCTAAATTAAACTTTGATGAAATTTGTGACATTTGTAGGAATTACTCGAGGTCTCAACAATCAGGGAGGAATTATTCAAGTAAGCTTTCTACTTCAGAAAATGCCACAGGTATAACTAAGCGTGAAATAGGTAATTTGCATGAAGATCTTAAAACTAATTTTTAAAATCATATGGGCAAGCAGATTGACACCCTATATACTCATAGAAAGTAGGAGGAAGTCAAAAAGGCTTTGGCTGTATTCTGTCTGACTTGTCATAAAAGGCATAGTAGTGAAGATTGTCCCTATAATAGGACAAATATTTCATCTTTAGAGGAAGCCAGTAAGAGTTCTACCTTAAGACCTCTTCTCGTTGGTGTAACTGATATGGAATATTATGAAGAACCTATATACTTTATGGCCCCAAGATGACCTTTTCCACCTTGAGCAATGCCTCATGGGATGACGAATGAATATTTTTCGGCTGGACCTACCCAATCTAATTCTTTCTCCAATCAACCTGGATGGTATGGGGGTTGGCAACAACCTTTAAATACCCTCAATGGATGCAGTCATACCCATATGCTTCACAGCCATGGCAACATGCATGGAGGTCACAACCGCCACAACCTCACCATACCAACAACCATATCCTCCATAATCATAATTTCCACCTCCACCTATGATTAACTCATATCAATAGCCACAAAAGTTTCTTCCACCCTTACCGTCATCATTAGCCCAACCAGCTAAGCCAACACAACCACCAAAACCCACACCTATGTTAGCCCAACCAAATACAAATCCCAACAATAAGGCGACCCAACTCGTGTATAATAATGAGGCAACAGGTTACCCTACTTATCCTATCAATACTGTAGAAATAGATGGAGTTCACTTAAGGTCGAGAAAGGCCCTTCAAGGGCCCACTATTATAGAAATTAATGATGAACCTAAAGAAGATCTAGTAAAAGAACCTCCATTTCCTGACAAACTTCATTCAGAACTAGTACAAAAGGAAGTCTCTCAACCTGAATTTGATTTTGTTAATGAGTTACGTAATGTTAACATTAAGATTCCTTTGTTGTAGGCCATCAAGGATATCTCCGTATATACAAAAATAGTTCAGGATCTTTGTACTCAGAAGCAAAAGAAAAAGCAAGATCCGAAGACTGTCCAGGTTATTGAATAGTTAGCAGACCTTATGCTCAAGAATCTAACCATTCCTAAGTACTCAGATCCAGGGAATCCTATCATTAAGGTGTGTATCGGTAAAGTTACCATTCCTAATACACTTGTTGATTTAGGAGTTGCAATCAATGTAATGACAAATGAAACAAAGGAAAAAATATCACTTAAGGGACTTAGACCTACTCCCATAGTTCTTCAAATGGCAGACATATCATTGGTAAAACCAGAAGGTATGATTGAAGATGTAATTCTTTCTATTGATTCATGGGAATACCCTACCGACTTCATGATTTTGTAGCCAAAAATTAAGTTGGGGGGGTACCCCTTAATCTTGGGGTGACCTTGGTTAGCAGCTGCAGATGCATTCATCAATTGTTGGTCAGGAAACATGGTCATTTCTAATGGGGAGCACACAAAACAGTTGACTTTGTATCCATCGGCACAACCCCTATTGGAAGCGGATGATCCAGTCTGGGTGGATAGTGATTTGGATGAGTCCCTACTAATCCTCACGATTGATCAAGCATCAAACATTGAAGAACTCGATGAATATTATTGTTAATTTTCTTTAGAATAGGTATGCATGTAATGAAATCTTTGAAAGCATGGTTCTTCATTCAGGTATCAATACTCCTTGCCCTTTTGGTAATTTTCCTTTGGTAGGTAGCTCACAATCTATTCAACACTTTGTCACATTGCATCAGTTGCTACCCCATAATTGTTTGTTTAGTCCATATTTACTCTCTAAAAAGTCTAGCAATACACCGTCCACTTCACAAGTACTAGCCCTCAATTCACCTACACAATCCAAGGTCATGGAAATTTTACCCGATCATAAACTAAATATCAATCCACAATTAAGCTCTGAACAAATCCAAGACCTCATTGCCATGATAAGAACTTATAAAGATTCCTTTGCTTGGGAATATCAAGATATGTGTGGAATTCATCCTGACACCTGTACACACCATATTTACATAGAAGAAGGTAGTCATCTAGTGAGGCAACCACAGAGGCAGCTCAATCCCATCTTGTGTGATATAGTCAAAGAGGAGTTACAAAAACTATTAAATGTTGGATTTATATATCCTATTTTAGATAGTCAGTGGGTTTCTCCTCTAGTTGTGGTCCCAAAGAAAAATGGTAAGTGGAGAATTTGTGTTGATTATCGAGCACTTAATCAAGCTACTAAAAAGGATCATTTTCCATTACCATTTATTGATCAAGTGTTTGACACTCTTGCAGGTAAAAAGTTCTTTTCTTTTCTGGATGGGTTCAGTGGCTACAACTAGATCCACATACCACCTGAAGACTAGGATAAAACTACTTTTACATGTCCTTGGGGCACCTTTGCCTATAACGTCTTACTTGTTTGGATTATGTAATGCCCCTCCCACTTTTCAAAGAGCAGTCTTGAGCATTTTTGCAGTCTTGTAAATGATTGTGTTGAAGTGTATATGGACAATTTTACTGTCCATGGTAATACTTATGAGGAGGCCAAAACAAATTTAGAGAAGGTACTTAAGCATTGTATAGACACTAATTTATCGTTAAGCCATGGAAAATGCCATATGCTTATGACAGAAGGGATAGTAATTGGTCATTATATCTCTTCTAAGGATATTCAAGTTGATCCCAAAAAGATACAGATCATTCAAGACTTGCCAACGCCCTCCTGCCAGAAGGCTGTGCGTAGTTTTTTAGGCCATGCAGGGTACTATAGGAGGTTTATCCAAAATTTTAGTAAGATTGCCTCCCCCTTGTTTGCCTTGCTAGATAAAGATGTCGCTTTCTCCTGGACACTAGAATGTCAAGAAGCCTTTGAAATTATAAAGAGCAAGCTTGTAACCACACCAGTACTGAGAGGTCCAAACTGGGAATTGCCTTTTCACATTCATACTGATGCTTTAGACTGTTCTATGGGAGCTGTTCTTGGACAAAAGGAAGATAACTTATTTTACTCCATCTACTACATCGGTAAGAATTTCACAGGTGCTGAGGTAAACTATATGGTAATTGAAAAGGAATTTTTAGCTGTTGTTTATGCAGTCAATAAATTTTGTCATTATATCACTGGGTATAAAGTGTTTGTCCATACAAATCATTTT
This sequence comes from Cunninghamia lanceolata, assembly GCA_027924645.1. Taxonomy (NCBI): domain Eukaryota; kingdom Viridiplantae; phylum Streptophyta; class Pinopsida; order Cupressales; family Cupressaceae; genus Cunninghamia; species Cunninghamia lanceolata. Next base: position 4,094,226 of record BSBN01000918.1, on the reverse strand, counting down.
GCAATACGATACTTAATGAATAAACTGGTAGTTATAGGGAGAGTAATTAGATGGTTACTTTTATTGCAAGAATTTGACATAACTATACTTGACAAGCCTGGTCGAGAAAATGTGGTTGTAGACTTTTTGTCTAGGGTACAACAACAAGATGAGCCGGCACCAGTTGATGATACTTTCCTTGATGAGCATCTTTTTTCCATTTCTGCAAAGAGTCCTTGGTTTGCTGATATAGCAAACTATCTTGTCATGTGCTGATTTCCACCACATTTCTCTCCAAGGGAACGTCGGAAGCCAGTGGGACTCAATGGTTAGTATACATGGATCAATGGGTTACTCTTCCGCATGGGGATTGACAATGTCATGCGTCGATGTGTGCTTGAAGATGATGTCTTTGACATACTTTGTGCATGCCATACTAAACCCTGTGGGGGGAATTTTGCTGCCTAGAGAACTGCTACCAAGATTCTTATTGCTGGATACTACTGGACTACAATCCATAAGGATTGCAAGTGTTATGTTCATCATTGTAATAAATGTCAATGTATGGGCTATCCCACGCACTCCAATGAAAGCCTTTACATCTGCAGCTATCTATTGAGCCCTTCGAGAAGTGGGGCCTAGATTTTGTTGGACCAATTAACCCACCATCATGGAACAAGGAGTATATTCTTGTGTGTACAGATTATGTAACTAAGTGGGTTGAAGTTGTTGCTTTGAAACATGCACGAGATACAAGGTAGTTGATTTCCTTTATTCTGAGATCTTTACAAGATTTGGTGTTCCATGAGAGATAGTCACAGATCAAGGACCTCAGTTCACATCAGAGCTCATTTCTGCTTTGGTTCAAGAGTATGAAATCTGGCATCGCAAGTCTTCGCCTTATCATCCTTAAGCTAATGGACATGTTGAAGTTACCAATTAAGAACTTGAGAACATTCTTACCAAGACAGTTGCTCTTCATAAGCATGATTGGGTTGTACGATGTCCTGAAGCTGTGTGGGCCTATCATACAATGTGGAAGACCACTACGGGTCTGACCCCTTATGAACTTGTTTATGGTAAGAAAGCTATTCTTCCTATTGAGTTTGAGGTGAAAACTCTTCACACTGCACTCTAGTTGGGTATGAGTCTTTCTGATACATAGAAAGAACATATTACTCAATTGCACTCATTAGATGAACTCCGTAAATAAGCTCTTTTTCATACAGAGATAGTTTAAAAGCAGCAAGCCATCTGGCATGATCATTTCATTCGACAATGATCCTTTTAGCCAGGTGACTGGGTGCTCTTGTATGACAACAGATTTTAGGATTTCAAAGGCAAGTTCCACACTAGATGGCTCTGGCCTTATGAGATTGAAGTCATCTATGATAACGGTGCAGTCAAGCTTCACACTGTGGACTTTGATCGCATGGCCCTTGTCATTAATGGACATCATTTAAAGCTATACAAGCGCCCTATTTCAAAGGATGATTTTGTCTCAAGTCTGTAGAATGAACTCAATATTCTTGATAGAGTTCCTGTCGCCTCTTCAAGTGCCTCTTAGGTACTTTCAATTTCATTAAAAAAAAGTAATAAAAGACCCAACAAATGAAAACCTTCAAGCATTGTTGGCTAGTTACCACTTGAAAGCTAGCTTCTGACGGGTGTTAACTGTTGAATAAATCTGGAGGTGAAAATTGGTTTCTCGGTACCTTCAGGCGGTATCAAATTGAAAATTGAGATATTGACAGTCTGATGTCAAACGGAAACACAAGCAACATGGGAGTTTCTTGGGTCTTTGTTAAGATGCTGTCCAGTGATAGGAACCTCTATAGAACAATGCCAAGTGACATGACTCCTCTGTAGTGAGCACTCTCTTTCCTGTCGCCATTGTATTTCCTATCACCCACCTTCTTGTACGGTTCTTTGGTGCTTGTTCTGTGATTTGAGTTCATCATGGCATGAGTCTCTCGAGATGTCATGTTCCTGCTCTTCACTGGTTCTTCCAACGGCTGGGGTCTCTGCGGATCACCACACACCAACCTTTTGGTGCCCCAACACATTTTATCTGCAATAGGCTCTTTACTTCATGTTGCTTCCTCACCCCCCTCCATATTACCCGCAACTGTCTTGCCACGTTCGTTGTTTATCTTGCTGGATTGCTGTGACATATCACCTTGTCTCCAACTCGTGATTCTAGTTGTCTTGCCACGTTCATTCCTGGTTTATTTTCTTGATTGGCCTACTATTTTTTAGATGATGACGTGGTACCCTATCAAGTGTGCCTGCACATACTTTTTATCCTACTTGTACGGCATGGCCACATCAGCTTCCGCATGTTCATTCCATTCTTTGGCTACATTCTGATTTGATGGTGATGACGGATCCTCCTAGATTCATCATTTGTTGCGAGTGTTGGTATGGCTTCTCTAGCTCATCTCGCGACAACCCTTCAGTTTTGCCATGTCGATCATCTCTTTTGGTTTCTGGTAAACTCATTCTTATTTTATTCTTTTCATACATATTGCATTATTTCTTTTAATGTTTAATAGTTGGCAACCTATCAAGGATGACTCTCCAACTCAACTGGGGGGGAGGGCGGTCACATCACCATATTTTTTGGCCTATTTTGCACACTTTATCCTCATTACCCAATATTTTCTGTTGTCGATCCGTTGTATCAAGTAATGATTTCCCGTTGGCTGGTGTTATTGGGTTGTGTTACCATTATTACTGAGAGTGTTGTTTTATTACCTATTTTCTTTTACCCATTGGTACTGTGCCCTTAATTTCCGTCACCATCACTATCACCTTGTTGTCCATTGTCCATCTTTGCTAACTGTAATATCATATTATTGGTTAGCGGGTCCTGAGGCATACCTTGTCTTTGTTGCCAAGGCCTATATTGTGCAATGTAAAACACTTGACCTTCTTCATCTTCTATAGCCCAAAAATCTGCTTTCTCACTCCTTCCCTTAGAAATACTAGCAATACCTTTGCATTTGTAGTTGGCCTTCTTTTGTCAGCGATGTGGACAATACTCAACCAAAGCTGCTTCTTGCTTCTTCTTTAGATGTAGGGTGTCTATTTGTGTTGTCAAATGGATTGTGATATCCTATTTCATGTTTGATAGTAGATTGTTGAGCTCTACTCTAGAGACTCCAGTGGATGATTTAGTGGAAGGCAAGACTCTCAAGCCTCTATTTTTCTTCAAGGTCGACCGTGAATAGTTTTTGCAGATCTGTCAAATGTCATCAAACTTGAGTTGAGAGATGTCTCCTATTCCAATCAAATTTAGTGCATCCATGCATTCCTCATTCACTCCTTTTAGGAAGACCAACTTGAGTGACTCTGGAGAGAGTCAGTTCTATCTTGACTTCTTGAGGCAAAACTAAAATCTTTCAACATAGTCTTCAAGAGGTTCATCTTCCTCTTGTGACATCCTAAAGATACATCTCCTTTCATATCTCTACCATGACAATAGTCCTAGTACTTTTTCAAGAACTTTTCCTTCATGGTAGCCCCAGTTTGTTACTAAATTTTCACCTAATCCCATAAACCATTGCAAGCCAGCATCCTTAAGGGTGGATGAAAAGAGTTTGAGTCTGTATGCATTTGTAGTGTAGTCATAGCGTCTATAGAGCACATCAAATTCAAAAAGAAAGGTATATGGGTCCTCGATGATTAGCCCATGAAATTTTGGTAGGCCGAAGGACGAATGTTCTTCAAGGTATCAACTCTTGCTTGGTCTGTAATAGGCAAGGCAAAGGTAGCTGGCTTAACTAGGTTTTCTACTGCTTCTTCCGCCATTGTGTCTTGATGCCAAGTGGCAATATCTTCTAAATATGTAACATCCTCTGGTCGAAGGGGTGGTTCAAAGTGGTCTTCTTCTTCTTCTATGAACTCAATGGAATAAATCTCCCTAACCGGTCTCTTGGCCACCACAAACAATGATGTATAAGCTAATAGCTTTGTTTCTGCACCGTGTTAGTAGATAGTTTGGAGATAGACTGAATATCTAAGCAATTCTAAGTATTGAAAAATAAATCTTATAGCCTATGAAAGTAAATACAAACATGAATAAAAAAGAACTCTAAAACTCTAAACCTTAGCACCATCCTTGACAACAACACCAAAAATGTTGAACTCCATTATTGACCAATACATTGATGTAGAAAGGGCATGCACACAACTCAACAGACCAATGGATCCTATATCAAGCAACCTACTGGCTATAATGTGTTACATTTAAATTGTCAAACCAGGGAATTGTATTCTTCTTGGATGGTGCCCGTACTATGTGTACTGTCAAGGATTCCTGAATTGTAATGTAGAGGTTGTGCATAGGAATACACTATTGAAAGGAAAACAAGCTCTAGTTTTCAAGAATTGACAAGTATTATGAGTAAGTAATGCTGATAAGAAATAACCACTGCTATTCAGTTGGTTGTAAATCAACAGTCTGTTGTAATTCAAAACAAGGGAACAATTAATAACTAGTCGATGATCACCTTGACTCAACAATACAAATAATCAATATCTAACTAATCCATTTGACAAAAACTCATTACAACATGCATTAATCAAGCAAGCATACACTAGTAACATAAACTAAACAAAAACATATAAGAGAGACACAGTTACCTCAAGTGGCCCTTGCTTGAGTGACTATGATCTCTACAAAATCTAACTAGATCTCTATTATATCGCTTAAACCATTGACTGAACTCAAAACATGTATTCCTTTGTTGAATGCTTGAGAAAATACAATAACAACTCTAATAACACAATCTCTATCTAACCTCTTTTCCATATACAAAATCTAACAACATATATAGACAAGATCAAGTTTTTCTATTTGAACAAAACTAGTAAGCAATAAATGCCATAATTGTCCATTCTCTAACAACATAAGGAGAAGACATTATTACTAATCAAACTAGGAATAGGAAACTAAACTACCATAAAGATAATGTAGATGGCACAGTCCTACTATAACTCTTAGTCATTATGAAAAACAATCACAACTGGAAACAGAACATGGACCATGATATGAGATTCCTTCATTATCCATGATTGTGTCAACTATCAAAGGATAATCCTCAAAGAGTGGGGAGTTATGGCTAACTCATGTCCAATCAATTCAGAGTCCTTTTCCTTTGGCTACGGGTGACTGCACTATCTGTTCTAGATGTCAACACCTCCTTTGTTGCAAGCTAACAGGTGGTCTTCATGAAATGTAGCCACGTGCTTGCTACACGGGGGTTAGTCCATCACATGATATCTATACATCACAACTACTAAAATTAACAAAAAGTACTATCGTATTTCATGAGAAATCATCAATTCACACGCAATCATTTATCAACATATTATATACCAATATTAATGCTTTCAATGTCTTGAGGATGATTATAGGCATAGTCAATATATATAAAAGTTTGGGAATGTCTTTGAAAAGCACGAACTTAAAGCAAGAGAAATAGGACAAAACATAGCCTCATCAGTAGTATTATGATATGGTTTTGTAGGTTATTCTAGCACCATTATGTTATCAAAATTTAGAAGGATAAGTTAATGTGTTGTAACTTCATTATTCATTAATACAATCTTGGGTCTCTTTGAGTTTGGATTTTTTTCCTAAAAAGGGTTTCTCCACATAAATCTGTGTTATGATTTGTACTCTCTTTATGGATTATTTCCATTTCCATGTGGTCTATCATTGTTATTGAATTTGGTTACATTATGGATCAACATATTTCATTGTATACTTACACTATGTTTCAATACTGGTACCAAAGCCATGGTTGGCTTGATTAGAAAGAGGGATACCTCTTTTAGGGTGTTTTATTGAGTTTTTTTTGTTGTAGTGGGAGTGTGTTACTTTCTTGTAGTTTTAGGTTCTAGGTGATAGAGATCACGACTAGCTCATCTTGGTTGGAGATAGAAAAGTTTGATGACATAGAATTTAAGCTTTGAAAGCTAAAGATAGATGATCTTTTGGAAGAAGTGATCAATGGATTTCCATGAAAAGTGAGAAGAAACTAGATAGTTAATTGGATGAAGAATGGGTAAAGTTGATAAAAAGGCATATGGCACCACACATTTATGTTTATTTGATTCTATTTTATTGAATGTTTTTGGTGGAACTACTACATATAAGTTGTGGAATAGAATAGGAGAGATATATCAAATGAAAATTCTCATTAATAAAATATTTCTAAAAATAAAAAAGTATTGTCTTAAAATAAAGGACGAAGACTTAGTTGCAGAACATTTAAATGCATTTAATATAATTTTGAGTCATCTATAGTTGATAGATGTAGAGATAAAGGAAGAGGATAAATGTATTTCATTGCTATGTTCATTGCTTGAATCTCGGGATAATCTAATCCTTGAAATCGGTGGTTCTTTGATAAATGATCCAAAGTTGAATGTCCTTGTTTCCACCTTGCTTACAAAGGAGATGAGGAGAAAGACCTCGAATGGGTCTAAGGATGACTTGCATGTGTGGGGAAAATCTAAAGAGAGAGGCAAGGACAAGTAGAAAGATGGTAAGGACAAATCTATGTCCAAGGGAAGATCCAAGAAACCTAGTAAGAGTAGGTTGAGGTGTTGGAACTATGGCAAATGGGGGCATCTCAAGAAGGAATGACAAAATAAGAAAAATAAAAATGATGATCCTTTACTAATAAATCTTCTAGTGATGAAGATACTAATGCTTTTATTATTTTTGCTAACATGATGTATGATGACTCTTGGTTGATAGATTCAAGTGCATCCTACCACATGACTCATCGCGAGGATTGGTTCTCAATGTATATAGATTATGATGGTGGGGAGGTTTCCCTTGGGGACAACAACACATAGACGATAGTGAGCTAAGGGGAGATAAAATTGATCTTGAATGATGGAAGGGTAAAAACCCTCACAAATGTATTTCATATCCCTAGTTTGTCTAGAAACTTGATTTTTATATCTAAAATGGATGATTTAGTGATGCAAATTACGTTAAAGAAAAGTGGTTGTAGGTTGAGTAGAGGGAATCTAGTGTTGGCTGCCTACACTTGGTGTGGCACCTCATTTAGGCTGGAGGCATCTACTTTCTATAACTTTTTGAACATAATTGATAACTCTATTTCTTGTAAACTATGGCACCACAGGATGTGTCACATTGGTGAGAAGGGTTTTAAAACCCTCATTAATAAAAAGATGGTCAATTATTTGTCTAGTTATTATACTAAATTTGATTTATATGAACATTGTGTGTATGGTTTAAACAACATAAGGCTTCTTTTTAATTTGGTAGTACTAGAGCTAAACAAGTTTTGGAAGTTATTTATAATGATGTATTTAGTCCTATGGATATACCTTCAATTGGAAAACCTCGCTACTATGTTTCATTTATTGATGATTTCTCTAGATATACATGGGTTTACTTTTTGAAGCATGAATCGACTGTATTTTCTACTTTTAAAGAGTTTAATTCACTTGTTGAGAAACATACAGGTGGGAAAGTAAAGGATCTAAAAAGAAATAATGGTGGTGATTTTTTATCCATAGATTTTGATTATTATTGCAAGTATGTAGGGTTTGTTAGGTAAAAAACAACTCCATATACTTTACACAACAAAATGGAGGGACGGAATGAATAAACAGGACTTTGATGGACAAAGCTAGAAGCATGCTAAGTAGTGCTAAGATTGAATAATGTTTCTAGGATGAAGTTATGCACACTACTTGTTACTCAATTAATAGGTCTATCACTTCTACTCTAATTGATAAAACATCCTACAAGGTATGGGATGGTAAAAGATCACCAGTTTCTCATTTTAGAGTTTATAGTAGTGAGGCATATGTTCATGTTCTAAAATAAAAACACTCTAAGCTTTATTTTAGGGCTAATAAGTGTTAGGAAAAAGGGTGTTGTACACCTTGCACAAGAATTAATTATTTTAATTATGTAAAATAAATATTTATTTGTGATGCATCTTTGGAGACGTGTTTAGCCACAATAAATATTTAGTTGGGACTAATTGTAAATTTGTATTGTAACATTGGTTGGATATTTAATGTGTGGGAGACATAGGACAAATATTTGATATTTGTGGGAATCAATTAATTTTGGGGTCAATGGTTTTGTGTTCTCATGGTTTCAAGACACACGGTTTAGCCAATACCACTTAGTGGTTGTGTGAGCTTGATTCTATAAAAGCAAGCACATGTTTAGTTATTGAGGTTGGCTATCAATTGTATTGAGCTCTCCTATAGAGGCCATATGTGAAGCATGGCATGGGATGTGTGGTTTCGTGGTTACAAATTATGTCTAAACACATGGAGGATGCATTGGAGTAGCTTAATGTTTTAGAGGTGCTCATGGAAGCTCTATAAATGTATTGTAATTTTTTTGTTGAATAATACATTGAGTGTGGGTACTTTTGGAGGTTAGGTTTTCCTTCATTTAATATATCTTATGTAATCTTATATCTTTTTGATCTTTGCATTATGGTTATTTTGTAAGCTTGCAAGCACATAGGTTTATGTAGGAAATGGTTTGATCAAACTGGTAATTTCCTAACAAGCGGTATCAAAGTCATGATTATGACTGATGGAGGTGAGAGCTCCCTATTTTTGTTTAACCCTTGTTTGAGAGATTTGGTGCAAAGTTGAAGCCATGGAAATGTTGGAGAGATTTCAAACATTTCAATGTATAAGGTGTTTTGTGTAGGTTGTGAGAATTATAGATTCGAGGTTTGAGGTTTGTAGATTTGTGGTTATTGTTACAAATATGAAGGTTTTTTATTGGCCAAAAAAAGTCTTTTTCTTGGTGTTCACCACAAGGGTTTTGAGGAGGAGGTTGCAAAAATGACCTCCTGGAACAAAACAAACCTCTCCATTAGATCCAAGAGGCCTGAGACATGAAGAATGACATAAAATTTAGATGATTTTAGCCACCAAGGCTTGAAGGAAAAAGATTGCCACCTTGTATGTGGTCGTATGACCATATGGTCATATTATGTAGAAAATTTGGAAATTAAAAAATAAAAAATAAAAAATAAAAAACCTATAGACTAAATATAAAAGAAAATTATTAAACTGGTGTTAATAGCCTAGCACAAAGGAGTACGTAGAGGTTTTATGGAGAAGGGTACAAATAGAAGAGTACATTTTTTAGAGTACAAAGGTGTGTATAGTTGGTATGGGGTTTGTCAGACCTTATTCATCTAGCAATCATTGAGTTGGTAGGGCCTTAGGCCCTTGATCAAGCCGGTTGATGACTAGCTCCCTACAGGCAAAACCAAAACTTAAGAAAATTAAAATGGATTTATTAAAGTTGTTAAGTCTAGATATTTTTTTAAATAAATTGATTCAAATATGATTTTAGATTTGCTACTCAGTCCCAACCTGCCACTAGTGCAACACCCCATGTCACTATTGCATAAGCATGATGTCATCTCGTATGGACACCCTTGTTTTGGGCCCTTCCTAGCCCTTAAAGGGTGATTTTATTTCATGGGGCATAACTTTCACCCACGATATTGGAGTTTTGATTTCTTATAAGTGTCAAAAATATCTCTTTGATAATTACGCATTGATATAGGTTTGATTATCAAATTTCGCTATTTATGTTAGAATTTGGTGTCTAAAACTAGCATTGCTCCAAAATCGTTAATAGGTGATATCTTGAACATATAGAATCATACTTTAAATTTTGAACAAGTGATGGAGAAAATTTGCAATGTACTACATAGTGGATTAGGTGGTCTTTTACTTAGATGAGTAGAGAGAGGTTTGTACTTGTTCGAGCACTTGTAGGAGCCTAGGATTCATGGTGTGATTATGTGAGCATCTGGATGCATTGGTGGGCAAAAGCTTATGAGAGTGAATGTTTTTGTGAGACCAATATAATGGTATAGTAGTTTATCAGATTTGATGTTGACTGATATAGGTTTACATGTATTTTTAGAGTGTTGACTTTGATGGAGACAAGTACATAGGTTATCTTCTAGTTTGAGTACATGGTTGACACACGTGTGAGACTAGGAGTCTCAATTTAGTGAGAGTTGAGTATAGGTACAATGATGATGATGATTATAGTGTCATGGATAGTCATGCATGTTTGAGCATTGGCATGGCATGGTTTGCATGTGGTTGACAGGATTGGGTTGTGATGTTTGATTGATTCATGATTGTAGGTAGTAGTGCGGTTTAATGTTAGAAGGTTGTTATTGTCTCTTGGATGCTTGTTTGGTTCCTTGACTATGGTTACTCATTTGTGGATTTGCGTGGAAACTCATAGCTATAGTTGATTTGGTGTTTGAATCATGAGAGGTCTATAGGTTATATTATTTGTTATCTCAGTTTGTAGGTTATTGACGTGATGGTGAGTTTGCATGTTTCATTATTTGGGATCTACAAGTTGTGCATTTTAGTGGGTTGTCCATACTTATTGGTTGCATTGATGGCTCACACATGGACTATCTATATCCATAAGTCTTTTTAGTGTTGAGATAGATTCGGTCAGTTGGCCTTGTCTGTTATCATTTGTGCATTGGTATGTTGCATTGGGATGAGAGGATGGATGATTAAAGTGCCTGGATAGTCAGTTATTAGGACTTGTAGCATGTTGTTTATCACAATGTCATGGATAGCTTGGTTACATGGTTCAGTACAATCTTTTGATAGTTATGGTTTGGTGGTTTATCTTCTTGGCTTGGAGATCTTGGTTCTACTTTATTCTCTAGAGTTGTTGGTACTGAAGTTAAGTGTGAGTGGACCACGGGTGATCTTCATTTAGGATATGGTTATCATGATTCCATGGATAGGTTAGTATCATAGTTTAGTGGGAGCTTTTTCTATGATGTGAATTCATTACTTGGTGATGGATGATCTTCTGCAACCATTGTTTGTGTCGTGGAAAAAATATTAGATCATGATTCTTGTTTGTAGTGAGAGTTCTTTGACATCTTGAGTTATATTGATAGAAAATGATTATCTTCATGTGTTTTGGAGATGTTGACATCTTGGTTAGCCATGGAGGATTCTTGGAGTTTTTCGTGAGGTGTCAATTTATGACTTGTGAATTTTGACAAGGGATCCTTGGTTTTGAGGATGTTTGGTGTTGTGTCATGGTCGACTCTTGATTCTAGGTTAGAGTATTGGCATGATATAGACACTCTTGGGAGTAGGATATGTTCATTGGAGCATGTGATCTTCTAAGAGGATATGATAGATCATGATGCCGTGATGTGTTTCTGAATTCTACAAATATGTAATGGGAGCTTTGACAATGGTCTAGTTAGTTCTCTTGGTATTGAGTACATTTATCATTTTCTCGCGAGCTTCATGATAGTGTGATATTGCATTTGGATTTTAGCATGGGTTGATTGATTCTATGTTCTCATGGATACTTAGAGATCGAGATGAGGTTGGAGTTCTCTTGAGTTTAGAGACATTTGTTGAGATAATTACTCTTTGGAGGTTTTAGCAAGAAGTATGAGGAGCCTTCACCTAGATATAGACACGAGTTCATGATGTACTTGAGAGGAGAATGTTCTTGGAGAGAGTGATAATGTCTTGGTGTATCCTAGAGGAGCAATCTTTGTCTACTCAGGGGATGATCATCTGATAGGTATTGCCCACTTTATTTTTAGCTGCATTATGCTTTATGCTATTGTTTTCTCATGGATATGGATCTTAAGCTATGGTTGTTAGTTTTGGAGGGTTCATTTGAGGAGTGTTTGGAATGTTTATCTCCTTGTGCATACAAGTTTGATTTATAATGTCATTTATGAGGATTTAGGAGATGTTATTGGGTTGATTCCTAGTTTTGGAAATGGATTTGAGTTTGATCTTCCTTTGGTTAGAGAGGATTACATTTATGTTGGTTTTATGAGATACATATGTTTTGTTTGATCTATGAGATTGAACAACAGGGTGTTGTCAAGGCTTTTCAGCTCAGGTTGTGAAGGAGGTCTAACTTGGCACAACATAGCACTTTGAGGTGTTGGTAGAAGGACATGTTATGTGATGTGATTTATAGATCTTCTCTCTTTGTTCTATGGCTACTTATTGGAGTTCCATGTTCACATGGTTTGGAGTGGTGGACTTGGGAGAGTTATGGTGACTTGTTGTAACGGAGTATGCAATAGTTTGAGTTTCATGTGTAGATCATTGTGATTGTTTTTTGTACTGCATGATTTTGATTATTAGGCACACCTTGGTTTGAGTGTTGATTGGTAGACTTGGTATGCCTTGATCTATTTTTAGATTTAACATTACCCATGTAGTGGGAGTTCTTGAATATGTATGTACTTTATTGACAGGTTTTATACAGGGAGCTTGTGGTTTCAATTTATGAGTTCGATATGTTGTTGGCATGAGTTCTGTTGATGTTTTTGGATACCTTTGAGGCATGGGTAATTGGATGTATTAACATTTGATGTGGATGCTATTTCAAGTTATGTGGGTTTTTTCATTGGATAATATGATCTTCTAGGAGGAGATGTTAGATCATGATGTCATGATGTGTTCCTGGATTTTACAAACGTGTAGTGGGAGCTTTGACAATGATCTAGTCAATTCTCTTGGTATTGAGTACATTGATATTTTTCTTAGGAGCTTCATGATAGTGTGATATTACATTTGGATTTTAGCATGGGTTGATTGATTGTATGTGCTCATGGATACTTAGAGATTGAGGTGAGGTTGGATTTCTCTTGAGTTTAGAGACATTTGGTGAGACAATTACTCTGTGAAGGCTTCAATAGAAATTTTGAGGAGCCTTCACCTATATATGGACATGAGTTCACGATGGATTTGAGAGGAGACTGTTCTTAGAGAGAATAATTACGCCTTGGTGTATCCTAGAGGAGCAATCTCATTCCTCACTCTCAATCTATTAAGTGCATAATCATCTGATAGGTATTGCCCACTTTGTTTTCAGATGCATTATGTTTTATGCTTTTGTCTTCTCATGCACATGGATCTTGAGATATGTTTGTTAGTTCTAGAGGGTTCATTCGAGGAGTCTTGGGCATGTTTATCTCCTTGTGCATGTGAGTTTGATTTATGATGTCATTTATGAGGATTTAGATGTTATTGGGTTGATTCCTAGTTTTGAAAATAGATTTGAGTTTGATCTTCCTTTGATTAGAAAGGCTTACATCCATGTTTTTGATTAAATAATCAGGAAAACTAGGGTCTCAACCCTTTACAAAAGCATCCCAAAGGAAAATCCAAAATAGGCCCTAATTGGGCACCAACAACGAACAAACAACACCAAAATAGTAGAGAAATAGAACTAAAGACAACAAAACACATGATAGACTAAGAGGCTAACCCTGGGAGGTAGAGATATTCCCCTAGTCCTCCAGTAGAAACTTATACAAATTCTCATTAGATTTACTCTTCTTAACCTTCTCCAAATTAGGGTTGCTACCCACATTCTTCTTCCTCTCGGTAGACTAGAGCAGGGAAAGAGTGGTGGTTGACCTATACATAACTTTGGAGTTGAACTGAATCATTTTGTTAACATTATTTTCTAAAAGAATCATTTTCCCTAGATAGCAATCAGCTTGAGGGCATTAGCTTCATGTAGAGAGCAGTCTTTAAGTTTCCCTTCCTTGTTGGTGGGCAGTTGCAAACCCTCAATAGAATCTGACTCGGTATAAGGGGAATTCATTTCCTCAAAAAGACTATTACCCTCCTAATTCATCTTTTTAGAAAGAGTATTCTCTGACAAGTTGTCTTTAAGACCCCCTTCCTCAAATTTATAACTCTTCCCTAGATCCTCCTGTGAATCCTCACTAGACAATTCAATTTCCACCAAATTAGGAGGTTTGGTGTCAGCCAACCTATTAGATCTTCTCACACCTGTAGCAGGATTTTTGTTACTTTTGAGTCTTGAGGCCTTTTCATCTTCAATTACCACCTATTTGGACTTATTCTCTTTGGTTTTGAACATAAATTTCCCCACAAATTTACTATCACCAATTAGAACAAGTTCCATGAATTCCTGATAACCATTTTGTTGTGACTTATCATCAAAAGCCACATAGTTCCTTTTCCCCTTCATTTTCTTATCATCAGGTATAATTTTTTGTTTAGCAGGAGGGATAAGGTTATTCTTCAATGGGCACAAGCCTAAAGAAACCCCCTCCTACATAAAAAAGCTTTAGAAGTAGACCCTTCACTAGGGAAGCGGTGTCATGATTAGGCTCTTCCCCCTTAGAAACAAGGGTCTTCTTAGTGGCAGAGTGGGTAGGTTTTTTTAGGCCATAGGTGGTAGTCTTCCTAGAACTACAAGCAACATCAACATCCCTTTAATGTGAGGCTCAAGAAGTAGGGCATTAACATAAGGCTCCAAACCAATAATCCGGATAGTAGAAGTGACTTTAGACTTGGTACTCTTTCCCTTAGGAGGACTTGGCGGTTGAGAATTTGACTCCACAAGACAAGCCTTAATGGGTTTGGTTGGGCAAAGATCAAGATGAAAATGATAAAGTTTGAAGATAAGTCCTTGATGCAACATGATTACAGGACAACTGACATCTTTCTTATGGAGAGCCCAATATTTTGCAATGGAGATTTCTAATGAACTAAGAAAAGAGAAAGGGAAGATAACAAGAATTTGATGGTACAAATGATTAAACAAAGGGAAATGGTAATTGAAGATAATTTGAACCTACCCTTGAGGGTAAAGTATTTAATAAGCATCCAACTTACCAGGTCCTAAGGAAAAGGCATGATATGGATAATGATGTTCTTGTGGGATATACATTTTGACTAAGTATGAACCATTTGTATTGAAGACAACAACAATATTCTTAAAACACAATGGTAAAATGATTAAGATTTATACTCTTAAATTTATAAGTCATAGAATAGAAGAAAAGGAATCTTCGAAAGAAATAAAAGAACATCACAAAAAATGTCTTAAGGAAAAGAAAATAAAGTAGAAGATAAAAGATTTTGTTTCATCAGAGAAAGGTTTGAACACAATTGTTGCAGTATGAATCCATTAAAATTGTGGATAGAAGATCAAGAAGAATGTGAGATAAAACTTAGGCGAGAATATTCTCATGCAATTCCTCACCAACTAGCCTATTTGCTCAGTCCTTCTGAGACTAATGAAATTCAAGAACATTTACAAGAATTATTAGAAGGAGGATTCATCTGAGAAAGTAAGAGTCCATTTTCTTGCCTTGCTTTTCTTGTCAATAAAAGAGTAGAAAAAATCATAGCCTGAAAAAGATATTTTGCATAAACTATAAGGCGTTGAATGATATTATTTCACCATTTAATTATCCAATTCCTTTCAATGCAGATTTAATCAGAAGAGTTGCTCATAAAAAGACATTTTCTAAGTTTGATTACAAATTAGGTTTTTGGAAAATCAAGCTAGTTGAAGTAGATGAGTAGAAAACTACATTTTTTTTTTCCACGAGGCTTGTATGAATCAAATGTCATGCCTTTTGGCTTATGCATAGCTCTAGCACATTTTCAAAGAAGAATCAACCAGGCACTCAGGCATCTTAAGCAATTCTGTTGTGTATATATATTGATGATATTATTGTGTTTTCTGACTCCAATGAAGAACATCTCCAACATTTAGAACAACTATATGAAGCCATCAAGCAACATAGAATATGTCTTTCCACCAATAAAGTGTTCATTGGATATACAAATATTGATTTTTTGGGACTTCATTTGACCCGAGGGAAATCATATTACAACCACATATTTTGGAAATAATTCAAGAATTTCCTGATAAGTTAATTGATACAAAGTAGATTTAAAGATTCTTTGGTTGTTTGAATTTTATAGCTCCATTCTACGAGGACTTAGCAAAATCTAGGGAAAGAATACAACAAGTACTAGAAAAATTAAAGGCCATAAACCATGGGATCACACAACTACAGAAGCAGTTTAGAAAATAAAAAAGAAATGTTTAAATCTTCTAACAATCTAGATACCACAAGAAGGTGTTCCATTAATTTAATATACCGGTGCTTCTTATACAACTTAGTCTGTAGTTTTTATATGGGAATATCTAGATGGAAAACAAAATTTTTGTGGCTATAGATCAAGAACTTTCAAAGAAGATGAATAGAGATACCCTATCTACGAGAGAAATATTGGTTGTTAAAAAGAGAATTGAAAAGTTCAAAATATTCCTTAAACCAAAATATTTCACTATCAGAACAAATAGTCAAGCCATGAGAGATTTGTTGAAGAGAAAGCTCACCAAAGATCTTGCTTAGGGAAGAATTGTAAGATGGTATTTTGAATTTCAAGGGTGTAATTTTGATATTGGATGGATTAAAGGAAAAGATAATCCTTTAGTAGATACCCTCACTAGGGATTTGGCAAGAACAATTATAATCAGAGACGGGAGGACAATATTTACAACAAATGTTTTTATCCATGATTATTGACAATTGGTATCTCAATAAATGGCTTGTTGAAATCCGATAATTAATCAGAGATTGTTGGAGATACACTCATATAGATTTTGATAGATATCTTAACGAGGAATTTGGTGTAACAAATGCTCCAGTTACTTTTAGCTTGCTCAATAACTGCACTATAAATATTTCAATACTTAGGTTTCATGTAATATGTTTTGGCTAGATTGTTGTAAAGGGAATTTCCTTAAAGCTTGTAAAGTAGGATTCTTCAACAGTATAATGTTTATATCAGTTTGAGTTTGAAGAGATCAATGATATTTTTGGACTTCTCGAACCTGACATGGTGAACTTTTTTGAGAAAATACAAAGAAGTTTTGGCACATATGCAAATACTACCCTTTATCTTTAGCAAGGTTAGAATCGTTGCTACCATCTTCCAAGAGTCGAGTTTTATCCTCTATAGTGGGATTGGTACTCAAAAGCAAAAATCCATTCTTGTTTTGTCACCATCATACCTGCTTTATTATCTTGCAGAATAGAATGAGATAATGTTAGATACGGGGAAATACAACGCATTGACTTTACTTTCAAAAGAGTACCCAAATACTACAATGAAGCTTACACACCCATGTGAAGACCTTTTCTGTGTGTCAGAAAAGTTGTAAGGAAGGACATGGGATGAAGACCTTTTTTGGTCACCTGACAAAGTTGTGGAAGCTTTTGGACCCCTTTTTCAATAAAGTTATTCCTTTGTACATACATATCAACATCTTATGTACCAAAATAAAACATCTTTAATCTTAGCCTTTGATCTTCTTACATCCTTTCTATAAATGCAAGCTCAACCTCTTCATTTGGGCATTGATTCTTTTGGGATAGAGAGTCTAGAGAGTCTAGATATCCAATCGTATGCTCTTAGTTTGTGCTTCATGCAATCTTGCTAATTAGGAAACTGATTAGGTTTAAAATTTATTTAAGTCCTTATCGACTTGAATAAATTATGTTTGCATTTTTATATGAGTTTTGGATGTTTGTTATCCACTTTGTATTATTTATCCTTGATCTCGTGTTAATAATATTAAAGGCTATTATGCATTGTGTCGAATATCTTAAGCATTGGGTTTCTATCTATTATGATGATGAATTTGTGAATGAAAGAAGAATAGAAAGAGATAATTATTATAGTTGTAGATTTCATATGTAGAATTAAGCTTTCATTTATATGGGATTTCTAAATGGTATTGTATATGCCTAAAAATGACACGACTCGGTCTAAATAAATATTCTTAATATTTATTTTATTCTAATTCTTCTATCAATAAATAAATAAACAAATTTATTTATTCGATTCACATTCTTCTAAATTAATTAAATATCAAAATATTTAATTATCTCTTCTAAAGTCAAAATTAAATAAAATCTTTTATTTAATTAAATTCTTCCAAACAATTAAATAATTCTCAATTATTTAATTAAATCAAATCATTCTTCCAAATTTAAATAAATCAATCAAATTTATTTAAATCCTCTTAATATCTAAAAATAAAATATAATATCTAAAAATAAAATATAATCACATATTTTATTTATTCTTCCAAATCATGCACAAACAATTAAATAAATTTATTTATTTAATTTGCTTTCTTATCTTCTAATTCTTCCAAAATCATTCTAAATTAAATAATATCAATTATTTAATTGTTTCTTCCAATAATATCTTCTCTAAATTTAAATAAATCAAATATTTATTTAAGTTGTCTATTTCTTTTAAATTGAGTCGTCTCTAAATATAATTCAATCCTTGTGCACGTGCAATTGAATATTCTAAATATTTAATTGAGCTAAAATATCTTCTCATCCTCATGCAATTTCCATTCTCTAGTTCTATTCTCTTAACTGATTAATCTATTCTTTTAATTGATTCATCTGTTCAGTTAACTCATTCTTCTATTCTATTAATTTCTCTCATGCAAAATAGAGCAGGACACGTCTTTTTCTTATTCGCACACGTTCCTCAACCGTTCTATACCGTTGATCTTCTTGTTCTTTCTATACCGTTGATCTTCTCTTTCTCAAGTCTATAAATTGAACCCTATTCCTCTATTTCATTCATCCAAGTTTTAAGTATTGTTACTCTGCAGGAATTACAGCGTGCCTTTGGAACCAATTCCTTCATTGCTTGTGATCAAACTTGTTACTACACACCACTATCATTGTTGTGAAGCTCATCTTCATGGCAAAACTATCATAGTCATTCCCATTTGAACATCTTGGAATCATAGCAAGGAAGTGCACCTTCTGAGGGCCATATTCATAGATAAGATCATTTAAGATAGGCGATCAATGGAAGCTAAGAATTAAAGGAGGTTTGCTTTGTATTGTTCATTGTTTGATTGATCTATTTTGTTCATTATTTCATTGAGTCTTGGGTATCATTGATATTATTATATTGATTATTCATTTAGATCCAATTTTTCCTTAACATTTTTGGCGCCCACCGTGGGGCCTAGCTCCAATTTAACCCAAAAACTAAGTTTTTGTGTATTAGAAAGCCGTACACAAGAGGAAATTGTGCATTTGACACATCCTAACTTGCATCTGCTATCTGTTCTGGCGCATACATCATTTCAGTGCATCTGTTGTCTATTCCGACGCATATATCCTTTCGGCGCACACAAACTCTGTTCCGGTGCATCTATCCTTTGATATGGTGCACCTGTTAGTTTGGCGCATATATATTGTTTTCTTATGCTTTTGACCTCTGTCTTAGCGCATATGTACTGTGGTGCTTCTAAGCTCTGTTTCTGCGCATTCAAGCTATGAAGCTGTGCACTAATCTAGGCAGTGATTTTTAGGGTTTCCTTGAAGTTTTCGCTAATGTTAACACCTTTTTGCAGGAACACTCTTAATCTGTTTTGTAGGCTAGGTACTGGTTTAGAATCATATAGTTGCACTTGTTAACTCACACTTTAATTTCTAACGGGAAAGTAAATGGATGCTCATGTAAATCTCACATAGTCTTAACTAGGAAGGTGGTAATTGAATCATTGCTATCTTGCATATCATTGAATCATTGCTATATTGCTATCCTTCAAAGTTAACAACTCATTGCTATATTGGTAAAACTGGACCATTGCTATCTTGTTATCACTTCAAAGTTAACAAATCACTGCTATCTGGGTAAAAGTGAACACATCATTGCTATCTGGGTAAAATTGAACCATTGCTATCTTGTTATCACTTCAAAGTTAACAAATTTATGTGCTTGCCCAAGTAGATAGCTCATCTAGTTTTTCTCATTTTTAACTAGGGGAAAAAAACCACTGTCTTCTATGTTTTGGGAATGATACCAGGCCTATGCTCTCCCCTATCTTGGGTGACCAAAATGTCAGACATATCATTTTCGCATGTGTTTTTCCTTTAGAGGGGCTTGCTTTTGGATACCATTCATCCAAGTAGGAATGACCCTAAGTGGTAACAAGCTAAAGCCAAGCTCTGCCAAGCCACTATAAATAAATTGTGTTTGGAGCGAAAGCTTCAAACAACGAGTGAAGTTGTGTTATATCGACAACCAACCTCCCCCAAAACCCTCCAAGGTGCAACCCTTGCAGGCTGGGAGACTCCATAATGAAGAGTAGTGTTGCCGCATGTATAACCACTCGAACGGTTGCCCTTATTAAACACCTTTATTTTTAGTAAGCCAAAAACCCCTATAAGCCGGTGCAGGGAAGGGCAATTATTACCTCCCAAAGATGCCTCACCTAGAAATAGAGAGAATTCGGTTTATATTGTCACAACTAGCCTAGGATTTGTACTTGCTTTCTTGTCAAAAAAGAGTCAAAAAATCACAAAAAATCTAAAAAACCATGAAATCATTCTTTGTGTTTGCTGTGTCTTCTTGCTATAATTGATAAAATCAGACCAAAAAGATCATCTTGCAACCAAGAAAAAAAAAGTACCGAAATATGTGTCAAACTTTGCAAAAATATTAAAAAAACCAGAGCTGCGCATTTTTTTCCTGAAGCTGCGCATGTGTTTTGACTTTCTGCGCATATACTGCACCTTCCTGCACATCTATAACCTGTTACTGCGCATTTGCTTTTTACCAGTACTGTCCATTTACAACGACTTATTGCGCATTTGTCCTCTGTTTCTGTACTTCTGTCCTTGCGCATGCGTGACAATGAGTACTTCCACACCTTTTGAGAGAAACTTTTCAACCTTTATGAGTACCCACTTTAGTCTTGTGTCAGTTTCTAAAGATATGACAACCGAATTAGAAGAACTTGCTCAAGAACTTCAAGCCATACAACAGCAATTTGTAATCTTACAAGCTAAACAGGCCAGTACTAGCTACACCTCGCCCCAAAAGCATACATCCTTTTCTCGTCTCCATGATACTCTTGACAAAGCAAGCATCGCCTCAAGTTAGAAAACATATACCACTCCATCTACTAGTCCTCCTTCACCATCTCCTAGAACACATGGCCCAAAGCATACTAATCCTAACATGGAGAACTCCAAATCCACTCATCCATTACCTCACTCCTCTACCCATACACCTACCAATGATGTGATCCAAGGGCTGTTAGCAGAGAGTCGACCATGTCCCCAAATTCTGGTCCTTGACCTTATCAAAGAGTCTTCAACTATGTCAAATCCTACAACCCCTTCATGTAACCTGCAACCCCTTGATCATATTGAAGAACCTCCTACCGTGCACCAAAGTCAAGATTCGTCGCACCTTCATGTTGTTGACCAAGAGCCTATCCAAGAGTCTTCTACCTCAATTTCAATTCAAGCACATCAAGAGTTATGTCAAGAGCACACTTTAGAACATGTGGAAACATCAACCCCCTGTCTAAATCAAGATCAAAACACTCTCATCCGACCCTTACATAACCTTTATCTTTTCAATGATCCTATACCTATACATGAGAAAGAAATCCAATTTCAAACCCTTCATAACCTATATCTCTTTTATGATCAAGATACTACCTTTGATGAAGAAGCTATCCATGAGCAACTTGATCCAATACATGAGCAAGGGATCCAATTCCAACCTCTCCATAACCTCTATCCTTTTGGTGATCAAGATATTATCGTTGATGATGAACCTATACAAGAGCACCTTAATTCCATCACGCTAAATCCTATCTATGATCAAGATACCATCTACGATTAAGAGTCTATCTATGATCAAGCAGACCATGATGATCCTCTTAGCCAACTTTATGCGTTCCATGGTCCTGAGCCAATAACCCCATCTAGTCCTATCCAAGATCCAACAACTTCCACTTCCCTTTATGAGACACTTGCCTCCTAAGCAAGCATAGAAGATCAAACCACTAATACTCCTCCACCATCCATTATCAACCATGTTACAAATCCCCCATCGTATATCCTTGGTCTTACCGCCTTCATTCATGAGTGTTCCTCCTTAGAACACCAACAACCATTATCCTTTATCTCACCTTCTCCATCCAATAAGGAACTTGTGTCTAGTGTTCCACCTATACATAATCCCATTGTCCACTGCATACTCCAACATATGAACTATCAAGGTAAAGGCTTAGGCCTTCATGAGCAAGGAATTTTAGAGCTCGTCCATGTCAATGTTCCTCCTCCTTCATATGGCCTTGGATACACACCCCAAGGTGAACAATCTCAAGATGTTGGTACTTCCTCCATACCCTCTAAATCCACCACTTTCCATCGCAAACCCTACCATATCCCCAAAACATATGTCGCCATTCCACCTCCATCATCCTACAATTGTCAAAAGCATGTGACCATACACCTTCCACCATCTAATCTACCTCCGCTACTTCCAACTCCTAATATCCCTCCATACATTTTACCACCACTTCTTCCAACATCTTATTCACCCATCTATGAATCTTCTAACAATCCCAATCATGGCCAAGAGATGCACATGTTGTCTAAACAAAGGGCTTCCTCCAACTCCACTTCCACCATCTCAAGGAAATTCAACAATAAAAATCTGGATGCCTCTACCTATGAAGTCAAAAATCCTAAGAGTCCTCATGACCTAGGATACAAAAGCCAAGAATCAAAGAAATATCTTTCTCAATAGCAGCATACACCCACACACCTATATGTCAAATTGAAAAAGGTGTGGGTTCGCATCCAACAAATGATTACCTCCAAAGTTGCACCAAAGTTACATACACCCTAGCCCGTACCTTCACGGGTACTATCTCAAAACAAAATGGCTTGGGTACCTAAGCAAAAAGCCCTCGAGTTACATGAGGCATCTACCTCTCAAGAATATCAACCATCCACTTTCTCCCTTTCCATCCAAAAGTCTCCAATTCTTCCATCCCACATGACAAGTAAAGCATAGAAAAATACTCAGTCTATGTGGATCCCTACATGCCTAAATCATTCATCCACAATAAAAAGTCTCCATTGCTTCCTACACTACTTTCCCATTACCAGATTCAATGTTTATCATGGTATGTGCAACCATTGGTCATGATTCCCTTCCATCCCACAACATTTCCATATACCTCCATCTCCCCTTCCTTCCACTATTATCCTACATATCTTCCCCATCCTATTCCTATGGTCCATGCTTTTGCATAAGCCTTTCCATCCGTATTCTGCATCATCATCCACTGTCACACCTTCCATAATCCACTATCTGCTTTCTTCATCTCACTTTCACGTAATTTCATACCAACATCTATGAGAACACTTGACATAGTCCATGCGTCAGCATCCATCTAGTAGGACACTATCACCTTTGAGGGAACTAGATACTTGAGTCTCTCCCTTTCGTGTCCACCTTCTCCTATTCAAAAAAAAAAGAAAGAAAGAAAAAATAAAAAAAGTAAAGAAAAATCCCTTCATCCAATGGTAAAAATTTGGCAAACAGATGCCTTGGATAAGTACCATGATGAAAACCTGGCAAACAGGCGTCATGTGTAAGTTGATCTTCTACGTCACTTACACTTGGGGGCACCTTGTCTCATCGGCATATCACTCTTCTCCTATCAGTTCCCTTTTGTACCATTCCCTATCCTATCCTTCTATCCATTACATACCTATACTGTCTAGTCTATCTATCATAATTTTCCATTCCTCTACTTTCCTTTTGATCTTGATAAAGATTGGGGGCACAATGTTGACAAATGTTTTAGGTGTCTCTTGACATACCTTATCCCTCCAAACCAAGCAAATCCTTCATTATCCTCTTATCCTCCTATCATCATAAGCATTGTCATGAAAAATCCTAAGTATTCTACCTACAATGGGGCACATTATTCTTATGCGACATAGTCCTTGGAGATCACATCCTTAAATTCCTTCTACCTGACCATCCGTATCTACTGTCACCCATCCATCTGCCTATCTGTGGTGTTTCCTTGTCATCAATATCATCTGATCCATATCTATTCCATATCTAATCCATATCTATTCCATATCTGATCCATAACTGTTCCATATCGTGTCTCGTCTGATCCATATCTTAGGTCCATCAAGGTCAATCCTGAACTACGTTGCCTCTATGTCGTCACGTAGGCAAGACCATTTAGCAATGCGCCCCTGAGGCACTAGGTCAGTCCCTTAGGGTCCATCTCACCAATAAGGATTGTGGAACCTTTCACAAGGCAAGAAAAACTCGCTTTCAAGCAAAATTTTTGATGCAAGACCTTACCCTATCCAAAGCAAAGCAAGCAAGTACCTAAAGAACTTTAAATGATTTTACCCAAATCATGGCAAGAAACAAACACATCTAAAATGCAAAAATGTTTTGTGCTTGTGATCATGGTTAGGTTACAGTGTCTTGATTTTTGTTATCATGTCTTTCTATGCTACTCGAGGATGCCAAAAGCTAGAGATACTATGATGGGGGCATGATTCTTTTCTTTGTTTATCGTTTGTGGATTAAACTTTAGTAATGTGACGCCTTGTCTAACGACATGATCGGCAAAAAATCATCGAGGACATCAAAGGTCTAACATGAAAGGGGACAATCCTTGCCTGTTGATATGCAAGAAATACTTAGGTCATCTCGGTTCAATTATACCTCGATGCTTGTATTAACTTGCTAAATCAAAATCCATGTAAGCGATACTCAGGTCATCTCGGTTCAATTATACCTAGATGCTTGTATTTTCTTACAACATTTCAAAAACACACAAAAACAAAAAAAAAACCCAATGATGAAATAAGCACTTCAAAATACTTGCAATATCAAGATGTCAAAAAACCACTCGCATCCACAAGCATCCATATCCCATGCAATAAAAGATCCAAAATGCAGAGTATCAATACAAAGAAAAGCTTGCGAGTCCTTCTGTCGAGTCATTCTTCTATCAGTCAAATTTCTATCTACGATCATATCTTTCATCCTTATCCAGTCAGTCTGAGCAGTGATCTAGATGCAAGGTCCATCCTTAATCCATACCAATCAAGTCAAAGTCAATCTTGTCAAATGATCCAATCACAATAAGTGGTCTTGATCCTTATTTGGTCGTAAACCAACTCGATTAGTTAATCAATCAATTGTCTTATATAGGATGTTGCATTGTTAAAATCAGACCAACACACACGTCTTACACAACATGCTTCATTTCCT
Source organism: Cunninghamia lanceolata (assembly GCA_027924645.1). Lineage (NCBI taxonomy): Eukaryota > Viridiplantae > Streptophyta > Pinopsida > Cupressales > Cupressaceae > Cunninghamia > Cunninghamia lanceolata. The sequence goes on along the minus strand of BSBN01000918.1, from coordinate 4,069,224 downwards.
GAAACCAGACACTATTCTTTGTGTTTGCTCTAGGGATCTATCGTTCCCTGCCATGACAACACGCCTGCCGTGTTGGTCTAGGGATATATCGTTCCCCACCATGACAACACTATTGTATATCGTTGGTTTACAGCTGGAAAGGGGCAATACCTTGTTTGTTCTTGTATCATTTGTGCATACTTGCTTACTTGCTTGTGTGTGTTATCATTTTATCTTGCATCGCATATCATTTAGCTCTTTCTTCAACCAATTTCTTCACCCCAACCTATTCTTCCAACCTTCTTCATCATGAGATTGTCCGTCTCGCACCCTCGAATCTCTCTCCCCGTCCAATCTCCTGAGGGGGCATCCTCATCCTATCTTTCCATTGCCTTCTTTTTCTTCTATCCATACCTTAGCTTCTTTGAAGCAACGCTGTAAACTGCATTACATCAAAGAGGGGCAAAATGTATACGCCTAAAAATGACACGACTTGGTCTAAATAAATATTCTTAATATTTATTTCATTCTAATTCTTTTATCAATAAATAAATAAACAAATTTATTTATTCGATTCACATTCTTCTAAATTAATTAAATATCGAAATATTTAATTATCTCTTCTAAAGTTAAAATTAAATAAAATCCTTTATTTAATTAAATTCTTTCAAACAATTAAATAATTCTCAATTATTTAATTAAATCAAATCATTCTTCCAAATTTAAATAAATAAATCAAATTTATTTAAATCCTCTCAATATCTAAAAATAAAATATAATCACATATTTTATTTATTCTTCCAAATCATGCACAAACAATTAAATAAATTTATTTATTTAATTTGCTTTCTTATCTTCTAATTCTTCTAAAATCATTCTAAATTAAATAATATCAATTATTTAATTGTTTCTTCCAATAATATCTTCTCTAAATTTAAATAAATCAAATATTTATTTAAGTTGTCTATTTCTTCTAAATTGAGTCATCTCTAAATATAATTCAATCCTTGTGCACATGCAATTGAATATTCTAAATATTTAATTGAGCTAAAATATCTTCTCATCCTCATGCAATTTCCATTCTTTAGTTCTATTCTCTTAACTGATTAATCTATTCTTTTAATTAATTCATCTCTTCAGTTAACTCATTCTTCTATTCTATTAATTCCTCTCATGGAAAATAAAGCCGTTGATCTTCTTGTTCTTTCTATACCGTTGATCTTTTCTTTCTCAAGTCTATAAATTGAACCTTATTCCTCTATTTCATTCATCCAAGCTTTAAGTATTGTTACTCTGCAGAAATTACAGTGCGCCTTTGGTACCAATTCCTTCATTGCTTATGATCAAACTTATTACTACACACCACTATCATTGTCGTGAAGCTCATCTTCATTGCGAAACTATCATAGCCGTTCCCATTTGAACATCTTGGAATCATAGCAAGGAAGTGCACCTTCTGAGGGCCATATTCATAGACAAGATCATTTGAGATAGGCGATCAATGGAAGCTGAGAATTAAAGAAGGTTTGCTTTGTATTGTTCATTGTTTGATTGATCTCTTTTGTTCATTATTTCATTGAGTTTTGGGTATCATTGATATTATTATATTTATTATTCATTTAGATCCAATTTTCCCTTAACAGGTATATATATTATTTTGACCTTTTTTGGACCGATTTTGCATGGTATGAATGCATGGATAATGACCATATATCCATACCATGTAGGATCTGTCCAAAAAAGATCAAAATATCATTTACTTTCAGGTAAATGTTAGTCACTACAGTTAAAAGCATCATTGTCCATGCAACACAGTTGGTTAATTATGTGTGCCTTGCACCCAGGGCTTAGATTTGATAGTTGTATAGCCGTATTTAAAGAGTTTAGCTATAAAATACAATAAAAATAAACATTTGACTGTATTAACAGACATGTAATTTATTTTAGAAATTGAAAAAAATAATTAATATGAATTTATTTTAGAAATTGTAAAAAAATAATTAATATGAAAATTTGATCGTGTATATATATATATATAATTCTTTAAAAGAAATTTCTATTATTTAAAAAAATTCCCAAATTTTAGATTTTAAAAAATAATTCTAAATACTCTCAGTTTTTTCTAATAGAATATTTCATATAAACAATGGTCTTCCTTTCATTCCATCACATCAAACAATTTTTTTTTGTTTGTACCAATCTAAGAAAGCTCCACAATATTTCATATTTCTTTTATTAATCTAGTTTTAGACTCCAATCTTGATTATCAGCTACAAGAAGGAAAAATTCAGAAAACGGGAAAGAGATAAGGGTTTTTCAAGAAAGGACTTTGCAAGTTAGTAGTTGCTAGTAATGAATTATCTATTAACAACTGAGAAGCTGAGGATCAAACTTTCAAAGAGACTCGCAGACTTGGCCTTCTTAAAGCGTTGTAGATTTCCTTTATAAGGCTCAAGTCTGCTATCTATCTTTCACACTCCTCTTCCTGATGATGGATCATTGAGTATGATTCGAAACGTTGATTCAAAAACATACACAGTGGAATCCAGAAGCACATGCATACTTATTATCATGGACTGTGGAAAACTCATGCCTTCTATCTATTAACAAGTTACTAGTGAGTCTTTTCACACAACCATACAAATATAATTTTTTCCATTGTGAAATTTATGTTTATCTCAATATAGTGGTTATCTCTAGTCTGTCTATTTAATTTTAAACACATCAAAGTAAAGGGAAGATAAATCTTGCTATTAGTATTGAAGGATCTCATTCATGAGACCATCTAACATATAAGCCCTGTCCTGGGTATGTTGCAATTTGTATGCAATCCTATCCAAATGTGATGAATCCATTTCTTGTTATTACCAAACTACCTTGCCGTTGAGTAGCACACTGGACATGGATGGCAAGCTACATCCCCTTTTGTAACTCATCCAAATGATTCAAGGAGAGTGTTGAATAGGCACTCCAAAATTTCTTTGCCCAAGAGTCTTATGCAACTCATTTGTACTCTTATGTAGAACATGGGCCATATCAAACATTAGGCATCCACAACTGCCATAATATCTAAATTTATTTGAAATACCTTAGTATGAATTCATTAAATCATTTGTTATTTTTTTTTATATTTATTATATAAAATTTCACTTGCATTTTAAAAAAATAATTGTTATGCAAAAAACAATAATGAAGACTAAAAATTTATTCAAAGGCAAGGTGGAATGTCAAATTTAAGCCCTGCGAATGAATGAATGAATTTTAATGACGTCCATGAGACCAAGAGTCTAAGGGACCAAGTGCCACGTCCTCTCTTCTCCTATGAATTTTAATTTTTTAATATCTTAATATACGTTTAAGAATCCCCAACTCAAAACAATACTCTGCCTGAGGAATTAGAGCGGTCCAAATTATAATAAAGAGGAAGTGGTTGGTTAGGGTTTGGTGCAGAGCACAGGGATGGCATCCTTCACAGAGGCTCCCCCCGGCGATGAAAAGGCTGGAGAGAAGATCTTCAAGACCAAATGTGCACAATGTCATACAGTTGACAAGGGCGCTGGTCACAAACAAGGTACATATCATCTAACCATTCTACAGTAATTTTGGTCGTTCCTAGTTTAGATATGTGAAATGTATGCATATGTGGTGTATGTCACAGGACCAAATCTTAATGGGCTGTTTGGGAGACAATCTGGAACCACGACTGGCTATTCGTATTCCGCGGCCAACAAAAACAAGGCCGTGATCTGGGGAGAGGACACCCTTTACGAGTATCTCCTAAATCCTAAAAAGGTATACTGCACCTCGTTAAATTGCACAAGAAACAAAACAATGCATGTGTTGTTCACTTCAGGTCCTATTGCTTTTCTGGATCACATTACCTCATTAGTTTTTTTTAAAAAAATCAGGAACATTTGGGTGAGGAATGAACTAAATTTTGCTATTCATTTAAAAATATAAAAGTTCTTTCCTGAGGTCATGGAGCTTGGGCTGAATTTTGAGATTGCTGATGTCTTGCTAGAATTTACTCCAAGTTTTGTTTGGGCTACAGAGTGCTTATGCACCCGATTTTCCTATTTGATATGTTTCTTTCATTTTTATTCTTATTCTGGTTTCGAGTTGCACTTGCATGACTATCCCTCACCATTTACTGCACCTGAAAAAAGCTCTAGTGCATGTTACTTTGGAGGCATATAATCTGAATTTTCTGTTATTGTGTCACCTTACCCAATTATTATTTTTCTTGGGAAATCTTTGGTGAGGTCATGGGCAGCATTTCACTTTTATTTGTTTTTTATTATTTTGCTCGTGCCATATACCACCCCATCGCTAAAAAACGCCAAATTTATTTTATTACACACAATTTCGTAACAGTGCTATTTATAAATTCGTGATTTGATATTTATATGCGTTAAAGAGGTTAAACAACTAATTCATGTTTGCTAATCATTCAAACACCACAACTATATCCCATCCTTCATATATGGATTGCAAGCACTTATGCCCTAGTCTCATGGTTACTTTTCTAATGTAATTTTCCCAATCTACTGAATTCCCTGAGAGTCCATGACCACTATATGTGTGTGTGTGTGTGTGTGGTTACTTTTCTAATGTGGAGATAACCTACCCAATCTACTGAAATTGCCGAGTGTTCATCACTACATGTCTTATTTCTGCCAATAAATTCACCAAAGGAATTTCATTGTATGAGTTAGGGTTTCATTGGCAATCTTCTTAGTTTCAAAGGTGCTAGCATACGAGTTTTTCTAAGCGTGCTACTTATAAATGAATTCATGCTCTAAAAATTACCACTTTATCAAACAATTGTAAATATGAAACCACTTAATACAATTTAATACAACCACTTAAAAATAAAATTTACAGCATTTGGTATAATGTGATCATTGTGATGCACTCTGGTTGGATCCCCATAATTCATTTGGTGTTAATTAGTAGCACTTATCACTTAGTAGAAGAGAATGTTAGAGGAGAGTGTCTACAACTTGACCAACATCAAGTGTAGATCCTGCAAAGTGGTAAGTTTGTGTGCAGCAAGTAGGACCAGTCAATGCTGGCTTGCTTGATAATAAAGCAGGTGGTGAGCTTAATGTGAACCATACAGAGAAATGGAAGGGAGCTTACGTTATTGTTAGTTTTAGAAAAAGAATGGATTGGGCAGGAGGGAAAAGAATTGACAAACTTTGGAGAGGAAGTGAGGATCAAAGTGTGTTGGAAGTTGAGAAGATGAAGGTATCTTGCTCGAAGCAAAGAAAGCGATTGGAGAGAGTAGGGTTGAGATTGGGTTGGTGTGGATGCAGGACTGAGTGAGAGTGAAAACAATGGATTAAAGACTTGTGTTAAGTGGAACTCTAGTAACTGCCATCAATATTATCATTAGAATTGGGTTCAGACTCCAGAGTTAGATTTTGATATGTAAAGAACATTGCCTATTTCCAAAGATGGGATAATGATTGCAGAATTGGTTATACTGATGGGTGATGGGGTAGGTAGAGGCAATTGAATAGGATGCGGTAGAAACATATTGGCTAGCTAGTGTGGCAAAAATTGATTTTTTAACTGCCGAGGCAGAAAAAGTGATGGAAGGATGTGAATCAGCTGCATTGGGAATAGATAGGATGTTAGAAGAAGTGACTAAGCGAAAGGATCGTGGTTGCAGAAATGGGGTAGAAGATAAATGGGTGCTGTAAGAAATCAAAGCTTATGAAAAGAAAGAAGATTGATGCAAGTCACAATGATGGAGTAGCTTTGCAAACAATTTGGCAACACTTTGCTAATGAATTTCAAGATGAAAACTGACAGATATGGGCTGATTTATATTGAACTTTTGAGGTTTAGGTTGCTGTTGGAAGTTTTTGTGGGCAAAATTTAATGGTTGGCATATGTGTGTGTTTGATGATGACAGAGAAAGATGATTAGCTGCAGATTTTGAAGTCACAAGTGGAAATAGAAGGACAATATGTTGACAGTTGGACAATAAGGAATGCAATATGTAGGACAATTAAGCTAGGGGTTGTGAGTAGGACAATAAGGATAGTTGAGCTATGGGCTACAAGTAGGACAATATGGATGGTAATGCATTATAGCAAAAGCTAGTGTTTTAGGGTCTTAATTTTGTTTTATCCTATTTTTGTGTTAGAAGAGACATCTTGTAGGACTTGTTGAGTTTGAGCAAGTCTTGCCAAGAAACTTGTCGAGTAACTTGCAAGTTTTTCATCAAACTCAATTGGTGAGTCATGGGTAAGTTACTCGTCTAGTCAAGATATTCATGAGTCCAACCAGTATTCTTTGAGTTTTAGAATTATGGATAAGACCCTCATGATTATGTTCTTTTGCATTAGATATATTGTTTCTAAAGTTGTGTTGGTGTTTGTTATGAAGTTGAGTTTGAGGTTCCTAAAGTCAATGCCCTCGATCTATTGATCAAGTGCATATGTGTGATCAAGTGCATAATGTCAAGGCCTAATGAACTCGACCACCCCTCTCCTAATCTTGGGGCTTAGAAGGTTGAGGAACTCGTTTGATAGGATGATGAGATCAAGGGAGAGTAGGTCAACCTCAATAGAGAGGAGACAAGGAGACAACTTAGTTTAAAGCATTGAGACTCATTAGCTTGCTTAAGAGGTGGAACAAAGCACATACTTCCTTCTAGATATCGACCTCCTCTTGTAAAGTTGTCCAATTGACCAACATCTATATCCTTCCCCCCATTGGCGCCAATTGATATGAAGTCTTCTTGTTCTATGACCTCGAAACTAGACTCCATTAGAAAGTTGGTCTCTTTGCTTGCTTAGATGCTTCGTTGAGTGTCATGGGTGAATTGGATTTGGTTCTAAGGCCATGAGGAAAAGTTTGATTAACTTGGGATTGTTCATGTTGTGGTTGGCCTTATGTGCTAAGGTTTTCCAACATTTAATGAATATATGAACATATTTGTGTTTAGATTGCTTGGGATCCTCAAAATTTCCCAGGTTATCTTTGAGTATGATGGTTGCTTGGAACTATTGAAGGAAAGCATTGATTAAACCTTTAGAGCTTAGGATGGAGTGAGGTTGAAGCTCATTGTACTATTTTGAGGCATGCTCGGTGAAGGTCTTGTCAAAGAGCTCTATTATCGAGTTTTGCAAGAACTTTGGTTGAACTTGGACTAATTTGTATTGGGTATTGATCTTGGTCTGAGTTCATTTGGGTTTGTCCAAGGCCTTGCCTCAATCCTATGGATTTGTTTCAAGTATGTTTAGACGTACTTGAGTTGAATCCATAAGTTTTAGGCAAGACCTTGGGGCTAACCCAAGGAGAACTCCCCCAAGACCAAAAAATACTAAATAGTCATTTTTAAATGAAGAAAGTTAAAGAAAAACCCAACCCCCCTAACTAACAACTTTCCTTAGTCTTAGTCAAGGATTAGTCTCCACGAAGGATGAGGGACATGAGGTTGCTACATAGACATACCTAGGTTGAATCCATAGGTTTGAGGTAGGACCCAGGGTGAACTTAGGGTGAACCTAGGGCAAACTTGAGGTGAACCTAAAGAGAATTCGCTTGGGACTAAAAGCTAGTCATTTTTAAGTGAAAAAAAGAAAAAACCCCTAACTAGTAACTTTCCTCAAATATTAATAGAGGATAAGGGGCATGAGATTGCTACATAGGAATTGCATAGTGCAGCTATTGGAAGTGGTAATGGTGTTGCCTGTGGTTCTAACGAACTTGATGTTCTTGATGAAGAGCAATATGCTGATTTGTATTGATTTTACATGTATAGTTACACTAATATAAATCTACGAAGTTGAATCCTTGTAAAACCACACCTAATTTGGCCCACTGTGAAAAAACATCACCTACTTGGTCATTTTGATTTATCTTGGACATTTGACAATTGACATTACATTATTAATTGTCAAATAATGTATTTAATTTTGTATAATTTGATCAAATAATGTATTATATTTTAACATTTAATATATATCGTATTGCCAAACCTAGTTATATTGACCAAGGAAAAAAACAACATAGAAAAAGAGTTTAGTTGCAACATGTTCATTGGTATTGAACTAATCTTTGCAAAGGTTTTTGAAAATTTTGAGGTATAAAGTAGGATCCTTCATACCATCATAGGTGTTAGTTGGCGAGATCTAGCCAATGCTTATGGCCGCAATGTATGGTGATAGGGGCTAATTTTGTAAAGATTTGAAAACTTTGTTATTGATTAGTGGAGGAAGTGGTGTCCCTTCGACATTAGTAAGTGGGGTAGTGGGAACATTCATTGAGATGCCCCCAAAGGATTTGTTGAGGTGAATTAGCTAGCCATTTGCAATGTTTGTTTTTCATAGTTGGAGCATGTGGTCATTAGTTGTAGTTTGGGTGAACCAATCCATGACCTCTATGTCTAAGTAGTATCTACTTGGCCAAAGGTTGTGTTGTGCATGTAGGTTAAAAAGTGGGTTGCGTAGAACTAGGGATGGTTATATTGTGATTTGCTTCAAGGGAGGAATTGGGTTGAATTTGTGTAGGTGTTTTGTAGGGAGAAATTGGACTGAAGGAGGTAAAAACAAAGGAAAGGAAGATTTTAATGAGGAAAAACATAAGGAAACATGAAGATTCTTCAAGCAAAGAATAGCTAAAGATATGTGTTTGGAAAATAAGAGTAGTGAAGCTAGCAGTGAATATATGAAGGTTTTTCACCTAATAGAAAAATTTAACTTAAAAAAAGTTGTTATAGAGGAGATGTAATGTCCCTTTTTTGGTGCATTGATTTTTGTGCGCATTATGCTTGGTCCTAGTCTCTCGATGGCTATCCGACATGTTGGTGGGAGCTCCAAATTTCTTGGAGTGATCGTATTTGTATCTGCAGTGTAGTTTTGGATATCTCAAGTCTGCATTTTTATCAGGGATGGTCAAAGTTATTTACCAAAATATTTTGGCCCGGTTTAATTATCAAATTTGGAGTTATAAGGGAGTTTATTTAATTTGGTAATTAAACAGGTTATTTTAATTATTTATTGTGCACTAAAGTATAAGGTTGGATTATTTAAGGTGACTTAATGTTATGTCTTGAGGGGAAAAAGGGAAATGTTTAGTTTATTATTCCCTAGTCACTTAAAGTGTGCACATAACTTGGAAATAGAAATATTTTATAAGTGGGAGAAGAAAAGGCTCTATTTTCAAGAAAGATCATTTTGTAACTCCCAGAGGCTTTTAAAAAGGGAGTGAGAGCTCATTTGGAGGTATGCTTGGATTTGTATTGTTACTCTGTTGGATTGAATCTGCGTGTTCTTCCGTTTTTTCTATCCTTCCTGTGGATGAAAACCCACTCGAAGAAGATCAGTTTCGGTAGTGAGATATCTACCCTAGCTGGTTATGGTGGTTTCTACTTTAGGGAATCACATTGAGCTTCATGGAGATGACCTATTTTATGAGTTTCTGCTTTGTATCTCATTTAGAGTTGATTGAAATGAGTTTTGATGCCATTCTATAATTTTTGTTTGGAGTTTGGTGTGGTGTTTCATTATTTTCTCAAGCTGGCCAAACCAACCACGGCCGTACCAGCTTGCAAGTATTTTGGGTTCATGAAAATAAATATATGAAGTTTGGGTCTCAAATTTGTGGCAATATCTTGTTAATCTTTGACTATTCCATCAAGTATATAATATAGATGATTGAATGTATTTTGGGAGCTAAATGTATATGTCCGTACCTTGCATTGCCGTACAGCTGAAAGCACATTTTTGGAGATTGCAATTTATATTGAAGTTGTTTAATCTTATGTATTTGCCAATGCCTTTGTATGACTAAATCAACTTATTTAAGACCAACATGAGGGGTTTTTAAGTAGTGAATGAATTAATATGATCATCCGTACCATGGGAGGCCGTACTTCTGCTGATATGATTCGATGCTCATAAAAAAAGTTTAAAGGAGTCTTTGAAATCTGTTATGATTGCATAGTTTTTGCCTCCTCTAGACGAGCCTTTTGGGAGTAGTTTGAAGTCTTGTGATGCAGTTATGAATTTTTTATGATAGCCGTACCTGTTCATGGCTGTACGGTACTCTGCCTGAAGCAAAATTTGGTGTGTGATCAGATCTTCAGTTAATTCAGTTGTTTGTGCTCAGAATTGTTTATGGGGCAGTTTAAAGCAATTTGGATCAGTTCTTTGAGGGATTGTGTGGATGTATGATGTCTGTGTTTTTTTAAACTTCATTCATGGCTACCGAACATGTCCATATCAGAGTGTTATTAAACAAGTCTGATATGGATGATTGATATACAGAGTATTATGAAATCTGCCTTTGATTGTGAAGTCTTTAAGGTATTTAGAAGCCTCTTTTGGAAGAAATTGCAGAGGTTGAATGAGATGTGAGTTTGTAATGAGCATGTCTATACTTCTGGCCGTACAACTCTGTCATGGAAAGTCTTACACAGTCTTACACAGTCATTTATTTGTGTCAATGGCAGTATGTTTTATGGAGTAAATGGTGCAGTCTGTTAAGAGTATGAGAATGGTATCTTCTTATCTGAATTTGTATAGGAGATTCATGCTTTCATGATAGCCATATATGCTTCATCAGTCTGAAAAATCATATCAATCCAGTTAAGCAGCAAATTGACTTCTTTTGGTAGTGGAACTCATAAAGATCTCAGTGATATCATGTTGGTAATAAGCTCATCTTCCAAGATCTCCATGGGTAATACTATTAAGCTTTCATCATGGATTGATTGTTATCTTTGCATTTGATTTCATTATCATTTTTGCAATTCACTAAAGTACCCCTGGATGGTTCAACCGCCAGTGTGGAGGAAAAATATTGTTTATCTTTCTTTTCCCACCCACTGAACAAGTGGAGTATTCCCACTGCACAAGTGGATGCCTGCATATGCAGATGAATGTTTAGTTGTTTGCATAATGTTTTAAATTGTAGTCCGAAGCACATTATGCTCTCACCTCGCCAGTTGGGATCTTGGTGATCAAAAGTGTGGAGGAGTTTAGTTGTGCTAACACTGTGTACCATTGTTCAATATTTTGGAAAAAATTTGGGGTTGTATATTACAGGAGAGCGAAAATTGTCTAGCCAAGGTAGAGGGATTCATATTAGGGTCACTAATTATATATATGATAAGATTTGTATTAACTTCATTAATATATATCAACCTCCAAATAGGGATTATATTGGTCTCTCTTAGTGGATGTGCACATGCAATAAGTGTGACAATAAATACGGCAATATAAAGGATGAAGGGGCTATAAGTAAGACAATAAGGATGGCAGTAAAATAATGACAATATGGAAGTTAACAAGTACTATATTGTAACAAGCAAGATTTACTAGTAACATAATTCCAACATAATTGATTGTGATGTCTCCAAAGGATTTGTGGAAGTGAAATTGCCATTTGCAATATGTCTTTGTAGTTGGGGCATTTGGTCATTGGTTGTAGTTTGCATTTGGGCAAATTGGTCAATGACTTCCATAAAAGTGCTTAAGTGATATCTACTTGGGTGAAGGCTATGTTTTTCATGGAGATTATGTTTTGTATTGGCTTCTAAGGTTCAGCTAGGGAAGATTGTATTGTGATTTCCTTCAAGGAAGTAATTGGATTGAATTTGAGTAGGTTTCTTGGAAGGAGAAATTGGATTTATGGGTGTATAAATAAAGGAAAGGAAGATGAGGAAAAATGGAGGGAATGTGAAGATGCTCCAAGCATAAGATGAACATAGCTATGTTTGGAAAATATGGGTGGTGAAGCTTTAGGAGTGAAATGAAAAATAATAAATACACCTACAAGAAAATTTAAGCTGAGAAAAAAATTGACCTAAAGGGGACTGAAAGTGACCCAACCAAAAGGAAGAGATTCATATTGGCTTCACCAATTATGCATGCCATAAGATTTGCGTTGGCTTTAGTAAAATAAAAACCTTTAAGTTGGGAGAAGGTAGAAGCATAGCAGCAAAAATCTTTTGGGGAAAAAATCGACAAACCAAAAGTATAAGATTTTTTCAAAAAATTGGGAAAAAATGGATTTTCAAAAACATAGAAAATCACAAAAAAGAAGAGAAAAAGCTGCTGTTTTTTGAATTTAAAGGCATTTTAATAGCATAGAGATATAGAGAGCAAATAAAATTGAAAGTTTAGCCCATGAATTGTGAAAATATAGATTTTCTCATTTATGTTCATATTGTTGATTACATTTCATTGTACAATGCATATTGCTTAGTGTGCATAAATGATAACTAGATACTGATAGATTTCAAATTTTCAATTACAATCTACTTTGTACATAGTCAACATATAAACTATGTATAAAGTTCCAAAAAATCAGACATAGCCAATGATTCTTGCTGCTACAAAGAGAGCTGCAGTAGAGGGCTGCAAGTCTTGATGGTGAAGCTCTTGGGTTAGAGCCTCACTTAAGTCGTTCAAGCTATAGTTTGCATACTCAATCTTGGCAAACCAAATTTTTTCCGATTCGACAAAACTCCACAACTTAAATAATACTTAAAATTTCTTAAGAAAATATAAATTTAATGCAAAATATAGTTACAAGATGTATCAAATGAGATTGGTGGGGCTTCGGGGTTAGGGGTAGCCCCTTGTGGGGGTTTGGGGGCAATGTCCCCAATGAGATCGAGGGGTAGTGCCCCTCATAGGGTCTGGGGACAGTGCCCTTGGCGCATTCCTTGTGGTGGTACAGGGTAGGGTCGAGGAGTAGATCCCCCGCCACCAAGCCCAAATGAAGGCTTTCAAGACCATACAAACCTTCATGGTGCATGCCATTTTCATAATTTTTAAAAAGGTAAAAAACCATGTTTTTTGAGTGTGAAAATTATTAAAGTAATATCTAGTTATTTAATGGTCAATCTAGTTTCTATTTGTTAGTTTCTAAATCTGTCTTTAGTTTATTTGTTTAGCTTTGTCTAGCTGTAATTTCCTTGTGAAACTCCTATTCTTATATTAGAAACTTCTGTAAACCTCTTTATATAGAGCTCTGCTCTATCATTGTAAATCATCTCTTTTAGTAATATATTATTCAGTTCTTCAATCATGTAACATGGTATCAGAGCTCAGGCTCGAACTTGATTAGCTTTAGCAAATTTTTTTAATCAAAAAAATTTGTTGAAGCCGTTCCTGTGAGATTCGAGATTCCTGGAGCATGTTTCCTGTGCCGCGCGTCTTGTTTTGGTGAAAATCGCGTCCTGTTTTCGACGATTTTTTTTTCTATGGTGGTCGTATGTTGCAAGCAGCGCTTTTGAGGTTGCGATGTGTTTCTGAGGTCCATTTGACGTCGATTTGACTCTTTCGGGTCACAATTTCCAGTGTTTTGGGTGCTGTTTTTTTTGGTGGATTGCGGTGTATCCAATCCCTTTTGTAGTCGCCGTTTCAAGGTTGCGTTTTGGTGGCTCCTCCTGTTGAATCGTGGTCACACTTTGGAAGAATTTCTGTGCTTGCGATTTGTATTTATTTCTTGTCGGCTTTTTCGAATCCGTGTTCCCTGCTTCCAATCGTTTTGGTCAGGTTCGAAGGCAGATTTCTGCGACTTCATCTGCAATAGGATTCATCCTCTTTGGTCGCAATTTTGTCTTATTCTTTGGTCGCAAGTTCCTTTTTGCAGACGTCGACAATCTCTTGGTCGCTGGTTGCTTTTTTGGCGGACATCTCCCTCTTCTGAAAGCTCTCATTTAACTCCTGTCGGTGTTTGAAGCGGAATATTCTTTTATATGGCGCTTTAAGCAGGCTTATGGCCATTGCTTTTCTCTGGGGATTCATACTCGCCAATTTCTAATCATGTCTTTTATGGCCAGTTCTGGGTTTTTTTCCGTTTTTTTGAACAGCGATTTCTGTTTCAGTTCTGGTCGATGCATTTGGAAAGTATCCTTGGAATCTATGCTGTGCTAGGATTTTGTAAAAATATCTGATTTTTTGCTTAGGGATCTCATTATGACCAGCAGATGTGCAGAAATATTTGCCTCGAAATCTGTGATTCGGAGTTGTCTCGAGATCCGTGCCTCGTAACCCGTGTTAGGGTTCTGTAATCTCAAAATTTTTGCCGTCTATTTGCTTCGGTATTCATGCCATCATTTTGTAATCTGTTTTTTCGTGCCTCGGAAAACGTGAAGTATGGCATCTTGGACCAACATCATGTTGGAAAGCAGTCAAAAGTTCAATGGCAGCAAACTTTTTGATCGTCAGTGTTTTTTGCAGGATCTCGTCAGAGTTCGGTTCCTGTTCCGTAACCCTTTGAATGGGGTTCTGTTTTCTTGATCGGTGGCTTCCTTGTTTGGCAATGTTTTTACCTAGTCGTTGTTTCTGGAGAGTTTAATCTGCCTTTTCGTCATGGTTCGCAGCTTTGAGGGCTTCTTTGATCTGCACTTACAGCACTTAGCCCCTTCTCGTCACCAGCTGGACCAGCGCTCAGCATTTGTGTTTAGCAAGCGGCCATTCTGTCTTTTTGGATTCCTTAGGATTTGTGCTCTAAAATCCGTGCTCGGGTTTTTCTGTTTCGGGTTCTGTGCCCTCCATCTGCCTCTGTTTATGGTCAAGCGATCTACAGATCTTGTCATATAGGGGGCGTCTTGATGTAGTTAGTACATTGACCATTACGGGGGGTATTAAAGTAATATCTAGTTATTTAATGGTCAATCTAGTTACTATTTGTTAGTTTCTAAATCCGTCTTTAGTTTATCTGTTTAGCTTTGTCTAGGTGTAGTTTCCTTGTGAAACACCTGTGCTTATTTTAGAAACTTCTGTAAACCTCTTTATATAGAGCTCTGCTCTATCATTGTAAATCATCTCTTTTAGTAATATATTATTCAGTTCTTCAATCATGTAACAAAAATCACATTTTCCGCATCTAGACTATATTTTATAGGGGCTGAGTATATCCCATAGACTCATCAAGTACTCGGCTGCAAGTGGGTGAATGCTTGTCCTCTTTTTTCATTGGCATTTAGCACTCTTACACTCCGACAATTTACAGTCTTTTGTCTAAAAGTAAAACCATGTGCTTTGAGGGCAAAATGCATAATGCCTCTTTCGATGCTTAATTGCTCCGCCTGCTCACTGCACACAGGCACATGTGGAAAAATTAATCTGACATACATGACTGCCATGAACTGCTGCATTTTCTCTTGGATACATCGGTGGCCATCTAACTTGCCACAAATCAATTTATTGTCCATCAACGGTTCTAAGTAAACCTTCATTGATATTGTGAACTTTACTTTCCTTGTGTAAACCTTATTGATAAATTGCTGCTATACATCGAGTCTACCCAGCAACTCAAAACACCTTTAGAGTAAGGAGGTGAAAAAATTGTTGAAAATCAATCAAAACAATTTAACTTGCGTGTTAGGTGATTTAATCATGATTAAATGGTAAAAACTATGTCAAAAATCATGGTCAATGATTTATTGAAAAACACAAGTTTAGGGGAAAAATCGTAACAGTGATTCCTGATTAATTGCCATTTTTCCCCATTTTTGCTTCAATGGGTGCAAGACCTCTCCTAGTGGATTTGCTTAAATGACAATAAGGGGCACAATATGTAGGACAATAAGGAGTATGAGTAAGTTAGGGGATTCAATAGGGTATACAATTAAGCTAGTGACCATAAGTAAGAGGATAAATCCAGATAGTAATAAAGTATGAAGTATGACAATATGCAGGATAATAAGTACTATAATGCATAGATTCAAAACTCATAGAGTACTTGCGCAATATGCGAGTCAAATTAGAAAATGGTTTAATTGACCATTTACTCATGTTTGGGTTTGCGCAAGTCCATGTGGTAAACTTGCCATGAGTACTTGGTGTGTTTGTACATTCTAGACATGACAAATACTTGGATGTGGCGAAAATGTGTCAAAAACGTGCTTAAAATGCTGAAACTTAGCCTTTTTAAACTCATATGATCCACTCAAATTCCTCACATTGCATTTGCAACCTTGGTGAGTGATTGAATGAGTTTGAAGGCAATTCAAGTAGCCAAATTCTATAATTTTTTGAGTTTTAGGTCAATTTTTTTCTCTTTTTTCCAAGCATTTCCAAATTGTAATTTCATTCCTAAACATTTCATTTATGTGTTTAAGTAGGTTTGCCAACTATTCAATTCAGTTTTCATGTTGTTTAACGCTGTTTTAAATTTATTTTTTCATCATTTATTTTTTTATTTTTTTTAATACAAGTGTAGGGTTTATCAATTTGTGGTATTAAAAAATGTTGGTTTGCTTCAATTTTTAATGGTATTCATTTAATGGTTGAAATGTATTTAAATTAATGTTGTTGTGTAGGGTTTAAAGTGCTCGTTTTTAATTTTAAATGTATTTTGCATTCAAAGCATTGCATTTTATTAATTTTATCAATGTTCGGTTTGCACTTAGCATACAATGGCATTAGGAAGTGAAAGCTGACCCATTGGATAAAAGGTCACCTCTTCGAAGCATGGCTTACTAGGACCAATCGTGGACCATTAGTTGCAACTACTGCAGGTTGAAAATGATTGAAGGCATCAATCACCTCAACTATCACCTTGCATGTATTGTTAGCTGCAACGCCAAGTTGTGCTCCAATACCGAGCAAGAGGTAGAGCTAGGGATGAAAGTAGCCCTTGCATTGATAGACCAATAGAAAATGGAAAGGATGAGGACAAACACAACCATAGCAACAACCATAAATATTGACATGGTGTGGGAAATAGATGTTGATATGATAGAGATTATGGGATCCTTTTGTGATCCATGGATTTGTGGCACATCCTGTCATATCCCTCAATTTCAGCCCATAATAGCTCAAAGTTTTCCAATTAAAGATTGGAAAGAAAACTAGTTTATAATGGCTCAGTGTGATCTTGAAGGTTACATATGTTTATGATAATCAAATCTGTTTATGTTCAAATTCATAACTTAGCCAAATTTCATGGCAAGAGGAAAAGACAAAATAGAATAAGACAAAAGCTGACTTGGCACTAAGAGACAAATCATATTTTAAAAGGCAATAAAATGCAATTAGCAAGGGATCGAATAATTCACTAAGAACCTGATCCTCATTAAGAGAATTATAAATAAGTTAATGAAGAGGCACGAAGGCATAAGGGTCTCCACCGATGACTCCTCAATACCATAAAAGGAGGAGACGAAACCAAGAAGATCATCATCGATCACAAAGAAAGATACATCTGAATATTAAGGTACGGCGGAAGCAGCAGCAAATAACCCTTAACTCTTCCAAGCATCGATCCAAGCATTGGATATTATCATTAATTCATACAAGAATATCTTTCAAGGCTGCAGTCCAGTTTACAACAGCAAGTAAGCATCTTTATATTATTCTTATTCTCTTGATCTCATCGGCTGTCATACTAGTCCAGGTATAAAGAAAATGATATCTCCATTTCATTCATAATTATGATAGCATTTGTTCTTATACAGTCAATCACTGATAATATAATGTGTAGACGGTTATATTCATTTGCTCATGATAATGTATTTTGTATCAGTTATGATAAACTTTGATTTATGAACAGTCATATGCTTGTTCTCATAAATGTATCAATTATGATATCTCTGATTTATGAACAACAATCATATGCTTGTTTTCATAAACGTATCTATCTTGATAACTTTGATTTATGCACAGCCATTTCTAGTAATGCAATGTGTACATTCCATTATCCGTGATGATATAATCATCATGAACAATGAAATGTAAACAGTCATATAGAATGATCATTTATAATATATTTAGTATGCAATAATTCAAGTGATATATCTTGTAGACAATTATGTATAATACTATGTGATTTGCGAAACTCATATGAGAGGTGAAAGGAAAAATACCAAGAGGCCACTCATGGGTTTTAGAGGCCTTTGTCAAATGAGGTATAAGGTACCCATGATGCAAAGGATGTTTATCACATAGAGGCCTTGTCACATGAGGTATAAGGTACCCATAGTGCAAGGATAGTGATGTATAAGGCCTTAGTTACTTGATGTAAGGTATCATAAGAGTACCAAGGAGTTTCATAGAGGCCTTGACTCTAAGGTATTGAGGATACCGCATTGAGTCTAAGGATAGAGACATTAGAGCCCCATGGTGGATAACGGTAACTCTTCTCCACTCTCCCATAGGTTGTTAACAAATGACATATGAATAAATAAATAGATTGCAATGTATATTGATGAAAATCATAGATCATGTGAAATATCATGATAGAGAATATGCAAGGCATATTGATAATGACCATGAGAGTAACATGTGAAATGTTAAATGATATGCAAGGCATATGAATAGTGATCATAAGAATAACATGCGAAATATGAATGATAGATAATGTGCTTTGAAAGCAATCATAAGATTAACAATAATGATATGCATTGAAAGTAGCTATGGATTCATAATAGTGATATGCATAGAACATGATCATAGATGAATAATAGTGATTTGCATAGTAATGTGTATTGATAGAAATCAATGATGAACTAAGTTATGAATTGGCAATTAATCATAGAAATGATAAAGCAATGTTCTATTATATATATTGACTTTAAATGAAAATAGACTAATGTTCTTTTGTTGCAAGTTGAAGTTGTCGGTTCCTTCTCGTGTATGCTTGCATAAAACTATCTCACAGGATGACAGGAACAATGGCTCTGATACCAATTGTAATGTCCCCTTGTCACAAATCAGAATTTTCCCTTGTTCACAAATTTCAACTTGCAACAAAAGAACATTAGTCTATTTTCATTTAAAGTCAATATATATAATAGAACATTGCTTTATCATTTCTATGATTAATTGCCAATTCATAACTTAGTTCATCATTGATTTCTATCAATACACATTACTATGCAAATCACTATTATTCATCTATGATCATGTTCTATGCATATCACTATTATGAATCCATAGCTACTTTCAATGCATATCATTATTGCTAATCTTATGATTGCTTTCAAAGCACATTATCTATCATTCATATTTCGCATGTTATTCTTATGATCACTATTCATATGCATTGCATATCATTTAACATTTCACATGTTACTCTCATGGTCATTATCAATATGCCTTGCATATTCTCTATCATGATATTTCACATGATCTATGATTTTCATCAATATACATTGCAATCTATTTATTTATTCATATGTCATTTGTTAACAACCTATGGGAGAGTGGAGAAGAGTTACCGTTATCCACCATGGGGCTCTAATGTCTCTATCCTTAGACTCAATGCGGTATCCTCAATACCTTAGAGTCAAGGCCTCTATGAAACTCACATTACTATGCAAATCACTATTATTCATCTATGATCATGTTCTATGCATATCACTATTATGAATCCATAGCTACTTTCAATGCATATCATTATTGCTAATCTTATGATTGCTTTCAAAGCACATTATCTATCATTCATATTTCGCATGTTATTCTTATGATCACTATTCATATTTCGCATGTTGAAATTTGTGAACAAGGGAAAATTCTGATTTGTGACAAGGGGACATTACAATTGGTATCAGAGCCATTGTTCCTGTCATCCTGTGAGATAGTTTTATGCAAGCATACACGAGAAGGAACCGACAACTTCTAGAAGAGAAAATGAACAACGAAATGAGGGCATTCATGGAAGCCACCACCAAGGCCATGATGGACCAAGGTGAAAAGACTCCTCAAATGTTCTTAGAGGCACTTCAAAAAGTGGGTAACACCACGGATCAGCCAAACTCTACAAATGCAAGAGACATAGGATCCAATCATGCCGAGAACAACCCAACTTCATCAAATCCGAGGATTCCTATGCCATCTTTCCTTCCGGAAGAAGAAGAAAACTCAAGAGCTGATGAACCTATTACAAATGCATTAAGCACTGATGACATTGCAAGGGCTTATGCAAGCCTAGAACTGGAGGTAAGGAGAGTGGTATCATTTAATGATTCTAGCAATTCTAGAAGGAATGAAATAGTAAGGAGGGAGAGAAGACCTCCTAACAAGGACTTAAAACATAAAACCAACAAAGTAAACCTCCCTAATTTTGATGGGACAAATAAGATCACACCACATGCATGGCTCCAAAAACTAAATGACTACTTCTCACTTAGCCCTATGACGGAGAAAGATGCACTCCAATTTGCCATCTTACATTTGGAAGGCTTAGCATATGAATGGTGGCATAATGGGAAACATACCCAAGGTCACGATTCCATCACATCTTATGCAGAGTTCTCTAAGAAGTTCATTAAGAAATTTGAAAGACGACACCCGCAACAAGACTTCAAGGATTTAACCCAAGTAAGGCAACGGGGAACCGTAAATGAATATATCAATGAATTTGAGAAGGTTGCCATACGTGTCACCGGAATTGAAAGTGAAAGACTTACATTCCTATTCATAGAAGGGTTGGATGAAAAACTAAGAGGCTTAGTAGGAGCACTCAAACCCACCTCCTTAGATGATGCCGTTGAAATGGCCCTTCACCTAGAGAAAAGTAAACCTTATCATTCATCCCCAAAACCCCTCCATAAGAAAGGTAAATATGACAAATCCTACCGTCGCAAGGATGAGAGGAGAGATAGAAAGAATTGTTTCTCATGTGGATCTCCATGGACACAAGACCACAAATGTCAAAAACGCCAAGACTTAAAGGAGAAAGGCTTGTGTTTTAGATGCAAAGACAAATGGGAACCGGGTCATAGATGTGGGCAAATTCGTACCATAGAAGCAATAACCCATGAGGAGGAAGAGGAAAATCCTCCAAAGAAAAGGAAATGTGAATCCGAGGAAAAAGTCATTCTAGCTTCCATGTCTAAGGTATCTAAACATCATCCTTTTAAACTTAGGTGCAAATTAAAGGGAAACAAACTAGCAGCCTTAGTGGACAGTGGGGCCACTCATAATTTTATAGATGAGTCCCTAGCAAAAAGACTAAAACTAGGCCCACAAGATTTTGAAGGGTTTACGGTCTCACTAGCCGATGACTCTACAAGGGAATGTTCAAAAATCATACCTCGACTAGAAATGACCATAGGAAAACATCAAGTTAAGGAAGATTTCTATGTGGTCAATTTGGGAGACACAGATATTGTCCTAGGGATGCCATGGCTACACTCTCTAGGGTGAGTCACTATTGATTTTCCAAAATTAGAAATCCATTTTGAAGACCAAGGAAACAAGGTCATCCTACATGGACTTTCCGATGGGTCACCCCGGGTAGTGTCATCCAAAAGAATAGCAAAAATCTGCCGACACAACCAAGTAGAGTGGGCAGCTCAGTGTATGATTTTAGACAAGTCAACTAAAGAGGGGCAAGCCATCCACATAGATATTCAACCGATCCTTCAAAAACATAAGAAAGTATTTGAAGACATTCCACTAGGTTTGCCTCCCAAGAGAGGGTTTGAACATGTCATAGAAATGGAAAAAGGGGCAAAACCAGTTATTACCACCCCATATCGACACCCTCTAAAGTTTAAGGAAGAAATAGAGAAGACCATAAATGAGCTCCTAGAAATGGGACATATACAACCTAGTTCTAGCCCATTCGCGTCTTCCGTAGTGTTAGTAAAAAAGAAAGACGGAACCTTGCAAATGTGTGTAGACTATAGAGCTTTGAATAAACAAACCATAAAGAACCAGTACCCCATACCTAGGGTAGATGAACTAATTGATGAACTTCATGGAGCCAAATACTTCTCAAAAATAGACCTTAGGTCTGAATACCACCAAATCTGAATGAGGGAGGAAGATATACCCAAAACCGCCTTTTGATGTCATTATGGCCATTTTGAGTTCTTAGTCCTACTATTCGGACTAACCAATGCACCAGCAACTTTCCAATCATGCATGAACCATACTTTCCGAAAGCAACTAAGAAAGTTCCTCCTAATCTTCTTTGATGACATATTAATATATAGTAAAACTTGGGAGGAACACTTGAAACATATTGATGAGGTCCTATCCATACTAGAACAAGAATCCCTTTATGCTAAAGCTTCAAAATGCGAATTTGGAATGGAAGAGATTCTTTACTTAGGGCACAAAATTAGTGCCGAAGGAGTTAAGGTTGATGAGGAGAAGATTAAAACCATTAAGGAGTGGCCTAGGCCTAAGACTTTAACTCACTTAAGAGGATTTCTAGGACTATGCAGCTATTACCGAAGGTTTGTAAGACATTTCTCTAAGATTGCATCACCTTTATCCGACCTTACAAAGAAAGGGTTATTTAAATGGAATGATGCCGCTGAAAAAGCCTTCGAAGAATTAAAAAGGGTTATGAGTTCTTGCCCCGTATTGGCCATATCCGATTTCTTTTCACCTTTTGAACTAGAATGTGATGCCTCTGGTGAAGGTATTGGCGTAGTTTTGATGCAAAATAGACATCCCATAGCATTTGAAAGCCGCAAATTGACAGCCACGGAGAGATTGTACTCAACTTATGATAAAGAAATGTTGGCCATCATGCATGCCTTGGCCAAATTCCGCCAATATCTAGTATGTGGAAGATTTGCCGTCAAAACAGATCATAACAACCTGCAACACTTCTTTGATCAGCGTGATTTGAATGATAGGCAGCAAAAATGGGTGAGCAAACTCCAAGCATATAATTTTGATATTAGCTACATGAAAGGGAAAAATAATGTGGTAGCGGATGCACTATCAAGAAGGCCACACTTATGTGCTATGTCATGCATATCTTCTGATTGGAAGGGCAAGATCACCGCGGAATATGTAAAGGATCCCTTCACAAATAACATAATGGAGGGGCACATTGAAGATGAAAGTTATGTAGTCAAGGAAGAACTCATCTTATACAAAGATCGAGTATTCTTAGCCACAGAGTCCAAGATGAAGGAGCAAATCATCCAGAATTCCATGATAACCCACTAGTAGGACATCAAGGCTATTACAAAACCTATAAGCAAATTCGGGAGAAGTTTGCGTGGAAAGGTTTGAAGAAGGATGTACTCCAATATGTCCAAGAATGTGTCACTTGCCAAAGAAATAAAATAGAACATACACATCCTGTCGGGTTATTACAACCCTTACCCATCCCGGAACAAAAATGGAATAGTATCACCATGGATTTTATTACCGGGCTCCCTAAAGTTCAAGGGAAAGATTGCATTTATGTGGTCGTGGATAGACTTACTAAATATGCACATTTCATGGCCATATCTTGTGATTATAAAGCACCGCAAGTAGCTGAATTGTTCTTCAAAGAAATATTCCGACTCCATGGTCTACCACAAAATATAATTAGTGATCGGGACAGCCGATTCATGAGTCTCTTTTGGCAAGAATTATTCAAATTGGCGGGCACACAACTTACACCAAGCACAAGCTATCATCCCCAAACGGATGGTCAAACAGAGATTGTAAACAAGTGGATCAAAGTATATCTCCGAAATTATGTCACCGGGCAGCAAAAGGCATGGATTAAATGGTTACACCTTGGAGAACATTGCTACAATACAACATATCATATGTCAATCGGGATGAGTCCTTTCAAGGCTCTATATGGATATGATCCCACTTCGTTTGGAAATTTGATACTCCAAGAAAGTAGAAGTCCCAAAGCAAAAGACTTCATTCAACAACATGAAGATATCATGAAGGTACTTAGAGACAATCTACATCATGCCCAAAATCAGCAAAAGATATATGCTAATCGAAAGTGTGTTGAGAGGACATTTGAAGCAGGAGACATGATATTCCTAAGATTGCAGCCATATAAGCAATCCTCCTTAAAGTCCAATGGTGCCAAAAAACTTAAGCCACGATTTTATGGGCCTTACAAGGTAATAAGAAGAATTGGCGAGGTTGCATATGAGTTAGAATTACCAAACAACAACAAGATCTATAACGTGTTTCACGTCTCTAGACTCAAAAATGTACTTGGTCAAAAGGTCACACCATGTGAAGATCTACCCCCCCTTGATGATGAAGGGCAATTGATACTAGAACTTGAGGTAATTTTGGACACAAGGGAAAGAAGGCTAAGAAATAGAACCGTTATAGAGCATCTTGTTAAATGGGTGAACTTGCCTAATGATGATGCTACATGGGAAAGACTAGAAGACTTAGACTCCCAAGCACACAAATTGCTCGAGGATAAGCAATCTTAAGGAGGGAGGCCTGTCATATCCCTCAATTTCAGCCCATAATAGCTCGAAGTTTTCCAATTAAAGATTGGAAAGAAAACTAGTTTATAATGGCTCAGTGTGATCTTGAAGGTTACATATGTTTATGATAATCAATTCTCTTTATGTTCAAATTCATAACAGCCAAATTTCATGGCAAGAGGAAAAGACAAAATAGAATAAGACAAAAGCTGACTTGGCACTAAAAGACAAATCATATTTTGAAAGGCAATAAAATGCAATAAAATGCAATTAGCAAGGGATCGAATAATTCACTAAGAACTCGATCCTCATTAAGAGAAAAAATATAATTATAAATAAGTTAATGAAGAGGCACGAAGGCCTAAGGGTCTCCACCGATGACTCCTCAATACCATAAAAGGAGGAGACGAAACCAAGAAGATCATCATCGATCACAAAGAAAGATACATCTGAATATTAAGGTACGGCGGAAGCAGCAGCTAATAACCCTTAACTCTTCCAAGCATCGATCCAAGCATTGGATACTATCATTAATTCATACAAGAATATCTTTCAAGGCTGCAGTCCAGTTTACAACAGCAAGTAAGCATTTTCATATTATTCTTATTCTCTTGGTCTGATCGGCTGTCATACTAGTACAGGTATGAAGAAAATGATATCTCCATTTCATTCATAACTATGATAGCATTTGTTCTTATACAGTCAATCACTGATAATATAATATGTAGACAGTCATATTCATTTGCTCATGATAATGTATTTTGTATCAGTTATGATAAACTCTGATTTATGAACAGTCATATGCTTGTTCTCATAAATGTATTGATTATGATATCTCTGATTTATGAACAACAATCATATGTTTGTTCTCATAAATGTATCTATCTTGATAACTTTGATTTATGCACAGCCATTCCTAGTAATGCAATGTGTACATTCCATTATCCATGATGATATAATCATCATGAACAATGAAATGTAAACAGTCATATAGAATGATCATTTATAATATATCTAGTATGCAATAATTCAAGTGATGTATCTTGTAGACAATTATGTATAATACTATGTGATTTGCTAACCTCATATGAGCTCATGGGTTTTAGAGGCCTTTGTCATATGAGGTATAAGGTACCCATGATGCAAAGGATGTTTATCACATAGAGGCCTTGTCACATGAGGTATAAGGTACCCATAGTGCAAGGATAGTGATGTAGAAGGCCTTAGTTACTTGATGTAAGGCATCATAAGAGTACCAAGGAGTCTCATAGAGGCTTTGACTCTAAGGTATTAAGGATACCACATTGAGTCTAAGGATAGAGACATCAGAGCCCCATGGTGGATAACAGTAACTCTCCTCCACTCTCCCATAGGTTGTTAACAAATGACATATGAATAGATAAATAGATTGCAATGTATATTGATGAAAATCATAGATCATGTGAAATATCATGATAGAGAATATGCAAGGCATATTGATAATGACTATGAGAGTAACATGTGAAATGTTAAATGATATGCAAGGCATATGAATAGTGATCATAAGAATAACATGTGAAATATGAATGATAGATAATGTGCTTTGAAAGCAATCATAAGATTAACAATAATGATATGCATTGAAAGTAGCTATGGATTCATAATAGTGATATGCATAGAAAATGATCATAGATGAATAATAGTGATTTGCATAGTAATGTGTATTGATAGAAATCAATGATGAACTAAGTTATGAATTGGCAATTAATCATAGAAATGATAAAGCGATGTTCTATTATATATATTGACTTTAAATGAAAATAGACTAATGTTCTTTTGTTGCAAGTTGAAATTTGTGAACAAGGGAAAAATTCTGATTTGTGACAAGGGGAAATTCTGATTTTTGACAAGGGGACATTACACATCCACTCTATCAAGCTTGAGTAGAGTCTAGTCATAAGACTTTTTTGTTATGTGGAACATGCTGGGATCACAACCTTCGCTTGAGGTACAACCTAGAATGATGACAAGCACGAGGAAGCGAATATGGGTTGTACTAATTTTTGGTTCTACAAAAACCTTCCTTTCAATCTGGTAAGGAGCTCAAATTGAGAGAATTTGGTCATGACCTTGGTAGTTGTAGGGAAAGGGTACAGGGCACCCTTTCCATATGACATAAGTAGCCGTTGCTTTAGAAGGTAGTAACAAATGCAAAAAGTGCCAAAAACAATTGTGGAAGAACATAGGAGGTAGTGGCACAAGTATGGATGCACCATACTTTTAGATGGGTGTATAGAAGGAAGAATTCACACACTCATTAGCTTTCTAGCGGCTTCAAATGATGAGATGGTGTTTTTGATGACCATAGATGCCTCAAATAAGGTAAAGAATGCAGATAATTTGAGTATAATGTTGGACGAGATTGTGTTAAAGGTGGGCATTTGAAAATGTGGTCTAGGTTGTAACTTATAATGTAGCAGTAGGGAGACTGCTTCAGGAGAGGCACCCGACTCTTTTTGGACCCCTTGGGCTGACCATTGCCTTGACCTTTTCTTGGAGGACATAGGCAAAATTGATTGGGTAAGACCAATGGTGGAAGAAGCTGAGAACATCACCAAATATATCTATAGTGCCCTTTCGGTTCTTTGTGACATGGTTTAATTTCCTCCCTTGCATAGCATTTATAGTTTGCTGACATCTTTGAAGTAGATGGCTGTGAGCCAAGCATGGATGATTTCATCTTAGTTAAAGAAGGTTGATGGAGAGAGGATCACAAAGACAATTTTTGATGATGTCTTTGCAAAGAGAGCTATAAAAATCATCAAGGTAATGCAAATTTCAATTTCAATTTTAAATTGTATCCTTTAATTTCATTTAAAAAAAGAAATTTACAATAAATTGTTCAATTTTTAAATTATATTTAATTGTAACTTTAATTTGTTTATAAGTATTTGAGCCTTTAGTCAGGGTTTTGTGCTTGGTGGATGGGGAGCAAAACTCGATGGGTTACATTTATGAGGCTATAAATGGGGCTAACCTGCAAGGACCCATCATCACCATTGATGTCTTCTTTACCTGCAAGATAAACCACATCTGTGGCACCTGCCGAGAAAAATAAAATTTTCAAAAATGTAAAATGAAAATAACATCTAAATAAATCTAGCATTCTAATCTCTTGTACATTGATAACAAAATCAATAGCATGTTGATTACAAAATCAAATCTTTCGTCACCATAAGGCTCAATCATTAAGTTTCAAAGTACAACTTAAGTGACCCAAATTACATTGAAGTCTCTCCAAAATGTTATTCATTGTGACACCCATGTTACTTAAGGCACTGATGTCTAAGGATTATGCCACAATCACTTGTACTTTTCTGCTATCAGATTTTGTCTCTATTCTCTTTTTTGGAGTTTTGGTATGCATGGAGGAGTTGGACCATATATGGTACACCAGTATGGTTGGGTGAGATATGAGGTTTATGTGTTATTTCTAATTTGCATCCAACCTCGTGTCTTTATTTTATGTCATTCACCACAGCAGAAACTTTGATGGATCTCACCTAATGGGCCTATAATCTGGAGTTTCCATAATCAAAATTTCCCTAATTTGAATTATTGATCTGTTATTACTTTTTGTATTAATGGTTCTTGCATTTTGCATGGACAATATCATAAAGTGAGAATTCTGGGAGCACATTCTTCACTTCTCTTTCATTACCTGGCATCACTTTTGACCCGGTAGGTATGTGCCAGACCTACTGGTTGGGGTCTAGGTACGAGGTGTACATGTCCCGTCTTCTCCACAGGGAATAGCAAAATAAAACATTGACCAGGCATCTGAAGATTATTTTGCAAGTCATTTTTGTATCTGGGGTATTTTAGTATTGACTGAGATTGAAGTGCAATGTAAGGCTTTGATTGATCATGTGGCTATATTGGCTATAGTTTTGGCCTTTTGTACAACATGTTTGGAAATACAATTCTTTTCTTACTTCACTGGTTGTGCTCTGTCTAGTGAAGATGCTATTGCAAATGTTAATCTAAAATAATATTATTTGACACAAGCACATTTCTAAAGCTTTCTGTCCATATTTGAAAAGCAATTCTATATAAATTTTTTGTTTACGGTTATGGTTGCTGATATTAATTTTCTAATTTCAACAGTCATGTACATGAATGGTAAATTTCTCATTACAATTAAAAACAAAAAACTATGAAAGCATCCAAACTTAGAGCATCCAAATTGTGCCTCCTAGTGTAATTTTCATAGTACTCAAATAAGTGTAGTTATATGCCAGCCTCATCTCTTCCATGCAGAGTGCAAGATAAATGAAATCAGCAGAAATGGTAAATATTCCACTAACCTTCCGCGTATTCCAGGGCTGCTCTAAATCTAAATGAACAAAACTTTTAAACGCAGTTCATGTATAGTTCATCAGACATCTTGAATGCCACACCCAAAAAATATAAAACTCAAAGTTAGGACTTTTATAAGACTATAAGTTTTAGGCTTGTATAGTATAGTAATATAGTATTTTAAACTTAATTTAGGCAGCAGATTAGAAAGCTACTTAAGCTTAAAATATAGCTAAAATGAAAGCTCACAAACAGTTTGCAGCTCTGTCAACTTCCTCATTTATAAAACAATTCTGCATCGCCAAACCTTATAAAATATGATCTTAGGCTTTTAAGATCTAAGGAATTCTTATATAGAAAATTCAAACATAAATTTTCTTTGAGTTAATGTCAGAGGTCTAATTAAAATGTACTGCAAGTAAATTCCTTCGTATAGCTTGACGAAAACCAGAGACAAAATTAGCAAACACCATATTAATGAAATATAAGGATGGAGCTTGTGTATGCATATTATATTGTAGCTGGTGCATTGCAGCTATAGGAGTCTGCAATATCTGACATGGACTTGCCTGATTGAATCAGCTTGGCCACTCCAAAATTGCCATGCGAGCTTCCATATCAGCTTCCCACTGATTATTGGTAGGCTTCATGTTTCTATGCAGCACAACAGGGTAGTGGTCATGGGGAAGATATGTCAGACCATTTGCCATTCCTGTCGTAATCCCATCATGCCAGACAATCTGCTATCATATTGCCCACCTTGTTCTCATATGGCAGATCTGCAAAAAGTCCTATTATGAATATATTCTTACAACAAAAGCATGGTCTTGTTGTTGGCCTCCTTGTTCCATGTGCTTTTTTACAATCATATTTATTATTGAATTTTTGGTTTACCTGGAGAGTTTTACTATATATCACATACACCAGTGGGGTTAGGGTCTAGGTATGATGCGTGTCCTTCCTAAATTTCCCAAGACTTGTATCCACCTCATTTCATTTATTTTATGTGTAATTCATGAAGTTTACAACAGCATCATCAACCAAGTGGTACTAATTTCAGTAGAGCACAGACTTTTCAAGTGTTTGTCCAGTGTCTCTGTTAAACAAAGTTCCTTCTTAATGTGCATGCTACAAATACAGATTCTTTGTTAGGATAACGATGATATCAAGCTAACTGGAAGATATGCCCATCATAAAATTCATTTCTCGGAATTTTTCTTGGGGACATGGCTTGAGTTGACTTCTTCATCTCAAAATTTGGAAGGCTACATTGAAAAACGGTTATTTGTTTTATTTGTTTGGTACTTTTTAGGTTATGTGCTATAGTATTTCTAGCTTATTCAATGAGATATTTATGTCAAATTCATATTTCTCTATGTAAGTAGAACTATGTTGCATGAGCTCCTGTGTAAAATACATGTTGGCTATCTCATGGATTTCTTTTTATTTGGTTTCTTTTACAGTACATTCCTGGAACTAAGATGGTGTTTCCTGGTTTGAAGAAGCCACAAGACCGAGTTGATCTTATTGCGTATCTCAAGAAGGCCACCTCCTAGTTTAATAAAAAATCTTTTTGAAATATATTACCTGATGTGGCATTATTTGAAGTTAGCTGTTCTTGAAATTCTTCTGGGAGATTGGGCTAATGCTGAACAGCAGTCTGCTCTAAATTGATGAGGCGATACCCATTGTTCTTTTATAAAGATGATTCACGAGTTCTCAAAGTGGGCACTTCTTCTATTGCAGAATTTATATGATAAGGAGGAAGGTAATGGAACTCAGGCAGCAAGTTCAATTTCATCTGACAGTATTGTTTCTTATTTGGATTCTTTTTTTTTTGTTTCAATAGATGAGCTTGGGATGCCTACCTCAGTCTATCTTAGTTACAAAGTTGAAGTGGCGGCTTCATTTTGTATGCATTTGTGTGTAAGAGGTTTATTCTTATCTGTCAATGGGTTTTAATGTAATCTACTTTTAACGATACAGTAGTGCCTCTGTTATATGGTTGTAAAGGGAGGAAAACAACAATTTCCCAAAATTAATATAAGGTTAATCCAATGAGATGCATGTGATGCATGTAAGTGTAAATCAACCTAGATTTATAAATTAAGAGGCTCTGAAATCTGACTGTCCTGGGACTGGAAATAGATATTCTCTGTCTGTCTTTTGCCTCGGATTCTGCATAGACTTGTGACTTTGTTTGGGTTGAATCTATGGCTCTGGGTTGCTTCTGCAGGTGCAGATCTGTTCTGTGGTCCATGGATCTAATTCTGCTGTATGTGCATTTCTGCTCTGCAGTCCACCTCAAATTTGTTCCTTGCTGAATGTTAAGGACCGACGGCATTTAGAAACAGCCAGAGGAGATCATGGGATTGCAAGGGTTGTGTTCTTCTAAGTGGACCCCCTTGATAGGATTGGCTTTATAGTCGTGGAAACAGAGGACCACAATCTTCAGACATGCAGATGTTTTAAATGATAGTGCAAACTTATATTTGTTTTAGTGCTCTAGATTGAAGGATTTTTACAATGAATGCTCCTTAAATGCAAATGATGTCCTTGATGTTTGATGATAAAAATGAATGCAATTGAATGCCTTCAAAATCAAGTTGTAGCAATAATCACAAAATGTGTACTGAGTCAGTTCAAGGTGGGAAAAGGCCGTGTGAACAAAATTTGATTTTGAATTTTGAAAATTTAGGTGTCAGATTTGTAGGTGTGGGATTGACCCAAGACATGGAAATGGTAGTATCTAAGAGGGGAATGAATGTCTAGATATGGGTGTAAATAATGGGCACAATAAATGTGGGATATGTGGAAATATGTGCCAATATGAATAAGATGGAGTAAAGTATGGGAGAATGTGTAAATAAAGATGAGCTTGTTGACATCTAATTGCATTAAGCCATTCTCTCGAAATGAGTACAAAAATAAATGGGAATTGGCATGAGTATGTAAATTTCACCATTGCATTTTGACCCCACTTTGAGGTGCATGTGAATACTAGAATGATCATATGTAACTCAAAGTATGTAGCATGCACAAACATGCATGTAAAGTAAACATACACGTAAAGTAAATATTCAGACATAATAAGATTCCAAGATCCATATAAAGTAATGGACCTCCCTAGATCTCATCGTATAAGCCCATCCTTAGACGTGTTATCCATAGAAACCTATGAGGTAGAGGAAAAATGAAGACAACTGCAAGATGAATTTACTGTCATTGATCATGGAAGAGAGGAAAGTATGGCTAGAAAAATTGTGCTTGTACAACAAGTGGTAATGTTTTGCCTCATGCAGCGACCATAGGATGACATGGCATGTTAGGTGCTGGCATGTTGTGCTATGTGATAATGCTTTGACTGTACATGATAAGGAGTCTATGAATAGGTAGATGCAATTGTTTGCAATCTCAACATGGGAGTGTTAGTGGGGGATATGCCTCCTCTTCAATTGGTTGCATCCATTGGATGAAGGATTTGGAGGGGGGGGGGGAATAGTACATGAAATATAATTGTAAGCTAGGCATGTAAGCATGTAAATCATGTAAAATACTAACTATAGTAAATGCATTGTGTAACAAACAAGTAAAGCATCTCAAAAGATAGGCATGGTAAGCACATGGGTTGGGGATGATTGTCAAGGTGTATAACTTTGCCTCTAATATAGGCAAATAAAGAACGGCGATGTTAACTTGAATGGTTAGGAACATTTGTGTAAGTGTATGGGACACAAGGCTAACATATGTCCCCAATGTGACATTCAAGAGTACAAACACACATTGGTTAGGTGAGTTGATAAGACCCTAGTAGTAATAAAGATTTCAATACATGGTATAACATGTAATTGATAGAGTAGGTTGCTTTAATCTATGAATAACTAATTTGAAGTGAGGACCATCCTCGTCCATGCTCATTAAGGAAGCAATGCTAGCCATGGAATTGGCATGTTAGTTGCCTTTCCTTGGGATGATATTAACATTAAACTCAGTGAAGGAATAAAGCAATTGCAATGCTAACTCATGGTATTGTGCTTGGCCAAGTTGGGAGTTGCCATGTAGATTGATAGATTTAACTTTGAGGGAGATGGCAGACCAAAACTTGGCAATAAATGCCTCATATTCAACTATGGTATTGGTGCATGGAAAATCAAGCTAAAATGATAATGGTACGAGGTTACTCGAGGGAGTGATTGAGCTCACTCCTAACCCATAACTAATCATGCATTTAGAGCCATAAAAAACATACTCCAAGTTGAGGAGGTGCAACATGTAAGATATTAGAGGTGCGTGAATGAGGGGGCACCATGATTTGATTGTCTTCATTGTTTATAGTGGGAGCATTTACATGGGTTTTGAAATCAGATCTAAAAATCAGAAGTCATGATTGGCACCTTGAGAGTTGAGATTGAGAAGTTCAATGAGCAAAACTTCAAGCTTTGGAAATTTATAGTTGAGGATCTCTTATTGGAGAGAGATTAGTTTGTAATGCCCCAAGCTATTTCTCAAGACATTAATGGTTAACAAATGGATGAACAATTTTTTTATAATATAATTATGACATACACATGCCACAACTCATGCTCATATACTATGATGTCATAAGTAGAACAATATCACAACCTAAACACAAGATGATCAATACCAAATACATTTTTGTACAAGGTCAATGATCTCAAAAGCATTGAATAACACAAGTATAAGACTTAAACCTTGTCACATGATGACCTCACTGTGATGACTAAATGAGAGCGTAGAGTTACTTCAACCATGGTGATTGAGTTCTAGACCTCAATCCCCATCTCTTACAATGATAAGGATATGGTGAGAGTGATACATTATCTCAACCATCAACCAAACACGACAATAACATATCCACAATGATGTGGAAATAATATCCAAATCATAGGTTCACTCGCTTGAGAAGTATGACAAATAGAATATCTAAGACATCACCTAGTCATACAATAGACTAGTCATTCTCACACGACACAAATTTCAACAAAAAAGTAATAACTAGCAAGGTACACAAAGTATCAACAAAATAAGTTGATAGACATTTAGGGAAAACCCCAATGAATAACTTCACTTAATTTTTTTTCAAAAAAGGACTGGAAGTGTCCATTGTCCATGAATCACCCCTATTGGGTCAAAATTGCCCCTATGCTAGACAAGCAATTTTAGATCTAGGATCGACAAAAGGACTCTTGAAAGCAGCAAAAATGATTTCAAGGATAAACAAGGGGACCACAACAATCCTACCAATAATACTAACCCCCAACACAAGATTAGAACATTTGACACACTAACCAAGGCAAAAAGGGTTCAAACCCCACATATTGCCAAAATAATGCAAGCTAGAGGGTAAAGACACCAAGAAACCTATAAAATAGACATCCTAAGCATCCTAATCAATGCTTAAAATTTTTGACAAACACATTCTTCTAAAACAAGTATAACTTTACTTTTCTACACATGGCTACATTCCTACTCTATTGTGCCATTGAAACACAATTAAGACCATATATTTACATGAAACATAGCTAATAAAGGGCATGATACAATTATGAATCTCATTCAATTTCGATAACAAAATAAAGGCTTAAATTATCAATACTTAATTATTTTTAATTAGAGCAAATTCAACTATTTAATGTACGAGAACAAGCCTATCAATCATGCTACGACATATCCAAATGAATGTAACTTTATGAGAAAAGATTTGGGTGAACACCAACCACACTATGGAGTTTCAAACAACATATACAACACATCCATGAAATAAAATATCATTTTACACGTTTCTTGAAAATTATGAATAGTACATATATGACGTTAAAAAAGAGTTATCTTCTAACACATGCATTTTCTACCAAAATAGAAAATTGGATGAACACAAATCATACCATAGAGATTCAAATAATATCTACAACACATCCATGAAATCAAACAT
This sequence comes from Cunninghamia lanceolata, assembly GCA_027924645.1. Lineage (NCBI taxonomy): Eukaryota > Viridiplantae > Streptophyta > Pinopsida > Cupressales > Cupressaceae > Cunninghamia > Cunninghamia lanceolata. Next base: position 4,034,824 of record BSBN01000918.1, on the reverse strand, counting down.
CAGTTTACATGTTTCTTAAAAAATATTAATAGTACATCTACGATGCTAAAAAAGAATCACCTACAAACACATGCATTTTCTACCAAATTAAAAAATACAAAAATGATTACAATTACAAGCCCACATCAAAGGAAGAAATGAATGAGTGTTTTTCAAGATCAAATACAAGCTTAAATACATTAATTACATGATCACAAACTTTATTCAATTATAAGACGTAAATGCAAACTAAACAAGGTAGTAAACTAGGAACTGTTCAAGCTCACAAGAGATCTTCATGAAGGGGACCAATGGAGGATGTAATTGCCTCCTTACCATATTACCATCATCGAGAACAATAGATTCCTATGTCACTCTAGGCAACCCCCGAGCTACGAAGAGAAGATCATGGATACATTGCAAGCAAGACCATCTCTCACACAAACAAGGACCTCAACCAAGACAACAAAATCAACATAAGGGTTGCACATGGTTCTCACAACACCATTTAGTATATAACACACTTGGGATCTGTAATCCAATAATAATGCAATGTACAACCATAACTTGGATACACAACCCATCAAGGATTCAATGCACAATTCACATCCTAGGCTCTCATAGCCCAATCAAACAAAGGGAATAAAATAGGCTAAGTACATGAAATGGTACCATTTTAAATTCAATCATATTATCCTTAACTATCCAACAATACTATTCATTTCATTTCAATGGAGTTGAGGAAAGAAGGAAGACCACTCCCAAAATCACATTACTATTCAAACCTTAGTCTCATGCTAAACCTATCATTTTACCCAATACAGTCATAGCACAAAAAACATAGCATGACATCATCACACTTTCATTTGCTAATCAACAAGCATAAGTCCGCAAAACAATATCATCTCAAACACCTCAAATTCTAAATTTTGCCTTTTCAAGAATTTACCAAGAACCCAAAAATACCAAGTTCTACCATTAAAGGTCATCAACTTTTGTTCAAAAATTAAAATCACAATTTCAAAAAAACTAAATATAACCTCTAATCCAAAAACTTGAGGGGAATTTACTCTTCCATTCACATAAATTTTACCATAATTTTTCAAAGGTTTTTGGGAAGTTTTTGCATTTCCAACAAAATTGAAAATACACCTAATTCAATTTTCAACACCACCCTTTTGTTCATAATCTACCCGACACCACAATTATGCATTCACATAAATTCTAGGAAAATTTTGCAAGGGTTTGGGTACTATTTTATGTTTAAAAAAAAGAAAACTACAACAAAATTGAAACCTACAATTCTAACTATTGCACAACATAATAAATCTAAACTTAATCTCATAATCAACCATACACATATGATCCATATGCATACCCAAAACACATCGGGAGCGTGGAAAAATAAATCTTTTCGAAACAAATGCATAATTTTAACAAAATGTAAAATACCTCAAGCAAGCTATTCCAATGAAGATTCTTTTGAGATAGAATTCAATCTCAAGTAAGTCAATATACTTAGCAATCTTTTTTCCAAGCAGTCTCTCAAGAAACAAGAAAACTCCTTGACATATTCCATTTCTCACATCAAGGGTTTCAAGAAAATAAAACTTTCTTTTTCTCCAATTTTTCATTTAAAAAATGCATAAGGAAAGACTCTTTTAAAAATAGTTTTTTTTGCAATATAAAGGTGACCCTAATGCAAAAATATCTTCTTTTCCTTTTCACATTGAATTAGATATTTTATTCTCAAGCTAGATATATATTTTTATTATAGGCAACCTTTTACATCATAGGACTAAAAGAGAAACACAAAATGACCAAAGTGGTCAACCAAAAAATAGACAAGCCACCCCAAAATAGGGAATAGGCAAAATACATCTAGTCAATAGCCAAAAGTAAGCAAAACAACCACTTGGAGACAAGAACAAGATAATTAAATTCTAGTCTCCGCTAGGTTGTTAAGAGAAATAGAGGCCTCCCATTCCTCTTTCATATATTGCACATGATCATTCAAAGTGCTCACTTGAAGGGTTTCCATATTAGTTGCTTGAAGGTGGCTCCTAGTTCTTTTGCATGTTCCACCTTTCATAGACTCAACAATCCCTTCTTTCCTCTTATTAATGCTATCTTGGAACCTCTAAATATTGTTGACACAATTGTTGACTATTATGATGCTAATTTTCATTATTTTTTCAACATTGTCTTTAGGGAGGCCATTTCATTTTCCATCTTATCTAGGCTTTCCCTTAAGATTGTAGAATCCTCCTTCAAATGACTGACCTCCTATCTTAAATTTTGAATATTGTCTTCCATAGGATTACCCGATAGTCCACCCATATGTTGCTACTAGTAGGACTTAGAATTACCTTTTTGAGCTCCTCTATCATTGACAAGATAGTTAAGAATTCTCTTATGAAAGTTTGATTCTTCTTGAAGGACATTTATCTTCCTTTGAAGGTCAACACCAATAAAATTCCCCTAGTTCTGCATGGGAGAAGAACCATCATTCACTTGGTTAGAAACTCCCTTGATGTCATTAAAACCACTCCTTGGTAATGGGTGATCAACAAATTGGGTAGTGTCATTCTCCTTCATAAACTTAATGAGAATGAATGAATCCTTTGCCTAGGCTTCAATTTTGTTCTCTATTTTATCCTTCACAGAGATGAGTTTTTTTGACTTGATTGTATCCCTTGAAACCTTCTGTCCCCTATCTGAAGCGCCCTACCCAACTTCCATTCTTTGAGAATTCGAGACCTCCATTCCCTTCTAGGATTGGGAGGGTTTAGGAGGAATTATAACTTTGATAATTTTAGGGCCTTGCCATTTTTTATTCCCATCCGACCTTAGGATTAAATTTTTGCCCTTCATAATTTATTTTCATTACTAATAGAGGGTCCAAATTAACCATGTGTAGAGATATTTTAGGCAAGGATCCCTAAGAGAGTAGGAAGATGAGGGCTTAATGGATGAGCACCTCCATCTTACCAAGTTGAACATCTAATACAAATCTTTCAAGAAACATCAAGAGGAAGAAATGAATACTCACAAGCTTGTTGTGCCTAAAATGGTTTAGAAGAGAGAAATGATACAAGTATAGTCTAGAATATTTTCCTTCGATAATGACACATTTCATGATTTGTAGACCAACCTCAGCCTAGGGATAAGGTAATGAGGTTCTTGTGATACCATCCCCATCATCTGATTTTTCAATAAGTTCACCTTTATTGTAAAATCTATTAATCATCTTTACTCCTTTTATACTAAAATATTTTCTACCCATCCATAGATATACTTGTAATCCCACGGATGTATTCTTTTGATATTTCCATAGACACTCCTCTAATTGTCACCATTCTATGTTTCTAGAGTTCAGCAAAATTGATTGAGAGCATCAAGTCATGTCCTTCGACTCTTTTTATGAAATTTTATAACTCTCCTTTTTTCAGTATGCACCATGACTCCACGACCCTTTTGGTTCCTTTCCCAAATGGGGGTTTAGTCCTAGCCTTGCCGCCATCCATACCTACCATGAAATTTCTCTCCCTGAAACAAGTTCTCTCCATCACGACTAGAATGAGTGCCTATGAACTATAGGACAATAAATATTTGGAAGTCTTGATGATGCTAGTTATTATTACTCCCTTCATGTGAATTATCAAAGATCATCTTACTCCAGTTATTTCCATCAATATTTAATCTCATACATGTTGGGCATATAACAAAATTTTGCCATATCTTGCTCACAATTGTGAGCCTTTGATTACCCTCTGTGGAATAATTGGACAAGATAGAAACACGATAACTTGTGTCATCCTTAATATTATTTTGGATACTCCCAACAAGACTCCTATGATTCATATGATTGGTATTATAGTTCAAAAAGAAATAGTACAAAAAGCATCTTGGAGGTACTTCATCCATGGTGAGTTTATATGTTGCTTCATCATTGATTATTTTTAGAATGGTACTAGGAAGTTCTGAAGTGTTTTTCATTTGCTCCCTTTATCATTAAAGACCCTATAGTTCATGAACCAATCGATGACACTATCCCCTTCCCTATAGGTGTGATTGAAGGATATCTTATCAAAGTGCTATTGCAAGGCAAAAACATCATTAATAATATTCTTGACTGTCTAGTTGGGTGAGTTTGTATTCCTTAGATAATTTACAATGTTAAGGGAATCCCCCTCCATAATTAATCACCTACAACCCATCTTCTTGGCCATTTGGATATCCCCCAACATGGCCGAGGCTTCAACATAGTGATTTGAATTAACATCAAGATCTTTGGAAAACACTACAAGAACATTCCCTTTACCATGTATGATGATTCCTCCCACCCCTAATGGGCTAGGGTTCCCTTCATGGATTTTTTAGTGGCGAATCTTTGCCAATTGGTGAATAGTTAAAATCAAGACCTCCAAAAATGGCGAATAGTACAAGCTGCAAAGGAGACTAAATCGCTCGATTTTTATGAAAATTTAATTTAGTCTTGGTTAATTTGCCTATGCATTATTTTTTAAACTAATAAATTGAATTGTTTTTCCAAGTAAACGATGCATCATTGGAGCTGATTTGCTAGTAGTTTATAATGTAATTACAAATCTTAATTATATTCGCAAGTAATATTATATTCCTGCCATTAATTTTTGGGCAATATCGCCATTAATAATAAATTTCCACTTAATTTTAGGGATATTTTTGCTTTGAATAGCGATTACCTTTTTAATCAGATGGTTGTAGTTGAATTCTGCGGCCTATATGCATGTGCCTTTTAAAAGGTTTGTTGAGGCCTAAAATTTGTTTTGGGCTGCACAATTAGATTATGATCGTGCGGCCCAAAACAAATTCTAGGCCTCAATAAGACTTTTAAAAGGTAGATGCATATAGGCCGCATAATTTAACTACAACCATTCAATTAAAAAGGTAATCGACAATAACAATTTCACTTTTCTTTTAGTCTTGTTTTTAATATATATGGGGGGACTTGCAAACTATGCTAATTTTTAAAGGAAAGATTTACCGTTGTAATTAATTTCTTTAGTGATTATTCACTAGGATTCACCATTGTAATTCTTTTTTTACCAACTATTCATTAGGATTCGCCAGGATTTAATAAAAAATTCTAATAATGTGCATATATTCACTAGGAAAATTATAAATTTTTTTTTTTTAAATGAAAGATTTGCTAGGAAAATTATAACACTTAGCTAGGATTCACTAGGATTTTATAAGTTTTTTAGGAGGGGTTCCTTAAAGTTATCACTGGTTCCCTTTTGAAGCTCCATCAAAGTTGAGTTTGGACCAATTGGGGGGGGGGGGCAGGACCCACATGACAACATTCCTATCCACGTCATTACTCTCTTTGATTTATCTCATAACCAGAGGCAAATTCCATTTGAGAGCATTATTCCTTTCCTCTTCTTTCACTTTATCCTTTCCACTCTTTCTAAAAATAAGAAAATTTTCTTTAATAGAAGCCATTATTTTAGAAATAACCCTCCAAAAACAACATTTCTTGTTCTGAAAAATTATACTATTTCTCTCTTTCCAAAGACCTTAGAACAAATGGGGGATGGACAACTTTGAAAGGTTTTTGATGGGGTGTTAGAGAAGGGGGAACTTAATGATAGATGAGGTTAAGGATAGAGTTTATTTTGACACAAGGGACATCAAACACAAAAAGAAGAGAATAAAAGGTTTTGCTAGCAATGAGGCACAAGAGGAGAATATGAGAAACCAATTTAGCCTCTCCTTCATAGGGACTCACCTATTTGGTAACATCAAACCTCTCTTATTGAGGTTGTCCTAAGTGAGGATTTTATTTTGAGTGCTAAGTAGAAAAAGAAGTTAATCTTCAAAATAAGGTCCTTATCCTAAATAAGATCCCAAAAGAAACCTCCCAGTCTAGGGTCCAACTTGAGGATATAAACAGATTTAACACTGTAAGACCCATCCTCTATGACTGACCAAACTAATTCATCCTCTTTAGGAACTTGGCTTCTATGATAGCCTCTAAGGCTTTTATTAAGAGATTTCAAGATAGTCTCATTAGAGGGGTTTGGATTAGCCAAACTAATGGATTTCCAAGATTTCCCTTGAGTAATATCAAAATAATCCATAACCCTCCCAAAACTCTTTTGAATATACTTCTAAGTCTCTCCCAAATCTCCATAGAGCTTAAGGGGTAGCTATGAAGCAAAGCGTCATCCCAAATTAGGGGTTTATCTCCCTTCCCAACGTTCCATCTACATCCCTTCCCCAAGAGATTCCTAGTTTTCACCACATTGTTCCAAAAGAAAGAACCTTGTGGAGGAAACTCCAGAGTTAGGAAGTTAACAACTTCCCTATTCACCAAATATTTGGCCTTTATGGTGTTGGTCCAAAAGTTGTCTATGGTCATCAATCTCTAGCCCATTTTATCAAGGGGGATTTGTTCATAACTTATTTTCCTTAGGTCCACACCATCTTGATTTTTGGGAAGACAGATTTTGTCCTAGTCCACAAGGGGAATTCCACTTTTCTTCTCCACCCTTGATCACAATTTTTTTGGATCCTCTCAATCTTGTCCACAATCTTATTAGGAATCTTGAACAGAGAAATCAGGTATATGGGAAGATTCTGGAGGGAGCTTTTAATAATTTGCAACTTACTTGACTGAGGAGACACCCTTTCCAACTTGCCAATTTTATTTGAAATTTATTGAAGAGAACATTCCAGCTATTGAATTCTAATCTTCCTCCAAATAATGACATTCCAAGGTAGGAAGAGATAATGTATTTGATTTGGAAAACTAAAATAATCGAGATTCTCCTTTGTCTAGCTTCCAAAGTGTTGACAAAAAGGAGGGAGGTTTTCTCTATGTTGATGTATTGCCTTAAGACCTTAGAGTAATCTTTCAATAGGATTTTGATATTTTTAGCTACTTGGATAGAATTATCCCCAAGGACAATTCTATTATCCACAAACTACTAGTGGGATACTAGACTAGTAGAGTGGGCAATAAATAACCCTTTAATGGATCCTCTGTTGATAGTTTCCAAGAAACTTCTCCCTAGAGCCTCAACCATGATGATGAAGAGGTATGAGGATAGGGGATCACCCTGTTTAAGACTTAGTATTGAAGAAGCCAACCATGGACATGTTGATCAACACAAAGAACATGGGAGTGGAAATGCAAGAGGATACAATTTGCTCGAACATAGGAAAAATAAACAAGCCTCTCTAGAATTATGTTGAGGGATGATCCATGGAAGTAAGATTTAAGTCTTGAAGCTAAGAGTTTATTAAGTACTTTATAAAAGGTATTACATAAATTGATAGGTCTGAAATCTTTCAAATCCTAGGTACCTACCTTTTGGGGATAAGAACCAAGCTAGTATTGTTGATCTCCTTAAGGATTTTTACAGATAACATGAACTCCTTAATCACTGAGACCACGTCCCCTCCCAATATATCTTCGAAGTGATAAAAGAAAGTATGAGGAAATCCATCTAGTTCAAGGGTCTTATCTCCTTCCATTGAGAAGACAACAGACTTTACCTCTTCTACCAAGGGAGGGGTAAGAGGAGAATCATTGTTAGCTCTGGAAATGATATTAGGGAAAAGGTTTAAGATAGCCTTCTCTTTGATTAGATCCTGTTGATATCTTTTCGAGTGTAGATTTTTGAAGAAAATGACAACTTCTTCCCTAATGACTTCAATTTCTGATCTTGAAGACCATATCCTAAAACAATTTCCTTGATTTTGTTCGAGTTCCTACGTCTTAGAGATGAGAGATGGAAGAAATTTGTGTTTTTATCCGTAGCTTTCAACCACAGATTTCTTGATTTATATCTCCAAAAAGGTTCCACTTTGGCTTCAAAGGAATGAACCTTGCTTAATAGATATCTCCCTCTCTCTCATATCCTGGTTCACTCCATTATTTTGTTTCGCTACTTCAAGTGATGCCAACTCCTCTAATATTTTGCCTTTTGGACACAATATTACCAAAGGAGTGCTTGTTCAATTTTTTAAATTGATTTTGATGATCCTTAATTTCCTAGTTAGCCTAAACATGGTCATCCCATCAATGTCCACTTCCCACTAGTCTGGAATTCTATCTTTTAGACTAGGGTGTTGAAGCCACATATTTTTGAATCTGAAGGGGTGATTTCTATATGTTTTTTAGATTTTAGATTACCATAGGATTATGATTTGATTTGATTCTTGGGAAGGATGAAAGATTGATGTTCTATTTGAAATAACATTAGTTGAGATAAAAAATCTATCCAACCTAACTTGAATAAGATAATTAACCATCCTTCTATGAGGCCAAGTGAACTTTGACCCATTAAATTATGTGTCTAATAGACCACAATCTATAATGAAGTTTCTGAAATACTCCATACTCAGCTAGTTCCTGAAGCCCATCCTTTTTTTAGAGGCGATAAGGGGGTTTTGAAATCTCTAGTAACCAACCATTTTAAATCCCTACAAGAGGATCTAAAAGTTTTAAATTTATTCGATAAACTCCTCCTCCCATGGAGGAAGTTTGAGGCATAAATATTGAATAAAAACTAGACAAAATTATCATCTTTGTTAGAAAACATATTTGCCATACGATGATCTCTTTTGAGCAAACCAAAGCTCCTTCAACCACACAAGGATCTCACAAAAATGCTAAAACTCTTGAAGCTTCTAATGAGCTCATACCTACCTAGTCAGCCTTGTGCTAGAGTTTGTCCTTAATACTACTAAGGGTACCTTTAGACATCTTAGTTTATTGGATCAGTAAAATACTAGGTCTATGCATTTTTATAAAGTTTCTAACTATTCTCTATTTGTTGGGGTTGTTCAACCATCTAATGTTTCATGATATGATTTTTATTTTTAAAGTTTTGATGGGCCTTTAGGTGCCACAATATTTAAAGTGCTTTGGATTCCATTAGCAACATCTAGAGCTATTTCTTTATTGTGAACCTCCAAGGAGTTTAGACTTACCATGTCTCTTCTTGGATCTCTCTCCAAATTGGCTGATTTTTTGGTACTCATGGTTTTCTTGAGGCTAAAGATATGAATTGATGCTACTGAGATATTTCCTACCTTAAAGACTTGCAAATGGGTCTATGGCAACTTATAGGGAACAAACTCTAACTCTTCTAATACTAAAATTATCTTTAACTTTGAGACTACACCACCTGTTATATTCTTAGATTCACCGTCTTCTAAGTCTTCTATCCTAGAGACTTTGTGGTTCTTCTCTTCTACTCGGATGTTATTAATTTTCTTTGCACTTTGGACTAGTAGTTTGGACTTCTCTACATCGACTGCTTTCTCTAGACTATCCCTTTGGGTCAGGAGAGAGATAACTAGATATTCCTCATTTTGGATGTTATCTTCTTCCTTAAAGTTCTAGGAGTTGCCTATGCACCCTCCCCTAAGGATTCCATGATTTGGTGCTCTGGATTGCTAGATTCCCGAACTAGGGCGTTGTTGTTAACTTCTTTCTTTTTCCAACTAGATTTTTCTATTTTTTCCTATGAAGAACCTCTAGATTGGGTAATCCCACAATATTGTGTCCCACTTTCTGGCCAAAGTGGGACATTGAAATCATCATTTTTAACCAAATTTTCACTTTTTGACACCTATAGCAACTAATCTGTTAAGAATTTGAAGATGATGTGAACTAGATATTTTTGAGATTTTGTGTGTAGATTCTAAATGTATTTTTCTTAAAATTTTAAGAAATAATTTGTGAGTTTTTACGTAACTTTTAATACCTTATTTTTTATAGTTAATAGTATTTTTAAAAAGTGACATGTATACCATACAACATAACTTTTTTTTTATAGAAATGAAAAAATTATAAATTTTCAAGCATAGATTTGTAACACCAATATCTAGTGCATAGATATTTTTCATAATTTTTTGTTGCATATTTATTTTTTAATTAATTTTAAAAGTGAGATTAACTATAATTCAGACATAGGTTTATACCATACAATATAAATTTTTCTATATGTATCCAAATTAACTTCTTTTTATGTTGAAAGAAGGACATCAATACCTAGTTTGCAAATATTTTAAAGATTTTTTCTATATTTTTTTTATTTTTCTGCATGTGTGAAATAGAGTCCTTGATGTTCAGTGAAAGGCCTATGTGTTGGGTGAATATTTTGTCGTCAACTCACTGAAGACAAAATGGTTATATCAACCTTAGTGTGATGAGATAAATCTCTCCTCTCAACAAGGGGAGGCTCCCTCTTATTGCCAACTTAAAACAAATTGATAACTAATTAAGCCTATTTACACTAAAGACTAATTTCTAGGTGATTCCATTTCATCTATTTCTCTTTTTTCAGAAATGATGTTTACAATTCTCAATATAAGACTTCTATCATATAACTACTACAAGTTACTATTTCGGAGCAATGATAACCAATATATGATCCAGTTATACAAAAGAATAACCAAAATAATACCGGCATATTTGAACCATGAAGAAACCCACAAAAACACAAAGTTTTTTGTTGCTTCTTATGCTGAATGAAAATAAGGATTCTGGAATATAATGCAGCCCAAAGTATTCAATGTATCCCCAAAATATCACAAACTGATCACATAAATCAACTTGCAGCCCAAAGTCTTCAAGTTGCTTCAATTTATAAACATAACACAATTTTCACAAATGATAGTGTAGCTCAAAGTCTACTAAAATCATAATTGGAATATCTCTTAATCACTTAATACACACGCTCACACTTCAATCACTTATCAATGATAAGGCAATAGAAAAGACGTAAGAACAACTGTATCACTTAACAAATTATATCCAACATAAAGATTGGGCACCAACTTGCTCTTCTTATATTGATAATTGCTTTGAAAATTGATTTATACAAATGAACACAAAGTCTCAATTTGCTTTACAATTCGGTAGAGTTTTCTTGCAATGGATAAAAGATGATAAATTACAAAGGGGCCGCCTTTATTTATAGGGTGAGGCCATGAGCAAAAATAGGGAAAGTACAACTACCTTGACTTATCCAACAAGAAGAGTCCTTATTGATTTGGGACTTTCCTTGTTTTCACATTAATTACATCTTGAAAAAGTACATGTGAAAATGTCCAAAACTAAATAGAAAGTATATATGAAAATACATGGAAAATTTACTCAGGCAAGAACATCTGAATCAACTTTCACCCCCATTTTTCTTGAGGAAAGCTTCATACATGGTGAACACTATTTGCATCTCTAGGTTGTTAGGACCAACAATGTTCTTGGAAATAACTTGGGCTCTGGTTATTGCATCTTTCACTACAGTAGCCGCTTTCTCATGAATTTTCAACTTAGCTTTCAAATTATCCAAAGTCAATTGGTTGTTCAGAAGATTATCCAGAGAAGCGACTGAAAGAGCTTTGTCTTCAAATTCTCTCTGAAACAATATACTCTTGAATTCTTGGACCATTTCCTCAGCTGAAAGAAAATGGTCATCAGCTATCAATTTACACGGAAGCTCTTCCAACTTGTGAAGAAGGTCAATATCGCTACCCATGCTGAGCTCTTGAGCACTTTGCAAATCTTTGAGCAAATCTTTCAACACATTGCTACGGTGAACCAATGATTCCTTGGTTTCTACATATGATTCACGGTTTGAAAGGATGTTGATTGATACCAAGGTTTTCACCTTCATTTTCTTCATGTCGGTCCATTTCTCCAGACTTGCATCCAAATATTCAACCTTCTGAGACAGAGTGTCAACCAAGTCATCCAATTCATTTCTTACTTTCTTCATTTTATTTTTCTTTTCAACTATGCTTGTTAGGAGAAGTACCCCTTGCTCATGCATCCTTTCAAGATATTCTTCAACTACTTTTCCCTTAGCATGAGTCTTTTCTGCTTTCTGGATAACATGATCCTCCATAGTAATTGCCTTAGGTTCCGTGGCTTCAGATGACAAGGTGATCTTCCATATTACTGTAGCTAGCTACTCCGCTCTTGCCTTGTATTGATCCTTCATTTCTCTCTCATGATCCAATTTCATAATCAAAGAATTGAGAGTTGATTGTACATCGGCCTTAGCACTTTCATGAGTGATTTTTTCTAGTTCAATCCTAGAGATTGAATAATCACTCATGTTGAAATTCTCAATGGTAACATCTGGTGGAGGTTGATCAATTTCTACATACTTACGACCTTTGTCCTCCAGAAGTCGGGAAAGAGTCTTAGGCTTCTTCTTCTGAGTCTTTGCCTTGATAGGTACTAGCTTCTCAAAATTGAAGTCATCTAGAGAGATGGCTTGCTTTTTTCCTCTTTGGAGTGTAGGCTGAGAGCCATGGAGGAAGCACTGATGAACTAGCATCCGGATTAGAACCCATTGCTTGCACAGAAGGAATTGCACTCACACTAGTTGTAGGGATTATTGGAGAAGTGTTTGTAAAAACAACACTTGGCACATTAACATTAGCAACCTGCTCAGTTCCTAAAACAAATTGGTCTAAAATTGCTTGATCACCAATGTCATATGAAAAAGAAGACAAAATTGGTAGAGATCCTGAAGAACCAAAAATAGCATCAAAAGTAGCTTTAAGACTATCAAAAATTGTTCTAGAAGAAGATGGTATAGATGAACTAGAAGATGGTATGACAGTAGGAGTAACTAAAGTACTAGAAACAATAGGCATTGAATCTAAAACAGGCATAGTGGGCAAAGAAGAAGAAGTTTGAGGTTCTTGTGTGAAGTCTTTTTCAGAAGACATGATTGGCTCCTCTAACTCTTCCTGTCTGTCTTCTTTCTCTGCTTCTTGTTCATCCTCTTTTCCCTCTAAAGACCTCTCTTCAGTATCCATCTCTTCAGCAGCAGGCTCTTCAGTTGCCTGTTCATCTGTTTCCATTTCTTCTCCAGTTGGCTCTTCTTCAGACACTTTGGCTTTTCCTCCTTTTGATACAAATTTTATCTTAGTCTTAGGAGCCTTAGATGAGCTTGGTGCAACACTCTTATTTTTGGTTCTTATTTCAACCTTTTTACCTATTTGCTCTAAAACTTCCTCCTCTAAGCCAGTGACAAATCCTTCAACTAAATTTCTTTGCCTTGTAGCCACACATTAGTATTTGCCAGGATAGGCTCAAACCTTTTCCTTATTGAAGTCAACTCTTTCTTTGATCATAACACTACAGGTAAAGGAGAACTGACAACATTTTCATTAACATACCTGGGATTTACAATATCTTCATCATCTATCATTCCTTCTGGAATATCAGCCAGTTCTAAGTCCTCAATTTGACTTAGAGTTAACCTGCAGTAATCCAATTTCCTGATCTCTTCCTGAGTCCTCAGATCAACCCATATATCTTCTACCATTGGGACATGTGATAGAGTCTTCCTCTTGATCTTGTCCTTCACCCTCCTAAAGTCAAAATTGTTTCTCCTCTTACCAATTGCATTTCAGTCTCAAGAGCCTTAGCTTTTGCAGAATTAGCTATAGAGTACCTGCCAATCTCTATAGGAAACTTGAAGCTAGGTTTCTTTAACTCCATCTACTTGTTATGCATGACAATCATTTGCCAGCATAACTCCATCAAAACAATTTTGTCACTAGGAAAATTTGGTAGCATGTATGGGTATCCTTGGAAATAGCCAACCCTCAGATAAGTAAAAGTTGGGAATTGAAGATACAGACAACCAAAACTGCATCTGACACTCTCTTCTGCTCCAATTGGGGATAAAAAAGACACAAAAATACTACAAAGAAAACATCGTTTACCCTCCGGAAGTGATGAATGGATCCCTTTAGAGTCAATTGGGGGTAATACTAATACACATGAATGACTCTTCAGTCTCCTTCTGAGGTTAACCCTAGAAAACTTCTCATAGAAGCAGCTGCATATACCAAATAAGATGTCATGTAGAATTTGGAAGTTGTTGACACCTTGGTTAATTGCTCATGAAGAGCATTACTTATCTATGCTCACCCCAGAAAATATTTTGTTTTCCTTGAAGGATGATTTTGATATAAAGATACATCCACTCATGAAAAGTGGAGGAAGAAGGAAGCCCTCTAACTCTGCTGAGAAGAGTTATCAGGTCACTAACCTCTTCAATAAAGTCACTCCTTGGGAAACTCTTAGGCCATCTGGAAAGATTAGACTTGGCATTTTTCAACCATTTAGTGTTTATGACCCTTTTTACTTTTTTAGTATCTTTGTCATACTCCCTCTGAGCAATATTGAAATTAATCTCTGCAATTTCCTCTGCACCAGGACAAATGAAGTCTTTGTCTATGAACTCTACATATAACCTCATTATCACATTGCCTTGTGCATCAACCACTATTCTATTATCTCTATTATAGAAATGAGCTACTTGAAGAACAAATTTAGTGTTGTGGGCTACTACAGGAAAAGATCCAACCAAATGGATATTACTGTCCACAATCCTCTTCATATAGTGACTTGGATTTTGTTGCTTTTTCCTTTCTACAAACTCGGGCATATCCACGTGACCAATTTCTGTATCCCGTATCTCATCCACATTGGATGTGACTGATGTTACGGGGAACACACCCTGGTATTTGTACTTCATAACTTTGGCTTTCTTTGGCGAAGGATCGGTCATTTGAAAGATGAACTGCCTTGGTTGAGAAAAAGATCTTGACAATCTTGCAGAGGCAACTGCAACAATAGAAGGCATGATTTTGCAGTGTTAGGAAAAAATTGGCACATGGGGAAACTACAATGTTGAAGATCATGATCAAAAGTGCGAGTTTGGAGGGGTGAGAGAGCAATAAGAATGAAGAACTGAGTGAAAGCGGGCAAAAGTTAACAAATATAAAAATTTTCTAGAGTTAGAGAATTTTAGGAAGAAAGTGCACGGGTGGAAAAAATGCCTACCCCTGCATGTTAAGGGAAATGCATTCAGTGTTAGGGTAGCAGTAATGCCTGCTCCTGCACATTGGGAAGAACTTAATAATTGCAAAGTGGTTGAGCGGAAAAAATGCCCGCCCAAGCATATGGGATTTTTCTTTTGCAAAGGGTAAAACTTTATGTTACAATCTTTGTGTAGGGGTGGCAAAATTTGCTGCCCTTACACTTAGGGTAGATACAAAAACATAGACATGGGCGGTGATTTTCACCACCCATGCATTTCTTGATAAAACATAACATATGCATTGGCGGTGAAACTCACCGCCCATGTGTATGGGAAGAAAATAATGATACTTGTGTATGGATGGCGAAAATCACCACCCCTACACTTTTGAGATGGGACCATTATTCATGTGTGAGCGGCAAAAATGCCCACTCAAGCATGCAACAGACGGTAAAATATTTGTGTATTGGTTGCAATTTTTGCCGCTTCCACACTCAGGATGGGATGTAAGATTCTTTGTATGGGCGACAAAAATTACTGCCCCTACATATGGGTAAAGACTCCATGTTTATAACAAGACGACGAGAAACACCGCCTTTGCAGGTAAAAATAAACTGACTCACGAAGGAAAAATGAATGATCGACGAGAAACGTCGACCATTCGAAGAAATATACAAAGCCCTAACATTAATATTAAACTTAAAATAGAAACCCTATACACAGTGAGAAATCATTGACAAACTAATATACAGAAATAAAAGGGTTAACACAAGAAAACACTAGGGTTTTTTGTAAAATAGTAAAGCATGACCAAAACTTAAAATGCAACAATTAAAACCCTAATCATTCACAAATTAAAACAAAAATGAACGGGAAAACAAGAAAACCCTACCTGGCGAAAATGATGGAAAAACTGATGGAGCATTCAACTCAAATTCATTCACCAAGATCCGTCTGCACGTGTCAGAGATCCTCGAGGAAACGAGTAGGGGCGTGGAGAATACAAAGAGGTAGAAAAGCACAATAATAAAAAATAAAACTAACAACAAACCATTAAAAATGTCGAAATAAAATAACTTAAGTCGGCATTAATGACAGTTCATGTGAACTAACAGATGCATTGGCAGTGAAAAATACCACTCTCGCACAATCTAAAGAGAACAATATGAACGGGAGAAAAAAATCACTGCCCTTGCATATTATAGAGACTTTGACATGTATTGGCGGCAAAAACCACCACTACTGCATGTCAATAATTTTTTTTCAAACTCCCAAAAATATCAAACTTACTTATTTGATCAGTTTGCTATTTGACTCGTCTTCACAAACTTCGAGGAACCGAAATGAGGAGATACTTGGATGAATCCTCCGAGGTTAGGGGACCACGCATGAGGACAAATGTACTTGCCTCGTTTTGCATTCTTAGAGTTGTAGGCTACGAAACAGACAAGTTTCGTAGGGGTCATCCTACAAAATGGGCACAGCTAATTTTGAGGATAACACTATGTTCACTAGAAAATATAGAATAAATATAATCAAATGAAATATATTAAAAATCATACATTTTGGAAAGATTATACTAAGGGCTACATACAAAGTAGAATTTCTAAATGACTTCATTTAATCCCCCAAAAGGTGAAGCAAAATTGGTTTTTTGTCAGTAGTTTGATAGGTGCGAAGGAGACTCCATCGAGGCTTTGATTTAAGACTAGGGGGTTTATTTCCAAGGGGGTTTGATCTAAGGGGATTTTATCTAACCCCCTTCAATTAAACCCCTTCACATGGAACCCCTCAAGGCTTAAATCATTATTTTTCTAAAAAATATGCAATTTCAAACAAAAATTAGGATGTCCTATAAGTGGGATACAATATTGTGGCAGCACCTGATTCATGTCTAATTTTGCTACAAATTTTGTAAACTGATAGTTTTATCTCATAGTTAGTAGCTTGGTTCCACATTCCATATTTGGATGGCAACTTGATAGAAGACAAGAGAGCTCTGTCTATGGAGGTAATGAAACAAAATCTTGCAAAAACTAGTCTTTTCCTTGACCTTATCACTAGATCAAAGGCGATGAGCTGACCAATGGTTTTAGAAATCCTTGTTATTTCTTATTCCTCACAATATTCCATAGGTAAGCCTATCAGCCTAACCCACATGGGGATTTTTTTAAACTTTTCCTAATCAGGGTTAAAATCTAGCTTTCATTTCTTAAGAGATAAACTAGTTTTTCCTAGAAGCTAAGGACCACCCACCAACAATTTGGTCATATCTTCCTTATTGGACAAAGATATATTAGAAAAAACCCCTTGCCATTTCTAAAATCTCGATATGGCCCCTAGGTTTCCATTTCCTTATGGTCCAATCCCTAAAAATGTCTATGTTGGGTCTAGGTCCCAAGAAGTTATTTAATAGAGCGTATTCCATCTTGGATTGCAACCTTTCCACTTTCTTGTTGGGCACCCAAAGGCAAAGACCCTCTCTTTCTCTCTACTATAGGTCCTAGGGGTTGCAAACCTCTCACAATTTTCTCCACACTTTTCCCAATCACTCTATCTAACCATGATCTGTTGATAGATTTGGATGACACTTCAACTTTACTTTGGCCTTAATCCACCTTTTCTTGACCACCACATGGACCCCTAACTCCTCCATCCTCATGCTCAACATCTGCATTAGAATCTTCAAAATTTCCTAGCTCCTAAACTAAAATGGCACTATCCTACCCATAAGTAGATTCAAAATTTCCATCACGCTTACCCTCCATGGAAATACAACTTGATTACCTTAAGGCATATGTGTTACCATTCCAATATTATTTCAAACTAGATATTAACCTTAACCTTTAAGTGAAAATGCATATTATCCTTTCTAATATTTTTCATTTAGATAATGTATTTTTAGTTACACCTTTAGCTTAAATTTAGTAAGACACATCTATCATAAACTCACATGATTATAAACCCCTGTTAACCCAAGTTGTAACTTAGATATCTCAAATGCATTACTTGACATTCTCAAAATGCACATACATACAAGAGAATACAAGGGTATACCAAACTCACACAAAACACTTCTTTTTAAACATAAGAAAATTCACAACACCAATCCAATGATCCTCTAATAAACCAAATTGCATAATAACATTTTTGAAAAACCATTAAATTATTCCCAACTCTCTAAGAAACTAAATCACATTCAAGAATAAAATAATACACAAGGAAAACATACAACTTATGGGTTTCACACAATAGGGATTCAAAATCTAGATGATTTATATTAGTGGCAAACTAGATAAAGCAAATAGGATGAGTGAAACAAACAAACATACCCACAAGAGTCACAAGGTCACTAACACAACCATAGGGACTGGGAAGGTGAGATGGATAAGTGATATTTTTTAGTGTGAAAAGATTCTTTATTTATCTAGTTTACTTCTATCTAGTTGCTAGCCTAGTAGACCTATTCACAGTAGCTTAAGTTCACTTAGTCGTTTAGTTGTCTCACCTCATAGACATATGACACATGCTCTCATACTTGTCCCAAGTTTTCTACATGTGTCACTCAGTGTTTGACTCTCACCTTCTCACTTCCTCCTTGTTCTACATATACAAGGAGTTCATTGAACATTTACATACATTTTATGCTAGTCTTAGCTCTTGCTTTGTGTGCACATTCATCTTGTGGAAGTTTTGGTTATTGCATTCATTTCATTTCTACTCCTATATGGTATTAGAGCCTAGAATCACAATTCCCTTCCCAATTTCAGTTTCATCCCACACATAGCCCTATCATAGGTGTGTCACTCTATCAATTCATTGGTTGCTGTTAGCATGCCTGGCCTTACATTTCCTCTTTAGTTGAAAATGCAATTTTTTTTGCATATTCATGTTTTTACACATTTCAAGGCATATTTTCATCTGTTCATTGAATTTTTTCAGCGTTTCTTTGCTGCACGAGGTTTTTGGTGTTTCAAAGTTGCAGTTTAATCTCCTCTCACCCCCAAAAGTTTTGGAGGAAGTCATTTTGTTTTTGGTAGTGCCAAAGCCACTTAGAGGCCATTTAACATTTTGATGTGGGCTTCTTTTAAGCATTTGGTTTACCAATTTCTTGGTCGCAACCTTCCATTGGTCCATCCTGGCATATAGTCCCCATTGACACCTTTGTTGCAGTCTTTGAACAACTCTATGCTATTCACATAGCCAACACTTGTTGCAGATCATCAGTCCAAGGTCACCTTCACAATCTCACTCTGCAGGTCGACATCTACATTCAAGATCACCTTTATTCATTTGAGGTCGAAGATTTCAAATCTCATTGTTGTCTAGTTGCTATTTTAAGATAAGATCTTCAACAATCATTTTAGGTCAAAATCTCCTTCTTAGCCACCATCATTATCCTAGTAGTCACAATTAAAAAGCATAAACAATCTTCACACTATTATGGAGATCATTGCTTGTGATTTATTTGTAGGCTACTTGCAACTCCACATCATTTGGAGATTGCTGTTCAACGCAAAGATCAACATTCAACACAAGGAGGTCACCTTGTTGCAAGTTGTGGTGGTTCTCTTTGACTCTGCATAGGCTCACTCATGCCAAATCCTAATTCAAATAAGCCATGAAGGCCCCTCATCCTGGATCATTGTGATTAGAGCCCAATAGAGCATGTGGTAGGAGTAACTTGGACTATGGCCCATGCGCAGCGGAAATAAGAAAATCATGGCAGGGGAAACAACACTTACAATAAATATTCATTTACAAATAATAACTTACAGCCATGAAGAAAAATACTCCATACACAATAGCATAAACACAAAAAAAACTCTATATATTATTCGCCACCTTACATCTCTGTTCAAATTGAACAACCAACACACAATTTTCTCTCAATTTTCTAGTCTATTACAAAAGCACAGGGCAGTCCTTTTTAAAGACATTGCAGCCCCCAAAATAGCACAACAATAAATAAAAAACTTCTAGTCTAAAAATAAGCATGCATATGGAATGCATTTACACCTGCAGAGCGGTTACAAAACCGTTACATATAATAACCTATATTTAGACCCAGCTTTAAAAGCTGACATATTAATGCATTATGGTGGGGAGAAATTAATATTTCAACACTCCCCCTTAATTTCGACCACTTCCTTTTCACTTTTATCATCAACCTGATCTTCAAATCTACAATTCAAAAATTTTGGAAAAAACTCTTCCTTGTCTTCCTCATGCTTCTGCACTATGCTAAAACAATTCAATTTCTTCAATTTCTTTACTATCCTCTGCACTTCGCTGTTTTGTTTCTGTTGTTCAATTCTTTTTCCTTTTTCTCAACATGAGAATACTTATGTCTATAAAACATTCTAAACATACCTGTGACCTTTTGCCAATCAAATACATTTATCCAACCACAATTCATTTTCAAACAACCTGTCATAGATTCATTTTTCAATTCTCTATTCCAACATGTCTTTTCACAATGATTTTTCAAACCACAAATTTTACAAGGATGTAAATCCCAACAAGTTTCTTTTCTATGTCCTTCTCTATCACAATGGGAACAATGTAAAATCTCATTTTCTTGAAATAACTTCTTAGTACTTGCAAAAACATTCATCTTTTCTTTTCCTTTACCTCTATACCTGTGACCTTCATACTTAGTCCCCACAATTGACTCAATGGGCTCTTTGATTCCTTGCTCATGCTTACCCAAACCTTCACCTTTATAACCAATTTTCTTCATGATTTTCAAACCAACATTATCATCAAAACAACTAGCTATGTTAGCAAATTCATCATCATTTTCATCCTTACATTCTTCAGCAATATCATCACAAATAGAAAATTTTGCTGATCCAATCTCTTTACTTTCTTCAACCTTGCATTTTTTATCCAATGAATCTTCAACTCTTTCACACAAATCACGTGTATCACACGAAACATCACAAACCAATGGTTTTAATCTTAGATTTTCATTGCATGCTACTAATTGATCATTCTCTTCTTTCAATGTTGATGTTTCTTCTTTCTGTAAACTATTTTCTTCTTCTAATCTCTCTATATTTTCTTTCATTTCATCAAATAACTTCAATCTTTTTTCTAACTTTTCATTCCTCTTTTTAACCTCATCAAACAGTTTCAAGTTTTCTTCTAACTCTTCATTTTTCCTTTTAACTTTCACCAATTCTTTTTCCAGAATATCATTTTCACATAAATTTTCATACTTTTCCTTTCCTAACTCCTTTATCCTTTCCATATATTTTATATTAATCTTTTTAACATTCATCAATTCTTTATTAACTTTTTCCAATTCTTCTTTCAAACATTCCTTTTCACCCCATAAACCTTAATTTTCTTTAACTCTTTTACCAACTTTTCCCATTCAAAATAAATGATTTACTTACCTCCTGCACTCCTTCCTTTCGTTGTCTTCAAACTTCACTTTTTGTTTACTGCAATTTCTTCAAACTTTGTAAATGTCTGCTGACTATCTTTCTGACTCTGAGATCACAACCTGCAATTCCTTCACTGGCCCACGATCTATCTTCTCTGTTACCACTTGTTGGTTTTGAAACCTAGGTTATAGTTCATTAAACAAGAAAATCATGGCAGCGGAAACAACACTTACAATAAATATTCATTTACAAATAATAACTTACAACCATGAAGAAAAATACTCCATACACAACAGCATAAACACAAAAAAAACTCTATATATTATTCTCCACCTTACATCTCTGTTCAAATTGAACAACCAGCACACAATTTTCTCTCAATTTTCTGGTCTATTACAAAAGCACAGGGCGGTCCTTTTTAAAGACATCGTTGCCCCCAAAATAGGACAGTAATAAATAAAAAACTTCTAGTCTAAAAATAAGCATGCATATGGAATGCATTTACACCTGCAGAGCGGTTACAAAACCGTTACATACAATAACCTATATTTAGACCCAACTTTAAAAGCTGACATATTAATGCATTATGGTGGGGAGAAATTAATATTTCAACACATGCGCCACCACTTCTCTCCCATTTAGATGCTTAACAAACCACTCGGGATCTCTACAGATAGTGGCTTCTTCATCCTTCAAGGTTTCAACATCGTGGACATCTTCATTCTCTAGAGTTTGTGTTCTACTTGAATTGTAACAAATAGTTTGCATTAAAGTTTATTGTTCACATTGTAGTGGTCAAATCTGATAGTGGAGGTCTTTGAGTCCAACTTGTATTGTATTTTGGAGGTATTTGATTACTTTTTGCATTGTACTAGTTTATGTGTCATCATCTCTAGCATCAAAACTGCCATAAAACAGTTAGCATTATACGTAACATTCAACACACTATGTTATAAAGTGCTGATTTTTTTGGGGGCTTCTTTTACAAATTTTTAATCAAACTGGGGGGGGTTTGTAAGGCATAATTTAAGTGCCTCCTTATGTTTCTCAAGCATGGATCCTAAAATTGATCTGTTAACACCACAGAATTTTCACACATGGAAAATAAAAGTACAACTTCTTCAATCTAAAGGGTTATGACAAATGCTAAATGATCAACAACTATAATTTAATAGCGAGTATGAACAATTTATCTATCACAATAAGTTAGATGAGGCTATGGGAATCAATGGCCTCCATGTATCCGATAACTTGTAATTTTATCTAAGCAATTGTAGAACTCCTAAGAAAATGTGGGACAAATTTAGTGATTTATCTGGTAAAGTTGATGAGATCAAAATACTTCAATTGGATGATGAATTAACAACTTTGTCTCCTGATGCCTTTCCTTCAATTGAAGATTACTTAGTCAAGTTCTAGTCTTTGCTTTCCGACTTCAAGGTTGTGATAAAACAATAATAGATAAGGAATTTGTCTCTTGGTTTTGTCAAAGTTAAAAGGCCGCTATCAGGTCTTCTCTTCTACTTTTTACTCTACAATGGATGCACTTGGTTCAACATTTACTATGCCTACTTTTAAACAATTTTGTGATTGACTCACGAGAGAACAATCTAAGTTACTCTCCATGGATTCCAACACTTCTTAAAAAAGTCAAGCATTAGTGGTTCATTCATCTAAGGGTAAAGGTAATAAGCATTCAAACTAGTCAAAGACAAAATCATCTTCAAGCAATAAGAATTCATCTAAGCAGAAGAGCAATTTTGATACATCAAACACAACATCTTCTAAGTCAAGTAAAAATTATTTCAAGAAGAAAAGTAGAGGACCATGTACTTTTTGTGGGATGGATAATCATGACGTCAAGATTTGTCATTGAAGGATTGAGGCTTTGGAAGAAGCCATGAAGAAACACAACATTGATACTCCCAAACCTAGCAAAGGCCATGCCCTTACTGCTACAAGTTTGCATTCAACTACATCAAATTGGATAGTTGACTCAAGAGCCTCACATCACATGACTCGTTTAGTTGATCTTCTTGAGTCTCTTTCTGATAGCATCACTTCTCATATTTCAGTGGGAAACTCTTCATAGATTCCAGTTATGGGGTCAAGTTCAGTTCAACTAGCAAATGGTTGCATTGAGGATGTCCTCTTTGTTCTTGAGATTTATGCCAATCTTCTCTTCATCTATCGGATATGTCATACTAGGGATGGATAGACTGTTGAGTTTTCTCCACATGATGTTGTTCTTGACCTACAACATCTAGAGAAGGTCATTGCTTCAGGTAGAGAAGATCATTGGTCTCGATTGTACAAGTTTCATAGCTTTGATACATCCAATGGTTTATGACACATTTCCCATGCAGACTCTTTGAGTCAACTTTAGCACGAGAAGTTTGGACACCTCAATTGTAGGTATCTTCAATAGTTGAGTACACAGGAGATGGTACTTGGTCTCCCTATGGTTTCATGCACAAAGGGCATTTGTCGAGGTTGTGTGCTTAGAAAACATCATCAAGAACCATTCCTAAGGGTAAGGGCCATCGTGCTACTTCCTTACTTGAGTTCATAATGACCTCATGTCGTTTCCACCTCCTTCATTTTTTGGAGCCAAGTATGTAGTCACTTTCATTGATGACTTCTCTTGTCTCGCATGGGTGTACTTTCTCAAGTACAAGAGGGATGTATTTAACACTTTCAAGAATTTCAGGGTGTTCGTGGAGAAGCAGTCAGGTTCTTTTATTTAGAAGATACACATAGATAATGGGGAGAGTATGTGAATCAGGCCTTTTGGGACTATTGCACTGAGCATGACATTCATCATCAGTTTCGGTTCCCTACACTCCTCAGTAGATGGTGTTTCTGAATGAAAGAACATAACACTCAAGAAAATGGCAAATTGTATGCTTTAGTCTTAGTCTATGGCCCCAATCTTTTTGGTTGGAGCAATAATTTGTGCCAATTATATTCAGAACTGCACTCCCCACAAGGTAGTTCAAAATATCACTCCAGAAGAGGCTTGGTCAAATATCAAGAGTAATCTTTCCTTCTTTAGGGTATTTGGTAGTGAAGCATGGGCATTCATACCAAATTGTCAGCCTAAGGAAATGGAGAAGAAGAGCCAACCATTCATCTTTGTTGGCTATTGTGAGGATGTGAAAGCCTATAGGTTGTTTGACCCTATTACTTGAGATGTCTCCTTTTGAAGAGATGTCCAGTTTGATGAGTCTTTCCCACATATGGATCCTCCATCCACTTCTTCTTCCTCACTACCTACTCTGCCCTTTTCATCTCATGAGGATACTTTAGCACTTGAGGATCCTCTAGATGTTGGTCCCAATTGACCATCTCCACCACCTCCTCCACTACTTCCACCTCCACCCACTTGTGTTTTTCCTAAATGGGTACATAAAATTATTTAGGAGGCTAGATTGTTCATTGGTGATCCTATGAATTCTCACCACACTCGCTCAGAGACTTCTGGATCTAGTCTTCTGAGTCATGCCATATCTCCAGATCCGTAGAGTTTTTTAGAGGCTTCAAGTGGTCTAGAGTGGGGTTCAACTATGGAAGATGAGTATTCTTGTTTGATGAAGAATAATACATGGGATTTAGTACCTCTTCCTAAGGGAAGAAATATGATTCGGTGCAAGTGGGTGTACCAAACAAAGTATGCAGCTAATGGTTCTATCGAAAGATACAAGGCACGTCTTATTGCTAAGGGTTTTTCATAGGTTGAGTTTAGTGATTTCTCCGAGTCCTTTGCCCCTGTAGCCAAGATCAATTTTGTTCACCTTGTTCTTTCTATTGTTGCATCTAAGAGATGGCAGGTATTTCAGATGGATGTGAAGGGTGCCTTCTTGTACGGTGATCTTCATGAGGAGATCTACATGAAGCAACCTCTAGGATTTGTGTAAGACTCTTCACTGTATGCAGGCTTTTACGTTCTTTACATGGTCTCAAACAGGCCCCTCGAGCTTGGTATGAAAAGATTGATAGCTTCATGCTTGCATCTAGTTTCACACGTTGCCACTCTGATCACACTGTCTATATTTAGAAACATGGTGATGACCATTTGATTCTAGTCTTGTATGTAGATGATTTTCT
This sequence comes from Cunninghamia lanceolata, assembly GCA_027924645.1. Classification (NCBI taxonomy): domain Eukaryota; kingdom Viridiplantae; phylum Streptophyta; class Pinopsida; order Cupressales; family Cupressaceae; genus Cunninghamia; species Cunninghamia lanceolata. The sequence continues at coordinate 4,009,488 of BSBN01000918.1, read as the reverse complement.
TCTGATTCGTAGTTCCTCGTCCATGCTTTAGGATATTTGATAATTTGATGGATTATTTTGACATGACAGATCTTGGGCTTTTGCACTATTTTCTTGGTCTTCAGGTTCTTTAGTCTACTAAGGGGATCTCCATATACCAGCAGAAGTATGCCATTGATATGCTTCATTATTTTAGCATGGCTGATTGCAAGATGACTCCTACACCATTTTAGTCTAGTGTTGTTTTGACTACCACTTGCACAACACCTTGTGTTGATGCATCTTTGTACAGACAATTAGTTTGTAGTCTTTTATATTTGACACATACTCACCGTGATATAACCTTTACTATTGGGCTTGTTAGGGTTAGCTAGCAAAAGATATCAATTAAATGCAAATAAAGATTAAATAGAGGAATGAAAATACATAGAAATAATAACAACGAGAGACAAGTTTTTAACGTAGTTCACCCAAACTTGGGCTACATCCACCAATAAAGAGTCCAATATTATTATCTAGTAAATCAAACCGATTACAACCAGCAATCCTTGCAACTCAATACCGCTGCAAAATGCTACAATACATCAATAGAAACCCTAACCCTTAGCCACTTTTATCAAGCCTTATGTCAGTTACAAAAATAGGGTTTTTATTTTATGTCAACCAATAGAGAAATAACTCCTAACTCCTTAATAAAATAATAAAAAATTGCTGCCCCTTGACCTCGTTAAATAATTTGGGGGGAAACCGTGACGATAAAAGTGGGGTAAATTTAACCTTTGAGTTTGATTCGGCTCCATATAACAACAATCTCCCACTTGGAGACTGATCAGACTCTAGACCATATCATCTCCCACTTGGAGACTGATCATAACACTGCTGACCCTGTAGCTCCCACTGGAAATAAGCACCCTGGACTCTGCTGTTGTTTTTTTTGTTTTTGTTTTGTTTTCAGTATTTAAGACCAACCAAAGCTGAAGAGGAGCTCAACTTCTCCCTTGTTACTGCCTTCGTAAACATATCCGCTAGATTTTCATCTGTATGTATCTTTTCCAGCATTAACTGTCCATCATCCAACACCGATCGAATGAAGTGATACCTCAACAATATGTGTTTGGTCTTTGAATGCAAGGCAGAATTCTACAAGATGTATGGCACTCTGGCTGTCTGTAAACAAATAACTATTAGCTTGTTGTTTGCCCAATTCTTCCATGAAAGATTGCAACCATATCATCTCCTTGCTTGCCTTTGTTGCAGCTACATACTCTGCCTCTGTGGTGGATAAAGCAACCACCTTTTGCAACCTAGAGATCCAACTCACCACTGTCCCACCTACACTAAAGACATAACCTGTAGTACTCCACCTGGTATCAATATCCCCTGTCAAATCTGAGTCTACATAACCTACTAAATCAATATTAGATCCCCCAAAACATAAGTGGTTATTGGATGTACCTCTCAAATATCTGAGAATCTATTTTACCGCATTTCAATGCTCCAATCCGGGATGACTCATATACCTGCTTACGACTCCTACAACATGTGCAATATCTGGTCTCGTGCATACCATGGCATACATTAAACTTCCTACAGTTGAAGCATATGGTACCTTGGACATTTTGTCTTCCTCCTCTTGTGTCTTTGGACACATCTCCTTAGTCAATTTTAAATGATTGGGCAAAGGTGTGCTGACAACTTTTGCATTCTCCATATGAAATCTCTGCAACACCTTTTCAACATAATCATCCTGAGATAGTGTCAATTTTTTGTTCTTCCTATCTCTACAAATTTTCATACCAAGGATTTATTTTGCTGCTCCCAAATCCTTCATAGCAAATGATTGTGCTAATTGTTGTTTTAACTCTCTTATGTGATCCATGTTAGACCCTGCTACAAGCATGTTATCAACATATAAACATAAAATAATGTAGCTGTCATTATCCAACCTCTTAAAATAAACACAATGGTCAGAATTACACTGGCTGTAGCCTTGCTCAGCCATAAAACTATCAAATTTTAAATACCATTGCCAAGGTGCTTGTTTCAAGCCATATAAACTCTTTTTTAATCTGCACATCAGTTTCTCCTTACCTTTGACCTCAAATCCCTGTGGTTGTTCCATATAGATCTCCTCCTCCAAATCACCATGGAGAAAGGTAGTTTTCACATCTAGTTGTTCCAAATGCAAATCTTTAGCAGCCACAATACTTAAAACAATACGAATAGAAGTCATCTTGACAACTGGAGAAATAATCTCATCAAAATCAATACCTTTTTTCTGTGTAAATCCTTTTACAACTAACCTAGATTTAAATATTTTCTTACCTCCATCTTCCTCTTTTAGCCTATAAACCCATTTGTTTGGTAAAGCCTTTTTACCTGTAGGCAACTTACATAATTCCCAAATCTGATTTTTCAGCAAGGAGTCCATTTCTTCTTTCATTGCAAGCTCCCACTGAACCTTTGTATCCACTTGCATAGCTTCATCATACCCTTTTGGTTCACTAGCATCTGTTAACAAAATAGAATACAAAGAGGGAGAAAACCTTTCAGGAGGTCTACTTAGCTTCGTTGACTGTCTAACATTCACTGGAGTTTGTGGTATTTCTTGTTGTTGTTGTGGAGCATGAGGAACCATTGGAACATCGCTATTTGGAGTATCATCCAGTAACACAATCTTTTTTTTTTCTCATGCTGCTGCAACTGATCTTTGTACAACACCTTCTCATTGAATACAACATCCCTGCTTCTCACAATTTTCTGATTTTCAAAATCCCAAAGCCTATAAAATGAAGATACACTTTTTTGATTTTGCATCCAGCTTGGTTCTATTTTCAGAATCTACATGTGTAAATGCTTCACATCTGAAGGTTTTGAGAAAAGAATAACTCACCTTCTTACCTGTCCATGCTTCCTCTGGAATACCACAACCCAAAGGAGCTGAAGGACCTCTATTAATTAAATATACAACGGTGTTGACAACCTCTACCCACATGTTTAAAGGCAGCCTAGCATGCAATCTCATGCTCCTTGTACACTCCATTATTGTCCTATTCATGCGCTCAACCACTCCATTTTCTTGTGGAGTCCCTAAAACTATTTTTTGCCTACGAATTCCATTAAAGGAATAATAATCCTCAAATTCTTAACTACAATACTCACCACCATTATCAGATTTGAGACATTTTAATCTTTTACCCGTCTCATTATCAACCAAGCTTCTTCATTTATTAAATGTTTAAAATACATCAGATTTCTGCCTGAGGAAATAAATCCAAACCTTCCTAGTTGCATCATCTATGAATGTAACATAATACCACGAGCCACCAAGAGAAGATACCTGAGCCGGTCCCTATACATCTGTATGCACAAGCTCCAACTTTTCATCTTTCTTTTGCTTCCAATCCTTGAAAAAACTGACTCTCTTTTGTTTTCCATACACACAACTTTCACAGAAATCCATATTAATACATTTCAGACCTGGTAAAACTTTCTTAGAATGAAGTACCTTCATACCTTTTTCACTCATATGCCCAAGTCTGTTATGCCACAGTGTTGTCTCAGAACCTGCAACAACTGTTTTAGTCTCTTCTTGCGAACCTGCAGCAACTGTTCCTGAACCTGTTTGTTTTTTCTCTGCAACAGCTAAAGTAGAAGGAATAGTATGACCTGTACAAAGATATAAGGTGCCCACTTTCATACCTTTTGCTACTATTAAGGTACCTTTTGAAACCTTCCAATTTTTTATCAGTAAATGTAACAATGCAACCTTTATCAGCTAGCTGCCCTACTGAAATTAAATTCCTACTCAGCCTTCGAACATGCTTTACCTCTTGTAGTAGACAATGATTCCCATTCTGCAACTTAATCTTGATTCTTCCCTTTCCAACAATTTGACAAGGTTTGTTATCTCCCAAATAAACCAGCCCAAAATCCCTTGGACATAATCAAGAAAATAACTTCTATGAGGCGTAGCATGAAATGAGGCCCCTGAATCTAAAACCCATGAATCATCAACATTATTTAGGGAAAGAATCAAAGCATCATCTTTATATTTATTACTTACCACATTTTCCTCCTTATTGCCTTCTTGTTTGTCTCCTTCTTTATTCTTCTGAGACCAACAATCTTTCTTCAGATGACCTAGTTTCCCACAGTACCAGCAATCCTTCTGTCCTCTGGATTGGGATCTCTTGTCCTTTGTTTTCCTCATGACTTCCCATGACCTCCAGAACCTTTTCCTCTCTCCTTTGATATGCCCCTGCTTTCTACATTCAAAACACTACTTGATGTGGACCCTCCTGAGATTTTCTGTCGCATTTCCTCGCTAAGGATAACACCAACAACATCATCAAATTTTAAAGTATTTGAACCAGAGACAGAGTTACTTACAACCATTACCAAGCTATTCCAGCTTTCTGGCAAAGAACATAAAACCAAGAGAGCCCTCACCTCTTCATCAAATTTTACTTTTACAGAAGTTAACTGACTGGTAATCGTATTAAACTTATTTAAATGATCTATCATATATCCACCTTCAATCATTTTCAGATTAAACAAAGGCTTCATGAGAAATACCTTATTTCAGGCTGAGGGTTTTTCATACAATTTAGCCAAAGCTTTCATCAATTCACTTGTTGTCTTCTCTTCTATTATATTGAATGCCACAGATGGTGCCAGGCACAACCGAATGGTTCCCAGTGCCTTTCTGTCCAGAAGTTCCCAATCCTCATTAGTCATTGTTGCTAGTTTCTTGGCTATTCCTTCCAACGACCTCCATAAATCCTTTTGATAGAGATAATCCTCCATTTGCATCTTCCATAACTAATAGTTTTGCCCATTGAATTTATCTGCCTTCAATTTACCCTCGTCCACCATTGCTCCCACTCAACCGTAAGACTCCCACTCAATCGTGAGACCTTCCTGCAGATGATAATCGAACACAACTCACTCTGATACCACTTGTTATGGCTAGCTAGCAAAAGATATTAATTAAATGCAAATAAAGCTTAAATAGAGGAATGAAAATACATAGAAATAATAACAACGAGAGATAAGTTTTAACATGGTTCACCCAAACTCAGGCTACATCCACCAATAGAGAATCCAATATTATTATCCAGTAAATCAAACTGATTACAACCAACAATCCTTGCAACTCAATACCTCTGCAAAATGCTACAATACATCAACAGAAACCCTAACCCTTAGCCACTTTTATCAAGCCTTATGTCAGTTACAGAAATAGGGTTTTTTTTTTATGTCAGCCAATAGAAAAATAACTCTCGACACCTTAGTTGCCCCTTGACCCCTTCTTGGGGGCGCTGCCCTTTGACCCCATTAAATAATTTGGGGGGAAACTGCACCGATAAAAGTGGGGTAAATTTAACCTCCGAGTCTGATTAGGCTCCATATAACAACAGGGCTTGTCTCCCGTTTTTCACATGACCCTCATGAGAGTCATTGGAAGGCATCCAAACACATTTTGAGGTATATTCGTGGCACCACACATTTTGGCATTCAGTACACACTAGGAGTTTCATAGATAGTAGTGTTTTTAGGTTTGTTTAACACACACATGCAACACATGCAGGATGGGATTCAACCTACCTCTCCTAAAAAGACAATTGATCCAAAAGAGGATCAACTATCCCCAAGGTCTAGCGAGTTGGGTCACAACTATGCTGCACAAGCACAAGGTAAATGTGGATAGTTTAACAAGGGGTCTTGGTTTTCTGATAGTTATTCAAACTGGATAAGAATTGATCTACACTTACTACTATTTTTAAAAGAAAAATCAAAAGATCATAAGGGATGCAAGAAGTAAACGATGCCACTTGTATTTCCAACCTTTATATCAACACATTCATCAAAGAAATTCACTAACTGTAGTATTAAAATTAGTTTTGTAAACTCAATCATTCAAACTATCAGTGCAACAGTCAAAGGATTTTCAAAATAAATAAGATTGAATTATATTTTCTAATTATTGTATTTCAGACGCAAATCAGAAGTAAAATTTAGAATTTAAAGCCTAGATTTTAGAATTGCTAAGATAGATACGAAAGTAAAGAATGAAGTTTGAAGCACTACACCAGATACATGAAGATAGATCCTAAGGAATTGCCAACCATCTTGTATTAATTTCTTCAAACTTGAATACAAGAAAATAAATCCAGCGATGGACACTAGAGATACATATCTGTTTCCAAAAGAAAAATCTCCTCTATGCTAAAATATTGTAAAACTAACTAATCTGCTAAAAAACTTGAAAAATTTAAGTATGGATTGACAACCTAATTCTTCAACTTTTGGACCCTTGAACAAAATGAGTGCCTCCCTTTTATAGGAGTCTCGAAAAGCACAACACTGTAGTGTTACAATGCATGCAATACATTTGTTCCTCGTTCTTATCACCAACCTCATGCAACTCAAAAAGCAATTCCAAAATAGAACTGATTTTGCATGTCAATTTCTAAGTTGACTTTTCAACTCAAAAATATAAAAAGAAAAAGAAAGACATCCCGTAGGGCCCACTTTATAAAATAGTGGTTCCCTTTTTACAAAAGTGGATATAGAAGATTATTTGCTACCAAAAATTATCTAAGTCTAAAAATAAACTCAGTGAGAGCTGGACGCCCCTATAGAAGAATGAGTCTTCTTATACTCAATAAAATTTGACAAAAGCTGGTCTACTCTGTCCACCTCTAGGCCATCTAACCATTCAGATCTAAACTTGAAGGTATCAAAGCACTAAGAAACATGTTCACACTTTCTCTCCATTTTTCTAATGTCTATCATTGCCAACTTAAAATTAGCTTTGGATTCCACAAACTTATCCAACACATTCTCATCAAGACCTAGAGTTTTTAACAATTCATCCATTTTCCTTTTGAAGACTTCCTTCTATTTATCCACTGGCTCCAGTCTAAACTTATCATGCAAATAGATTTCTAAACCTGCAACTAGTTTAACAAAAGTTTAGAAAATGGTAATGTATTCATATATTTCCTATTGCAACTTTAGCAATGTAGGATGATATTTAGTTATCTGCTCAATCTTATATTGAGTAACTTTTACACAGAAAATAAAATAATTGGGTTCCTCATCTTGCAAAATGTCAGATTATATTAACTCTTCTCGAGTCATTTTCCCAACCTGTTTCAGAGTTCTCAAAATCTATTCTAGCTTTGTATGTTAGATTCTTGCTCTGTTTGCTCAGTCTCAGGTTGCTGCTCAGAAGTAAAAGGTGAAAATACCACTGTACCAAATGTTTCTTGTGGTCTTTCTATTTCAACTATTTGCTCCACTTCACCTTGGTATTGGCCAATTGCAGCTCTTGGACGGGTGATTTTAGCAAAAGGCTTAACTCCTAAGTTGGATGTTATTCCTACAGCTCCTTTATACATCATCGAAGTTTCATCAAACTTCTCCTTTACAACTTTGAACACATCTTCCAGAGAAATAGTGTAGTCTTGGGGGGTTTCCCTTGTGCTTTCTGTCTCTTGGTGGTTGGTGATCCTAAAGTAGAAGACTCACCTTTTCCTCGTTTCTTGTATCGTAGAGCATGTGGCACAAAATTGCATAGCCTTATGTTTAGCCAAGTTATGCTCCTTTCAATTACATTGGCACTAAATTCCCTGATGGAATTCTCTTATGTTTTAGAGACCAATTGATTAGATCAAACTGCTTCTTGTCAATAGAATCCAACTAATACACATGGTCTAATATGACACCATCATCAGGGAACTCCTCCAGTATGTCATCCCTTAAGCCAAACTCTCTCATCTGAAAAGCAGTAAGTCGGGTATATTGTTTTTTCTTATGTCAAAACCATCTTTACAATTAGCCCAAAAATATTCAAGAGAATGCTTATGCTTAAAGTCCATTGTAGGAAACAACTGATTAAGTTTATCTACAGGGTCAAAATCTTCCCTTGCCTCATATACTTTAAAATTAAGAGCATTCATCTCTTCTGTTGCTGTTTTGGCTGCTACAATTGAAGGACATTGATAGAATCCTAGCTCAAAAAGATATTTCTCCCGACTTATGCTTTCCTAATAACTTCAAATGTGCCTCACTAATCCATCGGGAGAACTCCATCAAAATGATTTTATTGCTGCAGTGCCTTGGGAGGAGAAATGGTGCTCTTTTAAATCCTACAATTCTAATGTATGTAGACCAAGGAAATTGGATGAACCATTGCCCCCAGGTTTTGATAAGGTCCATGGCCTTTTCCAACATTCTCCAAGCTGGATCACATGTTAATTACAAAATGATTGCATATATGAATGCATCATTGACCCTTTTAAAATGTTTTTTGGCCTCCAGTTCCAACTGGGGATAGTAATCCCAAATCTTGTTTTGTATAAGGACTTCTCCTATGACTCCCACAACAGTTAAACCTAGAAAATTTCCTACCCTGGCAGCTAACCAAATGATGTAGGATGTCATATAAAACTTCTTGGTTTGTACCACAGACATGAGTTTCGCATGTAAGTTATTAGAAACAATGGTAGCCCAGTCTAACCGGGTCTCTCCTTTGATGGTGAAATAGATAAATTGGAACATCCATGTTTCATAAGTCCTTGACTCTTCCCTGCCAAAGGCTCTTCTCATTAAGGTAATAACATCAAAAACTTCTCCTTGAAAATCTGCTCGTGTCAACTTGGAGGGCACCTTGGAAGCAGACTTCTTGGGTTTTGATAATCGGTGTTTATTTAAATATCCCTTATTTCCACTGACATCTTGGTTATAATACCTAGTAGCCTCAATAATTGTTAGCAAGCTGGCCTGCCCATGCACTGGCATGTCAAAAACCAATCTAATAATTGGAGTTGTGATATCCAACAACAGATTTCCACTTGAGTCAAAACACTTCCTCTCTTCTGGGTTGTAATGATGAGCTAGGGTGAGAATAAGCTCTGGGCATTGGATAACCAATGGGAAGCTAGCAACATGTCCTAGTCGAGATCCTACAATCTTCTTTACCCTTGGGGTGACATCCTCCCCAAATGTGTCATGCTTAAATACCTCTAGGTCTACATGACCTAGTTTTGTGTCAGTAATATTCATAAGTTCACTTTTGAACTTTGAATCTTTGGGAACCCATTGGAACTAGTATTTCATGGTTACAGGTAGTTCCTTCTTCCTTTTCTATTTCTTTTATCTCTTTGATTGTTATTTAGATCCTTCTTCTCCTGCTTCTTGCTCAATCTCTTCAATAGACTTGTCAGAATCTGACACGGTTTCCTCACTTTGGTAGGCAGATGTATCTCCTTCAAACATTTAATTAACCTGTAAAAGAAAGAAGGGTATATAAAACCCAAGAAACTTTAAAAAGACCACTAAATTCTGAGCATTTAGAGTGTTTTGGCAGGATTGCGGGACCAAGTTAGAAATTTGGACCATGGTCCAAAAATAGACTTTGGACCCATAGTCCTAATCAACTTCAGATCGGTGGAAGGAAATCAATTTTTAGGTCTAAACTACTCAATGGTCCAAAAGGTCAATTCGGGCCCGAAGTCTCGAAATGGTCATCTTCTCCATTGGTGGGGCGCGAGAGTCATTTTGGTTTCGTACTTCTTGGATCTTGAGGTAGAGAGACATTTCAAGGCCCAAGGTCTCGAAAGGATTTATCACTTTGTATCTTTTACACTTGTGGAGTGCGAGAGCAAAACTAAAAGTTGGACTTCGAGAGATTTTGGAGCAAACGATCTTTCAGGGCCTGAAGTCCCGAAAGGTCTTCTTGACTTGGTAACTTTTCAACTTGTGGTGTGCAGGGCCAAAAGTGGATTTTAGACTCAAAGGTCTTAAGGTTAAGGGACCTTTCGGGGCCCGAGGTCGCGAAAGGTTCTTTCACTTGTAGCGTTTTAAAATCTTTCCGCGGGAAGCGAATTAAAAAAATAGTTTTGGGATCTTTAAAGTTCTAAGGGGCAAAGGACCAATTGGGACGAAAGATCTCGATTTGACCTTTTAACTTAGTCCATTTTTTGTCATTTGATTCAAAAATGCAGATTTAAGTTTGGGGCCTGGGGTTCTAACAGGAAGCCTTTTAATTTCAAACAAGTTCCAAAGGAGTTTCAAAAGTGGCTAGGATTCAAATGTTTTAAAGGGTTGAAATAGTCATTGACACAGGTCCATTTATTTGAAAAAAACCCCTATTGCTAAACTAAAACCCTAGGCAAGGCAAGAAATGCCAAAATACACTAAACTAGCACACACTTTAAACCTAAACCTAAACTAAACCGAAAACAAAAAAACAACACTAACAAAAAAAAAGGGAAAACAAAACAAGACAGGGGAAAAAAACCCTACCTCAAAGACTCAAACTGGGGAGAAACAAAAGCAGAAGGATGCTCTCACCTTCTCAGCCACACTAGAAAAATGTTACCTACCAATCTTCGATTGATAGTTGTGCTTCGCTAAATGCTTCTACATGTTTTGGGGTTTACTAACAGGTGAGAGAGAGAGAGCAAAAGGAAGAAAAATAAGTAGAAAGGGAAAAAATGCCTTAAATACTCCTTACATCATGAAGGGACACCACCATCAATGCGGTAGGTGGTCGGGTATGGGAACAAAATTAGATTTTGAACCCTACCCAAAAGATAGCCAAAAGGCCGACCGGGACCCGAGATCCTGATGGAGCCAAAAGACTGTGGGACACTGGGAGAAAAGAGGAAGTTGGAACTAGAGTCCTTTTGGAAAGAGACAATGGTCTGATCAATGTTGAATTTTGTCATTGATGACAACAAGGCAAAGGGTTTCTATTGGCATGGCAAAGAGACTTTACTCCGGAAGAATAAATGACTAAGTATGGGTAATACAAAGTAAGTGACAATATTTGAGATGGTATGCCTCCGTAGTTAAGACATTTGTATGAAGTTTAGGTATGTTGTTCATAGCTCCCTAGTGATCACTTGTTCCAGTGTTCAAGTCCTGACTTCCTCTGGAAGTCATATGGTGAAATAGCTAAGTCCAGGTGAACAGAGTTAAGTCAGGAACAATGCACAGTACCAGAGAAAAAGGGGTCCACATTCCTCCGCCATGGCATATTTTGTCTTGCAGTTCTGAGGCAGCAAAGATACATACCATGACTACCTAAATCAAGAGTTATAGCTTCTGAAGCTCAACATATCATATTCTACAAGTTCTCCAGTATCGGCTTCCAGTCTGACAGTATTCCACTATGATAGAGTGACAGTTCCAAGATCCACATTTTGCTATAAAGGACTATGTTGTCTTGTAGTTCTGAAGGTATGCTAAGAGGTTAATGATGAATGTTGGATATAATTTTTAGAGTCTCATATGGTCCACAGTCGAAGTTATGATGTGACAGTTGAATTAGTCAAGTGTGTTCTTAAGGAACAAGCCGACGGGCATGTTAGATCTATATGCGGAGAAGATATATTGTTTGTACAATCAATCTAAGTGGTTGAATAATTGGTGCCGACCCATATGAAGATTATTGTATGTTTGTTTGGGTCTGCATTCTTGTTTGAGCACAAGATCAAGCCGACAAGGTATAACACTTGTATACACATTTCATGTCTAGGTTGCCCACCTGATTGTGAGATGAATCCTATTGTATATATATTTATTTTCGATGGATTTCAGTGTTGGAGTGATGGTGTGTTTGAAGGATATGCAAATTCTATGTGTGCATGATCTAAAGTAGTTTGCAGAGCAGAAAAGGATTTTAAGGGCAGAAAACAAAAGCATATGTAAAACAAAGCAGAAAAGTAGGGCAACCAGTATGAAGTCCTTTGAATCTATATATTGAGCTAATTGGTACTGCACCTCAGCATTCTATAGATGCACCTGTAGTAGTCATCTCTTGGCAGTGAGCCAATCCTTCTTCTATCTTATCTTCTATTTGGCAGTAAGCCTTATGCAATGAGCATTTCTTTGGACGATGAGTCCTTGGGCAGTGAGCCTTCATGTAATTTGGTATTGCTATCATAATATATTGTAAGCTATCACTCACTGTGGTTTTTCCATTTTTTGGTTTTCCACGTAAAAATCCTAGTGTCTGTGTTATGACTTTATGGTTGCTGTTCTTATGTTTATTCTGCTTTCATGTTGTTGAATTTGGTAATTGGTTTGTAGATCATGTGAAGAAGTGGTTTTGTAGAATACTGATTCACTCCCCCTCTCAGTATTCATTGTGTTCAACAAGTCCAATAGACATCAGAAACCCTGAGGTCAAAAGACCAATCGGGGTCCGAGGTCCCGATTGGACTAATAGAGTCCCAAGAACCAAAATAGGTTTGGGAACCCGAAAGCCCGAAAGTGAAAGAACTTCCGTCCTAAAAAAAGGGGCTCAAAAACTAAGTTTTTGAAGCAAAACAAATTCCCAAGGAGGAAAACTAAAAGACAAAAGATGATCCTAGGATCACAACAATGACAGACACACAAACGAAAATGACAAAAAGGATAAAAGGGTGTCCCAACTTGACAAAAAGGTGGGGGGAGGTATGCATGGCATAACAAATGGTGACTCAACTGGGAAAATGCTCTATAGCATTTTGGAGTATAGAACCCTAAATTTCTCAAAAGTCCTAAGTTTGAATCCATCATGGATGATCAAGAAAACAAAACACCCTATAAACGTGAAGATCATTATAACGATGTTAAGATGACACTTGAAACTTACAATTGTGTGCATGCGATTCATTTCCTTCAAAATCTTCTCTTGGATCCAAAACCCCACAACTTGCTCCATCAAGCTATTTCGTAATGATTATATTCTACGCATGACGCCTGTAAATAAGTTTTCATCATGGTACTTGTCCAAGGCACCATGAATTATGGTTTTCACCAGAGGATGATTTTTTTTTTCTCTTTACTGTTTTCTTTTTATTTTTATTTTTCTTTTTCTTTTCTCTCTTTTAGAATGACCAATGAGGTCAAAGTATCCTTGACTCCAAAAACATTTCCGTGCTTTCTCTAATCTAAAGATATATTGCTTAAAAATTACACTTCTTGGGGAAGCATCCTCATAATGTAATATGATGAACCCATGTACACAAGTGAACTTGACATTCTAAATCAATCAAATGAAACCTTGGCAGTGCACCTGTGTTTATTCTACTTCAAACTGTCTCACCAGCTAAGTTGGTCATCTCCAAAAGGGTCTATCTTAATAAGGATCTTTCAATGTTCTTAGGGAAAACTGGTTAGGAAGGCAAAGGTAGTAAATAGTATGGTATGGATGAAGGGAAGATATCAAAGATCTTTAATAAAAGATCTGAATGTTTCCCTCTGTCTTTGGAGGTATTAGTTTCCTTTTGATTGCCTATATGATGGGAGGAATGGAATGAATGGTTTGATGAAGGCCAACAATTGTGTCCCAAGTTTGTTATTTGGAAGTAGCCTAGTGCTGATGATTATTTGAGCATTCTAACAGAATAATAAGTTACATGATATATGAGGAATTTTATAATTGGAATGATATATTCCCTATTTGATGTTTTGAACAAAGCTCGAAGAGAAATGGGTTCACTAAATATTCTTGGACCGTCCTGGCATAATATGAATATTTGAATTATGACAACTAACAGATTGGGCAATAGGGTTGATTAAGTTAGGTACAAGGGATAGATTTGCAGGGATGAATGTGGCTGATGGAAAGGAGAATGGAATGATGATAAGAACAGTCGAAGAAACTTACTCCAATAAACCCAGACATATATGGTTACCTTAACCAGTGCTTGTTTGTGAATGTTCTAGCTGTTGATGATCTCCGTAGACTTGAATGACATTGCTCCTAAATGCTGAAAGGAATTTTTGGACAACCCTATTTTTGTATCATGCCTTTGGCTTTGCTAGACCGAATCTTAGCTATCACCTGTCTCAAATGTTGAACAACTAATCTTTGACTTGTCCTAGAGTAGCTAACTATGGGCTGTAGGATGTGAATAAGTGGCTTTTGATATCAGAAACATAGTTGATCATAGGTACATCTTCCACCCTTGACTTTTGTGATGTAATCAATACTATGTTCTGGTGAACTGCCATCTTCCTTCTGAATGATGCATGACTACCTAAAATTGTACCACCTCCTGATGCAACCTTGTGCAATACTAAGATGAATGTGAATACCCTATTCTAAGGAATAGAATTACCAAGCTTTTCAAATGAATAAATGCCATTACAAGATCCAAATCCAAGATAACTTCTGAATGTTAAAATGTGTATATAATGTAGCAAGCTCTTACAATGTCTCTCAACCTTCACAACAATCTAGGTGTTTATAAAGGCTTTGTGTTTCTATAGTTCATGAGAAATGGAAGTAAACAAAAGACTTAAATGGAAACAATTGATTATATACTAAAAAATACTAAACAACAAGATCCTGACCAAGTCACCTTGATATTAAGCTGCACACAAACCCCTCCTAGAGACAAGAGGGACAAACAAACAAATGAACAAGTGGAAGAAAGAAACACCAAACGAAACGAAAACAACCAAGAACAACCAACCAAAACAAAAAATGCCTATCCTACTATAATACAAAATGCTTGACAACATTTTCAAGGACCAAAATAATACTGGAGAACCTGTCCTGTTGCCTAGTTTTGTTGATGGTCCGTTTAACACACACATGCAACACATGCAAGATGGGATTTAACCTGCCTCTCTTGAAAATACAACTGATCCAAAAGAGGATCAACTATCCCCAAGGTCTAGGAAGCTGGGTCACAACTATGCTATGCAAGCACAGGGTAAATGTGGATAGTTTAACAAGGGGTCTTGGTTTTCCGATAGTTATTCAATCTGGATAAGAATTGATCTACACTTACTGTTGTTTTTAAAAGAAAAATCAAAAGATCATAAGGGATGCAAGAATTAAAAGATGCCACTTGTATTCCAACCTTTATATCAACACATTCATCATAGAAATTCACTAACTGTAGTATTAAAACCAGTTTTGTAAACTCAATCATTCATACTATCAGTGCAATAGTCAAAGGATTTTCAAAATAAATAAGATTGAATTATATTTTTTGATTACTGTATTTCAGGCGCAAATCGGAAGTAAAATTTAGAATTTAAAGCCTAGATTTTAGAATTGCTCAAATAGATACAAAAGTAAAGAATGAAGTTTGAAGCACTACACCAGATACATGAAGATAGATCTCGAGGAATTGACAACCATCTTGCATTAATTTCTTCAAACTTGAATACAAGAAAATAAATCTAGCGATGAACACCAGAGATACAAATCTTTTTCCAAAAGAAAAATCTCCTCTATGCTAAAATACTGTAAAACCGACTAATCTGCTGAAAAACTTAAAAATTTTAAGTATGGACCGACAACCTAATTCTTCAACTTTCAGACCCTTTAACAAAATGAGCCCCTCCCTTTTATAGGTGTCTTGAAAAGCACAACATAGTAGTAAGAATGCTTCTGAAAGAGACTGTGTGTTACTTTTTTGGATCGACGTTTCAGATCACACTCCATGATCCATTATCAGGACTCATTCTCTTCTTTTCATCCTGATGATGGATCACAGAGTGTGATCCGAAACGTCGATCCAAAAAAGCAACACACAGTCTCTTCCAAAAGTGTTCTTACAACATATCATGGACTGCGGAAATATTATGTATATAACAACATAGTAGTGTTACAATGCATGCAATACATTTGTTCTTGATTCTTATCACCAACCTCATGCAACCCAAAAAATAATTCCAAAATAGAACTGATTTTGCATATCAATTTCTAAGTTGACTTTTCGACTCAAAAATATAAAAAGAAAAAGAAAGACATCATGTAGGGCCCACTTTATAAAATAGTGGTTCCCTTTTTACAAAAGTTATCTAAGTCTAAAAATAGACTCAGTGTGAGCTAGATGCCCTTGTAGAAGAATGAGTCTTCTTATACTCAGCAAAATTTGACAAAAGACGGTCTACTCTGTCCATCTCTGGGCCATCTAGCCATTCGATTATGAACTTGAAGGTATCAAAGCACTGAGAAACATGTTCACACTTTCTCTCCATTTTGCTAATGTCTATCACCGCTAGCTTAAAATTAGCTTTGGATTCCACAAACTTATCCAACACATTCTCATCAAGACCTTGAGTTTTTAACAAGTCACCCATTTTCCTTTTAAAGACTTCCTTCACTTTAGCCAATGGCTCCAGTCTAAACTTATCATGCAAATAGATTTTTGAACCCGCAACTACTTTAAAAAAGTTTAAAAAATGGCAATGTATTCATATATTTCCTATTGCAACTTCAATAACATAGGCCGATATTCAGTTATCTGCTCAATCTTATATTGGGTAACTTTTACATAAAAATCGACAAAATTGGGTTCCTCATCTTGCAAAATGTCAAATTCTATTAACTCTTCCTGAGTCATTTTCCGAACTTGTTTTAGAGTTCTCAAAATCTATTCTAGCTTTGTATGTCAGATTCCTGCTCTGTTTGCTCAGTCTCAGGTTGCTGCTCAGAAGTAGAAGGCATAAATACCACTATACCAAATGTTTCTTGTGGCCTTTCCATTTCGATTGTTTGCTCGCCTTCACCTGGGTATTGGCCAATTGTAGCTCTTGGAGGAGTGATTTGAGAAAAAGGCTTAACTCCTAAGTTGGATGTTATTCCTACAAATCCTTATTTATACATCATGGAAGTTTCATCAAACTTCTCCTTTACAAATTTGAACACATCTTCCGGAGAAGCAGTGTCAATAGAAACTCCACTCTTTGTAGTCTTGGGGGGTTTCCCTTGTGCTTTCTATCTCTTGGTGGCTGGTGATCCTGAAGTAGAAGACTCACCTTTGCCTCGTTTCTTGTCTCTTGGAGTAGGTGACACAAAATTGCATAGCCTTATGTTTAGCCAAGTCATGATACTTTCAATTACATTGGCACTGAATTCCCTGATGGAATTTTCTTGTTTCAGAGATCAGTTGATTGTATCCAACTCCTTCTTGTCAATAGAATCCAATTGATACACATGGTCTAATATGACACCATCATCAGAAAACTCCTGCAGTATGTCATCCCTTAAGCCAAACTCTCTTATCTGAAAAGTAGTAAGCCGGGTATATTGTTTCTTTCTTACGTCAAAATCATCTTTACACTTAGCCCAAAAATCTTCAAGAGAATGCTATGCTTAAAGTTTTTGATTACAGGGTAAAATAGGTTTTGAAGGGACCCCAAAACCCTTTACAACAAGTAGCATCCACAGAACAGGAAGCCAACTGAAAGCCTACCAACAACCAAAAAATAGTTGATTAAGTTCATTGTAGGAAACAACTGATTAAGTTTACCTACAGGGTCAAAATCTTCCCTTGCCTCATATGCTTTCAAATTAAGAGAATTCAACTCTTTTGCTATTGTTTTGGCTGCTACAATTGAAGGACATTCATAGAATCCTAGCTCAAAAGGATATTTCACTCCCGACTTATGCTTACCTAATAGCTTCAAATGTACCTCACTGATATGTCGGGAGAACTCCATCAAAATGATTTAATCGCTACAGTGCCTTGGGAGGAGAAATGGTGCTCTTTTAAATCCTGCAATTCTAATGTATGTAGACTGGGGAATTTGGATGAACCATTGCCCCTAGGTTTTGATAAGATCCATGGCCTTTTCCAACATTCTCCAAGCTGGATCACCTATTAATTGCAAAATGATTTCATATAGGAACGCATCATTAACCCTTTTAAAATGTTTTTCGGCCTCCAGTTCCAACTGGGATAGTAATCTAAATTCTTGTTCTATCCAAGGCCTTCTCCTATGACTCCCACAATAGTTAAACTTGGAAAATTTCCTACCCTGGCAGCTAACCAAATGATGTAGGATGTCATATAAAACTTCTTGGTTTGTAACACAGACATGAGTTGCACATGTAAGTTATCAAAAACAATGGTAGCCCAATCCAACCATGTCTCTCCTTTGATGGTGAAATAGATAAATTGGAACATCCATGTTTCATAAGTCCTTGACTCTTCCCTGCCAAAGGCTTTGCTCAGTAAGGTAATAACATCAAAAACTTCTCCTTGAAAATCTGCTCATGTCAACTTGGAGGGCACCTTGGAAGCAAACTTCTTGGGTTTTGATAACCAATGTTTATTTAAATATCCCTTATTGCCATTGACATCCTAGTTATAATACCTAGTAGCCTCAACAATTGTTAGCAAGTTGGTCTGCCCATGCACTGGCATGTCAAAAACCAATCTAATCATTAGAGCTATGATATCCAACAATAGATTTCCACTTGAGTCAAACACTTCCTCTCTTCTGGGTTGTAATGATGAGCTAGGGTGAAAATAAGCTGTGGGCATTGGACAACCAATGGGAAACTAGCCACATGTCCCAGTCCAGATCATGCAATCTTCTTTGCCCTTGGGGTGACATCCTCCCCAAATGTGTCATGCTTAAATACCTCTAGGTCTACATGACCTAGTTCTGTGTCAGTAATATTCATAAGTTCACTTTTGAACTTTGAATCTTTGGGAACCCCTTGGAACTAGTATTTCATGGTTATAGGTAGTTCCTTCTTCCTTTTCTGTTTATTTTCTCTCTTTGATTGTTGTTTAGATCCTTCTCCTGCCTCTTGCTCAATCTCTTCAATAGACTTGTTAGAATCTGACATGGTTTCCTTGCTTTGGTAGGAGGATGTTTTTCCTTCAGACATTTAATTAACCTGTAAGAGCAAGAGGGATATATAAAACCCAAGAAAATCTAAAAAGACCACTAAATTCTAAGCATTTAGAGTGTTTTTGTGTTTTGGCAGGATTGCGGGACCAAGTTAGAAATTTGAACCATGGTCCAAAAAGAGACTCGGGGCCCGTAGTCCTAATTGGCTTCGGATCGGCGGAAGGAAATCAGTTTTTAGGTCTAAACTACTCAATGGTCCAAAAAGTCAATTCGAGCCCGAAGTCCCGAAATGGTCTTCTTCGTTGGCGGAGCATGAGAGTCATTTTGGTTTTCGCACTTCTTGGACGTTGAGGTCGAGAGACCCTCGAAAGGCTTTATCACTTGTGGAGTGTACGATCAAAATTGAAAGTTGGACTTCGAGAGATTTTGGACCAAACGACCTTTCGGGGATGAAAAGTCTCAGAAAGTCTTCTTGACTTGGTAATTTCAACTTGCGGTGTGCAGGGCCAAAAGTGGATTTTAGACTCGAAGGTCTTAAGGTCAAAGGACCTTTTGGGGCCCAAGGTCCTGAAAGATTCTTTCACTTGTAGTGTTTTTAAATCTTTCCGCGAGAAGAAGAATTAAAAATAGTTTTGGGATCTTTAATGTTATAAGGGGCAAAGGACCAATCGGGACCTGAGATCCCGATTGGACCTTTTAACTTAGTCCATTTTATTCCAGTTGATTCAGAAACACGGATTTAACTTCGTGGCATGGGGTTCTAATAGGAAGCCATTTAAATTCAAACAAGTTCCAAAGAGGTTCCAAAAGTGGTTGGGATTCAAATGTTTGAAGGGTTAAAATAGTTGTCGACACATGTCAATTTATTTGAAAAAAACCCTACTGCTAAACTAAAACCCTAGGCAAGGCAAAAAATGCCTAAATACACTAAACTAGCACACACTTTAAACCTAAACCTAAACTAAACCCAAAACAAGAAAACAACACTAACCAAAAAAAAGGGGAAAACAAAACAAGACAAGGGAAAAAACCCTACCTCAAAGACTCAAAACGGGGAGAAATGAAATGAGGATGCTCCCACCTACTCAGCCACACCAGCAAAATGTCATCCGCCAATCTTCGATTGATAGTGGTGTTTATCCAAACCTTCTATACGTTTTGGGGTTTACTAACAGACGAGAGAGAGAGAGAAAAAGGAAGCAGAATAAGCAGAAAGAAGGCAAAAATGCCTTAAATACTCCTTACAGCACGAAGGGACACCATCATTAATGCGGTAGGTGGTTGGGGCGCGGGAACAAAATTAGATTTTAAATCCTGGCCAAAAGATAGCCAAAAGGCTGTAGGACGCAGGGCGAAAAGAGGATGTTGGAACTAGAGTCCAATGGACCTTGGAAACCCTAAGGTCAAAAATCCAATCAGGGCCTGAGGTCCCAATTGGAATGACAGAGTCTCGGGAGCCAAAATAGGCCCGTGAACCCGAAAGCCTGGAAGTGAAAGAACTTAGAATAAGCAGAAAGAAGGCAAAAATGCCTTAAATACTCCTTACAGCACGAAGGGACACCACCATTAATGCGGTAGGTGGTTGGGGCGCGGGAACAAAATTAGATTTTAAATCTTGGCCAAAAGATAGCCAAAAGGCTGTAGGATGCGGGGCGAAAAGAGGATGTTGGAACTAGAGTCCAATGGACCTTGGAAACCCTGAGATCAAAAGTCCAATCAGGGCCTGAGGTCCCAATTGGAATGACAGAGTCTCAGGAGCCAAAATAGGCCCGTGAACTCGAAAGCCTGGAAGTGAAAGAACTTTCAGCCTCAAACAAAAGGGGCTTGGAAACCAAGTTTTTTAAGCAAAAAAAATTCCCAAGGAGGAAAACTAAATGACACAAGATGATCTAAGGATCACAACAATGATAGACACACAAACAAAAATGACAAAAAGGACAAAAGGGGGTCCTAACCTGACAAAAAGGTGGGGGGAGGTATGTAGGGCATAACAAGTAGGTTTCACTGACTCAGATTGGGCAGGTGATGTTGACTCATGTAAGTCAACCTCTGGGTTTGTTTTCTGCATTGGTTCAACACCAGTTTCTTGGTCTTGCAAGAAGCAAACTGCTATTGCATTATCATCTTGAGGTTGAGTATCGAGGTGCAGTTCTTGCTAGCCAAGAGGTACTATGGCTTTGACAACTTTTGACAGAGTTTGTTCTACCACCAGATCTTCCTACTATTCTTTGGTGTGATAACCAAAGTGTCATTCACATTTCACGCAACCTAATTGAGCATCAGAGGATGAAGCATATCGAGATTCACATGCATTTCATTTGATAGCTTATCTAGGATGGTGTTCTTTCCTTAGAGTATTTGTCTACTTAGGAACATGTTGCTGACATCTTTATTAAAACTTTAGCATTACCTCAATATCTTGAGTTGTGACGTATGCTTGGGGTGAAGGAAGTTGTCCTTTGTATTTAGATCTCTTTTTTGGAGAGGGGTTTTTCCCATAGGGTTTTCTCCTATACTCCATTTGTGAGAGACTTTCATTTTGTACATGAGTACCTCATCATGCCATGTTGCCGGAACTCATTTTTCAGGTGATTTGTTCCCTAAGTATTACTTAAGGGGGGGTGTTAGTGTGAAAAGAGTCTTTATTCATCTAGTTTACTTCTATCTAGTTCCTAGCCTAGTAGACCTATTCACACTAGCCTAAGTTCACTTAGTGGTTTAGTTGTCTCACCTCATAGGCATATGACATATGCTCTCACACTTGTTCCAAGTGTTCTACATGTGTCACACATCATGGAGGGTTAGTCAGTGTTTGACTCTCACCTTATCACTTCCTCCTTGTTCTACATATACAAGGAGTTCATTGTACATTTACATACATTTTATGATAGCCTTAGCTCTTGCTTTGTGTGCACATTCATCTTGTGGAAGTTCTTGTTATTGCATTCATTTCATTGTTGCTCCTATAATATTTGGTACATTATCCTCTACATTCCTTCCATTGGCACTTGTAAATTTCCTGCACACTCAAGATAAAGCATCAAATCAAATAATAGAGATCATAGCTGAAGTAACATATAATAACCGATGGAAAAAGTAATTAAATAATGCATATATACATCCTGCAATTACATCGTATAATAATCAAACTCATACAAACATTTTAAAGCTAGCATAATAAAACTGGTACAAGGTAAGAGTTATCACATATGTGGTCCTTATATAGTGGATCATGATAATTGCTACACTTGATTTTCTACCTATGAGAGTGGATCAAGATCAATGGGACAAGTTTGATAGAAGGGAAAAATATATTATTATGTTGTCTTTCAAATTTATTCTTGATGAATGTTTCAAGTGAAAACATTGCTAAGAGTTAATACATAAAATTGTTGCATTATATCAAACTAAGATGCTTGTAAATAAGTTGTTTCTAAAAGGAAAGTTGTATTCTATAAAGATGCACGAAGGAAACTCCTTACTTGAATGTTTAAATGTTTTCAATATAGTAGTGAGTCAACTAACTTCCTTAGATGTAAACAATAGAAGAGGATCGATGTATCATTTTACTTTATTCTTCACTTGATTTGTGGGATAATCGCATTATGGATATTAGTAGTACAAAATCTAAGTTAAGACTTCAAGAAGCAAGAAGTTGTGTCATCTTTACTAAATGAAGAGCTTAGTAGAAAATCCATGGATGATTCCTCTAAAGATGCTTTATTTGTAAGAGGTTCGTAAAAAGATAGAGGGGGTAAAAAGAAACAATGGGATAAAAAGAAATTCAAGGACAAAAGGGTAGGTCCAATTCCTCTATAAAGTCCAAAGTAATGTGTTGGAGTCATGGAAAAAGGGTCATGTAAAGGAGCGTAAGTGTAAGACAAAATATAAAATTGATGACTCCTCTATAGATAACTCCTTTGATGAAGATGATGTTTTTATAAAACAACTTATTCTAATCACCATTCTAGTGATGACTCATGGTTGATTAATTTGAGTTCTTCCTTTCATATGACTCTGCACAAGGAGTGGTATTTAGAATATGAACAATATAATGGAGGTAATCTTTTGGGTGACTTCTCACAATAGTGTTGGCTGTGAGAATTGTATAGATTCACTCTCTATTCACCTTTTGGGTTGAGATCTTTATTCTTAGGGTACTAGGTTCCTTTTTTAAATCATTATCATTCATTTTAGTCATTTCAGTGTTTTCAATCAGCATCACGTTTTGGTTTTCCTAGAGAACCTAAGAGGTATGGTAGTATCGATAGCTCTCTTTTTCACATGTTTTGTTTTTTGCAAGTACCGGTACAAGTTCTCTTTTGGACCGTTAATGAGAGAAACAAATCAATAGATTGTGTACATTTTGAACTTTGTCAACATTACAAGTTGAAAATGTTTCAGAATTGGATAATCTCTCTGTGTTAGCAGCCAACAAGACCCATCAATTCAGAAGGCCCAAGATAAAATAGAAGGAAGAAATCTTTTTAGAGTCGTAGATGTTTTGGCCAAAAATTCAACATAGCAAGATCTCACAACATATGGATGTTGTCAGTTTGACAACTCTATAGGATTGCACCATTGGCTAGTAAGAATGAGTTGGCATCTGTTATGGGCCTCGGTTCTCCTTTAGAATATCAGGGGAATGAGAAGGGAAATCACAGGTGCTACATGACATCATCGTGCAAGGTTTTAGAATGCTAGAACTGATCTTGCACCATTGGTTCATTGAAGCTGAGTTGGAAGTGGCAGGCCCCTATTGTTATAAAGTGATCACAACAAGACCACAGATAAATGAGAACCGTCGATCATTTTCCAAGATCGACGGTGCGGGAAACATATAAGTGTTGTTGCTTTGACAACCGTATATTGTTGCACTATTGGTCAAGAAAGATGAGTCAACTTTTAACGGGCCACGATTGTAAAGATTAATTGGTATAATCTTTAGCACCACATGACAACTCCATGCTCCTCAAAATAATTGCTAGGTCTGACACTATTTTTCATTGCACTATTGGTTGAAAAAGAGGAAGGTACAACTCACTTGGAATTGCTTGGAATCATTAGATCTTTGAAGATATTCACCATTTGATCTCCTTGAGATATTTTTCACTAGCAATAGATATCTCTAGAAAATGATAACATGCCACACGATGCTTTTAGATTTAATGCATTTTGATTGATGTAACTCTAGTTCGAAGGCATACCTATATTTTCACCGGTATAAATAAAGATAGGAGCTTTTCTCTAAAAAGGGGGGAGAATTTTCTGTAATAGATTTAGATGTTTTGGGCATTTCCTAGAACTGATCAAATATTGAGTAATTTTGTGCCTTTGGCCTCTTATGTAATTTGTTCTCAAATGAAATATGAAAGGAAAACTGTCATTCTATCCCATAGATGTGTTTTACAAAGTATTTTCTCTCATTTTAATTTAAGTAGTTAGCCTCTATTAATCTGTTTGATAGTTGATGGTTTATTATTGATTAATAATCATGCATCAAAGTGCCCTTTATTATAGTAATATGTCATCGTAATTTAGGCAATGATCAAATCTTGTGCAAGATTCATATCGATTAAAGTTTCATCATTCGGTGCATTGCCTTAGAACTATTTTATTTTATAATTTCTATCCCTTTTCTCTTTGTATGCTTAGATGTGAATATTGAATATTTTACGAACATCCAACTTCTAAATCCCAGAGGTTGTCTCACATGTTGTCCCAAGTTTGTGAAGTTTTCCATGTTGGTACATATTTATACCTTAAGTGTAAATTTGAATATCAGTAGTTTTGGCACGTTCGATGTGACTCAAAAATAGATTTTGGTTGCTACACCTTGTGAGAATCATAAATAGTAGGAGAGATCCTGTTTATGAGTGAAAGACTTGTAACCAGACCATTCTTAGTTGCTAATCAAAGTCTTTTAGTTCCTCCTTTGGTTTTCAGTACCAGGAGAAGAATTATAAAACCAAATCTGCCATCACCTTTTCAAATGGCGGCTAAAGTGTCTAGAAATTTGTGAACTAGAATACTAGTAGTCCCTTGATCCCTCTAGTTCCTCCTGCCACTTGGGATCCTATTCCTACAAATACCTTGAAAGGTTTAATCAAGTTCACAGGGGAGGACTTCAAGACTCTTGAAGAACATCTTAGAGATGTTGTAGATATCTGCGTAGTACACTTTAACACATAATAGAACACAACCTTGAGATTGCTTGCTACTTCTTTCAAAGGGAAAGTGCTTGACTGATATTAGTCATTAGCACCAAATTCGATAGACTGTTGGGACCAACTGAGAAATGCCTTTTTTAAAAGGTTCAAAGAAAAGGGAGATTGGTCCTCATTGTTGCAACAACTGATTACAATAAAGAGAGCTTTGCAAGAAGACATCATTGACTTCAATTCATGTTTTCAAAAGACTTGGGAAACACTTTTCACTACAACATGATTGCTAGTTGAGATGGCATTCGTCTTCTATCTCAAGGCTTTTAATTCAGACATTTCTATAACAATTCAATCATTGGGAGGGAAAAGCCTTCCAATAGTATATGGCCTAGTAGTTAGAGTAGGAAATAGCTTGATAGATGCACAAAGACTTCCTCCCCAACCTCCCATGCCTATGTTTCCAAAATTTTCACTCTCAGTGTAAGAAGAGCCATAAAAAAAAAAATCCCTCCTTGCCAAATACACACCAAGTACCTCTTTCCATGTATATCTATCCCTCTGCCCAAGTCCCAATATCTCTAGCACCTCAAACTTCATAAAAAAAATGATGATATGAAGAGTATTTTATGTAGTTTTCCAAACACAATCATCAACTTGAAGAAGCAATAAGCCGCATGTCCTAGAACCTCCTTCAAAATACTCAAGGATTCAGGCCCTAGTATCAGCTGAACAAGTATTAGAGTCTGCAAGGTCCAAGGCAAACTCAACAACAAACATCAAATCAAATTATGTCGATACAATCTCCACTATAATAGGTGCAACATAATCCAGTAAGGGACCTCGTCTTGGGACAAAATGACTTTGTAGACAATGAAAATGCTGTTGGAAACAAGGTGGATAACTGAGAGGGGGGGTGAATCAGTTATCTTAATTATTTAACTTTCTTTTCTTCTTTAACAATTAGTGTAGTATCAAAACATATGAGCATACATGAACATGAAAGAAGAAGAGAAATCAACACACATAACACAAGGATTTTTACGTGGAAAACCCTTAAGGGAAAAACCACAGGGTGACTAACCCAAGATTGTATTCTCTGTTAAAAGAATAGAAGTACAAAATGGCACTTCATAATTAGGGCTCACTGCTTGAGCACACTGCTCACAAGAGGCTCACTGCCTACAAGAGACTCACTGTCTACAAGATATAAAGAAAGTAACCAGGTGTTTGAACTGATAAGAGGCATCCACATATGCTGAGGTTCAATTTCGATTAGGCTCAATAAACTGATCTACTGCACTTCATTCTTCCTCTGCTTTAGTGCTGCTATTCTGTCACATACCGGACTTGTATTATTGCTTCAACACCTATCTCTGCCTTTCTTCGCACATTGTCACACACCACACACCCCTTCATACCAAAATCTATCTGGTATATATATCCGCATCAAGGATCTCAACATCTTTCTAGTCGGCATCCAGAATACTCAAGATTTTCCCAACCTCTGGTCTTTCGGCTGAATCCATGCTTACTAAGTGATGCGTATCAAAAAAATAGTTATAGGAGTCATCAATCATGTCGGCCAACCATGAATGATCCCTCAAGAAACTTGATCACCATCAATTTCTTATCCGGATTAAGGTATGATTCTCTGTCGGTCAGTTCTTCCTCAGTCTACTCTGCCAAACAGGAACCTGACACTTAGGTGCTCATATATTTTCACTCTTTCATCACCGGAGGCTCAATCTCTAGAATGTAGTAGTCATGGTACTCCTCTTGACTTCCCCAAGTTTGCACTTTGCTGAGATGCTTCCTCTGAGAGATCCAGACCTGATTGTCAGACCTTGCTGCATGCTCTGTTCTTGCTTACCGGACCAAAATACTCTTTAATCTGACTTTCGGTATAGACATACCATGTGTTGCGGATGAGTGGGATGGACTTTGTTGCCATCAATGACAACACTCATGAAGCCACACAGTGTCTCTTGCCAACAATCTCCCCCTTTGGCATTGATGGCAACACTTAGTGAAAAATGACTAAGTGTTATAACAAGCTCCCCCTTGGCTGATGCTCTATCTTATGTACACTTTTACTGGAGCTCCCCTTTAGCTGGATTCTACATTTTTCACTACTCCTCACTCCCCCTTTGACATCAATGGCAAAGGGTAGAATCCGCACACCAAAATTTCCAAAAATCAGCCTATATATTACCGGATAAGTATATATATATGTTGTACCTACATATACTTAAGGATATCCACAAAGGTATTCTTCAACTGTACAACTTCTGTCGCCCAACTCTGCTTCATGCTATCCAAAATTGATATGTGGCCACTTAACAAAAATGCAAAGGCTTCTGCCCTCTTTAGGTCTGCTGGATCACTAGTCCGGGCTGTAGTCTGAGCATGAGTTAGGGCTTCATGCATTGCCTCTAACTTAGGGATAATTATCCCTCTTAGTTCACTTAGCCTGCTTATTCTATTCTTCTTCTCCTTTTCAAGCCTCTTTATTTCATTTATAGTGGCAATAGTCTGACAATCTTGATTTATTATGGAAGAGGTGAGAGGATCAAAATTTTGAGATAAACTTGATAGTTTGCTCTCTTGCTCTTTCACCTTCTTGGCAATGTTTGCTGTCATGGTGGACCAAGATAGACAAAATTTGTATAAATCTCCGCCATCTTTAAGAGCATTTCTAGGCTCTTTATTCCAATGTTCAAATTTCTCCTATAATTTGCTATTAGCCCTTGTACTTCAGAGAATCTTTTATTCAAAAACTCTTTCCAGACTTTCTCTTCTACTGATTTCTTCAAAGAATCAAAATGTGTGCTAATAGAATTAACAAGAGATTTCAAGTTACCGGATGAAGAGGCCGAAGGATCCTTCTGAAAGGATGGCATGATCTTCTCCAACACATCGGATGCAACCTCTATCAGCTCACAGTCTTCCATGTGAGACTTTAGAAGCTTTTCTTTTGCTTTGGCTTGAGCAAAAGATGCTATCTTCATTGTCTGGATCAGAGAGAGTCAAAATTGAGTGGTCCTTGGAATAGCTCCGGTTCATCTAATTCCATCATTTCTTTGGTCAGGAAGTCTTTAACTTTTTCTGTAGTGTCTCTTGCCAGAGACAGAGTCTTCTTTCCTTCTGCAGCCTCAGAGCTGTCACCTGGGGTCTTCTTTGTTTGATCTTTTTCTCTTCCCTTTACCTCTTCTTCTTGACTAATTTTCTCTTCTTTTCTTTCTTCTCCTTCAGTTCCGGAGTCATCTGGGGGATCCGGAAGTGAGATGTTTACTTCTTCATGGACTTCCTCTTCCAGAATAGAGGAATCCAAGTCCTTAGTCTTCTCCTCACCTATCTCCTTTGACTCTTCTGCAATTTTCTTAGTAGAATCTTCTTTTGATGCACTTGATCCTTCAACATCCATGGCAGAAGGTTCATCACTTATGTCCTCTATAATAGGAAGATTGAATCTTTTATATGCATTTTGGAGGATGTCTTCAGTCTCTTTTGCCACTTGATCAGTCTCTCCAAGCATAGGCTTGTTCATTCTAGCTTTGCTCCGGAACTCATCCTTGCAATCCTTAAAGATCATGTTCATTTGTTTTGGGGTGATGGAAGGATAGAGCTGAATAGCTATTTGTTCCCGGATCTCCAAATCCTTTCCCTTGGCATTGTTTTTCCTGAGTTCAAGTTCCTTCTCTAGGCTTTTGGGAATTAGAGATATGATTTCAATGATTGCTTTATTATAGATGTTTAGATACCTGACTGTAGCATCTTGCAAGATTTTTTGGTCAGCTTCACTACATTCATCATAGAGTTCTGTTAATGGTTGCAGATTTCCATCCACTGTGACTGCCTTGATAACATTATCAATAGAAGAAGTGGACCTTTCAACAAATTGTTCTACCTCTTCTTCTTTATTTGCATCGGCAGAGGATCCACCTAAAGTTTTCTTCTTCTTCTTCATTTTCTTCTCCTCATCTGTCTCTATCTCTTCATCATCCTTGTGGCTTGTGTATGACCTTGTGGCCTTTGTCTTTGTTCTCTTTTCCCCTTTACCGGATGTCTTTGCTTCCAGTTTTGAGGCTTTTGAGCTCTTAGAGGTGGCAGGTGCAGAGTTTTTTGAGGATCTAGTCCGAGAGGGGGCTTGCACCAGATCACTTTCTTTTTCTACTTCTTGTCTCTCTTTCTCTGCTCTTTCTATTTTCTCTCTGTTAGCATCAACTGCCTCCTTTGATATCCCATATCTCTTTGCAACTTCTTCTACTTCCCTTCTAACCTTTCTTTTGATCTCAGGCTGTCTTAGTTCAACATGAATTTTTACACTCAACTCTTGGAAGGTGCCAAACCTTTCTGCCTTAGGGTCCTTAGGCTAACTTAGTAGGTGTTGGACATGCAGTTCCAGAATTTTCTCATCCAGCTCATAGCCCATTGGCATAATCTAGACTATTCTGGGCTCTATTGCCTCCATTAGACATTGATCAGTGTCCACCATAAAACACACTGTATCTTTGTATTTTTCAACTAATGTTTGAGGAATTCTTTCTCTGGCCTGCATCATACCTTGGAAATTCTTAAAATATCCCCAGAGAGCTGTGCTTTGAGCCTTGGCATCACCAAGCCCATACATATAATCTCTGATTTGTATGGCAACTGGTCTGTCATTTTACCATTTCCAACCACTGGATCCGGGTAGCTCATTCATGTAGTAAAAGAATAGACATACTATCAAGCCACCATACTCAAAATAATTCTTCTTATCCTTCTTTATTTTCTACAAATTCTCTAACAGTTGGTTCAAAAGAAGCTCACAAAGATCATAATCAACATTTTCCCTTAGCATTTGATAAGTAGTGTATATTGCTGTTTCGGATACAGAATTCTCCCTGTTGAGTGATATATTTTGTAGCCAATAATCATAGAGGCAAATTTGATGTCCGGATCTATAATATCTTCTATTGTCATTACCCTTTTGTCAAACTTTGATCTGGTAGCCTCACTGTTTGATTCTTGACCGAATTGAGAGCAGGCAACCCACTAGATGAGTGCAAACTAGTTACTGCCCTAATTGCATCCTTTGTTATTTTGAAGGGCTTCAACAACCATATGAAGTTATCACAAATTCTACTGAGAACATACCGGACCCATTCATCTTCTGTAAAACAGGGGAAATGGATGCAATGTCCAAAATGCTTATCCCGGATAGCCTTGTATTGAGGTTTAATTTCAAATGTTTCATCTATTAGTTCCTTGTGATAGATATCCATCAGCTTAGATTCCCCAAATTCCTCAATGTTGGCATGAATGTATACCCTAACATCTTCTACATGTAGAGCCCCATGCGGAATGCTAGAGAATGCGCCTAGGGGATCAACTTCTAGGGATTTGTAAGGATGTTTCTTGAACTTAGGGTGCGGCCTATTAGTGATCTTAACCACATTTGGAGTAGCCATCATTCAAAAGATTCAGAGAGAGATATTCAAGAGCGGAAATACCTTTTTACGCTTCTAGGGTTCCTGATAAGGGCCGAAAAAATTGCTGGTTGAATCAAATTCTGCTGTTGATCCTTGAGAGGGTTGAAGCAATCTTGTTGCAGAGCTCTTTCTTTCTTCTTCTCGAATGCAAATGTGCAAATGATGAACAAAAGAACCCTTTTATTTCTGTGTAAACCCTAATTCTATATTGCAATAAATGCACAACTTAAGTCATTCTAGTTGCCTTGTTCTCCTTGTTCTGAGAGAGATCCTTCCAAATCACTGAGATGCACTTAGAATGATAACTTACAATGTATCTCCCATCCTTGAATCATCCCATTTATCCGCAGATCAAGATATTTCAATTTAGAATCATACCGGGTCCAATTGTGAGGGTCCTGCTTTTACCGGAAGGCTGTCAAGCCGAATCAATCTTGGATGATTAACCTCTTCAAAACTCCTTGCAGATCTTTCATATTTTTATCAAGGGTTATTTAGATATTTCTCCGAGAATCCTTTAATTTGCTACACTCCATGTGCCAATTTAGGCACCAATTGACTGGCTGGGGGAATTTATTTTCTTTTGTGACTCCCCCTGAGCCAGAGCTCATCTATTTAGTTTCTAGAAGGAATATCAGCACCAGATTCTGGTGCGGATCCATCCCCAACATTTTTTGTACTTCTCTTCACCCAAATCTTGTTCATCTCCCTTTGAACTTCATCCGCATTCACTTTTCCTTTTCCTTTGTCTTGATTTTGATTATGATGCACGGACCCTTTTTATCCTGATTCTTACCTCTGCAGAATTTGGCAATATTACCGGATCTATTGCAATTGTAGCAAACAACATTTCTTTGCAAATTTGACTGATATCCTCTTGATCTGCATTGATTAGCCATATGTCCCATTCTATTGCATGCAAAGCATCTACCATTGAATGAATTGCTTATTTGCATATTTCTACATTCATGAGATTTGTGACCATACCTTTTGCAGTTAAAACACTGTCCAGAGAAGGATGAATTAGTCTGATTCATTCTTCTTCTGCACTAATTTGTTTTGTGACCAAAGTTATTGCAATTGTGACAGTATCCATTGAAGGATGGATATCTTTGAGCATTTGCTTGCCTTACCGGAGGTCTTCTAAGCCTGTTCCTTGGATTTCTTGATCCAGAGTTCTTCTGACCGGATCTGAAGCTTTCACCTTTCTCATACCCCAAGCTTTGCTTGTCATCTACCCTTTTTTGGCTTTCAAGAACTTCAAGTTGAGCAGAGCTTATCTTGAATTTCTCTTTGTATTCATTTGTTGTTTGAAGATCCCTTTTGAGAGTGTCTATCTGATTCTCAAGTTGTTCTTCATTATCTCTTACTTCTTCAAGATCATATTCCAGATGCTTGATTATTCTATCCATTTTGTGGCAATCTTCTGACTTCTCCTTGAGAGATTGTTTTAGATTGTCTTCAATTTTTCTCTTCTCTTCAATTTCTTGGGTGAATTTTATAACCCCTGATTCCATTTCATGTCTTACCATAATAACCTCTTTTGATAGCTTCTCACATAACTTGTTCTTCTCATTCAAATCTTCATTAGTTTCATTGGCTTCACTTTGACTTGCTAATTGTTGAAGTAGTTCCTTTCTCTTTTTCACAGAGATACTCAGTTTCTCTTTTAATTCATTTATGAAATCATCAGCTTGTTTGAGTCTTTCCCTCAAGTTATTGACTTCAGAGTGAGATTGCTCAAGATCATCTAGGGCAGACTGAAGTTGTTCCCTCATACCATACATATCCATTGAGATTCCCAGATCTTCCTCAAGCTGTTAGGCTCTGTTTGGAGGAACTTAGCTCTGATACCAATTGTTGGAAACAAGGTGGATAACTGAGAGGGGGGGTTGAATCAGTTATCTTAATTATTTAACTTTCTTTTCTTCTTTAACAATTAGTGTAGTATCAAAACATATGAGCATACATGAACATGAAAGCAGAAGAGAAATCAACACACATAACACAAGGATTTTTACGTGGAAAACCCTGTTAAGGGAAAAACCACGGGGTGACTAACCCAAGATTGTATTTTCTGTTAAAAGAATAGAAGTACAAAATGGCACTTGCCAATTAGGGCTCACTGCCTGAGCACATTGCTCACAAGAGGCTCACTGTCTATAAGATATAAAGAAAGTAACCAAGTGTTTGACCTGATTAGAGGCATCCACATATGCTGAGGTTCAGTTCTGATTAGGCTCAATAAACTGATCTATTGCACTTCATTCTTCCTCTGCTTTAGTGCTGCTGTTCTGCCACATACCAGACTTGTATTATTGCTTCCACACCTATCTCTGCTTTTCTTCGCACATTGTCACACACCACACACCCCTTCATACCGAAATCTATCTGGTATATATATCCGCATCAAGGATCTCAACATCTTTCTAGTCGGCATCCAAAATACTCAAGATTTTCCCAAACTCTAGTCTTTCGGCTGAATCCATGCTTACTAAGTGATGCGTATCAAAAAGATAGTTATAGGAGTCATCAATCATGTTGGCCAACCATGAATGATCCCTCAAGAAACTTGATCACCATTAATTTCTTATCTGGATTAAGGTCTGATGCTCTGCTGGTCAGTTCTTCCTCAGTCTACTCTGCCAAATAGGAACCCAACACTTAGGTGCTCATATCTTTTCACTCTTTCATCATCGGAGGCTCAATCTCTAGAATGTAGCAATCATGGCACTCCTCTTGACTTCCCCAAGTCCGCACTTTGCTGAGATGCTTCCTTTGAGAGATCCAGACCTGACTGTCGGACCTTGCTGCATGCTCTGTTCTTGCTTACCGGACCAAAATACTCTTTAATCTGACTTCCGGTATAGACATACCATGTGCTGCAGATGAGTGGGATGGACTTTGTTGCCATCAATGACAACACTCATGAAGCCACACAGTGTCTCTTGCCAACAAATGCATGGTGCTTTCCCTACAATGATGCTCATACACCTAAAGCATTTCTGAGAGGGAATCTATAGCAAAGAATAGTGAGAAAAAGGCAACAAGGCATACAAAGTAGAGTTTAAGCAAGAGAAGCTCCCTATCAATCCTTGAGGGTACAAAATATTGTCTTGGTTGCCCAAATGCAAGGAATATCCCCTCAGAAAGAAGAAGAAATCACCTCCAAACAAGCATTGTTCTCTTGGTTAGAGGAAGAAGAAGCAATTTTTGCAAATGATCCCTCCTCTTCGAAGGTTCCGCAAGTGCAATCTAATTACTTCACAAGATCAAAAAGGAGAACGGCAAGAAATCTTGATACAAAATTACTCCTACAATCAATGATCCAAAAAGTGCCAATCGTTTAAAACTTCAATCTAGTATGCAAAGGTGAGATAATGGAGTTTTCCTAGCACAAGCTGTCGAAGTGCCTAATCTAGCCGAAAGACCAAAATATCAAGGAAATCCTAGATGTACTACAAAAGCTCAAATTCTAGGACCACTTAATGTGGTGGAACAATTGAAGAAAACAACAAACAACATTTCGTTATGGGATGTGTTGTCTATTCCTTAGAAAAATATGTTGCTATAGGAAGCTTTGAAGAAGTAGGAAGATCCAGTCAAGATGATTGATTTGGCCATTAACATTGGAGGAAAAACAATTGAACCATAAAAAATTGTGTAGATTGAACAACCTACTACTCTTCACAATGTTGGCATAGAGGTGAGTAAGAATAAGCATATGCCCTTTCACTTGATATTAATAATTGGTAAAAAGTTATTACACAACTCCATGATCAACTCTAGTGCAAGCACCGCAGTCATGCCTAAGAAAATAGTAGATTCCTTGGGTTTAATATGAACACATGGAAAGGGCAGTCATGCATTTGGATGAAAAAGAGTTTAGACATTTGGGATCGTAAAAGACCTTCCTCTCACTTTGTACGCATGCCCAAATATTACTATGCTTCAAGAAGTGGTGACAATTGACATCTCACTAGTTTTTGTGTTATGTTTATCCAAGGATTTTACTGTCAAAATCAGAAGATATCTTTCTCTTGATTGGTCTTATCTTATTCTCAAGACTAAGTATGGATTCAAATTGAAGATATTGTTAGAGCCACTTCGTAAATAACATGTTACTCATGAGGTAATGATAAACTTTGAACCTGCTCATACTATGATCACTAAAGAAGATAGGCATAATATATATCTCCTCGATGATGAAGCTTCCTCAACTGACAAGATCGAACAAGATTAGGCATTTCTTCTAGAGACCATTCAGCCAGATCCCTATGAGAATTTTGATTCCACTGGTTTGGGAACTTGTGTGATATATGATGAAGAGAAAGCTATTCTTTAAGTAAATGACCTTCTGAAGAAGGTAAGTGACATCACTGGTAGTGGTTCTCAATTGTGGAAGTTATATTTTGATGGTGCAAGATGCACAAATGGTTCAGAAACAGGCATATGCCTCCTCTCACCAGAAGGGAAGAAAGTTATAAAAGCTTTTTGCTTCAAATTCAGTTGTGCTAATAATGAGGTTGAATATGAATCTTTAGTACATGGGCTCATCTTGGCTCAAAAGTTGAAAATAAAACAATGAAAAATATTTAGGGATTTAAAATTAGTCTTTAAATAGGTTATAGGAACAATTGTGGCTAAGAATGTAAAAATAAGGTCATATCGCCACTGAGTATGAGACCTTTTAGAGGGGTTTGAAGCTCTAAATATTCAAGTGATTTCAAATTCCTAGAATACGAAAGTAAATTGGGTGGCTCAAATTGAATCCCAATTTGATCTAGCAAATGATCTTCTATTGAACAAAGCTTGTGTTAAATTGATCATAAAGCCTACAATTCATGATAATAAATGGTGCAGGAGCACCTACCTGACAGCTGGTCTTGATAAGGCAGTTAGTAGTTTTAGGTCTTGTTTGTGTTTCCAAGAAGGTCTGATAAGACCAAATGCATGTAATAAGGTCACGCTGATCATGATAAGATCATGCTGACCAGGCTTTTACTATTTTTAGTTAAGTTTGTTAAACAGCTGTCATGCTGTAGGGTCCGGTTGGATCTCCCAGCCGCCTGGAGAGTTCCCAGCCGCTTGGAGTCGGGTCAGTAGTACTCGTAGGGAAATCTATTTAAGCATGAGGATCGGATGGTATTGCATATTATTCAACCAGACTTTGCGAGAGTGAGGCAGAGCGAGAGAAACTGATCATTGTATTGCATCTTTTGAAATCAAATAAAGTGATCCTGTTTGTGTTCTTTCTCTGGTTGGATTCCATTGTTAAATCGATTTGCTGGTTTGGTGGCTGTATGGATTTGCTGATCCATTCCACCGGTTGATCCGTCTGATCGGTGGAATGGCGATGTACAGTAGGTTAGGTTGTAGTCTGTTTGTTTGCATGCAGGTGTGCAGGATCGCCGTCGAGAGATGTTGAAGACCCTAGCATGGGTATGTGCTAGGTCGAGTTGATAAGGTTGAGTGTCGAAGATCACCCTGAGAGTGGATCGGGTCATCCCTGGAGGATCGGCGAAGTGAAATTTCGCTAAGTGAAGAAGTTCGCCAAAACGGCATCATCAGGATATCTTGGTGAATATCCTGCAGTCAGTTCGGATATCGTCATTCGGATAAGTGGAGGAGAGCATGATGCTTTCGAGTGCATGAAGTCCAAGTGCGTCGGGGTGATCATCATCAGGAGGAGCCGAGGAGGAGCGTATCGGCATCAGGATCATCTCTCGGGAGAGCCCATCATCCGCATATCGCTAACAGATGCGGGAGTAAAAGTTTGTTTTTGACTAAGTGTTGAAGAGGTCATCAGGATATTGGGTGACGTCATCGTCATCATGATATGACGTCATCGTCATCAGGATATTGAGATATCCCCCCTACGCGAGTTCATCCTGCTGTCGTTAAGTGCTTAGGTATCGGCAGAAGTCCGTGGCAGGAAGTTGTGTTAACATCATCAGGAGGTTTCGAGAGAACCGGATAAACCATATCATGATGCTGTTGCTTGTGTCGTCGGCTAGCGGAGCATCGAAGGGAAGGTGCTGAAGTGGTCGTCATCAGGATATTTGGCGCAACCGGATATTTGATATCCTGCTGACGAAGGTGGTGTCGCATATCATGATGATGCCGCTAGTGTTTGACGCCCGATGAACAGTGCAACAGGAGGATGTTTGCGCCCGTTGAGTATCATGATGATGATGATAGACGACAGGCGGAGGAGGTGAACAGTAGTCGGCAAGAGGATAATTGTGATTGTCCGAAATATGATGATGATGCGGACAGTGTAAAGCGGAATATGATGATGATGGCGAAGATGATGATGATGAGGATGGGCTGCAGACATCCATGCTATATGCGAAGGTTATAGTGTGGATGCCTCTGCATCATAGTGGTATCAGAGCTCAACAAAAGGTCTGGGCTGTTGTGTGTTGATTCTGTCACCGAAAGGGCAGAGGTAGAGTTGAATTGTGTGTTGTGTGTTGATTGAGAGGTTGACAAAATGCCTCCTAAAGGTAGTGGTACTGCAAGGGAATTGCAGGAACTGAAGGAGAAACATGCTAGAGAGATGAGGAAGATGAAGGAGCTTGCTGAAGCACTTCAAGCCAGGCTGACAGCCCTTGAAAAGAACAAAAAGAGGGAAGTGGAAGACAGTGAGTCTGAAGAAGATGAAGATACTGTTGAAGAGTATGAAGAGGTAGCTGAAGATCTGGATGCTGAAGACCAGAAATTTGTAAAACTGTTAAAGGCAGTGCAGAATGATAAACCTAAGGTAAAGGTTGATGTTACCAAGTATACTGGAAGCTTGAATGAAGATGAGTTGTTGGATTGGATTGCTGCACTTGATAATCACTTTGAATGTGAAGATGTTGCTGAGGATCAGAAGGTAAAGATTGCAAAGACCAAGTTAGGAGGTCATGCTTTGGTATGGTGGGATTATGTACAATCTGAGAGAAGGAAACAAGGGAAGTCAAAGATCACTTCATGGGATAAGATGGTAGCCAGGATAAAAGGGAAATTCTTGCCAAGGGATTATGAAATCCAGATGTTTAAGAAGCTGCAATTTTTAAAGCAGAAGGAAAGAGATGTGAAGGCATATACTGAGGAGTTTTATAAATTGAGTATGCGATCTGGTCATCATGAGAATGAGGTAGAAAAGGTGGCTAGGTACTTGGCTGGTTTGAGGTTTAACATACAGGATGAGTTAGTTTTAGCTAACCCTAAGAATGTGGAAGATTGTTATCAAATGGCAATCAGGATTGAAGAAAAGATGAATAGAGGACATGATAAGTCCATGAGAGGAAGAGGAAACCATAGGGGAAGGGGAGCAGCCCCTACACAAAAGCAAACCAATGAGGGTCAAGAAGACACTGGTAAAGGACAGGGACAGTCTGATTTCAGAGGTGGATGGAAAGGTAATAGAGGAAGATTTGGAGGTGGTAGAGGTTCTACTACATTTTCAGGAAAATGTTACACCTGTGGTGAGTTTGGTCATCCATCTTTCAAATGTCTAGAAAACAAAGGTTCATCATCCATAAATGATAGAACTAATGACAAGAGAGTACAATTGGTACAAGAAGAGAAAGTAGAAGAAAGTGCACAGAGTTCAAACAGAGATCCTGATAATTATGGATATCCAGAGAGTGGAGAATCACTGATGCTAAGGAGACTTAGTTTGCAGGCATCAAAGGGTCTGATGCAAAGAAGAGCTCTTTTCAAGACCACATGCAAGAGCAAAGGTAAAGTATGTAAGGTTGTCATTGATACTGGTTCAACAGACAACATGGTATCTCAGGAGATGGTGGATAAACTGCATTTGGAAAGGATTCCACATCCACACCCTTACAAGGCATCTTGGGTGAGTGATAGTCAATCACTTTTTGTCTCTGAACAGGCATATGTGGATTTTCAGATTGGAGCATATCATGATAGAATTTTGTGTGACATATTGCCTATGGAATGTTGTCACCTACTGTTGGGTAGACCATGGCAATTTGATAGGAGGGTACTGTATGATGGGTATGCTAATACCTACACCATCCAGAAAGATGGAAAGACTATTAAGTTGATGCCATTGCAGGCAAATGCTGCAGTACAGAAGGTAGCCCAAATCATTTTAATGGGAAAGAAGGAGTATGTGCAGATGCCTAGAGGAGCAGGCATGAAGGCAGATAAGGATACTGCAGGGAAAGAAGTTGTCCAGAACAACAAGCTGAAGAAAGTTTCAGTTGTGACTGACAGAGGTCAGCAGCAGGTGCAGAAACAGGTTTGCACACAGCAATCAGTTGAAAGGAATGACAAGGATGTTGTCATAGTTGGGACTATTGTTTGCCCTATAAGAGTTGAAAGAAAGATAGGCTTGAACATTTCAGAAGTTCAAGAGGCAGTTCAGACAGAGGTTCTGGTCAGACAACCTGACAAACATAGGGTATGTGAGAGAAAGGCCTACATCAACAGGCATGAGGATTTACTTGCCAGAAAGCAAGTTACAGTTCAGAAGACTTGGAGCAGCCAAGAGCCAGCAGCGGACAAAGCTGGAACAGGGTAGGACATTGCACAGGCAAAGTGTCAAGGTGGAGGACTTCCACATACTACACTCATGGGACATGAGTTCTTTTCTGTTGGGGAGTATGGTGCAGGAGCACCTACCTGACAGCTGGTCTTGATAAGGCAGTTAGTAGTTTTAGGTCTTGTTTGTGTTTCCAAGAAGGTCTGATAAGACCAAATGCATGTAATAAGGTCACGCTGATCATGATAAGATCATGCTGACCAGGCTTTTACTATTTTTAGTTAAGTTTGTTAAACAACTGTCATGCTGTAGGGTCCGGTTGGATCTCCCAGCCGCCTGGAGAGTTCCCAGCCGCTTGGAGTCGGGTCAGTAGTACTCGTAGGGAAATCTATTTAAGCATGAGGATCGGATGGTATTGCATATTATTCAACCAGACTTTGCGAGAGTGAGGCAGAGCGAGAGAAACTGATCATTGTATTGCATCTTTTGAAATCAAATAAAGTGATCCTGTTTGTGTTCTTTCTCTGGTTGGATTCCATTGTTAAATCGATTTGCTGGTTTGGTGGCTGTATGGATTTGCTGATCCATTCCACCGGTTGATCCGTCTGATCGGTGGAATGGCGATGTACAGTAGGTTAGGTTGTAGTCTGTTTGTTTGCATGCAGGTGTGCAGGATCGCCGTCGAGAGATGTTGAAGACCCTAGCATGGGTATGTGCTAGGTCGAGTTGATAAGGTTGAGTGTCGAAGATCACCCTGAGAGTGGATCGGGTCATCCCTGGAGGATCGGCGAAGTGAAATTTCGCTAAGTGAAGAAGTTCGCCAAAACGGCATCATCAGGATATCTTGGTGAATATCCTGCAGTCAGTTCGGATATCGTCATCCGGATAAGTGGAGGAGAGCATGATGCTTTCGAGTGCATGAAGTCCAAGTGCGTCGGGGTGATCATCATCAGGAGGAGCCGAGGAGGAGCGTATCGACATCAGGATCATCTCTCGGGAGAGCCCATCATCCGCATATCGCTAACAGATGCGGGAGTAAAAGTTCGTTTTTGACTAAGTGTTGAAGAGGTCATCAGGATATTGGGTGACGTCATCGTCATCAGGATATGATGTCATCGTCATCAGGATATTGAGATATCCCCCCTACG
This sequence comes from Cunninghamia lanceolata, assembly GCA_027924645.1. NCBI lineage: Eukaryota > Viridiplantae > Streptophyta > Pinopsida > Cupressales > Cupressaceae > Cunninghamia > Cunninghamia lanceolata. The sequence continues at coordinate 3,969,608 of BSBN01000918.1, read as the reverse complement.
CGAGTTCATCCTACTGTCGTTAAGTGCTTAGGTATCGGCAGAAGTCCGTGGCAGGAAGTTGTGTTAACATCATCAGGAGGTTTCGAGAGAACCGGATAAACCATATCATGATGCTGTTGCTTGTGTCGTCGGCTAGCGGAGCATCGAAGGGAAGGTGCTGAAGTGGTCGTCATCAGGATATTTGGCGCAACCGGATATTTGATATCCTGCTGACGAAGGTGGTGTCGCATATCATGATGATGCCGCTAGTGTTTGACGCCCGATGAACAGTGCAACAGGAGGATGTTTGCGCCCGTTGAGTATCATGATGATGATGATAGACGACAGGCGGAGGAGGTGAACAGTAGTCGGCAGGAGGATAATTGTGATTGTCCGAAATATGATGATGATGCGGACAGTGTAAAGCGGAATATGATGATGATGGCGAAGATGATGATGATGAGGATGGGCTGCAGACATCCATGCTATATGCGAAGGTTATAGTGTGGATGCCTCTGCATCAATAAAGATCATTGGCAAGTATTTGAGAGTGACACTCATATAGCTTTGTTTCTACAACTATATGGGGAATTCACTAAGCAACTTCAACCTAAGATTGAGGAAGCATATGCAGAATAGATAATGCAATTAAAATCTAATAAGCTCCTAAAAGGGTTGATCACCCTAGAAAGTCTATTCAGTCCTGAAAATGCGAAAGGAGATAAGAGGAAGTTCACTACAAACAAAGTTGAATATGTGGAGATTGAATTGAACCCTAGTAAGAAGGTGAAGGTAGGAAATGTTTCCACTCAAGAGGAAATAAATAAATTAATCTATCTTTGTACCAAATACAATCAGGGCATGGCTTGAAATTATGAGGACCTAAAGGGATACAACATGAATGTGATCCAACAAACTATTGAACTGTCACTTGATTCAAAGCTTATTTGGAAAAAAATAGAGGCTATTCAATCCAAAGATCGAACCTCTGATGAAACAAGAGCTCAACAAATTGATTGATTCCAAGATCATTTTCCCCATTAAACATTCAACATGGGTGTCAAATTTAGTGCCGTTAAGCAAACAGAAAGGCGAAATATGAATTTGTGTTGATTTTAGGGGCCTGAATAGAGCTTCCCTCAAATATCACTACTTGCTCCCTTTGATGGAGTAGATACTTCAAAAAGTGGCTATATTAGAAAGATCTTCCTTGCTAGATGGGTTTTTTTGGGTATAATTGGATTTGGCTTAAGGAAGAAGACCAACATAAGACAACATTCACCACTAAGTGGGGAACATTCACCTACATGAAGATGCCCTTTGGTCTGTCAAATGAAGGAGCGGTGTTTTAGCACGCTATGGACATAGCGTTCAATGAACTAATAAACAAGATAATCTTGATCTACTTGGATGATCTTACAATGTTCTCCAAGGCAAAGGAAGATTGTTTCAAGCATTTGGAGAAGGTTTTTAGAGGTGTCAGGAATGTGGAATTTCTCTAAATTTGAAAAAAGTGCATTTTTGGAGTCCCTTAGGGTAAACTCCTTGGACACATTATATCAAAAGAAAGAATTTCCATAGACTCTGATAGAGTTTAGGCTATCTTGGGATTATCTGTACTAATCAATAAGAAGGTAGTTCAATCTTTCCTCGGAAAGGTTAATTTGTAGGGAGGTTTATCTCAGATTTTGTTGGATTGGTTAGGCCTATCTCTCTCATGTTGAAGAAGGATAAGGAGTTTAAGTGGACTCTTGAAGGAATAGAGGCTTTTGAAAAAAATAAAACAAATGCTTGCAACTTGATGAATGTATCGAGCTTTGTACAATCCCCAAATACCTACAAGTCAAATCTAAGTCCCTCAGGATTGAACCCGAGCTTCGTCAAAATGATCTAATGTGCAGGATTGGTATACAACTTGAGAGATTGATTTCGAAGATTGTAGACTCCTAAAAGTAGCTTTGCCCTAATCTCTGATATCTAAATGTGCATAAGGACAACAATATTGAAAAATACCTTTACAAAAGTTGTCAGACCACTAGAGTCAAGTTCTCCTAGGTCAACTCCCTAGATGGATTGGATTTATGGCCTTGGGCAAATATTCGAAGACAACATTCTTAAGTATGTAAATGGCCTATATGTAGATTTCAATGCAATTGGTTCTTTTTTAAACTCCAAATTGAAATGTTCCTAGAATGATTTCTTCTTATAGTCACTTATGAATTACTTGCACATTGAATGTTTTTAAAATACCAAGACATAATAATGTCACACTAATGTGTACCAAGTTGAATTCCGATAACTAGTAGGAGAGGGCCCAGGAATCTAGAATTTGAATTTGAAATTTTGGGGTGAATCTCGAGCCCCTCAAGATTAAATCCAAGTGCCATGGGATTGGCATGAAACAAGAAAATGTTGATCTTAAGGCGGAGATTGAATGTATGGATACATTTGTAAGCATGAATGCAATAAATAACTAATAATAGTGAAATTCCAAGAATATGTATAACTAGAGATAAGATAAAATCAAATCTATGTGGATAGGTGTGAATAGACGTAAAATAAAACTCATAAAATTCAAGGAATGGGCCAAACTTAACATAGATATAGACCACATGTCAATGTCTAGTAATATTAAGTTATTTCAAAAATAAGGACAAAACTAAATAGGAATTGGCATGGCTATGCAAATTTCACCATTACAAATATTCATAATAACAAAGCTATGTAAAAGTTGTTGACCCCATAGAGTTAAATAGAAATTGGCATGGCTATGCAAATTTCACCATTACAAATATTCATAATAACAAAGCTAGGTAAAAGTTGTTGACCCCATAGAGTTTGCACTTAAATTTTCAATCCCATTAATAAATCGAACTACACTCTCTTATATAATAAGAGTTTCTGTTTTGAAAGTGAGATGTAAACAAGTTGAAGCGAGGATTCCTCCGTGTTGAGTAGGCCGGCCTCAATACGTATAACACTAATCACCATTACCACTTGTTACAAATGGTAAATGGAAATGATAATTTCTAGCTTTTGGCGATCATCGTGTTCCAAAGAGGAAGCAGCTACCCAAATCAGTTGATAAAGATGGCATTAAAACCAAAATCACCTTCTAGCCCTTTTCCTTGGCTTGCTAACTAGAAGTTCGGATTCTTCTGCTTCTTGCTGTTGGTGGTGGTGTTTTTGTTGAGCATGTTTTGGTGGCCTTCCGACTCCCCTCTTTAGAGGAGGATGTGCTTGAATAGTAGCATTGGCTGTTAGTGATTGCTTGTGAGGCATATTCAACTCTTGATCTTTCTTCTTGTCTTGTCTCACACTGCTACTAATGTTCTTGGTCTCCATAATTGGGCTACAACTCTTAGTAGTATCAATACTCTTCTTTGGTCTAATAGCACCTTCGGAGATCTTGTTCGATGCAACAAACTCACCCAAATCATGGATGCTGCTGCTACCGCCCTGTCTAGAGTCAGGATTGAAAGCTTTTTTTGTGTTGTTTTTAATGGCACGGTCAGGATTGTGTGTATCCATGACATTATTGTTCAATCCAACTGCTAACTGTTGTGATTTACTCTGCTGGTTGGCATTGTCTGTGATTGAATTAGAACTAGCCAACATGACATCTGGAGCTTTCTGTTGTAATCGTGAGTCAGGAATGTGGGTAAGAGGTGCCTGTGCAGGAATTTTTGAGCCCTCCTCCACGTTTCCTTTTGCACTATTGATTTCATTGACCTCTATGTCCTTTTTCTCAACTTGTTTACCACTTTCAGACTGTTGCATTTGTATGGCGGCAAGAGCAGGTGGTGATGATTGTTGTGCACTTTTAGGACGGTCCACATGGCTTTCACCAGATGCATTTCTCTTTCTGCAAACAATGATGGGTTTCATCTCCGGACCCTTTCTGGGCTCCCTCTTTCTGGTGGATGGGCCTTCTTGTTTCAACAGAGCCTCCGTTTGGAAAATATTTACCATTTCCTTGGTGGCTAATTCACGAAGCACATATGCGGCTACAAACTCTTGAGAGCACTTTGGGTAATACACAAGTGCATTGTTAAACACTAGAAGCACATCTCTGAAGAATTCCAGACTGCCAGAGTAGGAGCCTTCCTCTAGCTTTGACCTCACCATACCTAAGTCCATATGCCTTCGAATCATGCTTCGGTAATAGACATTGCCCTGCAAAAACATAAATTAATTGTGTGATTGATATGAATTAATTGTGTGATTGATGCTCGTCAGCAGATCAATTCATACTAGAAAAACAAATTACAAAGTCTGTTACCAGCATGAAAAGCCTGAAAGCACTAGACAGCAGCTGTTGTTGAGGTTATTAGGGAAAAGTTTGAGGCATAGGCCCAAGTCCAGTTGATGAAATTTGGGTTTGGAAAAAGTAGGCATAGTGATCAAACCTGGGATTGTAGCCTATGTTTGAAGATGGAGCCAAACTTGTGGGCACTGATAGCCCTCAAACACTCAAGGAGAGGGAGCAGTTTGCCAGGTACTTTGGCCTCTCTTCGGCTTCTCTGGCTCACGCTGGACATGTCATCGGTTCCTTCGCCTTGGCTTTCGCCTGAACATTTTTGCTGCTGCTGCTGCTGCTGATTCCACTGACACCCACCAACAGAATCCTTGTCCCGCCTTTCAACATCTTCATCTTCATCTTCGTCTTCGTCTTCATCTTCATCTTCATGGCTGCTGCCATCTCCATCTCCATCCCCATCTTCCTCTCTTCTTCTTCTGGTAGAGTATTCTGCAGAGCTCAACACATCGCTCGCATCACAAGGTGGGTTTAGTGGCCCCTCTCTCCTGTTCCCACCGTTTTCACAGATTTCTTTACCGGCTTCCTCCTCTAGTTGGTCATCCCCAATTTCTCTGGATTCAGCGCTGCCCTCTTGGGATCCATCACCTGATGGCCTCACCAGTGTTTGGGATTGCACATCTGTAGATTCTAGTAAGTCCTGTTTCGTCCTGTGGGGTTGGTCCTTGGCTGTTGTATCAGAGCTTCCGTAATAGGAATCCAAAGGAGAGGCAGGGGCACAACCTCCAACCCCAGACTTGAGAGGAATGCATGTGGGTGTGGGTGTGGGGAGAGAAGCTTCAATGCAAGGGAGCTCTGTTTGGGGTAGATCTTGTTTCCCCTGCAACCCTGACTGCAGATCTGCCTTGCCCAAACACAGATCTTCTTCTGGTTTAGCCCAGTTCTGCTCCTGTTCAGCCTTGAGCCTTTTCAGCTTCGATTCCAGAGAGCTGCAACACAAGCAAAAGTCAAGAGGCAACCCAATCTCACTACCAGTAAGAAACTAAGCGGTGGTCACATGGAGACCTACACAATGGAATCATCATAGCGTTGAAGCTCTCTCTTGAGGTGAGCAACCCTCAGCTTCCTTAGCTCCTCCAGCCATGGCATGCCATTGCTGTTGCTGCAAATTGCAATCCCAAATCAAATCTCAAGAAACCCACCACAGGAAGAGAAGACAAGAAAAAGCCCAAAAGGAAACCCACCCACCTGCAAGTTTTATTGAATCTGCCTTGGAGGACATGATACTTGACCTTACAATCCTACACAGAAACAAGACCTTGCAAGTGGTGAGTGATAATTGGATGAAAGAAATGTGAGCATGGTGCGTAGCATAATATCCTCACCTGTGAAGAGAAAGCAAAGGGGGACAACTTCCTGGACTGAAGCTCCATTGCAACAGAATCCCAATTGTTGGTTCCATGTCTTTTCACTGCACTTGCCAGAAGCAGTTCTTCCCAAGTCCCCCACTTCTTGTTATTATCCCTCTCCATCTTGCTGTTCCTTCTCTCTCGGATCGAACTGTTTGTTTAATCTACGTCCTTGTATTTGTCATCCTCATCGTCATCCTCATCGTCATCAAGATTCATCAATCATAACTAAGTTACCTAATGTAGAGGAGGTCGGTACAACAAGTCGATTGCTCTAATAATATCAGAGAAAAACTTAGGTATCTCTGGCTGAATCTCCAACACAATGCAAAGAAACAAAAACTTATAGTGTTTATGTTCATTTTCCTTTTCAAAAATCATTTTTTTTTATTTATTGTCTTCCTACCTTAACCAAACCTGACTGTGACGCTTATACACAGAGTAAAATACACAGACTCAAGTTTAAACTCTTGTTTACATTTTTTTTTGGTTTACTGCAGTTAGCTACCATTTCCTTCCTCTTCGTTCGGCTTTTGATTCTGTCAAGGTCCACAGCACTTTTAATTTCACGTCAACCATCAATGTGACGGTTAAGACTAGACAGTTCCTTGTGAGGTGTAGGCTTGACAAGGAAGCACCCGTTCCCGGCCAAAAGAAATGACTAGGTTTTCCTATGTTGTAATGCGAATATGGTATAGAGATACATGATTACCATTATGTGAATACTTATATCCATAATCCATTTTTATATGTAAAGATAACCTTTCCTAAAATATTATATAAGTAGGCTTTTCCAAATTATTATATAAGTACTCTATCCCTTTCAATTTATTGTATTTTCCCATGTGTAGTTTGTTTGAGATTGCTCCTCCTACTATATACAATCTTACAAGCATAGTCTCAAACTCTTTTTAATTAAAAAATAATAATAAATTAAATAAAATGAGTAATATTTGCATTATATTACATATGACATACATAATATTTAATTAAATTTGAAGTATTTCTATCACATCAAATCTTCATTTAAGCCCTTTCTATGCTTTAATTTTCATGTTCAAACTAGCAAGATACATAAACCTTATGTGATCACTTTAAATTCTTCTAAGTTCTCTCCTGAAAGTTGATAGGATGTTGTAAAAATCATTTCAAAGACTATCATCATCAAACAAAACACTTAGACTCCTTTGGATGGGAAATATTGCTCACAACAATGGGTGTGGTAGGTGTAGGAACATCACCATCAAAGAGACGAAACTGTCAACTTTTACTCAAAAGGTAACATTTAAATAGAAGTTAACCATCAAGCACTTAAAAATTGATTAGATAACATGCATGATGGAGAGGATAGATCCAATGGTGAGTGCATATCGCTTAAACCTAAAGTGCTTGTGGCTTGTTTAGCCACTATTGGTGGATTAACCACTAGCGAATGGAAAATTCTTAGTTGTGAAGAAGCTTTGTGATTGTGGGATTTGGATGGCAACCAAGGTTTTAATGACCATGACATTGAATAAGTCTCTCAAGGATATGCAAGAGCTCGACATGGGCATTTATATAATCTTCCATTGAAGCATGATAGCAAGACTAAGTCCATGTATCTTATATGAAGGGTTGAATCTATTGTAGCTTGTTTGTCTTGTCCTTTTAACCCTAAATACTCTATCTACTTATGTAACCTAGTAGGAGTATGATCTTCATTTTCTTTATGTAGGACTATCGTCCTTCTCTTTGCATACCCTTTATACACCATCCATATCCTAAGTGCCCTGTTCTTGGCAAAGAATCAAGGGTTTTAAACTTTAAATGCTTGAATAACCATGTATACCCTTTTAATTGATATGGGGCTCGATTTTGACATCAGTTACATCAAGGACTTGTTTTGATCAAAATGAATACATGCAAAGCTCAAATATTCACTAGTGGTCTAGATATTCTATTAAATATTGAAGAATGACCAATTTGGTTGTAAGGTTGACAAAATAAAGAACCTTATCAATGCCATCTAGCCCTTGTGAGCGATGTACCAAGTGAGTATTCACCACACTTCTCATGTTTTCAAGGATAATGAATACACTTCTTGATTTAGAAGGTTCTTCTAATAAGTTAAATTACTAATCTATCTCCACCCTCACCCTAAAATATGATTCACTCATGCAAGATGATGCTCTAAGCCTCAACCTACCTTGAAGATCTATAGAACAACTTATCCAAACAATGTAAACCTAATAAATAGTGCATTCAATAACTTGTCCTAAGGAAAAAAAATAAAAAAATATCAACTAAGAACAAGATAAAGTGTGTAAATCATGATTCTTTGACTCTACCAAGAAGTATACACAAACTCGAGGAAAATCCAAAATACCTAATTTGGCTCGGTATGGAATCCATGTGTAAAGATAAGGCAATGATTGTCAAAATGTAAAGGGGAAACTGTTGGCAAGAGACACTATATGGATTCATGGTTGTTGTCATTGATGGCAACAAAGGTCATCCCACATATCCGCAAGTCATGGTGTGTCTCTACCAGAAGTCAGAATGAAGATTGTTGTGGTCCGGTGAACAAGAACAGAGCATGTGGCAAGGTCCGACAGATTGGTCCGGATCTTTCAGAGGAAGTATCTTGGTGCAGTGCGGATTTGGGGAAGTCAAGAGGACTACCTTGAGTGGTATATTCCAAGGATTTAGCCTCCGGTGATGGACAAGGAAAAAGATATGAATAGTTGAGTACCGGATTCCTGAGTGACAGTGAGAACAGAGGAAGAACTGACTGACAGAACATTAGACTGTTTTCTGGATGTGTTACTGTTGATGGTAAAGGTTGTGAAGGCATGAATCATGTTTGGCCGACATGATTAATGATATCTACAAGTATATGCTTGATCCGCATTACTTGATGTGCAAGGATTCAGCCGATAGAACAGAGTTTGTGAGAAAATAGACTGTTCCGGATGCCGACTAGAAAGGTGATGAAATTACTTGTGCGAATATATATGCACGATGGATTTAGTTGTGATAGTTGTTGTAGCGATGATAATATATGTGAATAAGTGCAGAGCAGAGCAGGAGTAGGAAAGATCCGGTATGTGAAAGGAAAGCAGAATAAAGAGAAGAGGAAAGATGAAGTGCAGCAGATCAGTGTACTGAGCCTAACCGGAACTGAACTCCAGCATATGTGGATGCTTCCAATCAGTTCAAGTATTGTATAACATTCTTTTGTAGACAGTGTGTCTCCTTGTAGGCAGTGTGCCTCTTTGTGAGCAGTATGCTTGGGCAGTGAGCCCTAATTGGCAAGTGCCATTTTTGTAATTCCTTATTCTTCTAACAGAGAATAATCTTTGGGTTAATCACCCCGTGGTTTTCTCCCTTAACAGGGTTTCCACGTCAAAAATACTGTGTCATGTGTTTCTCATTTCATGGTAATGTTTGTTTGTTTGATTCAATGCTGCATTGATTAATAAGAAAGTTCAAAAGAAGAAATAATTAGGATAACTGATTCACCCCCCCCTCTCAGTTATCAACAGAAACAACATTTTGCCCCTCAATGTGACTCAAAAAATGTGTCAATGTAAGCTCATGGTGAAAGTATAATAATCAAATAAGCAAAGCCTTGAATGATCTAATAAAATCATGGAGTAAGCAATAATGTGTATCATGTCAATAAATAAGCATGAAAGCATATATGTGAATAAGATATGATTGATGAAGCATATGTGAAATTAAATTTATCTATGAATAAACAATCATACTTTGTGAATGATAATGCAATAAATGTGCATGACACATAACATAAATGACAAAAACAATGATAAATCAACACATGTGATCTAAAAATATGTTAATGTGTATAGATAAGTTTCATAGATAAATGTGTAATAATGTCCCTAGATTAGCATGAAGGTATAAATAAGTGATATGTAAGGATGTGATCATCAAAGCTTTATATGGGCATAATAGTGCAATGAAGGTCACAAATGATGCAAGGAAGGCATGATGCCCTCCAATGTAAAGATATAGCAATAAACACATAAGATGTAAAGAAGAGAGGCACGATGCCCCTAAGTGTACTAGTAAAAAGGCATGCTTAGCACAATGCCCTCAAATGGGATAGAGAGGGGAGTGCCTAGCAAAATGCTCCCAATATAAATGCAACAGGAACACATAAGGCATGAGGGGAAGGCACTATGCCTCCCAAGTGCACAAGGATGTGGTAATGAAAGTAAAATCGTTAAGGGGGAAGACATGGTGCCCCTTGATGTAAAGAGATGGCAAAGTAAGCTTAATGTGTCATGGGGGAAGTCAAATTGCTTCCCTAAAGTGAGTGTGACTCTAGAAGTGGAATATGACAATGTAGGATCAAGAAGTATGGATATAAAAGCATGATATAATAAAAGATGTGCAACAAGTAACTTTAGGGAGTAAGATGTATCAATATATAGGCTCAATATATAAAGCTCTAGGAAGAAAGATATATCAATGTAAGACTAAAGTATAGGCCCTAATCAATATATCATGATGTATTAAAGTAGGAACAATATGTAAGCTCCAACAAGTGAGCTATTGCAATAAGAAACCAATGAGTAGAATTTATGAAGCATGATGTAACAATGTAGAATCAATGGGGTCATGAGCATAGGTGTAACATGGAACAAAGGCAATTGTAGGCATGGAGAGCGTAGGAAATGGAGCGCAGGCGGGAAAAGGGTTTTTGAAAAATGGCAATGGTAGAAGTGCAGGAAAGGTGAAAGAAGGTGCAGGAAAGGTGGTGGGTGTGTCGTCAGTTTCTGGCGGTCTTGCTAATGGTAGCCAGACTGTTGATGGCAGAGATGCAGTGGGAGAAGGTTTTGAGGAGGGCCCAACTGACGATGGAACTTCTGGTGCTTTTGAGGTGTGTTCATCTTCCTTGGAAGCAGAGATTAGACCTCTCGACCTTGGGGGTACATCGGGGGTGGTGTCCCCTAAGGTGGCTAAAGTGGTCGAGGTTGAGTCGGCCAAACCCTCTACGGATTTCATTAACCCGTGGAAATCACTTTTTGGGTCCTGCCTAAAGGGAAAAGCTCGACTGCACCATTGGTTTGTTCCTCTAAACTAGGATCAGGTGAGTTCTCTTTATTGGTACCTGATAGTGTTGTGGCTCGCGGTATCTCCCGTATGGATTTATCATTGGTGGGCAAGTTTTTGGGTCCCAGACCTAATATTGAAATTGTGAGATCTTGGGCTCGCCGGAAATGGGCCCTGAAAGGGCAAGTAGACATTGCTGCTTTATAGAAGGGGTTCTTCTCCTTTACCTTCTCATGTGAGGAAGATCTACTTAGCACCATGGATGGGGGTCCTGGGTTATTGGGAACTCTACTCTGGCTTTAAGAAGATGGGAACCTGGCTTTGATGTTGCGAAAACTTCCTTCAATGTTGCCTCGGTCTGGGTCAGATTCCTAGGATTGCCTATGGAGTTCTGGGATGAAGAAGTTTTTAAGGGCTTGGCTAGCGCTTTTGGTAGTCTGCTTATGGTAGACCCAGTCACAGTGTCGAGAAAGAGGTTAGTATTTTCTAGGATTTGTGTTATGGTGAATCAATCTACTAGCCTACCTTCCTCCATCAAGATCAAATCTAAACTTGGTGTGTGGGAGTAGGTTATTGAGTTTGAATCTATTCCCTTTGTGTGTTTTCTTTGCAAAAAGACGTGCCACTAGGCAAAAAATTGTCCATCAAAGAAAGTGAGGCCTAACCAAAAGGTTTGGAAGGAAAATAAAGAGAATGATTAGGGGAAAGCCCAAAGCCAAAAGGAGGATGCTCCAGTCCTAGACGAAACTATGGTTTTCTCATCCCAAGCGACGATGGCGATTATCCTGTATGAACCCAGGAGTGAGGAATCACTTGATCTAGTGATAGGATCACTAGGTTGTGCCCTGGTTATGAGCAATAATGATGACTCCTAGGCTCCCAAGGGCAAGGGGGATTTCCCCTATTCCCTTAGGCATCTTTTGGAGTTAGCCGAGGATAATTCTATGGAGGAAATGCCCTTCGAGGGGGTCAAGAGAAGAAAGAAGAAAAAACTTGTTACACCCCCCCCCCCCCCCACACACAATGGAGTAATGACTAGAAGCTCAACCAAGGTTGATTTTGGATCGGAGAAAAGAAGGCTAAGGAGACCTTCAGCCAGTGCTATTAGAGAAAGAGACAGTAAGAAGGAGATTGCTGGAGGGATGCAAAAAACCCTCATGGATCTGTGCTCTAAGAGCACAAACCCTCTCTTATCATGAAGATCCTATCGTGGAACATCATGGGGTTAAATAATAGTCACAAACATGACCTCCTATCTAACTTGATCTGGGACCTTAAGCCAGATATTCTACTTATCCAAGAAACCAAGATGCAGATGGATAAACTTAATTTAATTAAGAACATATTCTTTGCTAAGTGTGGCCTACAAGGAAGTAACTCTGAGGGTGCCTCTAGGGGGTGGCCACTCTATGGAACCCTAAAGCGATCACTGGTTATCCTATTCTGGTGGAGTCTAATCAGGTGGTGACTAAGTTTGTTCATAAGAGAGATGATTCCTCCTAGACTATTGCTAATATTTATGCCCCTAATAACAAGATAGCAAGGAAGAAACTATGGCAAATACTAGGATCTTTCAGAAGGCCCAGGATTCAAAATGGCTTGTCATGGGAGATTTCAACTCAGCTCTTAGAGATGATGAGAAAAGGGATGGCTCTCAAGCACCCCTAGATTCTAGAATGGATCTAATGGATTTTGTGAATGATGAAGCTTTGTTAGATCTGGATCTAAAGGGAGCTAAGTTTACCTGGTCTAACCGAAGAATAGGAGATAATCTCATCCAAGTCAGGCTGGACAGGGCCCTCATTTCAATGGACTGGTTTGATTCTTATTCCTGTTCCCTATCTTCTCTCACTAGATTAGGGTCTGACCACTTCCTGATTGTTCTCATGGCAGACAAAAGGGGTGAGAGGAAAAGGTTTCCCTTCATATTTGAAAGGATGTGGTTGCGTCACCCAGATTTGAAAGAGAAGATCAGAGAGTGGTGGAACATAGAGGTGGAAGGTACTGCCATGTATAGGCTGGCGAAAAAGTTGCATAATGTCAAGATCAATGTGCAAAAATGGAATAGATCTTCCTTTGGATAGATCTTTAAGGAAAATGAGACCATTAAAGGAGAGTTGAATAGGATCGAAGGGGAAATCCAAAAGGACGGTATGACTCAAAATACTAGGGAAGAAGAGATTAACCTCCTCAATGCCCTCCACGAGATCGTTTCTAAGGAGGAAGATTTTTGGAAACAAAGATCTAGAGCTATCTGGCTTAAGAGTGGGGATCATAACTCTAAATTCTTTCATATGACTACTTTGAAGAATAGAGCGGCCAATAGAATCAAAGAAATTTCTTCGAAAGGTAGGATAATCTCGGAGGAAGCTTAAATTCAAAAGGAAGCGACGCTTTTTTTCTCTACTTTACTCAATAAGGAAGGGCCTCTTGATCAAAATATGGAAAACACTCTGCTATAGGTTATACCCAAAGCGACGAATGACAATGATAATAAGATGATGACTAAAATCCCTTTAGAGGAAGAAATTAGAGGTGTAGTCTTCTCTTTTGAAGGTAATAAGGCTTCTGGTCCAGACGGCTTTCCCCACTTCTTTTTCCAAACCTTCTGGGAGATTGTGGCCAAAGACACCTGCAATGCCACAAAAGAATTTTTTGGGAGCAAAAGATTGCTTAAATAATTAAATTCTACTTTTCTTGTCCTCATCTTGAAGAAGAATGGTGCTAACACCTTTGCTGATTTTCGACCCATCAGTTTGTGTAACTTGATCTTTAAGATCTTCTCGAAGGTGGTGGATTGCAGGATTCAAGTTCTTCTCCCTAGCATTGTGTCAGTGCAGTAGATTGGTTTTGTTCCTGGCAGACAAATCCTTGACTCCATTATTTTGGTTTAGGAGAATATTCACTCTTTGGGTATGAATAAAAAAGAGGGTTTCCTTCTTAAGATTGATCTCATGAAAGCTTACGACAGAGTTGATTGGAACTTTCTTATCAGTGTCTTGAGGAAGTTTGGTTTCAATGAGAAAACCCTCGAGCTTTTTCGGCAACTTGTCCTTTCCCCCACGTTTTCATCCTCATTAATGGTTCTCTGTCGGGTTTCTTTGTGAGTTCTAGAGGATTGAGGCAAGGGGATCTGATCTTGCCTTTCCTGTTTATTATCATGGTGGAACTCCTAGGCAGAAATATTTAGAAAGAGGTTCAAGAAGGGTGGTTCAAAGGGTTACACCCCTCCTCGCTGGGACCATCCTATTCTCATCAACAATTTGTGGATGACACTATCATTATGGGAGAGGCCTCTATTAGAGAAGCTCACAAGGTGAAGAGTATTCTGCAAAATTATGAAGAGGCTTCTAGTTAGAAGATTAGCCTTCCCAAAAGCTCAATCTTCTTTTTTAATTCCTCGGAGCCCAGGCAACTTAAGATAGCACGTATTTTGCAGTGCAAAGTTGAGTCCTTACCAACCATCTATCTTGGTATGCCTCTATATGAGAAAAGGATTCCTGATTCCTTATGGCTTGGAGTGGTTGATAAATTCTAGTCCAAACTCGTAGGATGGAAGGGAGTGATCCTTAGTCAGGCAGGCAAGATTCAATTGATTAAAGCTACCCTTCAAAATCTGCATGTTTATTCCATGTCCATGTTCAAAATTCCAGCTAAGATTAGAGATAGAATTGAACAAATCTAAAAAAGATTCCTCTGGTCAGGAACTGAGGAGAAGAAGAGAATCCCGCTAGTCGCTTGGGACTCGGTTTGCAAGCCTAAAAATTTGGGAGGTCTTGGTCTGAGAAAGTTAAAAGACTTCAATTCTGCCCTCTTGGCGGCCAATGCTTGGCACCTGATGAATGAGAAGAAAGAATGGATAGAAATTGTGAAGAATAAATACTTGAGAGGTTTCAATAACTTCAGGGAAGTGTTGGATTGTATTGATCTCCCGGAGGAATTTGAGATCTGGAGAAATATATCTCAGGCCAGAGAAATTATTAAGAAAGGGTCTATATGGAAGATTGGGGATGATAGAAAGGTTGACTTTTGGAAGGACCTATGGTTTGGAAACACCCCATTCAGTCAGAGGAGTGGGTGAGTCCTTTTGAAGAAGTTTGCACTACCACCGTTGGTTCGAAGGTTGTGGATTACATCATTGAAGGCAGATGGAAGAACTTTCTGATGACCAATAGGCAGATGGAGGAGTTTTAGACCAGGTTAAATATTTTTCATATCCCTCTTGGTCTGAAAGATTAACTCATTTGACAGGCCACCTCATCTAGGCAGTACTCTGTTGCTTCAGCTTTCAAAGATCTGATTCCTAAGCTAGATAACCCCCTATTGGGCCAGCGTGTGGGATGACAAACTTATTCCTAAAGTTAATATATTCTTTTGGTTGCTGGCTCAAGATAGGGTGCTTACCTTAGATAACCTGTGTAAAAGGGGGTTCTCGCTGGCTAACAAATGTCCCTTATGCCTTGAGAATTCTGAAGACTCCTTCCTTTTGCTCCTCTCCTACCCTTACTCTCTGGAGGTCTGGAATAAGGTTCTTTCTCCGTCGAACTTGAGCTGGACCTTCCCAAATTCCTCCAAGGAGTTGGTTACTCAGTGGTCCTGCCCTATTTTCAATCCATCCCTTAGATTTCTTTGGTCCCTGACGATCCCTCACATTGCTTGGAGCCTCTGGAAGGAGAGGAATAATAGAGTTTTCAGGGATAGTAGCTTGGCTTCTGAAAACTTGTTTTTCAAGGTGGTCAGGAGTATCAAGGAAAAGTTTAAAGTCAGGATTGAAGAGAAATTATCTCATGGAAACAAGTTAGAGGTGTCTCAGGTGGAGATTGATATCTCTAAAAACTGGGACATCATTGAAGATATTTCTATACCTTTTAAAAGAATGAAACAACCCAGAGGGGAAGTGGTGTGGAAGCTGCCTCCAAAAGGGTGGATCAAAATTAACTTTGATGGGGCAGTGAAAGGGAACCCTGGAGCTGCTGATAGTGGGGAAGTGATGAGAGATGATCTTGGTAGGTTCTTAGCGCTAGTGGCACTCCCTCTGGGTACCTAGACAAACCACTTTGCCGAAGCTACGACTGCCTATCACACTGTTGCTCTTGCTCAAGCTAAGGGGTACAAAAAATTTTAGGTGGAGGGGGATTCTAATAACATTATAAACTGCCTTAAGAACTCCAAAACCTAGTTGATCTATAGTGACCCTTATTGAAGATGCGATTATGATTTTAGGAACCTTTGAAGAAACTTATATATCTCACATCTATCGCAAAGGAAACAAGGTGGCAGATATATTTGCCAACCTTGGGGTTACTAGCCAATCAAAGACTATATGGGATGATGTGGAAAAAATCTTGAGCAAGGCTAAGGAGATTATTATCAATGATGGAAAGAATGGTACGAAGCTCGAGTAGAAATGAAGAGATCATCATGATCTCAAAGGGTCCGAAGGGCTATTCTCTCCAGAAAGATCAATTCACATGGATTATGGGTAGGATGAACGGCAAGAACTTCCAGCACAAGCTTCAATTCATTCTTGTTATTATTTTTCTCTGTGGAGGCTGTGACTATAGTGGTCTGTGATTCATCATGGGTGGTGAGAGGAATAGAGTTGAACCTTAATCTTGTGAGGGGACCCATCAGAAATAGAAGGTTTGGAAAATCTTGGAGGCTGGGGGGTTAACTCCCTACATGGAGAAATAACATGGAGCTGACCCTAACGTTACTGGAATGTTTGTGAAAAGCTATAAGAACAAGAAGGTCTCTGCATATGGCTAGGAGTTAGTCAGCACGGAAGACCTCATAGCTTTGGTCTTAGGGTTATCTACCAGAGGGAAGAAATTATTTTGTGAACAGAAATATAGTGAGGAAGCCCTCAATATTTTTTTAAGGGCAATGAACGTGACAAGCTAGTGAAGATGCAATTGGGAGGGTATAACTGCCTCTCTATCAAACCCATATGGGCCAAGGTGGCTGAAGTGATCATGAGGTATATAACGTTGGACATGAGGTACATTGCAGTCTACAGCTACCACTTCAATCTACTCAACCATTTTCGCCATGGCATGTATGTCTCCATCTCGTTTTACTTGCTCTCCTCTCTAGAGTATGTCATTAAAGAAAATAGTAGAAACCCTAAGCTACCAATTTTGCATGAAAGTCTCATTCTATTGGTCATGGAATATATGAAAACCAACAATCCTATAAAAGGGCTTAAGGAAAAACACAGTGGCAAGAAAATGGGTGTATGGTGTCTAGTGAGGAGGAAACCCATACAGATGATGAGGATATTGGATAATGGAAGAAGAAGAGGAGGAAAGTGAAGCAGAGTCTACTAAAAAGAGAAGGACTGAAAAGAGGGAAGTCAATATTTCTTGGACTGATGGGTCGAATACTGGAGACAACTCTGATACCTTTATCAAGGAGGTTAAAGGCAAGAGGGCTATGCCTATGACAAGGAAAATTTCCACTCCTGCGAAGAGGGGTAAGAAGGTTCTGGAGAAAGAGATTGATGATGTGGGGGTTGATCTTGACATTGTTTTTGATTAATGTGGTCAAACAGGTTTTGAAGGGGCCCCGAAACGCTTTACAAAAGGAAGCAAACAAAAACTGTAAGCCAGCCAACAGCCAACTGAACGCTACTAGAACTACATAAGCATAGAAAACATAGCAAAAAAGAGAACAGACCAAGCTAAACTAATTCATCTTCTTCAGGGTCTCTACTGTCTCTATTTCTTTTTCATAAAAATTCTCATGCATCTTGGCAAAGTCAGTCAATTCCTTCTTTTTAGCTTCAAACTGTTTCTTCTTACTCCCCCTTGTGTGGGTAGAGGGTCCACTTGAGTCCTCCGTAACCACCTATTTACCAGTGCCTTTAGTAAACTCTTCCTTATCCTGTATACCCGAGCCTTCGACATTGAAGATATCCTCAGCTCTAAACTCTTTAAACTGCTCTTTCTTCAATTCTTTCAACTTCTCGATCAACATCTTCATCCCATTGAGACTATTTTGAATAGTTTGTTTACTGATGTGCATCATTTTCCCAAGATTGCTATTCACCTCCATGAGTTTCTCCTCTAGATATTGAACTCTGGTACTGAATTCTTCCCTCATCCTGCCTAGCTCCCGATCCATCTCCTCCATTTTTGGGATTGCTTCCTAGTTTTTGAAGATCAAAGTGTCCTGCTTAGCAGTGATGTTATTACCTCTCCCCAATCTTTCCTGCATCAACTATAATTTAATATTGATCCTATTGATCTCAAGGAAAAACCATTTTGTCATCTTATGATGGGAGTTAACAACATTCTTCACCAAATCAAACACTTCCTCAATCTGGTCTCTGTGCCTGGCCTGGGCAATTATATTGTCAAAATCAGGAGGGAGGTTGGTCGAAGGATCATGGATCTCAGAAAAATTTAGGCCAACTCTAGGTTCAGGATTTGCATTGTTTTGCCCTGGGTTTCCAACCCACTTTCAGCTGCCTTCTCACTCAACTTTTCCCGTTTCCCCTGTTTCAAGCTGGTCCCCTGTTTCTGGAAGATGTTAACATTGCCAGGAGTAGCCCACTCTTCATCACTATCTTTCTCCAAGATTTTCTTACCCTTCTTTGTAGGAGTGGATTTTCCTTTTCAATGGCATAGCCCTCTTGCCAGAAACCTCTTTAATGGATGTATCAGAGTCATCTCCAGTGTTGGACTCGTAAGACTAAGAAATGTTAACTTCCCATTTCTAAGTTCTCCTCTTCTTTGTAGACTCCGCTTCACTTTCATCCTCTTCTTCTAGATTCCACTCTTCGTCATCCATTTGGGAATCATCATCACTCATACTCGACTCCACACACCCCTTCTTTTTACCACTATGTTTTTCTTTGGGCCCTTTTTTAGGAGTATTAATTTTCATATGTTTAGTTATCAGTAGAATGAGACTTTCATGCAAAATAGGCAGCTTAGGGTTTCTACTATTTTCTTTAATGCCATACTCCAGAGAGGAAAGCAAGTAGAAGGGGATATAAACAAACATATCGTGGCGGAAATGATTAAGTAGATTGAAATGGTAGTTGCAAATAGCAATGTACCTCCCATCCAACACTATATATCTCATGATCACTTCGACCACCTCAGCCCATATGGGTTTGATTGAGAGGTGGTTATACCCTTCTGATTGCATCTTCACCAGCTTTTCCCTTTCACTGCCTTTAAAGAAGTTGTTAAGGGCTTCTTCGCTGTACTTCCGCACACGGAAGAATTTCTTCCCTCTGGTCAAAAGCCCAGAAACATAGGCTATAAGGTCTTCTATGATGGTTGACTCCCAGCCATACGCAGAGACCCTTTTATTTCTATAGCTCTTCACAAACAATGCTGTAGCATTAGGGTCCGCTCCATGAAGTTTCTCCATACAAGGAGTTAACCCCCCTTCCTCCAAAATCTTCCAAACCTTCTGTTTCTGATGGGTCCCCTCACAGGACGACGGTTCAATTCTATTCCTATCTCCTCCCATACTAAAACCTAGACCTCTGTAAAACCCACAATCAATGCAGAGCAGAACGAAAATAAGAATGCAATGAAGTCTAAGCTGGAGAGTCTTGCCATTATTCCTACCCATAATCCGTGTGAGTAGACCTTTCTAGAATGTAGTAGCCTTTGGACCCTTCGAGATCATGATGGTCTCCTTATTAAATTTTGATCTTCGTACCATTCTTTCCATCATTAAAAATGTATTCCTTTGCCTCAGGATTTTTGAAATTAACATCACCCAGAAATAGGGGAATCATGATGTTACGACTGAGAAGGGAGTGGAAAGTGGGTTGGAAACTCTGAGTAAAACTTTGCATATTCTTGACCCTAAAGTTGACCTCTGATTTCCTGAGATTCCTAACCCATCTAGCAGCCTCCCTGAGGATTTTGATGACATGCTGGCCCAAGCCAAAAATAGAGACTAGGTGGAGGAAGTTTTTGAGTTGGTGAAAAATGCTGTTAATTCACAACATAAGATGACTAAATGGTTCTTTCTTGAGATCAACAGAATCAACATCAAGTTACAACTAATGTAGGAAAGCTTGGGGAGAGGAAACAACACAGCTGCCGAACATGATACTTTGATTTTCAAAAATTGGGAAGCTATTCCGAAAATGGAGGAGATTGAACGTGAATTGGGAAGGATGAGGGAAGAGTTTAATACTATAATCTAGTATTTGGAGGAGAAACTCATGGAGGTTAATAATAATTTGGAGAATATTATGGACATCAGCAAGCTAACTATATATAATAGATTAAATGGGATGAAGATGCTAACTGATAAGCTCAAAGAGCTGAAAAAAGAGCAATTCAAAGATTTCAGAGCTGAGGATATTCTGAATGTGGAAGAACTTGGCATACATGACAAGAGGAAGGCACTAAAGGTACTGGTAAATAGGTGAAGAAGAAACAGTTTGAGGAAGAAAAGAAGGAATTGATAGACTTTGCCAAGATGCATAAGACTTTCTATGAACAAGAAATTGAGGCAACAAAGACCCCTAAGAAAATGAATTAGTTCGGTCTGTTCTCTTTTTTGTTATGTTATTTTATGCTTATGTTGTTTTGGTAGCTTTCAGTTGGCGGATGGTTGGTTTATTGTTTTAGTTTGCTTCCTTTTGTAAAGGGTTTCGGGGTCCCCTTCGAAACCTGTTTGACCATATTAATAAAAAACATGGAACAAAGGCAATGCGAACATAGACAAAGGAAAGAGCTAAAACAAGTTGACAACCCAAGTGGACAATGAAAACAAAGGAAAAAGGGGAAGTGAGGAATAAAGAGGATGTAAATAGAAAAAGGAAAATGGAAGACTAAACATGACTCCCCAAGTAGGGAAGATAAGCATGAAACCAAAGGTAGAAGGTGAAATGAATGTGAAAAATAAACAAGTGTAAATGGAAAGGTTAAATGCAAGGACACATAAGGTAAATGGAAGAATAGGAAAAGGGGATAACAAGATACATGGAATTATAAAAAAGGTCCAAATAGAAATGAACAAAGCATAAGGAAGAAGTGAGATGAACAACACAACACATTTTCAAAGTCATTTGTGTCATCCACATGCTAAAGTTTCTAATGCCTCTACTATAGACTAGTTTTGGTCTACTTTCCATGTAATTGTGGTATATAAAATCATTTGGGTAAAAAACTTGTGTAGGTTGAAAAACAACAAGTTTTAAATAGCAAGGATGCAGTCAAGCGTATCTACCTAAGACCCAATAAACACAAAAAATAACAAAGCATTTTATAGGGAGAATACCCAGTTGCTCTACATATAGTTATCAAGTCAAATCATATGAATGTGTATTCAAAATTTTCAAAGAGTTTATGAATAAATTATGATTTAAGATAATGTTTATGAATACAAAGAGACTAGTTAGCATAGATAGATAATGACAATATTATAATTATAAATTTATCATTTAAATTCTTTCCTTATAGGAAAAGTAATGGTCAATGTTGATTTTATCAACCAATCGGTTCATAGTTTGTTGAGTGTTCTTGATTTACTAATAATTGGCCTTGTTACATGATATGAGGAAAATATTATAAAGGATTAATTAGAATTTCTTAGTTGAAAATTCAAATCCTCTATTTTTTTCCTTGAGAATTTTTTTGATAAAGTTAAAATCATGGTTTTTGGAAGGGCCCCATAACCTTTAACAAAGTCTCAACAAAAATAATAGTAACATTTAATAGGAACATATTAAAGACCAGGCCATAAAACCATCATAATCCTAACAACAACTAAAAACAACCAACAAAAAACTAGAACAATGTCAACCGATAATCAGAAAAAGGGCTAAGAGGAGGCCCTTGACCTATTGGACAACTAAAATGTTGAGACTTTCTACAACCTCCTATTCTTCTTGCAAGTCTTGCACTTTGAGTGCGAGGGACTGCTCATTATCTTCATTTTTGTCTTCTTGATTCCTCTAACCTCTACTCCTTTTGCTTGGATCATCTTGCAATTTTGTGCCTTTTCTCTCTTTTTTTGTGTTTCTAGTGTCCTCCCTAGTTCTAACTATATCCTAATGGATTTTCAATCATGTTTCCTCTTGGTTATCCTTGACCACTTACAACTCATGTTCAAGCTTTCCCACCTTGATCTCTAAGTCAACTACACTCTCTTTGAGCTTCACATTGTCCACAAGGAGATCCTCCAAAGACTTCTCTTTTGCTCCTTTAATAAATCAAGTTGTAGGTTCTTTAGTTCTTTACTCATCCTTTTTTTCTTGATAATGTTCCCTTTCATGATGCTTAGCTAAGAGTCTAGAACTTCTCTAGGGTTCCCACCCTACCAAGAATTTCATTATCTAGAGCTTTGGGAGAAGGAATATTGAGGGGGGAGTAGAAGCAAACTTGGGAAGGAGGGACTAAGAATCAACTTGGATAGATAAGACCTTATCATCCATAGATCTTGGTGGGATACCTTTTTCAGACTTAGTGCCATGCTTGGGCTTGAGATTCACTTCTTTAAAAGGAAACAATTCTTGTGAGTACTGGAAGCCTCAACCTTCTTTACCTTGGGGTTGTTTACTATATTTTAATAGTTGGTAAACCCCTCTCCCTAACCCTAACCCTCTTGAGAAGGGTTCTTGGATTCTACCACACGGGACTTCCTACTAGAGCCGTCCTTTTATAATACCCATTGGTTCAAGGTCAAAGTTATCTTTATTAGCAATGTTTGGGCTTACATCAGGTTTTATAGACTAGAAAAGAAGGTAGATGAGGGCTTGGTGTATAGACTATCATTCTTGTTCTCTTGGTAGTCTAGAACCATAGACTCCAATGACACAAGTAGAAAAAACAATATGCTCATAGTCCTACCATGCCTAAAATGATTTAATAGTGAAAAATGATATGAGTAAAGATTCTTGTTCCTACCTTCAAGGGTCACATACTTCTTTATATGCATGCAAATCTCCTCCTAGGGAGGGGCAGGGAAGTCCTCAATATGTCATCCTCCAATTCATGAATCCTCTCATTATCTTTGAAGAAATCATAGATTGTCATTATCATTATCTTTTTCCCTTGAGGCTCCATCTAAGACTCTTGCATTTGTTTTGCCTCTGCTAAGCCACATCAAGGATAAACCTCCTCTTACTTTAGTTAATGGACCAATTGGACTCATTATGGCCCCTACAAGAGAGCTTGTTCAATAGATTTGTATTGGAATCTACTTTTTCGATTGAGAGGGGTTTTAGATTCAATTGTGTAAGTTTATTTTACATCAACATTTTGGATCACATTCAGCGATCCAATATCAAGATGAGGATTAGAAATGAAATGGAATGTAGACTATTCCCATTAAATACTAGGAGAGGGTAGGTGATAAGAGCAAAAAATGAGAAGATCAAGAGGAAAGAGGTTGGACAAGACCAAAGTGTAATTAAGAAGGATGGATAAAATAGAGAGGAGAAGGGAAGCCAATTAAAATTCAAAGAGTGATAATAGAGAAGTGGGTTAACATTATTAAAATAATGACAATATATAAGGAAAATAATTAAACAATAATATAAAAATAATGGGATTAAAGGAATAATATTTAAATCAAAGAAACCAATGATAAAATAATTTTGTTATATCATTGTTTTGTTTGATTTTAGTATCATTATTTTATAATAATTGTTTAATACATTGTATTATAATGATAACATTGTTTTATAATATTCTAATGTTATTATAATATCCTTTCATGTGCAACTTGTTGAGTTTTCTCCTCCTATAATCCATGGATAAATTGAAAAGGAAAAAGAAATAAAGTGCTTATGGTGGGACCTAGGTCTTATTTCACAGTTCTTAGTTTTTTAGTTTAGTTGAATTTAGAAGTACTCTTAGCAGAAATTCACCTTTTGATATTCACATATGTTTACTTCAAAAGATAGTTATTCTTTGGTTTTGGATGCTAAATAAAGCTAGGGCATGTTGATGGTTGTGAGTTTAGCTTAAAAGTGTTTGTGATACATATGAGCTAGATGGTAATGTAAATAATGATGCATGTTGATCTAATAGTACATACCTAAGAAAACAAATAGCTAAGTGTCTCCTTGAGATAAATATAATATGATAAAGGGCAAGGGGCCATAAGAAGAAAAGAGAGTGCAAGCAGTGTAGTATTTCCAAAATTAATTGAAATGTCTCAAAGGAGCACAATAATGTAAGTTATAATTGTGAAATCTCAAATTAAATAAAAGGTTCCATATGGGAACAAGATGAAATAAGGTGCAATAATGTGTAAAAGGGGAAAGTCAATTATCCCCATGTCAAATGATATGTCAATAATAGCACAAATGTAATAAAGGGGGGATGCATGATGCTTCCCATGTGTAAAGATAAGGCTTTATGATAGTTAAAATGTAAAGAGGAAATTACATGGTGCTCCCCGATGTGACTTGATAGATGTATCAATGTAAGTAAAATAATCAAATAAGCATAGCCTTGAATGGTTTGATATAATCTTGTAATAAGCAGTAATGTGTATCATGTCAATAAATAGGCATGAAAGCATATATGTGAATAAGATATAAGAAATGAAGCATATGTGAAATTGAACCTATGTCTATGAATAAACTATTATAGTTTATGAATAAAAACACAATAAATGCTCATGACACATGACATAAATGATAAAGTCAATGATAAATCAACATGTGTATTGATTTCAAAATATGTCAATGCGTATTTTCAAAGATCAATGTGTAATAATGTCCCTAGATAAATGTAAAGGTATAAATAAGTAATATATAAGGATGTGATAATCAAATCTAGATACCCTTAGATGGGAAGAATAGTCCAATGAAGGTCATAAATGATGCATGGAAGGTGTGATGCCCCCAATGTAAATATATAACAATAAACACATAATATGTAAAGAAGAGAAGCATGATTCTCCCAAGTGTATTAGAAAAGGGGAGTTCTTAGCACAATTCCCCCAATGTAAATGCAATAGGAACACATAAAGCATGAGGGTCAAGGCATTACGCCCCCAAGTATAAGGATGTGGTAATGAAATTAAAAATGTAAGGGGGAAGACACGATGCCCCCAATGTAAAGATATGGAAAAGTAAGCTTAATGTGTTGTGGACGAAGTCATGATGCTTCTTCAAAGTAAGTGTGACTCTACACGTGGAATGTGGGAATGTTAGATCAAGACGTATGGCTCTAGAAGTATGATATAGTAATGGATGTGCAACAAGTAACTCTAGGGAGTAAGATGTATCGATATATAGGCTCAATGATAAATCTCTAGGAAGAAAAAATT
Source organism: Cunninghamia lanceolata (assembly GCA_027924645.1). Classification (NCBI taxonomy): domain Eukaryota; kingdom Viridiplantae; phylum Streptophyta; class Pinopsida; order Cupressales; family Cupressaceae; genus Cunninghamia; species Cunninghamia lanceolata. Next base: position 3,944,636 of record BSBN01000918.1, on the reverse strand, counting down.
ATTGATGTAAGACCTAAATATAGGCTCTAATTAGTAAAGCACAATGTATCAAAGTAGGAACAATATGCAAGCTCTAGCAAGTGAGATATAACAATATGAAATCAATAAGTAATTTCTCTATGAAGCATGATGTAATAGTCTAGAATTTATGGATCATGAGCATAAGTGTAACATGGAAACAAAGATAATGCAAACATAGACAAAATATAGAGCTAAATAAAGTAGGAAACCTAAGTGGAAAATGAAAATAAATAAAAAAGCAAAGTGAGGAATAAAGAGGATGTAAATAGAAAAAGGACAAAGGAAAAATAAACTTGACTCCCCAAATGGGGAAGATAAGCATGAAAGCAAAGAAATAATGTGAAATGAGTCTAAAAACAAATAAATTGTAAATAGAAAGGTTAAAATGCAAGGACACACAAGGTAAATGGAAGAATAGGAAAAGGTATAACAACATACATTACATAATAAAAATAAGGCCCAAATAGAAATTTTACAAAACACAAGGAAGAAGTGAGATGGCAATACAAAAGATTTTCAAAGTCACTTGTGTCAACATACATCACTAAAGGTGGTTTTGCAACATCCACATGCTAACTAGGAATATGGAAACCTAAAGCCAAGAAAAAAATAAAAGCATAAAATATAGTGAGTAATGATAAGGATATCTAAGCAATGAATTTATCTCTCATATCTAGTGATTTCTCTTTTATGTCGTGTAACCTCCATACAAGATATGTCATGATGAAAAGTAGGTTTAGTGTATGTATAGGTCCTATAGATAATATGATAACAAGGTTCACAATATAAAAGTATTAGCTAAGACCATACTATCCTTATGTGAATTAGGTCTAGAAAAGTATGCAATAAAAGCTTTGGGTAAACTACTAAAAGAAGTGTAGTGCAAACAAGATGTGTCAAACCATTATAAATATCTACCAAATAAACACAATATAAACTCACTAATAAATATAATACCATTTTTTATGTGTATATAATTAGCAAGAAAAAATGATTTCATATGTAAAGAGTTATCACTAGACTCATCATAATCATCATGCAAAAGTTATTAATTAAGGCTCATAATGTCATCGTACAATGTAGAATAAGTCGATGGATTATCAACATGATAAGATAATAGGGCATCATCAAGGCATAAGCTATCACTATGTGAAGGAAGGTGGTGTAAAGGGCATGTATCCATAGACCCAACATGAGATGTAGAAGAATGATCATAATGTACCACATCGTCATGTATGAAAGAGTGTAATTCATGTAAATCACATGAATGCATGGAACTATCATGACATGTAAGAGATGTATCATCACTAGGTACACTAAAGTCATGCATAGATAAATCACATGATAGATCCTTGCTTAGTATATGATCATCATTGTTATAAGGTATAGTGTCATCATGGAATGTGTGAAAAATGAATTAAGCATCTATAATAATATAGGATAGGCACTAACTAATTAAATGAAAGAGGGAAAATGTAGTACATGATAGAATAACACCTATATAGAAAACACATGCATATCCATAGCAAAAGTCCATAAGTGTATCAACAACAGATGTGTCATATGACATGAAAGATAGAAACATGTCATAATGTAAAATAAATGCATGTAAATTAACTACGGAACAAACCCTAATACGATTCGTGTAAATATATAGTATATGAGATAAACTTATCAAATTATCCTAAACAAAACTTATGTAGGTTAAAAAATTAGTGTGTTTTTCAACCAACATTTTTTATGTTCATGTGCTTATCAATCAACATTTTTTTTAATTTTTTTAATTTTTTAATTTTTTAATTTTTTAATTTTAATTTTAATTATTTTATTTTCTCTCTACACGCTCTGCAACAGATTTCCTACTTGTGTGAAATTTGAATTTGGCTATGGTAGTAGGGGACCCAAGGGGACCCCCTGCCCCCCTCTCCTCTCCCCTTCAGTATGGGTCAGTCCTGGGAAAACATCGGGCAACTTTTCTAAACCCGTGACTCAGGATGATGCTTCAGTTTCCAAGGCATGGAAAAATGCCCTCTTAGAGGATAATGACCAAGAACATCTGAGGGTTGTCCCTCAACTTTTGGAAATGGAGGAAGGCTCAGCGCTCAAACGCCCTGATATTACCATGGAGAGAATAGTCTCCTCAATGGAGCAAGCTCTTATGGGTAAGTTCTTCTCCTTCAGACTGAATATAGATCTGGTTAGGAGATGGGTTGCTGCTAAATGAAAGGTTAAAGGTAGTGTTTCGATTAGTTCCATGGTTGGTGGTATGTTTCTTTTAAAGTTCACAGCTCAAGAAGACCTCACTGCAGCCCTTGCGGGGGGACCTTGGATGTACGGGAAGCACAACCTCTCACTTTGCAAATGGAAGCTAGGGTTTGATGTTTCTGCTGATCTAAATATATCTGCCCCAGTCTGGGTTAGGCTTCCAGGCCTCCCATTGGAGTACTAGGATGAGGAAGTCCTCATTTGGATAGCTAACACCTTTGGACACTTTGTTGCTCTTGTCAACACTACCAAGAATAAATCCAGGTTAGTGTTTGCATGTTTTTGTGTTAGTGTTGATACTAATAAGTCTCTTCCCAACTCCATTACTCTTGAGTCCAAATTTGGTCAGTGAGTTCAACCTATTTAGTATGAGAACTCCACTATCTTTTGTCAAAACTGTAATAAAAAGGGCCACTTGATAACTCAATGCAAGGTCAAGAGAAACCCCCTGGCCTCAGAAAAATAGAACACTGAGGATGAGGAAGAGTATCCTTTTAAGGAGGATATTTTGAATATCATCAGCACACCTTAGAAGAGAAGATGAAAGATAAGGAGGAGGAAGGAGATAGAGAGGTGTCTCAGGATGCTATGAAGGATCATGACATATCCACCCCTAGGAGTGAAACTCCTATTGCCTCTTCCCTAGAGCCCGGTCAGAAGGAGTAATCAAGCACTTTTCTTGTTGAGAAGCCCCCCTCACAGTGCGAGGAATTGGAGGATGGGGAGATCCATCAAGAGGTTAATCCTACTATTGAAGTTACAGAAAGAAGTGCTGAGATGTCCATTGTGGACAATGGTAGTGTCTCTATCTTGAAGAGGATAGGAAGTCCATTCAAAGTTGAAGGAATCGGCAGTAAGATGCAGGGGTTAACACCTCCAGGAAACAAAGTCCATAGCTTAACCCCTGGGGTGGGTACTAGCAAAGAAGGCAAGGATACAAATTTAGAAGGATGGACCACAACCAAAAAGAAGGGCAGAAGTCAAGGAAGGAAGGTTGTTGATGTAGGTGTGGACTCCAAAGCTAGTAGACCTACTCAGAGGGATACTAGACATAAAGCTGTTAATAAGGATATAGCTAGGGGTAGACAGAAGACCCTGAAGGTTGGCTCCAGGAAAGTCCAAAATAAATGAGTATCCTTTCATGGAATATTAGAGGGCTTAATAGCCCCCACAAGCAGTTCTTGCTTAAGAACTGCATTTATGACAATAAAATTGACATCTTGTTATTACAAGATGTCAAGATGAAGGCATAAGGTTTCCAGTCTATTGTCAAGAGAATTTGGCCCAATGCTGAGTACTTCATTAGTGATGCTTCAGGAACTTTAGGAGGTATTGTCACTATGTGGAATAGTAAGATTGTGAAAAGGAGTCTCATTGCTAAATGTAAGAACAACCTGAGTGTCAGATTGGATTCTCATAACATATCTTAGAACTTAGTCAATATATATGCCCCTAATTAGAGAAACTCTAGAAAGGACCTATGGGATATCCTCTTCTCTTATTGATAGTAACATGAATGATTGTTTGATGTTTGTGGGGGACTTCAATACTCCTCTCTACCCTTCGAAAAAGATTGGTGGCATTTTCGACTATACTGATAGCATGGTTGATTTGGCTAACTTCCTTAATAAGAAGGGTCTCATGGACCTTGACCTCCAAGGACAACGCTTTACTTGGTCCAACCAAATAAAAGGTGGGAATCTCATACAGGTTAGATTGGATAGAGTTCTGGTTACCTCCAATTGAGACTTTATTAGTGCTTACAATTTGGAGGCCCTCCCCAGGATGACCTCAGACCATAACCCTCTTCTTCTATCTTGGAGGGACATGGAAGTCAAGGGCCCCTTCCCCTTTAGATTTGAGATCATGTGGTCCCACCACCCAAAATTCAGAAATCAATTAGCTATTTGGTGGAATGTTACTATTCAAGGGACCCCCATGTTTAGGTTGGCCCATAAGCTAAACGTAGTGAAAAACAAAGTTAAGGGATGGAACAAGTATACTTTTGGTAATATATTTGAAAGCAAGAGAAGGATTTTGGCTAGCCTTAATGGTATTCAGATGCTGATGGCTAGTGGGGACTCATCTGATGATACTATGTTGCTAGAGGAATCTTTGAGAAAGGAATGGAAGGATATTCTTAAGGAGGAGATTTATTGGAAATAGAAATCAAGAGTGCAATGGCTTAGGGAGGGAGATAGGAACACTTCCTTTTTCCATCAATCTACTATGAGGCATTGGAAAATGAATAGTATTGTCAGACTTACGGATGAAAATGGTACCTTGGTTGAGTTGGATGTTCAAGTGGTACAGGTTGCTGCCACCTATTTTCAGAACTTCCTTGTTGCCGAAGATCGAGAGGAAAAACAAGAGTTAATTGACATCATTCCCATCCAACTTAATGCTGAGGATAATGCCTAGCTCACTAAACCGGTGAGAGAGGAGGAGGTCCAAACTTTTCTCTTCTCTATGGGAGCCTTCAAGGCACCATGACCTGATGGCTTCCCCCCAGCCTTTTTTCAAGAATATTGGGACATTGTGGGGAAGGATGTTACTGAAGTTGTTATGGATTTCTTTAGGACAGGGAAGCTGCCTAAATAGCTCAACCATACCTTCATAGCACTGGTGCCCAAGAAACTATATCCTATGAGCATGGGGGACTTTAGGCCCATTAGACTTTGTAATACAGTTTACAATATTTTCTCAAAGATCCTGGTTTGCAGATTGCAACCTATACTAGACCGTCTGATCAATACTAGCTAGAAGGGATTTGTTCTAGGCAGAAAAATTCTGGATGTTGGCATATCCATACATGAATTCATTCATTCTATGGATAGAAAAAAATTTCATGGAATGGTTTTTAAACTTGACATTTCCAAATCCTATGACAGGGTGGCCTGAGACTTCCTCTTCAAGGTCTTAGAGTAAATGGGATTTCAAGAGAGAACTTTGTAGCTTATCAAAACATGTGTAACCTTCGTGAAGTACTATGTCCTTGTTAATACGGTCCCCAAGGGATTCTTCGATGCTGGGAGGGGCCTTAGACAAGGTGACTCATTATCCCCTTACATCTTCATTCTAATGGCTAAGGTCCTTAGTAGAAGTTTCTTGAATTTATTGAATATTCAGGAGATCAAAGGCATTAAACCTACTTCAATAGCAGGCCCAGCTGCCATTCAACAGTTTGTGGATGATACTATCCTTTTTGGAGTGGCCTCAGTGGTTGAAGCTAGGAAATGGAAGAAAGTTCTAAAGGATTATGAGGAGTCCTTAGCCCAGTGTATAAACTATGACAAAAGTTTGGTTTAATAGGGTAGTCACGATTAGGAGGGTCCACAAAGTGAACAGTCTAGACCGTGCAACAAGAGTAAACACAACAGAAGCAACTCAATTATAGAATGCAAATGTAGATTCAGTCATTCAGTATATCATAGATTCAAAATACAAACTTGCTGACAACATGCGGGCTTATAGATTAGGGCTCACAGGCCTGTTTCTCTAGTTACATCACATGCGCAAGATATAGTTATGAAGCACCTTACAAAAAAATTTGAACAATCTTACTTTTGAATTATCTATTACTTGTCAACTACTTTCCTAGGCATCTATTACATGATTATATATCATCTCCAGATCATAAGATTCCTCCGCATCGGCCAAATAGATTACAAAATCCAATGAAAGAGGTGTAACGTGTGTACATAGATAGGTCAGACCTAAACATATGGGAATCCTCCGAAAGTGAAAGAAACAACGTGCGGATCTTAGGGAAGGTTGGCTATGATCCAAAGTACCTTGAATGATGTGTCATTTAGTTCCGCAAGTCTTCTCCTTTAGATATCTGTCTGAGACTCTCTGAATGCTCTGTTCTAAGAAAACAATCGATTCTCTAATAGCGATATCTTTCCGAAAACTGATCCAAATGATCTAAATTTTGGATATGATGTGCATGAAGATGTCTATATGCTAAGTCTATCTCTGTAAGGTTTGAAATAATACTGCGGTAGAATGCAGACCAAAATATAGAAATTGCTACTGACTGAACTGACTATATTGAACTGGAAAAAAATGAAAGAAACAAAATGAAATGCAATTTTTATTTTTTTGGTTGATGCAAGATTGCTCTTGAACCAGGGATGCTCTTGCATCAGACACTCGGGGTTGTTGAAAAAGTGAGTCCCTCACTTTGTAAGGGCAAGAGGAAAACAAAGATGGTCCACCTTAGCCTGAGAAGTCAAAGATGAGTTTTCTTCCGGTCTACCTTTCCACTTCACAAGATATTCTTTGTAAAGCTTGCCTATGGTGATGCGTCCAATCCTACTATCCAAGATGTCTTCAATCTGCTCTAGTGCTTGATGTGGTAACTGCTTCTTCAATATACTGCTATAGGTCTGCAATGTTGAAAATAGGTGATATGCCCAATGTCTCCAGTAGCTCTACTTCATATGCATTTCCTGAATCAAACTTTCTAAGTATCCTACATGGTCCAAACTTCTTCATCTTCAACTTGTTGTATGTCCCTACTGAAAATCTTTCTTTTCTCAGATATACCATCACTTCATCTCCTACTAAAAATTATTTGTGTCTTCTCTTGTCATATGCTTGCTCCTTATACTTACTGTTCATTTCCTCCAAATGCTTCTTAACCTGATTATGCATTGTCTCCATATGTCCCGCAAATTCTTCTGCTTCTGCACTCCTCTTATCCTCCATGCTGATATCTCTCAATTCTGCTACTCCTCTAGGGTTAGTTCTTGTCACAATCTCAAATGGTGTCTTTTCCATGCTTCGATTCGTTGAATTATTATATGCAAACTCTGCTTGTGATAAAATCAAACTTCTCTCCAACCAAACATCTCAACAAGTTACCCAAACTCTTATTTACTACCTCTGTCTATCCATCAGTCTGTGGATGAAATGTTGAACTGAACTTCAAGTATGTCTTCATCTTCTTCCAAAGCGTCCTCCAAAAATATCCAATGAATCTATCTCTATCTGAAATTATGCTCTTAGGTAATCCATGCAATCTCACAATCTCCTTGAAAAATAGGTCAGCTACATGCATTGCATCAGTTGTCTTCCTACAAGGTATGAAATGTGCCATTTTTGAAAATCTATCCATCACTACAAATATTGAATCATGTCCTCTCTATGTCTTTAGCAATTCCATTATGAAATCCATGCTTATGTCTTCCCAAGGTCTCTCTGGAACTATCAAAGATTTGTACAACCTAATATTCTTACTAATCCCTTTTGTAACTTGACATACTCTACAACTCTGTACAAACTTCCTAACATCCTTATGTATATGAGGCCAAAAGTAATTCTCACTTACCAAAGCCATTGTCTTATCAATTCCAAAATGCCCTGCCAATCCACCACTATGCTTCTTTTTTATCAGATTATCTCTCATTGAACTCCTAGTATACATAACTGATTTCCTTTGAACAACATATCTTCCTAAATGAAATAATCCAACCACTTACTTCTATCTATCACAATAGGTTCCTTACATGCCTTCCAAGGTTCTACAAAATCAAGATCTTCCTCATACATGTTCTTTAACTCCTCAAATCCTAACACTTCAACTCTCATCTCTGTCATCAAGTTCCTTCTCCAACTCAATGCATCTGCAACTTTGTTTGATTTTCCACTCCTATGCTTTTGTACAAAAGTATAACTCTACATGAACTCTACCCATCTCATGTGTCTCTTATTCAACTTTCCTTGACAATTCAAATATTGCAAAGCTTGATGATTTGTATACAACACAAACTCCTTAGGCAACAAATAATTTCTCCACTTCTTCAAGGCTTGAATTATGGCATATAACTCTTGATCATAAATTGAATATCTTCTCCTTGCATCATTCAACTTTTCACTGAAATATGCTATAGGGCTACCTTCTTGACTTAACACTACTCCCATTGCATTTCCACTTTCATCACAGTCTACTTGAAATACGTTGTTGAAATACGGTAATGCCAATACTGGTTGCTCTATCACTTTCTGTTTCAACAACTCAAAACTTTTATCTGCTCCTGATGTCCACCTAAAGTCCTTTCTGTCACCTCTCATTGTATCTATCATAGGGTTACATACTGAACTGAAATTTTTGATGAACTTCTGGTAGAAACTAGCTAATCCATGAAATGATCTGACTTGTCCAATGCTCTCAAGTGTAGGCCATTCAACAATTGCTCTAACTTACTTAGGGTCCATCTTCAATCCTTTCGCATAAATCACAAATCCCAAGTATACCAATTCTTCCTTCATGAAACTACACTTCTTAATGTTTATCAGTAATTTCTCTTCTCTCAGTCTCTGCAATACTTGTCTCAGGTGCCACAAAGGTTCTTCTATTGTCTTACTGAAAATTAGAATATCATCCAAATATACAATAAGAAACTAACCCAAGAATTTCTTCAAGACTTCATTCATCAATCTCATGAAAGTACTCAGTGTATTAGTCAATCCAAAAGGCATCACTAACCACTCATACAATCCTTCATTTGTCTTAAAAGTAGTCTTCCATTCATCTCCTTCTCTGATTTTGATCTGATGGTATCCACTCTTCAAGTCTATCTTTGTAAAATACTTTGCTCCACTCAAACAATCAATAATGTCATCCATCCTAAGGAATGGAAATCTATACTTAACTGTGATCTTGTTGATTGCTCTAGAGTTTGTACACATCCTCCATTCTCCATCCTTATTCTGTGCTAGCATTGCAGGTATGTCACAAGGACTCAAGATTTCTCTGATCAATCCTTTCCTCAACAATTGATATATCTGTCTATTCAGTTCTTCATTCTTTGCTAGTGTAATTCTGTGTACTGCTTTGTTAGGCAAACTAGCTCCAAGTATAAGATCCATGTGATGACTGATACTCTTGATTGGTGGCAATCCTTTAGGTACATTATTTGATATGATGTCTTCATACTCTGTCAACAACTTAGTTATCTCCTCTAGTTGTGATTCTTCAGTCTCCATCTTTAGGTATTCAGGCTTCTTAGGAATCAAAGCATAACACATGTTCTCATATCTCAAACCATCTAGAAATTTCCTTCCATCTACCAAACAAATTCTAACATTCCCTCATACTTCACTCATAGGTTCATCTTCCAAAGGAATCAAGGTAATTCTCTTTCCATTTGATGTTATAGTATATGTATTCTTTCTCCCATCATCTATAGCTTTTCTATCATACTGCCATGGTCTACCCAAGAATATATGACATACATCCATAGGCATAATATCACACAATACTTCATCATGATAAGATCCAATATAAAAATTTACCAAACATTGTTCACTCACCAGTACCTTATGATCATCCTAAATCCATGCTATCTGATATGGCTTAGGGTGTTTCCATCTTTCCAACTTCAGCTTAGTCACCATCTCCTCTGAAACCAAATTATTTGAACTACCACTATCAATTACAACTTTACAACATTCAACTCCTGATTTGCATCTGGTTCATGAACAAACTTTTCCTCTATAGTGGTTCTTCATTTGTCTTTGCTTGAAATAGTTCTCTCCTCATGACAAGTGATTCTCCTTTCTCAAGTTTACCAACTGAACTCGGTGATCCAATAGATTCTTCTACATAAGATGCTCTTCCACTTTTCTCTATCTTCTTACTTGTACTCCCTTGATTACATTCAAATGCTCTATGTCCTTCACCTCCACACTTAAAATAGTTTCCTCTTAATGTTCTATTATCAAATCCTCTTCCATCTCTTCTGTATCCTTCACTCTGATATGAATTAGGGTTTCCTCTATGGTAGAAAGTTCTATCATCTCTCCGGTATGCATTATTTTCTCTATCTTCCTTCTTAAATGTGCTATCTTGTCTGTTCTGCTCTGCAAATGATCTTTCTCCTCTAGAAAATGTTCTACCTCTCTATCTCTGCTCATGCTTCTTGTTCAACTTTTCTTCAACTTTTAAGGCAAACTGATATGCTTCTTCCAATGTTGTCATCCTCACCAAACTCATTTCTTCTTGAATGTTCAATCTCAATCCATTGATGTATCTCGCCACTTTCTCTTTACTTGCTTCACTATGTCCTATCCTTATGATCATCTTAGGAAATTCTTTAGTGTACTCCTTCACTGATTTCTCCTTTTGTCTCAAGTTTTACAATCTTTTCAATAATTCCAACTCATAGTCAATAGGTATAAACTGATTCTTCAACTTTGTCACCATTCTATCTCACTTTGTAATCTTTTCTTTTCCTCTTCTATTTCTATCCAACTGAACTTCTTTCCACCAAATAGTAGCATGTCCTTTCAACTTAGTCTTTGCAAATTTCACCTTCTCCGAATCTTCAATTTCTTCATATTTAAAGTATTCTTCTAGGTCATTTATCCAATCAATCAGCTCCTCATGATTAAAATTGCCAGTGTAATTCAATACATCCACTCTAGGTCTGTTCCCAATCTTTGAAATAGCTCGCAACATCTTTACTTGATTTGATTAATCTTCTTCTCCTAGGGTTTCTTCATTTTGATCAGCGGATTGAAATTCTTCATCATCATCAATTTCACTATTAGGTTTAGGTGTAAGTCCTCTTCTTCGATCTTCTTCAACAACATCCAAGCAAACTCGTATTGTCTTCATCATTTCCATCATCTCATCCATTCTTCCATCCATAGTACCAACAACAAGAATTCTCCTCGGTGGCATCTCTTCCTAGGATCAAGTGTAACTGCCTCAAATTTGGTGATTGGGATACAAGGTGACAACTACCTCACAATCGGTGATCGGTTGACAGCACAAGTAGTCTGCCTCAGATTCAACGATCTATCCACAGGAAGATCTTACAGAATGCCTTCACAAACTTCACTCAATTTTTCCCACACGAATTCAACTTTGCAGTGCTTTGCTCCCAAAGGATTTTGACTTCTCTCTCCTTTGTTCAACTTTGCTCACCTTCGCTCCCAACGGATTCAAACTTCACTCTAATACCACTTGTTGCAGTCATGGTTAGGAGGGTCCACAAAGTGAACAGTCCAGATGGTGCAGCAAGAGTAAACACAACGGAAGCAACTCAATTATAGAATGCAAATGCAATTTCAGTCATTCAGTTATCATAGATTCAAAATACAAACATGTCGACAACATGTGGGCTTACAGATTAGGGCTCACATGCCTATTTCTCCAATTACATCACATGGACAAGATATAGATTTAAAGTGCCTTATAAAAGAATTCGAACAATATTACTTATGAATTATCTATTACTTGTCAACTACTTTCCTAGGCATCTATTACATGATTATATATCATCTTCAGTTCATAAGATTCCTCCGTGTCGACCAAATAGGTTACAAACTCCAATGAAAGAGGTGTAACGTGTGTACATGGATAGGTTAGACCTAAACATATGGGAATCCTCCACAAGTGAATGAAACAATGTGCGGATCTTAGGGAAGGTTGGACACGATCCAAAGTTCCTTGAATGATGTGTCATTTAACTCCGCAAGTCTTCTCCTTTAGCTGTCTGTCTAAGACTCCCTAAATGCTCTATTATGAGAAAACAATCAATCTTTTGATAGCAATATCTTTCTAGAAACTAATCCAAATGATCTGAATTTTGGATATGATGTGCACGAAGATGTCTAGATGCTAAGTCTAGCTCTGCAAAGTTTGAAATAATACTGTGACAGAATGTGGACAAAAATACAGAAACTGCTATTGACTAAACTGGAAAAAAATGAAAGAAACAAAATGAAATGCAATTTTTTTTTGGGTTGATGCAAGATTGCTCTTGAACTAGGGATGCTCCTACATCATTTACTTCTTCAATACTTCTATGGACCTTAAGCAGAAAATAATGGGGATTTTGGGTTATTCTAGTGGTGGTCTCCCAAGAACCTACCTCGGTCTTCCATTATCTGTTAAATATGTCACTCCTATATACTGGAATTCCATTTTGGAAAGGATTTAAAAGAAATTGGCTAGGTGGAAGGGCAAGTTATTGAGTCAAGCTAGAAAATATCAACATCTAAAGGCTTCCCTTCAAGGTATTCCTGTTTACTTCCTCTTCCTGTTTAAAATTCCAAAATATATTGCGGAGAAGATTGAAAGAATCTAGAGAAAATTCCTCTGGACTGGGATGAAAGAGAAAAAAGGTTGGCCCTAGTTAGTTGGGACAAAGTCTGTAGACCTAAATTACAAGGAGGACTTGGTATAAGAAAAATCAACCTGATCAACAAAGCCCTCCTAGCTAAGATTAGGTGGAATTTCCTTTGTGGGAGCAAGGATTGGGGTAATATTATGAGGGCTAAATACTTCTCCAATCTGAACTTTGATGACTTCCTACACATCATTGGTATACCTTGGGGGTTAGTGATTTAGAACAATGTGTCAAAAAGTAAGACCTTACTGTTGTAGGGCATAAAGTGGAAGCTAGGGGATGGCAGAACTATTAAGTTTTGGGAAGACAGTTGGCTTAAAGGGCCCCCTCTTGGTAGGAACCAAAATGTTTAAGGATTGGCTGATAGGGCACCCTATTACATTCTTTAGGCAGTTGGTAGCTGATTATTTTCTCCCTAGCAAAAGTGGTTGGAAACAACTATCAGACTACTGCTAAGATCGGAATGACATTAGACAGATTGTTGAAGAGATGCAACTCTCCCTTCGTGATTGCAGGATCCCCATATTCTCCTAGAAGGATAAATTGTTGTGGGCTAAGGATAAGAGAGGGATTTTTACAGTCAGATCTGCTTATAACCTTTTTATGGAGTCAAATGAGGACCTAAATGAGGACCCTAATCTCTGGAGAAGAGTCTGGAATCATAACCTTATTCCTAAAATTAATCACTTATGGTGGCTTGCTATGCAAAACAAGATATTAACTATTGACAATCTTTGGTTAGGAGGATTTCAAATCCCTAATTGCTGCTCTCTGTATGAAAGATGAATAAATTGTTCCCCACTTGCTGCTGCATTGTGATTTCTCTTGGGAAGTCTGGACTTTAGCTATACAAAATTTGGGAGTCTATTGGAGCATGACTTTTGATCTCTTTGGTTTCATAAGGTGTTGGAAACCCCCTTTTACACATCCTATTTGCAAAGAAATATGGGCTCAGGTTCCCCCCATCCTTGCTTGGGGCCTCTGTAAAGAAAGGAACAACAAGTTGTTTAGGGATAAGAATAAATCCCCTAAGGAGGTTTTCTACATGTTTGCTAAGCTTTTGTAGGAAAATCTCTCTAACAACACTTTGAAAGCTACTGAACATCCCTTAGTAGACTTAAAGCTAGTATTATAAGCCTATGGAGTGTCCCGGCTAACATCTGCAAGTTGGATGATTCTAAAAGAATTGCTCGTTCCAATACCAAATGGGCCCCCTGCTACTGGTTGGATGGAGCTCAATTTTGATAGGGCTACTAAAGGGAACCTTGACTTGGCTAGTGGAGGAGTCCTAAGATCGACTAAGGGAGAGATTATTGCGGCTTATGCTAGGGGCCTTGGTGAAAACTCAAATAATGTTGCTAAGGCAATGACCCTTCTTTGGGGCCTTAAGGTTTCCCTTGCTATTGGAATAAAAAATCTTCTTGTTGAAGGGGACTCCAAACTTATAGTGGATGTTGTTAAGGAAAGAGCTAGGGTGGGTTGGCAGATTGAAGATATAATCCAGGTTATTAAAAAACTCCTCCTTAGCTTTGAGGGATTTGAGGTTAAACATGTGTACAGGGAAGGCAACCAAGTTGCGGATGCCATGGCCAATATTGGGAGTAATCTCTTTCTTGTAAGATGTTGGAGAAGTATCCTAAATCTGCCTCCTAACATTAGAAATTACCTCCAAAAGGAATCCCAACCTTATATCAATTAATAGCTACTCCAAAGCATCTTTGTTATGAATATTTGTATATTCTTATCTATGTTCTCATGATCGGACTCAACCATGAAAGAAGACATGAGAAGGTTGGTGTCATCTTAGTTGAGATGACATATGTTCATCCCATAAAGATTGGGGAATTCCACATAAATAAAAGACAAATCAGTAAAACACTCAGGCAATTACTTAGTTGGTGCAAGGGGTCATATCATATCCTGGCGGCGCGTCTGTCTATTGATAGCCTGTACAAGTTTCATAATGATAGTAATTATGATTCAAATTGTGAAGGTGTTGCGAAGGACATGTATGGGATTTTGAGAGTCCTTAAGAGCAGGATTAATAATGATCGATAGATCATTGTTTCTATACAAATTCAAAGTTGAGCCACATTTTTTTCGGATGTCTAAGTTTATGTTGTGTGATTTCCCTTGCTGGATTGTGAAGTTCATGACTATGGGCCATAGTGACAAGGTTAGGATTGAGCCTTCCTCTTGCACAGAGTTCAAAGCTAACTCCATGCTATGGAGTATATGTTATGAAGGGGGGATTATGCCATTTCTGGAATGCCTGAATGGCTTCGACTAAAATCTCTCTGTGCAATTCGTAATGTCGTGGGACAATGATCAGAAAGTCCATGTTGGTGGAGTTCAATTCGAAGTTTTAGACAAAACCATTGCCAAAGCAGTGGGTCTTTGTTGCAATGGTGAAAGGTTGAAGAAGCAAACTAAAGTTCAAGACCCCGAAGGGATGAACAAGTTCTTTAGAGAAGGGGAGAAGCCAGTTCGCTTGCAGGGAGGCTTCAAGAGAGAAAGCCTTGTCAACCCTTGGGACAGAGTCTGTTACCTCATCATGAAGTACATCACCTTGGAGGGCTATTACAAGTGCTATTACCACTATCACTTTGCCCTTCTTAATCATTTCAGGCATATGATTCTTGTGAATTTCCCTTTTTATCTTTTATCCTCCTTAGAGTTGTCTGTTAAAATGGATAAGAAATCCCATGAGGGTAATCCTTCTATGGTCGTGGTCTCACTCCATCAAGGCTTAATCCTTTGCTTGTTTCATTTCCACCTGTCCCTTTGCCTTGCTAAGCCTATTAAATCTTGCCTTGTTGAGAAAAGCAATGACTTGGAGGATAATGTCCCCTTATGTGTCAAGTATGGTAGTCCCAGAAAAACAAAATTGGTGGTCCCACTGACAAATATCTCCAGGGCCCTACGGGACCCTCCCCTAACCCTAAGATTTAGTTTGTTGTTAACCCTAGTCCATGGTCCCACAAGAAAAAGGGCACTAAAACCCTCTAGTCCCCCAGAAAGTTAACCCTATTCTGTAGGGTCCGGCTGACTTGACTACTCCTTCGAGGGTGCTGGGTCCCTAGGGAAATCCTATAAGGTTTTTGTGGAAGGCATGAGTGGGTTGAAGAATAACCCTTCGCACTCAGGTGGCAAAAAATGGAAAGGTAGTATGGAGGAACACCTTGTTCCTAGGAAGGGTGGTATAAAGAAAGGTAAGAATGCTGGTGGTGGTGTGAAAGTGTCAGATCTGGCTGTGGATAAGGGGAAGGTTGAGCCCCAAGTGCAGGGGGTTGATGTGGCTGAAGAGAATAAGGAGGTTGCTGAGATTATTGGGAGTACTTTGAGAAGGTCTAGTATTGAGAAGGCCTAGTATTTGTAGGTCCAGCAGATTGGCTGGGGGTAAAACACCTATTCTTAAAATTGTTGATTATTCCTCTACTTCAGACCCAGAGGACGAGGTTGAAATTAAAGAGGTCAAGTTGAATCCGGAACAACCATAGGAGAATGAGGGGGATAGTCACTTTGAGTCTCTAAATAATTCCTATTATGAGACAGATCAAGAAGAAGGGGAGATCCTCGATACCCCTGAGAAGGAAGCCGAGAGTGCTAGGGACGGTGTCAATAGTAACCAGCTAAGTAAGGAGATAGTTGATGTCAAGAGGAGACTTCTCTCTATGGAGAACAAGGTTAAGGTTCTTTCTTCCGTGTGCTTGAAGGTGATCCACTATGTGGCTACAATGTTGACTATTCTGCAAGATGCTCATAATGAACAAGATGACAAGGATGGAAAGACTATGGGCAAGGAGAAACTTATGGAGTTCCTTAAGGATGACTCTAATGATCTGCTTAAGTAGTTTCTGGTTTATGTTTGTTTTTAGTATTGGGACTCTTATAATACTATTATGTTAGTTATTTGTTAGGTTGCTGCTATTTTGCTATTCATGGCCATTGGCCTATTTTGCTACCTGTTGGGCTTTTGTTATAGGGACCTACACCCTTGTTTGCAGCTTATCAAAACCAAAAACATATGTGCATAAACTTGTTTTCATATCACAATTGCAAGAAATGTCTATTTCTAATTGTTTATCCTATTCAAATGGTAAACTAGTACATGCAAACAATATTTTCAAATTCAAAACAAATTTAAATAGTGAAGAGGTAGAACAACACCTTCCCACCAAATAACCATATCTTTCATTGGTCAAAAGAATCAAACAATTTTTTGTTATGAAAATAAAATGTTGAAATTACCACCAAATAGTTTTCAAGAATGAAAATCACCATCAATCAATAGAGCAACACCACTTATAATTGGAGCAAGATATAGCAATAAAGGCATATGTATTCTCTAGTATTTGTATTCTCTTGTAGAAGTGCAATCAATTAAATGCGTTTATAGATGTAGTGAGCCCCAAAACCAAAGGTTTTAGCCCAAACCCTTACAACCATCACTTTTTATTTAAAATAAAAATCCATTAGAGTTTTCTCTTTCATCCCTCCTCAATCACCCAAAGCCTATTTTTTGATCTAAACAAGCTACTTGTCCCCCCTTTGTCATTGTACATCATTTTTGTCACCTCCCAAAGACCCTAGGCATAACCAAACCCAAACTCCATTAGAGGTGCTTTAGATTATCATTTCCACTTCCATTATTAGTAAACTATCAACCCCTAAAGTCACTTTTGATCCAATCCCATTTGTCTTTCCTCACTCATTCTCCCATCCCAACTTACTTGTCTTGTTTCCAAAAATCCTAGATCTAGGTTTTCAAGGTTTAATGGCTTGAATGTGCTTCAGACTTAGTTTTTCATTATAAATAATCATTTCAACTTGTTTTTGTTATGGAGTAAAATGTGTACACTAGCATTTTACACCTAGTTTAGCACCTGGGTGGACCTAAAACAATTAAATCTCGATCCTGATGAATAAACCTGACAAAATAAACTTAGGACAGGTCTAAGCCCACCCTAATTGGCACTCTTCAGAGTTTGTCAATCTTTAGAGTTTGTGGGGCTAATGGGCGCCCTGGTCTAAGATGTTAGCCCCTACCCTATTTTTGTGGTGTCAGCTTAGAACACCTCCTTGGCTTATACATGTCGACCCCATTTAGTTTTATTCATTGCTGGTGAGAAGGAATGCATATATTAGCAAGTTAGTTTATTCATTTGAAAATCTAAGCAATCTAGGCACACTTGCACTCTCTCTCTCTCATGCTCTCTATTCTTCTCTAAAGCTCTCTATGGTGGATTATTGCCATTGTACTAACTTCTTGTAGGTCTTGTGAAGATCTCACTAATTCTTTGAGGCTACACCAACTTCTTGAGTTAAGTTGTGATGCCACATCAAGAAAGCTAGGGTTTCCATGCTCATGGTGACTCCTTTCCTTCATGCTTTATTACAACATTCCATTCTACTTTAGATTTGTCTTTGCTTTCCTAGGGCACACACTCCTTAATCTCTTATCATTGCTATTATGGAGGTGGAAACACCATTCACGGAGCTTGACTTAGGAAAGCTCCTAAATGGCACCAACCCTTCCTCTTCTTGTGTGTGTGTGCAGGTCATATGCAGAGGAATCAAATGACAACATGTGATAGGAAGCAGAAAGACTAACATGTGAAGACATTTGGATCCAAAGATCTTGCAGAACCCTAATATGGGTCTAGGGCAGCTAGCACCCTTATCCCTCTTGTTCAGATGACCAAAACCTTTTGAAATCAGGTTCTCTAAGCTCTGTTCAGCCCCTACCTGCCACTACTTTTTGGGTATTTGATGGTTTTAGGTATGTAACTCATGTTTTCTCTATTTTAGCCCTAGAAACCCTAGATTTGATAATTAGTCATAAGGTCTCTCTCCTTGGAAATAAAGGGACCAATCAAGAGACCTCTCAGCTCTCCTTTGAGGATTGTATCTGTGTATTGAGTCTCCTTGATTTGTGTTCCAATGTTATGTGGAGAAAGATTTATATAGGGTGATGTGTATGTTAGCCTAGATCTTTTTCCCTACATAACATTTTGGTTAAGCCAACTCATCTTACATTTGTCAAATTTCTAATTTTTGCATCTGATTTGATTAGCATTTGCATTAGTTAATCATTTCCTAGTTGCATATTTTGCATTTGCACTTCTTCATTATTAGGGTTTTCAAAAATATTGCATTTGTAGAAAACCTAGCTAGTCTTGCACCTAGGGTTTATTGAGTAGAATCTTATTTCAAATATTGGTGATGTTGATTAGTTGTTCAAATATGATTTAGCATTGTTGTAGCACATCATAATTATCATTTGTATTTAAATTATGAAATAAAAAGAATTCTTGCATCAAAGAGATTTGGGTTTAGGGAATAAACATTTAAGATCTAGGGTTTGATGGTAAAACCCTAGCTAGTCTTGCATTTAGTGGTTATATTTTAAATCTTATTTTTAGATATTTGATATGTTGACTAATTGCTAAATCTGATTTGAGGTTGTTGTAACATATCATACTTGTCATATTGATTGAATTTAGAAAGCAAGAAAGTTTGTACATCTATTTTCTCTTCAAAATATATTGAAAGCAAGAGCATAAACAAAACTCTTTAGGCACTTGTGTATCTTAATCAAAGAAAAGTTCTCTAAATATTTGTTGTATTTAAGTGGATAAATCATTTAGGCACTCCTTTTGCACATACTCACATTTGCAAGGCTTAGTTGTTGTGGTTACCAAGAATATCACTTTTTTGGAAAACCCCGCTTCTCTTGCACTTGTAGGTCATTGATTGTAATCTTATTTTGATATTGGTTGTACTTGATTAATGAATAAATCTGATTGTACATTGTTGTTCCATATCATATTTTCATGTAGTAGACAAGTCATTTCATCATGGCCTCTTCTAATTGTTCCTCTTTGGAATCTTTGCATGCATATATTATAGATTTTGAATTTTTTTCTAAATTCATTAATATTCATCCATATGTTTTAGATCATATAGCATTCATGTATGATATTGATATTTCTATATGTTCCATATATGACATCATTTGTTATATATAATTTTGCTAGCTTCATGACTCTCATGGGTGTGTATCCTTCGATATTAGAAGACCTTACTAAATTCATCTCCATGAATTGTCATGAGAAATATGATGGTGATAGTTCTTCTTCTACTTCTGCTATAAGTCATGATAATTCCATGTTTATTCCCATGGACCTCCCCTCTAATGCATATGATGGTGACCTAGGTTTTCCTATGTCACCCTATGTTTTGGATCCCTCTCCAAAAATGGTTCCCACTTGTGAGGATATTTTAGCGCAAGAGGAGAAAATCATTGATACATTTCTTAACATCACTCTACCCTCTCTTCATTCCAATGATCTCCCTTCAAAAGAGGAAGAATTAGTGGATGAAGAGCCTTCTCCTATAATGGATCCCCCATAGCTAGATGTTTAACATACTTTTTTCATGATTTCTCCTAAATCTTCTATTTCTCAGAAAGATAACAATGCCAATTCCATCATCATTAATAGACTTATTCCACCCACTATAGGGGTAGTGAATAAATGTATTAATGTTCAAAATATTCCTAAAATCATGGTACATGAGGCACCTAATCTGTCACCTTTGTCTAAACCTATGATTACAGTTTGAGGTGTTCCAAAACCATATCGACCTCCTGGTTACATCTTCAATTTTGTAAAGCAAATTACTCAAGGGAATCAAGGTGTTCAAAACATGTTACAACAACCTCATTATCATTCGGTTTCTCACACACACAACACCTATAATAACAAGAAAAATAAGCAAGCACCAAGTGTGCCCACTTCTCTTCCACAAACTCAACCTATTCTTCCTTAAGTACCTCGTCTTCCTCAACATATTGGTAGAGAATATGATCTTGTCGAGTAGCTCCACGCTACTCCGACTAAGATCTCTCTATGGGATTTAATACAAACATCACCTACATACCATGAAATGCTCCAAGAGGCTCTACAAAAGGTAGTTGTTCCACCTTCTGTTAGACTGAATGATGTAGTATCTCTTCTTAGTTGTATGCATGCAACACCATCAGATATCATTTTTCAACAGTATGAATTACCTCCCATAGAAGTTCAAAACCAACATGAGCCTCTTATGATATTCATCATTATTAATAAAATGAGGATAAGACGCACTATGATTGATGGTGGATCAGGTCTTAATATTTGTGGCACGGACTTGTTTCCTAAGATTTGCATAGATACGTCTCTCATGAAACTAAATAAACTCAAGATTCATGACTTTGATGATGTTGGTGGACAATCCGTAGGTACTATCATCTTAAATGTTAAGGCTAGACCTGTGACATTGCCTACCCTTATGCATGTCATGCCTGGTTCTCTTTCATACAATATTCTTCTTGGTAGACTATGGATTCATGCCTGGGGTCAGTCCTGTCTACCCTTCATCGTTCAGTAAAGTTTATTTTTAAAAACAAGCTCCATACAATTGAAGTTGATCCAGTTCCAGAAAGTTGCTTATAAATGGAAGTGAGACATCAAATTCCTCTAAGTAATTTGATCCCTTCTTTAATAAAAGCCAAACCACTACCCTCCACTGCTAACAATAGTAATGGTCAGGATAGTGTCGGTCCTTCAAATGCACTTTTTGGTGATGATTGGGGTTTGTTAGATTTTACACCCACCTTTACAAGTGAATATAAAATCTCACCATCACACCAAAAAACCTTGAAGGTAAATACAATTTCTTCAACACAATCTCCTACTTTTAATAAACTTAGACTCAAAAGTAATGATGATAGAACTTTTCATATTGATTTTACCACTAATGATGATCCGCTTTCTTCTACAAGAATGGTGGTCATTTGTGATATATCAACTCAATCTAAAAATCTCAAACTAATGGATCATTTTCTTCTAATGCATGTCTTGGTAATGACAAGGTCCCTTTAGATTTCATCCCCCATGGGCTTGTTTAAACAAAAGTTCACCCTCCTCACCATGATAAAAAGAATGATCCTTCTACTCATTCTTCAACACATGATGACACTTCTCATTTCAACAAAGCTAATAATGTAGTCTCTCCTCTTCCTTTGGATTTGGAGATGCATTATGGGCATGGATTCAAAATTGTTTATAAACTTGGATACAATGGAAATGGGTTAGGATGCAAAGAACAAGGAATTAAGGAACTTGTGGAACCAACACCACACTTGTCTAAAGTAGCTTTAGGTTTCCAACCTTTTCCTACGTTCTCTCCACTATGTTCACAACAAAAAGGGTTGCTTCCTACTCCACCTATATCTTCTCTTCTATCTCAACAAGAGTGTATGCTTTCGAGTCAAATCAAAGACCGCTTAATCAATTTTCCTCCTCCAACACACAAAAAGATTCTAAAAAATAATCATTCAACACCTCATTATTATGCATATCATCGAGCACTTGGCCATTCCACTAAGGAATGTCAAGTCTTGGGTAACAAAATTCAACAACTTTGAACACGGTATGTCTCTAGCACTTTTCATCAAGCTTGATGTAGTCCCTATAACACCTTGTCCTTCATCCATTTTATAATAAGCAAGTTGGGGAGGGACAATTTGTTATAGGCCAACTTGCAAGTGTGGTCCCTCCTAATTTTGTGTTATGATTGTATGTACTGTTATCCTTGTATTGTGATGTTTTGTTGATGGTTAGTTCTCCTTGGCACCCTTGTTAGCAAAAAGGTACAAGGAGAATGAACCCGTTGTGACATTCCTATATGTGTATCCTCATTCTTCTATGTCATAATTTGCAATTTCCTTATTTTTCTTTTGGATGATTTAGTTCATCCTTACATGTTGATTCAATTTATGTGTACTCTACTTTCAAGTGATCTTTCTTCCATCGTCCTCATATTTATGTGGCATCTTGTTGCAATGATCAACGTCATACCATGACTACAAAAACCATTGTGTATCATGCCTATAAACATCGCCTTGGTTTGCTCATCTTGGGGGCAACCCCTTGTGGTGATGTAGCTTTTAAGAACATATGTCATTTGGACATGAGATTTTAGAAAACTCTCATGCCTGTTTTACACTTCTTACCTATTATACCATAAAGGCAATTGCTCCCCGATGGAGTTAGAAATCACTTTAAGGTGGGGGCATATATCGTGCTATGAGCCTTACTCTCATCTTTCTATCTAAAACACTTGCCGATTATATTTGTTGTTGCACTCTCTTGGAAAGGATTGTGGCAAACGCGAAAGCAAGGTCTTGAGTCTATCTTGTTATCCTAAGTTAAAGTTCCTTGTATGTTTGGGAGAAGGTTTGTGCCACCAAATTGAGTTTGGCTAGAGTACCTTTGGGTATGGTTTCAATGCTTTCTTATTTTGCAAGACTTTGTGTAAATCCTCTTGCGGGAGGTGGGTTGTGTGTTCCCTTGAGTGGAAATACCTTTCTTGATGTGGATTATGTGTATGATTTGTCTGTACCCTCTTTTTCTTCTCATTTCTAAATAACCCCTTCTTAGCATTCTTCTTATTGCATATTGGGGAATGATGCATGGTGATTGAGACATACTTTTAGATTGAGGTTTCTTTTGTCATGCTGACTTAGGGTCTTCCATTATGTGCTTCTTGTGATTGTTTTATGATGCATGTATTCTCCTCGTTTATTCTTGTCCTCTATGCATTCTTCATGCCTCATGCGTGCCTTGCATGTTTTCTCTATGTATTCCTTATGTATTCTCCTTAAGTACTTTACGTGTATTCCATGTGTGTTTAATGGGTATTCTATGTATACTTTATGCCTTATGTGTATGCTTCGTGTCAAGCGTGTATGCTTTGTGTCAAGCGTGTATGCTTTGTGTATTGCGTGTATACATTGTGATTTCTCAAGTGTATGCCTTGCATATGTCTTGTCTTGTCTCATGTTTTCTAAGTGCTTAATGCATGCATAAATTATGCCTTGTATCTTATGTGTATGCAATTCATCATAGACTTCTAGAATCCTAATATTAGGGGATTGATCACCCATCAATTTTGGTGACATTCTATGGCTTCTATGTTTGTGGTGATTGAAATCTGTCTTCTTCGTACTTTAGTGCAAGTATGAGCGTAAGATCATACCCACATTAAAGTGGGAACTAAATGTTATGGAGTAAAATGTGGACACTAGCATTTTACACCTAGTTTAGCACCTAGGTGGACCTAAAACAATTAAATCTTGATCCTGATGAATAAAACCAATAAAATAAACTTAGGATAGGTCTAATCCCACCTTAATAGGCACTCTCCAGAGTTTGTGGGGCTAAAGGACCAGGGTGCCTAGCGCCCTGGTCCTAGATGTTAGCCCCGACCCTATTTTTGTGGTGTCATCTTAGAACACCTCGGCTTATACATGTCGGCCCCATTTGGTTTTATTTATTGTTAGTGAGTGGGAATGCATATATAAGCAAGTTAGTTTATTGATTTAAATATCTAAGCAATCTAGGTACACTTGCACACTCTCTCTCTCTCATGCTCTCTATTCTTCTCTAAAGTTCTCTATGGTGGATTATTGTCATTGTACTAACTTCTTGTAGGTCTTGTGAAGATCTCACTACTTTGAGGCTACACCAACTTCTTGAGTCAATTTGTGATGCCACATCAAGAAATCTAGGGTTTCCATGCTCATGGTGACTCCTTTCCTTCATGCTTTATTACAACATTCCATTCTACTTTAGATTTGCCTTTGCCCTCCTAGGGTACGATCTCTTTGATCTCTTATCATTGTTATTGTGGAGGTGGAAACACCATTCACTGAGATTGACTTAGGAAAGCTCCTAAATAGCACCAACCCTTCCTCTTCTTGTGTGTATGCAGGTCGGATTGGAGGAATCAGACGGCAACAGGTGATAGGAAGCAAGAAGATTGACATGTGAAGACATCCAAATTTGAACATCTTGCAAAACCCTAATATGGGTCTAGGGCACATAGAACCCCTATACCTCTTGTTTAGATGACCATAACCTTCTAGAATTAGGTTCTCTCACCTCTGTTCAACCCCTCCTTGCCACTACTTTTTGGGTTTTCAACAGTTTCAGGTCTGTAACTCATGTATTCTCTATTTTAGCCCTAGAAACCATAGATTTGATAATTAGTCATAAGATCTCTCTCCTTGGCAATAAAGGGACCAATCAAGAGACCTCTCAGCTCTCTTTTGAGGACCATAGTTGAGTATTGAGTCTCCTTGACTTGTGTTTCAATGTTATGTGGAGAAAGATTATTTTAGGGTGATGTGTATGTTAGCCTAGATCTTTTTTCCTACATAACAATTCTATAGCATATTAATCGTGTGGATCCATGTTTTAACACCCACAAGGGGGTTGACTAAGGTGGACTCCCCTTCTAACCCTTGTTTTTGTGGGGTTTCCTACATAATTTCAGACCTTGTAAGTGGAATAATAGAAAATTAGTGAATATTCAAGGAAATTTATAGTTAGAATAAGTGATTAGGACCATGAAATGAAGACCCCTACAAAATTTGAGGAGATTTTGAGATAGTGGACTAGACTACCCTTCTAGGACCTAGTCTTCTTGTTGGTTGCCCCTCTTTGGACTAGGTCAACCTGTAGGCCATCCCAGGTGGACAAGCCCACCCCTTGGGATGTTTTAATTTGTAATTGGCCATCATTATTTGGTTTTGGGCCCAATACAACTTCTTTTTAGGCCCATTTTGTTGTTACAAGACCCTGATAGTCCCCCAAGACCATATATGATTAGAAATCAACAAAATATCAAGTGAAAGCACTCCAATTTTGTATTTTAAGTTCATATTTCATAAGAATGTAGTATTTTATATTTGTATAAGGTTTCTAGGTCTAACTTGAAGATTAAAAGCTAAATTATTTTGGATTGCCTCTCATGGTTTCTACTTCATGTCATTCCAGTTTTAGAACCCCACCATTTAATTTACTAGGTTAACTCATTCCATTATCCCAAGTCACTTTTGTTGTTTCACTTTCATATATTGGCACATCTCAAATTTTCTTCTAATTATTCCTCTTTTGGCTGTCATAGAAAGATGTATACTTCTTAGAAGGTGTATTAAACATACTTCAAGCTACCCAAAAATTTGTACTCTCTCATCAACTAACTAGACAAGGGTGCCCTAGGAGAACCTTGCATTCATTATGGACATTTTCCTTTGGACCTAGCCACCACTTCTTAATTTTGACTCCAAATTTCACTAGTAGCTCTAGAATTTAGTTTCCAATATCTTTCATAACTGTCACTCCTTCATCCAAGTGCATCTAGATCCTTTGTTTTCCATTTTTCTATATTCTATCATATCATTTACACAATTTACAAGTCATGATTTTATTTAATTAGTTTATATTCAATTAACATTGCAATTGGTCATCTATCCCAGCTCATGTAGTGGTTGTTAATCAAGGTTTGGCTAGTTGGGGACGTCCGTCGATTACATATAGTTTACATTGCATCCTAATTACCTATGACCTTAGTTTACATTATAGTTTGCACACGCAACCATGACACATTGAATTTAGAAAAAAGGTTATCTTTTTATATGTTATATTTTGGTGAACTTGAATTGAATTACATTTCCACTTTTGATTTCCATGTGAGTAGCTTAGGATTGCATAAGTTTGAATGATGTTTACCTATGGATTATCCTATTCCTAGGGCTTCCCTTAATGCCATCTTCCTTGAGCCCAACTTCTTCCCCCAGTTTATCTCAATCAATCCCCATGTTTTGGAGGACCTCCTTAGATTTTTTGAGTTAGGTCCTCCCCATTGCCACTAAATTCTTATCCACATGCCTTTCCCATTTCCCACCCTCATAAAACTCCTTAGTTCCTATCCTAAAAGATTCAACACCCTTATATCCTTTCATTCTCATTTTCACACTACCTCACCCCTTGACCTAGATGATGTCAAAGGTCCTACTCCATTCCATTCCCCTCTTATTCCCAAGCCTACACCTATTGACCATAATAACACACCCATTCATCACACCCCTATTCCATCATTCACAGATACAATACCAAATGATAAGCCTAAACTCCCAAATATTATTGTTTCCCATCCCACTCCCTCACCCAAAGGATCATGTACTTCCCTCAATGCTTTCTCATTTGATTCCTTTAGTGATTCTCCCAGTGAGGACATTATCCATGATCTCTATGATGATGATCCAAATGATGAATATTATCTAGCATTTCTTTCACCTACCTCATATCATTATTATGTCTATGAGATCTCCATAGATGACATTGGCTAGGAAGACCTTATCCAATATGACCCCTTCACCACATGATTTTTTAATAATCCACATCATGGCATTAACACACCTCTGGTACCTAAGCATTTCCCTTTTTATATAGATCTACTTCATCCCTTCATTGAACCAAAATTATTCCTTTCTACTATTACCATATCGCCATTGCTCCCCACTTCATATGACCCAACACCTTACCCTTCTACCACCTATGATGTCTTGAATTTGCCTTCATGCCACTTTCCACTTCCTTTATCTACTATGTATTCACCTTCATATGAGCCATCACCTTTTCATATTGATGCAATATCCTCATCTACCTCATCTACCTCATCCCCTAAACCAAGTGAACTCTTGCCTCCTTCCCACAATCTATCACCTACATCCTCCCCTTCACCACACGTTTTGTAAACATGAAGAATTTATCGCATGTGATGGAAATGACTTACAATGTGGGGATCCTATCATGATGTCTTCTTTTCCATATACTTTAAATGATAGCATGCTTAGTTTCATGAAATCCTAAACACAACTACTTTTCACCCTCCACCTCCTTATATTTCTAATATCACACACCCTATGCCTACTTCCCATCCTATAGCGCAACCCTTCACACACCCTTATGATATTACACAATCTCTCCCCACTTTTCATCCTACCCATCCACCCTCACAAGAACCCTTTCCTTCAACTCATTATGGACCAACTCCTTCCATTACTACTATCCATCTCATGCCTACTTCACCACCTATATCCAAACCCTTAACCCCTCCTAATTCACCATATTTTTGTCATAAATTATCGACACTAGACAATTTCACACAAGGTTTAGCTTCCTCCCAAATGTTGTACCACTTTTAGGACTTGATTAAGGATCTTTGATAGGTCCTCTGGTCACACACCCTTCTGGGGGCTAATTGGCTAGGACATTAGTGCCCAAGAACTAGTGTCCTGCTAGTTAGACCCTAAAAAGGTCCCAGATTAAAGTGTGTCAGCCTTGTGTGCCTTGGGTATTGCACCTTGTCGGCCTCAAGTCATTTGGGCCCCAGACAAGTAATTAGGATGCATATATACATGTCTCTATCACTCATTTACACCTAATGGAAAAATGCTCTAATGACTCTTTATGCAATTGCTCTCTAACAAGCTTCTATCTACAAGTTCTCTATTTGTGCAAAATATTGTTGTGTATGCTAACCCTTGTTGCAGGTCTTGGTGGAAGCTCCTTCCTCCTTCACTCACTCCTTATGGTGATTTGATTATGACATCACGCCATCAAGGATTCCATGCTCATGGTAACATCTTTCCTTTCTACATGCTTACATCTATCTTCTATTATTATGATCTGCCTCTACCCTCCTAAGGTACACACTCTCTATTTAATCCTTGCTATTGTGGAGGTGGGAACACCATTCATGGGGTTTGACTTAGGAAAGCCCCTAAACAACACCAACATTTTCCCTCTCTTACGTGTGCAAGCCAAAGACAAAAGATTTGACAGAAACAAACAACTGAAAGATGAAGACACAGGTGTCGGAAGTGTCTCAGACTTTCGACAACCCAAAACCATAGGACACTAGCACTTGGGTGCTAATGTCCTTCCAGATCTGGTCTAAATTCTTGTGGTGGACTTTGACATCTCTGCTCTTCTTGTTTCAACTTCAATTTTTTGGGTTTTCAACCTAGATAGTTCATAAAGCTCTATTTTATTATATCTCATCATAGAAACCTTAGATCTAGCCTCATTAATTAAATCTTCTCGATTAAAACAAAGGGACAAAACCCCTATAGATTAGCTCTCCTTTTGGACTATAGCCAATCTCGATTTGTGTTCTAATGTTTAATGGAAAGGATTGACCTAGCTAATTGACTAGTAATTGGATCTTTCTTTTCCATTAACATTTTGGCGAACCCCACATAACCAACACTTGAACTTACTGATTTCATTGTGCTAAGATTTTTTGATGTGTTTAATTAGTTTATAGATCTGATTAAACATTTAGGTTGCATACCTCCTTAAGAAAAATAATTATACATCTTCGTTGTTGTGGTTACCAAAACTTAAATATTTTGGTAAACATTTTTGTGAACCCAATGTATCTTGCACTTTAATAGCCTTCTTTATTCATATATGATCTATTTACTATCTCACATCTGATTAAAATTGAATTGATTAAAAACTCTTTATTTGTAGATCTTGCATTTTGCACTCTTTCATTGTTGTGGTTACCAAAAACCTCATCTTTTTGGTAAACCCTGCCAGTGTTGCACTTAGTGTTCATGATTGCAAACCTATTTCAGCTCTTTCACATGTTGATTAGTTGTTAGATTTGATTACAATTCATTGTATCATATCATACTTGTCATTTGTTTTTTAAATTAGAAAGTAAGAACATTCATACATCTATATTTTTCTTTGAGACTTGAAAGCAAAAACATAAACAAAACTATATAAATGCAAACATGTCTTTTCTTCCATCATTTTCTAACTCTACTCGAAGGGTTTGTGAAATTGATGTTCCATTTCTTAAATATGGCAAAAACAAAGCATTTCCTATGCCCTTATATTCCTTTGATACATTTCCTAAGATTCCTCCTACTTATGAGGAGATATTAGAGCAAGAGGATGAAATCATTGACACATTCCTTAACATTGCTTTACCTTCTCTTCATTTGGATGATTTCTCCTCTAAATATAAGGCATTAGTGGATGTTGAGCATATTACTTCTACTTCTACTGCATCTTCCATAGTACATGATGATTCCATGACTCATCCTAGTGATCTTCCTCCTTTGGTTGCATGTTCAAGTACCTTGGACGTCACTAAGGATGTGAAGACCCTTGATCTTCCTCCTTTGGTTGCATGTTCAAGTACCTTGGACATCAATAAGGCTATGAAGACCCTTCATCTTCCTCCTTTGGTTGCATGTTCAAGTACCTTGGACATCACTAAGGATGTGAAGACCCTTCATCTTCCTCCTTTGGTTCCATGTTCAAGTACCTTTGATGTCACTAAGGATGTGAAGACCCTTGATCTTCCTCCTTTGGTTGCATGTTCAAGTACCTTGGACATCACTAAGGATGTGAAGACCCTTGATCTTCTCTTGTCAGTTGCATGTTCAAGTACCTTGGACATCACTAAGGATGTGAAGACCCTTGATATTCCTCCTTTAGTTACATGTTCAAGTACCTTGGATATCACTAAAGATGTGAAGATCCTTGATATTCCTCCTTTAGTTACATGTTCAAGTACCTTGGATATCACTAAAGATGTGAAGACCCTTGATATTCCTCCTTTAGTTGCATGTTCAAGTACCTTGGATATCACTAAAGATGTGAAGACCTTTTATCTTGCTCCTTCAGTTACATGTTCAAGTCCCTTGGACATCACTAAAGATACAATCATCAACAATTTTCTTAACACCACTCTACCGTCCCTTCATTCCAATGATCTCCCTTCAAAATATGAAGCATTAGTGAATGAAGAGCCTTCCCTCACATTGAATCCCTCGGGGAATGGATTTTGAACATAATCAAAATGACAATAATATAAATTCCATCATCATCAATAGACTTATCCCACCCACTAAGAGGACGTTGGATAAGTGCAATAATGTTCAAAACATTCCTAAATCATTGTGCATAAGGCACCTGATCTTCCTCCTATTGCTAAACTTGTGATTACAGTTTGAGGTGTTCCAAACCCATCTCGACCTCCTAGTTACATTTTCAAAATTGCAAAACAACTTACTTAAAACAACCAATTGGTTCAAAATGTGTTGCAGCAACCTAGTTACCATGCGGTTTCTCACACATATAACACTCAAAATAAAAAATAGAAGAAACAAGCATTGAGTGTGCCCATTTCTCTTCCACCTTTGCAACCTTTTCTTCCATCACCCCCTCATCTTTCACAACATACTACTAGAGAATATGATCTTGTCGAGCAGCTCCGTGCTACTTCGACTAATATTTCACTTTGGGATTTAATACAAACCTTGCCTACATACCACGAAATGCTCCAAGAGGCTCTACAAAAGGTAGTCATTACACCTTCTGTTAGACCGAATGATGTAGCAACCTTGTTTGATTGTATGCATGCGATGAGTTTAGACATCACCTTTCGACAACATGAATTACCTCCCATAGAAGTAGAAAACCAATATGATCCTCTTATGATATTTGTCATTATTAATAGAATTGGAATAAAGCATACTATGATCGATAATAGATTAGGTCTTAATATTTGTGGCATTGACCTAATACATAGGCTTGCCATAAATACCTCCCTTATCAAGCCCAATACTCTAAATATCTGTGGCTTCAAAAATATTGGTAGACAATCACTATGTATAACCACACTACCTATTATGGTTGGACCTGTGACATTATCTACACTTATCCATGTCATGCCTGATTTTCTTACATATAATCTTCTTCTAGGTAGACCGTGAATCCATGCCATGAAGGCAGTCCTGTCTACCCTTCATCATTCAATTAAGTTTATTTATGATAAAAAACTCCATAAAATTGCATCTGATCCTAATCTAGACAGTTGTTTACATGATGAAGCTGAGAACCAACCTCTTCCTTCTACACTTCTAAAAACATTTATTCCATCTCTATCAAAAATAGATTCACTAGTCCCTCTTGTCAAAGATAATGTTGAGCAAGAGCCTGGATCATCTTCAAACAAGTTCTTCGGTGATGATTGGGGTTCGTTAGACTTTACACCTACCTTCAGAGGTGAGTATAAAGTCTCACCATCAAAACTAGAAAACTCAAAGGTATCTACAATATCTTCTACACAATCTACTCTTTCTCCTAAAATTACTTTAACATGCTGTGATGATTATACTTATAATATTGACTACGTGAATAATGGTGAGCCACCTCCTTCCATAGAAATGGCTTCCATTTATGGTCGAGGTTTTCAAATACTATCTGAATTGGGATATAGAGGCTCCTTAGAATTCAACCCCCTTGGGTATGCTAAATCCAAAAGGAGTCTTCAACATATGATAACACTTCTCATTTCAACAAGGCTTGTAATGTAGCCTCTCCTCTTCATTTGGATTTGGAGACATATTATGGGCGTGGATTCAAAATTATTTATAAGCATGGATATAATGGAAATGGTTTAGGAAGCATGGAACCAAGCGTTAAGGATTTTGTGAAACCAACACTGCACTTGTCTAAAGTAGGTTTAGGTTTCCAACCTTCTCCTACATTCTTGCCACCATCTCCTAAAGTGTCTATGGCTCCTTTTAAAAAATCAAACTCCTCTCCACAATAGAAAGGGTTGTTTCCTACTCTAACTACATCTTTTCTTTGATCTCAACAAGAGTGCATTTTGCTGAGTCTACTCAAATACTGCTTGATCACTCTTCCTCCCCCAACATGTAAAAAGATTCCACAAAACAAACAATCAATATTTCCTTTTTGTGCATATAACCGAGTTCTTGGCCATTCCACTAATGAATGCCAAGCCTTGTATGACAAGATTCAATAACTTTGAACAATGTATGGCTCTAGCACCTCGCACGATGCTTGATGTTTAGCATCTTGTATTCCATCCATTTATGAACATTTCATGATATAGTTTTATTTATGTGACACCTTGTTACAATGCTCGATGTCATATCATGACTACATAAGCCATTGTGTATCATGCCTGCAACATCACCTCGATTGGTATGTCCTGGGGGAAACCCCTTTTAGTGATGTAGATTTTTAGAAGAAATATCATTTGGGCATGTGCTTATATAAAGCTCTCGTGCCTACTTTACATTCATTATTCATCCTACCTTAAAGCAATTGCTCCCTGAGGGAGTTAGCACTCACTTTAAGGTGGGGGCATACATTATACTATGTGATTTACTTTATTCATGCACCACGTAGCTGTTCTTGATATCAAAATACTTGTTGATCATTTTTGTAACACCTCTAATATGGTTGATGTGGAACTCACCTAGTAATTCAATGGTCCTTACTAGTCTGTGATGTTTCCTTTTGTTGTTTGTCCATAAGCCACCTAGCATAACGCAACTTGGTAGCCTATGTGCTTCGTGTGACCTGTCATTATTACACTCATGGTCACCTAGTAATTCGGTGGTCCTTACTAGCCTGTGATCCATGAGAACATTGTTCATGTTATCTTCTTTGATTGCTCCTTATCTATCTGCATGTCTTCTTTACATTATTCTATCTAAACTCCTTAGAATTCCTCTATTTTAACTACATATTGGGGATGACACATGGTGATAGAGACAAACTTTTAGACTGAGGTCTCTTTTACCTCATTGACTCGAGATCTCTCTTTGTGTGCTCAGGTATTTGTGATGACTTCATTATTGTATACTTTTGTCTTCCATGCAATTCTTCATGTATGCTTCATGTGTGCTTTGTGTGTATTTCGCGTGTATCTTGTGTGTATTCTATGTGTATTTTGCGGGTATTCCATGTGTCTTTCATGTGTATTCTCTATGATTACTTCATGTACTATGTGTTTACTTTATGTACTCTCTATGTTTGCTTCATGTATTGCGTGTTTTACATGTATTTTCTATGTATGCTCTATCTTATCTCATGATTATTGAATTCTCAAATGTATGTGTATGTGTGTATGATTTTTGCCATGTGTTTTGTGATTCATAAGACCCTAAGGATGGAGGATAGTTCATCTCTCAAACTTAGTGTCATTCTATGAGAAGTTTCTAGTTTCTCCATACTTTAGTGCGAGCAGGATCGTAAGTTCCTACTCCTGCTAAAGTGGGGGATAAATGCTACATCATAAATTATTGAAACTAGATAATTTCACACAAGGTTTAGCTCCATCATGAATGTTGTACCTCTTGTAGGACTTGATTAAGGATCTTTGATAGGTCCCCCGGCCACACACCCTTCCGAGGGCTAATTGGCTAGCACATTAGCACCCAAGTGCTAGTGTCCTACCAGTTAGGCCCTAAAAAGGTCCTAGATTAAAGTGTGTCAGCCTTGTGTGCCTTAAGTATTGCATCTTGTTAGCATCAAGTCATTTGGGCCCTCAAAAAGTAATTAGGATGCATATATATACATGTCTCTATCACTCATTTACACCTAATGGAAAAATGTTGTAATGACTCTTTATGCAATTGCTCTCTAACAAGCTTCTATCTACAAGCTCTCTATTTGTGTAGAATATTGATATGTATGCTAACCCTTGTTGCAGATCTTGGTGGAATCTCCTTCCTCCTTCACTCACTCCTTATGGCGATTAATTAGATCTGCCTCTACCCTCCTAGGGCACACACTCTTGATCTAATCCTTGATATTGTGGAGGTGGGAATACCATTCACAGGGTTTGACTTAGGCAAGTCACTAAATAACACCAACATTTTCCCTCTCTTATGTGTGCAGGCCGAAGATAAAAGATTAATAGAAACAAACAACTAAAAGACGAAGACACAGGTGTCAGAAGTGTCTTAGACTTATGACAACCCAAAACCCTAGGACACTAGTGCTTGGGCACTAATTTCCTTCCATATCTGGTCAAAATTCTTGTAGTGGACTCTGATAGCTCTGTGATGAGTGTCAAATTTCACTCATAAAATACACCCTTTTTGCCTCTCTTTTTCCCCTTTTCAGTTCATCTTCCTGGTGTCTGCACTCAAATAGTTTAGCAAGATTGTTCTATTTTGTGATTAATTAAGATATATTACTTGAGATTAGAACTTTTGATTAGATGACTAATGTGCGTGGGATTAATGGAAAAATGTAGAATTTCTCTTTCTTTTTGAATCAACAGGTGTGAATATCAGAAACAATGATTTTGTGCATCTCCGGAGATCATCTTCAATGATCTCCAGAGACCATAACAAAGAACAGTGACACCTGGTGTTTTGAAGATATGGGGAATGACTCTCCGGAGCTCTGCGAGTGTCTGGAATATCTCCAGAGCTGCAGACAGGAACAACTATCTTCGGCGCCTCCTAAGAACGGGGCATGTTCTAGACAGAGCTGCCGTCCAGACACTTCAGCAGCGATCCTAATACCCCCCTCACTTCACTCAAATCATCACCTAAGTGGTGAGGGGTCAACTATCAGTTAAATTGCTGAAGTTTTATCTTTCCAAAGATTTTGCATGAGTTACAAATGGAACTAATTCAATATTCCTATTTTCAGGGCTTTGATGCCCAAGTGTATTAAGATCTAAACTTAGACCTCTGAGTGGACTTCTGTTCCACTCAAGTCTACCTTTCTTGCATGATGATCTTTCATAGAGTTAGACAGTTAAGTACAAATAAGAGATGGTGTCATCTCCTAGAAAAACTGATAGATAAGTTCAGTGATATATCATCACTCTTTTTTATATATACTTTCAGAAATAGTAATAGAACAACGATGATAAAATTATTCTAATCTTTCAGAGATTTCAGTTCTGCTATAGCCATACATTTTCATGAATATAGAACTGAATTAATTGGACTGAATTTAGCGTAGATCATCTTTTGTGCTGATTTCCTGCAATAGCCTTCAGCCTTAAAGGTGCGGAGCAAGGGCCCACTCTCACTAATCAGGTAGGAGGCTAGTATCTCTGTTTTATTGTTTCAAGTCTTCTTTTATAAAAGTATTTCCTATTTTAATAGATAGATGCATGTTATCATTCTTTGCTTTGAGTACATTTCCTATTTTCTTCTGTTTTACAGCATTCATTACATTTATTCAACAAGCAGATAGGTTAGTCATTCTTTTAAGCTTTAGGATTAGCTATAAACTGGTCACTTAGAATCCCTAGTTACAGACAGCCATGGACACAGCCCTGGTTCTTTGACATATGAAAAAAGATTAAATGATGAGGTACAACGATAACCTGTCACTCTGCTCTTCTTATTTCAACTTTAGTTTTCTAGGTTTTCTATCCCGACAAGTTAAAACACTTTGTTTTATCATATTTCATCATAGAAACCCTAGATCTAGCCTCATTAATTCAATCTTCTCAATTACAATAAAGGGACATAACCCTTGTAGCTTGGATCTCCTTCTGTATTGTAGCCAAGCTTGGTTTGTGTCTCAGTGTTTAATGGAAAGGATTGACCTAGCTATTTGACTAGTAATTAGATCTCTCTTTTCCATATAACACATAGTTCTCTTATCCCCTCCTAATCTAATTCCATCACCTAAGCCCAGTCCCTCTTATTCCTCATAATCTCTTCCTAACCATACTCCATCACCTATCCATAACCTATCCTACTTGTTTGTTCCTATCCCTTCAATATCCAATCCCCTCCCAATGCTTAGTCCACCTTATCCACCCCTATTTGTTTCTTCCAATCCTTTTCTAACCCACATCCCAATTTCTATCCCAACTAGTCATGTTCATCCCATAGTTCAACCACAACCTTTGCAAACTCAACCTTATCCACTATCCCCCCATTCTTTCATAGATCCCAAGTTAACATGACATTTAAGAAAACTAATAAAGATCATGATGACATAGATGCCCTTAGCATAAACAATTCTTAAGACTACTACAATAGAAATGGAAACCCTACCAAACATTTGTCCAAATTCCTCCAACAAATAGAAAACCATACCACAATGATCAAACTTTAATGTTTATATTCTCAAAAACATTTAAAGATTATGTTCATGATTGATTTGATCCCTACAACCTAGGTTACAGAGTATTTGTCCCACTAGAAATAGCCTTTCTTAAGTTCTTCTCCCCAAACACCAATACCTTTAATAATATGATATGCATGTCTTCAAAATCACATGTCATTAAACATGTTTTGAAACAACTTGATGAAACATATCAAGACATATCAAAACCTCTTTCAACATACACCCCCAACCATAACATAGCCACCCATATTAATTCTAACATCACTAGTTCTAGACCTTGTCTTGTTGTACAATGAGCTCCCCAAAATATCACTCCACTTGTTGTCCATGGAGTTTCCCAAAATGTCACTCCACTTGTTGTTCAAAGAGCTCACTAAAATGTCACTCCACTTGTTGTCCAAGGATCCCCTCCTTCCTAAAATTATTATTAAATGGTAGAACATACCTATAACACTTGAAACTAATGAAACTTCTTAAATTCCATCACCATTAAACTCCCCCCTCCATCAAATATCCCTAATAAGGAAAACAAAGGCTTATGAAATTCTCAAACAACTTCAAGCTACACAAGCAAAAATATCTTTATGGGAGTTATTACAAGCCTCTCCTATTTATATGGACATGCTCAATAAGACTTAAAAAATATAGATCTACACAACCTATATTTCAATCAACATAAATTACTTTTATGATAGAGTCCATGCAAGATATCTCATTTTCTAAAGATGAACTCCCACTTACATTGGTCATTCAAGAACCTCTTCCTTTAACCATTATTATGAGATACCAAATGTAAGGACCCAACTCCTTAATATCAAAATTAATACTAACTCCGAACCAAAAAAATGTTGAGGGAAGAAAATTTTGTTCAATAGATGTAAGAAATGTAGATTCATAAAAATATTAGTATTAATTTCCAAGAATAGCTCAAATAAATGTTATAGAAGTTAGACAACTAGAGCTTAGTTTCTAAAATCATCAAGACTTGAAAAGATCACCAATCTTAACCTGCTGAAGAGAGAGGCTACATTAGACAAGATAACTTATAAGAATAAATGATCAATACATACCTTAAATCTTTCATTATACCTTGCATCCATTTATATCAACTTGCTTTTTCTCCAGCAACATGTATTCTTACCATCTACACATAACTAGATAATCTTTTGTTAACGTGGCTCTGAAACACTGCACAAATAGTTAGCATCACAATGTTTATAGAAGTTAAGAACCAAATACCTCACCATTCCCTTGTACTTGGGTAATGGAAACATTCTTCATTTCCCAGACTACCTACATACCTTGTATCCACTTGATCAAGATACAAAATGGATCGTCACTCACAATATGTAATTATGTTTCAATATATGTTTATGTAAATGTATGAGTGGGTACACAACCCTTTCTAGGGTCCAATTTCCCCAGACAGATCTTTGTCGGCTGCCACCCACTCAGGTGGGATAGAGATGAGAACCTAAGGAATCATCTATATGCAAACACCTAGAAGGGGTGTTTGATGTGATGTTTAGCCTATCAACCATAATTATGCATAATAATTATACAAGAAGTAGATTATCCCATCCAAATTTACTAATCAACAACATTGATCGATTCAAGAAGGTTTTCAGATTCTAATCAATAACTTTTCTAGTTCTCTGCTATAGCAACCAAGGGTAATAAATGTCTCTACAAACATCCAAATGCAATGTATTCTAAGACTATTTGAACTATTAAACAATAATAACAAATAGACATAAGGGACTATAAACACATGTCTTAATCAAACTTATATACTTAGCTTAATCTTCAAACCTTTGGTGTCTGCATACTTTAATAATTTAGTTAAAACCAACAT
Organism: Cunninghamia lanceolata; assembly: GCA_027924645.1. NCBI lineage: Eukaryota > Viridiplantae > Streptophyta > Pinopsida > Cupressales > Cupressaceae > Cunninghamia > Cunninghamia lanceolata. The sequence continues at coordinate 3,906,504 of BSBN01000918.1, read as the reverse complement.
ATTGAACACCTAAGTTCATAAGTTCAAATGTACTACTACTGCTATAAATATCTATTCAACAATTGATTTTCTCTATAGAGTTTAAGCATTAAAAGGATATAAACTTAATATTTAAAATAATTATAAGGATCTAATGGTAATTATTAATGATGTGGTGAAAATAAATTCCACCTTAAAATACGACTAGGTTGTCAACCAAATCAATGATGGTGTTAAGCATCTTTCCTTTAGCTCTTTTTACCAATTGAATAAAAGTTCAATGCACTAAGATGACAATCTCACCATAGTCAAATACTTGAGTATCCTTGTTTATGTTCCTAAATATTCCATAACCTATACTTATATAAATCAAAGTAGAGTATATACCTTGGCACCCAATTGACAAGCATAGTGGCCATTCCATAGACCCCAACTATAAAATTAGGGCAATAATCTAAAGTCAATAATGATACTTATATAATATTTGAATGCATATTCTTTATATGCAAAACACATTGGATTCACTCTGTATATAAAACATAAGACTCCTATCATAACTAATATTATAAAAAGAATCTTTTTCCATGCAAATATTTTAATAGTTAAACTATTGGAAACTTCCACACCTTATTATGCATGCTTTTTGAATCTAAATATTATGATTAAAATAGTTAATATTCTAAATAAAAGTTTCACCTAATCATAATATGATTATCCTTAAAAATGTCTTACACTAACCCAATAAGTTTGTATAGAATTTGCTTTTTATTATATGGTTTGCACAATATTATTACACTATATCACCTACCATAACAAAATAATTCTTAAAAGTAAGATAACAAACCTTTCCTTTACTCGGTCACTCTGCAACTTCTCGCCCTTTACTCGGTTTGAATTTGAATCCAATGGCTGTTGGGGATCCGAGTGACCCCCCAAACCCGCCAGTTCTGGGGTGTCCGGGGTCTGCTACGGGGAAGGTGTCCTCCCCTGGCATGACAAATTGCTGCGTGGACAGTCACGTGCAAAGTGACATGGATCTGGAGTCTACTGGTCTCACAAGGAAAGAAAAAGTGTTGGGGACCGGAGCTTGGAAGAGCACCCTTTTAGCAGACATTTCGGAGGGGAGTCGTGATACTCCAAATGTCCGTGAAACCGCTGACAGGTTAGCATTAGTGCTATCGGATGTTACGGTAGACAGAGTGGTCTCCACCATGGACAATGCTCTAGTAGGAAAGTTCTTTTCTTTCAGACCTAACATTGATGCTGTGAGAAAATGGGTGAACACAAAATGGAAAGTTAAGGGGAGTGTTTCAGTAAATGCTATGATTGGTGGAACATTCCTCTTTAGATTCACGACCAGGGAAGATCTTACCTCAGTGCTGGGGGGGTTGTTGGATGTATGGGAAACACAGTTTGTCCCTGTGCAAATGGGAACCATGTTTTGATTGCACTGCGGACCTCAACAAATTGACTCCAGTCTGGATCAGACTACCAGGTCTCCCTCTGGAGTACTGGGATGAAGAGATCTTCAGATGGATTGCCAACTCCTTTGGTCACTTCATTGACCTAGATAGCACTACTAGAAACAAAACCAAGTTAGTCTTCACTAGATTCTATGTTAATGTTGATATCAACAAGGTTCTCCCTAATAATATCACCCAAGAATCTCAATATGGTACATGGACCCAACTGATTCTCTATGAAAATTCAACAATCTTTTGTCAAATCTGTAATAAAAAGGGGCACCTAGCCTCCCAATGTAAGGCCAAGAAAACTGCCCAGAATGACTAGGCCAAGGGAGATGATAATGAATACCCTTTTAGGGAGGATTTGCTAAAGATGGTTGATCTTCGTTTAAAGGATCAAGCTGGTAAGGATAAGGATATTTCCTCGTTGTGCGAGGCCTTGATGGCCCCTGCTAGCTCAAGGCCTAGGGAATCACTGTCCTTTTTCTTAGATGATGGAAGTGTAATTCCCTCTCCAATGCTAGAGGGTTTGGAGGAGGGGGAGTTGCATCAGGAAGAGATCCTAAATTCAGAAGATTTAGGGGAGAAAGCGGTGCTGGCAAGTGTTTGTAGCCCCCTGAGTAAGGGGTGCACTACTGGGGAAGGTCAATTGAACCAGGGGATATCCTCTCCTAACAACAAATTTTTTGCCCTTACCCCTGGAGCTAGCTCAAGTGTCTCTGATCTGGATGGATGGACTACAGCTAAGAGGAAAGGTGAAGGGCCAGGGAAAAAATTCCTAGATGTTGAGGTGTATTCCAAGCAGGGAAGACCATCCCAAAGGGCGACTAGGCGGAAGGTGATCAACAAAGATATCACTTTGGGAAAGCAGAGGACCTTGGGGCTGGGCTCCAAGAGGGCACCTATCAAATGAGAATCCTATCATGGAATATTCAGGGGTTTAATAACCCTCACAAATAGTTCTTAGTCAAGAACTGCATTTTTGAGAATAAGGTTGATATCCTGCTTCTTTAGGAGGTTAAGATGAAAAGTGAAAACTTCTAGATTGTTGCTAGAAATATTTGGCCTAATGCTGAGCACCTAAGTTGTGATGCCTATGGGGCCTTAGGGGGAATTACGACTCTATAGAACAACAATACAGTCAAGGGGAGGATTATTGAAAGCAATAGAAATTTTTTGGCAGTCAAAATGGAGTCGAACAACCATAATTGGAACATGATTAATTTATTGCTCCTAATCAGAAGGGTCCTAGGAGGGAGGTGTGGAGCCTTCTCTCTTCGCTGATTGCTAGTGATCCCTCTAGCTACTGGATGGTAGCTGGGGATTTTAATACCCCACTTTTCCCTTTTGAGAAGAGTGGGGGAATCATGGATTACACTGACATCATGATGGATTTAAGTGATTTTCTTAACAATGTTGGGTTGCTGGACTTGGACATGCAAGGGAACAGGTTCACATGGACTAACCAGAGAAAAAGGAGGAATCTCATACAAGTCAAGCTTGACAAATTCTTAGTCTCTCCCAGTTGGAATTTCTTAAGCTCCTATTCTTTAGAAGCTCTTCCCAGGACCACCTCTGATCACAACCCCCTGCTGCTTTCGTGGAGAGAAGCGAATGGAAAAGGTCCTTTTCCCTTTAGATTTGAGATCATGTGGACCAAACATCCTAATTTCAAGGACAATCTTATGGATTGGTGGAGTGAAGATGTCCAAGGGACACCTATGTACAGACTGGCGTAGAAGCTTCAGAGGGTGAAGAAAAAGGTGAAAGGCTGGAATAGATTCAGCTTTGGGAACATCTTTGACGAGAAAAGGAGAATCAATCTTAACCTTGGAGAACTTCAAAATAAGTTGGAGGAAGGGGACACTTCAGAAGAGTTGGCCAAAGAGGAAGAGTCATTAAGAAAGGAATGGAAGGATTTGTTGTTGAAGGAGGAGGTCTATTGGAAACATAAATCAAGAGTGCAGTGGCTAAAGGAGGGGGATAAGAACACTACTTTTTTCCACCAATCAACAATGAAACATAGGAAAAGAAACAACATAAGTAAATTAATGGATGACAAAGGCATTATGGTGGAGTCTGACTCCCAGATTGGGCAGGTGGCGGCTTCCTACTTTTAAAATTTTCTTGGAGCACAGGACAACTGTATAAATTAGAATATGATTGATATCATACCTACACTCCTTGATGAGGGTGATAATGAACAACTTTGCAGAATAATTTCTGAGGAAGAGGTTCATGCTAGCCTTTTTTCTATGGGTACCTTTAAAGCCCCAAGACTCGATGGCTTCCCTCCTACTTTTTCTCAGGAATACTAGGACATTGTTGGTAAAGATGTCACTGTGGCGGCTAGAGACTTTTTCAAAGGGGGTAAGATCCTGACACAATTGAATCATACATTCATTGTTCTCATTCCCAAAAAACAAGACCCGGTCAGTATGGGGGATTTTAGACCCATTAGCCTTTGCAACACGGTGTATAAAATCTTTTCCAAAATATTGGTGTTCAGATTGCAACCTCTTCTTGATAAACTCATAAGTAGCTATCAAAAAGGATTTGTGCCAGGTAGGTAGATTACTGATGCTTCCATTACTATCATGAAATAATCCACTCTATGGAAAGAAGTAGAAATCTAGGAATGGCTTTCAAACTTGACATATCTAAAGCCTATGGTAGAGTCAACTGGGAGTTCCTGTTTACTGTTTTGAGGAAGATGGGCTTCAAAGATAAATGTTTGAGTATCATTGAGGCTTGCGTTACTTCGGTTAGATATTCAGTTCTTATGAATGGAGTCCCAAGGGTTTTTTCAATGCGGGTAGGGGTCTTAGATAGGGTGACCCCTGTCTCCCTACCTCTTTATCTTGTTAGCTGAAACCCTTAGTAGAAGCTTTCTTAAGTTACTCCAAGCCAGAGAAATTCAAGGGGTTAAACTTGCTTCTACATCAACTCCGACAATGATCCAACAATTTGTTGATGACACTATTCTTTTTGGCTCAGCTTCGATGATTGAGGCCAGAAAGTGGAAAATGGTGATTCAAGACTATGCTACCTCAGCAGGACAATGCATTAACTATGACAAGAGCCAGGTCTATTTCTTTAACACCCCCTTTGTTTTGCAACAAAAGGTTATGGGGATCCTTGGTTGCACGAGGGGTGAGTTACCTGGCATTTATCTGAGACTTCCCTTCTCGGTCAAAGATGCTCCTCCAGAATACTGGAATTCCATCATTGAAAGGACTTAGAAGAAAATAGCGGGGTGGAAAGGGAAACTTCTGAGCCAAGCTGGTAAGTTTCAATTACTTAAGGCCTCGTTACAAGGATACCTGTTTCTTTTTGACTCTATTTAAAATTCCTAAATATATAGTGGAGAATTTGGAAAAAATACAGAGGAACTTTTTATGGATAGGCATGGAAGATAAGAAAAGATTGTCTTTGGTTGGTTGGGACAAAGTCTGCAGACCAAAACTTTAGGGAGGATTGGGGCTAAAGAAGCTAAATCTGCTCAATAAAGCCATGATCATAAAGGTGGGCTGAAATCTCTTAACTAAAGACAAGGATTGGGGAATAGTCATGGGTGCTAAGTACTTTTGGAATCAGAAATTGGAGGACCTTTTAATTACTTCTGAATTCCCCAAAGGATTGGTGATTTGTAACAATGTCTTGAAATATAGATCAACTCTTATAAAGGGAGTTAAATGGAAATTGGGAGATGGAGGAAATATGAGGTTTTAGGAAGATAATTGGATCAAGGGAGGGCCGTTAAAAGATTTGCAAAATCTCGTAGGACTGGCTAACCTAGCTATGCACCATTTTGGTGGGCTGGTTCAAGATTATCTCTTTCTAGACAAAAGGGGGTGGAAGCAGCTATCAGATTGCTACCAAGGTAGGGTCAATCTCAGTAGGGCTACTGAAGAGATCCAACTCTCTTTAAAAGAGTGTAGAATCCCTCTTTTTACTCAGAAAGATAAAGTGCTCTTAGCATTGGAAAACTCAGGGCGATTCTCTGTCAAATCTTCTTATAATCTATTAATCCCTCAAAATGTTGATATTATTTGGAGAAAAGTTTGGAATCACAATCTTATCCCAAAGATTAAGCACTTCTGGTGGCTGGTAGTGCAAAATAAAATCCTCACGATTGATAATCTTATGATCAGAGGCTTCCAAATCCCAAACAGATGCATCCTTTGCATGAATGATGAGGAAAATGTCCCTCATATTTTTTTACATTGCAATTTTTCTTGGGAGGTTTGGAGCATGGCTTTGATTATGCTAGATATCCCGAGGTGTTGGAACAGAGGCTTAGAGGATTTCTTGAGAGCTTGGTCCCCCCCTCTCAAATCCTATTTGCAGGGAAATATGGGCTTTGATCCCCCCCTATCTTATCCTAGTGTTTGTGGAAAGAGAGAAATAACAGACTATTCATGGAAAAGTTCAGAGAGCCTAAGGAAGTGTTTGGATCGGCTGTCAAACTACTACAAGACAACATTACTAGCAGCACAATAAGAGCTATAGAAAATCCCCCGAATGCTAAGGAGTCATATGTGATGAATCAGTGGGCTATCCCAGTAAGCCTTTGTAGGGTGGATGATAAGAGGAAAAAAGCTAGGCATGTACTAAATGGTCTCCCCCTCCTATGGGATGGTTTATGCTCAACTTCGACGGTGTTGCTAAAGGTAATCTTGGGTTGGCTAGTGGAGGAGGATTAATAAGATAGGAGAATGGCTCCCTTTGTGCTGCGTTTGCGGGAAGTTTAGGTGAAAACACCAATAATATGGCGGAGGCTTATGCTCTTCTATTTGGAATTAAATTCGCCTTGGCCCTTGACATAAAGTACATTATTATTGAAGGTGATTCCAAGATAGTGATAGATGCTGTCAATGGAAAGGACAAAGTGGTGTGGCAATTGGAGGATATAGTGCAGGATATAATAGCCCTTCTATCAAATTTTGATGGAAAGGAAGTGAGACACATTTACAGAGAGGCGAATAAATTGGCAGACGTACTAGCTAACTTAGGGACTATCACCAACCCCCTAAGGTGTTGGAAAAATATGGATAATCTCCCCCTTAGAATTATTTCTAGTATTCAGAAGGAAGCGACCCTCTAATTCTATTGTCATTATGATTATAAGTAATGTTTGGTGTTGGATTATCTCTCTTTTCGCTATCTTCGAGGGGAGATGTGACTTAAATTATAAGCTGGAGAACCCCATCAATTTCTATTTGGTGACGTGGAAGATGGATGGCCACGTGGAGTATGACAACTGCAAAAGGGATCAATATAGGCGTATTGATGGATTTAGTAAGTCTTTTTGGCCACCTCTAGATATGATGGCTGGGAATGGTTCACATGAGCTAAACTCTAAAGGCATTTATGACTTGAACGCACGTGGAGAGGTGAAGGATAAGCATGGAAGATCGAGCAAGGAATTATAAATAATGTTTTTTATTCCCCTTTCTAGACTATTCGACTGTCTCTTCCATTGGCTCTGCAACTGCACTTACAGTTTGGGGTTTGAGTTGGTTAGTAAAATGAGTGGTGATAAGGTGAGGACTGAACCAATGAATTGTAGTGAATTTAAGGAGGATACTCAGGAATGGAGTATTGCGTACGATGGTGGGGTGATGCCATTTATCGAATGCCTGAATGGATTTGATGAACATTTGTCGACATAGTTCACGGCTTCTTGGGATAGAAACAAGGTGGTGAAAGTGGGTGGTGTTGAGTTCAAGGTCTCGGAGGACGCCATTGCTAAGGCCACGGGGCTGATTTGTTTAGGAAACAGATTGAAGAAGAAAATGAGGGTGCAGGACAATGAAGGCATGAAAATGTTTTTCAAAGGAGAGAAGCAAGTGAGACTGCAAGGCAGATTTGATAGGGAAAGCCTGGTAAGTCCTTGGAACCAGGTTTATTTCTTGATCATGAAATACTTTAACTTAGAAGGAAGATATAAAGTGTTCTATCACTACCATTTTGCCTTCCTAAACCACTTCTACCACAAAGTTGCTGTCAACTTTCCCTCCTACCTTTTCTCAAGCCTGGAAGCTTCTGTTATGCAAACTAAAAAATCTGGTGAAAGTAATCCTGAGGTCTCTAATTTGTCTATGCACCAGGGGCTTATTTTTTGCCTCTACCAGTATCATCTCGCACTTTGCCCCTCAAAACCCCCTTCTACCCATCTAGTGGAAGATAGTTCTATAGACGATCCTGAGGACAAAGTCCTGCTCGGTGTGAGACTTGGTCAACCGAAAAGATAAAAACACTCTGTGCCCTCGACACCAATTTCCCCCACCAATATACCTTTGAGCTCCTTGGCTCCGACCCCTAGTCCTACTATCTCTAAGGCTAAGTCCCAATCCAAGTCCCTTTTTGAGACTTCGAAGGCCCCTGGAGTTGGCGGGGAGAGTTCCCTTGGGGGCTCTAGGGCTGATGCTGCGGTGGGTCTATGTAATTTAAAGGGCAAATCCCCTATTCAAGGCAGTAAGAAACGTAAGAGGGAAGTTGCCGAGCTGAATAAGGATGGTGGAAACATTCCTAGCAGAAGTGGGGAGAAGGGTGGTATGGAGGCTAGGCTTGCTTAAGGTGTGCTAGAGAGAGAGGAGAAACAGGCGGAAGAGAACGTCAAGGTGGCGAAGGAAAGAGACTTGGGGAAACAAGGTGCTGATAGGAAACCTAGCACAAGAAGATCCTCTAGACTGGCTGGGGACAAACCCCAGTTTGTGAAGATAGTTGACTACTCATCCAATTCTGACTAGGAGGTCTTAGACAAGAAAGCGGATGTTGAGAAAATGAAGTCAGCCCCGGTGCAGGAACAGGAAGGTGCCAGCTACTTTGAATCAATGAACAATTCCTACTACGACACCAATGAGGAAGACACGGAGATCTAGGAAACCCCAGACAAAGATGTTATGAGTGCTAGAATGGATGTGGACACCAAGAGGCTGGAAAAGGAGCCAACTGAAGTTAAGGCACGTCTTGCTGCTATGGAGAATAAAGTGAAGGGTTAGATCAATCTGATGTTAAAGAATTCTCACAGGGTTGTTGCAGTGTTTTCGGTGCTGCATGATGATCGGGCCAAAGGCGAGGATACTCTGTTGGACAACAAGGAAAACTTGTTTAATTTACTCAATGAAGACTCGAAGGACTTGCTTAGTTAGTTTTTTCTTTAGCTTATATTTTAAAACTCTCGAACTCTATATTTTTTGGTTATGATGTTAATTTGCTGCTAGTCCACTGTTCTGTGGTTGTTTGAGGCTTTGGCCTGTTTTGCTGCCTGTTGGATTTTTGTTATTGGGATCTGCACCTAGTTTTGCAGCTTATTAATATCAAAAACAAAATAATCCTTGGTCACAACATAGGTTTCCCACAACTTTAATCATGCAACAAGATATATAGCTTACCCAAGACATTATTAACCTGTTGTCACAATATATAGTTTACCATGAATATAATAAATAGGTTTGAACTGTGAAAAAGATGCACCATAATAATATAGTATCTACTCTTAAATCACAAATCTAAATTGCAAGTTATCCTAAATTGACATTTTTTTTCTCATATATATATATATATATACCATTTAAAATTGTGTGATTACTAACAAAGTTTTTACCATAAGCATTCTATATTTCAATATATATAACTACCATGTGGCAAACCCAATCTATGCAAAGTACCATATGCTAATTTAAAACATTATTTCTACCAAAATAGTTGTAACCATTTTATAATAATTAGAATGTAATCCAAAATCTCGATCACTTTAATTATTTTCATTTGAAAATGCTGAGGATGTCAACTCTGTACAAACATAAGTAGAACATGTTTAGACCTCCATAATGCTTTAATGTACACTAATCCTTAGCTTATAGTTTTGACCATGAAAACTTTCTACTTATTGTAGCTAGCTTTAGCACAAAGAAACATTAATTGGGGGAGGAGGCACATGAAAGAAGCCAAAGAACAGTCATGTTAGCAATCTCACCAAACTGCAAAGCAGTATGAAATGTATTGATTGGATATATAAATAGAATACATGAAATGGAACAAACAGGATAATTAGGAACCTATGAAAGTTGACTACAATACAATTGAATTAATACTTGACTATACAATATGTTACAAGGATGTAACCAAACCATTTTTAAAAAGCTCAAAAACTTAAAAAAACAACACAACAAATGTTGTGAATTGTGATTACCCATTTTAATTGTGAATGTTTATGTGTAATGCTTGTATGGAGGAGAGTGTTCCTTAGAGAGCCATGACCTTTTCTTAGTGCAATGAAATTGATCATTTATATTATGTTGGTGGAGACTTTTTTCGTTTGAAATTTTGAACATCCACCAACCATAAAAGGGGAACCATATTATCTTCTAATCTTCTAAGAGGCGTGACAACAATTTAATGAGTATTTCAGCCTAAGAAAGTAGCATCAAGATTCGTGACTATATTGAAATTTGTATGGTTTTATAGAAGAATCTGGTTGTAGTAGATAAAAACAACCATGAAAATTAATTATATTGGACTAGTGCAAATTTAGTGATGTTAGAATTAGAGACTTTCAAGTCATGGTATCAATCATTTAGATGGAAGAAGGCCCACAATGCAGTGAAAGATTAATTAAGAAAACTACGGGATTTAAGGAAGAAAGTGACATATAGGGAAAAACTATAGGAATATTGTATAAGCACAACTCTAAGTCTACCCGTGGTAGTCTAGGATTAGGTATCTGTAATAGGTAGCCAATCTAGGTAGCCTTCAAGGGATTCATGCTTAGATTAATTGCAACAGCAAGCCCAAAATAAGACTAATTATATTTATACCAAAAAATTTGGTTGTACAAAGAAAGCTGCCCCACACAACAAAGTTCAAACTCTAAAGCTATCCAATTTAGGTATGATGACATTTACGACATCCTATACATAACATACGGCTTGCTAATGAAATGTCAAATACAACTATTCTTGCTAACGACTTTGGCTAATAAAGAAACCTATTACTTGTCTTATTGTTCACTATAGAAAAAAAATCTGATTAAAGACAAAAAGGTGTTGCACCAATTACACATGAACTGTTTGACTAAATGCCTCGAAGAGATGTCATCTCTTGGATTGCAATGACTGTAGGATATGTACAAAATGAATCATTGAAATGCTTTATTAACTTTGGAGAAAAAGTGAACAACAGGTGTAGTAAGGTTCAAATGGTAAGGAAATTGATGTTTGAGAGTAGAAACATGAGTCATGAAGCATTTTTAGGATCCAATTCAAAACCAGTTTTCCTGTAAACACTCCTAAGCCTATTTTTAACTGAGATCTTTAGGAATCAAGAAAAAACATCCACCAAGCCTAATGAAAGGGGAGTTTTGGAATAGGGTAGACATGTATGTGAATTGTGGAAGTGTAGACAAGGCACGAGATTGTTTGACAAAATGACTCAAAGAGATATCATTTCATTGAATGCAATGATTGCAGGACTGCACACAATGGATTTATTGAAAAGGCTTTAAACGAATCAAAGAGATATCATTTCTTCGAATGCAATGGTTGCAGGTCTGTACAAAATAGATTTATTGAAAGGGCTTTAGAAACTGTCAAGCGAATGCAATTGGTAGGTGCAACACCAGACTCCGCAAAATTGCCAGCTGTCACACCCCATTTTTAAACTAACATATTTATTTTCTTTATTTTGGAAAAGATAGATATTTAGTAGATAAAATATTATGATTAAAGTAATGATAGAAAATGTATTTGTTTTATTTTAGTTTATATGCAAATAATAATTGTTTCTGATGTTATTATTAATCACGTGGTTAAATGATGTAATGGACTAACTACTGTCGTGCGATTGAGGTGGATGCATGAATGGTGTTTTTCTCCCTCTGAGATGAGGAGATAGTATCACCATGGAGAGGATGCTAGATTGCGTGAATACAACAATCCTTATTTCATCTGCAAACACACACACATATACTTATTAGAGGATAAGTTAGTTTTGGGATTAAGTCTTAATCTCTATATCTCTGGTTGTCTTAGTTTTTTAAGCATAGAGATCATTTTATTCTTGTCAATATTTTTTCATCGTCAAGTTGGTGGCTAAATCTTCTTCATCGATAGATATTAATGTAGTGTATGTCTTTGAATGCCAAGTCGACATGAGTAATCAACTAAACAAGTTTAGTTTTGTCATAGAGGTCCTAGTCGACTTTGCGAGAATCCTTCACCGATAATTGTGCTTATGAATAAGAATAATTAAGCATTCGAAAGTATGCATTAGTGATATCTATAAAATAGGTGTACTATTGTTTAGTTTATATTATTATCTTTTATTTAAGCCTAGTTCTGGTTAAGAATATTGTCTAGTTAAGAGGTAAAAGTCTCTTTTTTCACCCTAGGTGTTCTTCCTAGATGCTTGGGAAGTGGGGGAAGGAGCAGTAGCTCCATACTTCCTATATTTTGCTGCATGTGAAGAGCTACGGAGGAGTAGAGAGAGAATAGTGGGAATGCATTTACTATGTAGCCCATAACTAAGTGAAAGCGAGAGAAATGAGGGAGAATCTTTTATCAATCTTCAGGCTTGAAAGCATAGGGTAGAGGAGGAGAAGATAGGAATGCAAATATTTTGGGAGGAAGTAAGGCTTCGGTGAACCTATTGCCTGTTACATTCTACAGGTCAGCCTATCATATCTGATGTAGTCAAGATAGGAGGGTCCGATGAGGGACCCTCCAACCTTGTAGCTTTAATCTACTAACAACATGATCAATTGGAGATGCAACATAAGTATATAGCTAACAACAAAAAGAAAGAGACATTCATAAACACATGACATAAGATATATCCTGGGAAAACCCTAAAAGGGAAAAACCTAGCCTTCAAAGCTTATTCCTCTTTATATTATCATCTCAAAACACATTACATATGCCTCTAGGGATTTTTAGATGCTAGGCTGCAACCTAGGGTTGCAAAAGTTCATATAATAACACTCTTCCATGATTTCCTTCTACTTCTCAATTCTTTGTTCTGCAACTTCTTCTACTCTCTGCTCTGCTCTTTGCTTCAGTTCTGCTACTTCTCCAGATCAAAACACTCATCTTCTTGCTTCATAACTCCGTACACTTGATCTTTCTTCATTCACTACCTTGAAACAAACATTTATCCTTCATTTATATCCTCTGCAAGCCTTCACAACATTGTCAAGTTGGCCAAGAGTTAACTGTCTCATGAAACGTGCAGACATGGATAGGTTGGGCCTAAATAGATGGTGTTTCTCCCTTGATGAATAGAACTTCATGCGGATCTCCATGAAGCTTGGCTAGGTCCTCAAATTCCTTGAATACTGTTCATTTTATCTCCGTAAGTCACGAAATTTCTTTGCAAGCCAATTAGACTCCAATAAACACTGTCAGCTCTGCTATGTGAAAACATGTAATCTTATGATAGCGATATCTTTCCAGAAATGAACCCAAATGATCTAAATTTTGGATATGATGTAGATGATGATGTGTAGATACCAAGTCCAGCTCCGTAGCCTTTGATATGAAAATACGGTAAAATGCGGCAATCTCCAAGATTGCTCTCTCTAGCACTCTGAAACTTACTATTCACTGTTCCAACTGATTTGAATGCTTCTGGATGCTCCTACATCAGACTCTCGAGGTTAATTAAAAAGTGAGCCTCTTCACTTTGGTTTGTATTATGTCAAAATGAATGTTGTTTCTTTGAATAGGTTCGGTAGTCTGTTCACAGGTACTTGCAACTGCCTCAAGGTCAACGGTCTGTTCAAGTCCACCCTACAAAACTGCATCAAGTTCTTCTAAGTTCAGCATTCTACTTGCAAGCTTTGCACTGCCTCAATGATCGGTGGTCTGAGCAAGTCTTCTCTGCAAGCTGCCTCAAGTTCTTCATTCTATGATGGTTTAGGTTCGGCGGTCTGGCTACAATGTTGCAACTGCCTCATAGTTTGGTGGTCTGTTGTCAAGCACTTGTAGGCTGCCTTAAGATCAATGTCTGCTTCAATCAATTAAGAGTTAATCAATACATACTTGCATCCTCCAGAACAATCATGTGACTTCCTTGACTCAACCAATACATTCTCTGCAACACTCTCTATTTTCAGATACAATTCCTCCACACTCATCAAAATCTTACAGTTTCTATTCTTCATACACTGCTCCTATACTGTTCTCTATTTCTGCAACCCTATTTACTTTACTCCAATACAAAACTTTTGACCCTTCCGGTAGAATATCTTGTCATTCCCTCTTTCTTTATACTATGAATTTCCTTTTCCTCCTATGCTTCACACTTGTTCACACAAACTTTCTCTTGCACTGCTTTCTCAGATGATTAGTCTATAAATCTTCTTAAGATCAATGCTTCACCCTCTTCTGGTTTCTCTATTAAATTTGATGACTTAAAAGGTTCATCTTCCTCTGCATAAACTACCTCTGTATCATTTATTGTTTCCTCATCATTAGCCTCTCTGGTAACAGATTCTTGGTGACATTCATTGTTTGATTCTTTTCACCTCCAAACTTGAAAATAGGTTCTTCTAAATGGCCTTCTATCAAATCCTTTTTCCTCTCTTCGGTGTCCATTGTGATAAGAATTGTGACTCCTGTCATTTCTCCCTCTGTAGAATGAATTACTATCCTTATTTTGCTTTGCATAAGGTCTTCTCTCTCTACATCCTAATCCATATTCTCTTTTCTCTCCAACACATGAATACTTCCATCTATACAACCTTCTGAACATACAAGTGACATGTTTCCATTTTGCTCCATCAATCTATCCATAATCCATCTGCATACAATCTGTCATACACTTTCTCCCCCTCATTTTATTCCAACACATCCTTTCAGAATGATTCCTTAATCCACAGAACTTATAAGGGTATAGATCCAAACACAATTCCTTTTCTTCTCCATATCTATTACAATGAGAACAATGCATATCTTTTCTTCCCTGAGTTGACTTGTTTGAACTTGTAACATCTTTACCTTTGTCATATCCAAGGCCTTCACTTCTTGATCTCATTATTGGTTCAATAGGTTATATAATTCCTTGCTGCTGCTTTCCCAATCCTTGTCCTTCATATCCCATTCTCTGCATGATTTTGAAACTAATACCATCACCAACAAATGTAGGTTAAGTTACATTGTCATCTTCAATCTCACTTTCTAAAGAAGCTTCTGCAACATTACACAAATCATTAGTATCACAAGAAACATCACAAAGTTTAGGCTTAGATCTTAGACTTTCATTCTCTTTTCTGCATGCTACAAGTGATTGCTCTAACTGATTAACCCGTTCCTTCAATCCTGATATTTCATTCTTCTGTAGACTGCTTTCCTTTCTCAACTCTTCCAAATTTTCTTCCAGATCTTTGTTCCTCTTTTCCACCTTCCCAAACAACTTGAATCCTTCTTCAAATTCTTCAAAACCCTTTTCAACATACTCAAACAACTTCAACTCTGCTTCTAATTCTTCACTCCTCCTTTTTACATTTTTCAATTCTTCTTCAAGAGCATCATATTTGTCTTCTCCTAGTTCTTTTATTCTTTCCATCAATTCTGAATTACACCTCTTGATTTCGCACAATTCTTCTTCTAGAATATCCTTTTCGCATATTAGGTTTTCATTCTCTTTCTTCATCCTTTTTCCAATCTTCCCCATTGAAACAAATCAGATAAACAACTTAATTTAAAAAGCTTACCCAAATCTTTCTTGCCTTGATCTTCTTCAATGGTGACACTTCTTACCTCCAGGGTTTCACACTTCTTTCAACACTGTCTTCCTTCCCAACAAATTCACAATCATCCTAACAGATTCACAACCAACTCAATAGATTCGCAACCATCCCAATAGATTCACAACTGGCTCTGATACCACTTGATGCAGTCAAGGTAGGAGGGTTCAATGAGGGACTGTCCAACCTTGCAGCCTTAATCTACTAACAACATGATCAATCAGAGATGCAACAGAATTATTAGCTAACAATAGAAAGAAAGAGACATTCATAAACACATGACACAAGATATATCGTGGGAAAACCCTAAAAGGGAAAAACCCAGCCTTCAAAGCTCATTCCTCTTTATATTATCATCTCAAAACACATTAGATATGCCTCTAGGGATTTTTAGATGCTAGGCCGCAGCCCAGGGTTACAAAAGATTCATATAATAACACTCTTCCATGATTTCCTTCTTCTACTTCTCAATTCTCTATTATGTAACTTCTTCTACTCTCTGCTTCAATTCTACTACTACTTCGGATCAAAACACTCATCTTCTTGCTTCATAACTCTGTACACTTGATGATTCTTCATTCACTGCCTTGAAACAAACATTTATCCTTCATTTATATCCTCCGCAAGCCTTCACAACATTGTCAAGCTAGCCAACAGTTAATTATCTCATGAAACGTGTAGACACGGATAGGTCAGACCTAAACAGAGGGTGTTGCTCCGCTGGTGAATAGAACTTCGTGTGGATCTCCATGAAGGTCGGACATGTCCTCAACTTCCTTGAATGATGTTCCTTTTATCTTTGCAAGTCACGGAATTGCTCCGCAAACCAATTAGACTCCATTGAACACTGTCAGCTCTGCTCTATGAAAACATGTGAAAATAGGTAATCTTCTGATAGCGATATCTTTCCGGAAACGAACCCAAATGATCAAAATTTTCGATATGATGTAGATGATTATGTCTAGATGCTAATTCCAGCTCCACAGCCTTTGATATGAAAATGCAGTAAAATGCGATAATCTCCAAGATCACTCTCCCTGGCACTCTGCAACTTATTGTTAACTGTTCCAACTTATTTGAATACTTCCGGATGCTCCTGCATCAATATCTTATGGTGTAAGTTGACTACATTGCTTCTTATTCATTGATATCAGTAAGACATGTATGGAGTTTACTATTAAATTATCGATTGGCATGTAGGCGATCAAGAATCTTAGTGATAGTTAAACTCTTTGTTGTTCAACCTTGACAGAGGACTATCTTTGTATCCTTATACCGAATGTCGGTAAGCGAGATAGTTATGATAACTCTATAGGATATATCTATCCCATGTCGTATAATGATTACTATTGGAAATGACTATACATTTTGATATCTCTGGTTAAGAGTATCATGTATATTTATATATATATATATGTTATAAACTCATGTCGTTCTCTATTGATAACGGTACACAAGAGTATCAGTGGTGCAACAGTTGAATGACTGTGTATCAAAGCTAATGGCTTATGATATTTAATAGCCAAACAAGGTTATGTATGTAATACAATCTCAGTATAGGCCGATAGTGTATAGGCCGACAGTGTATAGGCCGACAGTGTAGTATAGGTTGACTGTGTTATAGGCCGATTGTGTAATATAGGCTGACTATGTATAGGCCGACTATTAAGAGAAACCATGCTTTGGTTTAAACGACTCGATATGGGCCAAAGGCAGGTATATTGAGAGACTTGAGAGAAGGTCGATCTTAATCATAGTATTTTACACATAGTAGTAGCTAATCGAGAAGGTGGATACTATAGTTTTAAGCTTAAAAGCTAATAAATGAGTCAATGTCATTGAGTAGAAGCACTCGACATTAGACTAATTTTTATGTGTATATATGAAGAAGTATAAGTTGTATTAGATGCTATTCTTAAACTATATTTATTCTAGTTTTGTAGAGGAATATTATTTTACCAAATTTAGGCTAAGAATAGCCACAAGATTGTTGAGAGATACACTCACTATGACAATGAAAGGTCAAGATTTAGACTACTTACTATTTTGGAATTCTCTTTTGATATACATGAGGAAGCATATTCAATGCGTAGGATTATGAAGTTATTGTTCATCTTCAATAGATTATGAGTCAAATATATATTCCTAGATTAAGATAGATAGAGTCTTTAATCGTTAATCCATATGACATAAATGTCAAAATCTTGCATATTGTTATAGAAGAATACAGATGAGCACAGAAATAGGTAGACAAGACATTGAGTAGATGACATGACATCATAGACCTATGATTGCAAGGAATACAAAGAGGGACTCAATGTATGATGCATAAGTCACCTAAGATCTCACCCTATACTTGTCTGGTTGATTAGTAGATAAGGGAATATGGTATGTCTTTAAGACTAATATGGTGTAAACAAGTCAAAGAGTGATATCATATACATATTATAAATTGAATTATAAGAATGTTGTCTCCAAGTCGAGAAAAGAGTGAGTGAAAATACAAATTTATTTATATGAAACTTTGGCCAAAGTAATGCAAAAGTCACTGCTTTCATTGTCAGTTGACTGTGTACCAGATAGTTGAACAGTCAGAGTGGGTGATACATAACTAGAGCTAGACTAGAGTTGTAAGCCCGATTGTCATTAGCTAGGTCACATCACTAGTTCTTAGATGGCATAAAGAATTAGTTGATTCTCACTATATATCACCCTCATGAAGGGAAGGGCCACTTCCAGAAGGAAGGTGTGCGGGGGACCACCGATATGTGGTTGGAGGAAAAGCACCAGGGTGATGCTCTCTCTCTCTCTCTCTCTCCTGAAGTTGACTACCAAAGACTTGTGAATAGGAAAACATTTCTATAAATGAAATTGATAAATTGTAAGTCGTAAGGAATGCAACCATCTGATATATGTGAAATTTGTTAGTCGTATGGGAATCGACTATCTTTTGAAATTATATATTGTACTTGGAAATTGCAAATGTAATATTTTGATTTTAGTTATTTATGAAAAAAAAGAAATTGAGATTTTTGCATTATTCTTTTTTAAACATATTTAATATTCCGGTTGGGATGTTACACCAGCATCCTCCCTGCCTGAGCCAAAAGGGGAGCTTCGGAATAGGGTAGACATGTATGCGAATTGTGGAAGCATAGACAAGGCATGGTATTATGGTTGCATAATGCATATTTAGTTGGTCGTGGAAGAATGATTAACAGTAGAAGAATATGTTGTTGTGCATGCGATTTGTGTGACAGATGCCTCTTAGAGATACAATCTCATGGACTGCTATGATTGCTGGATAACATTTAAGATTGATTGAGAACTATAACTTGGGGAAAGACAAAGAAAGGATATTGTATATGTATACATAAAAGATGAATGAGTCCTATAAAATGCACTCCAAGCTTTAAGGATTGAATCTGCACCTTTCACGTTTGGAAATTTGCACAACCCATTACGAGTTTTATTTTAAAAAAGAAATTTCCTAAGGTAGCTCAAATAAATCTTGCACAAAATGGAGAAGGGGAATTTTATGCACTAGTAGACATGCATACCAAAAGATAAAGAAAGGAGAAATCACATAAACTATTTGACCAAATGTCTCAAAGAAATTTGGTTTCATGGAATGTAATGACAGTGGAACTTGCTTAAATTAGTTTGTTGAAAAGACAATAGAAGTGAAATAAGTAGATTACGAATTGTTTCATAATTTCCAGTTTCCATTTCTTGAAACAACTAAGTTACAAACTTACCTGCAACTCCACAGAAATCACTAACCTCATTCAAGAGAAAGAAATCCCATGAGTGCATCCCTGAGAGTCCTTCTGATCTTTCAATCCAATACCCATACTCTCAACAAACTTGTAGAGATTTCTTTCTCTCTCGAACATTCTGGTAGTTGTAGCTATAAATTTGCCTATGTCAAAATCTCTACTTTCCATTGGCCTTCGGATCTCCATTGTTTGCCCCCAACAAAAATAATGTTGCAGCACATAAAACTTCCATTCCTTCCTTCCCCGTCAATTCCATATAAAGACTTTTATAAAAAAATTCCAGTCGATGCTCAGGTTGTGGAATAATGGCGACATCTTCAGCAGTGGAAGGATGAATTTTTATAAGGTTTAATTTACTTACCCTTAAGGTAAATTTTCCATATAACCCTAAATCTGATTTCTAAACATAACATATCCATGTAGCAATTAACGTGCCTTCTCGGGAGTCTTTAGGGTGTCAATAACTAAAGTTCAGGAAATACATTGTGTTATAATATTAATAATTGAAATATTATTAGTAATTATAATTACTAATTATTATCATCAGGGAAGTATTAATTATAATTATCATTTAAAAATGATAATAACAATTATGATATTAAATTATAATTAAATAATAATAATCTTACTAACAAATAGAAATTAAAAACAAGGGTCATGATTAAATAAAAGGACTATAGATGACATTTTTCAGAATCAGTATCAATTGAGAATAACTATTAATAATAATTAGATATTATATTTTATGAATATTAGCATTTTGAAATTGCAAACAAATAGGGTCATGACACCAAAAGAAATGAATAAAGTGTGTTCTTATTGATAATGTTTCAGGACTCAACATTTGTAGCACCAAATTCTTATGTGCAATAAATATTGATCATTCAAACCTAGATAAATTTGACCTAGCAATTTGTGGTTTTGACAATGTTAGCAGAGAACCCATAGGCACTATCACCTTAATTATCACCATTGGACCTCACACACTTGACACCTTATTCTATGTCATTGCTAGAGAATTATCCTACAACTTACTTCTGGGATGCCCATGGTTACATGCAATGTGAGTCATTCCATCCACCTTCCATAGATGCTTGAAGTTCATTCTTAACAACCAATCCTACACCATGCCCACTAATGAGGCACCATTCTCTTGCTATTAATTAACTATAAAAGATGTCATTTTCCCATCCAATCCACATAATGCACTTTTAATTTCTCACTTCACCAAAGAATCAAACCCATCATCTACAAATGATGTACAAAAGTTTGCAACTCTATCACATCTCATTACCAAAATCCCCCACCTCACAAGACAATGAGTCAATTACGCTCCATACCTACTTCCAAACCCTTAAGTGGTGATGATTGGAGAACATTAGACTTAACACCATTATATGTAGGTGAATACAAGGTCAAATTTAGTGATTTCCATGAACCAATGTTACACATAGCTCTTCACAAGTATGGAAAATCACCATAATATTTCATGTCTCAAACAAACAACACTCAACCTAAAGAAACACCCATAACATCTTCACCCCAACCAAAATAAACACCTTTACCAAAAATAAAAACAACTTCCCCATCAACAACACCTAACACATCCCATCCAATATCCCCATAAAAACACAACACAAGTTCGAACAATGAAGATAAACACATATGTAGCTTGTAGTTCCCACATACCTTATCTTATTGAATGGGCCAGATAATATGGAAAATTATTTCAATGTTTAGCACACAATGGGTATCATGGCCAAGGTCTAGGACGATATGAACAAGGCATCAAAGAACTCATCCAACTTGAATCTCAAACCACTATAGCTAGCCTTGAATATTTCCCACGATGGGACAAGAATGACATCAATTTTGATTGTTTCATGATCACAAGACAAAAAATACCAATCATCCACCTTGAACTTATTGATACCCATTCTAAAGAACCTATATCCCACATAGACTTATTTTCAAAACCCATTTTGCAAACATCACCAAACATCTTAGAGATTTATACAAATTTCCAACACCTATTGGTTTTGGCCAATAAATATTTTATACAGGAGAGCCTCCACCATATATGCCTAGATCATAACCATAATCTTGTACATAAAACACCTTTTTCTTTCTTTTATGTGTTAATATCTCTTCTTTGTTTCTATGCATTGATTCGTAGAGTTAGAATTTGATGTATGTTGTGGTGTTCTCTCATCCATTTTTTAATGTGTTCCATCTTTGCCTTGTGTTTTCTATTGTATTTTATATGTGCCTAAAAGAAGATTGGGGACAATGAAATGTACTCAGGACCATAAAAACCCTTAGTCATGTCGACCCAAAAAAGTTTTGATTTACCCCTTTTGTTTTTCTTCTCTCAATCATCCAAGAACCAAGGACCAAGAATAATTGATTTCACAAGTAACATCTTCTAGTTATGCACCATGAATAACCAAGCATTTTCCCAATCCAATTTTCTAAAATATGCTTTCTTACCCTCACATTCCACTATCCATGCTATTACCACATGCACCACTTAAGCCTTTTATCCCATTCATATCTAGTATTTTCCATGATGAGTAACAGGTTCTAATCATACAACCCTTTAGATATTTGAGCCCTCCATCCTCCAATCCATTAAGCCATTCAAATTTCCTTCACCCATATATTTGGAACCATGTGTATCATCAAGTTCATGAGCACTTTCCCCTCTATATACCCTAATATCTGAAGCTTAGTTAGGGGGCTACCAAAAATTATAGAGCATGATATAAAATGTGAAGCCTACATCCTAGGAAAATAGCATAGATATCCCTTTTAATCAAGGAAATATAGGAGGGAAAAAATACCATTATAGTTGGTGCACTCAGATTTATGTGGCCCCATGAAAACTCTCATCCTATCACATAATGCATATTCATGACCTGTATAGATGATTACATCAAGAAGACTTGGGATTATTTAAAAAAAAAATCTGAAGCCTTTGAGAAACTCAAGCGGTTCAAGGCCTTGGTTGAGAAACAAAGTGGCCACATCATCAAAGTCCTTAAGACTAATAGAAGGGGGAGAGTATGTCTCTAATGAATTTCTAAATTTTTACAAGAATGGAAGCATTGAAAACAATTCACACCTAGATACACTCCATAGTAAAATGGATTTGCTAAAAGGAAAAATACAACCAATTAGGAGATGACTACAAGCATGTTGAAGGCCAAGGGACTTTCAAATGAATTTTGGGGTGAGGCTATAGCAACATAAGTATACATGCTAAATAGATGTCCCATAAAGGTTGTACGAGATATAATTCCACAAGAAGCATGGAAAAATAACAAATATAATGTGAAGCACTTAAGAATCTTTGGGTATGTGGCATATGCATTTGTTCCAAAGGAGAAAAGGCAAAAATTTGATGATAAAGGAGAAAAGTGCATCTTTATTGTCTATAGTGAAGAATCCAAAGAATACAAAATATATAACCTTATTACCAAGAAGGTTGTCATTAGCAACGATGTTGAATTCATTCAGAATGAATCATGGGATGGCACGGTTGACACCTCCATATGTATCTCAATAACAATACCTATAGTTTATAAACAAGGTGGAAACAAATAGAATTACTAGCAATCAAGCTAAGCCAATTGCAAATCAGCAAGGTGAACCTTCCATAGCACTTCCTACTTCATAAACATCATAACATACTCCATAGTCAAGAAACTCTAGAAGTAGTTTAGATCCAACACTCTCTTCTCTAATACCAAGAAAGAAAAGGAGCATGAGGGAGATTTATGAAAATATAAGGTATGATGATTTTGATGAAAGCTTGAACTTTACTTTTCTCAAAGTGACCCAACATATTTTGAAGTTGTAAAAGAATAAAAATGGTGTAAGGACATGGATGAGGAGTTGGATGCAATAGAAATAAATAAAATATGTGAGCTAAATAGGTTACCCTAGTGTAAACAAGTGATCAAAGTTAAGCTAGGCTACAAGACCAGGAGTACTACTAATGGAAAAATTGAGAGGCATAAAGAAAGGTTGGTTGATAAGGGATACAAAAAACATCTTGGAAGATGGTGCAGTCATGGTTAGGAGGGTCCACAAAGTGAACTGTCCAGGCCGTGTAGCTAGAGTAAACACAATGGAAAAAACTCAAAGATTTAAAGAAAATGCAGACTCAGTCATTTAGTATATCATAGAATTCAAATACAAATTAGCTGGCAACATTCGGGCTTACAATAAGGGCTCACAGGCTTGATTTCATAGTTACAAAATATGCATAGGATTCAACTTTGAAGCTCTTTCGTAAAGAATTCAAGCTATCAAACTTCTAAATCTACTTAACTACTTTCCTAGACATCTATTACATCAATTTATATTATCTTTGGAACAAAAGATTCCTCCGCGTCGGTCAAGGAATCACAAACTCCAATGAAGAGTTGTAACATGTGTACACAGGTAGGTCAGACCTATTTGATTAGAACTCCTTAACGAATGAATAGAATTGCATGTGGATCTTAGGGAAGGTTAGCCACGAACCAAACAACATTGGATGATGTGTAGTTTAGCTC
Organism: Cunninghamia lanceolata; assembly: GCA_027924645.1. NCBI lineage: Eukaryota > Viridiplantae > Streptophyta > Pinopsida > Cupressales > Cupressaceae > Cunninghamia > Cunninghamia lanceolata. The sequence goes on along the minus strand of BSBN01000918.1, from coordinate 3,882,968 downwards.
TGCAAGTCATGAATTGCTACACAAGTCTTCTCCTTTAGCTGATTGTTTGACATTATCAAGATGCTCTATTCTGATAAAATAATTGATCTTCTGATAGAGACAACTTTCCGATAAATTATCCAAATGATCTGAGTTTTGGATATGATGTGCATGAAGGTATCTAGATTCTAAGTCTAGCTCCACAAGGTTTGAAATGTAACTGCGGTAGAATGCGGACCAAAATATAGAAACTTCTACTGACTGCATTGATTGTATTGAACTGGCAAATGAAAAGAAACAAATTGAAATGCAAATTTTTTTGGTTAATGCAAGATTGCTCTTGAACCAGAGATGCTCCTACATCAGACATTTGGAGTTATTGAAAAAGTGAGTCCCTCACTTTGCTGGGTCAGGAGGAAAACTAAGACATTCTACCTCTATATGAGAAATCCAAGATGCATCTTCTTCCGGTCTGCCTTTCCACTTCACAAGGCATTCTTTGTATTGTTGTCCTCTGTGCCTTCAATATGCTTCGGTGCTTGTTGTGGTAACTACTTCTTCAAATCTTCTTCCATGCTGTCACTAAACTCTGCTTCATGATACTGGTATAGGGTTGCAATGTTGAAAATAGGTGATATACCCAATGTCTGTGGTAACTCCACTTCATATGCATTTCCTGAATCAAACTTTCTGAGTATCCTACAAGGTCCAAATGTTTTCATCTTCAACTTGTTATATGTCCCAATTGGAAATCTTTCTTTTCTCAAGTACACCATCACTTCATCTCCAACTGCAAATTCTTTGTGTCTCCTCTTCTCATCTTCTTTCTCCTTATACTTGCTGTTCATCTCCTCTAAATTCTACTTAACCTGATTATGCACTGTCTCCATGTATCCTACAAATTCTTCTGCTTCTGCAATTCTCTTTTCTTTCATACTGATATCTCTCAACTCTACTACTCCTCTAGGGTTAGTTCGTGTCACAATTTCAAATGGTGTTCTTCCAGTACTCCTATTCACTAAATTATTGTATGCAAACTCTGCTTGTGATAGAATCAAATCCCAATTTCCTGCCTTCTCTCCAACCAAACATCTCAACAAGTTTCCCAAACTCTTGTTTACTACCTCTGTCTGTCCATCAGTCTGTGGATGAAATGCTGAATTGAAATTCAAGTCTGTCTTCATCTTCTTCCAAAGTGTCTTCCAAAAGCATCCAAGAAATCTTGTTTCTCTATCTAAAATTATGCTCTTAGGTAATCTATGTAATCGTACAATCTCCTTGAAAAATAGGTCAGCTACATGCACTGCATCATTTGTCTTCTTACAAGGTATGAAATGTGTCATCTTTGAAAATATGTCCACTACTACAAATATTGAATCATGTCCTCTCTATGTCTTCAGCAATCCCATTACAAAATCCATACTTATGTCTTCCCAAGGTCTCTCCGATATTGTCAAAGATTTGTACAAACCAGTATTTTGACTACTCCCTTTTGCAACTTGACAAATTCTACAACTCTGCACAAATTTACTAACATCCTTATGTATCTAAGACCAAAAGTAGTTTTCGCTTACCAAAGCCACTGTCTTATCGATGCCAAAATGTCTTATCAATCCACCATTGTGTTTCTCCTTAATCAAATTATCTCTCATGGAACTTCTAGGTATGCATAACTGACTTCCTTTGAACAACATCTTCCTGAATGAAATAATCCAACCACTTACTCCTGTCTGTCACAACAGGTTCCTTACATCCTTTCCAAGGTTCTGCAAAATCAAGATCTTCTTCATACATGTTCTTCAACTCATCAAATCCCAACACTTCAACTCTCATCTATGTCAACAAGTTCCTTCTCCTACTTAGTGCATCTGCAACTTTGTTTGATTTTCCACTCCTATTCTTCAATACAAAAGTATAACTCTGCATGAACTCCACCCATCTCATGTGTCTCTAATTCAACTTTCCTTGACTGTTCAAATATTGCAATGCTTGGTGATCTGTATACAACACAAACTCCTTAGGAAACAAGTAATGTCTCCACTTCTTCAAGGCTTGAATTATGGCATAAAACTCCTAATCATAAACTGAATATCCTTTCCTTGCATCGTTCAAATTCTCACTGAAATATGCTACAAGTCTACCTTCTTGACTTAATACTGCTCCTATTGCATTGCCACTTGCACCATAATCTACTTGAAATACCTTATTGAAATCTGGGAATGCTAACATAGGTTGCTCTATCACTTTCTGCTTCAACAACTCAAAACTTTTATCTACACCTGATGTCCACTTAAAGTCTTTTCTGTCACCTCTCATTGTCTTTATCATATGGTTGCATACTGAACTAAAATTTCTGATGAACTTTCAGTAGAAACTAGCCAATCCATGAAATGATCTGACTTCTCCAATGCTCTCCAGTGTAGGCCATTCAACAATTGCTCTTACTTTCTCATGGTCCATCTTCAATCCTTCCGTAGAAATAACAAATCCCAAGTATACCAATTCTTCCTTCATGAAACTACATATCTTGATGTATTTCAACAAATTCTCTTCTCTCAGCCTCTGCAATACTTATCTTAGGTGCCACAAATGTTCCTCTTTTGTCTTAATGAAAATCAAAATATCATCCAAATATACAATAATTAACTTACCCAAGAAATTCTTCAAAACTTCATTTATCAATCTCATGAAAGTACTCGGTGCATTTGTTAGTCCAAAAGGCATCACTAACCACTCATACAATCCTTCGTTTGTCTAAAAAGTAGTCTTCCATTCATCTCCTTCTTTGATTCTGATATGATGGTATCTGTTATCAAAAATTGTGCTTAATAGCATAAAACCATTATTAATAAACCAATGAACATCAATAGAAATAGTGAATAACAAGATTGAATAAATAAAGCACAAACCTCACAAACCTTGTTATCCTGCGACTTCCATTGTTCGCCTAGTCTCGATCGATCTTTTGTGATGAAAGTTGCCCTCAAGAAGCACACTTCCTTTCTTTGTTCTTCAAGATGGCGATGGAGAAATGGCTATGATACTTTATTGCTATGAAGATGAGCTTCAAAGCAATGGGAGTGATCTCAAGCAAATGTATGATAGTGGGGGTGCCAAAGGCACGCTAGTAATTCGACAGAGTAATTGTACTGAAAGCTTGGATGAATGAAATGGAAGAATAAGGTTCAATTTATAGATTCAGAAGAGAAGAGATCAACAGTTGAGAAGAAATAAGAGATCAACGGTTGAGACTAGTTGAGGAATGTGCGCAAATAGAAAGAGGACAAGTGTCCAAGCTCCTTCATGCAATAGGGGAGTTAACAGAATAGATTGAAGAGTTAACAGAATAGACCAATCAGTCAAGTGCATTGATTGATTAGTGAACTCAAATGACTAATTAGTTAACTGATTTGATTGCTGGGTTAACTAATTTTGACTAGAGGATAAATAGGACATGTGGGTGAGGGAATATTAGCTAATTAAACATTTAAAATATTTAATTACATGTACAACATGGTGAGGTGGAAAAGTTGAGGTGGAAAGGTGAGGTGGATTTATGGAATCAGGACTTAGGATAGAGGAATTTAGGATTAATTAAATAATTTAGGATTATTTAATTATGTGATACATTAGAAGAATTTAGGGAATTTAATTAAATAAATTGATTTTTATTTAATTATGGGATAATGAACCAATCAAATAAACTTAGAATATTTATTTAATTGATAGAAGAAAATAAGAATTAAGTTAAATATTAAAATATTTACTTAATTCGACATGAGCCAATTTTAGGTGTATACATTTTGCCCCTCTTTGATGCAAAGTGTTTTATCACGTTGTTTCAAAGAATAAGAATTTTTTTGACAATGATACATGCCCCAGTTTATTCCTGGTACATGTTATGATGATAGGATGCCCCCTCAGGAGATTGGATGGAGAACACAAGGTGGAAGGTGTGAGACAGACAATCTCATGATGAAGAAGGTGAAAAATAGGTTAGGTTTGAAGAAAATAGGTCACGGTTCAAAGAAATGGGAGAAAATAGGCTTAGGAAGTAGTCACCATTTGTCACACAGTCAGTTATGGTTCACTTGCTATATATAGGAGCTGGGTCCACAAGTCCAATTCATTTGCACACTTTTCCTTTGGTGATTTGCTTTTGAGATTTTAGGAGAGTAGAGGAGCTAGAGCAACTAACAGAGATATGGCTATTCCACGCGAGGAGCACCGCTTTGAGCGAGTTCGACGGTTCAGGTGGCTAGCTAAGGCAGGACCACCGGTATGTAGATTGAAAAACTTCGCATAGGGTCACTTATTTGCACAATAAATGCTAGGGAAAAATTATGGTTTTGGATGCACCGTTTCGCAGTTCGGTGCATATGCCACGCGAAACTGCACATCTGACATGGTACAGCACATATATGATACATTACGGTGCATCTAAAAGTTTGGCGCATGCATGTCAGAAGTTGGCGCATGCGTTATAGGCCTGCGCATACGGTATGGGACTACACATGCGACATGAGAAGCTGCACATATGCCAGAATTGCGCATATGTGACAAGTACTGGTGCATGCATGGTGAAGTCGTGCATTTGTTATGAGTCAGCGCATTTGCGACCTGGTTCGGTGCATTTGCACTAGGATAGTTAGCTGACATAACAAAATTGACTCAATTGGCATCTTGATCAATGCGTCAATTGATAAGCAATCTCTGAGATTTCTGGAATCTAGTCAAGAGATGATATGTTGTTTGGATCAATTTGGTATGTTAAGTCAGTGATAGGATAGTTTGATTACTTTGTGTAGGTTTGCTTAGATATGGATTTTGTTTGATGCTATGCTTTGTTTGGTTGCAGGAGGATATACACGATGTACTCATGTCACGGGAGCAGTTCCTGCTACCATTGTTGCAGCGGTACATTCTTACTAAGATGGATCGAGAGGCTCTTGGCGTGATGGGTCTGGACTATGTATGTTTCATGCCTGAGGTTCGCGCGAACCTCAGTTTGTTGACTGTGGCGGTGGAGTGATTCCACAGCGAGGACGGGACCTTCCATCTACCGACTGGGGAGATGGCTATCACCTTGGAGGATGTATATAGGATTCTACATCTTCCTATTCAGAGAGAGTTGGTAGAGTACGATCCACAGCACGATGCAGGATTGGCAGAGTGCAAACGCGTGTTTGATGACCTAGAGCTTGATGAGTAGGTGATTTCATGGTAGGACATACATGACTGTTATGACTACTTCCTGGGGATAGTGGCAGGATTGATCGGGGGCATGGTATGTCCCAATAGGAGATCACATGGGTTTTAGATTGGATGTGGGAGAGTGATGGATAGGATGATTACTGACGTGGTACGCATGGGGTGTGTGCGTGCTTGCACACCTATATAGGGATATGCACCAGGTTGTGTATCACAGAGGGGCCAGCTTGTCGGCAAGTGTTTCCCTTTTGCAGTTTTGGTTGTGGGAGCATATAGCGATCACGCGACCAATATGCGTCTTTCATAGGCAGAGAGGTGAGCCTTATAGCTATGGATATGCAGGCATGATTTCCCAGCACAAGCTAGGAAAGCTGGAGTATTGGCGACATGCCTTGGATAATGTAGATGTAGTGATCTGGTGCCCCTACATAGATTGTGAGCCTTGGGATGATGAGGATTCTGAGCTCCCGTACTGTTTCTAGACACGGTGGCTCATCGGGAGGATGCGATAAATACTTGAGCGTCAGATTGTTAGCAGGGTGTAGAGGTAGTTTGGCAGAGTATAGGGCATGCCACAGGGGCATGCTCTATTTGTGAGGACCCATGCAGAGAGGCTGAGGTGGGGTCCAGTGGCATCTTATGAGGAGGTGCTAGCAGACTTTTGGCAGATCCCTTATGCATCTTGGCCGATGAGGAGAGAGATAGTAGACACGAGGATGACTCCAGATTATGAGGAGTAGTTTGCCGCTCATCCATTTCCTAGATATTCAGGACCTGGAGAGCTGGTTCCTCATATAGACGAGGAGGATTCAGACAATGAGGATGGGGCTAGTAGGAGGAGGAGGAGATGGAGGAGGGGTAGAGGGGGTTGGGGAGAGGGAGATGATGGAGGTGACGGAGATGGAGGCCGACAGAGGCAGAGGAGGAGAGCTAGGGAGGGACCTTCTGGTCAACAACAGGTTGCGTAGCTATAGGCGGTAGAGCAGGTGCAGGCACAACAGGTGGTACAACAAAGACAGATGCCACCACCATAGCAGTTGGCCCAACAGTAGGTGCCCCAACAGTAGGTGTAGGGATAGGGACAACGGGTTCTACAGCCTGACTTATAGTAACAGGCTATTACTGCGCTACAGGGTCAGGTGAGGCAGCTGAGGGCACACCTTAGAGTAGCAGAGTCTCAGAGAGATGCAGACGCAGGATGTGTATCGGAGCTCACTAGAGAGAGAGACTCAACCTTGGCGAGGGTGTGGGCCATCAGAGTAGAGAGAGATGTGGCAGTGGCAGCCCTAGGTACAAATGGTACTACTAGCTTTTTAGTTACATAGGTGCAGCAGGCACAGGCACAACTTGCACAGGTACAGGCACAACTGGCATAGGTATAGGGGCAATTGACATAGGTACAGGGTGAGATTTCTAGAGCGTAGGCTCAGACGCAGTATTACCGGGGGCTGTACCATGGTGCTGTACCAACAGAACAGAGGGCACCTAGCTACAGGAGCCAGTCTGTGGTAGGTACACCATAGAGAGAAGAGGGGTCATGGTCAGGAGCCTCTGTGATGGGCCCACATCAGTCTGGGGCTAGCAAAAGAGGGGATGGAGAGGGCAATGCTGGGAGTAGTGGCCCACGGCAGCAGGGCTAGCCTATAGTTGTACTTGTACCAGATTTTGACTTTATGTGTACACATTTTGATGGCTCAGATAGCTTGATATGTATAGACTTGAGACATGTATCATTATCTTTTTGAGATGTATACATTTCATGACTTTGACTTGGAGATGGACTGTGATATTGTACATTTGGACATGTTTTATGTTATATTGATATGATTATACAACTTATGTGCTCTATATGGAGTTGTTTATGCTATATGCTATGGATGCATTCTATTTTATGATGTTTCACATGCGATGCATACTTTTATGATGTTTTATATGATGCTATGCAATGTTATCTAATGTAGACTTAGATGTTTATATGATGCTATGTGATGTTATCTAATGTAGACTTAGATGTTTATATGATGTTCTAATATGCAAAAATGTGTTATGCTATCTATATGATGTTTGTTGTTTATGCGATGCTCTATGTTTTGGATTTTTCTATTGAATGATATGCTGATGCCAATATACATGGATGACTCGATGTATCTATTATGCATGGAAATGCTTTAATCATGTTAATGACTATCTCATGTGATATGATATGAAAACTACATTATGTTTTTGCTATGTCCAAATGTACTCAATCGACACAGAAATGACACAGTGATAGATAGAAGAAAGCAAATGAAAGGATCACAGACTTTTATTTGTAAACACTGATTCTCTGTAGGAATTTTATTGTATGGGATATGGATGTAAATGGATATGATATGGATGCGAAATGGCTTTGCTATCTTGATATTTGCAAGTATTTTGAAGTGCTTATTTCATCATTGGGAGATTTTTTTTTTTTGGTACTTTTTCCAAATGTTGTAAGTTAATACAAGCATTTAGGTATAATTAAACTGAGATGACCTGAGTATTACTTACATGGATTTTGATATAGCAAGCTAATACAAGCATCTAATCAAAATTGAATCTAGATGACCTGAGTATTTCTTGCATTTCAACAGACAAGGATTGCCCCTTTTCATGTTGAGACCTCTGAAGTCCTCAATGATCTTTTGTTGATCATGTCATTAGAAAAAAGTCATCACATTACTAAAGATTAATCCACAAACAACAGACAAAGAAAATGATTATGTCCCCATCATAGCATCTCTAGCTTTGGCATCCTTGAGTAGCATAGAAAGACATAATATCGAAAACTCTAGACTCTCTAACATAACTTGATCACAAAACATTCTTGTATTAGATGTGCTTTCTTACTGTAGTATAGATAAAATTAGTTTGACATACTTTTGGTCCTTGTTTTGCTTTGCTTTGGATAAGTTGATGTTTTTGCGCCAAGATTCTTGGCTTGGAGGCAAGTGTTTTTGCTGTGTGCGTGTTTGTCTTAGTGAAAGGTGTCCTCTTAGAATATGTGGCATTCAAGGATCCAATTCTGTGACTAGGTCAAGGATGTGCCCCCAGTCAGATAAAGGACAGACTTATTATGGATGAACCAACAAACAGAGACGAAGAGACGGGCCCTAAATGATTGACCTAGTGCCTCGGGGGCTCATTGATAATGGCCTTGCCTACGTGACGACGTAGAGGCAACGTAGTTTGGGGTGAGCTTGGTGGACCTAAGACCTAGGCGATAGGAAATGATATGGACCTAGATAGAAAGGACAAATGACACATAATGGGATGGAAGAGAAGTGGAGCCTCGGGGGCACATTGATAATGGCCTTGCCTACGTGATAACTCAGAGGCGACGTAGTTTGACAACTGTTCAAAGGATTGACTCAAGACAGATGTCCTTGATGGACGAAAGTCTGGATAGGCAGTCCAACGACAGAAAGCAATAAAGATGAGTAGACGACAAGCCATGGTAGGTACACAAATGTGATTGGGTGGACACCTACTTTAGGAGGTATGAACGAGGAACAAGGTTGAAAAAGATGGAGAAGGCAGTTTACCACAAGGAGCACCTGTTTACCAAGTTTTCACCACTTTCTTTTATTTACATGAAAGCTTAAAGTACACATGACGCTTTTTTGCCAGGTTTTCACCATGGTACCTATCCAAGGTGCTTGTTTGCCAGGTTTTCACCATAGGACAATTTTTTTTGCTATTTTTTCCGTTTTTTGATTTTTTTCATTTTTTTGCTATTTTTTGACTCCCTTGCATTGGGGTTTAATTGTAGAACTTGCGAAGATGCATGCTATTGATGGGATCAGCAAATAGTTCACCTTCTGATGTGGCCAATTGATAAGCACCTGACCCATAGGCAGCAACGATGACATAGGGACCCAACCAGTTGGGTTCAAACTTGCCTTTCTTTTCCCAATCCTGTTGATTCCTGGGATTTTCTTTAAGCACTAGATCACCAACATTGAATACCTTGGGACGGACTCTATGGTTATAACTTCGAGACATCCTTTGTTGATAAGCCTTGAGATGGTTAAAGGCTTGTTGCCTTCTTTCTTCTAGTAGATCCAATTCTTGAAGTTTGGATACGCGGTATTTTTCATCTGTTATGAGGCCTTTTAACTATACTCGCAAGGATGGGATCTCGACTTAAATGGGTAAGATGGATTCGGATCCATAGACCAAGGAGTATGGTGTTGCACCTGTGGGTGTGCGGATACTTGTGCAGTAGGCCCACAACGCGGGATTCAATTGGACGTGCCAGTCACGACTGACATCATTGACAGTCTTTTTCAAGATTTTTAAGATGGTTTTATTTTATGCCTCTGCCTGGTCATTTCCTTGGGGATAATATGGGGTGGAAAAGCGGTGTTGGATATGGAATTTGTCACACAGTTCTTTGACATCTTGGTTTTTGAATGGTTGTCCATTATCAGTGATAATGGACAAAGGGATACCATAGCGACAAATGATATAGTTTAGGATAAAGGAGGCAATTTGTTTGCCTGTGATATTGGTGAGGGGTACTGCTTCAATCCACTTAGTAAAGTACTCAGTGGCGGTGATTATGAATTTATGGCCACTAGAGGATGGAGGGCGTATCTTGCCCACTAAGTCGAGTCCCCACTGATAGAAAGGCCAAGGAGTTGATAAAGGTTGCAACTCCTGTGTTGGTGCATGTATCAGGTTCCCATGGACTTGGCATTTCTTGCACTTTATAAAATGATAAGAATCCTTTTCCATTGTTGGCCAATAGTATCCCATGCATATGAGTTTCTTGGCTAGGGTAGGACCACTAGAGTGGGTCCTGCATATATCGTCGTGCACTTCACTCAGGGTAGTTTGATGTTCCTCACTATCGAAACACCTAAGGAGAGTACCATCGAAACCACGTCGGTATAAGGTATTGGCAATAAGAGCATAACAAGATGCTTGACAAATGAAGGTTCATTTTTGGTTACTTGAGAGATCTGGGGGTAGGGTATTATCTTTGAGATAGGCAAATACTTTTCCATATAGGGGAGAATCGGGTCTTACAATGTGGCAAATGATATGGGATTTAGGAGAGTCGTATGTAGGATGGGAGACTGGCTCTACCAAGAACTCATAATGTGATTGGTTGTCAAGGATGTCGAGGAGAGAGGCGATCATTGCCATGGCGTTGGCAGCTTTGTTCTCTATCCTTGGTATTTGTTCAAAAGAGATCTCAACAAAGTATTCCTTGAAGTCATCTACCATTCGTTTGTAGGGTATTAACTTCTCATCCTTTGTTTGGTAGTCATCATTCACTTGGTTGATAACTAACTATGAGTCGCCATATACTTGAAGATCTGTGATGTTCCATTCGACTGCCTGCTTGATGCCAATGACCAGGGCTTCATACTCTACCACATTGTTGGTACAAGGAAAAAGTGGTCTGTATGACTTTGGGATGGTGTTACCATGAGGTGTGACCAACAAGATAACTGTCCTTGATCCATGCTGAGTATAGGAGCCATCAAAGTATAGCTTCTAGGTTGTCATTGTTATATGAAAGATGGAGTCATCTGGTAATTCAAAATGCAAAGGAATCTCGTCTGTTAAAGGTGCCTTTGCCAGTTGATCTACAAGTACTTGCCCCTTTATTGCATGCATATCTACATATTCAATGTCAAACTCACTGAGAAGCATAACCCATTTGGACAATCTACCTGTAAGAGTAGCCTTGTTGAGCAAATATTTGAGTGGATCAATTTTTGCTACTAGCTTGATGGAATGTGATAGCATATAATGTCTTCATTTTTGTGAAGCGAAGACTACCGTGAGGCATGCTCTTTCAATTGGCGTGTATTGCAACTCATAGCCAACTAATGTTTTGTTGATGTAATATATTGCTTGTTCTTTCCCTTCATGATTTCGCTGTGCAAGGAGAGCTCCCAGAGCTGTTGGTGTGGTGGAGATATAAAGTAATAGAGGTTTACCCTGGATGGGTGGCATCAATACCGGTGGGTTCATGAGATACTCTTTCAACTATTGAAATGCCTGTTCACATGAATCGGTCCACTTGAAAGGAATATTCTTATGTAGGAGGTGTGTGAATGGGTGGCACTTGTCTACCAATTGAGAAATGAACCTTCTAATAGATTGCAGTTTACCCTGTAAAGACCTTAGTTGACTGATATTTTTTGGTGGTGGCATTTCCATGATAGCCTTCACCTTAGATGGGTCTACTTCGATTCCATTTCCTGATATGATGTACCCTAGAAGCTTGCTAGATGTGACTCCAAATACACATTTCTTTGGATTGAGGTGCACATTGAACTACTCCAATCTTGTGAAGATGTTATCTAACACTGCCATGTGTCCTTCTCTTGTGAGTGATTTGGCTAATATGTCATCCTCATAATCTTCCATGATGGTGTGCATCATGTCGTGAAAGATTGTGGTCATAGCTCTTTGATATGTTGCCCCTGCGTTTTTCAATCCAAACGACATGACACACCAACAATAGGTGCCCCATGGGCATGTGAATGCGGTCTTGTGTTGGTCCTCAGGTGCAATTTTGATCTAATTATATCCCAAGAAATCGTCCATTAGTGACAACATAGAGTGTCCTGCCGTGAGATCCACAATGATGTCTATGTTTGGTAGTGGGAAATCATCTTTTGGGCAAGCTTTATTGAGGTCTCTGAAGTCGTTACACAACCGAACTCTCCCATTTGGTTTGGTTACATGCACGATGTTGGATATCCATTCAGGATATTCTATTGGTCTGATGAACCCAATATCTAGCAACTTCTTCAGTTCTTCTTTTACCATGAGGGCAACTTGCGGGTGCATCTTTTTGAGTTTCTGCTTAACTGGTTTAGCTCTGGAGCTCAGGATAAGTGATGCATTATGAGATTCGGATCTAACCCCGGCATATCCGCATATGACCAAGCAAAGTTTATTTGTTTCCTTTTGAAGAATTTTGTAAACTCTGGTTTCGCTTGTGTAGTTAAAGATTGTGCCATGTGTATCATCCTTGGATTATCACCCGTGCTGACATTGATCTGCTCTGCTGGTTCTATCAAGATCGACGATCTTTCCTCAGGTGTTAGATTGGGGAGAGGGTCAAGCCTTCCATCCTTCAGTGCCTCAAAGAGGCTTTCACCATTGGATACATCTTTCATATTTTTACTATTTTCATGATCTAATACTACCGCAGAGCGGTTTTCACCATTAAGTCTATTTTTCATTTTTATATTTTTTCGACTGAAAGGCTTGGCACTCTCTCCAAAATAGGCCTTGTCATTGAGTTCTATGGCATAGCCAGCCCTGTGATCCCCTGCGGGTATATGTTCCCTAAGCTCTAGAAAGTCTATGATGGATTCATCATTTTGGAAACTATCTAGCTCGGGGGTAGTATCTTGGAGGTCCCAATCTATGAGTTCTGGATATACCAGTGGTAGAGGGTCATTTGGTTCGTTTGGTTCTAGGACATTGATGGTCAAGATTGAGGAGTTAATATGGTTGTTATAAGCATTGACAATGCATGCGATGGTACTCTCCATTAGTTGATCTGTCAAGTTCGGTATCATTCCTTCCTCCCGAATTTCACTATTGTTATTGTGCGGGTCGAACTCTAACGGTCTAGCCCTTGGACTTTGTCCCTCATTAGTTGCATGGGTAGGGACATACTTGTGGACCACATTAATATCTTTTTCATCACAAGATAGTTCAGAGAGACATCCCATTCATACTCATTGGAGTCTGTCTCACTCCATCCTTGTAGTTGGTGAATTTGATCTACTATGTTAGTAGCAGATGTTTCTGGTTGTTTGTTTTTATGCTTGTCTGATCCCTTGGTCTTTTCTTTGCTGGTGTAGCCTAGCCCTGTAGTGTCACGAGCTATTAAGGTAAGAGGTTGGATAGGTTCAGTGATACCTTCCTTTCTCAATCCGATGGGACCATGACCTTCATACCCCATTCTTTGTAGTATTGAGAATCCTTGACCATACTGTGCAGCTTGTACTATGAAGTGATGGTCTTGTTACTGGGATAGATGGTCTTCATCTTTGTATAACCATTGTAGAATGTCTTTTTCATCGCTCTCATCTTCAAGGCTTCCCCATTTGACAAATGGGCTTTTAGTAGTTGCTATTTCTTTGGGTTTTCTCATGGAAGGCTTTCCATAGGATCTGGGGGAGATAGGGAGCTATGATAAACAAAAGGATTGTGCAATTGTGTATTCACGTAGGCCTTTGTCTTTGACCTTGAAGTTGGTTTGGGGTGCCTTCGATGTGGAAGGGAGTGAAGTTGGGTCAAGATGAAGATGAGGTAGAGGCACGGTTATGGGGAATCACAACTTTAGGTTTAGAGCGCATGGTGTTACAGTACTAAAATGGATTAGAGTCACCTTGGATGGTGATTTCTTGACCTTCAAAGGGGAACTTTATACATTGGTGGTAGGTTGAAGGTACTGCCTTCATAGCATGTATCCAAGGTCTCCCAAGGAGAATGTTATATGCAAGCTCCATATCAAGGACTTGACACACTACATCTTTTGCTACAGGTTCCACTCTGATAGGTAAAACAACCACTCCTTTTGAAGTTCTTTCCTCTTCATCATAAGCTTTGATGGTGATTTTCCTTTTTGGATCGATAGCTTTCTCCAAAAACCCCAATGCAAGGATTAGCTTTAAAGTGCAAATATTTAAACCAACCCCTGCATCAATTAGAACTCTCTTGATTTTGTGTTTGTGGATGAAGGCTTCAATGTGTAGAGAGCCATTATGAGGTTGAGTGGGAGACATATCATCCTTTTCAGTGAATGATAGGGACTGAGGTGTGGTAATGTTACCTACCATGGTCTGGAATTTCTCTTCGACGAGGTTTGTTGGCATGGTGGCTTCAGAATGAGCCTGGTCCAGTATGGCTCTATGAGATGGGGGACAAACGCAAAAGTTCAAAGATGGAGATATGTGCAGGAGTTTTGTGAAGTTGATCCAGGACACTATACTGATTGGACGAAGAGGACGACTTAGATGGGACCCCCTTAAGAGTAACCTTTCCACTGTGAGTGGTCACTTTACAATCAGGAGTATTATTTAGGGTATTGACGTATGACTCACTTTCTAAAATGTTGTTAACCACATAGTCAAATCCAATGTTCGTATAATTGGCGTTATTATTGCCACTGTTGTTTGGTCTGGAACCCCTGCCCTGCTCATAATTGGGAAGTGGATCCTTGAATGCCAAGTGATCAGCGTTAGAGGCATGTCCATCGAGGGACACCTTTTTCTGGTCCAACAAGTCTTGAATGGTATGTTTGAGTGCTATACAATCATTGGTTTTGTGTCCCTTGTTCCGGTGAAACTCGCAGAAGTCGTTGTCATTCCACCAAGGAGGTTTGACCTTTGGTTCATAATCCTGCATGGCTGGAAGTGTTATGAGTTGACCTGCTAGAAGCTTGCGTAGGTTGGTTTCCAATGATTCTCCTAGAGGTGTGAATTTTCTCCTAGGTTGATAGTTTGTAAACCATGATTCAGTGTTTCGTGGTTTGTTTTGTTGGGGATTGTTTTGTGGGCTTGTTAAAGTGAAAATTGGTTATTTTTGCGCCACAGTTTTGGCATCCACCACCCCATCATTTACAACATTTTTGTTCTTGGTCTAGAAGTGTGGTTTTTCCATGTTGGTATTTGTACTTGGAGTATTCTTGTATAGTTTGATTTGTCCTTTCGCTACCAACGCCTTCTCAATGATCAAGCCCATCTCAATGACTTTGCTAAAGGAAGGACATTGTATCTGGATTTGGTAGCTGAGATCAGAATGGAGGTTATGAATGAACATTTCCAGCATTTGTTTTTCAGGTATTTGGTGTGGACATTTGCTCGCCAATTATCTCCATCTTTGTAAGAATGCAGTGAATGATTCTCCACCCTTTTGCTTGGTGTTACAAAGATCTAAAATTGAGATGTCATGCTCAATATTATAGGAGAAGTGTAGGATGAACTTGTCCACTAGTTCGTTAAATGTTCGGATGCCAGGGGGTAGTCTAGAGAACCACTCCAATGCTTGTCCTCTCAAGTTTCTAGGAAACAGTCGCATTAGGTATGTGTCATTGTGGGTGAATTCTATGCATGTTGCACTAAACTCTCTAATGTGGTCTCTTGGATCACCTTTTCCTTGATATTTGTCAAATTTGGGTGCCTCAAATTTAGAGGGAAAAGGTATCATGACCAAGGATTTATCAAAAGGATATGGTGAAATATCCTCTAGAGAGTAATGTTTCGTTGATGTTCCAGTTTGCAAGTCTGTGAATTGTTGTTGTAAGGCTTGGTTTTTTTGCGTTATTAAGCCTAAAGTGTTGGTAGAGTCAATGGTTGCCTTCCCTTTGTCTGCGGTTCTTTCCTCTCGTGCACTATCCCCAGGGATTCTTTCTTCTTCAGTTTCCTTTAAGGCATTGACGTCAAAGTCCTTCGGAAGTTTTACTCCTTGGCTTGCTAGGTAAAGCAAGAATCTAGTAGGGTCTTGGGTGAGCACCTTATCCATTAGTCGTCAGAATTTTTGGTCTTGTTGACTTTGTAGCAGCTCTTCCTGAGTAATCTCCTCATCACTATCATGAGGGGATGAGACAAATTTTTCAGAGGTGCCTGCCATTTCTAATTGTTTTTGGTGCTGGGATCTTGTTAGGACCACACAAATGTGAGTTTTGGATGGGGTGATGTTGAAGTGAAAAACTTGTAATGGTGAGGTTTGAACAAGGGAAATCTTAGACTAGTTATGTCAAACAAGACGGTAGATGCAAAATGATAGTCAAAGTAGGGGTGTTGATATCTAAGTACTTGATGTTGATTAGTCTTGCACCAGCCCCTAGAGAAGTTCCGAAGGATGATAGATCCTTGATTGTGGAGATTTTCTAGGTTTGTTTGAGATGGAATTGATCTAGAATTTGCTTTGCCCTAACTTGGTTTTGATATTTGGCATGCTTGTTGATTGTGGGAACTTTTGTAAATTGCTACGGAAGTGGACAAAAAAAGTGTTTGCACGGTAAAAACTGATCTTATAAATTGGAATACAGTTGAAATGGGTACTCAGAAGTGGTGAAAGTTTGCTTTTAAAAGGTGTGGAGATGCTCTCTATTTTGCATGCGTAGGACTCAAATGCACAGGAACAAAGGGTAAAAGCGTAGCAAGTCAGAACAAATGCACAGAACTAGCAATTTTCAAAAGCGCAATAACAGGTTTCAGATGCATCGGAAGTCGAAGCAGATGCGTCAGTTCAGAAGTTGAATGCATAGTTCTAGTTTTCTGAATGCTTTTGCTAAGTTTTTCGACACGTTTTTCAAAATTTTTATTTTTTTGGTTGCAGGTTGGTCTTTTGATTTTGATTTTATCAATTATAGCAAGAAGACACAACAAACACATAGAATGATTTCATGG
This sequence comes from Cunninghamia lanceolata, assembly GCA_027924645.1. Classification (NCBI taxonomy): domain Eukaryota; kingdom Viridiplantae; phylum Streptophyta; class Pinopsida; order Cupressales; family Cupressaceae; genus Cunninghamia; species Cunninghamia lanceolata. Next base: position 3,866,358 of record BSBN01000918.1, on the reverse strand, counting down.
TTTTTTTAATTTTTTTGAAAATTTTTGGACTCTTTTTGACTGAAAAACAAGTACAATCTTGGGCTGGTAAAGACAATATTTGTCAGATCCCCTAGTTGTGCATATTCAAAGCAGATAGCTTCAGGATCTTGGTAGCACCAGCTCCTCTCTACCGCACACACTTCTCACGCATACCAAGATTGTCCCTGTTATCTCTACTAACAACCACTTGAATCAGGGCAGCTTCAAAGGTCCCACCTTTTGCACCAACAAATAGAAGGATTTTAGTCTACTAAAACAAAGGATATGTAATGAGGGCAGCCATTTGAGTGGTTACCCATGCGACAACACTACTCTTCATTGTGGAGTCTCCCAGCCAGCAAGGGTTATGCCTTGGGGGGTTTTGGGGGAGGTTGGTTGTCGGTGTAACAAAACTTCTCGTTGTTTGAAGCTTTCACTCCAAACACAATTTATTTTGAGTGGTTTGGCAGGGCTTGACTTTAGCCAATTACTACTTAGGGTCGTTCCTACTTGGACAGATGGGTATCCAAGAGCAGGGCCCTCTAAAGGTTTAACACATGCGAAATGACACGTCTGGCATTTTGATCACCCAAGATAGGGGAGAGCATATGCCTAATGTCATTCCAAAGGCACAGAAGATAGTGGTTCTTTCAATCCTAATTAAAATGAAAAAAACTAGATGCGTTATACTACTCAAACACACGATTTGTTAACTTTGAAGTGATTACAAGATAGCAATGGTTCATTCTCAACAAGATAAAAATGTAGCAAAGATCCAATGATATGCAAGATAGCAATGATTCGGTTACACCCCTCCTAGTTAAAACTACGTGAGATTTGTATGCACATCATTTTTACTTCTTCCTCTAATTAAATCTACGATGATCTAAGAAGTGCAGCTATATGATCTAAACCAACTCTTATCCTTGCAAGTAGATGAGAAAACAATCCTGCAAACAAGTGTTAGCATTAGTGAAAACTACTAGCAAAACTCTAAAATCTCTGTTTTAAGACATATGTGCAGCTTCAGAGTCTAAATGCGCATAATAGAACTCAGAACTGCCAAAATTTAAAAGCGTAGAAATATGGGCTATATGTGCAAGAACAGGTATCATATGCGCAGCTATTTCAGAAGCACTAAGACAGAGGTCAAAAGCGCAGAAACAAAGAACATATGCGCAGTAAAATCATATGTGCTGTAATAGAGGTCGTATGCGCAGCTTCTGATGATGGATGCACCAAAATATTGTATGCGCAAAAAGATTGCTCAGATGCGCGTCATGATTGATTACATGCACAAAAATAACATGTATGGAACCTGTCACTCAAAAACTCAGTTTTGGATTAGATTTTGGGGCAAGGGCCCCACGGTGGGTGCCAAAAATGTTATTAGAAATTGTGGTTAATAGCATAAAACCATTAATAAACCAATGAACATCACTAGAAATAGCGAATAACAAGATTGAATAAATAAAGTACAAACCTCACAAACCTTGTTATCTTGTAGCTTCCATTGTTCGCCTAGTCTCGATCGATCTTTTGTGATGAAAGTTTCCCTTAGGAAGTGCACTTCCTTGCTTCGTTCTTCAAGATGGCGATGGAGAAATGGCTATGATACTTTATTGCTATTAAGATGAGCTTCAAAGCAATGGGAGTGATCTCAAGCAAATGTATGATAGTGGGGGTGCCAAAGGCATGCTAGTAATTCGACAGAGTAATTGTACTGAAAGCTTGGATGAATGAAATGGAAGAATAAGGTTCAATTTATAGACTCAGAAAAGAAGAGATCAACAGTTGAGAAGAAATAAGAAGATCAACGGTTGAGACTGGTTAAGGAATGTGCGTGAATAGAAAGAGGACAAGTGTCCAAGCTCCTTCATGCAACAGGGGAGTTAACAGAATAGATTGAAGAGTTAACAGAATAGACCAATCAGTCAAGTGCATTGATTGATTAGTGAACTCAAATGACTAATTAGTTAACTGATTTGATTGCTGGGTTAACTAATTTTTGACTAGAGGATAACTAGGACATGTGGGTGAGGGAATATTAGCTAATTATATATTTAAAATATTTAATTACATGTGCAACATGGTGAGGTGAAAAGGTGAGATGGATTTATGGAATCAGGACTTAGGATAGAGGAATTTAGGATTAATTAAGTAATTTAGGATTATTTAATTATGTGAGACATTAGAAGAATTTAGGGAATTTAATTAAATAAATTGATTTTTATTTAATTATGGGATAATGAACCAATCAAATAAACTTAGAATATTTATTTAATTGATAGAAGAAAATAAGAATTAAGTTAAATATTAAAATATTTACTTAATTCGACATGAGGCAATTTTAGGTGTATACAGTATCCACTCTTCAAGTCTATCTTTGTAAAATATTTTGCTCTACTCAAATGATCCATAATATCATCCATCCTAGGTCAAGGAAATCTATACTTAACTATGATCGTGTTTATTTCTCTAGAGTCTGTACACATTCTCCATTCTCCATCTTTCTTTGGTGTTAATACTACAGGTATTGCACAAGGACTCAAACTTTCTCTGATCAAACCTTTCCTCAACAATTCATGTATCTACCTATTCAGTTCTTCATTCTCTGTCAATGTGATTTTGTGTGCTACTTTGTTAGGAAAACTAGCTCCAGGTATAAGATCCATGTGATCACTGATACTCCTAATTGGTGGAAATCCTTCAGGTACATTGTCTGATATGATGTATTCATACTTTGTCAACAATTCAGTTATATCCTCTGATTGTGATTCTTCTATCTTTATGTTTTCAGACTTCTTAGGAATCAAAGCATAATGCATATTCTCATGTCTCAAACCATCCAAAAATTTTCTTCCATCTACCAAACAGATTCTAGCATTCCCACATACTTCACTCTTAGGATCATCTTCCAAAGGAATCAAAGTAATTCTCTTTCCATTTGATGTTATAGTGTATGTATTCTTTCTCCCATCATGTATAGCTTTTCTATCATATTGCCAAGGTCTACCCAACAAAATATGACATACATCCATAGGCATAATATCACACAGTACTTCATCATGTTAAGATCCAATATGAAATTTCACCAAACATTGTTCACTCACCAGTACCTTATGATCATCTCGAATCCATGCTATCTAATAGGGCTTAGGGTGTTTCAATCTTTCCAACTTCAGTTTAGTTACCATCTCCTCTGAAACTAGGTTATCAGAACTACCACTATCAATTACAACCTTACATCATTTGCCTCTTGATTTGCATCTGGTGTTGAACAAACTTTTCCTTTGCAATGGTTCTTCATTTGCCTCTGCTTGAAATAGTGCTCTCATCATCCCAAGTGATTCTCCTTTCTCAGGTTTACCAACTGAACTAGGTGATCCAACATGTTCTTCTTCCACATAGGCTGCTCTTCCACTATTCTTTGTTCTCTTGTTTGTACTCCCTTGATTACATTCAAATGCTCTATGTCCTTCACCCCCACACTTAAAACAGGCTCCTCTGAATGTTCTCCTATTAGGTTCTCTTCCTTATTTTCTATATCCTTCACTCCGGTAAGCACTAGGGTTTCCTCTGCAATAGAAAGTTTTGTCATCTCTCTGGTATGCATTATTATCTCTGTCCTCCTTCTTGAATGTGTTTTCTTGTCTTTTCTGCTTTGCATATGATCTTTCTCCTCCAGAAAATATTCTACCTCTCTAAAATTTACCTCCTCTATATCTCTGTCTCTGATCATGCCTCTTATTCAACTTTTCTTCAACCTTCAGAGCAAATTGATATGCTTCTTCCAATGTTGTCATCCTTACCAAACTCAGTTCTTCTTGAATGTGCAATCTTAGTCCATTGATGTATCTAGCCACTTTCTCCTTGCTTGCTTCACTATGTCCTATCCTTATGATCATCTTATGAAATTCTTCAGTGTACTCCTTCACAAATTTCTCCTTTTGTCTCAGGTTTTGCAATCTCTTCAACAATTCCAACTCATAGTCAGCAGGTATAAACCAAGTCTTCAATTTTGTCACCATTCTGTCCCACTTTGTAATCTTCTCTTTTTCTCTTCTGTTTTATCCAACTAAACTTCTTTTCACCATATAGCAGCATGTCCTTTCAACTTTGTCTTTTCAAATTTCACCTTCTTCGAATCTTCAATTTCTTCATACTCAAAGTATTGTTCCATGTCATTTATCCAATCAATCAGTTCTTTAGGGTTCAAATTACCAGTATAATTCGGTACATCAACTCTAGGTCTCTTTCCAATTTAAATAGCTTGCAACATCTTGACTTGATCTGATTCTTCTTCTTCATCTCCTAGGGTTTTATGATGTAGGGGCATCAAGAGCCCCATAGAAAGAATGGTTGTTATGTCTTGGTTTTAGATTGATAGGGTGTTTTGGAGTCTAATAAGGTCATTTATGACCATGTGGGATCATGTTAATCTATTTTTGGAGTGTTAATAGGGTCTTTGGTTAAAAAGTGTAAAAGTTGGCAAAGTGTCAAAAAATCAAGAAACAGTTACAAGTAAATCAAGTATCCATTTCTAATCAGTTGGAATGGATGGGAGATGGATATATGCATCCTAGGTGGTGTGGAATTGTAATTGAAGTTTGATGAATGAAAACCTCAATTTTATGTGCATTTTCTGAGTCCTACATTGTTTTTAGGTTGAAGTTGTGCATTATACGGCCTAGTACGACCTCATATCAAGGAATATAATAGATAGATGGAAATATATTTGTTTCTAGTTTACAATGCCTTTTGTTTCGTTAAAGTTCATTGAGTTTTGTGTGAGATATGGCCATTTTGGTGAAGGTTTCCCTGTTCTAACAATGTTTTCCAAAATTTGTAGTCTGAAAGCGTACTAGTATGGCCATGTACAGTATAATATTGGGATGAAACCAATTAGAATAGATGAATATATGTTTCTAGTTCTCAATGCTTTTTGTTTGGATCATTTTCATGGAGATTTGAATAAGTTATGACCATTTTTGTGAGGACATGTCTGAACCCTAACTAGGGTTCCCAGTTCTGTAACAGTCCATTTTTGACCTATTCCGTACAAAGTAACCCTAGCCCATTTTGATATATGTTGAGTTAGGGACAAAAGGGTATTCAGAACAAGTTTCATATTTCCATTTGCAGGTCTTCAGGAAAATTTATGACCAAAAAGGTCTGAGTTGCTACACTTGAAGGGCTACTAGATTGTGGACAATAGAAACAAGGAAGATTGGACGAGTTAGAGTCTAGATTTGTTTGTTTGTCATAAGTAATGATATGGGAATATAGTGAGAGGCTTGGAGACCTGTAAAAAGGGGTTTTGGAACTTTCTTGAAGGTTTATACAAGTTTGGTTGTGACTATCCCAAGAGGACTGATTATACAGTCATAAAAAAAACCTAGTGGCTTAGAGAGTTTATTGAAAATGACCTTATAGGATTGATCATGAGAAAGGAATGGTTTGTTGAGACCTTGTTATGTGTATTGAAGGTGTAAGAACCAATAAAGAACCATTTGAAGCCCAAGAAAGTAGATTTTGTCAAGCCTAGGTGACCTATTAGGCTTAATTGGAAAGAGGACAGTCAAAATTTACCCTAATCCGTACAAAGAAACCACATGCCATTCTTGGATATGTGTTATTATGGCCAAAAGGGTATTCCAAACAGGTCTTGTAATTTGAACAACAAGTCTATAATGAAATTTATGGTCAAAAAGGCCTTTTTGAAAGGCTATAAGGCTTAAGGGCAATTTGTAAAGAAAGGGCTAAAAGATTGTAAATCAAGGTTTCCTTGTGGGTGATTTGAGATTGATTTAGCTATTTTATAATCCCTCTGCATCATTATTGGTATCAGAGCCCAAAGATCTGGGCAAGGAAGTTTTGGGAGTTTGTGTATTGTCTTTTTTTTACAGGTTGAAGGAAGAACCTGGATACTAAAAGACTAGGCCAGGGGAAAAGAAAGGGGCCTAAGGTGAGGTGTCATGAATACAAGAAGAAACATTGAGAAGAAGCAAGGTGAAAGAGACTTGCTTGCAAGAGGAGAATGGAAGTGTTGAGGAGAATAGTCCATGGAGACTTGCAAAGTAAGGAGTTAACAAACAAGAAACAAGTGATGAGAAGAGAGAGAAGTGAGATGAAGAAGAAAGATGAGAAGGAAAAACAAGTAAATATTCAGTAAGAGATAATAGGGCTTAGACAAGCTTTGGAACAAATGCAAAAATTTGAAGAAAGAATACAGGGTATATGAACAAGTGTGGAGTTGGCGCATCTCCATTAACAAAATTGTCAAGTGGCCCATAAAGAAGATTATTCAGAAAAGAAGAAAGCAAAGGATGACTGCTTTGAAAATGGAAGGTGAACTATAGTTTTATGAAGCCTTGAATAATACTACAGAAGAAGGACATGCAACATACACAAAGAAGGAGTTTGCAAGCAAGGAAGTTAGAGAAGAAAGACAATCCATGTAGTAGACCATTGAACAAGTAAATGGAAGTACAAATCTTAGTTTTGATCATGTATATGAAAAAGAGAATGTAGATATATAGGTTGATAGGGAGGAAAAGCAAAATTTGTCATCACAAGAGGCATGCATTCACCTAACCAGTACATATTCAGATTTGCATGACCAAGATGAAATCTACTATCTAGAGGGTTTATTTGAGGCAGCACAGACATATTTTCAAGACAAAGCACACAAGAAATCTAAGTTTGATACTTCAATTGCACAATTTGATGATAATATCCTAGTTGTTGTAGTCATGTTGCTAGAAAAGGTCAGAGATGTAGATAATGCAGCAAGGTCAAAGGGAAGTGAATTCTAATTTGTCTGCCATGTGGAAGAGAAGTGAGGGTCATTGCAAAGCATTAGGGAGACCAAAGGTAAAAATGAAACAGGTATTAGGAAGTTTGAAAGAAGTGCAAGGCATCATGGAAGATAACTTCATAGATTACAGAAGTCCAAGATGGAAGACATTGTAGACCTCTATTCAAGTGGACTTGAATATTTTCTCTCTGGGGAGTATGATGTAGGGGCATCAGGAGCCCCATAGAAATAATGGTTGTTATGTCTTGGTTTTAGGTTGATAGGGTGTTTTAGAGTCTAATAAGGTCATTTATGACCATGTGGGATCATGTTAATCCATTTTTGGAGTGTTAATAGGGTCTTTGGTTAAAAAGTGTAAAAGTTGGCAAAGTGTCAAAAAATCAAGAAACAGTTACAAGAAAGTCAAGAAACTAAACATTCTAATCAGTTGGAATGGATGGGAGATGGATATATGCATCCTCAAAACTTGAATGGAGGGTGGTATGGAATTGTAATTGAAGTTTTATGAATGAAAACCTTAATTTTGTGTGCATTTTCTGAGTCCTACATTGTTTTTAGGCTGAGGTTGTGCATTGTACGACTTGGTACAGACTCATATAAAAGAATATAATAGATGGATGGAAATATATTTATTTATAGTTTACAATTAATTTTGTTTCATTAAATTTAATTAATTTTTTTGTGAGATATGGCCATTTTGGTGAAGGTTGCTCTGTTCTAACAATGTTTTCCAGAATTTGTAGTATGAAAACATACTAGTACGGCCATGTATGGTATAATATTGGGATGAAACCAATTGGAATGGATGAATATATGTTTCTAGTTTTCAATGCTTTTTGTTTGGATCATTTTCATGGGGATTTGAATAAGTTATGACCATTTTTGTGAGGACAGGTCTAAACCCTAACTAGGGTTCCCAATTCTATAACAGTCCATTTTTGACCTATTCCATACAAAGTAACCCTAGCCTATTTTGATATATGTTGAGTTAGGGACAAATGGGTATTCAGAACAAGTTTCAAATTTCCATTTGCAGGTCTTTAGGAAAAGTTATGACAAAAAGGTCCGAGTTGTTGCACTTGAAAGGCTACTAGACTGTGGACAATAGAAACAAGGAAGATTGGACGAGTTAGAGTCTAGATTTGTTTGTTTGTCATAAGTAATGATAGGGGAATGTAGTGAGAGGTCTTGGAGACCTGTACAAAGGGGTTTTGGAACTTTCTTGAAGGTTTATACAAGTTTGGTTGTGACTATCCCAAGAGGACTGATTATACAGTCATTAAAAAAACCTAGTGGCTTAGAGGGTTTGTTGAAAATGACCTTATAGGATTGCTCATGGTAAAGGAATGGTTTGTTGAGACCTTGTTATGTGTATTGAAGGTGTAAGAACCAATAAAGAACCTTTTGAAGCCCAAAAACTAGATTTTGTCAAGCCTAGGTGACCTATTAGGCCTAATTGGAAAGAGGACAATCAAGATTTGCCCTAATCCATACAAAGAAAACACATCCCATTCTTGGATATGTGTTATTATGGCCAAAAGGGTATTCCAAACATGTCTTGTATTTTGAACAACAGGTCTATAACTAAAGTTATGGTCAAAAAGACCTTTTTGAAAGGCTACAAGGCTTAATGATAATTTGTAAAGAAAGGGCTAAAAGATTGTAAGTCAAGGGTTATTCATGGGTGATTTGAGATTGCTTTAGCTATTTTATAAGACCTCTGCATCAAACATGGTTAAGGTAGAGGAGTTCTAACCACTTGGCAAGAATTGATGGGATGGTTAACCCTGATGCAATCACACACTCATGTAGTCACATATTGCATTTTGAATGACTTATTTTTATGCATCATTATGTGGATAATAAATGTGATTGATGGTTAGATACTTAGAAAATATTGTGTTTTAATTGTGACAGTAAGTCCTTTTCGAGTGCATGATTTAATTATAAATATTAAAGGTTCTTTCGATTATATTGGAAATGAGTTATTTTAAATGGTTTATTTTTTATATAGTTTATTTTATGACATTTAAATAAATAGTGTGTTTAAATTATTCAAATAATAAAAATATATAAGTGTTTTTCTATTCTCATAAATATTATTGTTGAATAACAATATCTAAAATTAAATGTATTTAAATGCAATAGATATGCACATTTATATTATTTTAATATTATTGTTAATACTTCTTGTTTAAATTAAGTGACTATTTTATTTCAAAAATAAATAAATTGCATTAATAACATTATTATATTTAGAAAATTAATCAAAGAGATTTAATTAATGTTATGCTGTCATGCAAGCGACATGAAGGAAATTAAGTTTAATCTATTTAATTTCGAAGGCTTTTGGGAAGCCAAATTATCATGCAAACTAAAAACAAACTTGAGTGATAAAAAATAATTGAGAAAACCTAATTTTTCAACACCATTTTTGGGGAAAGTTTTTGAATGAAAATAAGGGGGTAGAAGTAAAAAGCATGACCACCATCCTTCTGAGCAAGGAGGCAGGTAGAGAAAAGTAGATTTTGTTGTGTTTGGGAAGGGCGACAACAATAAAGGACAAGAGATCTGCAGGCTACGATAAGAGGAAGGAGAGGCCGTGATAGCAGCTATAATTTCATCCTTTGACCAACGTTATCTCTAGGTTTTTCTTCCTGAAATCAATTGCATTGAAATCACGTTTTTGTTGACTGTCAAAATGATAGATTTTAGCTTGTTTGGTAGGTGTTAGCCTCTTCTTTATGCTCTATCTGCCTTGATTCTTTTCTATCGCCAGCTTGTTTCAACCTTAAACATAGGCGTTTATCATATTATCTTCCTCAGTTTAGACTTGAAATCAATTTCCCTCTTTGTGTTGTTGACCTGCCAGCGTTTAGACTGGAAAATCTGAGTTTGCAAGATGCCTTACCTTACCTGTGATTGCTGTGATTTAATTCTTGTCGCTAGCACTTAATCTTCTAATTTTACTTTGGGACAGACTTTACTTATCTGTATAATTATGCCTTAACCTTTATCCATTATCCTTGCATTGGCATGTTTAGTTAGCAGAATGGATGACTTTCCCTGTAGATGGGTCGTTGTCCATGAACTTGTTGAATGAAATAGATTCTGTAGCAGCTTGTAGTTATTCTTGTAGCCGTATAAATTAGTCCTGTAGCAGTGTAATTAGAAGCCATTCTTTATAGATGTTGTAGCTGTCTTTTTCCATTTTATTTGCTGTTGGATCTGCATAGTTACTATAGCAGACATATGCTTAATGCCTATAGTTGAATTAAAGCTCCTGTAGCTCAAATACTTTATATCAGCAGCTTGTCTAAAATACTTAGAACAGATAATATATTGCAAAAATAGAGACAATTAATTATAGATTATCATTTATGGTTATTTGAATGCTGAAACCTGTCTTGATCTTTTATTTCAATAAAACTCTATGCACTAATAAATTATGAACCAAGGTTGTATTGGAACAAGTTAAAGATAAGATCTTTGAACCTTTTGACAACAAATTGCAGTTAAGGTTTATAATCGGATTATAGACAATATATTTATTTTTGGCAATAATGAATGAATGATGTTTTTCCCTCTTGCTTGTGGAAAGTGTGTTTGTACAAATGATTGTTTTGGGAAAGGGATTTTGGAATGAATTATATGAGAATTGATTGCTTCATTTTATTTATTTATTTTACTTGCTTCTTGGGGAAAGAAGTAGATTTTTATTTAGGAATGTTATTGGGTTACTTTCTGTGCTAGGATGCCGAATGTGGATTATCATAGATGACTTTTCCTCTTTTTGGGAATTGAACTAGGTTACTATTTTAAAGGATTAGATCTAATCAAGATGACATTGAAAAAGATGCTTATTTTGTCTAGCAAACTTATATATATATATATATATATATATATATATATATATATATATATATATATATATATATATCTCTGCCACATCCTGTTGTGAGACAATCTGCTTTTCATTATTTAGAATTGCACATTCAGACATTAGGGTTGCATTGAGTGTTCCCTCCTACCAGTTGTTTCCAGGTAGCTAGACATTTTGTGCAGGGCTGGGTTTCCTTCATTTCATGAAGGGATTCGGGGAAGTGTAATTACTTCATAGTTGGGTGGAAAAGCACCTGGGCCATGTTCCCGTCTCTCGGCTCGTAGGTGGTGGACCACTTGGTTCGTGTGACTGATGAGTGTTTTGATTTATTTATTTTTGTTGCACCTAATTATTGTAACTTGAAATTGGATGTAATATGGTATGATTGCCCATAGATTTAGTATATTATTTATAGTGCTTTTACCTGGATTGAGCACGTGATTTTATAAGATTTAATGACATTTTGATTCATATTTATGAGATTGTTCATTTTACTTGTGATATTGTAATTAAGCAGAATAATTACACCCTTTTTATCTTTTATATTGTAATTAAGCGGATTAATTACATCTTTTTACTTTGGATATTGTGATGTTGTATTTAAGTGGATTATTTACTTCATTTACTTTTGTGATGAAATTGAAGGCTTTAAAAAGTGAAATTGGAGGTATGATGTTTTTGATTAGTTCAACAGGAAAAATGGGTCCTGAACCATATACAAAGCAGCCCCTGGGGCAAAAAGGCCTCAAACGTGCCAGAAACAGTACATTAACAACACAGAAACAACAAACAAAAAATGAGACTAATTAAAAACACAAAAACCAACAGGATCACAAGGACTATAAGTCATCCCATACTTGGCCAAGAAATTGACCATATCCTTATAGTCGCCAAGGCTATCCACCCCCACATCTCTGACCTTATCATTGAAGTCCTTAACAACAACAAACACCGAAGCCACACGGTGAAAGGCCTTGGCAGCAAACTCTATCATGATCCTCCACTTCTTTTGTATCTTGTCCATCTTAGCCTTGAGCATCACCAGCTCATCGGTAGTCTTGACACACAATGAGCAACTTACCTTCTTCTTCTGGCCCCAAGCTTCCTTAGCAACCTCCTCCATCTCCTTCGGGCTAGGCTTGTTCAGTTCGACAAAGTGACTGCCTCCTTCATCTTCGTGCACAAATTCGGTGGGTGTTTCATCTTCTCCCTCCCCAATGGTGTCCTCAACAAATTCAGAATCTTCAAAAATTTCCATGCCCTTGGGATTAGAGGACAAGATTCCAACAATGCGGCTGGACCTGCGCACTCCATGAACACCATGCTTACCAACACCACCCCCATCACCACTCCCTGCCTGCTTAGGTCCTGAATCCAAATCAATGACTTTCATAGGCTCCTTAACCATATAAAAGTCCTCCTTACCGGTTTTAGATTTCTTAGACTGCACATTGTCCTCGTCTTCCACAACCTCCTGGTCCCTTTTAGCAGACACCCCCAAATCATTCTCAATCTCCCGGTTAGGGGTCTCAAGTTTACCACTATCTTTCTTAGGAGACTTAGTCTTGGAACCAGGAGTAGGGGTACCAACAGGGGTGACAAGGGTCGTTGTACCTCATCATTTAATCATATTTCAAGTGTCAAATCTAGGGCTGTGTCCATGGCTATCTGCCATTAGGAATCCTATAGTTGCCAGTTTTATCTAACTAACTCTAATGATCTTTACTGATTAAAGAAACTAATATTACTGATCTATCTGTTGTGAAATGAATTCCAAGAATATTGAAAACAAAACTGAACAATGAATTGCTTAAAGTAAATCTATATTATTCCTTTCAACTAAAACATGCATTTATCTATGAAAACAGTAACTATCTCCTTAATAGAATCTGAAATAACAAAACAACAGTACTAGCCTTCTGCCTTGGTGGTGAGAGTGGGCCCTTGCTCCACACCCTTAGGGCTGAAGACTAAAGTAAAGAATCGACACAAGAAGATAAGATCACAACTCAATTTCAGTCCAATTCTATCATCTTTGTATTCAGAAAATGTTTACGTCAAAATAAGATTACAGAAATTAGAAATTAATCGCTGTTCTTTTTGCTGCTACTTCTGTAAGTTTATATCTAAATTAGTGATGAGATATCACTTACCCTAACTACTAGTTCATCTATGAGATAACATCAATCTCTTTATTCTACTAATTGTCTAACTATAGAATAAATATCCATGTAATTAAAATAGATTTAGTGGAATAGAAATACACACTAAATTTGAGTCTTAGTTTTAAATTGTTGCAAGTATGGGACTAACCGGTGTTGTCATTGATGTCAACATACTCCTATTGCATTGATGGAAAGGATTGGATGAGCTGAGTGCTGAGGATATTGAGAAAATTAGTCCTAATCAGGAACAGAGAAGAATAGTGAAGACAATAAAGAAAAAGTATAAGATAAGATGAGAATCAGAGGATGCGGTTTAATGGGTTTGTAGATATGTGTCTTAAGATGGTTCAGTAGAGATTTTAGAGGTCTGCATGAAGATTTGAAGAAGTTGTGGCTGCTCAAGTCAAACCGGTTCCGACAGATGTTCAGTGGTGACAGAGTGATACAGATAGGTCCGGTGAGATCCGGAAATGCATTATCCTATTCTGTGGATTTGAGGGAGTATTCAGGAAGTCTATATGAAGTGTCAACTCAATTGATTCATGGTTTGAAGGTCCGCAAGCATCTATTCTTTTGTGACAGTGGTAACAGACTGTGTTCTTGAGGTTCCGGAGGAAGGAGAGAAGGATTTCAATAAGCAGATGAAGTGCGGATGTTCTTGGTGAGTCAGGCAATCTTGTGAAGGTCTTTGGATCGTGTCCAGCCTGTATTGGTGGTTCGCATTGGATTTGGAGCCCGCAATTGAAGAATAACCTCCAGATGATGATGTTCTTCCTGAGACTGGCCGACCGGATGAGTTACATGTCTTGCGGATGTTCTTATGGATGTTTTTCGACTTAGATGATTATTCCTAAGTTGATGTCTTGTATAAGTAAGGGGTTGCAAAGTCATTTCAGAGTTGTCTTTGGGAAGATGAGAGTGTGGTAGCAAAGAGGAGAGCGAAAGGCAGAGCAGAAGTATTGGGCTTAAATGGAATTGATTCAAGCATGGTGAAGATGTTATTTTTCAGTTCAAGTAGGTGATACTTATTTCTTTGTAGACAGTGTGTCTCTTGTAGGCAGTGAGCCTCTTGTGAGCAGTGTGCTCGGGCAGTGAGCCCTAATTGGCATGTGCCATTTTGTTCTTTATATTCTTCTAACAGAGAATACAATCTTGGGTTAATCACCCCGTGGTTTTTTCCTTAACCAGGTTTTCCACGTCAAAATCTTGGTGTCTTATGTGTTGATGAGTTTCTGCTTTTGATTTAATTGCATTATGTTTCATGAATGATATACTGCTAATCACTAAGAGGATTTAAGTGTGAAATTAGAGAAAATTTTGGACAACTGATTCACCCCCCCTCTCAGTTGTGTGCCCTAAGTATAACAATTGGTATCAGAGCCAAGTTCCTCTAAAAGGAGCTTAACCGCTTGAGGAGATCCAGGATGTCATCTTATAAGAAGGATAGTCCAAAGTTTGATGGAACCACCTTTAATCTTTGGAAAGGTTGCATGAAATGTCACTTGCAATGTATGGGAATGGCGTACTTGACCATGGCTTCAACACAGTATACACCTCCACAGGGTGGTCTGAAAGCTGCAAATGAAATTACAGATGCTGAATACAATCTGCAGACTATTGAATCTCTTCTAAGTGCATTATCTAATTCAAAGCTCTCAAATGTTGTTGACCTACCAACTGCTTTTGAGATTTGGCAAAAAATGGAACTTTTGCATGAAGGAGACAAGTATGTTAAATGTGCAAGGTTATAGAGTCTAAAAGGGAAATTTGAAAATCTGAAGATGAAAGATGATGAAAATATCACTTCTTTTATGCCAAGGGTTAATGAGATTGTCTGTGGAATTAGAAATGCTGGTGGAGTCTTGGATGAAGATGAGATTGTTGGCAAAATTCTCAGATCCCTTCTTGCCTCTTATAAAATCAAGGTTGCTGCCATTGAAGAATTCAGAGCCCATACAACTGTCAGAAGAGATCAATTGGCTAGAAAATTGGCTGCATTTGAAATGACCGAGTTTGGAGATGACCCCCCCAAGATTGAATCTGCATTCAAAGCTAGTGCCTCTGTAAAAGGTAAACAAAGGTTTGATCCGGGAGAGAACTCATCAAGGAAACTGTCATGGTATGAAAAAGCAAGAAAAGCCCTGGAAGAAGAAGTAGAAACTACTCAACTTGAATCCCTTATTGCAAAGAGACTGCTAAGAGGATCCAGTAAGTATGAAGGAAAATTGCCTTTTAAGTGTTTTAACTGCAATAAGATTGGTCATTTTGCCTCAAAGTGTCCGGAAAGATTTTCAAGGCCAAATCCTAATAGATCAAGGTTCCAAAAGAATTGCTACTATGTTCATGAAGAAGATGATAATAAAGGAGTAACAGATGATGAATCAGAGACAGAAAATAAATCCGGAAGTGATTGGGTGTTTATTGCCATCAAGGAAGAAGAACCAATATCCTCTGAATCTGTCAATCATAAAATTGTAGAAAGAGCTCTGGCTGCTCAAATTGAAGAAAAGGATGACTGGGTCATTGACAGTGGTTGCTCTCACCATATGACAGGTGACAAAAATAAGTTCATAGATTTGGAAAGGTATGAAGGAGGAGTGGTAAAGTTTGGTGATAATTCTGCTGGTAGAATCAGAGGAAGAGGAACTATTTCTTTTGATGGAAGGAACAAAACTGGTAATGTACTATATGTTGAAGGTTTGAAGCACAATCTTCTCAGTGTTGGACAGTTGGTGGACAAAGGCTATGATCTCCGGTTCAAGAATGGAAAATGCAAGATCTTTGAAAGTTTTGGAACAGAGATTGCATCCAGTACTCAAACTAAAGGTAATATCTTTCACTTGGTTGGTACTGGTAAAAGTTGCTTATTTGCTCAAGTTGATCAGAGTTGGTTATGGCAAAGAAGAATGTGTCATGTGAATTTTGATAATATCATCAAGATAAGCAATACTCAAGCTGTAAGAGATCTTCCAAAATTGGTGAAACCTACAAATAGCTTGTGTAAAGAATGTCAGTTGGGCAAGCTGAGCAAAGTCACATTCAAGAGTAAGGAATTATCTTCTACCAGATTATTAGACTTAGTTCATACCAATCTCTGTAGTTCGGCAAGAACCAGGAGTGTGCAAGGTGATAGATACTTCATGTTACTAATTGATGACTATTCTCAGATGATGTGGGTAACCTTTCTGAAAGAGAAATCAGAAGCTCTTGAGAAATTCAAAATATTCAAGGCTATGGTATAGAATGAAACCGGATTAAAACTGAAATGTCTGAGGTCTGATAGAGGTGGGGAATTCACATCTGGTGAGTTCTTAGAATTCTATGAGAAACATGGAATAAAGAGACAGTTATCTACTCCCAGGACTCCACAGCAGAATGGACTAGTGGAAAGAAAGAACCGGACCATCCAGGAAGCTTCTAGGACTATGATGATGGAAGCAAATGTTCCTTAGATCTATTGGAGAGAAGCTGTCAGCACTGCAGTCTATACTCTCAATCGAGTTCAAATCAGAAGTAATACCGGTAAGACTCCTTATGAACTTTGGTTTGGCATCACTCCTACTGTGAGGTATTTCAGAGTTTTTGGTAGTAAATGTTACATTAAAAGAGATGAAGATCTAGGAAAGTTCAATGCTAGAAGTGATGAAGGAATATTCTTGGGTTACTCTACTCAAAGTAAAGCATACCGGTGCTATAACAAAAGACTAAGAAAGATAATAGAAAGTACAAATTTGAAGGTTGATGAGGGGATTGAGAAACCCTCAAGGTTTTATGAATATGATGAAGATGTTCAGAATGGTGTTCTGATTCAAGAAGTCCAAACCTCTTCTGAAAGTCAGGTTCAAACTGATCTGGTAAATTAGGAAGAAGAGATAAGTCTGAATGAGCCTGATCAAGAAGCAGAAGTGCAAGAAACTCCCAAAGTTCCAAGGTATGTAAGACTAAACCACTCTGAAGATCAGATCATAGGTGACAAAAGCAAAGGTGTGCAAACTAGAAGGAGAATTGCTCAAAATTCAGATGAGTATTGTCTGATTTCAAAAATTGAACCTAAGACAATAAATGAGGCCTACAATGATGAAAACTAGACCAAAGCAATGGAGGAAGAGTCGATACAAATTGAGAAAAATCACACTTGGGATCTTGTTCCCAGACCTTGAAACAAGAATGTGATTGGAACCAAATGGGTCTTCCGGAACAAACTAAATGAAGTTGGTGAAGTAATCAGAAATAAAGCCAGATTGGTCTGCAAGAGCTATTCTCATATAGGAGTTGATTTTGAAGAAACTTTTGCTCTGGTGGCAAGAATTGAAGCAGTTAGATTATTTCTTGCATTTGCTGCCTTGAAAGATTTCAAAGTATATTAGATGGATGTCAAGTCTGCCTTCCTAAATGGTGACTTGGAAGAAGAAGTGTACATTGAGCAACTAGATGGATTTCAATTGTCTGATAATGGTAATATGGTCTACAAGTTGAAGAAAGCACTGTATGGATTGAAGCAAGCCCCAAGAGCCTAGTATGAAAGATTGGATAAACATCTTTTGAAGATTGGTTTCAACAAAGGTACTGCTAATAGTAATTTGTATTTCAAAATTGATCATGAAAACATCTTGATTGTTGAAGTGTTTGTTGATGATATCATTTTTGGAGGAAGAGATAGTATGTGTAAAACTTTTGCAAATCAAATGAAAAGTGAGTTTGAGATGTCCATGCTTGGTGAAATGAATTTCTTCTTGGGTCTACAAATCACTCAAAAAAAGAAAGGAATCTTCATTTCTTAGACCAAATATGTGAAAGAATTGTTGAAGAAATGTGGGATGGAAGACTCAAAACCAATGAACACTCCCATGGCAACCGGATGTAAATTGAGAAAAGATGATGATTCTCCTAAGGTTGATCAGACAAAGTATAGGTTAATGATTGGAGGACTGTTGTATCTCACTCAAACTAGACCAGACATAATGCAGGCTGTTGGTCTTGTTGCTAGATTTCAGGCTGATCCTAGAGAATCTCATGTCATGGCAATCAAGAGGATTTTTAGATATCTAAAAGGGACAGTTGAGTATGGTCTATGGTATCCCAGAGATCATGATTTCTCTCTTCATGCATATACAGATGCTGATTGGGTAGGAGATGTGGATGACCGGAAGAGTAGCAGTGGTGGAGCATTCTTTTTGGGGAAGAGATTGGTTTCTTGGCTAAGCAAGAAACAAGAGGCAATATCTCTGTCCACAACTGAAGCAGAATATATTGCAGCAGCAGGTAGTTGCACTCAAGTTTTGCGGATGAAGCAAATGCTAAGAGACATAAGAGTGGAATATGAGGAGCCTATCACAATCTTCTGTGATAATTCAAGTGCAATAAATATATCTAAGAATCCAGTGTTGCATTCAAAGACTAAGCATATATCTATCAAGTTTCATTTTCTAAGAGAGCAAGTGCACAAGAATGAAGTCAGATTGGAGTTTGTGCCTTTCAAGGATCAGATTGTAGATATCTTTACTAAACCTCTACCTAAGGACTCTTTTGAGTATCTCAGGGAGAAGTTAGGTGTTATTGCCCCTCCGGTAATGAACTAAGTTGCATTGATGTGCATCAGTCCGGTGGATATCACAGTCATATCTTGTGATCCAGATAGATGATGGGGAGTTGCCACTCAAGGGGAGCAGCTGGTATGTTTCTGAAAAGTTGAAGTTGCAAGTATAAGCGCTTTGCCATTGATGTCAAAGGGGGAGAGAAGACATGTGAAAAACAAGTGGTTAATGATCAAAGGGGGAGTAGTGAAGGAAGAAGACATGTGAATGGATGTTGCTGATAGGGGGAGTTGTAACAGTAAAGAGAAGTTCTTGTCTTGATGGTCAAAACAATTTTTCTCATCATATGTTGCCATCAATGACAAAGGTGGAGATTGTTGCAAGTATGGGACTAACCGGTGTTGTCATTGTCAACATACTCCTGTTGCATTGATGGAAAGGATTGGATGAGCTGAGTGTTGAGGATATTGAGAAAATTAGTCCTAATCAGGAACAGAGAAGAACAGTGAAGACAGTAAAGAAAAAGTATAAGATAAGATGAGAATCAGAGGATGCAGTTTAATGGGTTTGTAGATATGTGTCTTAAGATGGTTCAATAGAGATTTTAGAGGTCCACATGAAGATTTGAAGAAGTTGTGGCCGCTCAAGTCAAACCGGTTCCGACAGATGTTCAGTGGTGACAGAGTGATACAGATAGGTCCGGTGAGATCTGGAAATGCATTATCCTATTCTGGGGATTTGAGGGAGTATTCAGGAAGTCTATATTAAGTGTCAACTCAATTGATTCATGGTTTGAAGGTCCGCAAGCATCTATTCTTTTGTGACAGTGGTAACAGACTGTGTTCTTGAGGTTTCGGAGGAAGGAGAGAAGGATTTCAGTAAGCAGATGAAGTGCGGATGTTCTTGGTGAGTCAGGCAATCTTGTGAAGGTCTTTGGATCGTGTCCATCCCGTATTGGTGGTCTGCATTGGATTTGGAGCCCACAATTAAAGAATAACCTCCGGATGATGATGTTCTTCCTGAGACTGGCTGACCGGATGAGTTACACATCTTGCGGATGTTCTTATGGATATTTTCTGACTTAGATGATTATTCCTAAGTTGATGTCTTGTATAAGTAAGGGGTTGCGAAGTCATTTCAGAGTTGTCTTTGGGAAGATGAGAGTGTGGTAGCAAAGAGGAGAGTGAAAGGTAGAGCAGAAGTATTGGGCTTAAATGGAACTAATTCAAGCATGGTGAAGATGCTATTTTTTAGTTCAAGTAGGTGATACTTATTTCTTTGTAGACAGTGTGTCTCTTGTAGGCAGTGAGCCTCTTGTGAGTAGTGTGCTCGGGCAGTGAGCCCTAATTGGCATGTGCCATTTTGTTCTTTCTATTCTTCTAACAGAGAATACAATCTTGGGTTAATCACCCCGTGGTTTTTTCCTTAACCGGGTTTTCCACGTCAAAATCTTGGTGTCTTATGTGTTGATGAGTTTCTGCTTTTGATTTAATTGCATTATGTTTCATGAATGATATACTGCTAATCACTAAGAGGATTTAAGTGTGAAATTGGAGAAAGTTTTGGACAACTGATTCACCCCCCCTCTCAGTTGTGTGCCCTAAGTACAACATAAATACACTTGGGTAGCGAGGCCCTAAAATATAGGTATTTAAATCAGTTTATCAATAACTCATACAAAATCAAAAAGAGGTAAAACTTCCAGAAGTTAACTATGGTCCGCCCTTAATTACTTAGGTATTAGGAGCATCCTGATCACTACTGGAAGTGTTTGACTAATAGCTGTGGTAGAAATATGTACTGTTCTAAAGAGGCACCGGAGATATATGTTTCTGTCTATAGCTCTGGAGATATGATTGTGACCTTCTTGTTTAGCTTTGGAGATGCTCATGACTTCAGTCCAACTTCGAAGATGATTCACCTCCTTATCCCAAAATCTCTCCAATCAAATTGGAAAACATTGGAGACTAGTCGTGGCATTCTGATGTTGGCTCCGGAGATCATTAGGACTACCTCTGGAGATGCACAAAATTGTCTACCCGAACACCTGCACCTATTGATTCAAAAAGAGAAGATTTCTGCATATTTCCATCAATTCAATGCACATTAGTCCTTCAATCAAAAATCATGATTCTAAGTAATTCATCTCTTATTAATCATCATTAGAACAATCTTGTTAACCTATTTTGGTGCAGTCATCAGGACAATGGAATAAGAAGGGAGAAAACGAGGGGTAAAAAGGTGTATTTCATGGGTGCTACCTGGCACTCATCATCCCCCCATACTTAAGGATTAGCAGGTCCTCCTGCTTCTCAAAATATGGACTTATTCTGGTTGAATATCCTATCAGTCAAGCTATAGTTCTGTGCATAAGTAGTCCAAATGGTGTGGTCTGTATTACCATTTCCTCTAAACAAATCAACCTGCTTCATCCATTCTTGAAACTTGTCATCTTCCATTTGCTCAGCCCAAATAGGTAGTGGTTCAATGATGAGAGGAGGTCTGAAACAGCCACCTATCCACTCCATCTGGTATTTATCAATCATTTTAGACACTACCCTGGCCTTCCTCATAAATAGTCTCAAGTTAACAGGAGTCACCACTTCTCTCATTTTTTTCTCTGAAGTTAAGATATTCGACCTTTTCCTTGCCACTGAAAGTACTTGATTAGCTGAACTGTTCATGAAAAGACCAAAATCAATGGAACATTCCTATAGATGTTTCAGATAAAATGGTAAAATCCTAGTCTTACTTTTCGGGTGGTAGACATATGCCCTAAATTGGACCTTAAAAGCATGGGGGTTTGGACATTCTTTTCTGATGAAAAGACTTGTTTCTGCATCCTTCTTGAGATAAGCCTCCATTCTCTCAATCCAAATCTGATGACTTCTCATCAGTGACATAAATGCCTTAAGTTGACATTCCCCTACAAAATAATTGATAATGAAGGTCATATCATCTTCACATAAACCATGCAAATATAACTCACACAAAATTTTTTTGTCTTCATCAGAACTTCTCATGTATGCTTCCATGAACCCCTCTCTTGTTTTTGTGTTCTTAGTAAGATCAGACAGAACCAAAGATAGTTTTCTCTGAAGAACTCTCTCTTGTAAGAATAGAGCATAAATTCCACTTGGAGGCCTGCAAGACAGGATTTCAAATGAAATGGAAGCTACCTGAATGACTTTTTCTTCCAGGGTTTCTACTCTTTTTGACATGGCAGCAACTGCCCTCTGTAATTGCAACATGGGCTTAGAAGCCTCATAGTCTCTACATCTCTTTTCCCAATGGAACAAGGCTTTGGGAATATCTATTGGAATTGGGCCCACATATGAATCTGTTTGCACTCCCTATTTCATGGTTGCCCCTGGGCCAATTAACTCATGAATATACTCTTCTTGATCATCTATTTTATTCTTGGCCCATATTAATTGTTTGTCTTGACTCTGTACTTTCTCAACATGTGCTGCAATTATTGTGAGACTATTGTCTTTGGCCTTGGTAAGATCAGAAATATTTTGTACTACCTCTGCCTCCTTTTCCTTGATGCTTTGGGCTGCTTTTGTTTCTTGGTCTCTCAATTCTGTATCTTTCTCCTGAATAGTTTGTTGTTTATTCTGGAGCTCTACTTGCAGCCCTTTAATCACCTATTTTTGCTCCATTTCTTTTTCTTTCATGACCTTCTTGAGGTCAGTAATAATCAGATTTTCCCCCTAATAATCTTTTCAGATTATCAATCCCTTCTAACATCTATTGTTCTTTTGAAATTTCAATATCCTCTTGATCAGAGAGGTGAGAATAAGTCCCTGTTTCTTCTTTTGTTTGCTCTACATCAGGGTTTTCCATAGCTATTGGCTCTTCATTGCCAGCTGCATCCATTTGCTCTGCTTTAACTTCCCCTACAGCCTCCTTGTCCTGAGTTTATTCTTGAGTCTTCTCTAAAACTGCTGATACTGATGAAGGCCCATCTTTTTCCTCAAAAGTTCTGAATCCAAAAGAACCTCAACTAGGAGAGCAGTATCTTTTTCATCTTGGGTAAGCTACATTTTTCTTTTGCTTCTCTATAGCATAGGTGGAGCAGGTGCCTCCGGAGCAGGTATTGTTGATAACTGAGAGGGGGGGTGAATTAGTCATCTTAATAATTTGTCTTTCTTTTCTTCTTTAACAATTAGAGCAATATCAACTCATATCGGCATACATAACCATGGAAGCAAAAACAAACTCAACACACATGACACAATATTTTTGACGTGGAAAACCCTGTTAAGGGAAACAACCACGGGGTGATTAACCCAAGATTGTATTCTCTGTTAAAAGAATAAGGTAGTACAAAATGGCACTTGCCAATTAGGGCTCACTGCCTGAGCACACTGCTCACAAGAGGCTCACTGCCTACAATAGATTATAGAAGGAAACTAGGTACTTGAACTGATGAGAAGCATCCACATATTCTTAAGTTCAATTCCGATTAAGCTCAATATACTGATCTACTGTACTTCATTCTTCCTCTGCCTTAGTGCTGATGTTCTGTTACATACCGGACCTCTATCTCTATTTCCACACTATTCTCTACTCTTCTACGCACTACACAACACACCACACACACCTTCTCATCGAAATCCATCTGGTATATATATTCGCACCAAGGATTTCAACACGTTTCTAGTCAGCATCCGAAATACTTAACATTTTTCCAAACTCTAGTCTGTCGGCTGAATCCTTGCTTACCAAGTGATGCATATCAAAGAGATACTTATAGAAGTCATCAGTCATGTCGGCCAATCATGAATGATCTCTTAAGAAGCTTGATCACCATCAATATCTCATCCAGATTAAGGTCTGATGCTCTGTCGGTCAGTTCTTCCTCAATCTACTCTACCAAACAGGAACCCAACACTTAGGTGTTCATATCTTTTCACTCTTCTATCACCAGAGGCTCAATCTCTAGAATGCATCAGTCATGGTACTCCTCTTGACTTCCCCAAGTCTGCACTTTACTGAGATACTTCCTTTGAGAGATCCGGACCTGATTGTCAGACCTTGCTGCATGCTTTGTTCTTGCTCACCGGACCAAAATACTCTTCAATCTGAGTTCCGGTATAGACATACCATGACTGCGGATGTGTGGGATGAACTTTGTTGCCATCAATGACAACACTCATGAAGCCACATAGTGTCTCTTGCCAACAATCTCCCCCTTTGGCATTGATGGCAACACTTAGTGAAAAATGACTAAGTGTTATAGCTTACTCCCCCTTGGCTGATGCTCTGTTCTTATGTACATTTTTCCTGGAGCTCCCCCTTAACTAGATTCCACATTTTTCACTGCTCGTCACTCCCCCTTTGACATCAATGGCAAAGGGAAGAATCCACACACCAAAATTTCCAAAAATCAACCTGTACATATCCACATAAGTATATATACAAGTTATACTTACATATACTTAAGTATATCTGCAAAAGTATTTTTCAACTATACAACTTCTGTCATCCAACTCTACTTCATCCTGTCCAAAATTGAGATGTGACCACTCAACAGGAATGCAAAAGCTTCTACCCTCTTTAGATCTGTTGGATCATTGGTCTGAGCTGTGGTCTGAGCATCAATTAGGGCCTCATGCATGGCCTCTAACTTAGGGATAATTATCCCTCTAAGTTCACCCATCCTACTTATTATATTCTTCCTTTCCTTTTCAAGTTTCTTTAGTTCATTTAGAATGGCAATGGTCTGACATTCTTGGTTTATTATGGATGTGGTGAGAGGATCAAAATTCTGAGATATACTTGAAAGCTTTCCCTCTTGTTCTTTCACTTTCTTTTCAATATCCATTGTCACTTTAGACTAGGATAAACAAAATTTATATATATCTCCGCCATCTTTAAGAGCATTTTCTAAGCTCTTTATCCCAATATGAATATTTCTCCTATCATTTGTTATTAGCCCTTGTACCTCAAAGAATCTCTTTACCAAAAACTCCTTCCGGACCTTTTCTTCTGCTGACTTCTCTAAGGAATCAAAATGTGTGCTAACAGTATTAACAAGAGATTTGAGATTACCGGATGAAGAGGCTGAAAGATCCTTCTGGAAGGATGGCATGATCTTCTCCAATACACCGGATGCAATTTCTATCAGCTCACAGTCTTCATGTGAGACTTCAAAAGTTTTTCTTTTGCCTTTGCTTGGGCAAAGGATGCTATCTTCATTGTTTGAACCAGGGAGAGGGAATCAAAATTGAATGGTCCTTGGAGTAGCTCCGGTTCATCTAATTCCATCATTTCTTTTGTCAGGAAGTCTTTGACTACTTCTGCAGTGTCTCTTGTTAGAGATAGAGTTTTCTTCCCTTCTGTGGCCTCAGAGCTGTCATATGGGGTTTTCTCTATTTGATCTTTTTCTCCTTCCTTGACTTCTTCTTGATCAGTTTTCTCATCTTTTCTTTCTTCTCCTTCAGTTCCAGAGTCAGCAGGGGGATCCAGAAGAGAGATGTTTACTTCTTCAGGGACTTCCTCTTCCAGAGCAGAGGAATCCAAGTCCTGAGTCCTTTCCTCACCTATGTCCTTTGGGTCTTCTCCATTTTTCATAGTAGATTCTCCTTCATCATCCATGGAAGAGGTTTCATCACCTAAGTCCTCTATAATAGGAAGATTGAATCTTTTAAAAGCATTCTGGAGGATATCTTCTGTTTCTTTTGCCACTTTGTTAGTTTCTCCAAGCATAAGCTGATTCATTCTAGCTTTGCTCTGAAACTCATCCTTGTAATCTTTGAAGATCATATTCATTTGTTTCAGAGTGATTGAAGGATAGAGCTGAATAGCTATCTGTTCCCGGATCCCAAGGTCCTTTGCCTTAGCATTGTCCTTCCTTACTTCTAGTTCCTTCTCTAGGCTTTTGGGAATTAGAGATATGATTTCAATAAATGCCTTATTATAGATATTCAGATACCTGACTGTAGCTTCTTGCAAGATCTTTTGGTCAACTTCATTATATTCATCATAGAACTCAGTCATTGGTTTTAGGTTCCCATCCACAGTGACTGATTTGATGATATCATCAATGCAGAGAGTAGGTTGTTTAACAAATTCTTTTGTCTTTTCTTGCTTGCCTTGACCAGTAGAGGATTCACCGGATGTTTTCTTCTTCTTCTTCATTTTCTTTACTTCCTCATCTGTCTATGTCTCTTCATCATCCTTGAGACTTATATATGACCTTGTTGCCTTTTTCTTTGTTCTTTTCTCTCCCTTTCCAGATGTCTGGGCTTCCGCTTTTGATGCTTTTTGGCTCTTAGAGGTGGCAGGTGCAGAGCTTTTGGAGGATCTGGTTCAGGAGGGGGCTTGCACCGGGGCACTTTCTTTTTCTATTTCTTGCCTTTCTTTCTCTGCCCTTTCCATCTTCTCTCTATTGGCATCAAGTGCCTCCTTTGATATTCCATGCCTCTTGGCGAATTCTTCTACTTCCCTTCTCACTTTTCTCTTGATCTCAGGCTGTCTTAGTTCAACATGAATTTTCACACTCAATTCTTGAAAGGTTCCAAACCTTTCTACCTTAGGATCCTTGCGTTGACTTAGCATGTGTTGAACATGTAGCTCTACAATTTTCTCATCTACTTCATACCCCATTGGCATGATCCAGACTATCCTTGGCTCCACTGCCTCCATTAGACATTGATCAGTATCTACCATAAAGCACATTGTATCCTTGTATTTCTCAACCAATGATTGGGGGATTCTTTCTCTGGCCTGCATCAAGCTTTGGAAGTTTTTGAAGTAACCCCACAGTGCTGTATTTTGTGCCTTGGCATCACCAAGCCCATACAAATAATCCCTGATTTGTATGGCAACAGGTCTGTCATTTTGCCATATCCGGCCACTAGATCCGAGTAGCTCATTCATGAATAGACAGAGTATCAAGCCACCGTATTTGAAAGAATTCTTCTTACCCTTCTTTATCTTCTGCAGATTCTCCAAAAGTTGGTTCAGAAGGAGCTCACAAAGATCATAGTCAACATTCTTTCTTAACATTTCATAAGCGATGTAAATTGCTATTTCAGATACATAATTCTCTCTGCTGGAGTGATATATCTTGTAGCCAATTATCATGGCAGCAAACTTGATATCCAGATCTGTGACATCCTCAATTTTCATTGCTCTTTTATCAAATTAGATCTGGTAGCCTCACTCACAGTTTGGTTTTTGATTGATTTGAGAGTAGGTAACCCACCGGATGAGTACAGCCTGGTCACCACCCTAATAGCATCCTTTGTGATCTTAAATGGCCTCATCAACCATATGAAGTTGTCATGCACTCTGCTCAGAATATACCGGACCCATTCATCTTCTGCAAAACAGGGGAAATGAATGCACTGTCCAAAATGCTTGTCCTGGATGGCGTTGTACTGAGGTTTGAGTTCAAATGATTCATCTATTAGCTGTTTATGATATATATCCATCAGCTTGGATTCCCTGAATTCCTCAATATTCGCATGAATGTATGCCCTAACGTCTTCAACATGCAAAACCCCATGCGGAATGCTAGAGAATGTGCTTAAAGGATCTACTTCTAGAGATTTATAAGGGTGTTTCTTGAATTTAGGGCGAGGCCTATCAGTGATTTTGACAACATTCAGAGTAGCCATCTTTCAATAGATTCAGAGAGAGATTTACAAGAGCGAAAAGTACCTTTTTACACCTCTAGGGTTCACGAAAAGAGCCGAAAAGATCACCGGTTGACTTGAATTCTGAGATTGATCCTTGAGAGAGATGAAGCAAACTTGTTTGCAGAGCTCTTCTTATCTTTTTCACTAATGCTAATGTGCAAATGACGAGCAAATGAACCCTTTTATCTCTGAGCAAACCCTAATTTCATTTTGTAATAAATGCACAACTTAAGTTATTCCGGTTGCCTTATCATGAGAGAGATTTTTCTGGATCACTGAGATGTACTTAGAGCTATTTTTAGTGAGTAATTTCAATGTCTCTGCTTTCCTCGAATCATCCCCTTTATCCGTAGATCAAGATGTTTCAGTTTAGAATCACACCGGATCAAACTATGAAAATCTAGCTTTTACTGGAAAACTGTCACACTGGATCAATCTTGGAAGATTAGACTCTTCAAATCTTCTTACGGATCTTCCATATCTTTACCAAGGCTTCTTTAGATGTTTCTCTGAGAACCCTTTAATCTGTAACTTTCCTTGTGCCAATTTCAGGCACCAATTATCTGGCTGGGGAAATTTGTTTTCCTTCTTGACTCCCCCTAAGCTGAGCTCATCTTATTTAGTTTCCAGAAGGAATATCAGCACCAGATTTTGGTGCGGATCCATCCCCAACATTTTATGTACTTCTCTTTACCCAAATCTTGTTCATCTCCCTTTGAATTTCATCTGCATTCACTTTTCCTTTTCCTTTGTCTTGATTTTGATTATGATGCATCAAACCGCTTTTATCCTGATTCCTACTTCTGCAGAATTTGGCAATATGACCGGATCTATTGCAATTGTAGCAAACAATATTTATTTACAGATTTGACTGATATCCTCTTGATCTGCATTGATTAGCCATATGTCCCATTCTATTGCATGCAAAGCACCTACCATTGAATGAATTGTTCATTTGAAAATTTCTACATTCTTGAGATTTGTGACCATACCTTTTGCAGTTAAAACACTGTCTGGAGAAGGATGAGTTATTCTGATTCATTCTTCTTCTACACTGATTTTCTTTATGACCAAAGTTATTGCAATTGTGGCAGTATCCATTGAAGGATGGATATCTTTGAGCATTTGGTTGCCTTACCGGAGGTCTTCTAGGCCTATTCCTTGGATTTCCTGATGCAAAATTTTTCTGACCGGATTCAGAGCTTTCCCCTTTCTCATACCCCAAGCCTTGCTTGTCATCTACCCTCTTTTGGCTTTCAAGAAGAACTTCAAGTTGAGCAGAGCTTATCTTGAATTTCTCTTTGTATTCATTTGTTGTTTGAAGATCCCTTTTAAGAGTGTCTATCTGATTCTCAAGTTGATCTTCATTGTCTCTAGCTTCTTCAAGATCAGATTCCAGATGCCTGATTATTCTATCCATTTTGTGGCAGTCTTCTGACTTCTCCTTGAGAGATTGTTTTAGATTATCTTCACTTTTTCTTTTCTCTTCAATTTCTTGGGTGAATTTCATAACTCCTGATTCCATTTCATGTCTTACCATAATGACCTCTTTTGATAACTTTTCACATAACTTGGTTTTTTCATTCAGATCTTCATTAGTATCATTGGCTTCATTTTGACTTGCTAATTGTTGAAGAAGTTCCTTTCTTTTCTTCATTGAGATACTCAGTTTTTCTTTGAGTTCATTTATGAAATCATCAGCTTGTTTGAGTCTCTCACTCAGGTCATTGACTTCAGAGTGAGATTGATCAAGATCATCTAGGGTAGACTGAAGTTGTTCCCGCATACCATACATATCCATTGAGAATCCCAGATCTTCTTCAAGCTGTTAGGCTCTGTTAGAAGGAACTTAGCTCTGATACCAATTGTTGATAATTGAGAGGGGGGGTGAATCAATTATCTTAATAATTTGTCTTTCTTTTCTTCTTTAACAATTAGAGCAATATCAAATCATATCAACATACATAACCATGGAAGTAGAAATAAACTCAACACACATGACAGAATATTTTTGATGTGGAAAACCCTGTTAAGGGAAAAAACCATGGGGTGATTAACCCAAGATTGTATTCTCTGTTAAAAGAATAAGGTAGTACAAAATGGCACTTACCAATTAGGGCTCACTACCCGAGCACACTGCTCATAAGAGGCTCACTACCTACAATAGATTATAGAAGGAAACTAGGTACTTGAATTGATGAGAAGCATCCACATATGCTTAGGTTTAGTTCCGGTTAAGCTCAATATACTGATCTATTGCACTTCATTCTTCCTCTGCCTTAGTGCTACTGTTCTGTTACATACCGGACCTCTATCTCTATTTCCACACTGTTCTCTGCTCTTCTACGCACTACACAACACACCATACACACCTTCTCATCGAAATCCATCTGGTATATATATCCGCACCAAGGATTTCAACATGTTTCTAGTCGGCATCCGGAATATTTAATATTTTTCCAAACTCTGGTTTGTCGGCTGAATCCTTGCTTACCAAGTGATGCGTATCAAAGAGATACTTATAGAAGTCATCAGTCATGTTGGCCAATCATGAATGATCTCTTAAGAAGCTTGATCACCATCAATATCTCATCCGGATTAAGGTCTGATGCTCTGCCGGTCAGTTCTTCCTCAGTCTACTCTGCCAAACAGGAACCCAACACTTAGGTGTTCATATCTTTTCACTCTTCTATCACCAGAGGCTCAATCTCTGGAATGTATCAATCATGGTACTCCTCTTGACTTCCCCAAGTCTGCACTTTATTGAGATACTTCCTTTGAGAGATCCAGACCTGATTGTCAGACCTTGCTGCATGCTCTGTTCTTTCTCACCAGACCAAAATACTCTTCAATCTAAGTTCCGGTATAGACATACCATGTCCTGCGGATGTGTGGGATGAACTTTGTTGCCATCAATGACAACATTCATGAAGCCACACAGTGTCTCTTGTCAACAGGTATATCATCCTTAGAATCAAAGGAAATAGTAAAAGTTTCTTTTTGTTCTATCTCCGAAGCAGGAGAATGTTGTGAAGTTGGACTATGAGGACCTAGATGAACAGATGGTTATGGGGAAACTTGTCTTTGTTTCTTCTTTCTCACTAGAGGAATTTCATCTGAGTCATGAGATGCTTCTTCAGCCCAGTAGTGTATGCTAGAGTCAGTTTTCTTTGGAGTTCTTTTTATTTTCTGACCCGACCTTTCCCCTGTTGGTTTTGTTGGAATAGACTCCTCAACATAGGTCATCTTCCTCCTTGCTGAGCGAGTCATATATGGAGTTTGTTCAAGAGTAGGTTCTTTAACTTCCTTCCCTTTTCTCTTTCTGTCAGAAACAAGGGTAGCAGATGAAGTTGCCTCCAGTGAGGGCTTTAGACCTTTTCCTTTCTCAATAGCTGGAGAGGAAGTTGAAGGTTTTGCCTCCTCTTCTTGCTGGGTAGAGGAAGCCTCACCCACTTCTTATGCCCTCTCTGGTTCTCTATCTTGGGGTTTGTTATCTAAAAATGTCTTCCATAATGCTTCCCCATCAGCTTGAGACAGAAAGTGATGTTTTACTATCAAAAAAATGAGGCCATGGTGTTTCATAGGACCTTTTCCCTGTTGGTACTTTTCTACAGTTGCTCTAATGATAGAGTACAGAAAGTTTGGAATGTTTATGCTAAATTCTGGGTGAGCATTTCCATGCCTTAGAAAAATCAACATTTTCATTATTGGTCCTAGAACTAAGGAAAATTAGCCATCACATGTAAAGTATTTCATCAACCATAATGCTACAGAATGCCATGGGTTTGGAAGTGAAGACCTAAAAATTCCTTTAACCTCATTCTTGCTTAAATGCAACTGTATTGCAGGTTCACCTCCTACAGAGAAATTTCTAATTAAATAAGCATATATTGTTTTCAGATGGTAAAACCTCTCACCTTGTTCTGGCAATCCGAAGATATGACTGATGGTGGTAGCAGAGAGATTAACTTGAACCCCTCTAATAGTTGTTTGATTATCTCTCAGGTTTCATAGGAAGTCATCAACAATGAAAACCTTCAAATTTCTCCAAAAACTCCAACCACCCTACATTCCTAAGCATGTCTGCCACAACATCATCCTACAAAAGACCTGTTATACTTTTTGGCTCTGATTTCTTTTTAATCCCCATCTCCCAGTCCTATTCCACCCTCTGTAGCTAAAAATTTGTTTGCTTCTCTATGTGGTCTGTCTTTCCTCTTTTAACTTCGTAGGCTTCGAAGGACTGTGTTAACAAACTTGGATTTTTAGAGAATTCTGCAATCTTGAATGAGGGTTGTTATGTCAATTTATTTCATTGCTTGAATTATGGGGAAGGAGCTTGAAATTGGTTAGCGTGCTTATGCAGTCATAATTGTAGTAGAGTGATGGGACACTCTGTAGACATGTTGACAATGTAGCAAAGATGGCAGCATGCATGAATTTAGAAGGGAAAATAATGGCAGGGGACGTGGCATGATAACAGCACCCAAAAATAGAAATGACAAGACAGTTACTAACTAATGCTTAATTAAAGAGAAGTACCTGAATCAATCTTAATGATGGCGGCCCGATGTACTTGGCTACAAGACCACAGCTGTGATGCGACTTGATGTGACTAGGCACGTGAGCAGCTTCTACATGGCTTTGAAATGGCATTAGCATCATTGTTGTCACATGCCTTGCAATCATTCCCACTGAGTGGTCTGAGAAAGCCATGTTGTCAGGTGACATCAGTGGAGTCATTTGTGATGACCTGCACATGCGAGAGTGATGACTTTTCCTCAATTGCTGATGATATGCATGCTGACATCATGTTTGTCCTTGCCATAAAGTGGAGGATGAGTCATGATGACCTCATCAGATGACATCTCTACTTTATTGCCTAGAGAGGTGCGTCCCCTCCCAATTTATTATATTTTGAAACGGTTCTCTATTGGGGGAGCGCCGGAGTTATGTTTGAGCAACTCTTGGCACTTGATTACCTCCGTAGCTTGATTATTCCTATCTGGCAAGAAGAAGGGAACCACCATTTGCTGGTTTTCAATCCCCTTGGTCGAGAAAGACAACCGTTTAATATTTTTCCATCCTCTTTTTTTTTCTTTTTTTCTTTTTTTTTAAGGCCGCCATTTGCTGGTTTTCAACCTTTTTTTTTCTTTTTTTTAAGAAGGCCACCATTTGCTGGTTTTCAACCTTCTCTATTTTTTTTTCAATCCAAATCTGTAACAGAGGATGTGTCCCCTGTAACCAAGTACAAATCTTTGATGAATTCTTCCTTAGTGGATGGCCTTTTATAGAGTCTAATTATGTGGCCATTCACTAAGAATGTGTCTATGCTTCCATCAATGGGTTCCAGCAGCACTGTTCCATTCTCAAAAACTTGCTTTATCTGGTAAGGACCCATCTAATGAGTTTGTAGCTTCCCCTTGAACTCCTTAAACTTAGAATCATATAGAAGAACCCAATCACCTTGCTGAAATGTCCTCCTCTTGATGTGCTGGTCATGCCATTGCTTCCTTTGATACTGAACTAGTTCTATTTGTTGAATGGCTTCTGTCCAGATTTCATCTAACTCATTGAGCTGAAGAATTCTGTTCTGTTGGGCTATAGACAATGGTAGACCAATATCTAATGCAATTTTAAGTGTCTGGAGCTCAAATTCTATAGACAGAATGGACTTCTTTCCATAAACTAATTCATATGGTGAGAATTTTGTTGTGGACTTCCAAGTGGTATTGTAGGCCCAAACTGCTTCAGGTAATCTGTTAGCCCAATCTTTTCTATTCATCGCCATTGTCCTTGTCAAAATGTTCTCAAGTTCCCTATTAGTCACTTCAACCTACCTATTAGCTTGAGGATGGTAAGGTGAAGATTTTTTGTGTTTAACCTAATATAAGTCTGTGAATGCTCTGATTACCTGTGAAGTAAACTAAGGTCCTCTATCTGAAACTATGGATCTTGGGGCTCCAAACTTCAAGAAAATCTTATTATAAAGGAAATCAACAACTTTCTCTTCTCTTGCAAATTGCAATGCCTGAACTTCAGCCCATTTAGTCATATAGTCTGTACATACAAGAATGTATTCTTTGCCTAATGATGGTGGAGATATTGGTCCCACAAAGTCTAAACCCCATTGCTCAAATGGTTCCAACATTACTTGAGGATGAAGTGACATTTCCTTGGTGAAGGTTGGTTGTCACATTCTTTGGCATTGGTCACATTGCTGCACATACTTCTTGGTATCCTTATGAATAGAGGGCCAATAGTAACCAGCTCCTAGAATCTTGTGGATGGTTCTGTGTGAGAATAGTACCCACCAGATGGTTCATCATGACATGCCCTAAAGACATCAAAAATTTCATCAGCTTTTAGACATTTGCGCAAAATGAAATCAGGACCACATTTAAATAACAAACCATTTGACCATTTGTAAGATAAGCTTTCCTTAAGTAAGCATTTCTTTTATTTTGAGGTAAAATGGGATGGAAACAAGCCTGTAGCTAAGAGATTAGCTATGTTTGCAAACCAGGGTGCAGTAGAGGAGATAGCAAAAAGATGTTCATCTGGAAATATGTCCTCCACTGGTTGGTTCTCTCCACTTATATGCAATCTTGACAGAAAGTCAGCAACCAAATTGAATTTGCCTAGATTATCAACTTTTGTAATGTCAAATTCTTGCAACAACAATAACCACCTAATTATCCTTGCACCCACTACTGGCTTATTCATTAAATATTTGATGGTTAAATGATCAATATGTACAAATATTTTGTACCTAGTGATATAATGCTTGAATTTGTTTATAGCATAGATACTGCCAAGAATTCTTTTTCAGTTGTGGTATAGTTTCTTTCTGCAGAGGTAAGGTTTTTGCTGATGTAATAGATGGCATGCATACTTTCTCCTTCCCCCTTCTGTCCTAAAACTGCCCCAATAGACTCATTTGAAGCATCAATTTGTATGTGAAATGGTAGAGTCCAATTGGGTCCTCTTAAAATAGGTGTGATAGTAAGCTTCTCCTTAAGGGTTTCAAATGATGATTGACAATCCTCTGTCCATAAGAATTTTGTGTCTTTGTTAAGCAGGGTAAATAGAGGAGTAGCTATTCTGCTGAAATTTTCTATGAATCTCCTATAGTAGCCTGCATGACCCAGAAAACTTCTAACATTTGTCTGATTTTTAGGTGAAGGAAACTGTTGGATCACTTCTATTTTGTTTTGATCCACTTTGATCTCATTTGCTGAAATGTGGTGTCCCAATACAATTCCTTCCTCTACCATCATAAAGCATTTTTCATGGCTCAAGGATAGTCTATTTTTTTCATAGCATTTTAATACTTTCTCTAGGTTTATGAGAGCTTCTTCAAAGTTGTCCCCATATACAGTAAAGTCGTCCATATAGACTTCCATGCACTGATTAGCTAGTTCAACAAAAATGGCTAAAACAAGCCTCTGAAATGTAGCTGGAGCATTACATAGTCCAAATGGTAGAACTTTGTAGGCAAAAGTTCCCCAAGAACAAGTGAAAGTGGTTTTATCCTGATCTTTAGGTGCTACTTGGATTTGATTGTATCCATTGAACCCATCTAGGAAAGAGAAATACTTCCTCCCTGCAAGGTTATCCAGCACTTGGTCAATAAATGTTAAGGGAAAGTAGCCCTTTGTGGCTTTGTTTAGCTCTCTATAGTCAATACACACTCTCCATTTCCCATTCTTTTTAGGCACTATGACTAAGGGTGAGACCTATTGACTGTTTGAGATTAGATATATGAACCTTGCTTGCAGCAATTTTTCTATTTTAGTCTTAACAATGTCTTTTAAAGCAAGATCCAGTCTTCTCTGGGGTTGTTTGACAGGTTTGACATCTTCAGTGTATATATGATGAGTACAAATCTCAGGAGGAATGCCCTTCATATCTTGGTATTCCCAAGCAAAAGTTGCTGAATGGGAAATTAGGAGTTGGATAAGTTTTTCTTCCTGATTTTCTGCCAACTGGGTGTTGATATTCAATGTTTTTCTAGGTAAAATCATAACCTATTTTGTGATCTGATCTATAGATGTAGTCAATCCATATACTGGAGTCATGGTATTAAGGGGGCAAGAATGTGGAAGCAACATGTGGAATGTGGCTAAGTCTCTGTAAAAGGTATCTCCACAATGAATGATATTTGCTAGGGTACAATGAGCAGAAGTGAGAAGTTCTCTCCTTGAATCTTGGGCTAGTTCTATTATATCCTCATTAATAAGAATGTGGGTGATATCTTCTATTGTATTATAGTGGATATCTTCCTCTAACTCACCCAAATGTTCTCTAATGGTAACCATAGCTACTGAGGCATTATTTTCCATGTTATCTGGCTCATCTACCCATACTCTTCCTGAATAATGTATTGAGGGTTTAGCTGGAGGATACAAAGATAGTTTCTTCAAATCTATCCCATTAGAAATGACCATATCCCCAGTTTGACAATCAATAGATGTAGCTGCTGTAGCTAGCCATGGTCTTCCTAATATCAATGGATAAGCATTTCTCTGGTTTCTAGGTTCTAATATCAGGAAGTCTACTGGGAATTCCCATGATTCTATCACAACTGGAACATTAGTGATCACCCCTTTTGGAATAGCTACTGACTGGTCAACAAGTTGAAGGATTGTAAATGTGGATTGGATACCTGTTAAGGCTAATTTGTCCATTGTATGAACTGTCATTACATTTATTGCTGCTCCCAAGTCAACCAAAACATTTGAAATTTCTACCCCTAAGATGTAAATAGTCATGACAGGATTTCCAGGGTCTCCATATTTTGGGAGGAGCATTTCTCCCATTAGGATGTCTAATACCTGTCCTTCCACCTGGATGGTTGAGGGAAAGTTCTTTCTTCCCTGGGTCTTAACACAATGTTGTTTGATGAATTGGTTTAGTTTAGGCACATCTCTGATTGCTTGTAGGAGCGGAATTTCAATGTTTAGTTGCCTAATTTCTTGTAAAAGTTTTGATTCCAGGGTAGATTGGACTTGTTTTTGTAAGACCTTTTTCTGGGGAACATGCTCTTTAAGCCGTTCTGGGTATAGTGCTAGTTTTTCCATCTTCGGAGCATCTCCGGAGCTCTTATCAGAAATGTTTCCAGGGATGTTCTCCAGAGTCATTCTTTTAGGAGGATCTCTGGAGTTATCCAAGGATGATTCTTTCAGCACTATTTCGGTAGTAATCTCCTCTGGAAGCTGAGTGGATGAATTTTTAGGTTCCTCATCATTGGTTACTTCAACTATAGTTGGAGGAGATGGTCTTGGAAGTGCTTTCCTAGAATGCAGCTGGAGATTATTGGAATATATGGCATTAATACCAGCCATGTTTTCTTGTTCTGTCATGTAAACAACTGCTCCCTACTTATTTCGTGGGTTTGGTATAGGTTGAGCTGGTAAGGGTGGTTGGCTAATTGGTTCGTTTTGTGAATGACCTTGTGTGTTGGGGGGTCCAGTTAGCAATGCTTGTTGTTGAGGTTGGAAACATCTAGGTTGTCCCTGGTATTGTTGATTATATACCTGTTGAGGACCCCAATGAGGCTGCATGTTTTGTGATCCAAACTGTTGTGGCCATTGTTGATTCCCCCAGGGATGATTCTGCCAATGTTGGTTCTGCCATTGTTGGTTTGGCCAATCTTGTGGCCCCAAGGAGGATTATTCTGAGGCCCATGCCAAGTTGGATTCCATTGATTATTTCCCCAATTAGAAGGACCCCTATAAGAAGTCTGGTTTGGATACTGATTATAAGGAAAATTCCCAGCTTGTTTTTGTCCTACATAGTTCAACTCCTCCTCTATAATGGCATTCTTTTTACTTAGACTTTTTAAAGCTGGAAGTTGACTACACTAACTAGTAGGATGTTCCCTGTCACAGATCTGACAGATTTCTGATTTATCCAAAGGAGATTCTCGCAACAGATGTTTGTTTCTACACCTAGGATAATAGATGGATAGTGGTTCAGTTGTTCTATCCTGATCATTTGTTCTAGTTTTTACCTGAATCCCATCTAATGTGGTATTCAGTTGGACTAGAATATCTGTTTTAAAATTTGCAATTTCCTCCATTAACTGTCCTATTTCATTCTTCCCTTTGAAGGATTTGGGCGTTCTCACTCCATCTTGGGTTCTGGAATAGTTCCTGCAGAGTTCTTCTATAGCAGGCATATCCATTTTGTTGATATTCCCTTTTCCCATCAGATCCAGTGCCTATTTTGATTCTTTGTCTAATCCTTTTACAAACAGGGTTCTGGCCAAAGAATGATTTACTGGGTTGCCATACCTTCTCAAAGTGAAGTTGAACCTATCCACATAGTCCTCTAAGGTTTCTTCCTCTCTTTGTTTAATTTTGAACAATTCCTCATTTTTATCAATGCCTCTACAATAATCTTGGTATTTTCCCAAAAACTCTATTTCCATCTGATCCTAGGAATGGATGGAGTTTTGGGGCAAACCCATGAACCATCTCATTGCAGAATCCTTCAAGGTTGAGGGAAACAGATTGAGTTTTTTATTATCTGACCCATAATCATAAGTCTGGCATACCACTTTGAATTCAAACAAAAACTGATCTGGATCCTCAGAAGCAAGACCCCTAAAATTTGGCAAGTGTGCTGGTAAAATATTTTTCATAGGGGCATTATCTCTAGCAGCTAGGACAATGGGATATGAGAAGGTTCTTGGAGCCTGATTTTCCTCCTCTTCATGATTATCATCCATGTCTAATACTAGTTCTTCTCCTTGAGGTTCTGGGGAATTAGTTTATGTTAAAGGATTTGCTTGGAATTTCTATTGTAATTCCTGGATATAGTCAGCGAGTGGAAAATTTGGAGGGTTTAAGGGATTATTCATCTTAGGTGCAGCTTCCAAGGTAGGTTCTAGATGTCTCTCTTCAAAAAGATCTTGTGCCACCCCACTGCTTTCTCCTATAGTTTGTTGATGGGGTATTTGTTTTATGTATCTTCCTTTTGAATCTCTAGCTCTAACCATACAGATTCAATCTATCCTAAACTGTTTAACTAATTTTTCCTAAATGACACAGAAGTCCCCGGCAACGGTGCCAAAAATGACAAGGGTCATTGTACCTCATCATTTAATAATATTTCAAGTGCCAAATCCAGGGCCGTGTCCATGGCTATCTGCAATTAGGAATCCTATAGTTGCCAGCTTTATCTAACTAACTCTAATGATCTTTACTGATTAAAGAAACTAATATTACTGATCTATCTGTTGTGAAATGAATTCCAAGAATATTGAAAACAAAACTGAACAATAAATTGCTTAAAGTAAATCTATATTATTCCTTTCAATTGAAACATGCATTTATCTATGAAAACAGTAACTATCTCCTTAACAGAATCTGAAATAACAAAACAACAGTACTAGCCTTCTGCCTTGGTGGTGAGAGTGGGCCCTTGCTCCACACCCTTAGGGCTAAAGACTAAAGTAAAGAATCAGCACAAGAAGATAATATCACAACTCAATTTCTGTCCAATTCCATCAGCTTTGTATTTAGAAAATGTTTATGTCAAAATAATTTTACAGAAATAAAAAATTAATCATTGTTCTTTCTGCTGCTACTTCTGTAAGTTTATATCTAAATTAGTGATGAGATATCACTTACCCTAACTACTAGTTCATCTATGAGATAACATCAATCTCTTTATTCTACTAATTGTCTAACTACAGAATAAATATCCATGCAATTAAAATAGATTTAGTGGAACAGAACTCCACACTAAATCTGAGTCTTGGTTTTAAATACACTTGGGCGACGAGGCCCTGAAATATAGGTATTTAAATCAGTTTATCAATAACTCATGCAAAATAAAAAAAAAGATAAAACTTCCAGCAGTTAACTATGGTCTACCCTCAATTACTCGGGTGATAATTTGAGTAACATCAGGAGCATCACGATCACTATTGGAAGTATTTGACCGACAGCTGTACTAGAAATCTGCACTATTCTAAAGAGGCGCCGGAGATGTATGTTTCTGTCTGTAGCTCCAGAGATATGATTGTGACCTTCTTGTTCATCTCCGGAGATGCTCATGACTTCAGTCCAGCTCCGGAGATGATTCACCTCCTTATCCCAAAATCTCTCCAATCAAATTGGAAAACATTGGAGACCAGTCGTGGCATTTTGATGTCAGCTCTGGAGATCATTAGGACTACCTCCGGAGATGCACAAAATTGTCTATCCGAACACCTGCACCTGTTGATTCAAAAAGAGAAGATTTCTGCATATTTCCATCAATTCAATGCACATTAGTCCTTCAACCAGAAATCATGATTCTAAGTAATTCATCTCTTATTAATCATCATTAGAACAATCTTGTTAACCTATTTTGGTGCAGTCATCAGGACAATGGAATAAGAAGGGAGAAAAAGAGGGGTAAAAAGGTGTATTTCACGGGTGCTACCTGACACTCATCAAGGGGTACTACATTCTTCTATTTTGGGACCCCCCCTTTAGGTTTTTAGGGGAGATTTTGGGGGTCTTGATGGTTTTCTTGGCTTTACCTTTAGCAGTAGAAGACATGGCCGACAGGGTATTCTTAATCAATCTTACCTTAATTTGTTTTGGGGGGGACAAGGCCAAATGAAAGTGGTACAACCTCAGGATGAGGCCTTGGTGAATGGGGATGAGAGGGTAGTTAGGGTTTTTAACACGAATTTCTTTGGCCAACTTAATAGAATTCTCCAGAGAAGACAACAGGAAAAAGGGGAAACTAATCTCCATCCTATTCCTAAAGTGATTAAGCAAAGAAAAGTTATAATGGTAGAATACCTTAAATCTACCCTCCAGAGTGAAATATTTCATGATCATTAGGCAAATTTGTCCCCATGGTATCGGCAACTTTTCCCTTTCAAACCCCCCATGAAGTTTCACAGCAGCCTCACCTTCACGGAAGAAAATCCCCATATTTTCAAGGTCTGGCACCTTGCTATGACGACTGTGGTTTTTTCCTTTGGTAGGGAGACTCATCGCTTGCCCTATCACCTCCTCAGAGACTTCAAAACCAATGCCCCCCATGCGGACTTGTCTGGAATCCTTATCTCGTGACTCCGTGAACTATCATGACAAATTCTCGTCGTGACCAATCATCGCATCAAGGAATGGAGCCACATCCCCCTCCTGTATAATATGCTAGACTGTAGGGTCTTATAGAAATTCCTCATGAGAGGTCAACTCAATCTTAACAATGTCACCACCCATCTTCAAGTCTAGTAAACTACGCAGCCAGAGAGAAAGGAAATGTTTTGAGGCAGAGAACGTTGGAATGCTTAGGAGGATACACAACGGGGTAAATAAGCCCTTCCATGCATATCCATCTAATCAAAGGCCACGGGAATCCTGCAATAATAACTTCATAATAATTCTAGAGATTTGCAATGCTTTCACCACCCTAGTTTTCTCCCTCTGGAAAGACCCGCGCCCACCACCTCATGCAAAAATGAAAATCACTGGAGCCAGAGATTGAAGGGAAATAGTTGCTTCCAAGCCATCATGTCCATTGATTGTCCTACCCTCCCGTCATATGCCATCTCAACGTTCTTCCAGGCCAACATGATGTATGATGTTAAATCAAATAAATTTTCATAATTTTAAAACACATGACAAGTGAAATTAAATGAACTTTACCTAATGTTAATTTAGAATAATTAAAAAATACATATACAAATTGAAACATGTAAATCGACATTTAAACTAGTAAATGAGTTAGCTCTAGAACATGATGATTGAACATGATAATTTTTAGGATTTCAACTAATCATGAATAGATTAAATGTGCACTTAACTAGATTGATCCAAAGAGCTCAAGTATGAATGTTAATACATTACATTGAATCAAACACATATAACCACATATAGAGAATTTTAGCTAAGGACTTCCAAGTGAAAAAAATTTCCCATGTGAGAAAGGATTGAGTTTTATATCTAACCATTGAATGACTTCATTTTCTACTTTGAAAGAAGCACTAAAGAGATTTTGATCATGGGGAACTTTATATTTACTATGTATTTGAAATATTGGGCTATAACCTTAAATATATCTAATTGGTAGGATCAATACCATCAAATTTGGTAAATTCTAGTCTAGGGGGTATGGGAAATTACCTTAATTTTGGGAAATGAATCCATCTATGTATTGATAGAAGACTAACTTTTGTTTGAAACTTATGTGCATGTTCCAAAAATCTCCCAACTATACTCTAGCATTTCTTTGAATTGAACTTTGGTAGACAATTACATGTAGTTGACCTCAACTTTATCATGGATAGATCTTTCAAAAAGAGCTCAAGAGGAAGAAAAAAGGTTATTGTCCACTTATATGAGAAAATGATTAGGATATGTCTAGATGATCAAAAACATGTTTGTGTGCAGGTAGACATGAGGGAAATATGAGCTTATGCCAAAAAACTTGGTTATTTGAGGGCCACTACCATCTCCTCCTTGAGGAAATAGATCCTCCCCTAGATCTGAGGATTTAATTTGGTGTGCCAAAAAAATTATATATGCTTTCTTTCTCATCCAACCAATGATTAGACAATAACATGCCACCATTGTTGTGTATCTCACTTGATTAAATTAGAAAAAATAATCTAAGGCTCTCTATTATGTCATTTTAGATTTATCATTTCTACTCTCGAGTAGAGATCATGGATTCACACTATGGTTGTAGTCCCATCTAACTTCCATTAGTCTATTAGGTTTTTTCCTAATAATATAAAAAATTTACAATCAAACTTTATCCACATCCTCTCTAATATTTTTAATAGATCTGGATCTTGCTCATTAGGATACTGCTACATTTTCTATTAATTGTAGCTTCATACCCACTTCTTAAGCTAAATAATTTGCACTTTTCTTGTCACATGGTCCACTAAGATCCAATTTAATGTTGATGTCAAATTTCAAATGTTGTAGCCAAAGGGTGTATGGGCAATATCCTGATTTTTGTATGATATTGAACTAGAATTTGTGGATTCAAAGTACTCTTCAGTTCCAAGTAGAAAACATGGCTATGTGCATAACCTTCCTATTGATAACTGTTTTCAAAATTTACCTTTACCAAGTCCATGATAATTGAAGAGGCATTTCCTGAAACACAAAAATATTGGCCATCGTGATAACAAAACTAAGCTTAACTGCATAAACAAAGTGGCAACAAGTGTTCCATTATGTGATAGACTTAGGGCTATGGTCAAGTGTTCTAATAGAAACCTCCCCAAGGAAGATCAGGATATCTAGTAATTTTACAATGTAAAAAGTGAAACTTGGTATGGGTTGGTCTAGTTCAGCTGGCTCTACTGGAGCCTCATGAAGTGGAGCTTGTGTTAGGATTTGATGTGGGCCACACACGTGGCACTTCTACTAGGATAGAGTGCATATGATCCCTTGGAAATGCTTTTCAAGTAGAAACAACAGGATACCATCTTTCTATTTTGAAGCCTATTTATCCAAAGGGGATCAATGTCCTTTCTCTATTCTCTAGCATTGGGGGTGCAGAGGTTGCTTTGCATCGAACTAGGGTATACCACTCAATTATATTGTATCTGCAATTTTTTTTGCAAATTTTTACAGATACAACATAATTGAGTGGTATACCCAAGTTTGATGCAAAACAACTTTTGCACCCCCAATTGGACAGAGAATTTGGAGAAAAGACATTGATCCCCTTTGGATAAATAGGCTTCAAAATAGAAAGATGGTATCCTACCATTTCTACTTGAAAAACATTTCCAAGGGATCATATGCACTCTGCCCTGGTAGAAGCGCC
Source organism: Cunninghamia lanceolata (assembly GCA_027924645.1). Classification (NCBI taxonomy): domain Eukaryota; kingdom Viridiplantae; phylum Streptophyta; class Pinopsida; order Cupressales; family Cupressaceae; genus Cunninghamia; species Cunninghamia lanceolata. Next base: position 3,823,501 of record BSBN01000918.1, on the reverse strand, counting down.
ACGTGTGTGGCCCACATCAAATCCTAACACAAGCTCCATGGGTGAAAGTTCAGAATTGTGTCACACTTTTATAAAGGGAGCGACCAACACAAACATATTTTTCCAACTTAAACGTCAAAAAAGTCATACGTATGTTTTGAATTTTAAAATGATATAAACTAATGAAATGTAGAATTTTTAATGTAGTTTATGCTTATAATTTTTTATTTTTTAAAAAAAATAGGTGGATTTTTTTTTTTTATAAATTTAATTGATGATTTTTAAATGCTGATTTTTTTTGAAAAAAGTAACATCAATGGGATGTCAAGAAAAATATATCAAAATTAATTTTTTCCTTTATTTTTTTTCCTAATTAGCCAACTCAAATATCTAGTGCATGGAAACAAAGTTTTAATTTTTGATAAATATTTGTTTATTAAAAATTTTTAAAGTCAATTTTAATCAGAACATAGTAGTTTCCATGGGACATCAACTTTTTTACAATATATATTTTTAAAAAAATAAAAAATACCCTCTTGGAGAGGATTCCCTCCTCTAGTGAACCATATATTTTTCAAATTTTTTGAATAAGCTTTGCGTATTTATTTTTAATTTCTAATCAACTGCATGTTTGATTATAATAACCCACCTGCAATAAATTTAAAAATAATCCTAATATAACTTATCAAAATATAAAAAAAAAATATATTTCTAAGATCTAGACTCTGACATCTACCAACGGGTATTTTCAAATTTTCATGAAAATGTCCTTTGGTTGGAGAAATTTACAGTTGAACTTGAAGTTTTGTTCAATTTGTTGTAAATGGGGGGGGGGGGGGGGGTTGGCTGTCACATGGGATGCCACATAAACAGTTTCAGGTGAGATTATATCACTTGAAAAGGTTTCAGGCAAAAATTTCTCACCCAAAACCTTCAATGTAAATAAACACATTTTTAAAACTTCAAATCAACTTTTATATGTTTTAAAAATTCAAGCAAAAATGTTTCGACTGAAACTATTCATGCCATGCATTGCAACATAAGTGCTACGTGGTTCTTGGCGGAACCCTTTCGAGCGAAACCCTTTCTATAGAAACTATTTAATTGGTTGAAAGTGGGACACAACTCTCAACTTTCACCCCTATTTCATAAGGCTCCAGCGAAGCCAGCTGATTTGGACCAACCCATACCAAGTTCCACTTTTACATTGTAAAATTACTAGATATCCTAATCTTTTTTCGGGAGGTTTCCATTAGAATGCTTGACCATAGCCCTAAGTCTATCACATAATGGAACACTTGCTGTCACTGTGTTTATGCAGTTAAGCTTAGTTTTGTTATCCCACGATGGCCGATACTTTTGTGTTTCAGGAAATGCCTCTTCAATTTTCATGGACCTGGTAAAGGTAAAATTTGAAAACGGTTATCAATAGGAAGGTTATGCACATAGCCACATTTTCTACTTGAAACTGAAAAGTACTTTGAATCCACAAATTCTGGTTCAATATCATACAAAAATTAGGATATGGTTACCCATACACCCTTTGGCGTACAACATTCAAAATTTGACATCAACATCGAAAGTTGAATATGAGTTTGACATAAAAATTAATGTACCCATTATTTTTAAATAACTATAGTGCTTCTATATATATATATTAGATCATAAGCGAATACACAACAAATTAGGGTATATCAATTTACATGATATAGATTCCTATACACAACAAATTCTAGAGTATACCAATGATGATATATATTCAGGTACAAACATAACCTTTAAATATGGTATTCTCATATATGACGCCCCACGCAACAGATTGAAACCTTCATAAGATATGATACTACCTCTTAACTTTACAAAGTTGTGATCCTTCTGATTATCAACAAATTATAGTATATACACACAACAAATTAGGGCCAAATTACGGTTTTGTATCTACCAATTTCTTAGGGTTTAAATGGAGAATAATAGTCTGCCACCATTTTCATGGTGGCGGGCTACAAGCTTACCTTAGAATTGCTGAAACCTTCGTTCGAATATCCCTCTCCTCCAACGCCGTCCATTGGGTCCGCCCTAGGTGCCATTCGCAGGTCTACTTCTCCACAACTCGGTCTCAAGTTTTCGCTTTCGCTAAAAAATGAGTCGACAAGTTTTTTTGTCGGCTCATATAGCAATAAAAAATATTAAAATAATACCTTCGAACGAAGGCTTTCGTTAAAAATGAGCGACAACTTTGTTTTGTTGGCTCATATAGCGATAAAAAATATTAAAACAATAACTTCAAACGAAGATTTTCTTCGTTTGAAGGTATTATTTTAATATTTTTTTAATAAACGAGAATCTTCGTTCGAAGATGACTCGAATGAAGATATATGTGCAGCAATCTTTGTTCGGAGGTACCTCATGCAAAGAAAAACCTTCGAACGAAGGTACTTGGAAAATTTTGTCCCCCTCCCTCCCAATTTTTTTTTGTCCCAAGTTTGGGACCCAATATTGTGGGATTACCCTAATATTGTAGAAGACCTAAAGAAAGAAAGTGATGAGGTGCACTATGCAAAGAGTGAGCTTGACAACATCATTGGGAATTTTGATGATGATGTTGATAGTCATGTTGAGCTAGCCTTGTGCCCAAAGCCTTCTTGTCCTACAAGTAATGACATATGGAGAATGTATTTTGATGGTGCCTATTCAAGAGAAGGAAATGGTGTAGGTATTGTTTTTCTTTCTCCAGATGACAATTCCTACAAGTTCACATTCAAGTTAAATTTTGAATGCACCAACACAACAGTAGAATATGAGGCATTGTTTCTTGGCTTGAATGTTGCATCAAGGTATGGAATTAAATGTTTAAGTGTACATGGCGATTTTGAATTGATAGTATCTCATGTTAGAGGCTCATATACAACAAAAAGAGAAAACCTTGAAAATGTATAGGAATGTTGTTTGGGACACCATTGAGCTATTTGACACTTTTGATATCAAATGTTTCGATAGAAATGAAAATGTTACAATTGATGTCCTTGCTATTATGACCTCAAAATTTGTTACATCTTTTTCATCACCTCATTGAATTTATAGAGTGGAAGTCCTCACCAGGCCTATCATTCCTGATAATATGTATAGCTAGAAAGTGTTTAATGATGACAAGCATATCTATAATTTCATTAATAGTATAGATGAAATTGAGAACTAACTAATTGATTGGTAGCCAATGATTGAGTTAGAGGATGGAAACGAGAACTTATTTGGAAATGAAGTTTTTCAACTCAAGACCAATACCATTCCAAAAGGTCTTGTATCTCTTGAAAGAATGTTTGATAAGAGCGACTACCATGAGAAAAGGAGCAAACCAATCAGCTCCGATGATGTTGAAGGAGTGAATCTAGGAATTGAATTAGCTCCAAAGATGTTTTACGTTGGAAATAGGTTGAAGCCAGTAGAGAAGCAATTGCTAATTAGTTTATTTAGGAAGTATTTTTCATGGTTATATGATGAGCTAAAGGCATATGGAAGATTTATTCCAACATACCATTCCTCTATAACCCAACACAAAACAATTTAGGTGAAAGCAAAGGCCTAATAATCCTACCTTGGCCCTCATATGCAAAAGGAATTAATGAAGCTGAAGGAGGGAGGTATAGTTAAAGCAACTAGGCATTCAAAATGGGTGTCTAACCATGTCTTGGTAAGAAACAAGAATGGGGACTTAAGGCTTTGTGTAGATTTTAGGAACTTAAACACTAAGTCCCTCAAGGACAACTACCCTTACCGAGTATGGACCATTTTCTATAAAAAGTGACATGATCTAAATTGATGTCAATGATTGATGGTTTTCAGGTTATAATTAGGTAATGGTCAAAGAGTCTGAGCAATAAAACATAACCTTCACCACCCCTTGGGGAATATTTGTCTATGTGAGGGTGCCTTTTGGACTTAAGAATGTTGGAGCCACCTTTTAAAGGGCAATAGATGTTGGCTTTGTAAGATTGATAAATGAAATCATGGTTGTCTATCAAGATGATTTGACAAACTATTCAAAAGATAGAAGGGACCATTGTAAACACTTAGATTTAATTTTCCAACAATGCCTAGAATATGGGATTTCCTTACATCCTAAGAAGTGCATGTTTGGTATTGAAGATGGTAAGCTTCTTGGGCATATTATGTCTAAGGAAAGTGTGAGGATTGATTCAGAAAGAGTCAAAGCAATAGAACTCATTCCTCAACCCAAAATAGTTAAGGTAGTGCAGTCCTTCATTGGACAAATTAATTTTTTTAGGAGGTTTGTTCCTAACTTTGCTGAAAAGACAAAGGTAATCTCCAAGGTACTTAAAAGGGACAGTCAACTAGATGGGATAAGGAATCAACCAATTCCTTCATGGATACCAAGGATGCACTTAAGAAGGCACCAATATTGGATAGTCCTAATTATTCTAAGCCTTTTCAACTATTTTCTTTTGCTTCTTTCTATACCATTGTTGCAGTGCTACTTCAAAAGAATATTGATGGATATGAGCAACCTGTTGCTTTATTTAGAAAATAATTGCAAAATGTTAAATTGAAGTGCTCCATCATGGAAAAGCATGTATATGCTTTAGTAAAGGCTGTCAAAAACTTTAGGCATTATCTTCTAGGAGTCAAATTCACTGCATGCGTGCCTCATACAATTTTGGAGGACATCTTTGCACAACAAGAAGTTTCTGGAAAAAGGTGCAAATGGATCAACAAGATCCAAGAATATGATATAGAGGTACAAAATACAAAGTTGGTTAGAGGTCAAGGCCTTGGCAAGCTAATGGTAGATACAAACTTGGATACAACAAAGGTACTTTAGGTAAATTCTAGTCCAACATTTCATCCTTGCTCATTAAAGGGTGATATTTGGTATAACGATGTAGTTTTCTATTTGGAGAACCTAAGTTGCCATCCAAGATTGAATGATCATCAAAGAAGAACCTTAAAGTTGGCAACCCAAAAGTATGTACTGATTGAGGGCCAATTTATGTGGAGAAACCTTGATGAATTGCTTCTCAAATGTTTATATCATGAGCAATCTGTCAAGGTCGTGATTGAATGTAATCAATGACTTTGTGGGGGATAATTCATGTTAAAGACAACTTCCCACAAAGTGGTTAGAGTAGGATATTGGTGGCCCACATTATTCAAAGATGTGGCTAAGTTTGTTAGAAAGTGTGATCCCTTCCATAAATTTGTAGGTAAGATGAAGTATGTAGGTGCACTCCCCCTCACATCCATATTAGTTGAGGCTCTGTTTCAACAATGGTGTTTTAATTTTATTGAAGAAATTATGGAAAAATCTAGCAATGGATACAAATAGATCCTTGTAGCTATTGATTACTTCACCAAATGGGTGGAAGCAATACCTACTAGAAATGCAACTTTTAAAGTAGTGATTGATTTCCTAAAGAAAAATATTATCACAAGTTTTGGTGTGTCTACAAGTATTGTTGTTGATAATGCACTGTGTTTCAAATCCCATAATCTCCTCGATAATTTCTCTAAGCATGGGACAACTTTAACACATTCTTCCCCTATCATCCATAGGGAAATGGTCAAGCTGAATCTAGTAACAAGAGCATCATGAATATAATCAAGAAGATGCTTGAATCAAACAAGAAGAGGTAGGATGATAAGCCAGGCTTGCTATTTGGGTAGATAGGGTAACCTTTAAGAAGGCTATAGGTAAGAGTTCCTTGAGTTGGTTTATGGTGTGGAGGCTAAAATACCAATCAATCTTGAATTGCTTGTATACAAACTGCTGCAACATATTGAAGGAAATGAGAATGATGCCATTTCCTTGAGAATACATGAGTTGACCAAACTTGATGAAGTTAAGAGGACTACACATGAGAAAATCTTCTTACATCAACAAAGAGAATCATTTATTTGATAAAAGGGTAGTTGGGAGGAGCTTCCAAGTGGGGGACTGAGTCCTCATTTGGAATTCTAGGGCTGAAGATAAGGGAAATCATGGGAAATTTGAAGCCTTATGGGTTGGCCCTTATCAAATTACATACAAGTTCAGTCAAGGCACTTTTTACCTCAAAGTTCTAGATGGAGAATTCATGGAGCTGCCATTTCATGGTTAGCATCTCAAGCATTACTTTTCCTAAGTAATGAGGTAATTTGTCTTGTATATAGTTTTGTCTTGAGAAGAAAGGAGAAGCTTGTAAGATTCCAAGTGGGTTATCTCAGGGATTCCCTATACATACCTTGGGATAAGGTAACCATTCAATTGATAAAATATATTACTCTCGAAGGTAGATACAAATGTGTTTTTTCCCTTTCAATTTCCTTTGCTTAACCATTTTAGATATAAAAGGTTGGTTAGCTTTCCTTTCTACTTGCTTATGTCCTTGGAGCTATCTGTTGTTGATTTTGGCTTAACAAGGCTGAAGCGCTACTATACCAAGGCTTGATTTTTTTTACTTTATCAATTTAAGGAGCTCTCTATAAGGAATTTAGTTGGCAAAGTGAACTCTTTGGAGAGGGACTATAATCTCCAACAGAGCATCCTAAAATGGTTTATGAACAAAAACGAAACTAAAATTAAGGCTGAATCAACTATCTCAATAGGTCAATAGAGATTATTCCCAATTTGAAGTTAGGTTGGAGTTCAATGAGTACAAAAACAAATTTAAGGATATTTGTGAGTTTAGAAATGCTATAGAAGGTTCTAACTCCTGCTTGAGCAAGTTTGAAAGAAACCACGAGGATTTGAAGGCATCTTTGAACAAGATCATCCTTCTTAGCTTGATCATTATTAAAAACTCCACAACTAGCATAATAATGCTCCAAGAGAATATGTTAAACAAGGCCCACGTAAGAGAACTAGAAGCCAACTGAAACATGAGTGCACAAAAATCAAACGTTGTTAGTTCCGTGAAGGATCTCTATTCAACTCAGTTATAGGCTTTATGGAATTACTAATTATGTTGTCAATTTGCTGCCATCCAATCTGCTCAGTTTCCTTTTTTACCCCATTGGTGGGTTGTGTTCTTTGGATGCATGTAAGCTTCTAACGTTTATATTTTGGTAGTTGTAAAAGGGTTTGAGCCCCTTTCAAAAACCTAATTTTACCCAATAATCATTTTTATTTGTTTTAAAGCTAAATAGTTAACCATCAAGACAAGTCTAATTTCTAAATAAAAAATTGGCTTTTCTACAAGTTGGAAAAGTTGTGTACCAAAGGAAAAACTTCTACTCATAAGGAAGGCATATATTTCCAAGTTTGACATAACTTTGGAGTTCACAAGACAATGGAAAACTTGCAAAGGTATGTGTATTGACCTAAGATTGCAAGTTTCCAAATTTAGGGTGTATGTTATAGTATAGACATAAACCTAATTTTAGAAAAGAATGATTGTATATGCCTCTATATGGATTTTGTTAGGGTTTACCAATGTCAAAAAATGGGCATGAACATCTCCATGTTATTATTACTAGATTTAGAAAAACATATGCTAATTCTATGTTGAAATTTTGAAAACAAGATAATAAAGGGGTATTTAGACAATTTATTCTACACTAATGTTTACGTGCATTTGGGTTTGCCCATGTCGATTGATGGGGGTCTTGACTTCCTCAAGAAATCTTGGAGCAACTCGTGGAGAAATGTGGGTACCAAAGTCAAAGAGAAACACAATCTTCCTCCCTAAAATTGATGGGAAAGCAACAACGATTAGAACCTTAGTAAAAATCATAAGAGGGTACAACAACAAACATCCAAGAACATGGGATGAATATTTGACATATATTTAGCATTCTTACAATAGAAAAACTCAAACATCCATCAATAAGACACCTTTTGAAGCATGTGTGGGTTATATACCGATCAAATCACTTAAAGTTGTATATAAACAACATTTAAGGGAAGGAGAACAAGAAAATTCAAAGGTGAGAAAGGAAGCTATAATCATTACAAGGATTATAGAAATCAATCTCAAAATGGAAGAATGGCTTACAATAATATCAAGCCACATACAAAAGAATGCTTGACTAGCACAATCTAGTGCACAATTTTAAGGTGTGAGATAACTTATGACTCTCTACGTGACAATTATGAAAATTCATGTTAAAGAAAAACAACAATTAGAGAATTCTCAAGCCAAGTACAAAACTAGGTATGACCAATGTTGTAAAGAAAACACTTTAAAGGTGGGAGATAAGGTATAGATTCCAATTTACTTGAGCAATTAGAGGCTTTAAGAAAAACAAGAACTATGAAGCCACAAAAATATGATCTATTTACCATCTTAGAGCAAGTTGGAAAGAAAGCTTGTCTACTTGACCTTCTTTTATGAGAATAAATAAAGTTGTGAACCATGTTAACTTGCAGAAGAAAGTTATAGAAATAAGAAAGATGGCCAAAAGAGTCTTCACAATGTAGGATCAAAGACAAGACATCAAGAAAGGAAATTGGTATTCAAAGGAGAAGATAGGGGAGATCTATACCATCTCATGAAATAACTATTCAGTTAAAAAAAAATTAAAGTGCAAGACATTATTGTACAATAACAAGACCACCTCAACAATCTTGTCTTTGCAAATTAAGGGTTGCACATATAAAAATAGTGGTCCTAAAACAAAGGCTTGTTGTGCATGAGACGATTGCAATTTCACATGCAACAATGGTGGTCCTCCAATATGTGATCCTTCATGCATGTGACAGCCCAAATGTTAATGTATGTGAGATGATGCACCTTCAAATTCCTAATGGTTGGGATTCCTTTACTACTCAAAAGGAAACCCCTAACATTAATATAGGAGGTATACTATAATTGTAATGGCAAGAGTTATAAGTAAGTAAATTCAATTGTGGGTTCCAATCATAATTTGGAATATAGAAAACACTCCTGACCATAAATTAGCACATGTAACGTGAACATAGGTCTTTGAGGATTCGATGATCACCATATATTTAACTATAGCAAAGGGCAATACGATGGCTTAAGGAAGAAGTCATCCAACTCTCATCATTGAATGTGTATTGTATTACTTGATAGATGGCCATAATTGTGATAGAAGGCCATAATTTGCAAGCATTATTATGAATCTAGGATTTGACTTGCTAGTGTTTGATAGAAGATGATGAGATGGCCTCAAGATTCTAATGTTAAAGTGGGACTCATGTTGGTACTTGATCGTTTACGGTCATTTATCTAGAGAGGGTAGTGGTAAATTGAAACTTGCCACCTTGCGGATAGGGAAGAGCTTGTGTTGTATTGATTTGATGATTCCAAGATCAAAAGGCTAAGTCCTAGGGTCCTCGAGCAAACTCTAGTCATGCTATATCGGCTCCTTGATGTCTTCAAGATTGTATAACTTGGAACTAGTGTTTCATAGCAGATCCTGTAGAAGGTAGCAAACAGCGAGAACAAACAACTAGGAGAGGGCAATAATGGTACATTGGCTCCACCTTTGTTCATATTAATAGGGGGTATGTGAAGAGAGAAGGGGAAATCATTATAAATAAATTTATATGCTTTTAATTAAGGACAATGTTTATATCAGCATAACAAGCTATCAAAGTTCTTTATTAAAGAATGAGTTGTTATTTCTTGAAATTCAACTTAATATTATCGGGGCTAGACATGATTTACTTCCATGGGAAATTGGCTTAAACATAGATATGACCCAAATTTGAATACTTTCCTTATCACATGTATTTGTACATAGAAAAACATTTTTTTAATCCAGGTACATGTCTCTCACCATTGGGTGCCAAATTCAATTACATGTGTTAAGCCACAAATGCTTTTATTTTCCTGTACCTGAAAATAAATATCTCATAGAATAGTGCATTTTGTTAATCCAAGGCGCCTCATAACGTTTCTGCCATGAGTCCAAAACCTTGTGAATGTCTCCTGCTTTGCAAATTGATATTGAAAATGAGGAGATTGTTGAGGTTCACGTTTTTCCAAGTCATCTGATTTTTCAGCAGCGATATCCTTCGAATTTTGAATAGATGCCTCCTGTTGTTCCTGATCATTGCTCCCTTCCTTGGAAATTTCCCCTGGCTTTTTATCAAAAAGGCCCTTGAATTGCTTTCTTTGTTGTTCTTCCACTTCCTGCAGAAAATTTCACAAATAAATTCTTCGAGAGTGCAATATTGACAAGTACAGGAGTTTGCCATTTAGAACATGCAATTGAAAAGACTAGAGTACCTGTTCCTTGTGCCTAAGTTTATTTAAGGCAGCAGTTGCATCAGGCTCTGAAGACTTGTCAATGTTTATCATCTAAGCGAATAAATGGAAATAATAAAAATTAGTAATCACTAATCAGTCAAACTACTCCTTGCTTTGAATGGTGAAAAAATGTTAGCCTTCAAATTTTGTGCAACGTCTATCCGGCATTCTGGATGTACATTGACCGTATTTATTAATTAATTGAAATTCAAAATCATGTTATATTTTGAATTTCAATTAATTAATAAATACGGTCAAATGTGCATCCAGAATGCTGGATAGACAATACGCAAAATTTGTCTACATGTCTTCCATAAACAAATGATAAACTAATTTTGTGTATATAAACATGGATCCTAAACTGAACTACCATGTTAAAATCTTTGCGTGCTTCCTCAAAATCTCTACATGCCATATAAGCAATGCCACGTCGATATAAGGCTTTTACATGTCCAGGGTTTTCTCCCAGTACCTACAAGGCCAATATCAAAATTTATAGATCGATTTTCTTTTTTCTTTGAAAAACTAACTTATAAATAATAGTTTATTCTTGAAAAAGGAATAAGTAATTTTTTAATGATACATTTTAATCAACTTTCTATCCATCCCTCCCTTTAAGGGCTATGAAAATAGATTTTACTAACACATCGATTGTATGTTCATATCAGTCAGGTTGACAGAGAATCCTTATTGATGATTTCTAAGAATCTCTCTTTCAAGCTACATCCTCAAAAGAAGCTATTTTTCCTTACGTGTTCAAGATGATGTATTGGTTTTAAGTTCATGATTGAAACAAGCGTATTTGATAGGACAACGCAACTATGCCCACAGTTTATATAATGCCCTCATAAGATCCTGGGCAACTATTTTGCCCAAACAAGTGGATTTGATAGGACAAGGCAACTGTGCCCACAGTTTATATAATGCCCTCATAAGATCCCAGGCAACTATTTTGGGGGCAAGTATGATTCGCCAAATGAGTTTTTGGGGTATCACACGTACCAGTAAGATTTAAAATAATGATGACACATCCCTTCATTATTGTTGATGGGAAGGTGCCCAAGAGAAATTATTTAATTTAATATATTATGGTCTTCCAACTATTTGTTATGGAGGATAACTTAACTTATATGGCTAATTGTATTAATTATTGTTTCCTATGGTGGGGCCACTTGGCATCAGGTTGCTTTTACTAGAGTTGTCTAAATACAGAAATCTAATCCACAATCCTAACACATCTTTCAGACTAATTATGGATCATGTGGTCTAATCAAAATATCGATTTTAAAAATTATATGTTTTTTCCAAATATTTATATGTCGCACGTAACCATTCTGAAGCAACTTTTGTGGAAACTAGTTTAAGGTTAAGAGGAATCTGGTTGTCAATGACCCAAATCGTAAAGTCAGACACAGGAAATCAAGGGGTCTAATTAAGGAACACAAATCCCCAATAAAGTATCAGCAAGCATGCATATAGGCCATCACCGTGGTCTCAATATCACCCTCCCTGTCGCTCCAGTATCCCTAAGCTGTGCCAAAAACCAGAAGGTTACTGCTGAAGAATACATTCTGGTAGTGTCTGACGAGGAGGATGGTGACGATTAAATGCTCAGTTGTTAAACCCTTTACTTGTTCTGCACTTAAAAACCAATGCTTTGAAGTAAATATGTATCACATTTTTAATATCATTTTTTTATGCTGGCTTCATGATTTGAGGACAGCAGCATAATACAGACCTGGCATTCTTATCTAGTATAATTTATAGAAATATTTTATTATATAATTCTGGTTTTATCTTATGCTCAACAAATGACATGAAATTTGGATATTTAACAAGCTTCAGTCAAATGGATATGCATAAGATTGCTTTTGGATTAGTGGCATGGCTGGGTGATAGAGATGATGCAGAAGGATTAGGTGGGTACTGGTCATACACTTCTTTGTGCTGCATTCTCTCATGGATTGATGATGAAGGCTGCCATCTTTCGTGCTCCTGAGACATTATTATTTATCCTGTTTAAAATATGATGAAATAAGACTTCTAACGGTTAATTGGATTTACGATTGGGGTGATATTTGATCCTTGATTTCAGTTTAAAGCTAGGATTTGTTGTCATTTTGATGATTCATTCTAAGAATAATTTGGGTTTGTTTTTTTGAAAATAGGCTCCCCAGTTTCAAACGTTGTGTAATCATGATATTTGATTTATTATCTTTCCCCAGTTCTGATGTGTAAATGGCATCTTAACAACTATTTTGGGTTAGGGTCCCTTTAGCCAAAAAAAAAAAGGATTTACCCGAAAAAATAGCATCTGCTTGGGATCACTAGGGAGACCACCCATTCTTCAAATACAAGAAGCAAGTGTTCAACTAATTAAACCCTATGTTTTACGGCATTTCGGGGACGAGGGGACGGGGACGGCAGGGGACGCGTTTCGGGGACGGCAGTCTGAGGGCCAATTTTTGGGGACGGCAGGGGACGGCGATATATGAATTTTTCAAAATATATATATAAGAATTTTTCAAAATATCAATATGAAATAGAGATATCATATATGTTAATAACTTAACAACAATATCAATATGTGAATAAATCATGACAGCAGTAGTGTAACATACTAACAGCAGTATAAACTATAAACTAAATTTTTTACTGGCCTTGCCACTTGAAAACACTTGAACTCTTTGATCATTTCCTCTTCTTCCATGGGCGGCTTTCATAATGCTGTTGCCACTTTACATCAAACTTGGCATAGATTTAGCTTGGCTTTGCCAAGACAAAGTGTGCCACTTTGTCACCTTGGATTCTTACTTAGCTTGAGTGCACTTTCCTTGGGTGATTTCTGCATTATATGCCCTTAGGTGGAGATTTCTAGTGGCCAAGCCACCAAAATGTGCAGTTTGTTCTGACTTAATTTCTTTGATGATACCTTGGTGAGTTTTCATAAGCTCTTTTCTGACCTTTAGATGCTACTGTTATGTCCCAATATTAAGGCATTGTTTAAATTAAAGATTTAAACATCATGATGAATTGCTTTAGTCAAATGTGGTATTTGACATAACCATGTATATAATATTTAATAAACACATAATATTATTTAATATTTATCATCAATTAAAATATTATTATAATTATAATAGTTATAATATAATAATACTATTAATATAATATTATATAATTAATAATATTAATATTTAAATATTATAAATATCAGTACATATATTAATATTAAATGATTTAATATAATTATTAATATTTATATTACAAGTTAATATTATTATAATTATAATGTAATAAATGTAATAATAAAAATATTGTAAATGTGAATATGAAATATCAATATCAAATATTATTATAACTACCATAGCATAATACTGCGGTCAATACAAAAAGAAGTATCAAGTAATATAAGAATTATTTTAAGGCAGCGATTCATTAAAGCAAGCCAGCTCTCCACAACAAAGGCAACGAATATCTGTTTATAGGCAGCGATTAAAAGAGGGATGATAACGATTCATCATCGATATTGTAAGGAAACGATTCATATGGGTTTTAAAAAGCTGACCCTTGACCAAGGGTCATACACTTTGAAAGATATAAAGGGATCATAAAGAATTCGGTGAGGAGGATAGAGCAGCAAGTACAGAAATATAAAACAAGGAAGAGATTTTCTGAATTTATGTTTCATATGGAATTAGATATACAGCAGAGAGGAAGAATATTGGAAGATAGCATCATCTCATTATAAAATCAATTAATCAGCAACAAAGGAAAAACAGGAATCAGAAATAAGGAAAACATTCAGCAGAGATAAATCACAGCCATCAGCCAAAGTATGGATGGAAGTAACACAAAACCCACTGATCAGAAGAAAATAGGAAAGCAGATCAAGGGAAGGAGACAGCGGAACCTCCAGCGACAGTAATAAGGTGCAGAAAAATATTATTTACAGAGCAGCGAACAGGTATGGTAAATAACGCATGTTTAGTGAGAGTCAATTAATCAATGTTATAAGTAGGAATGAGTATAAGTATATAGATGTGTTATATAAAGTTAATTCACAGTAGAAATCTGAGTATATGTTTCAGTTGTTACTCAATTAAGATAAATAAACTTATATGTAAGAAAATGGTGAAATCCATTGTATGAAAAAGTAGAAATATATATAATGTGAATTATGAATAATGAATAGGAAACCCCAATTATGATTTACCTATATTTTTAAAAGTATTATGATTTACATATTAAGTCATATAGGAATATATATGATAACCATCTCGTCCTTCCATCTCTTTCAACGCCCTAAGAGAGGCGGTCTTGTTAGGGAAAGGCGAGGTAATTCCATCACAATGCATTAGAGAGGGTTTAACGCGCCCTAGACAAGGGAAAGGCGGAGTAATTCCATTCATGATGAATTGGAGAGGGTTCAACGCGCCCGAGACATATAATTCCCCCTACTTAAGGAATAGAAGGAAGATGACGTGGAGAGATAAACGTAGTTGTCACTTTTCTATATATATTTCTCTATTGCTTCATTCATTACAGAACATTAGGTCTTGTGGGGAGAGGCGGAGTAATCCCATCCGTAAGAAGGCCCGTAGGCTAGGACATAGTTTCCCGTAGGCTGGGTCAAGAGATGGTTTCAGTGCGCCCTATACATGTAAAGCCTAGTTCCATAAGGAAAAGTAATAAAGAATATGAAGTAATAACAATACATAAGTAACAATTAAGAAATAAATAATCCTTTAGCAAGTGATAAAATGAAAGCATCATCATTGATCTTACTTATTTATTGTTCTCTTTGAGAATCATTTTCATGCAGATTCAGGTTTAAGTGCTTCCTATAAGAAGGGACATTACAAGTGGTATCAGAGCAGTCATCCTGCCATCCTGTGTATACTATGTGTGCCTTACATGATTCAAAGGTTTACTTTGCAATTGTATTCGAGTGAGTACTCTGACTTGACTATGTATTCATGTGTATACTCTATGACCTTGCAACTGTATTTGAGTATATACTATTCGACTTGTATTTGTATTTGAGAGTATAATCTATGATTGTATTTGTATTTGAATGTATACTCTATGATTGTATTGTATTGTATGCTCAATGACTTTGTACTTGAGTGTATACTATTTGTACTTGAGTGTATACTATTTGTACTTGAGTGTATGTTCTATGACTTTGTATTGAAGTGTTGTATTTGTATACTCAATGACCTTGTACTTGAGTGTATACTTTATGATTGTACTTGTACTTGAGTGTATGCTCTATGACTTTGTATTGAAGTATATACTCTAATTGTAATTGTATACTCTATGATTGAATTTGAGTGAATACTCTATGAATGTATTTGTATTTGTATACTCTATAACTTTGCAATCGTATTCAAGTGTATGCTCTATGACTTTGCAATTGTATGCGAGTGTATACTCTATGCCTTTGTATTCAAGTATGATTATGTATTCAAGTGTATACTCTGTGACTTGTATTTGTATGCGAGTGTATACTCTATGACTTTGTATTCAAGTATGATTATGTATTCGAGTGTATTCTCTGACTAGTATTTGTCTTCAAGTGTATACTCTATGACTTTGTATTTATATTCGAATGTATACTCTATGGCTTTGTATTTGTATACTCTGTGGCTTTGTATTCAAGTGTACACTTCATGACTGTGTATTCAAGTGTATACTCTATGACTTTGCATTTGTATACTCCATGATTTATGTGTATTCAAGTGTATATTTTGCGGCTTATGTGTATTCAAGTGTATACATTGTGGCTTATGTGTATTCGAGTGTATTTAGGTGTATACGTGTATATTTTACAATTTACATGTATGCTTCACATATATGCTTCATGCTTCTTGTATATACTCTATTTATACTTCATGTATCACATGTAGTGATGTGTTACTTCATGTATCTTCAACACGATGTGTTCTTATAATTACTTTATACTAAAAAAAAAATAAAAAAAATAAAAAAAAAAACTATGAGTGTTTAAGATGTCTTTCCGGTGGCCCAGGGTACCTGGCGACTTGCTTGAGCTAGTTGCCTACATGCTTGAGCTACTTGTCTACTTGCTTGAGCTGGTTGCCTATGTGCTTGAGCTACTTGCCTACTTGCTTGAGCTAGTTGCCTATGTGCTTGAGCTACTTGTCTGTGTGCTTGAGCTAGTTGCCTACTTGCGCTTGAGCTACTTGCCTACTTGCTTGAGCTAGTTGCCTACTTGCGCTTGAGCTACTTGCCTACTTGCTTGAGCTAGTTGCCTACTTGCTTGAGCTACTTGCCTATGTGCTTGAGCTACTTGCCTACATGCTTGAGCTACTTGTCTACTTGCTTGAGCTGATTGCCTATGTGCTTGAGCTACTTGCCTACTTGCTTGAGCTACTTGCCTATGTGCTTGAGCTACTTGCCTACTTGCTTGAGTTACTTGTCTGTGTGCTTGAGCTAGTTGCCTACTTGCTTGAGCTATTTGCCTACTTGCTTGAGCTACTTACTTGTCTACTTGAGCTACTTGCCTACATGCTTGAGCTGGATGCTTGAGCTACTTGGTTGTCTACTTCAATTTTATGAAATTTAATGGCAATGCATGTAACTTACAAATTGATGTAATCACTTCTATTTTTAACATCCTAAGGAGATCACTCACCCCATTCGACCTTTAAGGGAAAAGGGAAGAGCATTTCATCTGAGAAAGACATCCAAACATCATTTAAGGATCAATCGAATAGAACCTTAAGAGATTCTACAAGTAAATAAGAAAACAAAATGGGAAGTAAAGAAGGGAGATGAATATAATATACAAGCAACATGAAACATAAGATCTATAACAGACAATACGGAATTCAATTTCTAAAATCAAATTCAGATTCTTCATCAACATCCGCCATGTCTCACGTATACCCTTTTCAACATCATGGCTCTACTCTCTTCTAATAAACTTATCTATCATTGATTGTCTCCACGCTATCTTATCATCATTCATTGGAATCTTGGAATCGCAACTCTCAAATCTTCTTTAGCATTGAAAAAATTGCTTAAAACCGCAGCTTCATCTATGATACTTGCATTGCATCTTTGTTATTCAAACATCAAACAAATGCTCAACTTTACATTTGTCTTTCATCAGATCTTTTGATCACAAATTCTCTTTCATGGAATCACAATCAATTTCTCTTCACTCAAGCGTGTTCATTTTAAATCAAAGCCATGATTTCATCCGAACCCATCAGAAGGTAGACGATTAAAGTGCAAGGTGATGAAAGAACTCATGATTGCTTGAGGACAAGCAATCTTGAGTGGGAGGGCTGTTATGTCCCAATATTAAGGCATTGTTTAAATTAAAGATTTAAACATCATGATGAATTGCTTTAGTCAAATGTGGTATTTGACATAACCATGTATATAATATTTAATAAACACATAATATTATTTAATATTTATCATCAATTAAAATATTATTATAATTATAATAGTTATAATATAATAATACTATTAATATAATATTATATAATTAATAATATTAATATTTAAATATTATAAATATCAGTACATATATTAATATTAAATGATTTAATATAATTATTAATATTAATATTACAAGTTAATATTATTATAATTATAATGTAATAAATGTAATAATAAAAATATTATAAATGTGAATATGAAATATCAATATCAAATATTATTATAACTACCATAGCATAATACTGCGGTCAATACAAAAAGAAGTATCAAGTAATATAAGAATTATTTTAAGGCAGCAATTCATTAAAGCAAGCCAGCTCTCCACAACAAAGGCAATGAATATCTGTTTATAGGCAGCGATTAAAAGAGGGATGATAACGATTCATCATCGATATTGTAAGGAAACAATTCATATGGGTTTTAAAAAGCTGACCCTTGACCAAGGGTCATACACTTTGAAAGATATAAAGGGATCATAAAGAATTCAGTGAGGAGGATAGAACAGCAAGTACAGAAATATAAAACAAGGAAGAGATTTTCTGAATTTATGTTTCATATGGAATTAGATATACGGCAGAGAGGAAGAATATTGGAAGATAGCATCATCTCATTCTAAAATCAAATAATCAGCAACAAAGGAAAAACAGGAATCAGAAATAAGGAAAACATTCAGCAGAGATAAATCACAGCCATCAGCCAAAGTATGGATGGAAGTAACACAAAACCCACCGATCAGAAGAAAATAGGAAAGCGGATCAAGGGAAGGAGACAGCGGAACCTCCAGCGACAGCAATAAGGTGCAGAAAAATATTATTTACAGAGCAGCGAACAGGTATGGTAAATAACGCATGTTTAGTGAGAGTCAATTAATCAATGTTATAAGTAGGAATGAGTATAAGTATATAGATGTGTTATATAAAGTTAATTCACAGTAGAAATCTGAGTATATGTTTCAGTTGTTACTCAATTAAGATAAATAAACTTATATGTAAGAAAATGGTGAAATCCATTGTATGAAAAAGTAGAAATATATATAATGTGAATTATGAATAATGAATAGGAAACCCCAATTATGATTTACCTATATTTTTAAAAGTATTATGATTTACATATTAAGTCATATAGGAATATATATGATAACCATCTTGTCCTTCCATCTCTTTCAACGCCTTAGGAGAGGCGGTCTTGTTAGGGAAAGGCGAGGTAATTCCATCACAATGCATTAGAGAGGGTTTAACGCGCCCTAGACAAGGGAAAGGCGGAGTAATTCCATTCATGATGCATTGGAGAGGGTTCAACGCGCCCGAGACATATAATTCCCCATACTTAAGGAATAGAAGGAAGATGACGTGGAGAGATAAACGTAGTTGTCACTTTTCTATATATATTTCTCTATTGCTTCATTCATTACGGAACATTAGGTCTTGTGGGGAGAGGCGGAGTAATCCCATCCGTAAGAAGGCCCATAGGCTGGGACATAGTTTCCCGTAGGCTAGGTCAAGAGATGGTTTCAGTGCACCCTATACATGTAAAGCCTAGTTCCATAAGGAAAAGTAATAAAGAATATGAAGTAATAACAATACATAAGTAACAATTAAGAAATAAATAATCCTTTAGCAAGTGATAAAATGAAAGCATCATCATTGATCTTACTTATTTATTGTTCTCTTTGAGAATCATTTTCATGCAGATTCAGGTTTAAGTGCTTCCTATAAGAAGGGACATTACAGCTACAATCTAATGGCTTTTACCATGAATAAATGTGCCTTATGCCCTTGCTATCTCATTCCGACTTTCATTCCATGACTACCTCTGCTTGCATGACAGAAAAACCCTCGAGTCTTCCCTGACTTTGTCCTTGTTCTGCTCCATTGTTTTTATCATTTGCTGCTTTGATGTGATCATGTTTTCCCTGCAAAATTGTCAGTTGAAAGGACAAAGACAAGATAACGTTTGCAAACTGACTGGGAGGTTGACAATTGACTCAGACTGTGCAAACTCAAGGATTAACTGATAACAAACTGACTAAAAGAGGGATGAAAACTGAGTTTCTTATGGGTGCTAATAATAGTTTCATGATACAGAAGGTAATAGACATTGCAACATTTTCAATATTAAATAAAGGCTTAAAACCATAGTTTGAAAACTCGGACTCGCCGCGGACTCGGTAGCCCAAAATAGGACTCGGACTCGGGACTCAGCTAGGACTCAGCAAAGAAGAAAACCGTAGTTTTACAAAAAAAAAAAAAAAAATTAATGCATTTAGAGAACATAAGAGCCATAATTCAAACATTACACGTGTCATATGATCTAGGGCATGTGTATACTCAGTGTTCTGGGTTGCATCTCTCAGTTGTTTGTACATAGATCCTGAAAATGACTAAGTCTGGTATCCTGATATCCTGAAAATCCTGAAAAATTGACTAAGTCTGAAATCTGGTGGATCCTCCAAATTCTAGAATCTGCATGTTAAATCCGGTGAATTTGAGACCTATCTCAAACATCCTGAAAGGTATATTGAAAAATATTTACTTATACTTAAATATATTTTTCAATATACCTAACCCTGAGCATTTAAGTTTATAGAGGGGGGGCGCCTGGGCGTCCCCGGGACGTTTGAGGGACGTCTTAGACGTCCCCTGCCACATCGGGGACGGCCAGGCGTCCCCCTTTTCAATTCTGCCGTCCCCTAAAAAAAATAGCCATCCCCGAGACGTTTCCTCATTTTTTGGTTTTTCGAGGACGCCTAGGGGACGTCCCCTGCCGTCCCCCTGTACTGGAAACGCCACAAGGGACGGGGACGGGGCTGGAGGAGTAGGGGACGCATCCCCATGTAACACAGATTAAACCTTGTTGTAACTATTGATTCCTCCTATAGAAACTATAGACGCCCCTTATGGTGGATACTGATGGAGAGATGGATCCTGTCTGATGATTTGTATCTGTAAGATCCCTAACCAGATCTGCCCTAAAATTCTGATTTTTCTTCTTCTCAAACCCTAAATCTGAATTCTGATTTTTATTTCTGAATTTTACAAATAATTGTGGACAGCAAATATACATGTGCCAAATGCTCAAATAAACATGCCAAAAAATGTATCCTTATGATGAAATATCAACCATCAATTCTACCACAAGATATGATCATCCAAATGCAAACAAGATGACAAATAATTTTGATTTCTGAATATAAAAGTCTGCTGCTACAAATCAGAATATTCTGAATTGAAATTACATCAAATGTATAGGCTCAAACATGCCCAAACATAGCCTAGATTTCTGCTCTTACAAATCAGACCTAAACATAGGTTTATACATACCAAAATTGGCGAATAATGATGTCAATCAGCAAACCCTAGATGGGCAAATCATCCAAATGGCGGCGCTCTCCAAGAAGATGACAAAAAGGCATGCAATGTGAGGGTGGCAGCTAGGGTTTGGTCTACAAAAGCTTCCCAAACATAAAATCACCCTTCCTTGAGGTTGGCGCTCACTTCTAGGGTAAAACCCTAGCAAGTATCTCGCTGAAATCTCGCTCCAAAACCCTCCAAAAGGTGACGCTCCAAATCTGATATGAAAATTTGAATATATCCTTCACTTCTCCAAATTGTATTTGGCACAAATCTCACAATTTGGCCCTAGGGTGTAATGTCCCCTTTTTTGGAGTGATCACCTAATGATGACCTAATGGGTCAATTTTCACACTTTGCTAATTTTGCAAGATAATTTGAGTGTGGGAATTGATTTAACATATTTTTGTGGTAATTGTGGCGAAGTCAACTTGGGTCAAATAATTTGCCCTTATGGAGAGTGACCCACTTGGAGGATAAAAGATGGCGGAAAATATGACATTTGACTTGGGAAAAATAAGAAATAAATTGTGATGATGTTTCTTGTTGATGACGACTTTAGTTGAGATCAAATGAATGAGGTATCATGTGCATAGGGTGTTCGCCCTTGGAGAAGGGAAAGTGAGAGAAATAATAAAATAAAATATATTATATCATGTGCCTAAAAGGAGCACCCTTGGAGAAATGAAAGAGAATAATAAACAAAATAGAATAAAGTATTTTCATTGCTTTTTTGGGTGCAAATCTAGCCTAGACGGGGTCGACCTACTTTGGAGGAATTAATAATGAAATAAAAAGTGTTTCCTTGTCTAGGTCGGCCAGCTTGAAGAGGAGGCAAAAAGCATGTATAAATACAAGGTCACTCAAGGCATTTTCATTAGCATTCATCATATCATTTTTATTTCTTTTGGATGCAACTTGTTTGCATCATATTCCAAGGACGAAAACCCTTGAAAATATAAGGTGGATCGGACAAAAACCCAATCTCATCTTGGAGGTGAATTCATACGAAGTTCACAATTGCATTTCATTGGAGATTCACAGAGAAGAAGAGCAGATTTGTAAATCAGATTTCTAGATCAGCTTTAGATCAGCAGATTTGTGGTGTTTGGGCTACATTGAGGCTAGGGTTTTGCCCTAGGTTGGAGCGCCACATTCTAGGAGAAGGGTGACTTGCATTTGAGGGCAAATTTGGGCATTTTGAGGAGTTTTAGGGTTTGATTTCTACATCAGATTGGAGCAGACCTGTTCGCCATCTTGGAGCGGCATTTGATCATCATCATTGAGCAGAATTTGACATCTTTTGGAGCAGACTTGTGCACCACCCTTGGAGGGTTCATTTCGTGGCATTTGATATATTTCATGCATTAGGGTTTGTCCTAATTGGAGCGCCACACTTTGTGAACAGCGATTTGGTTTTTGGAGGTCACTTCTTCATTGTTTAGGGTTTCTAATCCCTAACCTTAGAAGCAGACCAAGCGCCATCACTTTGGAGGTTTGTGGAGCATCATTTCATCATTTCTTGGTATGTACAAACATATGTAATTGGTCTGATTGGAACAGCAGCATTCTGGGCATGTTTGTCATGTTAAGCCCATGTTTTAGATGTAATAATCAGACTTTATATTCTGATTTATAGCAGCAGACTTTTACACAGAAAATCAGACTTTGTGTATGTCATTTGATGGGTCTAATTTGTGTATTTCATGGTCTAATTCATGATTGATGTGAATGTCATTATATATCATCATTTGCCATCATTATTTGCCATGATTGGATATGGATTTGTTCACTGTGATCACATATTTATAATCAGAAAATAAAACCAGAATTCTAGGGTTTTGAGCAGAAATCAAAAGTGCAGAAATTTAGGGCAGAATTCAAAGTTTGAAATTCAGAATTTTAGGGCATATTCCGTTTGGGATATTACAGAGGGTTTCTACAGAAACAAAATGTCTTTGAAGCTTCTTTCCTTCCAAATCTCCAAAGAAGTGCAAATGTGAACTCCATATGAATTCACCTCCAAGATGGAATTGGGTTTTTGTCCAATCCACCAATTTTCCTAAGGGTTTTCGTCCTTGGAATACGTTGAACCAAAGTTGCACCAAAAGAGAAAATCTCCAATGAAAAGGTCTGAATGTGAATGATGAAAATGACTTCCAAATTGCCTTCTTTTATAGCCATCCATTAAGACCTCATCATGGCCGACCTCCCTCTAGCAATATATATTTTATTTTATTTTCTATTCTCTTCCCTCTTGGCCAACCTCCCTTGGCAATTTATTTTATATTTTTTTATCCTCAATTTGGCTGCCCACCTTCTCGGCAATTTTCTTTATTTTATTTTATTTTACTAGGAGGCTCACAAAAATAGTAAAAGTCATTTCACATTACAAATTGGTCCAGCAAAATTAGTTAAAAATAAATAACCCGAAATGATTAGGATTACTTAGTGTTTAACTAATTAGATTGTTCCCTTGCACTTCCGACTTAGCCTATGGGAATAAAATAAGCTAGCCGACTCCGTTGGGTGATCACTCGGAAAAAGGGGACATTACAGTCCTCCCTTCCCGGAATTGCTTGCCCTCAAGCAATTGCAAACCTGATGCCGCAAAATCTGTTCACCTTCCCAAGTAGCATCCTCAAGTGACAAGTCTCTCCATCTAATCAAATATTCCTTGATCACGCTATTCCTCAGCCTACGCTCCCTAACATCCAGTATAGCATCAGGAACAAGTACCATTTTCCCCTCCTCATCAAATGGTGGAAGCTTTGGAGAAGATGTAATATGCTGCCCAATTGCCCTTTTGAGGCAAGATACATGAAATACATTATGAATTTGACTACTCTTGGGCAACTCCAACTCATATGCAACCTCTCCAACTCTCCTCACAATCCTGTAGGGGCCATAGAACTAAGGTTTTAGTTTCTTTGCACCACTCCTCTTCAGTGTAGACTAACGACATGGTTGTAGGTGCAAGAAAACTAAATCACTGACCTCAACTGTCCTCTCCACCCTGTGCCTATCTACATACATCTTCTGTTGATTCTGTGCACATTGTAGATTATCCTTAAGTGCCTTAAGGATCTCCTGGCTATCCTGCATCATCTCTCTAGCTCTGGGAGCTCTGCTGTCATCAAATGCTAAGTCTACAAAAGATATAGTGTCATATCCATACAAGGCTCTGAAAGGAGACATATCTGTCGACATGTGATAGGTGGTATTATAACAATGCTCTCCTAAGTACAACCACTTGATCCAAGCCTTCTACTACCCCACAACATAATTGTGTAGATATCCTTCCACTGATTTGTTCACAATCTCCGTCTGCCCATCTGTCTGAGGGTGGTAGCTAGTGCTCGGGGTCAACTCTGTACCAGCCAATCTGAATAGCTCTTGCCAAAACACACTAAGAAACCTGCTATCCCGATCACTGACAATGGTCTTGGGAAGTCCATGAAGTCTAAACACCTCTCTAAAGAACAACTCTGCAACCTGAGGTGCCTTATACTCAAATGAAATAGCAAAGAAATGTGCATACTTAGTCAATCTATCAACCACAAATATGCAATCTTTGCCCTGGACCTTTGGAAGACCTGTAATGAAATCCATAGAGATACTCTCCCACTTTTGTTCTAGAATAGGCAATGGCTGAAGTAAATCTGCTGAGAAAGTATGCTCTGACTTGTTCTGCTAACAAGTCATACACTCTCGAACATGTCGCAAGACATCATCCTGGAGACCCTTCCAAAAGAATATCTCTCGCACCTACCTGTAAGTCTTGAAGAACCCTGGATGTCTTGCTAAAGGAGTGTCATGAACAACCCTCAAAATCTTGTCCTTCATCTTAGATTCATGTACCAAATATATCATGTCCTTATAGTATATCACATCATCAATCACCTTATACATGTCATCATGAATCTTGTCGTCCATGAGCTCACATGCAAATGTATTCTTGGAATACTCAACCAAAAGGTGAGCCTTCTAATCAGCTAAAATCCCTGTCATAGAGCAAAGACTGGGTCTCCTAGATAGTGCATCGGCAACAACATTGTTCTTCCCCTTAACATACTTAATATCAAAATCATATGCCTGAATCTTACTTACCCATTTTTCTGCCTCTCATTCAAATCCTTCTAGTCTAGAAAGTATTTCAAACTGTTGTGGTCAGTCCTTACCACAAATTTTCCACCCACCAATTACTGTCTAAACTTTGCCAATGCATGCATGATGGCAAGCATCTCCTTATCATAGGTGGAATACAACCGCTCCGCATCTCTCAACTTCCTACTCTCATAGACTATGGGATGTCTATTCTGCATGAGGACGGCGCCTATCCCTTCACCTGAAGCATCAAACTCCAATACAAATGGCTGAGAGAAATCTGGAAGAGCCAATACTGGACAAGTGCTCATTACCTCCTTGAGTCTATCAAATGTCACTTGACCCTCATCCGACCATCTGAATGCACCCTTCTTAGTGAGTTTTGTAAGAAATGTTGCCAACTATGAAAACCCCTTCACAAACCTCCT
Organism: Cunninghamia lanceolata; assembly: GCA_027924645.1. Lineage (NCBI taxonomy): Eukaryota > Viridiplantae > Streptophyta > Pinopsida > Cupressales > Cupressaceae > Cunninghamia > Cunninghamia lanceolata. The sequence continues at coordinate 3,797,947 of BSBN01000918.1, read as the reverse complement.
GTAATAACTGCAAAGCCCAAAAAAACCTCTCAAATCTGAAGTGTTCTTCGGCGGCGGCCAATCCAGAATAGCCTATATCTTCTCCTGATGTACCTTCACCCCATCAATGCCAATCACATGTCCCAAATATAGAATCTTTGTCATTCCAAACTCACATTTGGAAGCCTTAGCAAATAGGAATTGTGCCTTCATGATGCCCAACACCTCGTCAATATGCCTGAGGTGATCCTCCCATGTCTTACCATATATCAAGATATCATCAAAGAATACCAATACAAACTTCCGCAACTACCTATTGAAAAAATGATTCATGCATGACTGGAAAGTCGCAGGAGCATTAGTAAGACCAAAGGGCACAACCAAGAACTCATAGTGCCTGTAATGACATTTGAATGCAGTCTTATGAATATCCTCATCACGGACTCTAATCTGATGGTACCCTGAATGAAGATCAATCTTGAAGAAATATATTGCTCCATGCAACTCATCCAACAACTCATCAATCCTGGGTATAGGGTACCTGTTTTTGATGGTCCTCTTGTTCAAGGCACAATAATCAATGCACATCCTCATCGTGCCATCCTTCTTCACCAAGACCATCGAAGAAGCAAAGGGACTGGAACTAGGCCTAATGTGTCCCATATCCAATAGCTCCTTAATCGTCTTCTTTATCTCCTCCTTGAATCTCCTAGGATGACGATAAGGGGTGGTGATAACAGGCTTGGAGCCCTCCTCTAACTCAATCACATGCTCAAAGCCGCGACTAGGAGGTCTACCAGGAGGAATCTCCTCAAACACCACGCTGTGCTTATCTATCACTGACTGGATATCCACATGATACTGCTGGTCACTGCTAGAAGAAGACTTAGAAGACACAAAACATTGAGCTGCCCATGCAACATCACCATGTCGAAACAATGTCTCCATCCTCTTTGCTGTCACTATCCTTGGCGCTCCATCTACCAATGCTCTCAACACTATCTTCCTCCCATTTGACATGAACTCCAACTCCATCTTCTGAAAATCCTGAATGTACCTGCCAAGTGAATGCAACCACTGGATTCCCACAACATCAGTATCACGAATCCCAACCACATAGAAGTCATCAGTAACTATATAGTCACCCAACTAGATACTCAACTATGGAATCTTCTTAGTGCTACTCATCTTGAATCCATCTGCAACCATCACACTAAAGCCTGGAAACTCTTCTACTTGTAATCCTCGTTTCACCACCACACCTTCATCAATGAAGTTATGAATGGCCTCGTTGTCAACCAAACATGTGACCCGTTGTCCCTTTAGGATTCCTATCACTCTAAAAGGATGATACTTAGTAACTTTTGACAATGTAGCAATAGTACCATGTATGGTGTCACCTATGGCTATAGCATGAAGCTCCAACTGTTGCTCCCCATTATCATTATCTGAAGTAGTGTCTTGGACTCCATCATCATCATTGTCGGAAGTGACCTCTATGTAATGAACTTTGCCTTTCCCAAGGCATCTATGACCAGGCTCCCAAGGTTCCTTGCAAGAGAAGCACAACTTCTTCCTCCTTAGCTCATTCTTGGCTTCTATGTTTGGATTTGTCCTTCTAGGCCATTCCTTCTGAAAATTCCTCTTGGGATCCTTCTTTGATGAAGAGAAAGGTTTGCTTTGAAACTTGGGCTTGGACAGCACTGAAAATTGCATACCTCTAGCCCTCTTAGTAGCATCCTATTAGGGATATTTCATACTTTCTCTAAGAAAGAAGAAATGCAACAAACCTCTCAAGGCCAATATGCTACAGAGAGCAATGGTGAATCCAATTTGTTCTTTTCATCATTCGAAGGATTGATCAAAGCAACTGCGCCAAACAGGACTAAAGAAGAAGACAAGAAAGATATTATCCTTTCTGAGCACTTTTCAGGTTTGAAGATAGAAAATTCCACAAGTACAAATGATCAACAATCTCAGTTGATGTTAGGAGAAGAGACCAAGGTCTAGTCATCAGGAGTTGGTATCTTCTTTCAAGGTATAAAAGAGACATCACAATTGGATCAAGGATAAAATTTTCTTCTTATTGAAGTAATTCAACATTGGAGGCACTTGTCAAAACAGAAGACCATGTGGAAGAATCTTTACCCGATCTTGATAGTTTTTTGCATCACTTAGAGAGTGAGTCTTCGATAGACGATATTGTAAATTTTCTTTTGCAGTTTAGCCCATCTTCAATCTTGTCTTTAACAGATTTCATACACACTAGTGAAGAAGATAATGCTAGACCTTCTAAGGTTATCCATGAACCTATGCAAGAAAAAGACATTACAGATATGATAAAATCAACACAAGACGTAACGTATGAAGAAGCTTGTGGAGAAGAAAAGCTCATGGAATATTCAGTCTTGGTCACTGAAGACAGTCATGTGGAGAAATCAGAAATTCTCGACAAGTGTGTGGTGAGATGTGCCATATGTGAAATCAATCAAGCATATGAAGAAGAAACACAAAGCTTAAAAGAATCTATGTTTGATCCTACTTGCATGTTGGAAGAAGAGAGGTGGGTGGTTGCCAAAAATGAGATGCTACCGGATATTTGCATTCATGTTCTCAAGAACACATTCATTGAAGGCGATTGCTCTATGGAAGCTGATGAGACTCGAGATGATGAATGGCAAAGTGACAATGATCAGATGCTTGAAGCTTCAAATCTTGATGATCTATCACATTCTAATTTTGAAGATTGGATGGACGAAGACACAACCAATGAGAATGATGAAGAGGTTTCCCAATCATTAGATGCACTGTTCCCAACAATTGTCGATCTAAAAAGTTAAAAACTAGTGATGGAAGTTCTCTTTGAGCAACTTCAACCTTTTCCAAAGGACGACACATGGACTGAATTCAAGGTTGCATATGTTGAAGACATGGACGAAGAGAATCAAGTTCAATATGTGGTGGTTACGATTCCCACAAATGTACTATGGCCATAGGACCTTGCTTCATATCTTCAAAAGGAGGTTTTATACCTTCACCTGCTGCAGAGGTTTCTCACTATGGAAGAAGACGATCTACCTAAGCTAATGCATGTCAATCAGTTCATCCTGAACTTCTCGCTGCTCGTGGCTCTTCGAAGAGGTGTTGCAAGGGACGAAAGATTGCTCAAGAGGAGAGGTTCTTATTTTTCTGAACCTATAAATGGTTTTGTGTAATAGTTTTTGTTTTCCTTGTCCTCGCTTGAAAAAAGAGCGTTTTTGTGTGTTTCACATTGTCGTCATTTAGGAATGTTGTGTTTACGTGATTTAGGCATATTCTGACTCCATCGCCCAACTAATAAGGCACCAGTTGCTTGCAAAAATCACAGAGATTCTGAAGTTCTGCTACGGCGCAAGTATACGCCATGGTCCCCAAAAAGAGCCAATTGTTGTACCCAATCCAAAACCGGATTGTCTTACATGAAATCTCTCTGGTCTTGTGTCGAGTCATCCAATTTCAGTGTTTGTTACCCTATAGTCGTGTTCGAAGTCATTCATTTGTTGTCGGAAAAGTCGAAAAATCATCCTCGTTAAAGTCTGTGTACTGAAAGTCATTAATCCGTGATGTCAAATCATTGATAGTCATTTCTGCTCAAGTAGTAGTATTGGTAAATCGTGCTCGAGTCGTCATAAAATTCTCAAGTTATCCAGTATCTTCATCATGTCCAAATCCAATGATTGTATTTCATCATAATTTTAATTTTAATTGAACATTATTAATTGATAATTATTTTGTATTATTGATTACTAGTTAAAATTAAAAAAAAAAATTGTTAAAAATCCAAAATTTAAAAACTTATTATTATTTTAAGATTTATTATTAATAATGATTATTAAAACAATAAATAAAATCCATAAAAATTAGAAAATGTTATTATTTTTCTTGAAAATTATTATTAATAATAGGGGAGAGGACCCAGTAGTGGTGCACCCTAACTTCACGCCTCTCAAAATCATACGTGGCAATTTCGAATCACTACAAAAATTTTACAATAGCTTACTTGGCAACACCCCTACTTATAACTAAGGTTTCAGGGCCACATCAACATGCTTTTTGTTGAGGTGTCAAATAGTTCCCCAAAAAAAAGTGTGGACCAATAGGTGTGCATTAAGACCTCCTTTGATGGTGCGCTAATGTGGCATCACATGATTGGTTGCTTTTTAAATCTAAAGGGCACATTTCATTCAATTATTAGTACTTATAATAACACTAACAACCTTAAACTCACAACTACTAGTACTAAACTTTAAAAATATTGGGCCTTAAATATACATATACTAGTACTGAACTTAAAAAATATTGGGCCTTAAATGCACATATACTGTCTCAGCCATTGGAACTATCCCACCTATTGGGTCTTTTCCCCTAATGATGATTGAAAATAATAAGTAAAAAAGAGCACAAAGAAATTAAAAATAAAATAAAATCAAAAGCTCTTTAAAGAACACGCGCCTTTATAAAGGCTAAATATATTAAAAAAAAATGAAACAAACCCTTTCTAAGGTGCTCTCATAAAAATCAAAGCGCTCCAAGTAAAAAATAAAATTAAAGCAAAGCAAATAAAATTTTTATTAAAGAAATATAAAAAAAAAGGCGCTCATGTTCAGGAGCGCGCTTGAAGAAGATCACATACACCCGTGAAAGGAAAGGAAGCACTTCTCATTAGCCATACATGCCTTCAGTTTGCAGACCTCTAAGGCACCCAGCAAGAAAAAAATCGCGTTTTTATGCAAAGATCAGACGCCCAGTCATGAAGAAACACCTCCAGCATTCAAAAGAGCGGTCATGTTCAGGAGACGCACCAGTATGAAAGCTTTTAAACACGTTTTAGGCACAGAAATCGCGCCCAGCCAGGTGAATCCGCGCCTGTATGAAGCTCAAACGCCTTATACAATGACTAAATGCACCTAAATGAAGATAAAAATAAAGTTGAAAATAAAAAGAGAGTCTTCAGGGGCCTTTGAAGCGAGATCTCACGCCTTAACAAAGAAGAAAAGTGTGCTAGATTCATTTTAGGCGCACCTATAGAAAGAAAAAAAAGCCAGTAAAAAGGAAGTCGCACTTGCAAAGGAAAGCGCACCTATAGAGATTTCAAACGCCTCTCCAAGGCTAAAATGTCATCAAAGGATGTCAACAAACCAGCAGGAAAGAAAAGGCGTGCCCAAATGGAAACTAATGTGCTCATTTGAAGAGAACAACATGCCTATACTCCTCACTCCAATACCACTTCCTCACGCCTGAATAACAGAAGAAAAAACCAAGAACAAAGGCAAAAACACCCCAATACAAGATCACATGCGTTGGAAGGAGGAATGTGTTTTTGTAAAGTCAAAGCGCTCCAAGATGGAAAATCCTTGCCAGTTCCAAGCTTGAAACGCTTCATATCAAGGAGTAAGCACCTGGAAAGAGACAGTAGATCACCTCAATAGGAGTCTTCAAAAGGCTACACAAAGAGGAATCACCTCATATGCCAGTCATACGCAGCCAATGAAAGAAATGGCAACAAAAGAATCATACTCAAAGCGTCTCAAGTCAAAGCATCTCAAATCAAAACAAAAATCAAAGGTTAAGAGAAATCCAAATCAAGGGAAATGCTGGTAGATAGGGTGAGATTAAAATGGCAATTCAACGCTCTTCATAACAGACTTGGGACTCTAAAAAGAAGTAAAAAAAAGACCAAGAATCCAGGTGTCCAAATAGAATTAAGAAACAAAGATTAAAGACTGCCGTGTAGATTGACAAGCCATAAGCGAAGTCATTTCAAAAGGAGTTCATCAAAATGTTTGAGATTCAAATCATCAGGTCTGGGTTTTAAAATTTCATCAGAATTTGTTAGACTTCACCAAAGCAGAAAATTTCATCCAAGATTTTTAGAGTTAGACAAATTTTGTCAGAACCAGCCAGAGCCGCCTTTCCCAGAAGCCTATTTTTAGCCCGCGCTAAAAAAAGTTTATCAGTTTTAAAAAGAAAAAGCAAATTCAAAAAACTTGCTAATTCTAGCCCTCGCTATTTTCAGCATTGACTCGAGTTAGCTTTTTGCCTGGTTGCCATGCGTTGGATGTGAGCACAAAGTTGCAGTTCAAACCGGGTTTGCATGTCAGTTGCATGTTTCTATTTTCAATTTTGATGGAGCAGATCAATCGTAATAACTTTGCATGTCATTCAAACATTAGTCAGTTAGAGCTGGAGTTCAGTTATTTATTTTCATGCAATAGCCTTGGAAGTAGTATAAATAAGTGTTTTGTGCATCTAGATTTTAGAGAGTTAGCTTTTTAGAATTCATTAGGAGTTAGCTTTTTTAGCATTCAGTATTCAAGCATTAGTATTGTATTTTGATCATTTAGTGAACATCAATGAAAACGGCAATTCTCATGCCTTAATTATGCTGGAGTTGTTAGTTACCTGGTGTTCTAGTTGTGATTTTGTGGTTCAATAACATTGATTATGCCTTTTTTGCTAACGAATGCTTATTGGAATGTATCATCATCTGTGCCCAAGGATAAGTCGTTTAATGAATTTGCAAACTTTGTGTTGTAAATGAAGTTGAATATACGAGTAATGGCTTTGTCCCATCTTGTATTCTATTTAGTCTTGGCATTCATGGTTTAAGTGTTAACCAATCTCATCTATGAGTACTTGCCCTGTTTAGCCTTACTCTGTAGTTTTAAGTTAGTTTTATTTTACAGGGAGCTTCCCTTTCAAATTTGAAGAGCGGTTCCACATCGCATTTGTCCGTTTTACATTCGCACTAAAAGGTACAAAATAAAACTACAACATTATTAATAGGAGATATTAACTCACCACTGCATAGCTTGCTTAGTGGTAATTGGATGTGAAATTACTGGCCATTCTTTTGTTATATTGGGACCTGTATGGTTTTAACTTTTAACACCGTCTAATACAACAAACACAGATGTGAATTCCATATTTTAACTAGAAACACCAAGAACCCTTATCTCATAATGCAGCATACCTTATTGCATGATTCTAAAGCTTTTTTGTATTCACCAATCTTCTGATAGCATGCTGCTACATTTAAATGCAGGGAACTCTGCACCAGAAAGTAAATCAATTCACTATTATACTGTAGTTTGGTTTCTTCTAGATAGCAATCCCATCATTCATTATTATATTTAAATGCAATGAGCTCTGAACAAGAAAATAGATCAATCAAATATAACTGCATCAAAGCAAGAAGCAACACTGGCACAATTTTTTTGATGCATTAACAAGGAAAACTGACACATTGCTGCCAGAAACCATGATATAAGGCACAGGTATCATGGATTGACATTGAACTCCATTCAAAGAAAAATAGTATTGATATTAAAATCCCATTACCCTTGTTTGAACAAATATTTTTCCTTCATCATTATCCTGTGGATTGACATGGTTGAAGTCCTTCAGCACCTGCAGAAACCGTGAAAACTATCAAAACTTTCATCTTTATCACATCTACCACAAGATAAAAGAATCTACAGTAACAATAAAAGGAGAAACAAAAACTAGAGACTAATACCTAAAGGAAGGATATAATGCAGAAAATATAAAAATTATATTGGACAAGAATAAACTCAAATTAGCTAATATTTATGTATATCTTGCAACAGCTAAGTGAGTTCCTGTAAGCACAATTACAGGGATTCTGAGTTAGGCACTGGAAGGATATCAACTAATAAACTACACATATGATGATGGTGGCTTATAAGTTATAATGTCCCTTGGGCCAAATTGGTCTATGGTACCCATAAAAGTGTATCTATTTGGATAGAATGTAGTTTCTGTAACTGTTAAACTTTATGATATCTTCGCTTGATTGTCTTGATTTTAGGTTTCATGTACTAATGTTTTTTTCAGATGTCTGCATAATTGAACCTAACATTGTTTTAAACTACTGGAGGTCTGATAGGTCTACACCCAAAGAATTTAGTAGTGCAAATATACTTGATTGAGCATCTCCTAGGTGGAGGTTCAAGTGAAAGGCATCCAACTCAGTCATTTACACAATCTGTTCACACAATCATAAGAATGACATCACAAATATCAGGATAACATGGAAATAAACTAAAACAAAAGCCACCCAATTAAAAAGTCAACTGAAATCTGAAATGCCATAAGTGACAAAATGGTAGCTCTTCAGATAATTCCATATGGTCGCATGTTAAAGATCATACATGGATTTCTAGCAGTTTCATATACCCAAAAGGTTACCCAACACAAAAAGTTTCTCCATCAATGAAATCAGAGGCCTTGCAGAACAATGGAATATTCAGCCAGGAGGCCAGGGAGACCGAACACTGGGGTCAGTGTGGAATAGTGAAGGAAGGATGCCTGCTGGTCCACACAATGAAAAACGACACTGCAACCTCAACAGGAACAACACATGAAGCTAAGGATTACCTTTTTGGTCGTATGCTTTTGCTTATTATGCTAGCAATCTATTTCTGAATTTTGTTGTTGGAAATGTTGTCATTGATGTCAAGAAGCAATTTGTTGTTCGAGATTGTCATTGATGTCAAAGGAGAGATTGCAGTTAGCTATCAAGGAATTAGGTAGTTGTGACTTATATCCATAGAGCTTAAAACACAATCCAAATGGAAGATTAGTTATGGTGATGAAGAGTATATTATTTAATGGGCAACATGTTTCAGAGCACATGATGATTAAAAGCATTCAAGATGGCCATATCATAAGAGTGGTTCCAAAATGAGTATTATTAAGAGAATGAAAGGAAAGAGAAATATGGCACATTGCTTGCGATCTGTTGGTAGTTAGGTCTCATGCATACGATGCCCTGTATCACAATTAGCTGAAGATAGAAATAGACAATGATGAAGTTACTCACATGAAGAAAGGAAAAATAGTTATGACTGAATTAAAATGCTACAAAGTCCCTGCGCCACTGCAGATGAGTTGATGAAGTTATCAGATGCTCCATGAGTACTTACTCAAGAGTTCGTTGACAAAACATATATGGCAGACTTCCTTTAGAGTTTTTTAAAGATACACATATATATGTTAAGGCGCCCAAGTTTGGTGAAGCAGCGTTTAAAGACTTGTGAGGAAGTTGTTTTATAAGACAGCGAGTATTAGAAGAGGCTAGCAAAGTGTAATGTGGATTAGACAGCAGCAAAGACAAAGCAAAGCAGATGTAATGTGGATTATATCAAAGTGATTAAACTTAAAGGTGGCTGTCATGTCCCCTCTTTAGCGCTGTCTAGCAGAGACATGAGAGTTGACCTATCATCCGGGTTCCCGTAGGTCAGCAGCGTGGTTAGGGGACCTATCCAGAGGCAGTGTAGCTTGGCACAGAGCTTTACAGGCCTTTCCAGTCAGTTTTTGACAGTTTCCTATTTTTTAGGAAGGGTTCCTATTTTTTAGGGTTTGACCGAGAGTTGACTAGGAGGCATCAGGGGACCTCCAGGAGCATTTTTGGAGTTTTGGTCAAATTCCTATTTTTTAGGAGGTATCCCTACATTTTAGGGAGGCACTGTCAGTTGGCATGACACGTGGCGACATCACCAGTAGCGTGGGCTTCAGAAGTTCTCAGTTCAGGATGGCCAGGTGATGGATTTCGAATAATTATTGAATATTAAAGTGTGGCTTTAATATTTAATAAAAATAAATAAAATAAAGTGAATAACATGTCACTTTATATTAATAAGTTATTAAAAAGTCCCCCACCTAGTTGACACAATGTTGTGTTTAAAAAGTGGGCTTTTAATAATGAAGTTGGGCCCTCAACTTGGGCGCCCAACTTGGGAAGGCTTCATTAATAAAAGGATCTTTTAAAGATTCTCAATTTTGATCCCTTTTGGAACCCTAAAGTGGACGCCCACTTTGGGAAGTGCATAAAGTGACTTTGAAGTGCTATTTGGAGCTATCTTTTGCATATCTTTTGAAGCTTCATGGCAGCTCTGAACTCTGTGGAAGGGGGCAGCAGCATTCAGACTCTTGGGAACGAAAACTCTCAAGGATTTTGGTGAATTGGACGATAACCCAGTTCTTGTTTGTGGGAGGCCTACTCTGGGTCTTCATTTGTGCATCATTGGACAGATTCCAGGGCATGTTATTGCAGATCTAAGCTTGCAGCAGTGTTAAATCAGCTTTATTCTTCAGATCCTTCATTCTCAGTTGCATGTATAGCCTCTTCTAGGCCAATATTGCCTTTGTATGCAAGTAGGGTTGCAAACCAGGCTTCCATTGAATATTAAAATACAGATCTGATGGGTATGTGCCTCCATTTCTCATGTGTTATCTTTCTATCAGTTATTATTTATTTTTAGTCCATTTTATTTGAGATTGCAGCTGTATGTATTTCTATTTGCCATCTTGGCAAATACACATATCAAGAAAACTGAAACCCCTTCTGCATCTCCTCTCTAGTCTGAAAGAAAACAAAAAAAAAAATAATAAAAATCATAAAACAAATTAAATCACAAAAAACAGCACTTCATTTCAGCAACAGCACTTCATTTCAGCAAAGGGATCCATCAGGGATCTTTCAGTGGTATCAGAGCCTTTGACCTGCCAGCCTGTGGGGTTTAGAGATTTGCTTTCTATGCATACAGACAGGTATTACACACGCAGGACAGCCCAAAACGAGCTTGGGATTGGTACAGCAGAGGAACCAGTAATGGCTGAAGAACAGAGAAATGCCAGGAGAGATCAGGATGAGGAAGAGAGAGAGATGATGAGAACCCTCATCAACACTCAACCTAGGATTGCTCAGACCCTTGACAGGATACAGGATGCCTTGGAACGATTGGAGTTAGATAGAGGCAGACGGAGCAGATCAGTATCAGTGGCGGGAAGCCAGCATAGTCACAGGTCACACGCATCAGCTAGGAGTTCCCATCATTCCCCTAGACGTGGACAGGCCAGGGATAGACCCTTACTTCCGCAGTTTGCACCAGGTGAACGGCCAGCACAGATAGAGCCACCAGAGGTGGAATTTCAGGACTCAGTCATGGCGGCTACAGCTGAGTGGCGAGCCTTACCCCCTGAGGTCCGGGATGTCTTTCCTTTTCCATAGTATTGTGCACAGCGCAGAGATTCTACCAGGTTTAGAGGAGACCGAGGCACTAGACCACAGCAGCAGAACTATGACCTCAGTAGAGCTACTGGGAAGATCACGTTGGCTACATATAATGGTACGGGTAGTACGAGTGCACGTGCTTGGGTGCACAAGCTGGACATATATTTATCCTTGAGACCCATGCCTGAGCGTGAGGCTATCCAGTTTGCTGTCTTACATTTAGATGGGGTTGCCTATGATTGGTGGCATCATGGACTGGTCACCCAGGATCATGCCTTGATTCATTCCTATGCAGAGTTCACTGAACGACTCATTACCCGGTTTGACCGTAAGGACACAGAACTCTACTATAGGGAGTTGGCACATCTTAGACAAACAGGACATGCTGAAGCTTATGTCAATGAGTTCCAGCGTATTGCAGTTATGGTACCTGATATGCCCCAGAGGCGTAGCGTGATGTTATTCATTGAGGGGTTACAGGATAGGCTTAAGGGATTGGTACGTGCCTTCCAGCCGGCCACTCTTAAGGATGCCATTGATGTGACCTTGAGATTGGACACCACTCCCACTTATCAGTCGGATAAGAGGCCATTCAGGGAATCACGGCCTTTTCAGAAGGCCAATACTCCACAGTTCAGAGATGGACAGTCAGCTAGACCTCCTAGGATGGATCAGGAGTCACGGAATGATTTGAGGAGGAAGAAATTATGCTTCTCCTGCAAGGAGCCTTGGGAGCCCGGACACCGCTGTATGGGTAAGGGCAGAGTTCACTTGGTTGAGGTCACATCTGAGCTTGGGGATGAGGAGATACCAGACACCGACATTGAGGACAGCCCTGAGGAGGTTATTCAGGAGCGACCCCAGCTAGAGATAGACATCCCTGATTCATCGGCGGCAGCCAAAGTGACTATGGCTACCCTATCCAGTTATCCCAGGTTCCATGCCTTTCGGTTAAAAGGAACCTTACAGGGACAGCGAGTCATGAGTTTGGTTGACACAGGAGCCACGCACAATTTTATTGATCAGAAATTGGTGGAGAGGCGTGGATTACAGTCTGAGGTGTTCGAGGGTTTTGGAGTTAAGGTTGCAGATGGTGCAGTGTTGGGTTGTACTCGGAGGATCTCACAGCTCAGCATTCAGATGGGTGATTTTACTTTGACGGATGACTTTTATATCCTACCCTTAGAGGATTATGATGTGATTTTGGGTATGCAGTGGTTACAGGGTATTGGGAGATATATTATTGATCACCACCGCATGCAGTTAGAGTTCCTATCTGGCGGGAAGAAGGTGATCTTGAGGGCAGCCTCTGACGGTGGACCCAAGGAGGTATCTTCTCGCAGGATGGAGTCTATTATCAGACATGATGATGTGCTCTGGGCCACACGTTGTTTTGTGAAATCCAAGACACCCACTCCTCAGGATGCTAGAGCATTTCATGTTGACATACAGACAGTGATGGATCGGCATGGCCGAGTATTTGGTGACATACCTCCTGGTGTACCCCCGGATAGAGGGTTTGAGCATGGGATAGAGATGGAGGATGGAGCTAAGCCAGTGATCACCACCCCGTATCGTCATCCTAGAGCATACAAGGATGAGATTGAGAAGACTATTCATGAGCTGTTAGATATGGGTTTCATTCGCCCCAGTTCTAGCCCCTTTGCTTCTTCTGTAGTACTGGTTAAGAAGAAGGATGGTACCCTACGGATGTGTATAGATTACAGGGCCTTGAACAAGAAGACAATCAAGAACAGATACCCTATTCCGCGCATTGATGAGTTGTTGGACGAGCTTCATGGAGCCATCTACTTCTCTAAGATTGATCTTCGTTCAGGCTATCATCAGATTCGTGTACGAGCAGAGGATGTACACAAGACCGCCTTCCGTTGTCACTATGGGCATTATGAGTTTCTGGTGATGCCTTTTGGCCTTACCAATGCTCCAGCCACCTTCCAGTCATGTATGAACCATCTCTTCAACAAGCAGTTGAGGAAATCAGTTCTAGTGTTCTTTGACGATATTCTGATCTACAGTCGTACTTGGGAGGACCATCTCAGACATGTTGAGGAGGTACTTAGCATCATGGAGAGTCAGTCTCTATTTGCTAAGTTGTCCAAATGTGAGTTTGGACTTAGAGAGGTCCTATATCTGGGTCATGTGATTAGTGCTGATGGGGTGAAGGTGCACGAGGAGAAGATTCAGGCAATTAGAGATTGGCCACACCCTCGGAACATTACTGAGTTACGGGGTTTCCTTGGTCTATGTGCTTATTACAGGCGATTTGTGAGGGGTTTCTCTCAGTTGGCAGCTCCCTTGACAGACCTCACAAAGAAAGGGGCTTTTAGATGGACAGAGCAGGCACAGGGAGTCTTTGACAGGCTCAAGGAGGTTATGAGTACTTGCCCAGTTTTAGCATTTCCCGACTTCTCGCAGCCCTTTGTGCTTGAGTGTGATGCTTCCGGTTTGGGCATAGGAGCGGTTTTGATGCAGAACCGACACCCCATTGCCTTTGAGAGTCGGAAGCTGCGGGATAATGAGAGGTTGTATTCTACATATGATAAGGAAATGTTGGCTATTATGCATGCATTAGCCAAGTTCAGACAGTATCTTGTTGGCAGCAAATTCGTGGTAAGAACAGACCACAACAGTCTGAAATATTTCCTTGATCAGACAGAGCTCAATGATCGTCAACAAAAATGGGTGAGCAAGATTCAGGCTTATGATTTTGACATCGAATTCATAAAGGGGAAGAATAATACTGTGGCTGATGCACTTTCTAGAAAACCATCACTTGCTGCCCTATGTTCACTGAGCGAGATTTCAGCAGATTGGAAGGCTCAACTTTTAGTTGAGTACTCCAAAAATCAGCATGCTTGTGAGGTCATGGATGGTTTGGTGTTGGATGATAGGTACACTGTGGTAGATGAAGTCATCTACTACAAGGGCAGGGTGTATCTGGTTCCTGGTTCTCAGTTGAAGGAACAAATTATGCATGCTTATCATGATACTCCGACAGCAGGGCACCCAGGTTATGGTAAGACCTACAGGGCGGTTCGAGAGAGATTCTCTTGGAAGGGTCTCAAAGCTGATATCTTACGTCATGTTCGTGAGTGTTTGACGTGCCAGCAGAATAAGTCTGAGCATACTTTCCCTGCTGGTTTATTACAGCCGTTACCTATACCGGAGCAGAAGTGGTCAGGGATCTCCATGGATTTCATTACAGGTCTTCCTCGGGTGCAGGGGAAAGACTGTATCTATGTTGTAGTAGACAGGTTGACTAAATACGCCCACTTCTTTCCTATTGCAGCTGATTTCACAGCATCTCAGGTGGCGGAGTTATTTTTCAGAGAGATATTCAGGCTCCACGGTCTTCCCAAGACCATAGTGAGTGACAGGGATAGTAGGTTCATGAGTTCTTTCTGGCAAGAACTTTTCAGGCTCACAGGCACGGAGTTGACACCCAGTACCAGCTACCACCCACAGACAGATGGGCAGACCGAGATTGTTAATAAGTGGGTTGAGGGGTATTTGCGCAGCTATGTGTCAGGACAGCAGAAGGCATGGGTGCGTTGGCTATATCTAGGAGAGTATTGCTATAATACTACACACCATATGTCTATTGCTATGACACCTTTTAGAGCCCTCTATGGTTACGAGGCATTATCTTTTGTTGATTTGGCTGTAAGTGACAGCAGGGTGCCCTTGGCACAGGATTGGTTACAGGAGAACCAGGACATCATGAGATCTCTCAGGGAGAATCTTCAGCAGGCACAGAATCAGCAGAAGGTCTACGCTGATCGGCATAGGACTGAGAGAGTATTTGAGGTGGATGACATGGTTTTCCTGCGGTTGCAGCCTTACCGACAGAGTACCCTTAAAGGGGGTGGAGCTGAGAAGCTCAAGCCTCGCTTCTACGGACCATATCGGATTCTCAGGCGTGTGGGAGAGGTTGCTTATGAGATTGAGTTACCACCTGAGAGTCGGATCCATAATGTGTTCCATGTATCTTGCCTGAAAAAGGCACTGGGGCAACATATTGTAGCATCACCCGATTTACCTCCCTTGGATGAGGAAGGTAAGCTGACTCTGGTTCCTGAGGAGATCTTGGAGGAGAGGGAACGACGGCTGAGAAGTAGGGTGATTCGGGAGTACTTAATTCGTTGGAGGGGACTCCCTATAGAGGACGCCACTTGGGAGGGAGAGTCCATTTTACAGCATCCGACCTTGCAGTTGCTTGTGGGCAAGCATCTTCGAGAGGGGAGGACTGTCATGTCCCCTCTTTAGCGCTGTCTAGCAGAGACATGAGAGTTGACCTATCATCCGGGTTCCCGTAGGTCAGCAGCGTGGTTAGGGGACCTATCCAGAGGCAGTGTAGCTTGGCACAGAGCTTTACAGGCCTTTCCAGTCAGTTTTTGACAGTTTCCTATTTTTTAGGAAGGGTTCCTATTTTTTAGGGTTTGACCGAGAGTTGACTAGGAGGCATCAGGGGACCTCCAGGAGCATTTTTGGAGTTTTGGTCAAATTCCTATTTTTTAGGAGGTATCCCTACATTTTAGGGAGGCACTGTCAGTTGGCATGACACGTGGCGACATCACCAGTAGCGTGGGCTTCAGAAGTTCTCAGTTCAGGATGGCCAGGTGATGGATTTCGAATAATTATTGAATATTAAAGTGTGGCTTTAATATTTAATAAAAATAAATAAAATAAAGTGAATAACATGTCACTTTATATTAATAAGTTATTAAAAAGTCCCCCACCTAGTTGACACAATGTTGTGTTTAAAAAGTGGGCTTTTAATAATGAAGTTGGGCCCTCAACTTGGGCGCCCAACTTGGGAAGGCTTCATTAATAAAAGGATCTTTTAAAGATTCTCAATTTTGATCCCTTTTGGAACCCTAAAGTGGACGCCCACTTTGGGAAGTGCATAAAGTGACTTTGAAGTGCTATTTGGAGCTATCTTTTGCATATCTTTTGAAGCTTCATGGCAGCTCTGAACTCTGTGGAAGGGGGCAGCAGCATTCAGACTCTTGGGAACGAAAACTCTCAAGGATTTTGGTGAATTGGACGATAACCCAGTTCTTGTTTGTGGGAGGCCTACTCTGGGTCTTCATTTGTGCATCATTGGACAGATTCCAGGGCATGTTATTGCAGATCTAAGCTTGCAGCAGTGTTAAATCAGCTTTATTCTTCAGATCCTTCATTCTCAGTTGCATGTATAGCCTCTTCTAGGCCAATATTGCCTTTGTATGCAAGTAGGGTTGCAAACCAGGCTTCCATTGAATATTAAAATACAGATCTGATGGGTATGTGCCTCCATTTCTCATGTGTTATCTTTCTATCAGTTATTATTTATTTTTAGTCCATTTTATTTGAGATTGCAGCTGTATGTATTTCTATTTGCCATCTTGGCAAATACACATATCAAGAAAACTGAAACCCCTTCTGCATCTCCTCTCTAGTCTGAAAGAAAACAAAAAAAAAAATAATAAAAATCATAAAACAAATTAAATCACAAAAAACAGCACTTCATTTCAGCAACAGCACTTCATTTCAGCAAAGGGATCCATCAGGGATCTTTCAGTGGTATCAGAGCCTTTGACCTGCCAGCCTGTGGGGTTTAGAGATTTGCTTTCTATGCATACAGACAGGTATTACACACGCAGGACAGCCCAAAACGAGCTTGGGATTGGTACAGCAGAGGAACCAGTAATGGCTGAAGAACAGAGAAATGCCAGGAGAGATCAGGATGAGGAAGAGAGAGAGATGATGAGAACCCTCATCAACACTCAACCTAGGATTGCTCAGACCCTTGACAGGATACAGGATGCCTTGGAACGATTGGAGTTAGATAGAGGCAGACGGAGCAGATCAGTATCAGTGGCGGGAAGCCAGCATAGTCACAGGTCACACGCATCAGCTAGGAGTTCCCATCATTCCCCTAGACGTGGACAGGCCAGGGATAGACCCTTACTTCCGCAGTTTGCACCAGGTGAACGGCCAGCACAGATAGAGCCACCAGAGGTGGAATTTCAGGACTCAGTCATGGCGGCTACAGCTGAGTGGCGAGCCTTACCCCCTGAGGTCCGGGATGTCTTTCCTTTTCCATAGTATTGTGCACAGCGCAGAGATTCTACCAGGTTTAGAGGAGACCGAGGCACTAGACCACAGCAGCAGAACTATGACCTCAGTAGAGCTACTGGGAAGATCACGTTGGCTACATATAATGGTACGGGTAGTACGAGTGCACGTGCTTGGGTGCACAAGCTGGACATATATTTATCCTTGAGACCCATGCCTGAGCGTGAGGCTATCCAGTTTGCTGTCTTACATTTAGATGGGGTTGCCTATGATTGGTGGCATCATGGACTGGTCACCCAGGATCATGCCTTGATTCATTCCTATGCAGAGTTCACTGAACGACTCATTACCCGGTTTGACCGTAAGGACACAGAACTCTACTATAGGGAGTTGGCACATCTTAGACAAACAGGACATGCTGAAGCTTATGTCAATGAGTTCCAGCGTATTGCAGTTATGGTACCTGATATGCCCCAGAGGCGTAGCGTGATGTTATTCATTGAGGGGTTACAGGATAGGCTTAAGGGATTGGTACGTGCCTTCCAGCCGGCCACTCTTAAGGATGCCATTGATGTGACCTTGAGATTGGACACCACTCCCACTTATCAGTCGGATAAGAGGCCATTCAGGGAATCACGGCCTTTTCAGAAGGCCAATACTCCACAGTTCAGAGATGGACAGTCAGCTAGACCTCCTAGGATGGATCAGGAGTCACGGAATGATTTGAGGAGGAAGAAATTATGCTTCTCCTGCAAGGAGCCTTGGGAGCCCGGACACCGCTGTATGGGTAAGGGCAGAGTTCACTTGGTTGAGGTCACATCTGAGCTTGGGGATGAGGAGATACCAGACACCGACATTGAGGACAGCCCTGAGGAGGTTATTCAGGAGCGACCCCAGCTAGAGATAGACATCCCTGATTCATCGGCGGCAGCCAAAGTGACTATGGCTACCCTATCCAGTTATCCCAGGTTCCATGCCTTTCGGTTAAAAGGAACCTTACAGGGACAGCGAGTCATGAGTTTGGTTGACACAGGAGCCACGCACAATTTTATTGATCAGAAATTGGTGGAGAGGCGTGGATTACAGTCTGAGGTGTTCGAGGGTTTTGGAGTTAAGGTTGCAGATGGTGCAGTGTTGGGTTGTACTCGGAGGATCTCACAGCTCAGCATTCAGATGGGTGATTTTACTTTGACGGATGACTTTTATATCCTACCCTTAGAGGATTATGATGTGATTTTGGGTATGCAGTGGTTACAGGGTATTGGGAGATATATTATTGATCACCACCGCATGCAGTTAGAGTTCCTATCTGGCGGGAAGAAGGTGATCTTGAGGGCAGCCTCTGACGGTGGACCCAAGGAGGTATCTTCTCGCAGGATGGAGTCTATTATCAGACATGATGATGTGCTCTGGGCCACACGTTGTTTTGTGAAATCCAAGACACCCACTCCTCAGGATGCTAGAGCATTTCATGTTGACATACAGACAGTGATGGATCGGCATGGCCGAGTATTTGGTGACATACCTCCTGGTGTACCCCCGGATAGAGGGTTTGAGCATGGGATAGAGATGGAGGATGGAGCTAAGCCAGTGATCACCACCCCGTATCGTCATCCTAGAGCATACAAGGATGAGATTGAGAAGACTATTCATGAGCTGTTAGATATGGGTTTCATTCGCCCCAGTTCTAGCCCCTTTGCTTCTTCTGTAGTACTGGTTAAGAAGAAGGATGGTACCCTACGGATGTGTATAGATTACAGGGCCTTGAACAAGAAGACAATCAAGAACAGATACCCTATTCCGCGCATTGATGAGTTGTTGGACGAGCTTCATGGAGCCATCTACTTCTCTAAGATTGATCTTCGTTCAGGCTATCATCAGATTCGTGTACGAGCAGAGGATGTACACAAGACCGCCTTCCGTTGTCACTATGGGCATTATGAGTTTCTGGTGATGCCTTTTGGCCTTACCAATGCTCCAGCCACCTTCCAGTCATGTATGAACCATCTCTTCAACAAGCAGTTGAGGAAATCAGTTCTAGTGTTCTTTGACGATATTCTGATCTACAGTCGTACTTGGGAGGACCATCTCAGACATGTTGAGGAGGTACTTAGCATCATGGAGAGTCAGTCTCTATTTGCTAAGTTGTCCAAATGTGAGTTTGGACTTAGAGAGGTCCTATATCTGGGTCATGTGATTAGTGCTGATGGGGTGAAGGTGCACGAGGAGAAGATTCAGGCAATTAGAGATTGGCCACACCCTCGGAACATTACTGAGTTACGGGGTTTCCTTGGTCTATGTGCTTATTACAGGCGATTTGTGAGGGGTTTCTCTCAGTTGGCAGCTCCCTTGACAGACCTCACAAAGAAAGGGGCTTTTAGATGGACAGAGCAGGCACAGGGAGTCTTTGACAGGCTCAAGGAGGTTATGAGTACTTGCCCAGTTTTAGCATTTCCCGACTTCTCGCAGCCCTTTGTGCTTGAGTGTGATGCTTCCGGTTTGGGCATAGGAGCGGTTTTGATGCAGAACCGACACCCCATTGCCTTTGAGAGTCGGAAGCTGCGGGATAATGAGAGGTTGTATTCTACATATGATAAGGAAATGTTGGCTATTATGCATGCATTAGCCAAGTTCAGACAGTATCTTGTTGGCAGCAAATTCGTGGTAAGAACAGACCACAACAGTCTGAAATATTTCCTTGATCAGACAGAGCTCAATGATCGTCAACAAAAATGGGTGAGCAAGATTCAGGCTTATGATTTTGACATCGAATTCATAAAGGGGAAGAATAATACTGTGGCTGATGCACTTTCTAGAAAACCATCACTTGCTGCCCTATGTTCACTGAGCGAGATTTCAGCAGATTGGAAGGCTCAACTTTTAGTTGAGTACTCCAAAAATCAGCATGCTTGTGAGGTCATGGATGGTTTGGTGTTGGATGATAGGTACACTGTGGTAGATGAAGTCATCTACTACAAGGGCAGGGTGTATCTGGTTCCTGGTTCTCAGTTGAAGGAACAAATTATGCATGCTTATCATGATACTCCGACAGCAGGGCACCCAGGTTATGGTAAGACCTACAGGGCGGTTCGAGAGAGATTCTCTTGGAAGGGTCTCAAAGCTGATATCTTACGTCATGTTCGTGAGTGTTTGACGTGCCAGCAGAATAAGTCTGAGCATACTTTCCCTGCTGGTTTATTACAGCCGTTACCTATACCGGAGCAGAAGTGGTCAGGGATCTCCATGGATTTCATTACAGGTCTTCCTCGGGTGCAGGGGAAAGACTGTATCTATGTTGTAGTAGACAGGTTGACTAAATACGCCCACTTCTTTCCTATTGCAGCTGATTTCACAGCATCTCAGGTGGCGGAGTTATTTTTCAGAGAGATATTCAGGCTCCACGGTCTTCCCAAGACCATAGTGAGTGACAGGGATAGTAGGTTCATGAGTTCTTTCTGGCAAGAACTTTTCAGGCTCACAGGCACGGAGTTGACACCCAGTACCAGCTACCACCCACAGACAGATGGGCAGACCGAGATTGTTAATAAGTGGGTTGAGGGGTATTTGCGCAGCTATGTGTCAGGACAGCAGAAGGCATGGGTGCGTTGGCTATATCTAGGAGAGTATTGCTATAATACTACACACCATATGTCTATTGCTATGACACCTTTTAGAGCCCTCTATGGTTACGAGGCATTATCTTTTGTTGATTTGGCTGTAAGTGACAGCAGGGTGCCCTTGGCACAGGATTGGTTACAGGAGAACCAGGACATCATGAGATCTCTCAGGGAGAATCTTCAGCAGGCACAGAATCAGCAGAAGGTCTACGCTGATCGGCATAGGACTGAGAGAGTATTTGAGGTGGATGACATGGTTTTCCTGCGGTTGCAGCCTTACCGACAGAGTACCCTTAAAGGGGGTGGAGCTGAGAAGCTCAAGCCTCGCTTCTACGGACCATATCGGATTCTCAGGCGTGTGGGAGAGGTTGCTTATGAGATTGAGTTACCACCTGAGAGTCGGATCCATAATGTGTTCCATGTATCTTGCCTGAAAAAGGCACTGGGGCAACATATTGTAGCATCACCCGATTTACCTCCCTTGGATGAGGAAGGTAAGCTGACTCTGGTTCCTGAGGAGATCTTGGAGGAGAGGGAACGACGGCTGAGAAGTAGGGTGATTCGGGAGTACTTAATTCGTTGGAGGGGACTCCCTATAGAGGACGCCACTTGGGAGGGAGAGTCCATTTTACAGCATCCGACCTTGCAGTTGCTTGTGGGCAAGCATCTTCGAGAGGGGAGGACTGTCATGTCCCCTCTTTAGCGCTGTCTAGCAGAGACATGAGAGTTGACCTATCATCCGGGTTCCCGTAGGTCAGCAGCGTGGTTAGGGGACCTATCCAGAGGCAGTGTAGCTTGGCACAGAGCTTTACAGGCCTTTCCAGTCAGTTTTTGACAGTTTCCTATTTTTTAGGAAGGGTTCCTATTTTTTAGGGTTTGACCGAGAGTTGACTAGGAGGCATCAGGGGACCTCCAGGAGCATTTTTGGAGTTTTGGTCAAATTCCTATTTTTTAGGAGGTATCCCTACATTTTAGGGAGGCACTGTCAGTTGGCATGACACGTGGCGACATCACCAGTAGCGTGGGCTTCAGAAGTTCTCAGTTCAGGATGGCCAGGTGATGGATTTCGAATAATTATTGAATATTAAAGTGTGGCTTTAATATTTAATAAAAATAAATAAAATAAAGTGAATAACATGTCACTTTATATTAATAAGTTATTAAAAAGTCCCCCACCTAGTTGACACAATGTTGTGTTTAAAAAGTGGGCTTTTAATAATGAAGTTGGGCCCTCAACTTGGGCGCCCAACTTGGGAAGGCTTCATTAATAAAAGGATCTTTTAAAGATTCTCAATTTTGATCCCTTTTGGAACCCTAAAGTGGACGCCCACTTTGGGAAGTGCATAAAGTGACTTTGAAGTGCTATTTGGAGCTATCTTTTGCATATCTTTTGAAGCTTCATGGCAGCTCTGAACTCTGTGGAAGGGGGCAGCAGCATTCAGACTCTTGGGAACGAAAACTCTCAAGGATTTTGGTGAATTGGACGATAACCCAGTTCTTGTTTGTGGGAGGCCTACTCTGGGTCTTCATTTGTGCATCATTGGACAGATTCCAGGGCATGTTATTGCAGATCTAAGCTTGCAGCAGTGTTAAATCAGCTTTATTCTTCAGATCCTTCATTCTCAGTTGCATGTATAGCCTCTTCTAGGCCAATATTGCCTTTGTATGCAAGTAGGGTTGCAAACCAGGCTTCCATTGAATATTAAAATACAGATCTGATGGGTATGTGCCTCCATTTCTCATGTGTTATCTTTCTATCAGTTATTATTTATTTTTAGTCCATTTTATTTGAGATTGCAGCTGTATGTATTTCTATTTGCCATCTTGGCAAATACACATATCAAGAAAACTGAAACCCCTTCTGCATCTCCTCTCTAGTCTGAAAGAAAACAAAAAAAAAAATAATAAAAATCATAAAACAAATTAAATCACAAAAAACAGCACTTCATTTCAGCAACAGCACTTCATTTCAGCAAAGGGATCCATCAGGGATCTTTCAGTGGCCGACTTCAATGACAAAGCAATGCAGGCCGACCAAACCTTCTTGTGTTGGTGCCTCCTTAGTGAGGAAAAATAAATTAAGTTTAATGCTGCCGACCCCTTAATGAAAGCGCACCACACATAAGGACAAAATCGTCCCATGTAATGAAAAGGTGTGTATTTAAAAAGGAATTGTCTCTTTGGCAATCGGTGATGTCCAATGAGTAGAGTCGCTTCCTTTCATGATTCGTTGCTGTTCAAGGAGATACAAATAGAAGTTGAGGAATGTGAGTTAGATAATAAAAGAAAGCAATGAATATCATGTGAATATAGGAGCAGATATAGAGGAAGAGAAGGGGCAGAAAAGATGAAGTGTAATTCAGATTTATATCTATTTATATGAGAGAAGTAAGAGGCAGAAATATAAAAGAAGGTTATGCTGTGATAAAGAAGAGTTTGGGCAGAAATAAAAGAAGAAGATCTTGCAAAATTATGCAGATATAAAGAAGAGTTTATGGCAGAATCATAGAGAGGATTAAGTGCAGATTGAAGAGTAGATTGTGAAGGGAGTTTACAGCATATTATAAGGCAGAAATCTGTGTGAAGAAGATCTCCATAGTTGTGATCAGTTTTGTGAAATAAGAGTGTAGATGATTTGGATCAGTTTTGTGAAGAAAGGATATTGTGTGGGTTGTGATCAGATTTGTAAGGAGAAGTCTATCAACATTTAGAAAAGATATCATCCATTGAAGAATTCGTAGGTTGGTGCCTTGCTGGGTTGGAGCTCAATTGCGGGGATAGGTGTCTCCAGTGGGTTGGTGCTCACGAATTCTACAAAGAAGGATTGGTGTTTCTAGTGGGTTGGTGCTCACAGATTGTACAAGAGGGGATTGGAGTCTACAAAGCTTGTAAGAGAATTATATATATAAGCAATATTTTGCCGTGGTTTTCTCCCGTAAGGGTTTCCACGTAAATCTTGTGTTCTTGTGTTGCATAATTTGTTGATCTTGTGTGATTGCTATTGATATGGTTGTTAAGATTTGAAAAAGGTAAAAGTTAGTATTATACAAATTCACTGTGCCCCCCTCTTAGTATAACTATGTGCTCATTATTTGTCATAAGAAGATAAGTTATATCAGATTATTTGTTTCCTTCAAAAAAATTAGGCTTTTGTCCACTTTGAGGTCTTTTTTGATGTCTCTCTTAGAATCTAAAAAAAGCTCTCAACAAGCTTTATGGTTGTTCTGGGAAATTTGTAAACTTCACTCAGTCAATATATAAATATATATACCTTGTCTTTATTAAAAGAAAAGATCATAAATGGATTCTTTTAACTTTGGCTTGCAAAAGTAGAGGGAAGGGATAATCCCTTTCTTTAACATATCAAGTTTATGGGCCTTGCCATGTTATTTTATCAAATGTAGCTTTCAAAATTAGGCAAAGAGCTAGATTCTATAAAACACAATGATGAAATACATGAAACAACTCCAACCTTATGCAATATGTTGTTCACTATAACTAGTTAAGGAGGATGTGGTGCAATATTTGTCATCTTCATTGTGCTTCTCTTGTTTTTTTGTAATGTCCCTTTTTAATTAATTAGCTTATGTGGGCCCTCTTCTTATTTTCATGATAAGGATATAAAAATATTTTATAAAGGGGCTATGGTTTACTAACAACAAATAAAATAATAATAAATAATATGGGGTTGTTGGTTCCATAAAAGGTTGTTGTAACAACCAGAACACTTGGTAGCTTCTTTATGACAAATTCAATGACAAGAAATTAATGAGTTACAAGACAAAGTCGGACTATTTTTAGGAAAGAATCTCATTAATATTTTAATTGTTGTCTTTGAAAGGGAAAATTAGGCCTTCTGGTGCTATATATTGAGGAGCTTGTTGGCCTTCGAGACATCTACCAATTTATTCAGTCTTTTCTGTCATAGTTTGAGCCTTGTGTTTAGCTATAGGATTCAAGGACAAAAACCCTTGGATTTTGCAGATAAGAGGATGAAACCCCTTTGGTTTCTTAGAGAGTGGAGGATGAAAACCCTTTGATTTCCTAAGAGCAATCTCACATAGAGGTTGTGTATGCACTTCAAAACTTCATTTGGATTTTAGTATATATTTTGGTATTCATAACAACTTTTGTATCTCTAAGGATTCGAAATATTGTAGAAGCATATATTTTGTAATCATCGAAGCAACATTTTATTGTGGAGGAAGCTTTATTCATATTTGTGTGTTATTCTTTGAAGCTTTAACTTATCTATATTATTTTTACAATCCATTGTTACATCTTTTTGGGCATTGTTGTTATTGGAATATATATATATATATTCTATATTATTTTTACAATCCATTGTTACATCTTTTTGGGCATTAACAACAATGCCCAAAAAAAAGATGTAACAATGGATTGTAAAAATAATATAGATAAGTTAAAGCTTCAAAGAATAACACACAAATATGAATTATATATATTACCGGGCATAGACCGGTTGGTTGAGCCGTTGAAAGACACAGACAATCGACATAGGTTCGAAACCCGCCTAACCGAGCCACACTGGGAGTCGGGCATCCTAGGGGTTTTGTGCGGCCCAGAGGATTAGTCGTCTCGCCCTGCCGGATTGTGACCCGCATGTGCTTGAGATTGAATACCCCAATGGTATTAGAGCTAACATCCTACTAGCTTGTGGAGTATGGAAAGAAATGAAAGACCCATGGTGGAGGAGAAGAGATCAAAGTTTCTCCAAGACGACCTAATAGGCCTCCAGATGAGGCAAGACAAAATGACAGAAGTGCTATTAGCAAGCCAAGAGAGAATGAACGAATAATTGATAAGAATGTTGTAGATCCAAATAAATACACCCACTACCGTCCCTTTGCAAAATCAAGGTCACACTAGAATAGCACAAAGAGAGGAAAGTTCATCTACAAATAACCAACCAACAGATAGTTCCATTATGAAACCCTCTAGATCAATGTTCTTATAGAGAGAAAAAGAAAGAGTAGAGTCTAAAACTTCTTCTATGGAAGAGCTTGATAGGTTGTTTTTACTAGGGGAAGAATGAATTTGATAGATACTTGGAGCTACTAGGAAAAATATTCAGCATAGAAGAGATCAAGGGAATAACCAAAATAACAATGGGAAAGAACTAAATCATTAGGTGAACAAACTATATGGACCAACTTTTGATGGTACCAACAAGATATCTGCTTGGGCTTGGTTGCAAAAACTACAAACTTACTTCACACTAAGCCCCATCATGGAAGAAGACACAATCCAATTTGTACATTACATATTTGCTTGGGCGCGACATATGTTTGGAAATGCAATGGGTGTGACAAGCAGTATACAAGTTCATATAGTCGGGTCAAAGGCCATTTGTGTGTCATTCCTGGATTGGGAATCAAAGCCTATCTAGGAAAGAATGATACACCTATCCCATCTCATAAAATCGCAGAATATATCAAAGAGAAAGAGGAAGCAAATGCAAGAGTTGTGAATAGAACAAGGCATCCTTTGAGGAAAGCAGGGGGCTCACGGAGGCCACTTCTCCATCTCATACTCGTAGTGTTGCCCCTGATGTTGTAGTAGAGAGCCACCCATTTTTGGGTAGGAATGAAGATGAGTCTGAAAATGTGAAGAGAGCAAGGGGACCATTAGAGAGGGCATTTAAAAATGATGCTAGAGAGATTGTTAGCCAAACCGTTGCAAGATGCCTCTATGTAAATGGTTTGTCCTTCAATGTTGTTCGATCTCCGTATTGGCAAGATATGATAAGAAAAGTAAATGAAGCTCCAAAAGGGTACATGGGCCCAAGTTATGAGAAGGTGCCTAGCACCTTATTGTCAAAGGAGGTCAAACATATAGAAACTTCATTGTATCCCATTAAGGCAATCCAACACTGAGAGGGCAGCTAATGTAAAGCAAATGATTCTAAACGACACTTGGTGGGATCGCGTGGAATATCTTCTTAGTTTCACCGAGCCCATCATGAGTATGATCTGCTTTACTGACATGGATAAGCCATGTTTGAAGAGGTTTATGATAGCATTGACTCAATGATTGAGAAGATGAAATCCATCATAAATGCAAAAGAGCAAGATCTTAAAGAAACTTTCTTCAAAGAGGTGCAGTCAATTTGTGTTGAGCAGTGGAACAAAATGACCACCCCACTCCATCTTCTTGCCTTTGCGTTGACTCCCAAATATTACAGTGAAAATATATTTGCTATGCCAACAAGGGAGCCACCATACTGTGATGGAGAAGTCAACAAAGGGTTAAATAAAGCACTTACTAAATTCTTCCTTGATCCTGATATGGAGGATATAGTTACAAGTGAGTTTGTTGAATTTGCAATCTCCAATGGGAAAAGTGTTTTTTCTCTCCGCCACAAGTATAGGAAGGATGCTCACTCTTGGTGTTACCTCCATGGCCATAAAATGGCACACCTTCAAGTACTTGCAATCAAAGTTTTATCGCAAGTAAGTTTATCAATTTTTACCCACCCTCTAAATTTTATTTTTTCATTTTAAAAATTACCATTTTCAAATTTGAAGTTTGATTCACAATTTATTAATTTTAAAACTCTAGAGAGCTCCTTTTGCTTCAATAGGTTGCTAGCTCTTCTTCATCTACATGGAATTGGAGTACATACTCCTTCATCCACTCAATGAAGCGCAACCAATTGGCATCAAGTAAAGCAAAGGAGCTAGTTTATGTGCATGGCTTCTAACTCACAAAGATGATGACTACAAGGAAGGGGCAATGAAGTTGTGGGATGTAGACCTAGAGTGAACTGACTTGGATCTTTCTTCTATTGCACAATCTTCAGGTTTTGAGGAGTCTAGTAGCCAACATACTTTTAGTGCGAGTGGTAGTGGGGTTCAATGTGGTTCTCCTAATCTACCTGCATCATCACATTATGTTAATGATGATGATGATTTTGGTCTTAATAATGACCCATACAATGCTGATTAATAATTGCATTATTTTAATATTGAACAATGATTATCTATCATGACATTCAAGTTTGAACTTTGATCCTTTTGATATCGAATTAGTATATTATATTTCAAATTTTGAAACTTGCAATGGTTTTGTTTAGCATATGTGGTATTCTAAAGTTAATTCTGTTTTTAGGCTATATATATATATGTTTTTTGTATAGACGTACCCAACCACCCCCCCCCCCCCTCCCCCCAAAAAAAAATGTACCCATGTACTTGTACCCGAACCCGAACCCGAACCCAATTCCGATTTGGCAACTTAAGTATAAACCAATCCTAGCCTATGCATACTTGCACTACTCAATCTTTGCTTTTAGCTAAACAACATAAGCATGGTAGTTGTCATAGGGTTTATTTTAAGTTTGCTTGTATTGCATACTATGTGTGAACCACCTTAGAAAACACTTGTATAGACTATAAACAAGTACATATTGTTCCAATTAGGGTTTTAGGTTAGATTTTGTTTACAGGAAGCTTCCCCTTTAATTTGAAGGGTGGTTCTACTAAACATCTATTTCATCTTGTGTTGCATTGAAAGGAGTCAATTTAAGTGCTAACAGAATAGAAGAGGATTATTTTGCTATCTCATTGTCATGAGTGTGTAGTTGTATTGGTGTATCATAATATGTTACATGTTTCTTATCAAACTGTACGCCTTTGCTGATTTATTGTGATGTCCTCCATATCACCATCTTAGGCACCATAGTGAAGATCAACCATACCATGTGACAATTTGGTCATCCACAAATTTTGTTGTGATCTTAGTCATGTTATTGGGTAAGGATTTTGCTTCTACGTATCTAGTAAGAAACTCTAGTGCTACTAATAAATATTTGCATCAAACTTTCCTTCAAGGGCATTTAAAAGGTCCAACTAAATCCATAACCCACTATTCAAATAATTTTTGTGGTGGTACTGATTATAAGAGTTGGAATTTTGCTCTTTCCCATGTGATGCAAAATTTTGCACATTCCATGCAATCTTGATATACTGTAGGCTCCCATAATACCACCAACAAGAAAATTCGAGCAATGCTCCTTCCCTCTCTCCCTCCCTCTTTCCCTCCTAATCCAGAACTATAAAATTGGTTATTAAGCTTTCTCAAACATGATACTTATTAACTATAAGGTCCACAAAGGAGGATGTCTGCTGCATTTATGTACCAAACCATTTAACCTATAATAACTCCTAGAATACAAACATCTGATGATCTTTTGTTCCCTTCCTACGTGGTCTTCATTTGCTTCCCCTTCTCTGTGAGGTCCTTCCCTCACATGTATATTTATACTTGTACTTGTTTCAGGGTTACCCTTTTTCAGGTTAACTCACAGGTATCAATTTATTTGCTTTTTCCTGCTTTTCTTGCTTCATTGTATTTGTTTCGAGTCTAGGGGCCCCTTTTCGTCCTAGTTCTTCACTATTGTAACAGCTGTACATTACAATCCCTTTTGACCTAGTCTCGGTTATTCCAGGACATTAATATAATTTACTTCTTGCATTCAATTCTTTTATTAGCCAAATTTGATAAATCCTGACAGATCTACTTAATTGGACAAAAACTCCTACATTATCTGCCATCAATTATTTGGATTCAGTAGTGACTCTGCAAAGCCTAGAGACAAGGTACCCGGTTTGGTTTTAATGCTGCAAAAGTGTTTGTATAATTTGAACACCTTTATAGTTGACACTTACTTACTTTTATAAGAAACATGTTAAAACTAAAACACATGCTCATTAAATCTTCACAGGAGAGCTTCTCTCTGTGTAGTTGATTCAAATGGAAAAGTCAACGTATGACACACAGCAATAAATTTTAATGCAACGGGTTAATTTCCAAGAAAATTAAAGTCCTCAGAACAGAAACTTCCAAGTGCAAAAGCATCAGTGTAACATCCCCAATGGGATCTGCCCTAAAATTCTGATTTTTATTTCTGCTCAAACCCTAACTCAGAATTCTGATTTTTATTTTCTGATTTCAAAACAAATATGACAGTGAACAAGTGTCAAAATATATCAAATAACATGCCAAAAGATACTACAAGTTGCTGATCATATAAAACATAAAATCCACCATGAAAAACAGAAGAAATAGCCTCCAAATGCAACATATAATTCTGATTTTCTGAAGATAACTTCTGCTGTTACAAATCTGAGTATATAGACTGAAAATTGCATAAATAGCATGGGCTAAACATGAACAAACATGGCCCGGAAGCTGCTGTCCAAATCTGCTCTAAACCCTAGGGTTTGTACATACCAAATGATGGTGAATAATGCTCAATCAAGCCCTCCAATGATGGCACTTGCAAGAAAATGGCGGCGACTGCTAGGTCTAGGGTTTGGGAAACCCTCAATGGATGAAATCGCCTCCTCCAAGCCAAATTCACCCTCCAAAGGTGGCGCTCCAAGCTAGGGCAAAACCCTAGTGCAATATGAACACAAAATGCCACAAAGAAGTGCTCTCCAAATCCAATATGCAAATCTGAATATGCAATAATGCTCCAAACCTCCAAATGTCTCCAATGAAGTGCAAATAGAACTCCGTTATGAGTCCTCCACAAAATGAGCTAGGTTTTTGTCCAACTCACCATATTCACAAGGGTTTTCGTCCTTGGAATATAGCCCAACAAAAGTTGCAGCCAAGAGAGAAAATCTCAATGAGAACATATGATATGAATGGATGATGAAATGACTCCTAATTGTCTTGCTTTTATAGCCAACTCTTCTCCCACTCAAATCTGGCCGACCTCCTCTTGATATTTTATTTTATTTGCTTTCTCCCTTTTTCCTTAGGGTCGACCTCATGCTAGGCATGCTAGGCGCCCAAACACAAATAAAAATATTTTTATTTTATTTTTATTCCTTCATCCAAATGGAGTGAACCACTTTAGGCATTCAATAATTCATATTTTGACCTTTCACTAGGTCGTCCACCTCAAAGGAATCTTATTTTGATTTGTCTTGTTTTTCTCCTTCAATTTGGCCAACCATGTTTGGTATTCTCTTCCTTTTATTTTCCTTTCTTAATTTTTTTTTTCTCTCCTTGGTCGCTCACGTCAAGGACAAATTATTTTATTTATTTTCAATTCACCAACAAACTCACAAAAATATACAAAGTCATCTCTCATCATCAATTTGCCCACTTAAATTGAATAAATAG
The DNA here is from genome assembly GCA_027924645.1 of Cunninghamia lanceolata. Taxonomy (NCBI): domain Eukaryota; kingdom Viridiplantae; phylum Streptophyta; class Pinopsida; order Cupressales; family Cupressaceae; genus Cunninghamia; species Cunninghamia lanceolata. Next base: position 3,767,035 of record BSBN01000918.1, on the reverse strand, counting down.
AATATTTAATCAATTAGGTCATTCCCTTAGCCCTCCGGCTTAGCCTATGGGAATATGATAGGCTAACCAACTCCATATATCATCACTCAGAAAATGGGGACATTACAATCAGCCTTCCTTATTCTACCAAATAAAGAGTACTGTCATGAAAATCTGTAAAATCACTACTTTAAGTTTACCACATAACAACCTAATTCTGAGGTTGATAGAGGATTATGAAATAAGGATTGAATAGCAAGCATAGTGAAGTATGACAAGACCTTTAGTTACATGAATGCTTACCTTTTCATATTTGGCCTTAGCAAGTTCGTACTTTCCTTCTTTGAAAAGTCTATTTCCCTGCCATAAAGTAAACGTGCACTACTCTTTATTTTCATGAAAGAAATAAAATCAATGCATATTATATTATTAAGTATGCTATTATTTGTTTTTTTTGTAAATATAAATCACAATAAATTCCAGTCCTAGTGACCAAATTGACAGGAATTAAGTGAGCAGCATATGATCACATTTTTCAATGCATGATAGAGAATTAAACAATCAGTGTCATCTGCTATGTAATAACTAACATTATAATAAGTGAGATACATCAATATCCAATATATTGTGTAGTGGATTGTTCCAATTTACTGCACAGACTGCAGAAGCAGCGAAGTATATATCCATAGATAGACAGATAGATAGATAGAGATGGTAAGACTTTATAGCTGTAACTACATTTATCGGATCACAAAATCCAGATCTATGCAAAATGCTTAACTAATGAATGATAAAATCTAGACCCAACTGATTTAGCATATCTGCATAAATGATCTTACAGTGTTTTTTATTTTCTCAGCTTCATCCATTATCTCAGTGAAGTTCAAGCCAGTCCAGTCCTGCAAAACAATACAAGATACAACCCAATATGAACACTGAATCAAAAAAAAAACTTCAAATTTCTCTATGAAAATATAAGCAAAATGCCTTAATTTCAAATCCAGAAGAGCATCAAGTGGGTTAACATGTTTGTGAGCATTCGATCTAAATTGCATACAAGAATTTATCATTGTAACAGAGTCCACACTAAACAAGGTTAGGCAGAGTTCATTCCATGAACAAGATAATTCATCATAATAGATAATAATTCAGCACAATAAAAAATATGTTTTTAAGGCTCACCAAACCATCTCATCCTCAGACATGGATGACTTGGGAACCATTTCTGTGTGACTTGACAACATATAAAGCATGGAAGCGATATATGTCAAAGAAAAGATTGCTGCCCAAATTCTTCATTACCTAACTGTAATGATAATGCTCTTAAGTTGAGGTTTCATCAAAGTAAAGTTGGAGGAAGAAATTTTGTCAGTATAAATGCATTTACTATAGATACACTGATGTATTTATTGAATGGCGAGGGTGACTAAAATAGGCATATGCAGAGACAACTTCTTGCTATGTTATCTTGGGAGCTTAATACTCTGCTATGTTGAGTGATCTTACCAAGAGAAGAGAGAGATACCCATATGTAACTTCATACTTCAGAGTGTATTGCTTTGACTTCCCTTGTACGATGACAATGGTAGTTCTTGGAGACTAGCCTGCTACTCTAGTTTATTGTCATATAGACTGGTTCCTTCACCTTAGGTAATCTTTAAACTCTCTTGTCTCCTTCCAGAGAAGAGTTAATTAATAAAGTTGTTACAGAAGACGTGTCAATAATACATTCAAGTCACTTGCACCTATTCCCTATAGCCTCTAAGTGCTAAGATGCCTTTTGATGTTGACCATTTCCTGTAGATTTTTAATGGCACCATTACCTGTCCTAACTATATTCAATGTCATGAGATCCATAATGCTAAGATTCCTCTTGGTGAGTTAAAATTTTGCTCTCTTCAATTACAGATTGAGACCAAAAGCCATAAGATGATAGGCATATCATATATGCATCAATTTTAGTATATGAATAAAATAACTTTGTTATGGATTGTCTCAAGGTATGAGTTCGTAACATATATTGCAATGCCATGCTGATCAAACAAACATACATGTGGTATTAAATTTTGATTAGTCGTGGCTGGTAGTGCTTGCATTAAGTACAAGTGTTTGCCAGCTTGTTGTCCAACTAACACATCCATTGACAAACTGTATGTTTGTGACCAAAAACATGTTGCAGAAGCTCTATTGGTTATACTTCGTCATTATATTGTTATTTGTATTATGTAGAATATGTACATGCATGTGTTTATGCAAATAAATGTCAAGTTATTGGTATATTTTATGAGTTGTTCTTGCTATGTATATGCTTTTGTTTATGAGTGTGTAAACGTCCTTTGTGCACTGCCTCAGATGATTTTCTGCAATAATTTCTTGTTCTTGGGAGATTTTAACCATATGAACAGCCTCCCAAAGCTTTCCCTTAAAATGTCACATCTCGTTTTTATGGACTATATAATTATTCTAGATTAGTGAACATTTACTATGGTTGTTTTACTTTGAATAATTCCACGTGCGTGAAGGTAATTATCAAGAAGTTATATTTTCGTAAATTGGAAAGTTGATTTAAATATTAAATATTATCAATATGATTATAATGTTTTGCTTCGGCTATGTTTTGGGGAACTAACCTATTGATGTCGAGTTGAGTGCGAATGAACGCAGGTACTCATCGAAGACGAGAACATGGTTGAGGTAGAGATGTTCTAGCCACTTGGCAAGAACTGATGGGATGGTTAACCCGGATGCACTCACACACTCACATAGTCTCATATTGCATTATTTTGAATGGTTTAATATGCATTATTGTGTGGATAACAAATGCAATCAATGGTTAGATACTTCGAAAAATATTGTATTTTAAGGTTATTTCAAATGTATGATTTAGTCATAATATTAATTATTCTTTTAATTTATATTTAAAATTGTGTTTTATATTATTTAATAATGATAAATAAATGTTTTCCTATTTATACAAATATGGATGTTTGGAAGACAATATTTTAATTAGACTTAAAACAATTGTATTTAAATTGCAATAATTATATATATATATATATAATTTTAAATACTTCTTGTATGATTTAAGTGAATATTTTATTTCGAAAATAAATAAATTATATTAATAATACATATTATAATTAGAAATCTAATTAAAAGAATTATATTCCTGTCATGCAGCGACAGGTAATAAATAAGCTTATTATATTCTGTTTATGGAGGCTTTCTCTCATGCAAAACTTGAAACAAGACTGCAATTAATAAAAAAGCAAGCGAAACCTAATTTCCCAATGCCAATATTAGCAGAGATTTGGAATAAATAAGGGACAATAGAAAGGAAAAGTCACCCACCGTGATTTTGAGTGACTACAAGGCAGAGAAACAGAGATTGGAACCACGATCAAAGTAGAGAAAAGGGAGATTTTATCACTGATTTTAGCAGCGGCAGGAAGCAGCTAAGAGCAACGACAGGAAGGGCAGAATCGATCTTCTACTTCAGCGAACAAATCCGGGTATTTTCCTTATTAAAGTTGCAATAAAATATGTTGATTATAACTGTGAAACCGTAGCAATCTAGCTTGAGTTCTATTCTTCCTTGGACTGTATTCTATTTTTCCTTCCTATCGATTATAATCAGCCTTGTTCTTTAAGGCATTGGTCTACATATAGAACAACCTGTCTGCTTGTTTTCCTTTGTTTTATGCTTGAAATCGACCCCCCCTTTTGTGCCGTCGACCTGCCAATCGATTAGACTGTAAAATTAGAAATTGTGAACTTACCTTATCTTCGGTCGCTGTTTATTTATCCCTGTCGCCAGTTTCAGACCTCTATGATATGATTTTAGGGGACAGACTTCTTATCTGATTAAACACTAGATCAGATCTATTCTATTTTCAATCGGCCCGATGATGATTAGACTGTGAAAACAAAGCTTAATCTAGCCATGTCGCAAACTTCTTTTTCTATTCCTATTGCTGATGATGTATCATTCTTGGTCAATTTGTTTAGCAGAAATTCCTTATCCTGCTGCAACTTATTTAATTCTGTATAATACTCTTCGAAAAGGGTCCCTGTAATCTGAACTGTAGCTTGTTTATAAAGACCCTGTAGCTTTTTGTTATTCATGTCGCTAGTTTAACAGTTCCTGTAACCTACATTTTACAGTTCTTGTAGCCTGCATTTTAAAGTTCCTATAGCTTCTTATAAACACTTTAAAACAGCTATGACAATTTCAGAACAGAGATCGTTGATATTCTGGTTATTACATTTGATGTGGAAACCATTCTTAAACTCATATTATGTATGTATTTAAACTATTTGCTGAATCAAAACAGCAATGGATAGGAAGTAGATAAACTTAGTTTTCTACAAATGATTTAAACAATAAAATAAGATCGGAGAATTAAATCAGATTATAGATAATAAATTTATAAGTATATCTGAATAAATGAATGATTGAATGATGTTCTTCTTATTGCTTGTGGAAAGTGTGTTTTCATGAGTGTTGCTTTGAAAGGGAATTTACAAATGGATTTTAGGTGGAATGGGTGATATTTTTCTCTTTATTCTTTTATCCTTTTTATTTATTTCTTGGGGAAAGAAAGTAGATTTCTATCTAGGAATGTGTTTGGATTACTTCTGGGCTAGGATGCCGAATGTGGATTATCAGAGATGGCTTTTCCTCTTTTCGGGAATTGACCGATTACTATGTTTTAAAGGTTTAGATCTAAACGAGCTGTCATTGAAATAGATGAATATTTTGTCTAGCAAACTTAATGATATATATCTCTGCCACATCCTGTTGTGAGACAATCTCTAAGTTGTCGGTTCTAGTCCGGGTGCGGGTTCGGGTTCTCGGGTTCGGCCAAATTTTTTTTTGGGGGGTTGGGTTCATTTTTTGGTTCATTTTTATATATATATATATGCAAAAAAATTAAGCATAGAAGCAAGAATTAAGTGTAGAAATGCAAGAATAAAGTGTAGAACACCACATAGCATCATATAATCAACAAAACCACCATCAACTTGAATATCATAAAACATAAAACTCGAACTTCAAGTTCAATAACAAGATTCAAAATAATAATATCATGTTCAACAATCAATTTTCATTGTTTCAATGTCAAATGACAATTGTCAATCATCATATGGATTTGCTAAATCCTCCACATCATCATCATCATCTTGGACTTGGACATTAGTAGGATCATTTGAAGAACCACAACCAACACCACTGCCACTCGCTGAAAAAGTGTGCTCGCTCTCTGATCCCTCAAGTGCAACATGTTGGGATTGGGAAGTAGAAGCATCCATGTCAATTTGCTCTGGCTCCACATCCCACAACTTTGATTCCCCCTCCTTATAGTCTTGCTTTTTGTGCGAAAGGAGGCACAAGTTGGAATGCACATACACTAAATTCTCCGCCTTTTTGGAGTGCAATCGGTTGCGCTTTATCGAGTGGTTAAAAGAGTACGTGCTCCAATTCCTCTCAGATGCAAAGGAACTAGCAACCTATGACGACAAAGTAGAGAGTTAAAAATAAAAACTTAAAAAGTTACAAGTTATAAAATTTATAATAATTAAAAATTATGAAACTTCAAACTTTAAATTTTTAGAAGTCTTTAAGATAAAATTATAAATCATAAAAAACATAGAAATTTAGTAAACTTACTTGTGATAAAACTTTGACTGCAAGAGGTTGTAGGCATCGGAATTGTTGGCCATGAAAGTACCACCAATTGTGAGCATCTTTCTTGAATCTATCACGAAGAGCCTCAATGCTTAGACCATTGGTGTGTACAAAATCAGTGAACTCATTAGTGACCATATCATGCAAATCTGGATCAGGGAAGAGTCTATGAAATGCTGCCTTGTACCCATCAGACACTTCTAAATCTCTCCATGGGGGAATCCTATTTGTCACCGAAAGAATCTCACTGCTGTAATATTTTGGAGTCAATGCAAATGCAAGAAGATGCAGTGGGGTTGTCATTGTGTTCCATCTAGCCTCAATAATTTCATGCACCTACTTGAAGAGAATTTCTTGAGGATCTTTCTCCTTCTCATTTATGATGTTCTTTATCTTCTCTATCATTGAATCAATGCCATCATATATCTCCCCCATGCAAGGCTTGTCCATGTCCATATAACGAATCATGCTCAAAATGGGCTCGGTGAAACTAAGAGGATACTGCACACGATCCCACCAATAGTCATTTAGGATCATGCCCTTAACATTTGCTGCCCTCTCAGTGTTGCTTTGCCTCCATACGGACCAAGTAGTGCTTGTTACCATGTTGATAAAGCCTGTTTGACCTTCACAAGTCGTCTCAAGGCAATTGTGTTTGAGGCAAAATGGGTCTCGACAACCTATTGAAATATCAAAAATAAAACGTACAATAATTAAAATTTAATATAAACATTTAAAAAATTAAAAACAAACTTCAACTTTTAAGAAGAAAAATTAAAAATTTAAAGCACTATGAAAAATTTAAATTTAAAAATATATTGCTTCACTTACCTTCAACAACTCCAATGTAGAAAATGATCTAAATATGCTTTGGGACATGTGGTGGTTGGTGACGAACATTCGTATCTCCTCGGCCTCTGCATACAACTCTCTAATCCAATCAATTTTTTTCCCAATCTTTTGTAGCATTAGATTGAGAGAGTGGACAGCACAAGGTGTCCAAAAGATATGTGAATATCATTCCTCAACCAACAACCCAGCAGCTCTACAATTTTTTGCATTGTCCATTATCACTTGAACAACATTACGAGGTCCCACATCCTCAATGGCTGCAATGAGGATCTTAGCAATAAATTCACCATCCTTCACCTGTCCCTCACAATCCACAACTCTAAAAAACATTGCCCCTTTAGGGGACACTGCAATGACATTGATCAAAGGCCGATTTCTTGCATCTTTCCATCCATCAGAGACAATCGACACCCCTGTCTCACTCCATGAATCCCTTAAGGGCTTCAATGCATCTTCTAAACTCTTGACCTCATTCTCCAATAAGGTGCCACGCACCTTCTCATAACCTGGGCTCTTATACCCTTTTGGAGCCTCGTTAATTTTTCTCACCATCTCTTGCCAATATGGTCAGCAAACAACATTGAATGACATACCATTTGCATAAATGCATCTGGCTATATGTTGGTCAGCAATATCTCGAGCCTCATTTTGAAATGATGTTTCCAAAGGTCCCTTTGGTCTCTTGTTTGTAGTGCTTGTGGGTTGCTCTTGAGGAGTGACCAAAAATGGGTGGCTCTCTATCACAACATTGGAACTAGGAATAGATGGAGGCTCCATTCCTTGATTTCTGCCTCTTTTCCTTGACATGTTTGCTACTGATTTACGGCTTGCTGCTTCATCTGTTGCTTCTTGCTCCTTGATATATGCCAACACTTGCTCTCGTGGTATAGGTTTTTTATTCTTTCCTGGGCAAGCTTTGATCCCCATCCCAGGGATGTTACACAAATGGGCTTTCACCCGACTATATGAACTATTATATTGCACATCACAGCCATTGCATTTCCAAAGGTAACCCCCACCACCTGGTTTTTGTTGAATCATTTCAACATGCCTCCAAAGAGGTGAGTGTGGATCGATTTTGAATTTTGATTGTGATACTGAGCTAGAACTAGCTGCCATTGTAATTCCTGTCACTTGTGGGTGTGGCAATAAGTTTTGACATTTGTAAACAAAATAGAAACAATGAAAACTTTCAAGAATCAAAACAAAAACAAAAGCATGGTGATACATTCATGATTCATATAAATAGTTTAAAAAAAAAACAAGTTGAAAAGAATTTGTTTGTTGTTCAAAAATGCAAAAAAAAATGAATAGAAAACCTACCTCTTTGCAAAAATCTCCTCCTTTGATCTTCTTGGCAGCCTCTAAACCATTGGAAATGAGTAGGAATGGTGGAGCAATGGATTTCCAACCTTCAAGATTCAATATTCAAGCTTCTTTCTTCAACCACAAAAAAATTTTGAGTTCAGCCACAATGGATAGCAAAGTGTTTTGGAATGAAAGAAATGAGTTGAAATGGCAAAATTGTGTTTATAATGTCTTTTTAGGGTTTCATTTGCTTTTTAGAATGATTAAAAAATTATAAAAATAAGTTTTAAGTTTAAAAAAATTTAAAAAAAAAACACTATGGGTGTGGGTGCATTCTGGGTGTGCCGCGGGTACTACTTTTTTAGACCGGGTGCGAACCCGGACAGCCGGACCCACCCCACTTTGCACGCACCCTACCCGCACCCACAGGCGTACCGCATCCGCACCCGCACCCAGGGGGCTGGCAGGCGAACCCTGCAACATAGGACAATCTGCATTTCATTATTAGAATTGCACATTAGACATTAGGTTGCATCGGGTGTTCCCACCTGCTAGTTGTTCCAGGTAGCTAGGCATTTCGTGCAGCGCTGGGTTTCCTTCGTGTCATGAAGGGATCCGGGGAAGTGTAATTGCTTCATGGTTGGGTGGAAAAGCGCCTAAGCCATGTTCCCGTCTCTCAGCTCGCAAGAGAACCACTTGGTTCGTGGCGACTGGAGAGTGTATTGATTTATTTATACTTGTTGTACATGATCATTGTAACTTGTATTTGGATGTATTATGGCATGAATGCCAATGGAATTTGTATATTATTTTATTGTGCTTTCACCTAGATAGAGCACAAGATTTTGTAAGATTTAATAACTTTTATTGATTCATATTTATGAGATTTATCTTTTTCTTGTAATATTGTAATTAAGTGGATTAATTACATCATTTTATCTTTTATATTGTAATTAAGCAAATTAATTACATCATTTTACTTTCGTTACTTGTGATTTTGTAATTTAAATGGATTATTTACTTTATTTACTTTTGTGATGGTTTTGAGAAGCTTTACATAAAATGATCCCTCTCTGCTGCTAAAGCTTGGCCACCATGGTCTTCAACTGAACCACATCCTGCTCGTACTTAGCAGCCTTGGTAGCATGAGTCTGTTTAAGCTAGGTCTATTAAGCCAATTGTTCCTGAAATTGATTCCTTTGTTCCTCCAATTCACTCCTCAAGTTCTCATTGGCAAGGATGACTTTGGCTTCATATTTTGAGGAATGTTGCTTATACATGACATTTTGCAACATCAAATATTGATATTGAAAATGGTACTCAATTGAGTGCAATGCCTCCAAACTATGGGAAACTAAATAAGTAGCAGCAAGATGAGTCTTGGTTGGCAACCATTGTTCTAACATCTTTGTAGTGTTTTTCTCTAGCACACCATTGTTCAGAAAAAATCCTCACAAATTGTAAATGGCAATCCTCCACAAATTTCTTGATGTGAGCTGCTACCATGATGCAATCCAATAGTGGGTCAAATGAACAACCGACTAATAGTTGTCTAAAGCATAGTTGAAAAACTTGGACTTGGCAAAAACTCGGCAAACCCAAAATTTTTAAAAACTCGGGACTCGGTAAAAACTCGGCAATAACTCGGCAAATTTATCAAACATTTAAAAATGCATAATTTTTTAAAAATATTCTTAAAAAACACACATTTCTGAAATTGTAGAATGCATAACTGATTTCCTTTATATAAAAATCAAAATTAAGAGTTTAATACATATCATAGACAAAAAAAAGAGTTCAACCTTCGAATACATATGATATTCCAGTTTGATAATACATATCATAGACCAAAAAAAGAGTTCCATTATCACTAGAAAATATAAATCATAAATTTCTTCTACGACTAAAGCTCAAAAGAGTTTTGTTTCTTTGTGTGGGTGGTGTGGAAGTGGTTGGTATAGCTATGGTATCCTCAACAGGAGCCTCATCTATAGGATCATGCGGTACATGTGAGGAACCTGCCCCTGATGGCACATCAATATCATCATCTAATTCTGTCTCTAAATCCTCATATGCTGCCACATTCGCTTGCCATTCAATTGTATCCCTCTCCATAGCAGCTATATCATCATCATCATCATGTGATGGATCAACATCAACATCCTCAACAATCCAATCTGAATATGGATCAATGTCGTCAAGGTCCAATGCCTGATGTGATTCCTGGCCTTCTACCTTCTCATTTAACCGAAGGTTGTACCGCACATAGACAAGTCATTCAAGCGCTTTTGAGTCAACCTGTTGCGCTTCTTTGTGTGAATGGCCTCAAAAACATTCCAATTGCGCTCACAACCGGATGCACTACAAGGCTGGGATAAAATCTAGATGGCTAGCTTTTGAAGATTAGGCGATGAGACACCATAATCTTCCCACCATAAATCTGCAAGGATAACATTTATAACTTTGTAAGGATTTTACTTTTTAGTAAACTTAAAAAATAAAATAAATAGTAAATTAAAAATAAACATATGTTTTTTACCTAGTTGCAGAGTGGATCTCCTACGAATGCAATCTCTTGAAGAAAAAAAAGGCCCCTCTGTGCTCTTATAGCTCTGTAACTTATCGAGTACGAGGTCTCAAAGGTTATCATCAAAAACCAACCTCTCAATACATGTGTTCAGGCCAAGCATAACCTCTGCATCTGCTCTGAATGAAGAGAAGAAAAACTTGGGGTTCAAAAAGTAACCAGCAGCATGAATATGTTGGTGGAGTTGTTGGTTCCAGCTCCGATCAACAATGTGCCATTTGGGTTCATATTTTGTTTTATTCGACCCATACAAATGTTGAACTGCCTCTTTGGCCTTATCCATGGCCTCATATAGATACCCCATGGGCTTTTGATCCCCATCCACCAATCGTAGAACCCTAACCAACGGTTCTAACACCTAAATGATAAATCAATAGTGGATGAAAATAAAATTAGAGAATTATAGTAATTGAAATTCAACAAATAAAAATATAAATTTTTTACAAAATAAACAAATTTCAACATTAGCAAATAAAAAAATAAATAAAAATTATTGTTTGAAAACTTACCTTGATGATCTCGTCCATGACTTTTTCCATGCCATCATCATAAACTGCCTTCACGACCCTCTCTGCTTCCGACTTCCTACGATAAGGACTCTCCAACCACCTTTCGCTCACAAACATGCGCCTAAGGTGGGGAAATAATGTTGCTATACTCTGCAAGGCAAGAAAATTAGTGGCAAAGCGTGTGACTCCCAATTGCATTAGCTCCTTGCCACCAATGTGTTATCTCATAAAATTTAGGACCCATGTGTGGTTGTTGATGTATTTTGGATATTTCTTGCCTCTTCAACCACATTCTTCACCCAGCTTAGTTTTCCAATGTCCTCAAGAAGAAGGTCAATATAGTGTGCAACACAAGGGCTCCAAAACAATGTTGTATGCCTCGCCTCTAGAAGTCTATCGGCTGCCACATATGCAGTTGCATTGTCAGTCACTATTTGGACGACATGTTCCACTCCCACCTCCATCACCACCTCATCCAACATGTTGTACAAGGTTTCTGCATTTTTTATTTCATTGGAGGCATCAACTGACTTTAAAAAGACTAGCTGCCCCGTTGAAGCCACTAAAAAAATCCTATTCCTGGCATCTGTCCATCCGTTAGATAAAATAGTGCAGCTTTTTCTTTCCCAATTTTTCCTTTGATCCTGTACTAGTAGATGTGTGTGTTTGACCTCCTCCTGCAATAATGGGCCACTCAACTCATGACTTGGGGCCTTGAACCCCTTACCTGCCACAGTCAATGTAGTGACCAAGTGCTCCCAATAAGGACTCGAAGCGACGTTGAAGGGAATCTTGTTGTAGTACTCAAATCGTGCACATGCCAACTTCGCCTCATGATGCACCTCTCTATTCCATGCAAGACCTTCCAATGAAGGTTGTGCACCAGGAGTGTTCTGAGGAACAAAAAAGCCATCAATCCGTTTGCCTAATCTTCGTATCTGTGGCCCAATGGAAGGCGTAGAAGAGGCCTCTACACCTCTATAATCTGACTAGGTAAACTAAAACATGGGTTTGCGGCTGCCATTGCCTCTGCTACTCTCTTTTTAGCTTCTTTCTTTTGCTGATATGCCATAAGGAGGGCTTGTGCCTCCCTCTGAATCTCTGGAGTAGCTTTCTCACATACCAAAACATCATGGCAAGGGACCTATGCAAGGTGGTATTTAAGTTGATTAATGCCTCCGGTCATAGATTTAGTGCAATGGTTACAAATGACATCTCCTCACTTTGGACCTGGTGTCCCATGTTTCCAGCAAGGGTCCTTAGGTTTGCCACCAGTTCTTCTACCTCCAGTTCCACTTGCAGAAGCCATACCCTATCAAAAGAGAGACAACAAAAAAAATTCAATTAAAAATTTAAATTTGACAGTTGACTGTTGTATAGCTGTATTTTGACATTTTTGCTATAAAAAACAATCGAAATTTTAAAAAGACTCATATGAAAGGAGAGATTTTGGACTGTATCATATGAAAGAAGAGATTTTGGATGAACTATTAAAATTTATATAGGATTATGATGATATATAACTGTTTAATATTTTATATATCATCATAATCCTATATAAATTTTGACAGTTCGTTCAAAATCTCTCCTTTCATATGATAAAGTCTATTTTATAAATAATAAAACAATCGAAAGTTTAAAAAGATTGTATCATATGAAAGGAGAGATTTTGGACAAACTGTCAATATTTATATCATAATCCTATATAAATATTGACAGTTCGTCCAAAATCTCTCCTTTCATATGATACAATCCATAGGACTCCAGACTCCAAAATCTCTCCTTTTATATCATACAGTCTTTTTAAAATTTCGAATGTATTTTACAGCAATAAATAAAAACTAAGAAACAAAATAAAGAAATATCAAAACCAATCTCATTTTTTTCGGGCGTTTTTGGGCGTTTTCACTTTTCCCCTCGCGTAGGGTTTTTGCGTCTGCAAGAAAAATGCCAAATTTCTTCCTTGAATTTGAGTCTAGCGTCGCTTTTTCCTTTTGCGTTTCATGTTTTTTCCTAGGGCGTCGTTTTTCTCTCCCGAAAATGAAACGTTTAAGTGTCTTTTTGAGTTGTTTTTATAGCCCAAAATTGGGCGTTTTTTCCCCCCACTCGCGAGTTTTCCTGTGACGTGCACTCTGCAGAGAAGACTTGCGCTTTTTTTAAGTTAAAATCGCAATGAGTTTTGGGAAAAACTCGTCCCGAGTTATTCCTAGGAAAACTCGCCGCCAAGAAAAAACCATGATTACTCGCGAGTCGCGCGATTTTTTGGCGCGTTTTGCATCTATGGACTCTAAAGTACACAATGAAAGCACAAAAATGAGCAAGAACAATGGAGAATTCTAACACTACACTGTTTCTATTACACACAGAAGAATTACACTCATTTGGGCCACTCCAAAATGTATGGAACCCAACCAACCGATGCTACCCAAACAGAAAATATTTAACTTGCAAAGACTCTATGTATTACAATCTATCCCCTTTGTCTAAGCCCAGTTATGCCTACCTTGTTTAGCCTTGACTACATTTTTAAACTTTAGCAATGACTTTCCAATGACTTCAGCTAAGAATCCAACATGAACATTTGATCTTTAGCATCCTTTTCAAAAGGTATCAATCCACTTTTATGCTACCACAATGACATTTGATCTTCCCATGGAGGCAAGAACTAAAAGATCTCTTTTGCACCTCTTGTATGTAACCTAAGTTACCAAGCATGCCCAAATCTCAAGAGTAGCTTCAAAATGATTTTGACACTAGTAACCGAAAAATTGAATCTTGTCTTGATTCCCTCATAGGCTCATTCTCATCCTTCTTAGCACATGAGAGTTGTGCAAATAAAATATGATCATCTTCACCTAGCTTGAAGCATGATAGAAGTTTTTCACGCATAGAGTCCCAACTAGTAATTGAACTAGTGGGAAGATGATGCAACTAGTTTGTTGCACTTCCCACCAAAGTCTCGACAAACAGGTGGATTTCAGCATCTTCATGTGAAACACCCAAACTCCCACACACTGTTGTGAATGCTGAAATGTGCTCATCTAAATGTTGCCTTCTAATCATCGAAAAATTTAGTAAAACCCATCCATGATCCACAAGGAAACTCATGATGTGCTGTTAGAGCCAACGAACCCATATTGTCTTCCCACAACAAGGAAGGAGGTATATTGTTGTTGTTGTCATTATTTTGTTGTTGTTTTGATCAACCATTGCATGAAGTGGTTACTTTCCTCAAGCTGAAAATATCTCAATAAAAACTGGCACAAATGTAGAATAACCTTCTTTTGGAGGAGAATAATTTAGTGATTCAAACTAGGATCGACAAGACTTGCTTTCTTTTGCAATCTAGTGTAGGCTGCACTACAACTGGTTGTCAATTGTTTGCAATAAGATAGCAGCAACTAGCATTCCCCAACAAAGTTGCCAAAAACTGTTAGCCTTCTAATTTGTATCTTTCAATGCAAGACAAAATGAACAGCATGAGGATAAGCCTCTCTTAAAATTGAAAAGGAAAGCTCCCTCTAACAAAAATTAAAACAAAAACCCTAGAACCTAAAGTTATGACCATGCCAGAAGAAGATGCAATTCAATTTGCAAACATGCATCGAGAGGGAGTAGCTTATGATTGGTGGCATCATGGACTTGTGACACAAAACCATGCGATGATTCATTCTTATGAGGAGTTCACAAATAAACTCATTGCTAGGTTTGACAGGAAAGATGTAGAAGTCTACTACAAGGATTTGGCACAGATGAGACAGATTGGGAGTGTGGATTCCTACATCGAGTTCCAAAAGGTTGTTGTTATGGTTCCTGATATGACAGAAAGAAGAGTAACAATGTTGTTTGTAGAAGGGTTGAATGATAAGTTGAAGGGTTTGGTGAAGGCTCATAAGCCTAGTACACTTGATGATGCAATTTAGCTTGTGTAATGTCCCCATTTTCGTGAGCATCAGAGTTCGGAGGATTAGCCTATCATTTGACCCTCGTAGGCTAGTGTTTAGTGATTAGAGGGTCCAGTTTGGGCATTAATGAGCTCCTCAAGAGGCAGTTGACAGTGTTTACCTCTCCAGATTGTTGGTATATTCTGAGGCTAAGCTATTTAGAGGTTTCGGGTTCCGTTTTGAGGCACTTACTATTTATAGTAAGTCAGTTGAGTGTCAGTGGCCAACCTTTCTATTTTGGGAAAGGCATCTAGATGAGTAGTGGTTTCTGTGGTTGACCATCTGGTTCTGACGGAATCAAGAAATAATGAATATTTTTGGAGTTATGACATTTTAATTGTTAATAAAGTAATACTTTATTAATAATTAATTATAAAGTGCATATTATAATGTTTTATGTTGACTTTATTTTAAGGGGGCATTAATGCTATTAAGTTGGAATGGGCGCCTAAGCAATTAAATATTATAAAGTCAAATCAAAGTAAAGCCAACAAACATTATAATATATTTTAATGATTAAAAAAGGCCTCTTGAGAAATCGACCCAATTGAGGAGGGTATAAAAGCATCAAAAGCAAATGAGATTATCATTGATGAATGTTATTAATACTTGGCTTTTGTTGTTGGCATTGGAGAACCTGGGGTTTCTTCTGCAAATTTTGATCTTTGGGAACGAGGCCTCTCATTGATCTCAGCTACGTGAGGGTGTGCAGAACAACTGAAGGATGCTTTGTGTGGTGGCTACATCCAGTAGTCATTATCGAGCAAATTGGTGAAGTATTTCATAAGGGTTTGAAGATTTATCATTGCAGATCAGAAGTAATTCGAAAATAAATATTGTTGAATGTCCTTATTGCTGGTAGAGATCCTCTCTTATTGGCATGTGGGAGCTCTTGTGCAGATTGGAGAGATTGATTAAAGGGTTTGAGTGCAGATGATGGCTGATAGGAAGGACATTGCTAGTGGGCAGGTTTATATCTGCAAAAGTTTGGCTTTATTGATAAATATTTGTTTGCTGGGCCGTACCAGAGCTTGCTACAGGTCGTACTTCCTTCAGTGCTGGGACGTGTGGACTTTGGGAGCTAAAACGCCTAGCTTTAATACTCTATTTCTCCTCCAATAGGGTCGGCTGGGCTTTGTCACTCATTCTAAGGCATTTGAAAGGTGAAGAAACTTGTCCTTCATGCTTGGCGTCCATCTGTTGAGACTTATAGCTATTGTCATTCATTTCTAGGGGGCTGCTACAGATTTCCAGATTTGTATCTAATAGTGCTTGGACTCCGGGTATGGAATTTATTGACCCATCAGGCAGTGTATAAGGAGTTGCATTGAATATTTATATTGGCTGTAGTTTGTGTGCAACATGTTTGACGAAATGAATTAAATGTCAAGCTGAAGTAAAAAGGAAAGCAATCTATTTGCATTAGACCTTAATATGTCTCCATGATTGAAATGATTAATTTGTATATTGCAAATTTGTACATATGGTATGCATTGGAAATATCAAATTCTGATATATACTACTGAAAGAAATCATTATGAGTTTGCTATCAAATTGTTTTGACATAATGCCTTATCTAGCAAACTGAAAATTAACCAAGCACAATCATAAAGATTGTTCCATTTTGAGGTGGGACATTACAGCTTGCACTTGACCTTGATACAACACCTCCATCATTTCAGCCATAAAAGAAAAGCTTCAAGGGCTCTAGTTCAAATCAGAAAAAGTTCAATCAGCCTAGATACACACTCCTAGGATGGACAATGAAGCGAAGAATGAATTGAGGAGGAAGAAACTTTGCTTTTCTTGTAAGAAGCCTTGGGAACCGAGACATAGATGCCTTGGGAAAGGCAAGGCACATCTCATAGAGGTCACTTTCGATGTGGAGAGTGAGGTTATTAAGGATACTAGTTCGGATAGTGATGCAGATCATGCGAAACAACCACCATAGTTAGAGCTTGAGCCTAACACTACAGATGATACAGGATATGTTACTATTGCATCAATTTCAGGAGTGCTTAGATATCATCCCTTTTGGTTGAGAGGAGTCCTTAAGGGGCAACGAGTCACTTGTTTGATTGATAGTGGAGCTACTCGCAACTTCATTGATGAGGGTCTAGTTGTGAAGAGAGGACTACAGGCTAAGGATTTTGTAGGATTCAGTGTGACAGTTGCAGATGGCTTTATTATGAGTTGCATTAAGAAGGTATCTCAGCTTAGTAAGTATTCAGATGGGTGACTACACACTGACTGATGATTTCTATGTGGTAGGACTTGGTGATATTGACATTGTTTTGGGAATCCAGTGGTTACAATCACTTGGTAGATACATACAAGATTTCCAAAAGATGGGGTTTGAGTTCATATCCGATGGGAAGAAGATTGTGTTGAGAGCACTTTCAGATGGAGGACCTAGAGTTGTTTTAGCGAGGAGGATGGATACATTGTTTAGGCATGATGATGTTGCATGGGTAGCCCAATGTTTAATATCTTCCAAATCTTCTTCCAGTAATCAGGAGTATCATGTAGATATCCAGTTAGTGCTTGATAAGCACAATGTGGTGTTTGGAGACATTCCTCTTGGTAGACCACCAGATCGTGGATATGAGCATGTCATTGAGCTAGAGGAGGGCTCCAAGCTTGTCATTACTACACCTTATCATCATCTGCAGCACTTCAAGGAGGAGAATGAGAAGACGATAAAGGAGTTACTTGATATGGGACACATTTGGCCTAGTTCCAGTCCCTTTGCTTCTTCAGTTGTTTTGGTGACGAAGGATGGCACCATGAGGATGTGCATTGATTATAGAGCCTTGAATAAGAAGACAATCAAGAACAGGTATCCCATTCCCAGGATCTATGAGTTGCTTGATGAGTTACATGGGGCAGTGTACTCTAAGATTGATCTTCATTCAGGGTATCATTAGATTCGTGTTCGTGATGAGGATATTCATAAGACAGCTTTCAAATGTCATTATGGGCACTATGAGTTCTTGGTTATGCCATTTGGTCTTACTAACGCTCCTGCTACATTTTTGTCATGCATGAATCACATCTTTCGTAAGCAGTTGCATAAGTTTGTGTTGGTGTTCTTTGATGACATTTTGATATATAGTAAGACATGGGAGGATCATCTTCGGCATCTTGATGAGGTGTTGAATATTATGGAGGCACAGTCATTGTATGCTAAGGCTTCCAAATGTGAGTTTGGGATGACCGAGATTCTCTACTTGGAACATGTGATTGGAGCTGATGGACTCAGAGTTCACCAGGAGAAGATACTGGCTATTCTGGATTGGCCACCACCAAAGAACATTTCAAATTTGAGAGGTTTTCTGGGACTATGTTGCTGCTACAGGAGATTTGTTAAGGGGTTTTCACAGTTGGCAGCACCACTTACAAATCTCACTAAGAAGGGGGCATTCAGATGGTCGGATGAGGTTCAAGTTACTTTTGACAAGCTTAAGCAGGTGATGAGTTCTTGTCCAGTATTGGCATTACCAGATTTCACGCAGTCCTTTGGGCTCGAGTGTGATGCATCAGGAGAAGGCATTGGTGAGGTTTTGATGTAGAATAGACATCCCATTGCATTTGAGAGTAGAAAATTGAGGGATGTGGAGAGGCTTTATTCCACCTACGACAAGGAGATGCTTGCCATCATGCATGCGTTGGCAAAGTTTAAACAGTATTTGGCATGTGCGAAATTTGTGGTAAGGACAGACCACAATAGTCTAAAATACTTCTAGAGAAAAATGATTTGAATGAGCGGCAGCAAAAATGGGTGAGTAAGATCCAGGCCTATGATTTTGACATTGAGTATGTGAAGGGCAAGAAGAATATTGTTGCTGATGCACTTTCCAGGAGACCTACTCTTTGCTTTATGACTGAGATTTTAGGTGACTGGAAGTCTCAACTTTTAGTTGAGTATTCCAAGAACACATTTGCATGCAAGCTCATGGATGGTATGATTCAAGATGATCGATATAAGGTGATGGATGATGTGATATATTATAAGGAGAGGATTTATTTGGTACCTGAATCTAAGTTGAAGTAAAAGATTATGAGAGCTATCCATGACACTCCTTTAGCAGGGCATCCAGGATTCTTCAAGACCTACAGGCAGATTAGAGAGAGATTCTCATGGAAGGGTCTCAAGGATGATGTCTTGCAGCATGTTCGAGAGTGTATGACTTGTCAGCAGAACAAGTCAGAGCATACTCTCCCCGCAGGTTTACTTCAGCCATTGCCTATTCCAGAGCAGAAGTGGCAAAGTATTTCGATAGACTTCATCACTGGTCTACTGAGAGTCCAAGGCAGGGATTGCATATTTGTGGTAGTTGACAGGTTGACCAAATATGCACACTTCTTTGCGATCCCATCAGATTATTCAGCACTGTAGGTTGTAGAGTTATTCTTCAGAGAGGTGTTTAGATTGCACGGACTCCCTAAGACCATTGTCAGTGATTAGGACAGCAGGTTTCTCAATGTATTTTGGCAGGATCTATTCCAATAGCTGGTACAGAGTTGACACCAAGCACTAGCTACCACCCTCAGACAGATGGACAGACGGAGATTGTCAATAAGTGGGTAGAGGGTTATCTTCGCAATTATGTTGCGGGGCATCAACGTGCTTGGATTAGGTGGTTACATTTGGGCGAGTATTGTTATAATGCTACCTATCACATGTCGATTGGCATGTCACCATTTAGGGCCTTGTATGGTTATGATACTTTATCTTTCTTAGACTTGGCCTTTGATGATAGCAGAGCTCCTAGAGCTAAGGAGTTGATGCAGGATAGCCAGGATATTCTTAAGGCACTTAAGGATAACATCCAGCAGGCCCAGAATCAATAGAAGATGTATGCTGATAGACACAAGATAGAGAGGACCTTTGAGGTTGGCGATTTAGTATTTTTGCACCTTCAGCGATATAGATAGTCTACATTGAAGAAGAGTGGTGCAGAAAAATTGAAGCCCAAACTCTATGGTCCCTACAAGATTGTGAGGAGAGTTGGAGAGGTAGCATATGAGCTTGAGTTGCCAGTAGATAGCAGGATTCATAATGTTTTTCATGTGTCATGCCTCAAGAAGGCACTTGGACAGCATGTTGTTTCTTCTCAAGATCTTCCACCTTTTGATGAAGAGGTACTTTGGTATTGGTTCCTAACAGTATTTTGATATGAGGGAGCGACGGTTGAGAAACAGGGTGATCCGTGAGTATTTGGTGAGATGGAGAGATTTGCCATTGGAGGATGCGACTTGGGAAGGAGAGCAGATTTTATAGCATCCAGATTTGCGATTGCTTGAGGACAAGCAATCCTGGGAAGGGAGGACTGTAATGTCCCCATTTCCGGCATGATCACCTAGCCAGGAAAGAGTTAGCCTATTCACCATTCCCGTAGGCTAATTCATGTGGTAAGGGAATGTTTTGGTTGAGCTTTGGTTTGGAATAGAGATCGTTGCTAGACACTTGGAGAATAGAAAATTGTTTTTATGGAGCTCAATTATTTTTCCTTGGCAAAACGAAGTTGGGAGATGACTTTATATATTTTTATAATATTTTTGGAAAATTTAAAATTAATTAAATAATTTGCCAAGAGGAAAAGCGGCCCACTTGGAGAGTGGAAAAAGGGAGAAAAATAAGGAAAATTGAAAAATAAGGCAAATGACCAATAAATAATATTTTATTTATTAAAATATTATATTTTATTCCAAAAAGTGGCCACCCAAGTGTGAAGATGAAAAATAATAAAATACTATTATTTAATTAGCCCAATACTGGCTGCCCAACTTGAGGAAATTAAAAAGAAAATTAAAATATATATTTTATTTATGGCGGTGGACTCCAAAGTGAATTAAAACACATTTGATTTGGGCGCCCAAGTGAAGGATTATAAAATATGGGCTTTGAAGGTCATTTTCATCATCTTGTATTATTGTCATTTGTCATTTGGAGTGTTTTCTCTTGGTTGTAACAGAGTTTCAGCAAAGTTCTAAGGACGAAAACCCTTAGGATTTGTGGTTTGGACGAAAACCCAACCCACTTTGTGAGGTGGATCCATCCGGGGTTCATCATTGAGCATATTTGCAGGTTTTCTACATGTTGGAGCTTCATATCAACTAGGGTTTGGAAAGGAATTCATCATATCAGCTAGGGTTTGAAGTTCTATTGCAAGTTTTGGGCGATTTGATTCAGATTTGAAGGTTTCCATTGCATATTTTCATCACTCCTTCCACGGCTAGGGTTTGGAGTTGGATTGCCATACTTTGGAGGACTTATTGGTTGAAGATTTCAAGCATTTGCATTCCGATTTGTATATCAGTCATCAGCAATTTCATCTCAGTTTGCAGATCGGAAGGTTTGGGAGCAAGATTTGGTGTTTATTTGTCATATTTTGCATCTAAGATTCCATCGCCCTCATCATAGGTTGAGTGCTACCTTTGGAGAAGTCATCGCCATCATCTAGGGTTTGTTTTGGCAAGGGTTTTGGATCAGAATTTCATATCATTGTTTACAGATCTGAAATCAGGGTTTGAACAGCATAAATCATTCATATTTGTCATTGGCAACCTTGGCGCCCATCCTTGGAAGTCATCACCCTGTTGTAGAGAGGATCGTGGTCATTGAAGACATTCTTGTGCAAGCATAATCAGATCTGGATTGTAATCATTCATATCAGATGTAAATCAACTCTCTTATGATTGTAGGATTGCCAACATATCATCATCTTTCATCCGGGTATGTGTTGTAATGAAGGACAATTCAAATATTTAATTTGAATCAATCTATGTTGCTGTTCCTATCATTTTCTGAGGTCTGATATGAATTTTCAGTCATCTATATTATTGGATTTCATGTTTCAAATGGTTCATTATTGATGTGACAACATTGCAAAAACACTTAAACATTGAAAACACTTGAAAATCCTTGAATCCATCAAGAAAACTAAATCAGAAAATTCAGAACAGTGATCAGAAATCTAGGGCAGAATTGGTAAGGGTTCTTACAAGAGTATATGTAGAATGTTTGTCATGAGAAATATCAAAGATCTGAATTCTAAAGAGGCTCCAATAAAAGCAAAATGACAAGAGAAGAAGGCTCCAGTACAGGCCAAAATAGAAAAGGATAAGGTTAAGGGAAAGACTTTATGCCAAGCAAATCTCCTCCAACACACTGAGATAAGGGCGTATAGTAAGGGGGTCATTTTTCAAGCATATAGATGTCATTCCAGAAACTATCAGATTCAAGTCAGAAGCTTTAGTGAAACCCAAAAATCAAACTTTCTAATTTTAGAAAAAAAACTATTTTTTGCTTTTTCACTCCTTCCCAGATTGAAGAGAAAAGCTCAAAAACCAAAACTTTCTAGTTTTAGGAACCAGAATTGTTTTTCTACTTTTTTACCAAAAATGGTAGTGGATAGTAGAGGCAAAAGGTCATCAATACAGATTCAGGCTTCATCACATAAATATGCAGTGTAGAAGAGAGAAAGGCAAGAAGAAATGAAAATTTTATCAAAGTCAGCATTTGAAAACAAGAAATGGAAGAAATTTAAAAAATGATTAATGTTTTGAGTTAATCATTCAAAAATTCTTTCAAATTGGCATCAAGTGGAGACTTCTCCACCACATGCCAAGTTGTGGAGTTTTCCTAATGGTTTGCCATACTCAAAAGTTCCACTTATTAGAGTCAACATTGCAAAAGTTCCACTTCTTGGCATCAGCATTGCAAAAGTTCTACTTGGCATCAAGTGATCAATATCTCCACTTGACATCAACTTTCATAGTTTTCACTTTGGCATCTAAAGGTCAATTTCCCCACTTGGCATCAAGTTATGAAAACCTTCACATAGCATTAAGTGACCAAAAGTTCCACTTGGCATCAAGTGGGGAAACTTCTACCTGGACTTTTAACAATTTCCTCTACTTGGCGCCTATGGCTGAAAAACTCCACCATGAATTAAAATAGAATGTTTTAATTGTTGATTAAAGATGGAATGATGACAAAGTGGGCACCCAAGTTTCTTTGGACACCAAGTAAAGGTGAAAACAATTTTAAAGCATAGAATTTGTCTATTTAGGAAGCCACCTTTTCTAGAAATTAGAAGCACCAATGATCAAGGCTTCTTCATCAAATTTTTATAATATGCAGTGCTTTGTCATCACTTTTCAAGCACAAGCCTGACTGTTGACAGTTGAACCAGCGAATTTGAGTGCCATTCAAGCATATCCAAGGGGATGCAATAATGATGCAGATCATTCCTTGTCAAAATCTCAATGTACTTCATCCTCCAAGCACAAATTTGATTGTTTGCAGGTTTATTTTTCAATTTTTAGCACCATATAGGAAAAAAAAGGGCGCAACAGGGTTTTAATGCTCATTCCACATTAGTCATATCATTTTCCAACCACTCCATGCTTGCCAAATCACTACTACAGCGACTGTAACTACAAAATATTCCTTTCCAATCTGTTATAGTGATTTCATACTAGCAAAATCATTATTTCTCAGTTGTGACAATGAAGGAGGGTTGAAATCATGGAATTGTATGAAGACATTATAGAGCCCAAAGAATCATTGACAAACAACTTGTTTCATGTCCAGGAGTCCATAAAAAAGCAGCTAGCACAACGATGCATGTCCAAGTTTTATTTTTGCATCAATATCATAATTCTTCCACTTCATGTCAGTCATGAGATAGTTCCACATTTTGGCATCCAATGCCCAAAATCTCCACCTGGCACCAAGTTATAAAATTTCCATTTTTGGCATTAGTGTCATAAAATCTCCACTTGGTGTTAATGTACCAAAACTTCCACCAAAAAGAAAATGGGCACCTAAACTCCATCAGGTACCAAAATAGCACGTTTTTCTTGCCAAAATGAAGTAGGAAATAAAGCAAAAGTGGCACCCAGGTTAGTATATGGGCCCAAGTGAAAGATGAACATCAAATAAAGCGAAATAAAGGAGAAAAAGTGATGAATCTGAGCCCTCTATTCAAAGTGATGCCCAAGACGAAGATTATCAATATTTTATTATTTTTCAAAGGAGATGAGTATCAGTTAAAGCAAATTAAAGACAAAATCAAAAGATCAAAGCCCTTGATTTAGATGGCTCAAGATGAGAAACAGAAATGGAAAGAAAGTAATATTTTATATTATTTTTAAAGGATGAGGATTGAATTGTTGCACTGGTGTTGTGGCCGCCATTGTGGGAATTTTTTGACTGGATTTGTGGAGAGCGAGCAAAAGAGAATCAATAGGTGAACACGAGGAGAAGTAGAACACAATAGCAGACAAGATCTGGGAATTTTTTGTCTTTTTTTTGGAACGTATAAAAGTGGGTCCGACTAAAGCTGCAACAATTGGTCGGCTATGGGGCCTCAAACAAGCAAAAGGTCAATTTATTTTTTGATGCACGAGATTCAAATGTGTTTGAAGAATTTTTTACTTTTAAAATAAGTTTTTGGGGCTCCTGTCTCTACCATCTACTACCATTCTTCGAAAAAAGAAAAAAAGTTAACTTTCTAAAAATAGAATGTTTGGTTTTCAAGCTTCTCCTCAAGCCGAGAAGGAGAAAAAAAAAGCGAAAAGCAACTTTTTTCTAAAAGTAGAAAGTTTGATTTCTGGTAGACACTGAAACTACTGACTTGAATTTTGGACCTTCCACAATGGCAACTTTATGCTCGAAAGATAACCCCTATCTATGATTTTGTCTCAATGAGCTAGAGTAGATTTGCCTGCCTCTGCTTGTGTTAGAGTCTCCTTTAGGATTCAGAGCTTGATAATCTTCATAACAAACATCATGCATACATTGTTAGAGGACCAAGACATACAAACACACAAGGACATGATTGTTTGACAAGAAAGATAACATAGTTGACACTGATGTGACAAGAATGACCTGACATTTGGCTACACATATGATTGATCTTGAAGTTTTTTGGGGTAGCATCTTTGGGTACTAACATCACTAAAACACCAAAGTCAACATTTATCAATTCATTGGTTTCACGTCTTACTTGATGTCAACACTCAACAAATGTTGTGATCCCCCATGCTACCCTTTTCGTCCTGGTTGCATTATATGAGCTTATTCACTTCAATTTTTATATGCAATTAATGTGGTAATGTGGCAGCCAAGTTGGCCTTCTTAGCTAGAAATCAATTAAAAAGGCAAAAAATAGTCAATGAATGGGCAAATGATGTGGGAGCCAAGTTGGCCTCGTTACCTAGAAAATCAATTAAAAATGAAACAATTAGTCAATGCATGGGAAAAAACAAGTTGTCGGTCCTGGTATGGGTTCGGGTATGGATACGAGGTTTGGGTACGCGTATACGGCAATAAAATTGGCTTGGGCACAGTACGGTAACATAGATATATTTAAAACTCTAAGACTAAAACTTAAAAACAGTAATACTCATAATTGCCAATAAACAAAATAATAAAATATCTAAATACCTCATAACTTGCAATAAGGAAAATACTCATGAATTGAAATTCATAATTTAGTGATTTCTCAAAGAGTCAAATGTTAATACAAAATTAAAATTCAAAATTACAATCAATATTCATTGTTCAATAAGCATCATATGGGTCTTCATCAAAAGCATTATACTCAACATTTGGTTCAACTTCATTTCAACCACAATCAGCTGGAACACCACTCCCACTAGCCATGTCTGTGTCATGTGTAATTGTCTCATGGTCCTCATGGACCTCATCGATAGACTTATGCAAGATGTGTAGCAGTAGCATTTAAGTTAGCACACTCAGGAGTTAGATCCCAATTTCTTGTCACCCCCTTGTTGTAATGAGGTTTCTTATGTGACAAGAGATGCAAGTTGGAGTGCACAAAGATTAAATCCTCAGCCTTTTTTGCACCCAAACAGTTCCGTTTAATTGAGTGGATAAAGGACTATGTACTCCAATTCCGCTCAGCTGAAGATGAACTTGCAACCTGTTAAATTTGCATACCATACAAGTTACTAACTTACAACATTTACAATTATAAAATTATAAAACATAAATTATAAATTAATAAAAAATAATATATAGTAGGGAAAGAAAAATGAGGAAGTTAATTTGAAAAAATAAAAAGATGCATACTTGAGATAGAATTTTTATTGCAAGAGGTTGAAAGTGAAAATAGTCTTGGCCACTTAGGTACCACCATTCATGAGCATCTTTCTTGTACTTGTCACGAAGAGTGAGCATCTTGATTCTTTGAAGATATGAACTCGCCAAACTCACTTGAGACAATTCTCTCTAAATCTCTACCTGGAAAGTCTTTTGAATGCAGTTTTGTACCCAACAACAAACTCTTTATCTCTATATGGTGCCACCCTCCTCGATAGGGAAAGTATCTCTTTGCTATAATACTTTGGAGACAAAGCATATGCTAAGAGATGCAAGGGTGTTGTCATCTTGTTCCAACGCTCAATAATGATCCTTTGCACTCTTTTAAAAAATGCTTCTGTGGGGTCTTGCTCCTTGACTTCTATTATGGTCCTTATTTTTTCAACCATGGAGTCCATGCCATCATAAATCTCACCCAAGCATGGTCGATCCATATCTGCATACCTAATCATACTCATGATGGGCTCGGTTAAATCCAAAACATATTGCACACGAGCCCACCACTCATCATCAAGGATCAATGCTTTGATTTTTTGGGCTTTCTCTGTCTGTAATTGCCTCCATACACTCCAAAGAGTGTCGATGACCATGGCAGTCAATGCTACTTTCACCTTCACAAGTCATCTCAAGACGATTGTGTGTGATGCGAAACGAGTTTCGGCAACCTAACATCATGTAAAAAAAATTAATTTTAAATAATAAAAAGTAGCAACTTAACAAAAATTTAAAAATATTAAATATGCTAAAACTTAAAGTAAAAATAAAAATTAAATTACCTTCAATCACTCCAATTTGGAGAAAGTCTTGAAGATGGTTTGTGACATATGATGATTTGTCACAAACATTTGAATCTCCTCGGCCTCTGTGTAGATTTCCTTAACCCACTCAATTTGTGTGCCAATCTTTTGCATTATCAAGTTGAGAGAGTGAACGACACATGGTGTCCAAAAAATATGCCCACTAGTGAACTAGCTGCCCTACAATTTTTAGCATTATCCATTACAACTTGGACAACGTTTTCAAGGCCCACCATCTCAATGGCTTGTATGAGGATATTGGCAATGAAGCTTGCATCCTTCACTTGCCCCTCAAAATCATCTGGTTTCAAAAACATAGCCCCTTTAGGGGACACTGCAATGACATTAATTAGTGGCCTATTTTTGCATTCCTTCCATCCATCAAAAATGATGGACACTCCTATTTCAGGCCATGTATCCTTTATTGCTCCCAATGACAACTCTACGGAAGCTTTTTCCTTGGCCAATAAGGTGGTGCACACATTTTCATACCTAGGACTAACATAATCATTAGGTGCCTTGGCAATTGCAGTCACTATATCCCGCCAATAAGGTGATCTAACAAGGTTGAAAAGAAGCCCATTAGCATAAATGCAATGAGCAATACTTTCATCTGCAATGTCCCTTATCTCATTCTTGAAGGCTTTTTCCAATGGGCCTCTTTTACGGGATTGAGTAGTGTCTTCTCTAGAAGATGGTGGTGGCATGAAAGGATGTGGGCCAGCCAATTCTATGAAGCCACCAAGAGGTTTTTGTGATCCTTTCTTGGAAAGAGGATGTACTCTTTCCTTTGCCTTGTTACTTAGCATGTCGGCATCCTCTTGTTCCTTCATATATTCCAATATTTGTTGCTTTGGCAACCCTTTTTTATTCGGCCCTAGACAAACTCTTATACCTGTGCCAAACATAGCACATAAGTGAGCTTTCACTCGACTATATGAGCTCTTATATTCTTTCAAACACTAACTACAATGCCAAAGATAATCCCCAACCACCAGGTAATTGTTCAATCATGGTTGTATGTTGCCAAAGAGGTGATGTTGTGTAATGTCCCCATTCTGGGAATGGTCACCAAAGGTCTTGGACAGGCTTTTCCATCTCACTTCAGGACATCTCGAGGACATCACGAGCAGTGGAGATGGCTTATCACTTGTGTATGTCGCCTCTAGTGCATCTTTCAGGTTGATATGGAGGATTGTCTTCTTCGGAGTCAGTTACTTGGGAGGTCTATTGTATGGTCTTGAGACTGAGGTTTGAGCTTCTCATGTATGGATGCCATCACATCACTTTTGGATGCCTTCTATTGGATTCTCGGCTTATGATGATTTGCCTTCTTCGGAGCTTCCATATGGATTCATGTTGGAGTTTGTACTTCATCATATGGATGACATCATTACACCATGGGCTACTTTCATATGGATGCTTTCTCTGGGACACTTGGCTCATAATGATTTATCCAAGCTATGGAGTTCGTCATGGAGGTCATTCTACACTGGGCACACATCATCCTTACATTATCTCTATGGCACTCATCCTATTTCTATGCTTTGGGCGAATTGATTATGTCATTGGGCAATGGAGAATATATTATTCCCTTGGGCGCTCATGAGGGAAACAATAAAATAATAATTAATTATTGGCGCCACATTATGGAGATCATCCTCATGCCTTGGGATGACTTAATGGATAATAACTACACTTTACCACTGGCGCTTGGAGGAGGAAAGGAAACTAATAAAATAATCTTCTTCACTAGCTTTGATTTGGGCGCCTAGACATCATAAGGCTGGTCGGCCCTCTAAGGGAGGAAATTATAATTCAAAACCCAAGCACACATCCCTAGGTTGGCCTAGAGAGGAAGGAGAGATGAAATGTGTATATATATATCAAATGAATTGGCATCCTAAGGCATCATTCAAGCATTTTCATACATTCACATTGGAGAGCAATCTCGAGAAGAAGCTTGGGACGAAAACCTCAAGACTTCTAGGAGGAATTGGGTGAAAATCTGATTTCTTCTTTGGGAGAATTCCATCACTGGAGTTCATTTGCACTTAATGAAGTAAAGCAGATTTCCAGGGCAGAATATTATACCAGCTGGAGCGAGCTAGCATAAGGAGAGTTATTGGTGAAGTCAAGCCCTCATTGTGGAGCAAACTGCCGTAAGGTCATCTCCAAACTGAGCGACTTGTCTTGAGAAGGTGCACCAGCATCATATACAGAATTAGGACTGATTTTGTGTGGTTTCAGACTGCTGCGCCTAAGGTTTCTGGGCCATCATTTGCTACAGCAGATTCGCCTAATTGGAGAGGCTAACATTTGCATTGTTTCATCATTCATGTGGTATGTAAACATCGCCATCAAGGGCTGGGCTATTTAGCCATCTATATGACATTGTATCTTCATATTTCCAATAATATATCTAGCAGATCTGAAGTTGTTACAGCAGACTGTATTCTCCATACTTGTGCCATGAAATCATTAGTTTCATGTGGATATTAATGTTGGGTATCATCTTCATGTTTGAGCGAACTTGTTATGCTGATGTGCATTGGTCAATAGTCATATTTCATGGTGAAACTTGCATTTTGGTTTGAATCTGATTGTTACAGCAGTCCAAGGGTTATGGCAGAGTTTCATAAGAGCAGAGTTTTAGGGCAAAAATCAGAAAATAACTTGGAATCCCAGGAAATCAAAAATTGCCCTATTTTGTCCCATTTGGGACATTACATGTTGCATCAATTTTTAATGACTTCTCTACAAGTAGACCAACTGAACTAGAACTACGAGCCATTCTGTATGAAATTATACAACAAAACAAAACAAACATTACAAATTTAGAACCCTACAACTTAAAAAAACAAAAAAAAATTGGTATTTTAACCCCTATATTATGTATATAAGGTTTACAAAAAAAATGAATACTTAAACCAAAAACAAAAAAAATTGAAAATCTTTAAAAAATTCATGAAGACCTGGAAAAAATTACAAGATTCACTCACCTTTGTAGCTAAAGCTTCCTTGAGCAGCTTTTCCTCCCTTTTGGTGCAGTTCTTTCACTCCCCTAGCCTTCACCTTTGAAGAAAAAAGCAACAACCTTCAACAACCAACAATGGCAGCTTGGAGACAAAAAATGAAGTTTTTCTCTTTTGTTTGGATGAATGGAATCAAAAAATGTTATGTTTTTGTGTTATAGGTCGAAATTGACCTTTTTAGGGTTTTTTAGAGGTTTAAAATGTTTTAAAAAGTTAATTTTTTTTTTAAAAAGAGTTGCTTGGGCATAGGTCCGCCCAAGTTCACCCCGGGTACGCTGTGGGTTCTTCAAAGATGTTTTAAAAAAATTTAAAAAAAAGTTGCCTGGGCGTGGGTCCGCCCAAGTTCGCCTCGGGTGCCAGGCAGAACCCTAGGCGAACCCCCGAGCATCTGGGATCCATACCCATACCCGAGACATCCTGATCCAGGCACACCAGGGCTATGCAAAGGACCCGATAACTTAGCTGATAACACAATGATGCCATTGACTCTCAATGAAAAGAATTTAATTAAAGATGTTGCCAATGTCATGATTTAGTCTTCTTTATCATGTTTAAATTTTGTCTTGATTCAGCCTGCAAATTGTCCTCTGTTATCATGAATATGTAGGATGGCTTCTCTAGGACAATAACACAGGCCAGCAAAAAAGTAGCAAATGCATATGCATTATGTTGAACCTAACTTTATATCAAAGGACCTAAAACTACAAATTCATACATAGTAAATTTAAAGAAAAAATTAAATTAAATAAAAAAATATGGTATGAGGCTTGTCTAAATGGAGCTATAGGAATCCACTCATCCTGCATAAAGACAAGAAAAATTTGTCTAAACCATAACGTATGAAACATTGAAACACCCTCAGAGAACATTACGATAAGTAAGAATGTGACAACTATTCTGAAGTCATATGGAGGTATTGATGTGCAATTAAACGTAATGTTACAGGAGTACCTTACATCTATTAACTCCATGTAATTTTACAAAATTGCTATTAATTTATTAAACAAAGCAGCTTTGTGAAATCACCTTTGGCGTTTCAAATTTAAGCAACTCGACTTCCCATTGTATATTAGCTCCTTCTGGAACATTCTCAGGCCTGGATTCATATAGCATCATTTTAAAACAAAATTCTGAATTTAAGATCAATTCATAAAGGACAATTATTCAACATTATTCAACTAGTTCTGTAATATTAAATCATTGAGTGTGACCACAAAAACAAAGAAGAAAAGAAATTTACTTTTAACATCTTAAAGTCATTGAGTGTGACCTCAAAAGAGAAAAACAAAATAAATTTACTTTTAACATCTTAAAGAAGGCTACTAAAATCACAAGAATGGATAAATTTATATTATGAGATAATACTACAGGAAAACACAAGTTAAATATCACCGTGGAAATTTGTCATAGGCATAATTCGGCGTGCTAGAGACGAGAGCAATTTCATTGGGAAGCATAAGTCGTATGCACATTTCCAAGCCTTCTGGTACCTATTTGTCAAAAGGAAGCCATCTTATTCCAATCATTGTATGTATAACATTACCATTACTAAGTACTACCTCTCACAACAAACAAATCCAAAATATACTAAAAGCAGTGTAGACCTATTCATGCTTTCTACAAAAAAACTGCCAAGATCATTCAATCCTACATCTATCGGTATATATTTTAGATGACCATTTAGCATTGGCTATTAGAGGAGGGACTCTATGAGAGGTTCGATTAGCAATATATAACTTTTCTGACAAGTGTGGGGCTGCTATTTTCCCTTATATATTGAATTTAATCATCACAAATCCATAGGGCTTGAATAGCTCACCATCCATGCTAGGTATATAACACAAGATTGTTGTCCTTGTGTGGTTTAAGATTTAAAGAAAGGTAAACAGCAAGCCTATCATATATTAAACAACTAATGTCATGTAACCAGAAATAAAGAAAAATCCCATACATGCTGTCAAAGAATATACACACACAAGAAAGTAATAGCCACTATCAGGTTCCCTTGTACCCATGTCCAAGGGATTGCAGTGTAATGGTAATGTGAGGCATTCATGAGAGGATGACCCAGGTTTAAATCCACCCCCGTACAATTAGATGGTTCATAACTCCAGCTGACATGAGGGTAATGTGAGGCATTTATAAGAGCATGACCCAGGTTTAAATCCACCCCTGAACAATTAGATGGTCCATAACTCAGCTGACATGAGGAGAGACTTTGGTGCAATGATTATAGAGTAGATTTCTGATTTGAGTGTTGTTGGGTTTTTCTCCTAAGGCAACATCTTCATAGCTTTTTTATTGTTCTAGGAGCATGCTTCTCTATTTATAGACACTCCCTATTGTTACATTTAGATTATTTTGTATTTCTTAGTATTGTTGTCCTTTGTTAGATTTGTTTATTATTAGCATAGATGGTTATGCACGTGAAGTTCATTCTGGTAAGTTGTTAGCAGTTGCAACTTCTCTGGTTTGTCTTTTTAATGGAGAGGAAAATTTTATACAAGCACCTCTCATGTACCTTCATTTGGATTAATAAAATTCTTTTGTGAATCCCACAGTGACAAGCTTTTCAATGAAATCTACAAGTGATATCAGAGCATGATAGATTGCCATAGCAATAGAAAAATGGTTATAGATTGGATTTTTAGATGATTTGATGGTGAGAGAAGTTGAAGAGAAGAAATTGATGCTTCCTGAAGATTATTGAGAGAAGCCAACAGAAGCCAATCCAATAGGTTTGTTGTCATTGCCTTCGAAAATTTTGCATAGTATGTTGGTAGTTTTACATGGTTATTGCCCTCGTAAATCTTGTATTGCCTGAACTTTTTTATATCCGTTGCCTTCAAACTCAAAGTTGATTTGCTATCAACTGTTGAAGTCTTCCCTGCAATGAGTTGGTTGAAAGTAGTTGAAGGCGCCTGTAATTTTTTTTATGAAAGTTTTCCAAGATTTTGACATTTTGTTAAAACCTGCACCATTTTTTGTAGCAATGAACCTTCAGATCAAATTGGCCTCAAGTTTGTTATAATATAGTCAGCCTCTGCAAACTTGTTGCAATCTGACTGCAATATGTGTGTTCATCATTTTGTTGTGTCAGTCAGCCTGCTATTTTTACTTGATAATTTGGCTGCAAACACTTTCATTCAACTACAAAATTTAAGCCAAGTCTGACTTCAAAAAGAAAATTTGACCTGCAATTAGATAAGTCAGTTGTAAGAGTTGTTTAAGTTGCTTATGAGTTGGCCTTTTTTATTTATTTATGTGTCTCTCTTTTTTGGTCGAATATGGCTCACTTTTTTCAAGTTGTCAGGTCTGGTTTGGGCTCGGAGGTTTGGTTTGTGGATCCAGCAAAAACAATTTGGGGATTGGGTTCGTTTTGGGTTCATCCATACAAAAAAAATATATGAAAATGATAAATATATATACATTTGAAGCCTAAAAGCAGGAATTAAGTTCAAAATACCACATAGCATCATATAATAAACAAAACCACCGTAAACTTGAATATCATGATACATATAAATACTATTAAATATTCATTGTTCAAACTTCAAACTTCAATATTTAAATAATAATGTCAAGTTCAACAATCAGGTTTCAGCATCATATGTGCCATCAAAACATCATCATCATCATCATCATTGACATTAGATTTTGTAGGAAGATTTGAAGAATCACAAGCAATGCCACTACCACTGTAAAAAAAGCCTACCACGATTTTTGCTTAAAACAACAAGATTTCTGATTTCTAGTGTATTGACATTTCGTCAAACACTTTGCATAATGCTGGTTATACTAATTTTCTGAGTTTGATTGATGTGGACAGCTTATTTGTTTGCATTTGTGAATATTTCACTCTTAAATATATCTCAGATCATAAGAAGTAAAAAGGACATTTAAACAAACAGTTTGCATGCATATATCTTTATGAGACCAATAAATTACAAAGACCCAGAAGCTGATCTAAACTCAGAAATTTCAGAATAGATTTAGCAGCAATATTAGTCCATTTACATACCATTCATGTTGCCCAAATCAGATCACAGGTGGACCTCCAGCTGTGCAGCCAGCATGTACAATATCCCACAAGATGGGTGCTACTTTAACAGACTACACCTTCACCAAGACACACGTCTAGTTCCAAACTATGAATCGCTGCCTTTGGAAAGTCTTTATGCCTCCTTCAAGCTCACGTGAGGCTTCTTCAACTTGATACGGCATCTTTAATGGAAGAAAATGCCTTAAAAAGGCTGCAGCTCATGAGGACTATGCTGCGGCTAGGTAGAGAGGGCTGCGCCTAGAATATGCAGCCATTCGATGCCTCATTTGTATACCAATAACCCTTATAAAAATGGCGCTGGAATTAGGATAACAAATCCTCCACAATCTTCATTACAATCTCAGCCAGAATCTTATAAATTTGTAGTTGTCCACAAATATCACAAATTTAACCATGAAACCCTCCAAGGAGCAAATACACACAACCTGTCAAAGATTTGTCTTTCCGCACACAATTGCAACTCAATCATTTAGCACAAGCGTGAAATCTAAGTGACTGCACCTGCAAATTGACTAGGGAGGATCTTTCACCTCCCAAATCAATATTCCCAAGGGTTTTCGTCCTAGGGTTTCCGAAACAAAGCTCCAGCTCTCAAAGAGACCCCAAATTGATAAAAATGGCCAGAAAAAGAGAAATGAGTCTCAAACCTCTTTTTATAATATTCCTTGGAACTTTCTTGAAGATAATTTAAAATCACCTTTTTAAGATATCTTTAACACAAATATAAGTGACTTTGTAATTTTTCACTTTTAGCTCCGACTTAAGTCACTTTATAATAACCTTTTTAATTAAATACAAGTTGTCCGTAAAATTATAATTAAAGACAACTTAATTTAACTAGATGAATTATTCCCTCTCCGAAACTCCAAATTAGCCTACGGGAATAAAATAGGCTAAATGGCCAACTCTGACGCCTAGGCCGAAGAAGGGGACATTACAACCACTCGCACTAAAACTGTACTCGCTATCTAGCTCCTCAAATGCAGCATGTAATGTACCCTTTTGGGACTTCCCTAAATCTTACCCTAGAATCACAAGTTAGGGTTACAACTTACCAATCAAATGTAAGCAAGATAAATCCTGGTTTATGGAATGCCCTTAATAAGAATTATACTATTTTATTCTAAACTATCAACTTTCTAAGCAAACAATGGGTTTAGAGAATACTTTGTCCTGACTTAATCCTTGCAACAAGTTAGAAATCTTAAACATCAGTAAGTCCATAACAAATTAATAAACTCAATTAAATCTTACCTTGGGATGATCAACCATGGGGAGCATGGACTAGAGTGACTCGATGGGTGTAACTAAACTTCCTAGATCTCAGGGTGGCTATACCATCCCTCCCTAGTCCTCATGTGGCGCATGCCATTCATATAAGGTGTACTTGTCCTTATGTAGCACATGTCATTCATATAAGGTGCCCTCGATCTAATGTGGCGCATGACATTCATAATAGATCGCCTCGGCCTCATGTGGCGCATGCCATTCATATGAGGTCACTCTAGACTCGTGATGCATGCCATTCATATGAAGTCTATTATCCTCATCTTGTCATCTTTTCCATTTCCCATAATTGCTCTCCCTATATTGTCATACGGTGATAGGAGAGTGAGGTTACGAAAGGTGTCCTGGTAGCCACTATCTAAGGCCAAAGGCAAAACCCTTCAACTAAAAGGTATAACCCCTCTGGGCCATATGGGCTCATTGCGTCCCCCCCCGGTGGCGTACCTAAAAGAGAGCCCTCTCGCTGTTCCCCTTGCAATTCTCCCTTCTCCATCATGGTCAAGGTGTGTGAAGAATGGACTAATCAAATTCACATTTACAAATAATCCTTTCAACAATAACAATCTAATGGTTATGCTACCATATGATAGTAACAAGCATAAACCATTAAATTATACTTTATACTCAAATATGAGTATCCTATCACAAATGAATTAATGGACCATTCCTCAATTTAGTGCCTTTATATAGCTTGATTGCAGATATGTATATATATATATATATATATATATATATATATATATATATATATATATATATATATATATATATATATATATGTTTTCTCCTTGATACTCCTTCAATAAGTTTGTTTTAAATCTACTTATTCATTCTTCTATAAATCTACCTTGACCATATATATTGTTCCTTTCTTCATACAATATACATGTTCACTTGACAAATATATCAGATATATATTTTTTATTTGGAAATATATGTTCTTCCAACTCCCTCTTATCTTTCAAAATTCAGATCTGTATGTGCCTTTTTTCTACTCCCCCCACCTCACACTTCCCTTTTAAATATCTTTCTATCCCTTTTTTGTCAAGAAACATGTCTTTTCATAAAAGATGCAACCTTTGTTAATTGCAGCCTCTTCAATATTAATCGCTGCCACCTTCTTATTAAAACTAAATCATTTTATAAACTTCAAATTACATCCTTTTATGATCCGTCACTTGAACCTCCAGCTCCCCTTTTTAATATATATTAAATTGCTGCCTTTGTATATGAATGGCATCTTTAGTAAGTATAAATCACACCCCTTCATTAATAAATCGGGATTCTTCTGTTTTATCAGTCACGATCAGCATGTGTTATATTTGCTGCATAATATATATCTTATACGAAGTCACTTGTAACTATATTTATTTTATATTAATATTATGATAATTATAATTATAATGATATTTAAATTATTAATATATATATTAATATTTATATTTATTTTTATATTTATATTTGTTATTTATAAATATAATATATTTTTGTTTATTAAAAATAAATATATTATATTTTAGTTATAATAAAATATTTATATAATAATATTATTTAATAAATATTATATATTAATAATATATGAATATTAACACATATACAATTATTACCAGAGGCATTCTCTATTATTCAAATTGACTATGGAGCGAACACGAGAAACTTCACCGTCTTATCGTGATGTTTTAAATCTTTAGTTTAAACAATGCCTTAACATCGGGATATCACAGTCCGCCCCGCCCAAGATTGCTTGTCCTCAAGCAATCACATCTAGGATGTTTCTAAAACCATTGATCTCTTCGAAGAATTGTTGTTAGTATTCTTGTCTTAATCCAACTGCCAACGTTAGCATTCTCTAAAGTATCAGGGCAATTTATCGTCCCATTCTTTTGGTTCATGTACTTGTTTTTCCCGATATCTCTCAACAACAAGAGTTGGTAACTAGTGATGTTTGTAACTTAAGACAAGTTTTCTCTTGTTCTCAGAGTGAAGAATCCAAAAGACATCTTGATCTTTGATCACGAGATTCAATCTTGTACTTGTTATATTGTAGTCTAATTTTTGATATTTTATTGACCTCAAAGTTGAGAAGAGTCATGTTCTTGATGAGTACTTGGTTATATGGTGACATGGAGAGAAAATTTGTGATCAAAGAAGATTTGGTAAGCCTTTATTGAATTTTAAAAAGCAATGTGAAAGTGTTATAGGTGAAGATGTAGTTTTAGTCCATGAAAAACATTTTCAATGCTTAAGAAGATTTTGATAGTATTGAGATTCCAAGATTGCACAATATTCCAAGATGAAGCAATATTGATGAAAGATATGAATGATGAAGATATGATGTTGTAGAGAAGGTAGATTCAAGTAAGACTTTGATTATCTTCTCAAGGCATAGAAGTGTTTGATAAATGATGATACGATAGCGTGGAGACAATAAATGACAGATAAGATTATTAGAAAAGAGATCTATTTGTTGAAGATGAAACAAATCAGCAAGTGTTTTAGAATTGAAGGAAATGTAGCTGATGAAAGATGCAATCAAGAATCTGAATTTTATTTTAGTAATTGAATTTGCATTGTCTGTTATAGATCTACATGTTCCATTTCCTTATATCTGATTATTTTTATTGCTTGTATTCAACTCCACTTCTTTCATGCTAATTTCCTTGTGCTTTACTTCATGTAACTTCTATATGTGTTTTACCTTAGTGCATTCCTCCAATAATTTATCTCTTCCAATAGTCAACCCCATGCCTTCTATAGTCCTTATAATGACCACACTTCTTACACAGGTTTCCTTTTGTTAATGCTTGTTTACATTTTCTAATTCTTTGCTATAGATTAACTCCAATTAAAGAACCTTAGTCATTTATTGTTCTCAAATTCTGATTTTCTAGAATTTTAGCCATCTTTGATCCCTAGGCTGGCAGGATCAATGCTCTGATACCACTTGTAATGTCCCCTTTTGGGACTTCCCTAAATCTTACCCTAGAATCACAAGTTAGGGTTACAACTTACCAATTAGATGTAAGCAAGATAAGTCCTGGTTAATGTAATGCCCTTAATAAGAATTATACTATTTTATTCTAAACTATCAACTTTCTAAGCAAACAATGGGTTTAGAGAATACCTTGTCCTGACTTAATCCTTGCAACAACTTAGAAATCTTAAACATCAGTAAGTCCATAACAAATTAATAAACTCAATTAAATCTTACCTTGGGATGATCAACCATGGAGAGCATGGACTAGAGTGACTCGATGGGTGTAATTAATCTTCCTAGATCTCAGGGTGGCTATACCATCCCTCCCTAGTCCTCATGTGGCACATGCCATTCATATGAGGTGTACTTGTCCTTATGTGGCGCATGCCATTCATATAAGGTGCCCTCGATCTAATGTGGTGCATGCCATTCATAATAGATCGCCTCGGCCTCATCTAGCGCATGCCATTCATATGAGGTCACCCCGGACTCATGTGGCGCATGCCATTCATATGAAGTCCGTTATCCTCATCTTGTCATGTTTCCCATTTCCCATGATTGCTCTCCCTATGTTGTCATACCATGATAAGAGAGTGAGGTTACAAAGGGTGTCCTTGTAGCCACTATCTAAGCCCAGAGGCAGAACCCTTCAACTAAAAGGTAGAACCACTCTGCCCCATGTGGGCACATTACATCTCACCCCCCCCGGGTGGCGTACCTAGAAGAGAGCCTTCTCACCGTTCCCCTTTGCAATTCTCCCTTCTCCATCATGGTCAAGGAGTGTGCAGAATGGACTAATCAAATTCACATTTACAAATAGTAATTTCAACAATAACAATCTATGGATATGCTACCATATGATAGTAACAAGCATAAACCATTAAATTACACTTTATACTCCATATGAGTATCCTATCACAAATGAATTAATGGACCATTCCTCAATTTAGTGCCTTTTCTATATAGCTTGATTGCAGATATGTATATATATGTTTTCTCCTTGATACTCCTATAAGTCTATTTTAAATCTACTTATTCATTCTTCTATAAATCTACCTTGACCATATATATTGTTCCTTTCTTCATACAAGGCTGCTAGTGTACCTGTTCACTTGACAAATATATAGATATATATTTTTTATTTGGAAATATATAGTCTTCCAAATCCCTATCATCTTTCCAAATTCAGATTTGTAGGTGCCTTTTTTCTATTCCCCCCACTTCACACTTCACACTTCCCTTTTAAATATCTTTCTATCCTTTTTTTGTCAAGAAAGATGTCTTTTCATAAAAGATGCAACCTTTGTTAATTGCAGCCTCTTCAATATTAATCGATGCCACCTTCTTATTAAAACTAAATCATTTTATAAACTTCAAATTACATCCTTTTATGATCCGTCACTTGAACCTCCAGCTCCCCTTTTTAATATATATTAAATTGTTGCCTTTATATATGAATGGCATCTTTAGTAAATATAAATCGCACCCCTTCATTAATAAATCGGGGCTCTTCTGTTTTATCACAGTCACGATCAGCATGTCTTATATTTGCTGCATAATATATATCGTATACGAAGTCACTTGTAATTATATTTATTTTATATTAATATTATGATAATTATAATTATAATGATATTTAAATTATTAATATACATATATTAATATTTATATTTATTTTTATATTTATATATGTTATTTATAAATATAATATATTTTTGTTAATTAAAAATATATATATTATATTTTAATTATATTAAAATATTTATATAATAATAATATTTAATATTATTTATTAAATATTATATATTAATAATATATGATTATTAACACATATACAATTATTATCAGAGGCATTCTCTATTATTCAAATTGACTATGGAGGGAACACGAGCAACTTCACCGTCTTATCGTGATGTTTTAAATCTTTAATTTAAACAATGCCTTAACATCGGGATATCACAGTCCGCCCCACCCAAGATTGCTTGTCCTCAAGCAATCACATCTAGGATGTTTCTAAAACCATCAATCTCTTCGAAGAATTGTTGTTAGTATTCTTGTCTTAATCCAACTTCCAACTTTAGCATTCTCTAAAGTATGAGGGCAATTTGTCGTCCCATTCTTTTGGTTCATGTACTTGTATTTTCTGATATCTCTCAACAACAAGAGTTGGTAACTTGTGATGTTTGTAACTTAAGACAAGTTTTCTCTCATTCTCAGAGTGAAGAATCCAAAAGACATCTTGATCTTTGATCACGAGATTCGATCTTGTACTTGTTATCTTGTAATTTAACTTTTGATATGTTATTGACCTCAAAGTTGAGAAGAGTCATGTTCTTGATGAGAACTTGGTTATATGATGACATGGAGAGAAAATTTGTGATTAAAGAAGATTTCGTAATCCTTTATTGAATTTTGAAAAGGAATGTGAAAGTATTGGTAATGTCCCCCATTTAGCCCAGTCACATAGATGGTGGAGATTAGCCTATCACATGACTTCCGTAGGCTAATAACAATGGTTAGGAGGTCAATTCAAGGAGTCAGGAGCAGGGCACTTACTATTAATGGCAGGGCAGTGGCTGATGGTCATGGCATGGGAGTTTATGGTTTCGAGATTTTCAGAACTTCATTGGATATAATATAAGTTAAATTAAAGATTTAACTTATGTTATTTTAATAGACATAATATGACATTAAGTTATAAGGTAATGTCACTTTATAAAATAAGTTATAACTTAAAAGTGACTACCTAGGAGATGGGCGCCCATGGGAGTCATAAGGGACTTTAAATTATGAAATAAAATAATAAAAAGAAAACCATCATGGGCGTTGGGGTTGGAGAGGAAACAAAAAGGGCAAAATGAGCCTCATTTGCACATGCTATGTTTTATGAAAATTGCTCTCATATTGAGATTTTCTCGTGCTTTGGCTTGGAGCTTGGCTCTAGGGTATGGAGATTGATTTGTGGAGACGAAACCCTCTGCAAAATTGCCTTTCTTCGTGCATGAAAGACTGCATCAGGAGAGGATACTTGGAGGCTTCATCCAAAGGCTTCAGTTGTGCATTGGCCGAAACATTTTGAAGGAGTTTTGAACAAGGAATGAACATATTTGATGGAGATTTCATGTGCAGCTAATACTGAGGGGTTATTTGCAGATTTGATGGCAGTTTGAGGTGTTTTGGAAGCTGATTTTGGACTCATATGCAGGCCGTACACTTTTAGGCAGGGCCGTGCCTTCCTTATCAGCAATTTGTGGAGTTTTAAGGTGGGTTTTAGTGTGCATTTTCATCTCAATCAGGTTGCCCAGCTGCTGCAGATAGTATTAGTACAAAACAGAGCCATTAGGAGGAGTTTTGATATTGTTTGGAGCTGGTATTCATTGCTAAGAGGGTCGTACAGTTGTTGGTACAATCGTGAGACTGCTAGGAGCTATTTCCATGGCATTTGGAGCTATTGTTCCTTTGATTCATGGCACCTAGAGTTTAATATACAGCTGCTACAAATTGTAAGACAATATCTCTTCTTTCCTTGGAGTTTGGAGCAGATTTTTGTGGCTCATATTGCTGGTCCTCCGTCAGCATGGTTACAAAGTTGAAGATTTCCATCTGGGTATGTCATTGTAATTCATATTTCATCATAATACAAACTGGGTCTTCAATATATTGTTGTTATCTCTTTTAGTTTTTTTGGGTTTTTAGTCTATGCTTCATATTCCATGTATTTCATGCAAGAAAACCCCATAAAACCCTAAACAGCAAAACAAGCAAAAAACAAAAAAAAAAAACATAGAGCAAAACATATACCAGGGGTGTATGTTACAGTATTATAGGTGAAGATGTAGTTTTAGTCCATGAAAAACATTTTCAATGCTAAAGAAGATTTTGAGAGTATTGAGATTCCAAGATTGCAAAATATTCCAAGATGAAGCAATATTGATGAAAGATATGAATGATGAAGATATGATGTTGTCGAGAAGGTAGATTCAAGTAAGACTTTGATTATCTTCACAAGGTGTAGAAGTGTTTAACAAATGATGATCAGATTGTGTGTAGACAATAAATGACAGATAAGATTATTACAAGAGAGAAGATCTATTTGTTGAAGATGAAACAAATCAGCAAGTGTTTTAGAATTGAAGGAAATGTAGTTGATGAAAGATGCAATCAAGAATCTGAATTTGATTTTAGTAATTGAATCTGCATTGTTTGTTATAGATCTACATGTTCCATTTCCTTATATCTGATTACTTGTATTTCTTGTATTCATCTCCACTTCTTTCATGCTAATTTCCTTGCGATTTAATTCATGTAACTTCTATATGTGTTTTAACTCAGTGCAAACCTCCAATAATTTATCTCTTCCAATAGTCAATCCCATGCCTTCTATAGTCCTTATAATGACCACACTTACACTGGTATACTTTTGTTAATGCTTGTTTACATTTTCTAATTCCTTGCTATAAATTAACTCCAATCAAGGAACCTTAGTCATTTATTGTTCTCAAATTCTAATTTTCTAAAATTTTAACTATCTTTGATCCCCGGGCTGGCAGGATCAATGGTCTAAAACCACTTGTAATGTCCCCTTTTGGGAATTCCCTAAATCTTACCCTAGACTCACAAGTTAGTGTTACAACTTACCAATCACATGTTGTAAGCAAGATAAACCCTGGTTTATGTAATGCCCTTAATAAGAATTACTATTTTATTCTAAACTATCAACTTTCTAAGCAAACAATGGGTTTAGAGAATACCTTGTCCTGACTTAAACCTTGCAACAAGTTAGAAATCTTAAACACCAGTAAGTCCATAACAAATTAATAAACTCAATTAAATCTTACCTTGGGATGATCAACCATGGGGAGCATGGACTAGAGTGACTCAATGGGTGTAATTAATCTTCCTAGATCTCAAGCTGCCTATACTATCCCTCCCTAGTCCTCATGTGGCGCATGCCATTCATATGAGGTGTTCTTGTCCTTTTGTGGCGCATGCCATTCATATAAGGTGCCCTCGATCTAATGTGGCGGATGCCATTCATAATAGATCGCCTCGGCCTCATGTGGCGCATGCCATTCATATGAGGTCACCCTGGACTCATGTGGCGCATGCCATTCATATGAAGTCCGTTATCCTCATCTTATCATCTTTTCCATTTCCCATGATTGCTCTCCCTATATTGCTATACCATGATAAAAGAGTGAGGTTACGAAAGGTGTCCTGGTAGCCACTATCTAAGCGCAAAGGCAGAACCCTTCAACTAAACGATAGAACCCCTCTGGCCCATGTGGGCTCATTGCGTCCTGCCCCGGGTGGCGTACCTAGAAGAGAGCCCTTCTCCCTTCTCCATCATGGTCAAGGTGTGTGAAGAATGGACTAATTAAATTCACATTTACAAATAATCATTTCATCAATAACAATCTATGGATATGCTACCACATGATAGTAACAAGCATAAACCATTAAATTATACTTTATATTCCCATATGATATCCTATCACAAATGAATTAATGGACCATTCCTCAATTTAGTGCCTTTTCTATATAGCTTGATTGCAGATATGTATATATATGTTTTCTCCTTGATACTCCTTCAATAAGTCTGTTTTAAATCTACTTATTCATTCTTCTATAAATCTACCTTGACCATATATATTGATCTTATCTTCATACAAGGCTGCTAATCTACCTGTTCACTTAACAAATATATCAGATATATATTTTTTATTTGGAAATATATATTCTTCCAACTCCCTCTTATCTTTCCAAATTCAGATCTGTAGGTGCCTTTTTTCTATTCCCCCCACTTCACACTTCCCTTTTAAATATCTTTCTATCCCTTTTTTGTCAAGAAAAGATGTCTTTTCATAAAAGATGCAACCTTTGTTAATTGCAGCCTCTTCAATATTAATCGCTGCCACCTTCTTATTAAAACTAAATCATTTTATAAACTTCAAATTACATCCTTTGATGATCCGTCACTTGAACCTCCAGCTCCCCTTTTTAATATATATTAAATTGCTGCCTTTATATATGAATGGCATCTTTAGTAAGTATAAATCGCACCCCTTCATTAATAAATTGGGGCTCTTCTCTTTTCTCACAGTCATGATCAGCATGTGTTATATTTTCTGGATAATATATATCTTATACGAAGTCACTTGTAATTATATTTATTTTATATTAATATTATGATAATTGTAATTGTAATCATATTCAATTTATTAATATATATATATTAATATTTATATTTATTTTTATAAATATAATATATTTTTGTTAATTAAAAATAAGTATATAATATTTTAGTTATATTAAAATATTTATATAATAATAATATTTAATATTATTTATTAAATATTATATATTAATAATATATGAATATTAACACATACAATTATTACCAGAGGCATTCTCTGTTATTCAAATTGACTATGGAGGGAACGCGAGCAACTTCACCGTCTTATCGTGACGTTTTAAATCTTTAATTTAAACAATGCCTTAACATTGGGATATCATAATCCGCCCAACATTGCTTGTCCT
The DNA here is from genome assembly GCA_027924645.1 of Cunninghamia lanceolata. NCBI lineage: Eukaryota > Viridiplantae > Streptophyta > Pinopsida > Cupressales > Cupressaceae > Cunninghamia > Cunninghamia lanceolata. The sequence goes on along the minus strand of BSBN01000918.1, from coordinate 3,722,331 downwards.
CAAGCAATCACATCTAGGATGTTTCTAAAACCATCGATCTCTTCAAAGAATTGTTGTTAGTATTCTTGTCTTAATCCAAATGCCAACATTAGCATTCTCTAAAGTATGAGGGCAATTTGTCGTCCCATTCTTTTAGTTCATGTACTTGTATTTCCCGATATCTCTCAACAAGAGTTGGTAACTAGTGATGTTTGTAACTTAAGAAAAGTTTTCTCTTGTTCTCAGAGTGAAGAATCCAAAAGACATCTTGATCTTTGATCACAAGATTCGATCTTCTACTTGTTATCTTGTAGTTTAGCTTTTGATATATTATTGACCTCAAAGTTAAGAAAAGTCATGTTCTTGATGAGTACTTGGTTATATGATGACATGGAGAGAAAAATTGTGATCAAAGAAGATTTGGTAAGCCTTTATTGAATTTTCGAAAGCAATGTGAAAGTGTTATAGGTGAAGATGTAGTTTTAGTCCATGAAAAACATTTTCAATGCTAAAGAAGATTTTGAGAGTATTGAGATTCCAAGATTGCACAATATTCCAAGATGAAGCAATATTGATGAAAGATATGAATGATGAAGATATGATGTTTTAGAGAAGGTAGATTCAAGTAAGACTTTGATTATCTTCACAAGGCATAGAAGTGTTTAATAAATGATGATAAGATAGCATGGAGACAATAAATGACAGATAAGATTATTAGAAGAGAGAAGATCTATTTGTTGAAGATGAAACAAATCAGCAAGTGTTTTAGAATTGAAGGAAATGTAGTTGATGAAAGATGCAATCAAGAATGTGAATTTTATTTTAGTAATTGAATCCACATTGTCTGTTATAGATCTACATGTTCCATTTCCTTATATCTGATTACTTGTATTGCTTGTATTCATCTCCACTTCTTTCATGCTAATTTCCTTGCGATTTACTTCATGTAACTTCTATATGTGTTTTACCTTAGTGCATTCCTCCAATAATTTATCTCTTCCAATAGTCGACCCCATGCCTTCTGTAGTCCTTATAATGACCACACTTCTTACACAGGTTTCCTTTTGTTAATGCTTGTTTACATTTTCTAATTCCTTGCTATAAATTAACTCCAATCAAAGAACCTTAGTCATTTATTGTTCTCAAATTCTAATTTTCTAGAATTTTAACTATCTTTGATCCCCAGGCTGGCAGGATCAATGCTCTGATACCACTTGTAATGTCCCCTTTTGGGACTTCCCTAAATCTTACCCTAGAATCACAAGTTAGGATTACAACTTACCAATCAGATGTTGTAAGCAAGATAAATTCTAGTGTATGTAATGCCCTTAATAAAAATTATACTATTTTATTCTAAACTATCAACTTTCTAAGCAAACAATGGGTTTAGAGAATACCTTGTCCTGACTTAATCCTTGCAACAAGTTAGAAATCTTGAACATCAGTAAGTCCATAACAAATTAATAAACTCAATTAAATTTTACCTTGGGATGATCAACCATGGGGAGCATGGACTAGAGTGACTCGATGGGGACTAGAGTGACTCGATGGGTGTAATTAATCTTCCTAGATCTCAGGCTAGCTATACCATCCCTCCCTAGTCCTCATGTGGCACATGCCATTCATATGAGCTGTACTTGTGTCATGTCCCTTTCTCCGGAGTTTTCATACAATTCATATTGGAGTTTGGACTTCATCATATGGATGACATCATTGCACCATGGGATACTTGCATATGGATGCCTTGCCATGGACGACTTGCTCACCTTGGAGAAAAGAACATCATGATATTCCCATGTCTCTCCTAGGCGTTCTATGATGACTTAGTATATTCTTTGATTAGCAAAAGTGCAATAGTTAATTACTCCTTGATGGCACCTACTCTGGAGAAGTCACCTTCACACCATTGGGACGACTTAGTGAATAATAACTGCACCTTACCATTGGCGCTTGGAAGAGGAAAGAAGTTAATAAAATAATGTTCTTTATTTTCTTTGAATTGGGTGCCTTATGAAGAAGGGAGTAAGATGTGTAGGTCGGCCCCTCTTGGAGGGAAAATCATAATTTAAAATCACGCATGTACCCAGGTCAGCCAGCATAGAAGAAAGGGTGGAAAAGCATATAAATATGGGTGGCATGGAGGCATTTCTATGATCATTCGACTTGTCTTGATATGGTTTCTACTACTTTGGCTAAGGAATCCGTTCCTTGTCATGCATTGAGGAGATGGCCCCTCAACTTTGAATGGAGATGATCCCATTCAACTGATCAAGCTAATTATTGCAGACCTGCTTGAGGAGAAGCAAATCAGACCAGCTTTTGTGAGGGTTTCGTGACGGAAATCCATTTGTGCATTCAACCATTCTTTGGCATATTTCATAGCAGCTACAAGGAGTATCATAAGGGCAGTTATAGATCAGATTTGGTGTTGTGCCTAGGGTTTTCAGGGCAGAACTTATGCTACTGCAGATCACCATAATATGGAGGCTAGTATTTATGTGATTCCTTGAACATCATGATATGCATTTGTAGCCATTAATGATTAATAAATTTCTGGGTTCTTAGGCCTCAATTTGCTGTTGGTTATCTTCATATTTCAGTTATACAATTTTATAGCACACCTGATTTATAGCAGCAGATCCTTCATTATGTTGATATTATGTTTCTTGCTCGTCATTCCATGGTGTTATTAATCCTCATGATGGGGCGACTTATTTAGACAATAACATTGCACAACAATCTAAATTCTTAGTTGGAATCTATAATTGTTCAAATCTGATTTTTTTGAGCAGAAATTAGGTTCAGGGCAGAATTAATTAAAGTGCAGATTTCTAGGGCACAAGTCAGAAATTGGATTGAAACACTTGAATTCATCATATTTACATTGCTCGGATTCGTTGTACTTCGATATTTTCTTGGAATGGATGTGTGAATACAAGTTAGGAACATCACAGTGGTATCAGAGCCGAAGACCCTGCCAGCCTATGAGTTATGGAAGATCACGTTAGTCCGTTTCCTCATCACTACCAGAGAAGAGCTGAAGACATGGGAGAAAGAAGACAGGGCAATCCTCTTAGAGAAGACATGGAGCAATTATTGCGGAAGCTGAGGGATGAACAGCAAAATACCAATCAGTCCATTGAGAGGTCCAATCAGAATATTGAAAGGATGTTTCAAGCTCTAATGAACAATGCAAATAATGGAGGTAACAACATCCACGACTTATGTGTTTTGCATGGAGCATCTACAAGCAAGAATTCAACCCATGAAGATGAAGTGGCAGAAGTACTCAGCATGAGTAAGGCATATGAAGCTCTTCCTCAACGTATTAAGGACAAAATACCCTTCAAGGACTACATGGATATGCACCCTAAGACTCACCACAAGACTGAATATGCAAAGAAGAAATATCATCTGATTGCTGATGAATTGTTTTCTACACATGAGACTGTCGGAAATCTTCATGAGGATTTCGAGAGACACACTGATGGCATTGAGGAGGACAAGCTGCAACCAGTCTTCAGCCCTAAGGAAGGTACAGTCACAATTTCACCACACGAAAATAAGATTGAAGAAGAGTTACATATTGAAGAAGAAGACTTATCTATTAAAGCCCAAGGTAAAGAGCAAGGGACAGCTGAAGACAAACCAGGTAAGGACATGATGATGGTCGCAAGGAGCAGCCATGAATCATGTCATGAAGACATGGGCAATGCACATGAAGAAACACTCATTGGATCAGCTTTTGAAGAAGCCAAAGGATTCAAAGCTCTCATGGGAGACCTAGCTTGCAGCCCTAAGGAAGAAATTGGGACATCTTGCCTTCCATTGGAGACAGCATATAGACCTGCCCTAATTGACAAACACTCACTCATGAGGGAAGAAGAGGTTAAGGATTATGATGACATCATTAATGGAAATAAGGTAAGGTCTGATTTTCCAGTTTGCAACAGCAGTTCTTTATCTTCACTTCATCATGACATGGCAGCCAAGAGGATCAGCTTTGAGACAAGTGACTTTCATTGGGAGACTCATGATGGATCAGCACTTGATGCAATGGAAGACAACACTTTGGTATGGTACGACATCATACCTGATTTGTTTGATGGCAGCCTTACAGCCTTGCAGAATCATGAGATGGCAGCTAACACACATGATGAGACGAAGGTGGAAGAACCCTCTACTGTTGGCACTCACAATTTGGGGCCTGAAAATGATAAGTGTGGGAAGAATTCAGGCCATGACAGCTCTGATTTTGTGCATCAGACCTGGGCAGATGTGAAGAAGACACAAGTTTTGTGTGACAACTACGTACAAAGAGCAAAGGAAACAAAATCAGTGCTGCCCAAGCGAGACAGCACCTTCAAGAGGTCAAGGCAAAGTGTGAACAGATGGAGCAAGCAAGGAGACAAAGGGAAGCACATCTGAGATCTTTGTTCCTTCCAAAGGAAGAGTGCATGGAAGCAAGCAAGCAAGACAGAGATGCAGATTTAGATGGGCAAAGAAAGAAGTACAAGTCAGAAAATTTGGTAGGCGCACTTGACTTGCATAGTTTGCCTTTATTTGAAAGTGCATCAAGGGCTCAAGTCATGAAGATGGAAGGAGAATTTGAGCAGACACTTAGTGAATCAGCCACTAACATCATGACTTCACTTGAGAAGGAAGATATAAGGGATTCAGTTTATGTTGACTCTTTGATCATTCATGGAGGAGGCACAGAGTTGAATAATGCTACGATACAACTCCATCATTCTTTGGTGGTACTTGATGCTGCCCTATGCTTGACACTTACACTAGAAGAGTACACTTCGGAGGTATGGATGATTCTTGCACTGAGGTATGATGTTGTCCTCATCTCTACTTTGGAGGTGTTAGGGTTTAGAGTTGGAGATATGCATGATATTGTCTAACATATGTGGAGGAAAGATGCTAGTGCATGGTGCATGGGTTTCAAATTGATGACACTTGTCGAGATATCACATTACTTGTTCACATATGGAGGACGGCCCTTGAGTGATGCATTATCATTCTATGCCGTTAGAGACATAGTTGACAACCCTATGAAGATTGTTTTCAGTCAGGAGTTGGCTACCTGGGATTACATCAACCACCTGGAAGGCTCTGATACACATTTTTTGCTGAGACCTTTACACACTGATGGGAGGTTGACCGAGTTTGGAGGATGGATTGATGACAGTGCTGCAAGATATCTTTACCTCTTCAGGGACAGGTTGGTTTGGGATCCAGGTGGATGTATGTTTGTCATACCACTTCATTGGAATGCTGACGGGCTATCTCACATTTCATACAGCACTTCCAATGATTATATCGGAGTGGCGCAGCGGAAGCCAAGAGGAGTTTTGATACAAGCACATGGCATTTGAGCAAATGGGGATACATGTCATTTGACACTATCTCACAAGATGCAAGGAATTTGAGCAGATGGAGACGCATGTCATTTGACACCACCTCATTCATTGCATGTTTGTCATTGCTTGAGGACAAGCAATTTTGGGGAGGGATGATTTGTCATGTCCCTTTCTCCGGAGTTTTCATACAAATTCATATTGGAGTTTGGACTTCATCATATGGATGACATCATTGCACCATGGGATACTTGCATATGGATGCCTTGCCATGGACGACTTGCTCACCTTGGAGAAAAGAACATCATGATATTCCCATGTCTCTCCTAGGCGTTCTATGATGACTTAGTATATTCTTTGATTAGCAAAAGTGCAATAGTTAATTACTCCTTGATGGCACCTACTCTGGAGAAGTCACCTTCACACCATTGGGACGACTTAGTGAATAATAACTGCACCTTACCATTGGCACTTACTTGGAAGAGGAAAGAAGTTAATAAAATAATGTTCTTTATTTGCTTTCAATTGGGTGCCTTATGAAGAAGGGAGTAAGATGTGTAGGTCGGCCCCTCTTGGAGGGAAAATCATAATTTAAAATCATGCATGTACCCAGGTCGGCCAGCATAGAAGAAAGGGTGGAAAAGCATATAAATATGGGTGGCATGGAGGCATTTCTATGATCATTCGACTTGTCTTGATATGGTTTCTACTACTTTGGCTAAGGAATCCGTTCCTTGTCATGCATTGAGGAGATGGCCCCTCAACTTTGAATGGAGATGATCCCATTCAACTGATCAAGCTAATTATCGCAGACCTGCTTGAGGAGAAGCAAATCAGACCAGCTTTTGTGAGGGTTTCATGACGGAAATCCATTTGTGCATTCAACCATTCTTTGGCATATTCCATAGCAGCTACAAGGAGTATCATAAGGGCAGTTATAGATCAGATTTGGTGTTGCGCCTAGGGTTTTCAGGGCAGAACTTATGCTACAGCAGATCGCCATAATATGGAGGCTAGTACATATGTGATTCCTTGAACATCATGATATGCATTTGTAGCCATTAATGATTAATAAATTTCTGGGTTCTTAGGCCTCAATTTGCTGTTGGTTATCTTCATATTTCAGTTATACAATTTTATAGCAGACCTGATTTATTGCAGCAGATCCTTCATTATGTTGATATTATGTTTCTTGCTCGTCATTCCATGGTGTAATTAATCCTCATGATGGGGCGACTTATTTAGACAATAACATTGCACAACAATCTAAATTCTGAGTTGGAATCTATAATTGTTCAAATCTGATTTTCTTTTAGCAGAAATTAGGGTTAGGGCAGAATTAATTAAAGTGCAGATTTCTAGGGCAGAAGTCAGAAATTGGATTGAAACACTTGAATTCATCATATTTACATTGCTCGGATTCGTGGTACTTAGATATTTTCTTGGAATGGATGTGTGAATACAAGTTAGGAACATCACAACTTGTCCTTATGTGGCGCATGCCATTCATATAAGGTGCCCTTGATCTAATGTGGCGCATGTCATTCATAATAGATCGCCTCGGCTTCATGTGGTGCATGCCATTCATATGAGGTCACCCCGGACTCATGTGGCGCATGCCATCCATATGAAGTCTGTTATCCTCATCTTATCATCTTTTCCATTTCCCATGATTGCTCTCCCTACATTGTCATACCATGATAAGAGAGTGAGGTTATGAAAGGTGTTCTGGTAGCCACTATATAAGCCCAGAAGCAGAACCCTTCAACTAAAAGGTAGAACCACTATGGCCCATGTGGGCTCATTGCGTTCCCCGTTGGGTGGCGTACCTAGAAGAGAGCCCACTCGCCGTTCCCCTTTGCCATTCTCCCTTCTCCATCATGGTCAAGGTGTGTGCAGAATGGACTAATCAAATTCACATTTACAAATAATCATTTCAATAATAACAATCTATGGATATGCTACCATATGATAGTAACAAGCATAAACCATTAAATTATACTTTATATTCCCATATGAGTATCCTATCACAAATGAATTAATGGACCATTCCTCAATTTAGTGCCTTTTCTATATAGCTTGATTGCAGATATGTATATATATGTTTTCTCCTTGATACTCGTTCAATAAGTCTGTTTTAAATCTACTTATTCATTCTTCTATAAATCTACCTTGACCATATATATTGTTTCTTTCTTCATACAAGGCTGCTAGTGTACCTGTTCACTTGACAAATATATCAGATATATATTTTTTATTTGGAAATATATATTCTTCCAACTCCCTCTTATCTTTCCAAATTCAGATCTGTAGGTGCCTTTTTTCTGTTCCCCCCACTTCAGACTTCACACTTCCCTTTTAAATATCTTTCTATCCCTTTTTTGTCAAGAAAGACGTCTTTTCATAAAAGATGAAACCTTTGTTAATTGCAGCCTCTTCAATATTAATCGCTGCCACCTTCTTATTAAAACTAGATCATTTTATAAACTTCAAATTACATCCTTTGATGATCCGTCACTTGAACCTCCAGCTCCCCTTTTTAATATATATTAAATTGCTGCCTTTATATATGAATGGCATCTTTAGTAAATATAAATCGCACCCCTTCATTAATAAATCGGGGCTCTTCTGTTTTATCACAGTCACGATCAGCATGTGTTATATTTGCTGCATAATATATGTCTTATACGAAGTCACTTGTAATTATATTTATTTTATATTAATAGTATGATAATTATAATTATAATGATATTTAAATTATTAATATATATATATATATTAATATTTATATTTATTTTTATATTTATATTTGTTATTTATAAATATAATATATTTTTGTTAATTAAAAATAAATATATTATATTTTAGTTATATTAAAATATTTATATAATAATAATATTTAAAATTATTTATTAAATATTATATATTAATAATATATGAATATTAACAGATATAATTATTACGAGAGGCATTCTCCATTATTCAAATTGACTATGGAGGGAACACGAGCAACTTCATCGTCTTATCGTGACGTTTTAAATCTTTAATTTAAACAATGCCTAACATCGGGATATCCCCTTCCTTGTAACCATGTTGTTTGTGCAAAAGGGTGCACAAGTTGGAATGCACATACACTAAGCCCTCTATCTTTTTTGAGTGCAATCAATTGTGCTTTACCCAGTGGATGGAGTATGTACTCCAATTCCGCTCAGATGTAGACAAACTAGCAACCTATTGAGACAAAGTTAGAGAGTTAGAGTTACAAAATTTAAAACAAAAAATGAAACTTCAAACTTGAAATTTTAGATTAAAAAATTATAAAACTTGTGATAAAACTTTGATTGCAAGAGGTTGTAGGTGTTGGAATTGTGGGCCATGGAAGTACCACCAATTGTAAGCTTCCTTCTTAAACTTGTCATGAGGAGCTTCAATGAACTCACTTGTGACTACGTCATGCAAATCGGGATTACGAAAGAGTCTACAAAAAGTTGCCTTGCATCCTTTGGTGACTGTGAAATCTCCATATGTGGCAATCCTTGTTCACACAAAAACAATCTTAGCACCATAGCATTTTGGATTTAATTCAAAGGAAAGAAGATATGGTAGGGTGGTCATTGTGTTCCATCTCTCTTCAATAATATTGTGCACCTACTTGAAGAAAATTTCTCTAGGATCTTGTTTTTTCTCATTTATGATGGTCTTTATCTTGTCGATCATTGAGTTGATGCCATCATATATCTCTCCCAAACAAGGCTTATCCATTTCAATATGATGAATCATACTCAAACAGGCTCGATAAAACTAAGGAGATATTTCACACGATCCCACCATCTGTCATATAGGATCATCCACTTAATATTTGTTGTCCTCTCAGTGTTGGCTTGCCTTCACATGGACCAAGTTTAGCTAATGGCCATGCTGAAAAGTGCCTCCTAAATCTTCACAAGTCATCTCAAGATGATTGTGTTGGAGGCAAAATGGGTTTAGCTTTGAAACTTAACACAATACGGAAATTGTGTATGGATACAACAAGAATAATATTAATTTTGTTATATATAAATGGTATCTTTAATTATAATTGTGTAATTGCTATTTTGTGACTGTCATCTATTTTTAAACTATGTTAATATTATATAAGGCAGTGCTCTCGACCTGAGAAGACATGCCAATTTCTGTCAATCTCATTTCATTAACACTGGTATTAGAGCTAGGTGGTGCTTAGGAAGCTTGGGAAGGGTACAACACTAGTCAAGAAGAGAAGGAAATTGTAATGTCATCATCACAGCATGGAGAAGAAATCATGAGCAGCAGACGCCAACAAGAGTTCTCAAATAGTGATGTGTAGCGGTTGCAATTTACAGCGGAAGGGTTGCATATCACAGATAAGTTGTCACACAGGCAAAGAATGTCCAAAATCATGAAATTGCAGAACGTGTTTGAAACTTTGAAGCTATAAAGGTCACAAGTTCAAAAGGGCACAGGAAAATCATGAGTCACAGGCAAAAGAAAAGAAGGAAATGGTGTATCGCCTTATGCCCTTACCCAAGAAAAAAAGACAGTAATTTCTTTAATTAATTTTCAATGTATATTCAAAACCCCAACAGTTAAAATTGTACATTACTACATACTGGTAAAAGCTAGACATCATGTCCTTAGGTTCTAAGGTTTTTGTTTACTTATTATATAGGAATTTCCCCCTTCTAATTTGTAGAGTGGTTTTATCCTTACAAACTAATCCATTTGTGTCGCACTAAAAGGTATGAACTAAAATGGTAACAATGATGACGCCATCTATCAAAAAAGGATTAGGGACAGAACAAACCCAAAGCATCATTATCAATCACAAGATTAATTAACAAACAAATTATCTCAAGCTTAATAAGCCATATGTTCACTTCCCTATCAATGGCACCATCCATAATTTTATTGACAGCCACCTTATGATCTAAATGCATAATTATACCCAAGAGAGGAAAACAAAGGAACCATTAGATGTCATATAATTTGAATCAGAAACAGAAGATACACTACGTGAAACCCTGATGCACTTCATGGCAATAGGCACTATTCCCTCAAGGTAAGTAGGTAGATACTCTAGGGACAAAGCAATCCCTGTCAGTTAAAGACGGCTCTGAAACAGTTAATGATAACATGTGGAATCACTAAATGACTTGAAAAGAGATTTCCACATTATTTGTGCAGCTATTACCCTTCAAGCACATCATGTCAAACAATGATTTCCTCACAAGATTAGCAGTTATACTTTATTCTATTCTAAATGCCTTTTAATTTATGTTACAATTGCTATTCCCAATAAACATCCTGCTTAAATTTTGCCAGTATTTTTCATGCATGCATGTGGTGTAATCCAGAGATCTGAACAAGATTATAACTGGGGAGTTAATACACAATTGAAACTGATGAAGCAAGTCAAAATAAGAGTATGATCAAGCATGGGATATGATACGGACAACACAGTGTGCTTAGACAATTCTCTTTCTGTTCAATCACTGCTGCTAGAGCTGGTTGATCGAGAGAGAGAGAGAGAGAGAGAGAGAGAGAGAGAGAGAGAGAGAGCACTTTTGCAAATATATCAGATTGCAAAAGAAAACAGCATCTATAACTCTCTTTATACAATAGAGCTACCAAAACATTCATAAAGTTGATTTCATAAATGTTTTGTTTCTTCAATAGCTTTCGTTAATATTGAGGCTACCTTGCTACTTAAATAATACCATAAGTTGCAAACACAATTAATGTTGACTAATTGACAAGCATTAAAGTGAAACAGATTTGAAACAGAAAGAACTTACCATGCCTTCTCCTGATCTGAACTCCAATGGTTGTCCATTCCCATCAACTTGTGTATCATAAAAAACCTTGCCGTCTTCATCAGGAAGCATACCCTTGTAATGTATATATAGTAAACTGTCTTGGAGTGGGCAATCCATGGGAAATTCACCTGCAAAGATTTAATAAAAGCTTTTATTAAACCATTTCATGTTATGTGCTATGAGCTGACTTGGAAAGGTCTGTGATTATGTGTTGTTGAATGAAAAAAAATCTAGATTCCAAGGACTTCGAGCTTGTAAGGATACATCCCTCTCATATTGCCATGGTTGGAAACTAGTGTTCCTGTAATATCCTTAACCGGATCTGCCCTAAATTTCTGATTTTTAATTCTGATTTTTCTGCTCAAGCCCTAGGTCTGAATTCTCATTTTCTATTTCTGAATTATATATTAGCTTGGACAGCGAATATATGTATGCAAATTGCTCAAATAAACATGGCATTCATGAACTATTGTAAAGATAACATCCACAATATATTCTACCACATATTATGACCATTCCAACACAAAATACATGACAATAAGTTCTGATTTCTGAACATGAATACTGCTGCTACAAATCAGACTTCCCAGAAATGGAATTACATCAAGTCTCAAGACTCAAACAGGCCCAAACATAGCCTAGATCTCTGCTGTTACAAATCAGTCCTTTACAATGATAAATAAAAGATTTCTACATACCAAACAATGAAGAATGATGTCTAAACTCCAAACCCTAGATGGGCAATCAGATTTGGCACTTGATGCTGTCCCAAACCCACGATTCCTTCGAAATGAGCTAGGGTTTCCTTCCACAAGATGGCACTCCCTAGTGAGTGATGTTGAAAAGCAAGAATGAGGGCGGCAACTAAAGTTTAGGACCTTCCAAAGTCTGAAATTCTGCTCCTTATGGACGGCACTCCTCTTAGGGTACAATCCCTCATAATATTTTTCAAGCAAACCTCCAATATGAGGTTGAAAACCTGCAATCAAATCTGCACATAAATCTCCCTTGGTAGCGGCTAGGTTATGACCTTCAAATGCTTCACAAACATGAACTCGCCTTCCTTGGAGATGGCGCTCACCCTAGGGTAAAAACCCTAGCAGAAATCAACACAAAAACCCTCCAAAATGTGGCTCTCCCAAGTTGATCTGAAAATCTGAATATATCTTCGAACCTCCAAATTGTATTTGGCCACAAATCTTCACAATTTGGTCCTAGGGTTCCTCCAAATCTGCAGAAATAGATATGTCCTTGAAGCTCAATAATCTCCTCCAAATCGCCAATGAAGTGCAAGTGTGAACTCCGTATGAATTCACCTCCAAGATGGAATTGGGTTTTCGTCCAATCCACCAATATTCCTAAGGGTTTTCGTCCTTGGAATAAGCTGAACCAAAGTTGCAGCCAAGAGAAAATCTCCAATGAATAAAATCAGATGTGAATGAATGATTCAAATGACTTTCAAGTGCCTTCTTTTATAGCCATCAAATGCCCATCTCCTAGCCGACCCCCTTTTTGGCAATTTCTTTTATTTTATTTTTATTTCTTTTCCCACTTGGCCAGCCTCCTGTCATGTCCCGTTCTAGGCTTGTAGCAATATTTTATGGATCTTGCAATTTTACAAACAAACCCTAGGACTGATATTGCATTCAATACTGTAACTTTCTAAATTGTCTCCGAAAATCAAATCTATGAACTATCAAATTACAAATCTATAACAGCATAGATAGATATTGGCAGCCTTTCAATGTGCATTTCATTACAAATCTCATACAAAGATGATAGCAAAGTATATCAGATAGTGCTGTTACAACAATCCTCTCAATGCATCAATTACATCAAAATATATGGCTCTATGGCAGCCACAATACAATCATATAATGCAGCTACAATTTCAGAGGCAAATATGCAATGAACATACCAATTCAAATGCTCAGATCTGATATGACAGACTCTAATGATGAGAGATATGGATGCTAGTATCATACAGACTGATCACTGTCCACAGTAGATGATTCGCTGCCTTCAATGATGTTTTCAATGACTGTGAACTCCCTTTAGGATGGTCGCCGGCCCACTATGATGGTTCTCTGTCCCTTAGATCGTAGCCCAATGATGACGGCTGCCTTCCCAAGAGTTGCGGTCTCTTCAGATGCTGATCGCTGTCCCTCATCTGCAGTTCGCCACCCTCTAATGTTAATTGCTGGCACAAGAATGAACACTCAACAATGGCAGCAGGTCTGAGTTCCAGTGAATCGGCACTCAAGGGAAATAGCTCAATGTCTTCTATGATTTTCAATGAAATGTAAATCTTCAATGTAGCTCAACAATGGTCTCCGACCAAATATCTAATGATCAAACTATGAAGCTCCAACAATGAATGCAAACGATGCAAATTGGGTTTTCGTCCAATTTCACCATAGAATGAAAATGCTAGCAAAATGCCAAAGTATTCAAGAGGTTCGTGATGTCAAAAATGAGCCACCAATCCTTCTTTTATACCAAATTCAAATTAAAGATTTGAATTTGCCAATTTCCCTCCAAATTGATTCCTCCAAGGGTGGCGCTTGATCCAATGCAATAGTTTATTATTTTATTTGAAATTCCTTCTCCTATGCATGAGCACTACAATCAAGAAATCCATATTTTATAATTGTCAACACTTTCTCCAAAGTGAACGCCACCTTATGAACGTTGTTATATTTTTTTTTTTAAACCTCCAAGATGCACGCCACCTAGGCAAGATCCATAATATTATTTTGAATATTTTACCTCTCCAACGTGGACACCAACCCAAGAAGTTGATATTAAATCATATTAAAATTAATATTATTTAATTGATTCCCTTTCTCTTTGATAATAAATGTGGAAAAATCGCATTAATACATCATTCCATCATGTCAAATACTGACTGAGCTCTTAGAACAACTTTCTATTTTCCAAGCCTTTGAACAAGTTATCTTTTCCAATCCTTAGCTCTGTCAGAATATTCCCTTGTTTTGTCGAGTTAACCTACGGGAATAAAAAATAGGCTCACTCCATCCTCTGTTTGGTGATCACTCCGGAAATGGGGACATGACACCTCCCTCTAGGCGCTGCACTTTATTTTATTTTATTTCCTTTTTTCTTTTCTCTGTTTACCAAGTGGCGCCCAAAATTGGTGAAGTCATTTCACATTACATCTTGATCTTATTTTATTAATTAAATATAAATAATCCGAATGGACTCAAGATTCTTTAGTATTTAATTAATGATATTATTCCCTTAGAAATCCCGACTTTAGCCTACGGGAATAAAATAGGCTAGTTGACTCAGATGGGTTATCACTCGAAAAAAGGGGACATTACAGTTCCCAATTTACCATGTATCATATTGCATTGGAATCACAAACTTTTTTTGGCCCATAAAACCTTAGAAATTTGATAATTCTACTTTCAGGGGCAGCTGACATGAGAAATATAAAATAAGAACCATGAGGATGGATAAATGTTTCAAGATCATTTACCTATGGGTTTGGATGCTTGGAGAGCATACGGCTAGTTTCGTATTTAGATTCATACATGTAAACGTAGCATCCTCAATATTTTTACTATTAAATGTACACTAAAAGATTTATCGGAACTATTACACGACATCTGCTTAAATCAATAAGATCAGATATCCAAACGCTCATCTCAATGCTGTCACATGAATGCACCATTGGTCTCTACCTACCTGTGACAAGGGTGTTTACCAAAGGATTTTGTTGTGCAACAAGTCCAGGTGCATCAACAATGTTCGGAAGCATTGCTAACGTGTATGCATGTCCTAAATGAAGGATTTTATAAACTACTATGAAGAGATTATGGCTCTGCTGGATTTGAAATTAACTGCCCAGACTAACCAAAAGCATATCAAATTTCAATATACAAACATCTCTAGGTTAAAAGTATGTTACTACTGAAGCACGTCCAATAGATAATTTAAAAGAATAAACCACTCTTTCATAATCACACCCTAAACAAAGTGAAACTATAAGACAATTAAACTCTACGAAGTATTTGAAAGAACAAAAAAGGACCCTAACCTCTTCCATCTCTTATGCGTCGTTTTATTAGACAGCCATCCCCAACCATATCACGCACCTGCCAAAACAGAATATTGAATGACTTACACATATCTTTAAGGTATATTATGAAATTATTGGCAAATCTATCTGGTTGAGTTTCAAGAGTAAATATATTATTAAATGCTTTCACATAACCTCTTAGCAGCATAAAGTTTACACCAAAGAAAGGGCTTAGCAAAGAAACATGTATAGGTTCTGATTAGTTAATTTCAACTTAATGGTCCCTCTGTACGCTTAGTGTGAAGTCGAGCTTCAAAACATTTTTACCCTAATTCAAAAAAGAAAAAGGTCAAAGCAATAAATATTAGACAAACACTAAGAGAAGTTGAAGACAAAGAACGAAAACAATAAGTTAATGCAAAAAACTGAATTTAGATCATATATTGCATATGCAATTCAGGATTTGTCACCATTGTATGTTAAGGCACTTGTTGTATTTATTGGGCACATGACAGTCAACTCATGGTGCATAGTACACGATTGCAAGAGTTACTGCTAGCTGAAACACAAAACATCCATGAAATAGACTATGCCCCATAGAGCTGTGCAAATCCTTGTCCTAGGCATGTTGGATGTATGGCAAGTTCTAATCCAATGTGCAAGGGTGCACATTGTTGCACATGTGCAACCCATCGGTGAGAGTTAAGCTGGCCACTTCGGTTTGCCCATTTGTCTAAGGATGGAATGCAGTAGACCAATTCAACTAAGTATCCAACACAGTGTGTTCAAACCTGCTAAGGACCCAGTCAGAATAACTAGGCCAGATTGAGCCAGCCTAGGCGAGCTCCTGCACACAACTAGACACTGCAAATTTGCCAGGGCGGCATTTTACATTTTTCATTAAAACTTCAAACCATAAGAAACATAATTTCCTACCCTAATCTGCTACTGACACATTAAAATGCCCACATGACTATTTTGAGTTATTTTTCATTTGCCCATTTGCTTTCAAACTCTTTTCACTCTCTAGTTGATTTTTCATTCTCCCTTCATAGAATCTGAATTTCCTTGTGCAACAAGCTGATACAATTTGATTGGCAATTGATTTGGGTAAACAAGAAGCTGATGTAAGCAGTTAGATTTGAGTTACACACATTTCCAACTTTCAACAAGCTTCATATTAAGGTAAATTTAAAATTTTCATTCTTTTTCTCCTTCATTCTTCATGTTTTACATTTATATGTTCATTTTTATATGATTTAAATACAAAATCTGAAAAAGGAAAAATAAAACCCTAGGTTTTATCCTTTTTTTTCCCTGCATTTTTGTTTTATTTTTCTTTTTCTTTTTTCTTTTTAATTTTTTCCTTGCATTTTTGTTAGTTTATTTGTTTGTATATTTGCTTTTTCTTTAATGTTAGTATTAACAATCTACATTCATTAATTAAACCTTCCCTTTTTCATCCCTCTATGATGTAGGGTTTACGATTTTAATATGTCAGAACCACAAAGGAGAGACCCTTCTTGGAAGCATGACACAATGGGTACAAAGAAAAGGCAAACTTTTTGTGAGTATTGTGGTGCAGAGTTTCTAGGAAGAGGCATTAATTGCCTCAAATACCACCTTACATACCTAGACATGATGTTTCATAGCAAAAATGTTGAACTTGAGGTTGTGAGAAAGGTGACAACCAAATTGGAGACCATTCAAGAAAAGAAGGAAACAAGGATAAGGCAAAACCAACAAATAGTTGTCTTCCACTTCTTCAATGCCCAGAAGTGGAATGGGTTAAAGTAAACATTAAGCCTAGAGCTCATAATTCGACAAGTGGGCTTTTGCCCCACAATGCTCCTAGTTGGAAAACACAGGTTATAACAAGGACAAACACATGGTGGCAAGGTGTGCAATTGGTGACATTTGTTAGTTTTGCAACACTCCCTTCAATGTAGGCAGTTAAAATTTTGATCTTTTAAGTCTCATTTATATTGTAACATTTTGGAATGTTGGAGTCTCTATATTGAAAGAAGGCGGATGGGAAGAAAGTTGTGTGGACAGTCATTGATGATGTGATTGCAATGTGCAGATGGGATACTTAAGGTTTGTGTTCATGTTTGAGTTTGACAAAAAAAAATCCCAAACAAGTTTGTTGGCTGCTAAAAATCAGAAAAAAAAATGTGATTTAAGTTTAGAGTATATAAAATAATAAAATAAACTAAATAGTAAAAATAAAATATTAAACTAAACATAATAAATTAAAATAAAATGGATAAGAATCTAAAACTTAATTAAAACAAAATTAGTAATAATAAAATTTAATCAAAACTAACTAATTTAATAAATTTTAATTAAAATAATAATCTAAAGTTTAATTTTAGACATGTTATAAAAACAAATGAAATCTATAGGCAGATCAAATGAAGTGGCTAAAGAAGCATGGGAACCAAACGGCACAGATACAAATTGCAATCAATAGCCACAAGCTTTGATGGCCAAAAACAGCATACAACAAGGTCAAAATCTTTGAAAAATGACAGGGATAGCAGAGGCCACATCAAAAAGCGCAAAGGAATTTAGCTCTTCTTTCACCACCAAACAGACCCAAGACCAGCAAACTCAGTTTA
This sequence comes from Cunninghamia lanceolata, assembly GCA_027924645.1. NCBI lineage: Eukaryota > Viridiplantae > Streptophyta > Pinopsida > Cupressales > Cupressaceae > Cunninghamia > Cunninghamia lanceolata. The sequence goes on along the minus strand of BSBN01000918.1, from coordinate 3,704,486 downwards.
TAGCAGCAAGCAAACAAAGATGCAACAACAACAAATCATAATGCAAAGAGGCACAATGATTAAGGCTTCAAATAAATTGAAAAAACCTAGCAACAACCCTAGTTGAAGTGAGTGTTCTACATTTTTCAAAAAAATACAAAACCACAGAGCTCATGTTAATATTTGCTACAAAGATCATTCTGCATAAAAATTTTAGGCTATTTTGAATGAAAATATTATTTTTTATTTAGTTTACCGAATTTCAATTTTTAAAAATAAATTGGGCATACTCTATGGCATTGTCCAGAACTACGAAAAAAAAAAGGACATTGTGTATAACTAAACAACCATGCTTTATTCTCAAACAATGAAAAATCAATATTAGGTTGAAATAAAAACACTAGCTAGGTTTAGGAGTCTTGTGGTCAATTCTTAAAGGATTTGAGGGGCAACAAATCCATTTCCCTAAATGTTATCATTTTAATTTGTTTCTTTCGAGACAACACAAAAACGAAGTGTTTGTACAATAGAACCATTCTTCAAATTATAAGGGGAAGCTCCCTAAGATCTAACTAAGCCTAAAACTAACAAAATTTACAAATATGCACATTGTACAAGATTTAAATGGGAGTTTTGCATTAAATGTAAATATATGACTAACTATGTTTTTGCCCCAAATGCAACACCAGATTCTCAACAATCAAGCCCTACAACAAGATTTTCAAATTAAGGAGGATAAACACTTCAAGCATGGACAAGCACAACGTCCTATTTGAAGCAAATACCAATATTTAGCTATAAACAAAGATTTAACTAAATAATACCAACGGATGCCAACTATTGGCTAACTTAGAGACTAGTAAATATATATCAACAAGAAATGATTAAATGGACGAACATCACATGATACCACAAAATAAATTGCTAAAGGAATACACAAAGTTATTAATTCAATAAATAACAAGCATCAATGCAAAGCTTGACAATGTTACTCAATTCAATTCAACTCACAAAAATACAAACATAAGTTTAACAATTACTAAATAACAATAACAACTAAACAGTTTTTGCAACATAAGCTTTACATCCACTAGCCTTCCCTACACACAAACTTCTTATTAAGCTCTTTAGGACAAGCTATGTTGCAGGGTTCGACAAGATCCCCCCCCCCCGTACTTGTATAGGTCCAGTTCAAGACCAGGGCGACCTGGGGTTTGCCTAGGGTAAACCCTAGGCACCCTAGGTGATGAGCACACAATTATACTGAGAGAAGGGGGTGAATCAGTATAATACAATCTTTTACTTTTTAAAACTTAAGAACCACAATAATAACAAACATGCAAGATCTAGCAATTAGATATGGGGACACAAATGCACCTACCCTTGGAAAGGTGTATGAGTGTATTGACAATATGCTTGGCCAAATGAAGGCCATTGTACGAGAGGACCCCACGTTACAATTCTCCAAAGAGCAACTTCAGCCAATCATTCATTACCGATGGGAGAAGCTCAACACTCCCTTGCACATGGCTACCTATGCATTGAACCCGAAGTGGTATGTGCAAAGGTCTGGCAGAGTTGCCCCTATACAGGATGTTGAGGTGAAGGTATGGTTGATGAAGGCCATTCAAAAGATATATGATCCTATATAGGCTAGTATCATTCGTACTAAGCTATGTTACCAGGTCCTTGTATTTTACCCACTGCACCCATATGGGTACGGTTCGGGTACAAGATCGGGGATGGGACATCGAGGGGTTCGCACAAGGTCCGCCCTAGGCACTCCCGATTCCTTGTGGGTTCTTTTTACAGGGAACCGGGGGTGCCCGGGTTGGATCTTGAGCGAACCCCCTAGCATCCCGTGAGGAAAAACGTTAGCATTTTCTACACGGATTCTCTCGTTTTCTTCATTGAAGTTTGCAAGTGGAGAATAACTTAACATTTGTCGACTCATATGTCAACTGGGAAGCAAATCGTCCAGGTTGTGGGGTGCGGAGAAAAACGTCAAAGGGGTGTTGAGATCCAGCATTGAAAGCTCATTTTACCATCAGTCGTTTGTTTTTGCAGGAGAATTATTATTGTGGTTGAAGATTCTGCCTTGGTTGATTTTTTTTTAAATTATGAAGTATTTAAATATTCAGCCTTGGTTGATTTTTTTTAAAATTATGAAGTATTTAAATATTTTGCTTATTGATAATTATTTGTAATATTGTTTTTATAATTTATAATATATATAAAATTATAAATTATATTATATATTAATAAATTAATAATAAAATTATAAATTATATATTGTTATAATTTATAATTTTATTTTATATATAAATAATAAAATTAATTACATAATTATAATTTATTATATTATTTATGTTATATTATAATATTATATAATTTATATATAAATAATAAAATTATAAATTATAAATTATAATTTATATAAAATAATAAAATATATATTATAATTTGTTATATAATCGTTTAATAAATAATATATATTATTTATATGTTGTCATACCATACTCGAGCCCAAAAAAATTGCCATATCTGCGTACTAGGTTCTCATACCCGTACCCGAACCCATACCAAGACCGGCAACTTAGGTACTGAGTGGACAAAATTTGCCTCTTAGGGGATATTCAAAGAAGGCCAAGATGGATAGGGAGGCTATGGCACAAAAGGATCCCATTCTATGGTAGACTATACATGGGCCTAATTCTTTAACCACCACACTAGCCATGCATCTGCTATCCCAAGTTTCTAGTTCTTTTGTTGCTGAGAGGATATAGTCTACTTATAGTTTCATCCACTCTATTAAGAGGAACAGACTTACCTCTAGAAGGGCGGAGAAACTTGTAGCTATATATAGCACCATGCATCTCATTGACGGCAACATGCTTACGTAAGGAGATTCCAATAGCTTGATGGGATGTACAGCGAGAGGAGCCAGCACAAGTGGATGAAGATGCAACATAGACAAGGTTGTTAGGTATTGCTTTGGAGAAGCTTGACCTCGAGGAGTCCAACAGTTTGAGTGATGAGGAGTTTGGAGTGGACTTTGGGAATGAATGATGATTCATTGATTTGAGGCACTGAGCCATTGGCCAATTGTATTTGGATTTTGAATGTAATCAACATTTTGAAATTTTGAATATAATATAAATATATTGATATTTGGCATTTTCATTGTTCAATGCAATTTTGCAATACGTTTGAGTATTTCAAATTTTCATATGTTATTCCTTGTATATTTTTTTATAACTATTTTTTTAAGTACTATATGTATTTGCACCACCCCCGCACCGCCATCCCCAAATCTAGTCCCTTGGTCCCCCTGTTCCTAGACCCATCCTTGTGTCCCCCCATCCCCAAAGGCCGTGGAGCATTGTTGTTTACAAAGCTATGCATGAAATAAATTAACTGCACTTCTATTCTAACTACAACTGCTTACATGACATGCAAGCTTTATTATAAATTACATGCTCCACTAATTCTAAAACTAAACCATGCAACCTCCAGTTCAACTAACAATTAAAATACTACAATCATTCATCAAAAGCTGACATTTCTCGCATGATGATCATATAGAAGTCAAACTCCGGGTTAACGCTAAAAATAGCACGGTCTATAAATAGCTCCTACAAGAAATAGCAAGTCTTCGAATATACTCCTCTTTGAAAATGGTGACCAACTAAAAATAGACTTTTGGATAGGCAGCTCTAGATGCCTTTGATGATTCTGCAACTCCTCTGATTACAACAAAACTTCTAAAAAACTTTGAAAATTCTAATGTCCCTTTCCTAAGCAATTTAGTTCATTGGGTTAGTCTATCATTTGGGTTCTGTCAGACTAACATGGATGGTTAGGGAACCCATGTTGGGTTTGCTCATCTCGAGGTTCAATCGGCACATTTGGTGGTTTGTTTTGAGCTCCTTTTGGCAGGATATCACTTATGACTTTCTGGAGTGATTTCGGGCATGTAGTCCGAATTTACTAGTTTTAGCGGGGTCCCGGGCTTGGTGCGAGTCGGTGTGATGTTCTTGGATTTCACTCGTTTTATATTGGTCTTCTTGTCGATGCTTCGAAATCCATGTTTAGAGTCCGTTTGAACTATTATTTTTAATGGCGCAATAGTTTTTCTAAGTTAAATTAAATATTTAACTTAGTAGTGGAGTTTATAAAAGTGACTTTATTAAAAGGATGGAAATATTTCAAAAGAAATAAGTCACATAGCTTGGGCGCCCCTTTGGTGAATAATAAAGCAAGACATTTAAAATATTTAATTCCCAAAAAGGTGCATTGGGAAATGTGAAGGAAAATAAAAGAAGCGTGAAGTTCATTTTTCATACACCATTGCATATTTTGTGAAATGAGTTCTTGTTGGCTGAGCCAAGGGTTTTGAACTTGCAACTTGTGGAGACGAAAACCTTCACAGAGTTGAATACCTACGAGAGTGAAAGATCTCTCTAGGGTATTGCTGGTGGTCTCATTTCAGGGATCACATTTGTGCTACTATTGCAAATTGAAGGCATGTCGCGGAGGATTTATTCCATGAAAATCTCTTGTTTCTTCGCACAGTAATTTGGGGCTAATACTAAAGATCATTTGGCAAGATTTTAAATAGATTTTGGAGCACTTGTTGTTAGGGTTTACTCCCTATAGCTAGCCGTACCATATCTCAGCAGCGCCGTACCACTTTGAGGGCATTTTGAGTGTGTTTGAAGGCATTTTCAGTGGTTTTTCCATTTAGTCTGGGCGTGAGACATTGCAGATCAGAACAGGAGCAGAACATGAGTTTTCAAGTGCAGATTTTGGAATGAATTACAAGTATTTGTTGTTGTTCATAGATGCAAAACGGGCCATACAGCTTGGAGACCAGGCGTGAGGGATTGTCTATGCAAAACACCTAGATTATTGACTTCTTTGGAGGCACCTAGCTATGAGCATTGTTGTATGCAGATTTGTATGACAGAAAACTAGGGTTTGAATCCGTTTTGTGCAAAACTAGGGTTTCTGTAAGTTGTGTTTTGCTATTACAGTGTACTTTCCAAACCAACAAATGGGTATGTAATAAACCTGCTTATATTGCCAAATCTTCAACTGGGTATTTGATATTTTAGTTGTATGGATGTTTCCCACATAAATAAGCATCTGGGTAGTTATAGAATGCTTTATTTCTGAATATATGTATGCATGCAAAAAACAAATGTTATGTTCAAACAGATAAAGCGCACCACGTTCAACTAAACATGAGAAAAAATTAAGGTGGGACATTTCAGTGGTATCTGTAATGTTCCTTTTTGGCACTTAGATTTTTGTACGCATTATGCTTGTTCCTAGTCTCTCGGAGGCTATCCGACATGTTTGGGGGAACTCCAAACTTCTTGGAGTGATCGTGTTTCTATCTGCAGAGTAGTTGTGGGTATCTCAAGTCTGCATTTTCATCAGGGATGGTCGAAGTTATTCGTCAGAATATATTGGTTCGGTTTAATTATCAAATTTGGTTTATATGGAGTTTTTATTAAGTTTCATAATTAAACAGGTTATTTTAATTGTTTATTGTGCACTTAAGTATAAGGTGGAAATATTTAAAGTGACTTAAATGTTATATCATGTGGGGGTAAAGGAAAATGTTTTATTTTTATATCCTAGTCACTTTAAAGTGTGCACATAACTTGGAAATAGAAATATTTTATAAGTTGGAGGAGAAAAAGGTTCTATTTTCAAGAAAGATCATTTTGTAACTCCAGAGGCTTTTGAAAAGGGAGTGAGAGCTCATTTGGAGACTTATGCTTGGATTTTTATAATGTTATGCTGCTGGGATTGAACCAGAGATCAATTGTTCCTTCTTGTGGACGAAAACCAACTTGAGGATGATCAGTTTCAGTGGTGTGATTTCCACCCTAGCTTGTATTGGTGATTTTCACTCAGGAAATCACATCGAGCCTAATGGATTCTAGAGAATTTGTCAAGTTTTGGTGTGAAATCAGTCTAATAGTAATGCAATGTCTTTTTGATAATTTTTGGTGTTGATTTTGTGTGATATTTTGTGGAGTTTGGGTGTGTTTCTGCCTGGCCGTACTATGCTCATGGAAATCGATCCACATTAGAAATTATTGATGATGCTATTTGATTTCAAACTGATAGTGAAGTCTTTGCTTGTTCAAGACGCCTCTTTAAGAGTTATTTGGGAATTTTTGGGGCAGTTTAAAGTATATACTGAGCAGTCCGTACTTGCTGGCCGTACGGCCCTGGAATGTGATACGGATGACTTTACTTGCAAAGTATTTGTTGTTTGTCAGTGGTTTGTGCTCAGAATTGTCTTAGAGTGTAGAAATCAGTTTAGATCAGCTTTGATGTAATGTCCCCTTCTAGCTAGATATCAGTTCTCAACAGGATTAGCCTATCAGTTGACCCTAGTAGGCTAATGAGCATGGTAAGGGGGTCTTTTCCATTCCAGGATTCAGTTGGATTGGAGAAATAAGGGAAATAATAATTAAATTAATTATTTCTAAGGTTGTCGAATAACTAAATATTATAAGGTGACCTTATATTTAATTAATTTAATAAAGTGACTTAAATAAAATATTATATCATAAAGTCACTTAAATAAAATAATATTATTAAAAATTAAGAAGCTTCTAGATGGACGATTTCATGGGGAGAACAAAGTATATTAAGAGGGGCTTAGCCAAGTTTGAGGGGATCGAGATTATTTGCTATTTGTTATTGATATGCATTGGAGAAGCCTAGGGTTTCTGCAGTCTTCATTGGAGGTCTTTGGGAACGAAAACTCCCATTGATTTGCATAACTGAGGTGGTGAAACTATCTACTGAAGGGTTGCAGCTGTTGGAGGAGATAATTCAGTCTTCTCACCATTACAAATTTGGTGGCCAAGGGCCAAATTTGAAGAGATCGATTTAGGGCAGCATTGGCAGGGTTTGATACCAATCTCATAGGGCGATTCTGCAATACACATCACATCCATTGGAGGAATCGATCACAGTTTGCTATGCTGGTGAAAATCAGACTGTGTTTCATGGCTGGGCGCTTGAATGGAGGAGGCGATTATGTCAATTCAGACCTCTAAACAAATCAGACAAGGCACAAAAGGGGTCGCTTGGCACAAACAAGGAAAATCGCTGCATCTCTAGTGGTCTGGGCGTCATCAGTTGGGAGAATCGATTCATTTTGAGAGGATACCATCAGCATATCAGTCATGGCTGGGTGGGTCTGATCCAATTTAGAGGAGGCTTTCATTTATTGCATACAAGTCACCACGTCTCCCTCAAGCTATGGCGAACTCATTCCAGGGTCTTGCATTCTGTTTAGTCTATTTTGCATTGGTATAATTACTTGCATTTAGGTACTGCTGTAAGTGCCCATTAATATCAGATGTTGCCATTGTATTGAACTTATCATTATAGAGCCAAGAGTCTTGGCAGTCATATCGGCATTGTACTCAAGTTGTCATCCAATGAAGAAAGAATAAAATGCATGCCAATTGTTTGATGTAATGTCCATATCTATATTGTTCTTGAAGAACATAGTAGCTTGCATGCCAAGTGTTTGTCATAATGTTAGTTGGCTGTAGGTGTTGATTTGTACTTGCATAAGTCATCTATTGCAATTGGAAAATACAAAAACATTTGCATCTCATGCTATACTTGTAGTTTAATCATTTAGCATACATTTCAAGGCATTGGCATCATCTTATGTTCAAATTCAAACAAGCAAATGCAAACTGAAACTCAGAAACAGCAAGTAGATACTTTACATACAAAGTGTTTGATAATATTCCTTGAGCCAAAAATCAGTTGCAAGAAGTTAGTTTGAGCAAGGGATATTACATTTGAAGTGGTAATAAATGAGTATGGGTGTTTGTGGTATTAATGCTTCTTCCTTCATGGCTGCCGTACAGACCTGTAGATGCTCATATTGAATTTTCAGTGACTACTTATTGGCATTTGGTCAGTTTAAAATGGGATTTCTGAATGCTATGGATTATCAATGAAAGGTATGAAGAGTTTAATCTTGGTTTCTGCATTTATGTGTTATGTCTCCTTGATTTGGCGCCTCATGATGCCGTACAGCAGGGTCATTGTTCTATATAGCATGCATTTGTGACTGGATCTGAAGTGTTTATACAGTTTTTGGACCTTAATACAGTGCTAACATGGACTGTAATAACAGTGTAGTGTTTGAATTCATCATGGACATTTTTATGACAGGGCCGTCATTCAGTTTGAAAGAAATCTGAGTTTTCCAACAGTGTATTTGGAACAGATATGAAGTGCATTGTCTCAGCTTTTGATAGTGAAGATATGAGTTTCCTAATGAGCTTGCTTGCAGGGTATTATCACATGATTTCCAATATCACCATGATGCCAAGAATCAGCTCTAATCATATTTTCTGAGTTATATTGCATATGATTTCATTGTAACCTTTATTTTATGCAAACACATTAAAGTACCCCTAGATGGTTCACCGCCAGTGTGGGCAAAGTGGTTTCTCTTCCTTTGATATTTCTACCCACTTGGACAAGTGGAGAATACCCACTGAATAAGTGGATGGTTTTGTAATTTCATTATTGTATTTCTTACCCACTGAAAAGTGGTGAATTCCCACGATAAGTGGATTCCCGCTGCAGCGGATGAATTGTAGTCCCCTGTTACATAGTTGTTCATTGTAAGCCAATCACTATATGCTCTCACCTTGCCCGTCTTGGGAACTGGGTGATCAGAAAGTGTGAGGCATTTAGTTGGTTATGTATTAGAGCTAACATTGTCACATCCTTGTATGCTATTTTAAAAACAAAATTAGGGGTAGCATCTTACAGTATCACAGCTGGTTTTCTTGTCAGTCTGTGTTGAACATCTTTCATGAGTGAGTGGAAGCAAGTATATACCAAGGAAACCAATCAGTGGCAGCCCCCACAAGTTCCAGAAGGTGACACTGTATCAAGCATTTTGGGTATACACAGGAATTCATCTAGTGATAGTGACAGTATTATAGGAAGCATGGCGGAAAGAGACAAAAAACCAGAACAACCAGATAGTCCTAATTCCAGAGTAGAGAAGAAGTTTGATACTATGTTAGATACGATGTCTCAATTTTGGCAAAGATGAACCAAAATGTGCCTCAAGCACCTCCTATTCATAATGTACATACTGTTACAAACTACAGTAGCTACGGGATCAGTTGCTAGACCTCTCCAACCTACTTTCACCCATAGGGAGGAGACCCCACCTATACAGGAGGCCCAAATACCGATAACAGATGAAGTAAGAGCTAGTTATGCAAAGTATACAACTCTTCCAGTTGAAACCCATGACTTGTTGACACTAGAGCAGTTTATGAACCATAAGAAGAAGAGGGGTGGAAGAGCTGAAAATAGAGGACAACATATGCAAAAAGATTATCAACATGCATTGGGGAAGGTCTCTTTGGAACACTTTGATGGGAGTGATAAGATTTCAGCTAGAGCTTGGGTGCAGAAGTTAGATAATTATTTGACCCTTAAACCCATGCCAGAGGATGAAGCAATTAACTTTGCCACCATACACTTAGATGGAGCAGCCATGAGTGGTGGTATCATAGTTTGGTTACCCTGGGTCATAACTTGATCACCACCTATGATGAATTTACAAACAAGCTCATTGAAAGATTTGATTAGAAAGATCCTGGGTTATATTTTAGAGAGCTTGCACAGTTGAGACAATATGGATCACTGGAGACTTACATTTCATAATTTCAAAGACTTTCAGTTATGGTTCCTAGTATTTCAGAGAGAAGACTTGTAATCCTTTTCAGTGAAGGATTAATGGAGCCACTTAGAGGATGGGTTAAGGCTTTCGATCCGCCTACTTTACAGGAAACTATGAAGAAAGCACGAAGTATGGAGCTTGCTGCCCCGAAGAATAAGTTCCAATTTAAATCGCTTCCCTTCAAGAAAGATAAGAAATATCATCATCGAGATTCAGATCAGCAGAAGAAACCAGCTACAAAACTTGATGATGACACCATTAATGACCTAAGGAAGAGGAAACTATGCTTCAAATGCAAGGGCCCATGGGACCCTAACCATAAGTGTCCTATGAAGGGTAAGGTAAATCAGATTGAATACTTTTTAGCGGAAGAAACAGCTTCAAAAATATCGGATCAGCAAACTAAATCGAAGGATAGTGAAGCAGATAGTTCATCAAATGAGTCCCAGAGAGAGTAGGATGATGATAGACCCACAGCATACCTTTCTACCATTCAGAAAGAGGGTTCATTCAGGATTCAGGGAGTTTTGGAAGAGCAAAGAGTGATCACACTACTTGACACAGGGGCTACCCATAATTTCATCGATGAGGGTCTAGTGGTAAAGAGAGGACTCAAGACAGAGGAGTTTGAGGGATTTAAGGTCAGGGTGGCAAATGGATTTGTTATAACTTGCAAAAGGCGAATCCCTAACTTAACTATTAAGTGATTATGAGTTCCAGGTCAAGTACTATGTGGTGAGCATGGGAGATATGGATGTGGTCCTTGACATGAACTGGGTTCATGCAATTGGAGAATTCTACCTCAACTTACGCACCATGGGGATGAAATTCGAGGTGGATGGGAGGAAACATGTACTCAGGGGAATGTCAAATGGTGATCTTCAAGTGGTATCTCTTAAGAGAATTGAGAGGCTTCTCAAACATGATCAGGTAGAGTGGGCAGCCGAGTGTGTTATTATGCCTATAGTTACAAAGCAACAAAAAAAGAGCTACCACACAAATATACAGAAACTGATAACCAAGCATAGTAAGGTTTTCAGTAGCATTACGCCAGAGAGGCCTCCAAATAGAGGCATTGAGCACGTGATTGAGTTGGAGGAGGGAGTCGAGCCGGTCATCATCACTCCCTATAGACATCCAAAGAGGCTGAAGGATGAAATAGAGAAGGCTATCAAAGAGCTTCTCGATATGGGGCACATCTTACCCAGTAAGAGCCCCTTTGCCTCTGCAATTGTTTTAGTTAAGAAGAATGGGATGTTGAGAATATGCATTGACTACAGGGCCCTGAATAAAAGGACCATCAAGAGCAGGTACCCCATCCCACGTATTGACGAGCTCATTGATGAGCTACATGGAGCATGGTACTTCTCTAAAATTGATTTAAGATCCGGGTATCATCAGATTCAGGTCAGAGAGAAGGATGTGGAGAAGACCGCTTTTCGTTGCCATTATGGGCACTTTGAGTTCTTGGTTATGCCTTTCGGCTTAACCAATGCCCCAGCTACATTTCAGTCCTATATGAATAGGGTTTTCTGAGATCAATTGTGGAAGTTTGTCCTCATAGTTTTTGATGATATTCTAATATTTAGCAGGACTTGGGAGGAGCACCTCCAACACATCGAGGAGGTATTGAGTATTCTAGAGAGGGAATCATTGTATGCCAAAGAGTCGAAATGTGAATTTGGCATGACAGAATTGTTATATCTGGGTCACATTATCAATGCAAAGGGAGTTAAAGCGGATCCAGATAAGATTCTCACTATTGTTGATTGGCCCCCACCTACGAATCTCTCACAGCTTAAGGGATTCTTCAGCCTTTATGGTTTCTACCGCCGCTTTGTCAAAGGCTTTTCGCAGAGTGCTACTCCACTTACAAATTTGACGAAGAAGGGAGCGTTTGTTTGGTCCAATGAGGCACAACAGTGTTTTGTCAAGTTCAAACAAGTGATGAGTTCTTGCCCGGTGTTGGATATACCGAACTTCACTAAGCCCTTTAAGCTTGAGTGTGATGCCTCATGAGAAGGCATAGGTGCGGTGTTAATGCAAGAGAAGCACCCAATTGCTTTCGAGAGCAGGAAGCTAAGGAGTGCAGAGAGAGGTTACAACATATATGACAAGGAGATGCTATCTATAATGCATGCTTTAGCGAAATTCAAGCAGTACTTGGTGGGAGGCAAATTTGTAGTGAAGACTGATCATAACAGCCTCAAGCATTTCATTAATCAGTGTGACCTCAATGATAGGCAGCAAAAGTGGGCTATGTCAAAGGGAAGACAAACATTGTTGCTGATGCACTTTCGTGGAGACCTCACTTGTGTTCTTTGGGGGAGATTACAACTGATTGGAGAGAGTGGATTTTAGCAGAGTATGCAAAAGACAAGTGGGCTACAGGTATTGTCGATGGTACTATTTATGATGACAGGTATACAGTTGTAAATGATCTTTACAAGGGTAGGATACTTTTTGTACCAGGATCAGCAATGAAGAGGAGAGTTCTGAGGGCCTTTCATGATGTTCCTACGGCTGGTCACCCAGGATATTTCAAAACGTACAGGCAGATCCAGGAGCAGTTTACGTGGAAAGGTCTCAAAACTAAGGTTCTGAAGTATGTAAGCGAGTGTCCTACTTGTCAGCAAAATAAACAGGAGCACTCTTTTCTAGCTGGTTTACTACAACCCCTACCCATTTCTAATCGAAAATGGGGAGTGCATTTCTATTAACTTTATCACGGGCTTGCCCAAGGCCCAAGGCAGGGACTGTATCTATGTTGTGGTTATCAGGCTAACAAAGTTTGCTCATTTCTTTGCGATTTCAACCACATATACAGCAGTGCAAGTTGCTGATTTGTTCTTTAGAGAGTTATTCAAACTACATGGTTTGTCGCGGAGCATAGTCAGTGACAAGGATAAGTTCCTGAGTCATTTTTGGCAGGAGCTCTTTAGATTGAGTGGGACTGAACTCACTCCCAGCACTAGTTATCACCCACAAACGGATGGGCAAACGGAGATTGTCAACAAGTGGGTGGAAGGATACCTCCATAATTACATTGCAGGGCCGCAGAAGGCATGGGTTAAGTGGTTGCATTTGGGCGAGTATTGCTACAATACTACTTACCATATGTCCATTCAAATGTCATCTTTCATGGCTCTCTATGAATATGAGGCTCCTAACTTTCTGGATTTGTTGTTTGGGGACAGTAGAGTGCCTAAGGCCAAGGACTTACTTCAGGAGAGCCAAGATACACTGAAGTCCTTAAAGGAAAACATCCAGAAGGTGCAGAACTAGCAAAAGCAGTATGCAGATCAGCACAGGGTTGAGCGTTCTTTTAAGGTGGGTGACATGGTCTATTTGATGTTGCAGCCTTATAGACAGTCCAGTCTCAAGAAGAATGGTGCAAAAAAGCTGTAGCCATGGTATTATGGCCCCTTCAGAGTATCCGGAAGAATAGGGGAAGTGGCTTATGAGTTAGAATTACCAGCAGGAAGCAGGGTACACAATGTTTTTCACGTGTCTCACCTCAAGAAGGTGCTAGGACATAACATGATACCTTCCACCGAGTTACCCCCTTTGGATGAGGAGGGTAAGCTGATTCTTATTCCAAAGGCCATCATTGACACTAAAGAGTGTACCTTGCGTAAGAGGGTTATCAGGGAATATTTGGTGAAGTGGAAGAATTTGCTGGTAGAGGATGCTACATGGGAGAATGAGCAGATCTTACAGCATCCAGAGTTGAAATTGTTTGTGGGCAAGCAATTTTGGGGAGGGCGGACTGTAATGTCCCCTTCCTAAGCAGTTCAATTCATTGGGTTAGTCTATCATTTGGGTTCTCGTAGACTAACATGGATGGTTAGGGAACCCATGTTGGGTTTGCTCATCTCGAGATTCAGTCGGCACATTTGGTGGTTTGTTTTGAGCTCCTTTTGGCGAGCTATCACTTCTAACTCTTTCTGGAGTGATATCGGGCATATAGTCCAAATTTACTACTTTTAGTAGGGTCCTGGGCATGGTGCGAGTCAGTGCGATGTTCTTGGATTTCACTCGTTTTATATTGGCCTTCTTGTCAGTGATCCGAAATCCATTTTCGGAGTCCGTTTGAACTATTATTTTAATGGCGCAATAGTTTTCCTAAGTTAAATTAAATATTTAACTTAGTAGTGGAGTTTATAAAAGTGACTTTATTAAAAGGATGGAAATATTTCAAAAGAAATAAGTCACATAGCTTGGACACCCCTTTGGTGAATAATAAAGCGACATTTAAAATATTTAATTCCCAAAAAGGTGCATTGGGAAATGTGAAGGAAAATAAAAGAAGCGTGAAGTTCATTTTTCATACACCATTGCATATTTTGCACAATTCCACGGGGACGCATCCCCCCCGAAACCAGCCGTCCCCCAAAGAGGGATGTTTCCAGTACGGGGAGACGTCGGCAAAACGCCCCCCCCCCCCGCCGTCTCTAAGACGTCTATCCTTGGGGAGACTTTTGGACGTCCCCCCAAAAAACATTTTTTAATCATTTTTTCTTTAAATTTCAAGGAAAATGAAAACCTAAAAGCACCTCTAAGTTTAATAGTTTATTTTTGACCTTTTTTTTCTTTGTTTCATTGTTTTGCATCGTGCGTGGAGTTCTACTCAAGCACAGATAGATGAGGATGCTACACAGACAGGGCTAGTTGGTATTGGTTTAGATGAGCTTGAGCATTTGGGGTCCAGTAGTTCCAGTGATGAGGAGATCAACATAGAGCTTGGGGATGATTAGATCATTGGATGCATCAGGCCATTAACCATTTTGGCATTTACTATTTAGTATTTAGTATTTACTATTTCAGTATTTTGAACATTGTTGAAATTTGATTGTAATTATGAACAATGATTATGAAATTCAAATTATGAAACATCTAGTTCTCGTTCCAATGTCTATTAAATTTACGTACACTGTTTCAATGTTCACTAGTTCAATGAAATCATTGCAATGCGATTAAACTCTAAACTTTACTTATTCCTTAGGCTTCTACAGTTATACATCTTTTTATAACTAATTTTTCAAGTATTATATGTATTTCAGCGCACCGCTCCCCCGCCGCCCCCTCCCCCACCGTCGTCCCCTGCCATCCCCAAATTTAGGCCCCCCGTCCCCGAAACGCATCCCCTGCCATCCCCCCGTCCCCGTCCCCGAAACTCCGTGGAACTATGATATTTTGTGAAATGAGAAGTTCTTGTTAGCTAAGCCAAGGGTTTTGAACCTGCAACTTGTGGAGACAAAAACCTTCACGGAGTTGAATACCTGCGAGAGTGAAAGATCTCTCTAGGGTATTTCTGGTGGTCTCATTTCAGGGATCACATTTGTGCTACTGTTGCAAATTGAAGGCATCTCGCGGAGGATTTATTCCATGAAAATCTCTTGTTTCTTCGCACAGTAATTTGGGGCTAATATTGAAGATCATTTGGCAAGATTTTAAATAGATTTTGGAGCACTTGCTAGTAGGGTTTACTCCCTATAGCTGGCCGTACCATATCCCAGTAGGGCTGTACCACTTTGAGGGCATTTTCAGTGGTTTTTCCATTCAGCCTGGGCGTGAGACATTGTAGATCAGAACAGGAGAAGAACAAGAGTTTTCAAGTGCATATTTTGGAATGATTTACAAGTATTTGTTGTTGTTAATAGATGCAAAACAGGTCGTACAGCTTGGAGACCAGGTCTGAGGGATTGTCTATGCAAAACACCTAGATTATCGACTTCTTTGGAGGCAGCTAGCTATGAGCATTGTTGTATGCAGATTTGTATGACAAAAAAGTAGGGTTTGAATCCATTTTGTGCAGAACTAGGGTTTCTGTAAGCTATGTTTTGTTGTTACAGACTTGTACTTTCCAAACCAGCAAATGGGTATGTAATAAACCTGCTTATATTGCCAAATCTTCAACTGGGTATTTGATATTTTAGTTGTATGGATGTTTCCCACATAAATAAGCATCTAGGTAGTTTTAGAATGCTTTATTTTTGAATATATGTATGCATGCAAAAAACAAATGTTATGTTCAAACACATAAAACGCACCAGGTTCAACTAAACATCAAAAAAAATTAAGGTGGGACATTTCGAAAATCTATTCATTCATCTCTCCTTTGTATTGGCACGCTCCATTGTCGCTAGGCACGCCAATACACTAGCTTGTTTAAAAAATTGCCTTCCTTTGTATTAGCATGCGAGATGACACGGGCACGCACTTTTGCAAGAAAATTTTCAAAACCTGAATCCTTTGATCAGGCACATCAAACGATCATTAGGCACGCCTTTACACTAGCTTGTTCAAATCTTCAAAACACTACCCTCCTTTGTATTGTCACATGAGACGTTCATCAGGCGTGCCTTTACAAAGCAGGGTCTTTGATATAGTACATCCAGTGATCACTAGGCACACTTGTACAAACAACATTCTTTTTTAAATCTTTGTAGGTTTTAGCAATGGCACACCTATCCTCAGGGCCACGTGTGTAATGTCCCCTTTTTCAGAGTGTTCACAGAAGAAGACCTATGAGGCCAATTCTCACATCTCGAGATTTTTGGTAGGCGAATTGAGCATGGAAAATGGATTATCATATTTTTCTCATAATTTTGGTGTATTTCTTGCAAATTAATAAATGGCCCTCATAGAGAAACGACCCACTGGAAGAGGAGAAATAAGGTTTTAAAATGGAGAAACAGCTTTTGAAGGTCTGCCAATATAAAGATAAAGAATGATTTCAAATCTTTAATTTGAAATCAGGTCGACCAAGTTAATGTAAGATGCTACCCCAAAAAATTTTCAAAATTTTACCATTACATGACAATGTTAGCATCAAATGCATAAACCAACTAAAGGCCACACACCTTCTGATCACCCAGATCTCGGAATGGGCAAGGTGAGAGCATACGGTGATTTGGCTTACAATGATCACTATGAAATCAAGAGCTATATTCATCCGCTGCGGTGGGCATCCACTTCCGTGGGAATTCACCACTTTCCAGTGGGTAAAGGACAAAGAAAATTACAGTGCCATCCACTTATTTAGTGGGAATACTCCACTTTTCCAGTGGGTAAGGAAAATAAAGAAAGATTAATTCTCTACACTGGTGGTATACCATCCAGGGGTTCTTAATGTGAATTGAATTACAATGAATCTCAATGATAAACAATATAATCATATACAATAACACAAGGTTTAGAATTTGATAAGTTACCCCCTGAAAATCAATGATAAAGGATCATACCCTGCTCATTGTATTAGCATTTGAACTTTCCAAATGGCTGATCAAGATGGCACACTCTGATTATTCTGACTGTACTCTGATATTTCACAAATTTGCTGACTGGTCATACAGTACGGCAGCCAAGAAGACAACTGAATCACAAAATTTATTCACAACCACCATAATACTAACTATCCTCTCTGATCAAACATCACAATACTATTTTTCTGAGCATTATCACAACAATAAACATTCAGAATATCAACAACAGCCAACACTTCTGTAAGATCATGACCGTACGATCTGGTACAGTACGGCTTGCTGATAAACATAACAAGGCACATCAAAAACCATCAAATGCACACTGAAATCATGTAACAACACCATACATTCAATACCCAATCAACCATACAACAGTTAGCATCAACAATAATTTATAATAACTAATCGACCCTCAAAGACATGTACGAACTGCAGGTACGGAATCATCAATAAAGCTCAGAATCTTTGCATATTATCAAAGAATGTCATGAATGAAGGCGTCTATGGTATAAAAGGTATAAGCAATCCATTTCAAGACTCAAATCACACTTTATAATTTTTTAGCACACAACGATTTCTCCAAACTGTATGGCCTAGGCAGTACGGAGGCATTCATATGAATCAACTCTTTACTGAAAACTCATGGGAAATATACTGGAATGAAAGATATGGCATGGACAATAACATACAATCAGGTTTTGCTCTTCAAAAACTCCTTCACAATTTATCATGTCTGATCGTTCCATCAAACTGGTACGGACTGCATTGTACGGCAAATCCTCATAACAATTTCAATTCAGCATCAAAAACACTGAAATCTTCCTCAATAGGAGCGTCTATGGCAATCAAAAACATTACATATGAGTTTGTTTAACAATACAACTCCCATTATTTATTATGACCAAAACAACTCTTCAGATGTACGGCATTGGATAAGGTACGGCAGAGTTTATCTTCAATAAATTAAACACAAGTCACCAATGAACTGCCCAGAACTTTAAATCAACACAAAACAATGATCTTACAACCCATTTCTTGCTCCAAACAAGAGGATTTTAGTATGCTCAAAATCATACATTACATAAGTACGGCCCTCCTATACGGCCAGGCTATACACACAGCCAAACATGATTTATCATCTATTTACTTACAACAAAATCATATAGTCCCAATGCCAAAGCAAATAACTGGAATGCATAACAAAAACTACATGAAGTCTTCAAATCTTTTTCAGCTCCATATGATTCCCTGTATGGAAACCAATATTATCAGCTGGGTGGATATTCCACCACCGAAACTGATCTTCTTCGAGTGGGTTTCCGTCCACAAGAAGGTAGAAAATGGAAGAACACGCGGGTTCAATCCAACAGAATAACAATACAATATCCAAGCATGCCTCCAAATGAGCTCTCATTGTCCTTTTATAACTTTTTGAGAGAATATAATATTATTTCCTTTTGACTCTTCGTATTACTTCTCTCAAAGGACCTTTTTAATTTTCCCCGCCTAAAACACTTAATATTATAAAGTGACTTTATTGATTTGACATTAAAATAAGTCACTTTATAACCTTTTAATATAATTATTTACTATTACCCTTTAAACTTAGCACCTTTTTGCCAGGTAACATTAAATAATTAAAATAATTATTATTCCTTAGGCGTAGGAAAATTGGGGACATTACAGTTAATGGAAAAGGTGAGTCGGCCAAATTGGAGTAAGATCGGCCTAAGGAAAAAGTTAACAAATAGAATTTGAGCGCCAAGAAAAATAATGTATTATGGGTCGGCCTAAACCTTGACCTCATGGTCGACTAGAAAAGGATTTCAAAAACAAATGTATTTAATTTATTTGTGGCGCCAAGTTTGCCTTAATGAGGGTCGACCCTCTTGAGGAAAAGAAAAGAATCATAATAAAATAAAAGGAATTCAAATTACTTTGGGCGCCAATATCTCATGAAGGTCGGCCATGTTGGAGATTAAATCAATAAAATAATAATGTTCTTGGCTGGTCGGCCAGAAAAAGAAAAAAGAAGGAAAACATGTATTTAAGCATGTGTTGTGGATCATTTTGGCATCATGAAGGAGTTTGTTTCTGCTTTTTCCCATTGTGGATCTGCAAATTTGTTGCTACTATTCCAAGGACGAAAACCCTTGTGAATATTAGGTGAGTTGGATGAAAACCTAGCTCATCTTGTGGAGAGTTCGTGACGGAGCTCTAATTGCACTTCATTGCGACTTTTGGAGCAGAATTGGATCATCGTTTGGAGCAGATTTCATATCATTTTGGAGCAGAAATTTTATATTAACTCGCAGCAGATTTATCATAATTTTGGTGCAGCTTTCATGCATGTTTGGAGTGCCAATTTTGAAGGGTCATATTCAGATTTCAAACCAGATTTAAAGCGCCACATTGAAGGATCATTTTCAGACTTCTAAATCACTTCGAGCGCCAAAGTTTTGAGGAGATTCATTGCAGTTCACACATCAGCTTCGAGCGCCATCATTAAGAGTTAATGCTAAATGCAGATCTAATCTTGTAGAGGGATCAAAAACCCTAGCCGCCACCATTATTGGTGGATTTCTTCATTGATTGAGGAGCGATTGCATTGTGGAGGGATTCGCCCAAGTTTTGGGGCAGATTTTTGACATCCTTGGACTGCCTTTTGTCATTCTTCTTCACCATTGATTGCAGATCTGATTTTGGAGGAGTTCGCCCACTTCTTGAATTGCATTTGACATCCAAATTGGTATGCCTTTTATCTGATTTTGTAGCAGCAGCATTGTGGATGGATCTTGGCCATGTTAGAGCCTTGAATTTGATGTAATTGCACATTTGAATGATCTGATTTCATAATAGCAGTATTCTGATTTGTTTTGCTCATCCAAATTGCAATCTATTTGGTGTGGATCTATGTGTGTTTCATTGTGTAATTCAACTAGGGCTTGATTACATATTTTTGGCATGTAATTGTGATGTATTTGGCATGATAAATGGATATGAAAGTGTATGATCAGATCTGAAGCAATAAAAATCGGAATTCAGATCTAGGGTTTCAAGTTTGAAAATTGAAAATTCAGAAATTTTGGGAAAAACCCTAGTTGGGATATTTCAACGTGTCAATACACTACATCTCTCCTTTCTGTTGTTTAGACGAGTGAGGTGTCTAGTGTGTGTGCCATTAGACAAGGCACACTTCCACTTCAAAATAACTTCTAGCTTGTGGCACGCGGCATGACAAGAAGGCACGCCAATGCATTAATTTTAGTATCTGAACATGCTTATAATGGTGCGTCCCAGGGAAAGTACTGCACTTTTGTTCAAGGGGATTTTGTGTTCTTTTTGCTTGAGATGGTGTCCCTGGTGAGAAAATAAGCGTGCCCATACACTTGATTATTATTCAAAAGACTTAATGATCTGGCACATGAAGAGTTTGGGGTGCACACTTGATGGAATTGGCATGCTTGATGTCAAAAAAGAGCCCCTGAAGTCATGAGGGCACACCTAATGTCAAAAAAATCGCTTTTGATGCTTTATTCCATGGGGGATGCGTAGAAGTCCCCGAGATGGTCAAAGGACGTCTAAGTGTCCCCAAAACTTGCAAAATTAATGGGGACATCCTAGAAACACCCCCTCTTTAAGGAAACGTCTCGGAAACATCCTCGAATCTTGGGTGGCGATTGAGAGACAGCGGGGGACATTTCCCCCAAGTCCTTGCATCCCTGAACCGACCCCAACACGAGGACATGGGGACCAAGGGGGACGTGTCCCCATGTCATACTACTAGTAATCAGGCTGTTAAAAAACACTCACAAATCTATCAAAATCCTTGTCTATATACTACTCTCCACCCATCCATACTCTATTCTTAAAAATCAGCAAAAGAGTATTCATAGAAACACGTGTTGTACCCATACGATTTTTTTCGTATATGTGCCCAAACACACCTCCAAAGCACCATGTAGCCTTGTCATTACTACACTAACCCTGCAGGTACAAGACATATCAAAAGATAGCGATCCAAGGCTCAAATGGAGGGAGATTCTGGCAGGCCAATTAGGCCTGGAGCAGTGAAAGAACATCTAAAAGAGGAGGTCAAAGTGATGGATCGAAGGCCAAAATGACATAAAGGAACCAAGGGAAGCAATGCAAATACATCTGGCAAATCAAAATTCAATTTTGAAAATTTCGAAAATTTTCCCAAGGCATTTTTGGGCTTTTTGGCTAAAATGTGCTCCATCTTAGAGTATAATTCATGGAGGAGAGGCTTCAATGAGAGCTTTGGATCATATGAGCCTGATTTCCAAACTTCAAGACATTTTGTCATCAGATGAAGAAGTTACGGCAAAAATAAGCTCCAGAGACAGAGGCAAATGGTAGTGATCTAGGCAACGTTCAAAGTTTTCCAAGGTCAACAATCATAAAGAATGAGCCCTAAAATTGTCTAAGTCTGGTGTCCTGAAGCCTGATGTTCTGAGATCCTGAAAACTGTCTAAGTCTGAAATCTGTTGGATCCTCAAAAATCTAGAATCTGCATGTTAAATCCCATGGATCTGGGACCTACCTCAAACATCCTGGAAGTATATTTCAAAATATTTAAAGTATAGGAAATTCCTTAAATATATTTTTAAATATACTTCCACCCAGGACACTTCGAAATCGGGCGGAAAAAGTTTAAGTCTTGGATTTTCAAAAGGCTAAAGAATGAGAAAATTTATAAGGCAAACCATCATGCAAAAGGCACTCAAAACCAAGGAAACCCACTCCTTTTTCAAACTCCAAAATGGCGCTCAATTTGCCCATAATCCACGCCTTTTTGACCATGGCAAAAGGCGCCTAAAATCCCATAATCCATGCCTATTTTTCACCTTGAAAAAGGCGCTCAAAAGCACGCCTTTCTTGCCTTTCAAAAAGGATCTCAAAATGACCATTTCACACGCCTTTTTAGGCACTTCACAAAGGCGTTCCAAATGCCACAAACCCACGCCTTTTTGACATATGCAAAAGGCGCCCTTTTTGGGCTAATACCACGCCTTTTTGGCATAGGAGAAAGGCGCTCAATTAGGCTCATTTGCACTCCATTTTTTGGCACTCAAGATGGAAGGAGTTGGACATTCTAGAGAGAGAAGATGAGGCGCCTAGGAGAGAGAAGCATCAAGGTTATAAATAGAGGTTGATACCTCACTTCATTCTTCATTCTTCTTTGGTGCATGGAGCTAAAAATAAATGCTCTCTATTTGTGGAATGAAGCACATTGAAACCCTAGAGTTTGAAGGCAAGCTATAAAGGGGATTCTTCCTCATAGTTATTATCATTTCCAAAGCAACTAGAAGGTATAGAGGCAGCGTTCAACTTGGAGGCAGCCATTGATGAGGGTTTTTAAGCTTTTCTAAGGCAAATGGAAGGATTGGAGGAGAGGCACTTCACCTAGAAGGCCAAAATCACACATTGTTGCATCATTCTTGTCTCTTTCTCACATCCCAAGGCACATCCACACATGAGAATGCCTCTTCTTCACATTGGCAGCCATTAACAAGGGTTTCAAGCTTTTTATTACAGGTTAAAGGCACTTTTTGGGGCCAGCAAAGCATAAAGGAGGCGGATTAGTCACTTCAAAGCATCATTTTCTTCATTCTCCATCATCCTAGGGTCCATCTTCATGCATAGAAGGCAGCGCCCAAGCCTTGGAGGTCTTTTTTGAAGATTTTTTGAGATATTCCTTTGTTGGTTATGACTGTTCATGCCCAAAATCACCACCTACAGCCAAAATAAAAGTGGTTTTTGAGGCCTATATGTCCAAAATTTCTCATTTCTGTTGCCTACCCACCTCGGGAAAAGGCGTTTTACACCATTCTTGACTGTCTATAGCTCAAATCTGGCAACTTTTTGAGGATTTAGCCTCATATTTTCACTTTCCTAGGGCAAAATATATTTTTTTTTACAAAAATCAGATTTTGGAAAGTGAAAGTAGAAACCTGATTTTCTCGAACAGCGAGCGTACAGAGGCCTAGTTTGATCTTTTGAAGCAAAACGGTGAAGAAGAAAGGCTTTTTTTGAAGCCTCCAAAGCCACCATGCAATATTCTTCTATCACCATGGAGGCTAAAATCAACACTCATTCACGAGTATCCGAAGGTCAAGGAGTATTTGGATCTCGCGAAGACGGTGAAGGATGCAAACACCATCTTGCAAACGGAGATCATGCATCCGAATCCTATCATTATCCCAGAAGAGGCTAGGGTTGATGAATTTGAGAGAAATCTCAATTCTCATACTTAGTCATTTTTCACTATCTGCAAGAGAATTCTATTTTGGGCAGTTGGAGAGATTTCCAAAGCAGTTTCTATTTTGAGAACTGACTTTGCTATCTAGAGTTAAATCTATTTTTTTATTTTGCTTTTAGAAATCATGCAAATTTTCTTTGAGTGGAACTCATTGTGTAATAACATGCAAATTCAGTTAACTGAATTGCATGACAAGATATTTTATTTTTAATTGCTAATAAGCTTGCATGCTTCCCATGCAGCATTAGATCTAGAGTGAAGAGTGTTAGTTAACTCTTCCTTTTATTTCCTTGCATCATTGCTTTCTAGGGTATAAATAAGTGTATTCTACACACTAAAACTCCTAATGGTAAATGCTGAGACTAATTTTTGCTCGCATTTTATTGTTCAAAGCAGTGTTATTTGTTATTTTTCTTTGGTTAATGAGAATATGCATCATGGTTACTGAGATCTATCTTGTTATCAAAGGTTGTGAAGATTGTTCATGACTTTGTGCATGAACGATTGTTTTCAGACTATCATTGTTCCTTTGTGTTGAAATCCCCAAGTTGTCCCTTCAATTTCTTTATGCTCTGGATTTACTTAAAGGAATTGGAAGTGTATTTTGATAAAGTTTAGTATTTTCTTCTACAATACTTTAGAAAAATCTTGTAGCCTTGCAGAAGAGCTTCATTGCCTTGTGCTCGTGCTCTGAGAAACCAAAAAGATAGGTTATTTTGTAAACGTCTTTTTAATTTCTTTGTTGAGGGAGCTTCCCCTCCGAATTTGAAGAACAGTCCTACTGTACACGTTGTCCGTTTATCTTTCTCACCGAAAGGTGTGAAATTAAACGCTAACATGTATGCATGTTTTTAAAGAATTTTTTTCAAAATTAATGTATTTTTTAATGTTCAATAAATTTGCCGAGTTTTTGCTAAGACCTAAATTTTTAAAAATTTAGGGTCAGCTGAGTAATTGTCCAGCCCAAGCTTTTAAAAATTTAAACTACAAATCATGAATTTGTTTAGCAAAAGTTTTGTCAAATTCCTTGTTGAAAATGACTTGCCATTTGTTATATTTTGTGATGATGGATTTATCATCTAGTGAATCTGTTTTACTTTTCTTTTCTAGTATACCCTCTTGTGGGTCTACTTTTCACCCAGTCTATTTGGTTTGTGGCTCTCAATAGTGTTGATGCAAGCTTGTGTTTGTTGGCGGAGTCTTGGATGTCCTCTGTCATGTCTTCTCTAGTGGAATTACTAATTAAGAGTCTTGGGTTTTGTTTAATTAGTGCTTGGAAGTATTTGATATTACCCCCAATAAAAAATCTTCTATATGTCTACTAAATTTTGAATGAACGGTGAGAAATTATGAAAATTATGACAACTTCCCTAAAAGTGCAAGACTGATCTACACAATGGAAGCTTCATCATTAAAACCTTTAGATTATTAAGTATGAATGAATTGTATGCTAGCCCTACAACAATAGGTCTTGACCTAATAGAAAGAAAGAGGGAGAGGGAGTTACTAAATTAACAAACATGATCTAGCATTTCCATTTTAACGATGCTAAATTTTCAATTATTCTAGAACTAGAAAAATGTCATGTCCCCATTTTCAGAGTGGTCATTTTTGCAGAACAGTTGGACAAATTTTGACACCTCGGGACTTTTGGGAGAACATTTGATCATGGAAAGTGGATTATCATATTCTTCTCTTCATATTGGTGTATTTCTTGCAAATGAATTAATTGCCTTCATAAGAAAACGACCTCCTGGAGACGGAGAAAAAGGTTTTCAAATCTTTAATATGAAAACAATCAAGGTTGGCTTTGGTTTCAATTTGCAAATAAACCTTGCGCCTACATTTGGAGGTCGGCCAAAAAGACATTTAAGTTGGCCAAGTTGTGGGTTTAGGTCGGCCCAAATCTATAGTATTAGGTCGGCCTTATTTCCAAGTCAGTCATGTTCAAGTTATGTGGTCGGCCTAAGTCAGCCTAGGTCGGCCCTAGCAGAGATAAAAGAATTCAAATTGGATTTTGGGCGCTAACACTTGAGAAGGTCGGCCAATAAAACTAATAATATTTTTGCTATGTCGGCCTGGAAGAGGGAAAAGAGGAAAAGCATGTATAAATAAGAGGTTTTTGACATCATTTGGATCATCTTTTGGCATGTCAACTTTGCATTTGGTCTGCAATTCTATTCCAACTTATTCCAAGGACGAAAACCCTTGTGAATGAAGGTGTATTGGACGAAAACCCAACTACATCTTGGAGGTGGATTCATACGGAGTTCACATTTGCACTTCATTGAAGACTTTGAAATTCATTTGCACTTGAGCGTCGATTTTGTAGAAGATCACAGTGCTAGTTGGAGCGCCAATTTGCATTTCAGCCCTGGTTATACAGCAGCGAGCATATATTTAAGGAGGGTGTGGACTTGTAGATCCTAGCCGTCGCCATTCTTGTGGATAGATGTAATATCCCATCATCTTTTGTCATGGTTGACATCCTTCGCACTACCATGGAGTTGAGTTGCCATCATGTTCATATCAGCAGCTTAGCGTGAGCAATTATACACCTTCTTGCACCTATACCGAGCATACTTCACATTCACAGGAGGTCTACGAGAGTTGCTGGTTCGTTTGGTGTTGAGGACTTTCCGAGATACTTCCACTACCTCATGCTTTACACATATGGAGAAGTGATGATTTGGGATCCAGGCGGTGGCACTTGGGATCTATTTGGGTTGCTTCACAACATTTGGGACACAAATGGTGACAGCGTGAGGCAGTCGAGGCTTGGTGACAGTTGGACATATGTCAAAGACTACACTCTTCGCCACTCGTTGACAGGCATGTTTCTCTTCGAGACTTCATTTCTGAGTGGCACCATGGGAGCTTTGGACAATGGAGAGTGTTGCACTTGTGGCTATGGGATTACTTTCAGAATCTGGAGGATGGTGCTTGGTCTGGCTCGAGTGTGTATGGCTTTGGCTACCGGAGTTCACTTTGCATTGCATTCTTCACATTCTTCTTGGAGGGTGCAACCACCAGCGGAGGATTTGTATGGCCACTGAGCATGCGGACGGATGGAGATACATGTCATTTGACACTATCTCACAGCATACATACTTGCCATTGCTTGAGGACAAGCAATTCCGAGAAGGGAGGACTGTAACGTCCCCATTTTTAGAATGGTCACCATTAGAGAGAGATCAGACTAATTCCCACGCTCCGGGATTTTTGGAGGGCATCTTGGGTAATGGAGATGACTTGTCATATTTTTCTGAGGTCCTTGATGCACTCATCTTGGATAAGGTAATTTGTCTTCCTTGGAGCGAGCTTCTGGGGAGAGTTCCTTATATGGAGATGTGCTATGGGATATGGAGACTTGTTATAATTTTGCCAAGAGATGATATGGGTTCATATGGAGGTCACTTGGATGTTTGGATAAGGAATATAATATCTTCTTTCATGCCTAGAGATGGTCGAGCTCGAGGTTGCACTCTACATACCATGATAATGAGGAGGTCGTTTGTTGTTTGGCACCAACGGAGAAATAAAAATATAATATTCCATGTATCTAGGCTAGTGCTTGAAGGAGAGATAAAACAATATTCAAATTATATCTTTAGTTTAATTTTGTAATGTCCCCATTTTTGGAATGGTCACCATTAGAGTTGATTTGGGCCTTTAACCCCGCTTCGGGACATTTGGAGGATATCACGGGCCATGGAGATGACTTGTCATATTTGTATGTTACCTTTGGTGCACTCATCAGGGATATGGTGATTTGTCTTCTTCAGAGCCAACTATTTGGAGGCCTTTCATTTGGATCTGTGTTAGGATTTTGGACTCAATCATGTATTGTGTGGATGCCATCATTATATCTTGGGATGCCTTCATATGGATACCTTGTCATGGTCACATGGTGTACATCATCACAAAGATTACTATTCTACCTTGCTTTTTCCTTGGCGCTCAATATAATATTCTTTGACTAGCGTTTGATGAGGAAACAAATAATTATTATCATAATAGGTGGCGCCCTTGATAGTCATCCTAATTCATATCTTTAATTTGAATTAGGCGCTTTTCTTGATGGAGACATAACTCACATGGGTCGGCCCTCTTAGAGGGAAACATGCATTCGAATTATACTACTACTACCTAGGTCGGCCATGAGGAGAACTTGAGTTTGGAAGTGTATATATACATGATCATTTGGCATTCCAAAGGCATCAAATCAGCATTCATACATTGGAGAGCGATCTCTAAGAGGATCTTGGGACAAAAACCTCAAGCATCCAAGGAGGAGTTGGGCACCAATCTAGCTTCTCTAATTGTGGATTCCATGACGGGGATTCAAGTGAGCTTCAAATAATCAAGGGCAGAATTCTATATCAGCTTTGAGAGCATCTAGCATGGGCGAATTGGACTAGGGTTTACCCTAGCTTGGAGCGCACCTCTTGGAGGTAAAGGCGACTTGCATTGGAGGTGATTTTTGAGGAGTATTGGCTGCTAGGGTTTCATGTTACAGCAGATCTGCTACAGCAGCTAGGGCAGACCTCATTCGCCCTCCTTCTATGGCATATATTGGCATAATTGGTATGTAATTTGATGGTAGATACATTGCTATGTAATGTGTGACTTGTGGCTGTTTGCCCTAGTCAAATATTTGTCATTTTAGACTGCATATATTCAGTTAATAACAGCAGATTGGATTCCTTCATTTGTGAGTTGTTATCATGGTGGCAATTGTGTATTTCATGGTGTAATATCTTCCTATGCTTGAGAGACTCATGTATGATGATCATTTGATGTTTGGGATGCTTTATATTGGCTGCTATAAATGTTGCAAATCTGAATATTGTTAGAAATCAGACTTCAGTCACCTAGGGTTGAGCAGAAATTAAAGTAAGGATATTTGGAAAGCCCGAAAATCCAAATTAGGGCAAAATATCCCCATTTGGGATATTACAAATTTGTTTTAGGCGCTCATGTGGAGAGAGGGTGGTCGGCCCTATTGGAGGGAAATTTACATTCAAAAAATATATATATATATATTACTCATAGTTCCGAAACTCGCCGAGTCACGAGCCTAGCATGCCATGGCGAGTCCTGGGGACTCGGACCCAGACCCGGCCAGAAATTCGCCAAAACTCGCCAATTTTAGAAAACTCGCCAAACTTGCCGGAAACTCGCGAGTCCCGAGCATGAAACTCGGCCAGAAAAAAGTGAAAAAATCAGGAACACGGTGACAGTATATTTCAAAATATATTTAAGTATAAGAAATGAATTTCTTATACTTTAAATATTTTGAAATATACTGTCAGGATGTTTGAGATAGCTTCCGGATCCACGGGATTTAACATGCAAATTCTAGATTTTGGAGGACCCATTAGATTTCAAACTTAACCAATTTTTCAGGGTTTCAGGGTTTCAGACTTAGTCAAATTCAGGGTTTCAGTTTCGCACAAAAAGAGTAGAGGACAAATCACTGGATCCTATTGACTTGGATGAGATAGATCCTATTGATTTGCCGAGTTTTCTCCGAGTTTTTGTTGACTCATCAATTTTGGCATGATTGAAGACCTACCATTTACGCCTTCGTAGGAAGGCGAAGGATGCAGGCTCCTCTGAGCCATAGACTTCTAGTTATTGTTTTGATATTTCATATTTGTTTGGAACATTTGATGTCATGGATTTCATATTCCATGAGTTTTGTATACATTTGACTATATTTATATATCTAAGTGTGCTATTTCCTTCAACAGCTTAGCTACAATTTGCATTTATACTTATCTGATCAATGTATACTTGAGTATGTGATCAAATTAGCTTCTATTTGATGATGGTATTGTGTCTTTAAGGTTTATTTTATAAAGGGTGCATGAATCAAGTTTTAAATCCTTAAAAATATCTAAATTTCTTGGGTTTTTCACTTTGTCGAGTCTGCGCCGAGTCTAGGTGCCGAGTCCCGAGTCCTGAGCCGAGTGACCCTCGCCGAGTTTGCGCCGAGTCCGAGTCTCGGAACTATGATATTACTCCTTACCTAGGTCGGCCCTATTGGAGGAAAGGCATGTTGCATATATATACAAGTTCATTTGGCATTGGATGATCATCATTCAATCAATCATTTTATACACACTTGGAGAGTTATCTCTTGGAGAGGGTCTTGGGACGAAAACCTCAAGCATCCTAGGAAGAGTTGCACGAAAACCTAGCTTCTTCATTTGAGGATTCCGTGGTGGGGATCCACTTGCACTTCATCATCTTCTTGGGCAGAATTTACACCAGCTTTGAGAGCATTCATTGGTGACGACTTGTCTAGGATTTCACCCTAGGGTTGGAGCGCACCATTTGGAGGAGGAGTGACTTGCTTTCTAGGACAGGATTTGGAGATTTGTTGGCTGCTAGGGTTAGGGTTTGGGCAGATTTTGTGACAGCAGACTTGCAGCCCTTGTTCGCCCTCTATGAAAGGTCCTTTTATGCATATTTTGGTATATAGACATTGATATTTATATCTGCTATATTGCTGGGCTTGTTGGCTGTTTGCCCTAGCCATATTTTGTACTTGGAGACTTCATATTTTCAGAATTTACAGCAGCAGACTTCTATGTTCATTATGGATGTGTATTTGATGCTTGCAATGTGTATTTCATGGTGAATTTCATTAATGATATTGGGCAAATCATATGGTATATTGCTTTGATAATTTGATGTGATGTATAGTGGTTGCTATAAGGGTTTAATAATCTGAAAATTAGAAATCAGAATTCATTATCTAGGGTTTGAGCAGAAATTTCAAGTAAAGATCACTTGGAAAGCCCGTAAATCCAAACTTGGCAATAATATCCCCATTTGGGATAATACAATAGACAACCTTGCTTGGGAGCGGCTACATCTTGGTGGGAGATCGGCCAAGTATTGGCTGCATTTTGAAGTCTGCGGTATCACTGTCAAGTGAGGTACGATCTGTAGCAGACCTGTATTGAGGCAGTGCTCAGCATTCAACAGTCACCAATGATCATCGTTATAGCAGCGAATCAGGCTTAGAAGACCAGCGATCAGCCTTGGAGAGGTACGACAGCATTATAGTGTCATTTGCTTTGCATTCCAATATCATTTGAAGACTTGTCCATATCAGATCTGAGTTGCATTGTGATTGGTATATGCATCCATCATTTACCTCTGATTTTGTAGCAGCAGCTTGGTGTATGTAATTGGCTATGTTAGAGCCATCAACTTGATGTAATTGACGACTTGAACAAACTGAATTCATAACAGCAGTGGTCGGTTTTGGTTTAACTTTATCGTCATCTTCTTTAATCCTTTATGTGTATTTCATGGTGTAATTCCACATTCATAAGGCTGCCAATATCTATTTTGTTCTATCATCAAATTTGCATATGTTAGTTCATTTCTCATGCTTGAAGAAGTCATAATTGAAGGTACAGAAATAAATTCAGTATACAGTCCTAGGGTTTCACTGGGAAAATTGCAAATTCAGAAATTTTGTTTCAAAACCTAGAACGGGACATGACAGAAAATAACAAACTAACAAGGTGCAAAGAAAGTCGGGAGAGATCTTTGTGAGTTAGAGGAAAAAGCATCAACAATAGCATGATGTTGAAAACATTTACTGCAAGTCCGATAACAGGGAAAACAAATTGAACTAACTTGCAAGCATATCCTCGAAATGAACAAGTAGCAATTCATACTATTGATATGAAGAAAATCATTTTCCATTGTTGAAAACTTGAAAGAACTAGAAATTTAAAAAAATGGAGGAACTAATTGCATTTAGAAATAAAAATGTTACATTTGGCAGCTAAAAGTAAAATTGCAACATTTATAAGGAAGAAAATTGATCAAGGACCTTGGTAGGTCCTCTTCTCTAGGCTATTATGTCACTATTATTCTTTATATTCCCTATATTTTTGGAAATAGGATTGCAAAAATATGGAAGATTACAAAGACATCAATCTTAATATATTCAAATTATCAACAGAGAACATATTTTAATAGTTTTAACAAATCACACGAGTGAACAAGGTTACTACTTTAGAACTTCAAACATCTTTAAAAGATCACTAGAAAATCTCTTTCTTGAAAGGAACTGACACCCCTAGAGGAAAGTATTAGAATAATCTAAACTAGAATATAAGTATGTGCCTATTTAAACTGCAAATTATTAAGCTTCTTCAAATAATCATTTGTATGACATGGAAAATTTAGAGAGAGAGAGAGAGTAATTCCCTTTGTACAGAGGCAAAATTTACATCCAACTTGGAGGTCCTAGGCATATGATCGAAACTGGCATTAAGAACAATACTGGCACATACAACGGACTGCATCGCATCCTTAATAGATGGCATACCATAATCAGCATTCCTAACAGTTAGTCCTGCTTATAAGTACACTGAATCAACGATTAGAAGTGGGCAACAGTTAATAACTTAGCACCATACCATTAATGATTAGACACATCACTGTCCTGATAAAAGCATAAAAGCCTTTAGAATTGACAGTAAAAGAGGGGATTTCAGTTGTTCCAATGAGAAGAACAAGGTTTGTGAACCCCCCCCCATCCCCCGAAAAATTTGTAAGATTGAATTTCAAAGGCACATCTTGTGGCAATCCTGGAATGCAGGTGCAGGTTTCTTAGTCAGAGATGGAGGTAATTTTTTGCATGGTGGTTCTCTCTTTCTAGGAGTGAGAATTAATAACAAAGCAGAATGGGAAGGTTTGGTGGCTGGAATGGACTGCCAAAAGAGTGCAAAATTTAATTGTGAAAAGGGACTCCTTGATAGTAATCAATGTGTTGAAGAAGACTCATGCCCTAACTGGCATCTTAGGCATTATGCAAAAAAAGTGCTAGCGTTGGGATCTAAGCTCTTTGAAATTAGATTCCAACATTGTAGGCAGAAAGCTAATTCTGCAATAGATCTTTTAGCTAATTGTGGTGTGGACCAGGATCCCATAACTGCACTATACAGTCACGTTTCTTCATCTTGGGAGGGGTTATTATTTAAGCCCCCATGATTCTTCTCCCTAGTTTAATATTATGACCCTAAGGTCTTTAGGGCCAGGGGATTGCATTAATTGTAAAAGTGTGTTGTCTTAATGCTAAGTGTGGCCATTTATCCATGTGATTGGTTTCCTTTATATGGTGTGGAGATCTCTTTTAATGTGGTGCATGTGGAGTTTATTTAAAATTTTAAACCTTGCACAGGTGTTATGATGTAGGTTTGGTGGCTTGTGGTAGGGTGGTTGGTTGGTTGGTTCTATGTGTGGTGTCTGCTAGGTCTTGGCTGGAAAGGTGGTGGCATGGCTCGTTAAAGGAGTCCTCCGTGTCTGAGGGATCTTTAGCACAAAGGTATTGCCTCTGATAGATGGCTTGCCTCTATTTTTAGCTGTAAGGCCCCAGCTGCATTAGATTTCGTTAAAGTTGTTCTTGGTGAGGACGGATTGTGATTCCAGGGGCCTCCTTGGTTTAAGGCCATGATTAGACAAGATTTCATATTGAAATCGACTCTCTATGTCCCGGATGATTCTCAGAGGGTATGGTTGCTCCAGCTGCTGCTTCCAGATTAATTTGAGGGGATGTCGCTTCTGGGTTCTTTTGTAGAAGTGGATGGTAAAAGGAAGAAGTCAAGGGAAGGCACTAGCGGGCAGGCTCCTGTGAATGCTGGGGTTGAGGATAATCTACTGCAGCATCTTAGGAGGGAGGTGCAGGTTTTACATGCCTACTGCTCAGATATTGGTAGTCATGTTGGGTCTGATGGTTACTAATCATAGAGGGTGCTGGAGGTCACTAATGACCACACAATTCCAGTCTTCTTTAGTAGAACGATGCATCATTTGAGACAGAGAGCAGAGGTTATACCTAGTGTCCATTTTTCATCTCTTATATTAAAATTTGATAGCAAGAATGTGTGTTAAGTGGAGGAAATTTTTATGGCTGGTTGGGGTGATGTTCAGTCATCCGAAGTAGGGCATTGGGGGGTTGTCTAAGGTGGAAGGTAGTGTTTGAACGTAGGGTTTTAGTTGGTGTTAAGGTTAGTGGCATTTTTTGGTTATGAAGGCGTCTTTTTGCTCTTGTAGTTGGCATTAGCAGTGGTAATGGGTGGTGTTTGATAGTGGTAGCAGTGGTGCTCTTTCATGGTAGCAGCTTTGGTGCTTTTTCATTGATGCCTTCATTTTGAACTGGTTCTCTTGTTTGGGCTCTGCCCAATGTCTTTTTATCTATATTTGTATTTTGTATTTCTGTTATCCCTTTGGGCAGGGGCCCCTATAGATACATCCATCTAGTTAATCTAAAAAGAAATGATTAGACACATCACTTAACTAATTTGACCTGGCATGCTATCACAAAATTTAAAGCAAGAATGCTTTTCGAGATATAACCAGCACTCTCCAATATAATACTACTTGCATAGAAATGTTTATTATATATAGAAAGAAAATGCATACCTGAATAATTTGAACAATTTCTACTTCAAATTGAACCTCTTCAGAAATATTTTGTAATGATGGCATGGTGGAAGCTGCAGTTAGGTAAGAACCATTAACATAAATAATTGCCTTCTCTTTCCTGGTCATAGTTCCAATGCCCCTTTCTAATCCTTCAGGCACCTGTGTCAACCTTATATTATGGAATGCCCTATTGAGTGAAGACAATTAAAAGATCTCATAAAACATGACCAAAGAAAAAATGTATCAATTAAATATATGACAATGTACCTATTAATAGAGAATATGTGTGAAGCAAACAACAAAGCAAGAGAAACGGAACATTAGGTTTGCAAATATCAATGATTATATGGTTTGGATGCAATACTATTTTGTGTGGTAATTGTTTTGATGTTTTAACAATTGTTTAATTTGTCATAAAATATAAATTCAATGATTAATTATGATGTGAATTAGCTGTGTCTAAAGTAGATAGCATTCTCGATACTATATGCATGGTTAGTCCACAGTTAGGGTCTAGTTGGGTCTCCCAGTTATGCATTTTTCTATGTAGAAAGGAAATGACCTTTCATCTCTGCTAGAGCATGACAGGGTATAGTGATTAGGGGTAGTAAAAAAGATTTAGAATCTCGATATCTTAGAGATACCCGAGAGTAATTTGTATTCCATTGTCCACAATAAATAGTGGATGAATAAGATACACTCAGAATTGAATCCATCAAAGATCTGTAAAGAGACTCTATTGGACTATAGTATATACTATGGAATGACTCACTTGAGATCTTCGTATCTGAATCTGATGGCTGTATGACACAGAGTACTGTAGCTAGTTCTTGGACTAAAAACTACTCTATAGGTATCATTAAACCTATGTCCACAACAATTCATAGGCTTCAATGCACTTTTATGTAAATTGTCCCATGTTTTGTTGTCCACACAACTGAAATATTGCTGAAGGGGTGCATCCAGAGAGGCCTAGATGCACCAAATCCAACTTACCATGCACTTTACTTATTTGAGATACAGGTGTATTAAAATGATGATGCTCAGGAACAGGGCACTATTCTTAATTAAAGCATTTATACTTGATTATAAACACTCTCTTGAGTCTGCAAACTAGGTGTCCTCACCATGGTAGTAAAGAAAGAAGAGGATTTTGTACTTGAAGGCACAAAACAATTGGAAGCTTAATAGGATAGTAAACACTTAACAATCTCTGATTGCAAGTGGCAAACATTGAAACTCGGTCAAATGGTTGATTGGGGAAAGTTTATAGAATCATAGTATATTAGTGAGATAGAGAATAGGTTACTTTGAATATCAAAGGTAGTAAACAAGAAGTGTCTTTGGGTTAGCAATGAAATTGAATAGTATTATGCATAGTAACTACATGTTATTGAATTCATATACTGGAGTATAAAGAGGATTTTGTACTTTAAGGCACAAAACAATTGGAAGCTTAATAGGATAGTAAACACTTAACAATCTCTGATTGCAAGTGGCAAACATTGAAACTCGGTGAAATTGTTGATTGGGGAAAGTTTATAGAATCATAGTATATTAGTGAGATAGAGAATAGGTTGCTTTGAATATCAAAGGTAGTAAACAAGAAGTGTCTTTGGGTTAGCAATGAAATTGAATAATATTATGCATAGCAACTACATGTTATTGAATTCATATACGGGAGTATATTCTTGATATAAGTAGTGTCTTGTAATACGAGAAGAGTATAATTTTGTTAGATGGGATCATGAAGAATTAAGATACACTCACTTAAGGCAGTCTACTGTTCCTAATGGAAAATACAAAAACTGTAACAAATTACAGTTCAAATGAGAAGCCTGTAACTCTATACCCTTAGATGCGACTAGGACTGAATGTGAATTCTATATTTTGAATGAGGATAAAACAGAGATATTATGGAATCTTGGTAGTAATGACCTGGAATAGTAAGACCTTAGTATGGATTACAAAATTAGAGGTGTCCAGTTCTTGTGACTAGTAGACTCCCAAGAAAACAAGAAAGTCAAATGTTGAATAACTGAACAGATAACCTGTGAGAAGGGATTATGCATCTTTCCTTGACACACTAGTTAAACCCAAAATCAACAGCTAATAGAGTTTTCCTTTGACTAAACAAAAACCATTTGAGTGTATTAAGAGAATTACAAGTTCAAGTCAAGATAGATGAGTAATTGTGTGGCATTACCAAGTTGATTTCTCTTTAATAGTTAATGCACACAGAAAATAAATGTTATGTGTTTTGGGGTTATTACATGGTTTATAAATCAACTGATATTAAAAGGTATACAAAGGCAACTTTAATGGAAACTAAACACCCTTTATCAAGACAGCTATAAAAATTGCTAGAATTCACACTGTCTATTCAAAATTGCAAATGATAGGTTTTCAAAGAAATACAAAAAAATACCAACCTCTCTCTTCCCAAATGTAAAGTGTAAAGGTTCCCCTTCATTCAATGATAATATTTTTTGATCATCAAGAGTTCTTGCCGTTATCCTTAGTTGAACATAACAACAAAAATATCAGATAACCAGCAATTCACAGTAATAACTCTGACTTAAAAACATATAAAAATTTCAAAAGCCAATTAAACTTGCTGAGACCCACTGAAAAGCATCTCGATAAGCTTAATAATAATGCGTGAAACCAGAATACACATTTATCAGTGTAGCTAATGGTTACAACATGTCATGCACATAAAGAAAGTAAAACCTGTCTAGACTAGCATCCAAAACAAATGAGAGCTCTTCCATCAAAAGGATAAATGCATCCACAGGTTTAAGGCCCTTATTGTGTAATTGCTTCATGTAAATTATGATTAAGTTATAAGAAACCAAGAATATATCAGAAAGGAAATGACTAAGCAATCAAAGATGTAAAAAAAAAGAAATTAGTAGGTAAAAACAGGAAAAACAGCAGACAAGAGGTCCCTAAACATCCGCAGATGTGGCAAGGATAACAGGTGGGAAATATTCCCCAATAGGATCTATCAGTTCATGGATCAAAGCTTGCAGATGGGAAATTGTTAACCACATTGTAAACGTCAAATTCCCTACAGCATATGCAAGCCAAAAGTGAGAGAGCAATGATCCTAACAAATATCCACCCTCCCTTGGAGGCAAAGTCATAATTGAGCTCCAGAAATACCTCCTTTTTCCTAGCCAAATGTCCAACCTTATGATTACCTCTATACAACAAGAAGACACAAGTTAAGAAAAGGCAACACGATAGAATTGGGCCATGAACAAAAATAAGATATGGAAAATAAACATATACCTTCTTGGGCCAAGAGAACCCTGAATTGGCCAACTAATGTGCCTTAAGGTTTTGCATCCTCCCCATGAACAGTGTGGCTTGGCCTCGAGGAACTCATGGCCATGGGATCTAATATGATAAATTAGTCCTTAGGTGACATAACCTGATGAGGATATTGCAAGTGTTCCCTCATTTCCTCCACCTCATCATCACTTTCTTGCTCACTTCTTAAGTACGGGCCAGCCACAAACTCCCCTAACATAATCTCACTAACATATAGAAGTATCTCCTCTACACCAATCACAATTCACTCCTATCAATGAGCCAATAGGTTGCTACAAAACAGGCTCCCAAGGCCAAGTGTGGAAATCCATGGGTGCATGTTACCGTTTTAATTTGTCTTTTTCAAGACAACATAAAATGTAACGGGATGTAAGGTAAAACCCTTCAACTTACATGGGGAAGCTCCCTTGTAAAAAAAAAAAACTTAAATAAAACCCAAGAAGACTAGTTTATAAACTTGCAATTTTCACATGTACAAAGTTTGCTTTTGGGAGTTTCAATATTGAAAGAAATAAACTAATCTACCACACCTTTTTTGCTTCTTAGGTATAAGAACAAGACTTAATAGTTCATCTCATAGATGCATTACTCGCCAAAAACTCGCGAGTTTTTTCAAGAAACGAGTTTTACAGGCAAAAACTCGCAAAAAATAAACAAGAGTTTTTGTGAAAAACTCGCGAGTCCGCAGAGAAGACTCGCCCGCGTGGGAAAAGGTCATTTCGGCGCGGTTTAAAGGGTCTTTTTGACTCATTTTTGTCATTCTATTTGCTCCAAACTAGAAAAAAACTCCTCCAAACCATTTTACACCTATTTGCAGCATTTGGCATCGATCGAAGAAGATTTTGAGGCGGATTCGAATCAAGTTTGAAAGGCAAATCAGATTTCCAGGTAAGTTTTTGTTTTTTTTCTTTCTCTTTCTTTTTTTGAAATTTCTTCTTCATTTTCAAAGCATCTAAGTTTAAAAAACATCAAGAATGTAGTATAAATGGATTTGTATTGATCCAAACAAGATTTATATTCATAAAAACAAGATTCATCACTATTTTGTTTGCATTTTTTCATTTTTTTCACATTTTTTTCATTTTTTTTCATTTTTCTTCGTTCTTCTTATTTCAATCCAATTTTTTTTTGTTTAAGTCTTAGATTAGTTTGCATTTTTAGTAATTTAGAGTAATTTGTTTATTTCTTCATTGTTTTCATATTTTTTCCAAACCCTAGTTAATTTTTTTTTTGTTGAATCCATGTTTTTTTGGAACAAAATGTTTAACTTTAGAATTTTACGTTAGTTTAAATTTAATCTATCAAGTAGAAATCTAATTTAGGTTGTTTTTTAATTTTCTATTAAAAATCTAACAACTTGTGCTTTCTCTTTGTATGTGCAGGTTAATTTATAATGGCAGATAGAGATGCTTCTGTATCCGGTTCAGCCTCAGGCCCTGTTGCATCATCATCATTTGTAGGCAAACGTCCTCCAGGAGCTAGAGATCCTGCGTGGAAATATGCTTATCTAGGACCGTACCCTGGCTCAGTTTTTTGCATCAATTGCCAAAACGTATACCGTGGAGGCATTAACCGCCTCAAATACCATCTTGCAGGCATCAGTCGTTGTGATGCGAAGGCCTGTACTGGAACCACGGAAGAAATAAAAAGGCAAATGAATGCCATACTTGCAGCCGCAGAAGAAAGAAAATTACAAAGGGAGAAGGCAAAGGCAGCCATGCAAGCATCCATAGCTTCTTCTCAAGGTGCTCCAGTCAACCTTGAGTCGGATGATGATGCACTTCAGGGCATAGTGGGCTCTCTTCGTGGTCCACGTAACCGAAGGCAACCCACCACCACTGCGAGCCCTTCATCTACTTCCAGTAGAGCACCAGGATCAGCACCTACACGCACAGTAGATAGTTTTTTTGTGCCTAGAAACACACCTGGATCACAAACTTCCTTAGAGGCAACTGGGTGGAATAAGGAGGTGCATGAGCATGCATACATTGCTTGTGCCGATTTTTGGTATTTCAACAACATCCCTTTCAATGTGGCAAATTCTCCTTATTGGCATAATTTGGTTACTGCACTGACGGTTGCAGGAAAGGGCTTCAAGGCACCTTCTCGCACAGAATTGAGTGGGAGGTTAGTTAATTTAATGACAATCTTTTACGTTTTAAGTTTTTGATAAATTTATGTTCTTTAATTTATAGAAATTTATGATGAATTTAAGCTATTTTTTGTTTACAAACAAAATTTTTGTACTTAATTTCACTTTGTACTTGTAGGTTGCTTACAAATGCAAGGGATAGGGCAAGGGCAGTGGTGGAAGACCAAAGAAATGAATGGAAAAAATATGGCTGCTCTATTCTTTCCGATGGGTGGACGGATGGTAAAAACCGCACCATCATTAATTTTTTGGTAGCTTGCAAGAATGAAGTGGTGTTCTTGAAATCAGTGGATGCCTCCAACATAGTGAAAAATGCAGAAAATTTGGCTAACATGTTGGAGCAAGTTTGCATGGAGGTTGGGATTGAAAATATTGTGCAAATAATTACTGACAATGTAGCAGCATATGTGGCAGCTGGTAGAATCCTCCAAGAGACACCACACAATTTCTTGGACACCTTGTGCAGCACATGTCCTTGACCTTCTTTTGGAGGACATAGGCAAGCTTGATTGGGTCACACCGATTGTAGAGGATGCAAGGAGGATCACAAAATTTATCTACAATCACCCTTGGGTTCTTAACATGATGAGGGATTACACCCAAGGGAAAGAGTTGGTGAGATCCGATGTGACAAGGTTTGCAACGGTTTTCTTAACGTTGCAAAGCATTCTTGGTGAATTGGGGGCTTTGAAACAAATGTTTGTGTGCCCAAGATGGACAGAATCATCTTATGCGAAGAAGCCAGAAGGAGACAAGGTTGCATGCATTATCTTTGACAAAGTATTTGTAGAAAGAGCTACAGAGATTGTGAAGGTAACTTCAAAACTTCGAATTTAAATTCAAATTGAATATTTATTTATTTTTAATATGTCTTTCATTGTAAATTAGTACCTTTAATCTTTTTGCATTTTTATATTGTAGGTGTCGGAGCCCTTGGTTAGAGTCCTCCGCTTGGTAGATGGGGATAAAACCCCAATGGGGTATCTTTATGAGGCCATGGATAGAGCCAAGGAAGCTATTAAAACTTATTATAAGGGGGACAGCCTCAAATTTGATCCCATATGGGAGATTATTGATAGGAGGTGGAACAATCAACTCCACCAACCCATCCATGCAGCAGGGTACTTTTTGAACCCCCATTTCTTCCATTCAGGCACCTTCTCAGATCGTACTGGAGAGGTTATGGAGGGCCTCACTTCTTGCATTCAGAGGATGACACCCCAGGCTGAGGTGGCAGACCTCATTGTTGATGAATTGCAAGCTTATAGGGAAAGAAGGGGTAGGCTCTTTTCTTCAGACCTAGCTACACGAGCAATAAACAATCAGTCACCAGGAATAAAATTTCAAATTTACAAGTTACAAACTTACAAGTTACAACTATTGATAATTTGATATTTAATATGTTTTGAACTTTTCACTTTCCTTTCTAAGTTTCTAACTCTTCAATATTTTTTTTGCAGAGGTTTGGTGGACAAATTGGGGTGGAAATACCCCAAATCTCCAGAGATTTGCCCTCCGTGTCTTATGCCAACCATGTAGTTCATCCAATTGTGAGCGCAACTGGAGCTTATTTCAGGCCATCCACACAAAGAAGAGAAACAAGCTAGCTCAGAAACGCCTCAATGACCTTGTCTATGTGCAATATAATCTTCGGCTGCGCACAAGAAGGGTAGAGGAAATATCA
The DNA here is from genome assembly GCA_027924645.1 of Cunninghamia lanceolata. NCBI lineage: Eukaryota > Viridiplantae > Streptophyta > Pinopsida > Cupressales > Cupressaceae > Cunninghamia > Cunninghamia lanceolata. Next base: position 3,663,554 of record BSBN01000918.1, on the reverse strand, counting down.
GATGATCCAATTGATTTGGATGAGATAGATCCTTACAGTGATTGGACAGGGCAGGATGAGCAGCCTTCATTGTTTTCTGAGGATGAGATCTATGATTTGGAGAGACAGGCAATGGAGGAGGGGGCTGCCGCTGGAATCGATGGATTGGGATTCTCATTGGATGACATTGAGGATGAGGAGGATGAGGATGAGGAGGATGAGGAGGATGAGGAGAGTCAGGAGACATTGCCACCAGGACCACTACCAGCATCTACATCCAGGATGGAGGTTGAGCCACGGTTTGTCATGCCGAGGAGGGAGGAGCCACAGCAGATTCCTAGGACTAGACCTAGTTCTACCACTCCCCTAGTTTTCAGTAGACTTGGGAAGGGGAAGGGGAAGGGGAAGAGGAAGATGTAGTATTTACTTTCAGTTTCAATTTTACAAAAACAATTTGCTATTTCCATTTTGTTTCAGACTATCAGTATCAGCGCATTCCTCATGAGGATGCCATTTTGTATCCAATTTACTTTGAAATCAATCAAATACAACTAGACTCAGCTTGTTTCTCATTTATTGACTTGTTGGATGCATCTAATCATTGAATTTTGCAAAAAAAATGTGTTTTTAATGAAATTTAAACAATTTTTTAAGTTGCCGAGTTTTTTGCCGAGTTTTTGCGAGTTTTTTGCTGAGTTTTTGCCGAGTCAAATTTTTCAGGCTTGACGGGTTTTTGCTTTTGGCGAGTTTTTCAACTATGGTTCATCTACACATAAAAGTGAGATTTTGTATCTTTTATGACTCTATGAACAACCTAACCTATTACAACACACACAGAGACACACTCTCCTGCTTAAATGCAAATACTAGAAAATATGTGCACACAAGAGCTGAATTGAAGATTTGGATTAGACACACATGACAAGACTTCAAAAATTAAAAAACCCAAGTATTATATACAAAGCTACAAACATCTGAATTGAAAACAATCACAATAAAAGCCTAAAATTATTGATAATTTGTATTCAATAAGTGAAATCCTTAACACAAAAGAATATTTGATGGAGATGACAAAATTGCATATAGCATAACAATTTCATCACACACACACAAAGCTTGAAGAATAAACTTTTGCACCAAGTGTAGCAAAATTTACCATTAGTTTGTCTCTAATAGAATACCCATATATATAGGTTTCCAAAGTATCACTTTGCACAATTGCATATCTTCTAAAAATTAAATTTGCATGAAAACCGAACATAATTTTGAATAAAGCCCATCCACAAAATAAAGCTTATCCTCTAAAAACAAGTTTACCTAAAATAACAAATAACTTATTCTACAAACATCCGAAAATACCTTTGTTCTAAATAAAGTTGATAAAATAGCGATCTGTACCCTCCAAATATAGCAATCACTAGGATGATTGCACTGGCTGCTTGATGGTGAAGTGAATTCCTTCTTATTTCTTACTTTCTTCAATATATACTCTTTGAATATAGTTAGTGTAAAATGCCTTTGTAATGTTTTGTTAATATGGTTGTAACCAACTATGCATTATGTACTTGTTGGCTTGTAGGTAGTTGTTAGGAGGTAGTTATTAGTAGTTGTCGGTGGTTGTGTTCTGCCTGGCAACTGTTAAGTTCTTTAAATAGGTTTCTTATAGTCAGGGAAAGCAGTCTAATCCTTCACTTATTATCCCTGGTCTATGTAATATCCCAAATGAAATATTTTCTAAATTCTTACAAATGTCATCAATAAAGATGCAACTGTAATGTACCGATCAAAATATGTGATCAAACTTGCAAATTTTCACAATGTGAGTTCATAGACATTTCATCAAACAATTGTCATGCATTGACATTTTAACAAGCAGTTGTCATACAAAACCTCATTTTTGGCAACTTCATTTAACCAGCTGATATAATGACTGTCAATTATATTTCTGAATAAATTTTTTTTATAAATCCCAATGCTAACAGCTGATGAATATGCATAAGAAATGTTGTTACAATATCAAAATATATATAAACTGACCTTACATTGGCTTGCTGGTGAAAACACAATAATTATAATGATAAGTCAGCTTCCTTGATTTTTGACTTTCTGTAGCTGTGTAAGAACCATGTCTTATCTAAACTGAATTTTTTCCTTCGCTGCCCTGATTTTTCTGATTTGTTTCTTGAGAGTTTGGTTTGTATTTTTGATATTCCGTTTTCACAAATATATTTGCAATCAAGTAAAGATGGAAAGGTAGAAGTATCATAGACAATTACTCACTAAAGATGCAATGATATTAGCTCATACAAACATATAGAAACATACCTGGATGGCAAATGTGGCTTCTTTATTGCAATGGATAATGATGAATTACAAGAAGCTCTCTGTTGTTATATATCAGACTATTCTGATTTTGAAATCAGACCTCTAAATGATTACAAATATGCTCAAACAATGCATGAAACCCTAGCCAACTTGTAGTAGATGATGTCTTGCCAAGGTAGAAGATGAATCCCAATAATAGTTGGTTGTAACAGCTCCTGTAGGTGGACAAATAACATCTGATTTGGACTGATGCAAATGCTGATGATGCTAATAATAGCCCAGAATTGATGTCGATCACCAAACAATACCAAAAATGCCTCCAAATGTTGGCCACTAGGTCTAGGGTTGGAGCGATTTGACCCTAGATATCAATTATCATCAAATGCCATGAAAATATGACATCAAACCCTCAAACAAAAGTCTGATATGAACCTGTAGATAACTGATTTTACTGATTACCACCCAGATTTTGCAAATCATGCCCAAATGTGTCAAATGATGTCAAATTGTGAAATCGGGTCTGCCTAGGAGAGGTGCGATTTCACCTAGCAAGCTTGTAGATGTCAAATAATGCCAAAATATGAAAACATGATCCTCTGAAACACAATTCCAGCCCCCTGTCACAAAAATCAGAATCTCAAATGATGATGCCAAGCTTCAAATATGCCTCCAATTGATGGACAAATCACCTATAAACCCTTGCATGATGTCAATACATGAAAATATGATGGAATTGAACCCTGATTTGCCTTGTTCTTCATGAAACCTGCAAATAAAATCTTCAAACCCTAGCTGATAATGAATTCTTCATGAAACCCTAGTTTGAAGCAAATCCTCCATCAAAAACCTCCAATTTAGCTCAATGATGAACTCCACATGAATCCATCTCTCATGGTGGATTGGGTTTTCATCCAAACCACTACAATTCAAGGGTTTTCGTCCTTGAACAAACTAAAAATCACTTTCAGCCAAGAGCAAATACTCAATATGCAAAATACCAAATAAACAAGATACATCAAAAATGTTCCAAATGACCTCCTTTTATACTTTTCACCTCGGGCGCCCAAATAAAGCATTATTTTATTATTTTGAAGTCCACCACCAAAAAAAAACAATATTATTTTATTTTATTTTCCTCCAACTTGGACGTCCCACATAAATAATAATAAAATTATATTATTTTATTATTTTTTCTTTTTTCTCCCTTGAGCACCGATTTAGTGGAAAATAATATAATATTTTAATATTAAAATATTGTATTTTAACTTTATCTCCAATATTTAATTTTTCCACCTTTTTTTTCTTGTTTTTCCATTTTCCACCTCTTGGCATAATATTTAATTAATTTTCGATTTTCTCCTTGGCTAAATATTTAATTAACTTTGATTTTTCCATAAATATTATTAAAATATAAAAAATCATCTCCAAACTTCATTTGGCCAAGGAAAAATCATTTTTTCCACTAAAAACCCACTTTACATTCTCCAAGCTTTAAGTTATTTTTATTTCTCCAGCTTAGCCGCTCAATCCCTTGGCTTATTATTTTATTATTTTTGGCTAAATAAAATAATATAAATATACCACTTAGCCAAAAATAATATTAGTTGAGCTAACATTCCTTTTCTCAAGCCTTGACAACATTCGTTCTTCCCACCTAGCTCAACCAAGACATTAAAGCTCAAAACAGGGGCATTACAAGTTGATTGAAATTCCTGTAATAAATATATATGTCTGATAAAAATCAGAAATTATCCCCTTTTTAAGTTGTACGGTCACTAAATTCCCTTCACCAAACCACTTTTTAATACAGTGTTCTCTCCTTAAGAAAGGTACGGCTGATGCAAAGGCCCCAAAGTCTTCATAAACTCATATTAAAATGATGCTTGAAAGCTGCGGTTGGATTTATTTAAGGCTTTTAAAGCCTTTCATATTTATTGGCCTCCCTTTATATGAATCGCACCCTTCACAAAATGACTTTCCTTTAAAATTGTACAGCAGCTAATGGAAATTAATGGTATGGTCTGCACTACCATTTAGAGCCAGCACAATATATCATATATTATAGTTGAGAGCTGGGTAATATAACTTGGTATACAGATTTGGCATATACTTTTTTGTAAAATATTTTCAATGAAATACAGAAACTTTCACAACTAGGACTTAATAAAATAATATTCATTTTTCCAGCACCTATCTCCAAACCAAGAAATGATAACTCACTGCTGCAACACAAATCTGGAAATTATCTACAAACAGCCAAATCTCCATAATTCCCCAAAATCTTGCAAACTTGTCACAAATAAAATCTGGCACAAATCATTCAACTCAATGGTGATCTCTAAATGAAATCATTTGATCAGCTAGGTGGGTTTTCATCCACGAAACTGATTGCCAAAAGGTTTTTGTCCTTCAGCTGAAGAATGAACCAAGTTCAATCTGCCAATAAACAAAGGTTTGATAAAATGTTCAGAGTGAGCTTTCTCTCATCCAAATCCCCTTTTATAAGCACTTTTTGGAATAATAAAATATTATTATTTGTGTCCCCTTATTTTCCCTCCAAAAAGTGACTTTAGACTCCTTTAAAATAATTAAATATAAGTTGCCTTTTAATTTTTACTTTTCGACAACTTAACATTTAACTATTTAATTTTAATTATTTTCCGAACATCCACCCAAGGTTGCAGAAAATATCAAAATGATTCAAATAGGAAATCTAACCATGCGAAAATAACCTTAAGTTCTCAGAATAACAAACTTTATGAAAATTGATGCTTTCCAAAAATAGTGAACTTCTCCAAGAAGTGTGGAGTGCTCCCAGAATGTCGAAATTGCATCCGGAGAGTATCATTGGACTCATTTTGGTCTCCCAAACCACTACCATTGTTAGAATTCCATTCCGAAAGAGTTGGCACTCTCCAAGATTCTTGGAACTTTCAAAGAATGTTGGAATGGACAAAAAAAGGGACATTACAGCCTACTTCTATGTAAGAACTTCGTATGAATAAAGATACACTTTTGTTACTCTATTTGGTATGCATTGTTATTTTCGCTATTTATTGCAAGTACTAGTCTTATCAAATATAGAAGAAAACATTGGCATCATTGCCTTAAAGAAGTCGAGTTCAGTTTAAGACATTACTGCCCTTAGACCCCAATATAAGCAAGAAGAGACCACAAAGTGGTCAAGACCAAGAGATCAGATAATCTCTAAGGCTCGTGGAGCAAAGAGAATGGAGAAAACAACCACAAGAAGTAGCCAAAGAGAGTCCATCAATGCATATTCAAAGCCAAAGCCTGACTTGAAGTAGAAGCAGGAGTCTAAGTGGAAGTTGAAGCCGTATTTGGAAGCGAAGACATCAAAACATTCAACCCACTACAAATAACCATACGAAGGAAATGTGGGTGGAAATAACTAGACATCTCCCACTACCAAACGACGTGTGCATCAACATTGCAGACCAAGTTCAGCACAAAGAATTGTTAAAGCCTCCTTTATATGAGAAAAGTCTTATTGGGAGATGAAGTTCGAGGACTCCACGGATGGAGAGAGAGAAGCATAAGAGAGCAACCTTCAATCCATTGAAGAGTTGCTAATAGAAGAAGAAGAAATCGAGCCGAAAACTCTAGGGCAAAGGGTTGGAGTGGGGAAAAGAGAACCTGAAAGTGAAATTCCAGGAAGAATAGAGAATTCCCACGTGTCCGAGAGTGTTGAAGGAGCACCGGAACATTCAAATCAGAACTTCCTGAGGAGTAGGTTCCAGACACTAAATTTGCATTAAGGTAAAATCATGGTGATTATGCCATCAAGCCCCAATGTAGAGAGGGAGAAGCTACCTAAGTTTATAGAAGATGGATCAAAGAATCTAGTAGGACACTGTAAGACTTGTGAAACCATTTGGACAACAAATGGCCAAAACAACACAGCATATTGGCTAGGATCCTTCTTAGCCACCCTGAGAGGTTTGGCCATCAATTGGTACATAGAGATTTAACTAGCCTCTTGAAATACATGGGAGAAATTATGAAAAGCTTTCGAAGAGGAATTCAAACTGCTTTGAGATGACAATGAAATAGCAGTAAAAGTCTACAATAGGCAAAGTAAGCATGAAAGTGTAAGAGCTTATAATTGTAGGCTAAAGCAATTACTTATAAAATTAAAAAAAGAACCAACAGATGGTTTAAAGAAAAGATGGTTCATTGAAGGCCTTATTCTTTCATTAAGGAAAAAGATGAAAGTTGTGCCACCTTCATCATACGTAAAAGTATATAATAGAGCGACAAACATAGAAAGTGAGGACAAGATGTCTTCACAATCCAAAAAATAGATGAAGATTATGACTCAAATGGAAGCAATGCCAATGAATCTAGAAAAATACAAGCACTACAAAGAGACAAGCTTCGAATGATGAAGGAATTGAAGGCAAACAAGGAAACTAGCAAAGAACCTAAAGAATTATGGTGTATAGATTGCAAAAGCGAGAGTCACACCAAAGCTAATTGTCCCAAGAAAATATTATGTGATATTTATCAAGCTATGGGCCATTCAATTAAAGAGTGCTTATACAATCTAAAAAAGTAAAAGCGCACAAGTACTCTTTACACAAGGAGAGCAGTACACCCCACCAAACACTCCATCAAAGCCATAGAATAACAAGAATGCATCTCAAGGTGTCTATCAAAATCAAAGAGGATGGTGGAGTCGGATATAATATGACTCTAGAGCTCATCCCATTATACAAAGTCGACAATGCAACAAATGGGACCACTTTGCTAGGGATTGTCCAAGAAGTCAAAGCAAAATAGAACTACTTTGTAAATGGTGCAACCATAGAGACCATGATGATGTTGGATATTCAGAGCAAAAGGCAAGCATCAATATAATTGATGTAGAGTGATATAACGAAGTATTGGCCATTACTCAATCCCAAGCATAGAAGGCTATGTACTCAAACCAACATTACAAGACTCGGCGAGTCTCGAGGTGGGCAGCATGAAACGAGTCCTGGGAACTCATTGCCCAGTACCCAACAAATCTGGTCAAACTCACCAAACCCAACCAGTCCCGATGGATAGACTCAGCCACAGTTGGGTGGAAAGAAAAAATGAAAAAGAAAAGAAAAAATAAACTTAAAACAAAAACACTTAAAATGACCTCTCACACCCTAAAAGCATATTCATTTCCAACACAGGCTGCTTAAATCAGGTCCATCTGTTCATCCATCACCGCCGCCTCATCAAACACTTCTTCCTCCAGACTCGCATGTAGGACATCCAACTCGGCCTCCGTTCCCTGCTCGCCCACTCCAGTCAACTGCTTCAGCAAAGCCACACCCTCCCTCGCTGCATTCTTGGCACCATCCTTGCCCACTCCTACCGCTAGGATCACGTGAACGGGATCTAAGGGCCACAGTAGTGTGGCAAAACATTCGGCCACACTCCTTTGTCTCGCCTCATGCCAATACCTGGAATCGCCATCGCCAATGTATCCTTCAGTCCCCTGCGCCACTCTGGTTTGATAAGCAAGATTTCCAACGCCTAGACCGAATCCTTCGATTCGCCAAGCCACAGAAGCACGCCAACGAACATGCAATGTCCCCATTTTTGGAATAGTCGCCATTAGAGAGAGATTGGGCGAATTCCCACACACTGGGATTTTTGGAGGACATCTTGAGTATTGGAGGTGACTCATCATATTTTCCTAATGCCTTTGATGCACTAATTTGTCTACCTTGGAGCGAACTACTTGGGAGATTCACACATATGAAGATATACTATTGGGTGTGGAAACTTGCCATATTCTACCAAGAGATGAATTTTCTAGGTGATGAAGTTGTTTGCATAATTTGTTGTGATGCCACTTTGGTATTTTGGGCTTGGACGATCTTGGAAGGAGGAATAAAGAATAAACAAATAATAACTCTCTTTGGCGCTTGATGGAAGGGAGGAAATAAAGAAAACCATATTCATATATTTAATTTGAATTTCCTAGGCGCCAAGAGTAATTTGATGTAGGTTGGCCCTCTAAGTGAGGGAAAATAATAAATAAAAGAGTATAAAAGTGCCTAGGTCGGCCCTAACTAAGAGGGCAGAAGTTATGTATAAATAAGAAATCATTTCAAAGCATTTTCATGATCATTCAATCATTCATTCATCTGATATTTGGAGTTTATCTCTTGGAGAAGGATTTGAGACGAAAACCTCAAGTTCTTGGAAGGAGTTGGACGAAACCCTAGCTTCTTCTTGTGAGGATTCCATGACGGGGATCCAATTGCACTTCATCTTCATTTGGGCAGATTTATAGCAGCTTGGAGAGCACTTCTGGGAGGCGATTTACCTAGGGCCTAATCCTAGGGCTGGAGCGCACCTACTTGAGGAGGCACGACTTGCATCAAGGGCAGATTTTCTGGAGTTGTATGGCTGCTAGGGTTAGGGTTACAGCAGAAATTATAGCACCAGACTTTCAGCCTTGAGCGCCCTCCATTGGAGACTATATTCTTGTATATTTTGGCATATTTTGGTATGTAACTATTGCTAGTATTATTTGCTATGTTGTGAGGCTTGAGGACATTTGCCCTAGCCATATATTTTTGTAATAGAAGACTGCATATATTCAGATTTACAACAACAGACCTATTTACTCATGTTTGAGATGTTTATGGTGGTTGCCTATGTGTATTTCATGGTTGAATTCATTCTTATGCTTGGGCGATTCATGTATGATGTTCCGTTGATGCTTTGATATGGTTTACATTAGATGTTATAAATGTTTCAATCTGAAAATTGTTAAAACTCAGAATTCAATCATTACGGTTTGAGCAGAAATTGAAGTAGAAAATATTTGGAAAGCCCGTAAATCCAAACTAAGAGAAAATATCCCCATTTGGGATATTACAGAACATAGCCACCAAAATACAAACTAGCAATTGCAATCTGATCTCCAATATGTCCCTGTAATTACAATGTCAAGAAACTGAAGATATCTTCAAGGAAATCCTTCCGCGACAATGCTGGTCCATCCAATAAGCTCTATGGTGACCCCTGGATGAAGCCACGCCAATACAACATCCTTAGAGTGTCTTCCAACCCTGCAGATGCTCCTATCAATGGAGGTTTTCGTCTCCAATGAAGCTGGTTCAAAACCCTTGCTCAAAGCAAAGCTCAGACTTACGAGTATTTTTGCCAAAAAGTGAATAATGCAAATGAAACTTCTTTCTTTCTTTTATTCCCCTTGCCTCAACGCCACTTTTGGGATTTTCAATATTTTACTTTTAATATTCTTTTCTTGTCTTGGGCACCCCACATTAGTGACTTTAATAAACTCCAAATATTTCATTACGTCCATACTATGTAATAAAGTCACTTTTAATAACAAACTAATTAAGTTATATATTTTATTTAACTTAATTATGTCTATTATTAAATTATTAAATTATTAATTCAAACAGTCTCCTTATCGCTCTGTAGTACCGCTGAACTGACCAATGGAGCATCAACATGAATCCCGGACCGTTGCACCGACTCGCTCGGAGTCTCGTGCCCCCTACTATAAATGGCAAGTTTGGCCGAATGGCCCAAACTCACTCCGGAAAAGGCCAACTGGCAATTCCTCGCCACAAGGAATCCATCACATCACTCCAAAACGCTATCTGAGATGGGTTGAACCACATCACCGTGGGTCCCCTATCCACCTCACTAGTCTACAGGAACCCGAATGGTAGACTAGCCCGACGATCAAGTCCTAACTTAGGAAGGGGACATTACAGTCCGTCGTCCCCAAAATTGCTTGCCCACAAGCAATTTCAACTCTGGAGGTTGAAGTATCTGTTCACTCTCCCAAGTAGCATCCTCCACCGGCAAATTCTTCCACTTAACCAAATATTCCCTGATAACTCTCCTCCGCACAGTACGCTCTGATGTCAATGATGGCCTCAGGGATGAGAATCAACTTACCCTCTTCATCCATAGGGGGTTAACTTTGTGGAAGGTATCACATTGTGTCCCAATGCCTTCTTGAGGCGAGATACATGGAACACATTATGCACTCTACTACTACCTACCAGTAACTCTAACTCATAAGCCACTTCTCCTATTCTCCTAGATACTCGAAATGGTCCATAGTATCATGGCTTGAGCTTCTTTGCACCACTCCTCTTGAGAGTGGATTGTCTATATGGCTGCAACATCAAATAAACCATGTCACTATCTCAAAAGACCTTTGAACTCTGTGCTGATCTGCATATTGCTTCTGTTGGTTCTGTGCCTTTTGGATATTCTCCTTCAAGGACCTCATGATGTCATGGCTCTCCTGCAATAAGTCCTTGGCCTTCGGTACTCTACTGTCCCCAAAAGCAAGTCCAGGAAATTGGGAGCCTCATACCCGTAAAGGGCCATGAAAGGTGACATCTGAATAGAAATGTGGTAAGTAGTATTATAACAATACTCTCCTAGATGTAGCCACTTAACCCATGACTTCTACTGCCCTGCAATGTAATTTCGGAGGTATCCTTCCACCCGCTTGTTGACTATCTCTGTCTGTCCATCAATTTGTGGATGGTAGCTCGTACTAGGAGTGAGCTCAATCCCACTCAACCTAAATAGCTCCTGCCAGAAGTGACTCATGAACTTACTGTCTCTATCACTGACTATACTCCTAGGTAGGCCATGCAACCTGAATATCTCTTGAAAAAACATATCTGCGATCTGTGTTGTTGTAAATGTGGCTGAAATTGCAAAGAAATGTGCAAATTTCGTCAACCTGTCAACCACAACAAAAATACAGTCCCTGCCTTAGGCTTTGGGCAAGCCCATGATGAAATCCATGGAAATGCATTCCCATTTCTGGTCAGGAATGGGTAGGGGCTGCAATAAACCAGTTGGAAAGGAATTTTCCTGTTTGTTCTACTGGCAAGTGGGGCACTCACGGACATACTGCAACACATCTGATTTGAGTCCCTTCCATGTGAACCTCTCCCGGATCTGCCTGTCAGTCTTGAAATATCCCGGGTGTCCAGCTGTAGGTGCATCATGAAATGATCTCATTACCTTCTTCTTCATGTCCGAACCTGGTACCAATAAGATTCTCCCCTTGTAAATGATGAAGTCATTTACAATTGTGTATCTGCTATCCTGGATGGTACCACCAATGATCCCTGTGGCCCACTTGTCCTTAGCATATTCTACTGATATGCACTCTCGCCAATCAACTGTAATCTCACCCAAGGAACACAAGTGAGGTCTATGTGAGAGTGCATCAACTACCACATTCTTCTTCCCTTTGACATAAACTATGTCAAAGTCGTAGGCTTGCAATTTGCTCACCCACTTCTGCTGTCTGTCATTGAGGTCACGCTGATTCAGAAAATGTCGAAGACTGTTGTGGTTTGTCTTAACCACAAATTTACTGCCCACTAGATAATGTCTGAATTTAGCCAAGGCATGCATTATGGCTAACATTTCCTTATCATATATGTTGTAACCCCTCTCAGCACCCCAGAGTTTCCTACTCTCAAAAGCAATCAGGTGCTTGTCCTACATCAATACAGCTCCTATGCCTTCTCCTAAGGCAGCACACTCAAGCTCGAACAGCTTAGAGAAATTTGGAATGGCCAAGACTGGGCAAGAACTCGTGATCTGCTTGAACCTGTCAAAACACTGTTGTGCCTCATCTAACCAAGCAAATGCCCCCTTCTTCGTCAAGTCTGTCAAAGGTGCTGCACTCTGTGAAAATCCCTTGATGAACCTGCGATAGAATCCACATGACCCGAAGAATCCCTTGAGCTGTGAAAGATTCGTGGGTGGTGGCCAATCAACAATTGCCTTGATCTTCTCAGGGTCTACTCTAACACCATTGGCATTGATGATGTGCCCCAAGTAGACGAGCTCGGTCATGCCAAATTCACACTTCAACTCCTTGGCATATAGAGACTCCCTCTCATGAATGCTCAATACCTCCTCAAGGAGATGGAGGTGCTCCTCCCATGTCCTGCTAAAAATCAATATATCATCGAAGAATATGAGGACAAATTTCCTCAACTGCTCTCTGAAGACCCTGTTCATGCAAGACTGGAAAGTGGCGGGTGCAATGGTTAGGCCGAAAAGCATAACCAGAAACTCAAAATGCCCATAATGGCATCAAAAAGTCATCTTCTCCACATCCTCCTCCCGTACCCGAATCTGATGCTAACCAGATCTCAAATCGATCTTGGAGAAGTAGCATGCCCCATGTAGCTCCTCTTTGAGCTCATCTATCGGCGAGATGGGTTACCTATTCTTAATTGTTTTCTTGTTAAGTGCCCTGTAGTCTATGCACATTCTCAATGTGCTATCTTTCTTCTTCACCAGTACCACTGCAGATGCAAATGGGCTCTTGCTGGGACGAATGTGCCCCATCTCAAGAAGCTCTTTGATTGTCTTCTCGATCTCATCCTTCAGCCGTTTAGGATGTTTGTAAGGGGTGATTATGACTGGCTTGGCCCCCTCCTCTAGCTCGATCACATGCTTAATGCCTCTATCCGGAGGCCTTCCTAGAGGTATGCTGCTGAACACCTTAGTGTGCTTAGTAATCAACTTTTGTATGTCTGCATGATAACTCTGCTTGGGTTGCTCTGTAGCTGTAGGCATCACAATACACTCAGCTGCCCACTCTACCTGGTCATGTTTGAGCAACCTCTCCATCCTCCTGAGACATACAACTCTGAGAACCCCATCTGACATACTTCTGAGCACATGTTTACATCCATCCACCTCAAATTTCATCTCCATGGTCTGCAGATTGAGGTAGAATTATCCTATTGCATGAAGCCACTTCATGCCGAGGACTACATCCATGTCCCCCATATTGACCACATAGTATTCAGCCTGGAACTCGTAGTCACTTAACTTAATAGTTAAGTTTGGGATCCTCCTCTTGCATGTGATAACAAAGCCATCTACAACTCTCACCTTGAATCCCTCGAACTCTTCAGTCTTGAGTCCCCTCCTTGCCACAAGCCCCTCATCAATGAAGTTATGAGTGGCCCCAGTGTCAAGTAAAGTAGTCACCCTCTGTCCTTCCAAGACTCCTCGAATCCTGAAGGAACCTTCTTTCTGAAAGGTAGAAAGATTTGTTGTAGGTATATCATCATCCTGTACATCCTGCACCTCTTCTGCTACACTCTCTACATCACTATCCTCCCGATCACTCTGCTGATCTGATTTCTCTGATGTTTCTTCGGCAGAATAGTATTCCAGTTGTTTCACTTGCCCCTTCATTGGGCACTTATGATTGGGATCCCATGGATCGTTGCATTTAAAGCACAACTTCTTCCTCCTATATTCATTCAAGGCATCATCATCAAGGCGTGGAGTTGGTTTCCTCTGTGGAATGGTGTCTCGATGATGTCAAGGCATCTTATCCTTCCATGGAGGAAAGGGTTTGGAGACGAACTTGTTCTTTGGCACTGCAAACTCCATACTGCGAGCCTTCTTAATTGTCTCCTGTAATGACGGTGGGTCAAATGCCTTAACCCATCCCCTGAGTGGTTCCATTAGTCCCTCAGTAAATAGGACTATGAGTCTCCTCTCTGATATGCTTGAACCATCACACTGAGTCTTTGGAACTCTGAAATGTAAACCTGAAGTGACCCATACTGCTTCAACTTTGCCAACTCTCTGAACTGAAGTTCTGGGTCCTTGGTGTCAAATCTCTCGATGAGTCGATTTGTGAACTCATCGTATGTGGTGATGAAATTGTGGCCTAAAGTGACCAACCCATGATACCACCACTCATGAGCTAACCCATCTAGGTGTATGGTGGCAAAGTTAAGAGCCTCGTCCTCTGGCATAGGTTTAAGTATCAAATAATTATCCAACTTCTGCACCCATGCTTTGGCTAAAACCTTGCCACTCCCATCAAAACGATCCATAAGGACTTTACTCAATGCATGTTGGTAGTCCCAATTAGCTCTATGGGCTCTGCCACCTGTAGCTCCTCTCTGCCTCTAGTTCATAAATTGCTCAAATGTCAGCATGTCTCTGATATCAGGAGGAAGTGTCATATACTCTGCATGTTGTATCCTAATATTATCTCCCATGAGAAGATGTACCTCTGGCTCCTGATTAACTGGTGCCTCCTCTCTGCGTGGAAAGGTAGGCTGAAGAGGTCTGGGAACCGATCCTGGGGTAGTCCTGGTGCTATGCCCACTACCCTGGCCTGCATGTCCACTACCCTGGCCTGCATGTTCTTGATTGTTAGCATCGGAACCGCTGGTCTCACCCTCCTGCGTTGTATGTGGTTGTGTCATCGGGGTACCCTAGTTCAGTTTGGCTAACATTTGTGACATCATATCTATCAAGAGATCAAACTTCCTTTCCCTTCTCGAATCTGGACTATCTAGTTGGTCAGGTCTCCTGTTTCTATCCCCCATGTTGCCTGTTATACTGTCACTGTCACTAGAAGAGTTCCTGTGCTTACCCAAAATCCCAGTTATTGTTTCACCCTCTGGTACCTCTGGTGGCTGCCACTGCGGAGTATCTCTGGTATAAACAATCTTCCTCTCACTCATAAAATTGATCACACAGGCTGGCAAGATGCACCAGCACTGATACCACTGTAATATCCCACCCCTTGTGTTTTCTGACGTTTAGTTGGAACCTGGTGCATTTTGGGTTTTTCGCATTTAACAAACACACATGCATGTACATATATTCTTCGAAAATACAATAAATAGAGATACCTAGTTGCTTAGATTGAAAGAAATGCACAGTAGAGTAATATTAAGCAATACCCATGAGAAGGAAAGAGTGGAATATCATAAAACTTGCATACCCATTTCGCTGATAAAAAATAAGTCTGGAATATGACTATAACAACAGCTCAAAAATACAATCCTATTGATTTTCACACTCCATACAATGTTAAACAAGTGCCGGAAAGGCTGAATGGATTAGTTTTGAATGCTCACGTCCCAACTGAGATGGTACGGCCCTGCTATGCATAAAAAACAATGAGGAACAACCTCAAATCAGTCCAAATCTGCCTCAACTATAGTTGCCTCCCCTTGCAGACCCTAGGCGCCTTGTTTCCAAGAGATATCGGCCAAATAAAACACACCAAAGTGCAATGCCTTCTTACTGTGGTACGGCCCAGGTACAAGGAAGTACGGCCAGGTTATCAGAGATTTTCCCACACTAAATCTCCACCAAAATACAAACTAGCAATTGCAATCTGATCTCCAATATGTCCCTGTAATTACAATGTCAAGAAACTGAAGATATCTTCAAGGAAATCCTTCTGCGACAATGTTAGTTCGTCCAATAAGCTCTATGGTGACCCTTGGATGAAGCCACGCCAATACAACATCCTTAGAGTGTCTTCCAACCCTGCAGATGCTCCTATCAATGGAGGTTTTCGTCTCCAATGAAGCTAGTTCGAAACCCTTGCTCAAAGCAAAGCTCCAACTTAGAGTATTTTTGCCAAAAAGTGAATAATGCAAATGAAACTTCTTTCTTTCTTTTATTCCCCTTGCCTCAACGCCACTTTTGGGATTTTCAATATTTTACTTCTAATATTCTTTTCTTGTCTTGGGCGCCCCACATTAGGGACTTTAATAAACTCCAAATATTTCATTAAGTCCATACTATGTAATAAAGTCACTTTTAATAACAAACTAATTAAGTTATATATTTAATTTAACTTAATTATGTCTATTATTAAATTATTAATTCAAACGGTCTCCTTGTTGCTCCGTAGTACCGCTAAACTGACCAATGCAACATCAACATGAATCCTGGACCGTTGCACTGACTCGCTCGGAGTCTTCTGTCCCCTGCTATAAATAGTAATTTTGGCAAAATGGCCCAAACTCACTCCGGAAAAGGCCAACTAGCAATTCCTCGCCACAAGGAATCCATCACATCACTCCAAAAAGTTGTCTGAGATGGGTTGAGCCACATCACCATGGGTCCCCTATCCACCTCACTAGTCTACGGGAACCCGAATGGTAGACTAGCCCGACAATCAAGTCCTGACTTAGGAAGGGGACATTACAAATGCCACCCATCCTCACACGCTTCTAAGAGCAAATTCGGATACTCCCTAAACCGAAGGACTACTAAATTAATTGGACATGAAGTCTCTCAGCCGCCGGCAATACCATCAAGCATGTGAGCTGTCATGCCAGTTCAGACCGTGACGCCAACCTTTCAACCTAGCCCTAACATTCTTAGGTCTAGGAAGTCACCTCATCCGCCACCTCCGAGCTAGCACCTAACTTCATTCTCTCGATTCAACCTTGCGTCCTCTCTAACAAGTTTTTCACGATTAGGGGCTAGGATTCTCAATTCTTCCACCGAATGAAAAATGTCGGTATCCCCAAGGGTATCAAATGCAACATTCTCCAGCATATCGGCAACCTTATTTGCCTCCCTAAAGACATGGTTGACCTTGAAGTCCCGAAATTTCACCAAGAGTTCCAAGCCCCTACCCAACAAGTTGTTCAATTTCCAACTCAGGGTGCTACCATTTTTGAAATATACAGCCCCAAAATAAATTTTGAAACTTAAACGGTGATAACACAATGTTAGCACAATTTTGCATGAACAACTAGTGACCTCCACACTTCTGATCACCAAGTTCCCAGGATGGGCGAGGTGAGAGCATACAGTGTTTTGGTTTACAATTCAAAGCTTTGCAAGGAAACTAAATACATTCATCTGCAACAAAATGGGCATCTGCTTTTCAACAGGCATCCACTTATGCAGTGGGAATATTGCACTTATTCAGTGGGTAGATACAGAAAGATAAACAATGTTCTTTTTCCACACTGGCGGTAAACCATCCAGGGGTTACAATGAGTTCGCAACAAAATAAAGATTACAATACTAATAATAACTTGCAAACTAAACTACATGACGCTGTCTTGTACAATGATTCACAGCTGCAACCAATCAGAGTACAAAGCCAAAAGATGACATGGAATAAGCATCATAAGAATCTTAGAATCCATCATTAATACCCAATATGAAGAATGTGGAAGAATGACCCCAGAAACAACTTCAATGCACTATTGTAGCTTCTCTAAAGGTTGTACACATTATATCCGTATTGAAATCTTTTCATATCAGTCCAGCCCACTACCTTACTCAGAAAATTTCATGTATCAATCACTTTCCAACTCATAGGATAAATTGATTTCACTAGGCAGCCTGCATATCTCCCATTAGAAACAATGATGACTCAGAAAATCTTATTCAATCAATACTTTTGGAACACCCACTTAATATGGACTTCTAGTGTTGCTGTTCACATTCCTGCAACACGATATTTTAGACTTATTGATTACCTTATATCTGCTCAAATGCCACTAAACCTTATTCTAGACATAAAGAACAACTTCTGGTATTAATGGCGCTTTCCAAGTTGATGAAATATTGCCCAAGCCCTAGGCGATTCCTTGGTCTAATCCTCACATCCTTGGCAAGATGGTACGGCCCTCCTGTATGTACGGCCTGCCATTAAGCAACTTAAACCTACAACAAACTATCATTGAAATACATGAAGAGTGGCACCCAACATATTGGTAAATGCCAAACCTGTCTAAAACAATGTAAATACAAGATTACTTCAAACTATTAGATGCTCCTTGCACTAGTACGGCCAGGAGTATGGCCTGCTCAGAATGATAACAATACCCAGCAAGAATTACTCAATAAAATCCACAAGACAAATGTCTATACCAAGCATCCAAAACCCAGCTTAAAAGGGCAATAATCATGCAAGATTCATCCTTCAAAACAAAGTCACCTCTAGTCAAGGGCACCCAAGATGTACGGCTCCAGCCAAGGCAAAAATGAGTAAACTTCATAAACTCCAGAGGCTCATCAATACACCATCAAAACCCAGCCATATATAATCACAAAACCAAAAAGTTTCAACATCATTTCAAAAATACAATCAACTCCATGAAAGCTCAATGGCAAACTCTATATGAGTATGCTCCAATCTCCAGCTTCAGCACAATGGTGATTCCTGTATTGAAACCACACCCAACCTCAAGAGAGTTTTCGTCCTCAAGAGCATTCTACAAGAGGGTTTTCGTCCTCAAGAGAATATGGAAGAACTCACAGGTTCAATCCATCTGCAAACAAAATCAATTCAAAAGCATAACCCTTCAAATGAGCTCTCATTCTCCTTTTATAACTTTTTGAGAGGAATATATTATTATTTTCCTTTTAACTCTTCATATTTCTCCTCTCCAAAAGACCTTTTTTGAAATAATAAAATTATATCATGTGTGAAGTCCCCTTTTTAAGTGTCTATCATTTAGAACACTTAAAAACCTTTCTAATGAGCTATAACACTTTGGTATTTAAAAATTATTTTCACCCCTAAGAACTTAAGTGAAAATAATAATTAAAATAGCTCATTAAATATTACTTTTTGCGGAAAATCCCAAACAGCCTCCAAATGCAAAATAAACTGAACCAATATGCTCTGTAGGGTTTGGGATGCTAAACGATGCCTTCCGGGTGACTTTCCAAAAATAGACGACTCCTCCAAGAATCTTGGAGAGCAAACCAGGAGCCCGATCCAACTTCTGAAAACATCACTGTCACCCTAAACATCCACTGGGCTTAATGCCAAAGAAAAATAAACCATTCCTAGAAAGAAAAGCACTTATCTATTCTGTGGACTGAACCAAGACCACTCCAAGAACATTAGAGTTCTCCCAAACATGCCAAATAGCCTCTAAGAGACTAGGAACAAGCCAAAATGCGCACAAAAATCTATGCGCCAAAAAAGGGACATTACAGTCCTCCCCGCTCAATATTGCTTGTCCTCAAGCAATACATGATATCCAACCGAGATACCTGCATGATTATCAATGATATACCCGGATCCCAAATCAATCTGAAGAATACTTCACACCGCTTCTATTGCGCCACTTTGATGTATTTGTGAACTGCACAACCGGTACTCCGCTTACAACTCTGAAACATTCTTTCAATCACACATCTTTTTGGATCCCAAACATCATTAACCTCCAAAATGAAAGAGTTAGCAATTATCCAACATGAAACTGCTGCTGGGAACCAAAATCTGAAATGCTCCTCCAAGGAAGAACATAAATCAGCTTGAACACAAGCTGAAAGCAACTCCAAACAGCCATGAATCACCTAATTTTCACCATCCAAAAGAGCAATATTAGCTGAAACACTTGTCCTTTTCAGCTGAACTCTTCTGACATCCTCCCACAAAGGGCCAAAATAGCTAAAAGAACAATCACGTGGCTGTAAAAAACTAAAATTAATCTCTGAAAAATAGATTTTAGAAATCTGAAAATGGGACAGCAACAACAAATCTGAAATCTTCCAAGAATCACCAGAGATTTGGCCCTTCTACAATCAAAATATTCTAAAGTTATGACCAAAATTTCTCTCCAATCCATAAAAATGTATGCAATTGACAACTTATGATAGCTGATAGGAATAAGGACAGCAGCTTCATGACAGAAATTAGACTCCACAATCATCCATGAAACAATTCTACCATCATCACTATCATCTACAAAACCCTGAGGATAAACTCTATTTTGAAAATAAGCCATCATTGCACTTAACTCATTGTATACTTGAACCTTATGCAAAGCTTCAACAACTGATGAAAACTTCTAGTTGATGAAGTTTTTTTGCAAAGTAAAATTCCATGAGTGCTTTTCACCAGGATCCCATATCTTGTTACTATCCTCCTCCATGTTACTAACATCAAATTGATCCTCATCATTCAACATGAGAAATGGATTATCCTTAGTTAACTCAACTTCCATCATAAAAAGAGAATTATCAAATGATTGGAAGTTGTTTTCACCTCCATGTTCAGATAGATCATCATTTTGCTCCAACTCTGCATCATCATACTTAGGGGATTGTCCTAAGTTAAAATCTTGTTGGATCAATTCAGACTCTTCAATTATCAGCTTGATTTCATCTGCTCTTGCAACTATATCTTGTTCCCTTAATTGATGTACATCATCAAGCTAATTTTCAATTTCTAAGAGAGCCATTTGGGTACTCTCTAAGAATTTATTGTTGATTTAAGCTTACATGTAAGCTTATCAACTTCAGCATCTCTTCCCTTCAATGCTTCACATATTCAACCAGCAAACTCAAGGACATGATCTCTATCAGAAAGCAAGTTCAAATAATCAGATTTCAATGTTTCTAGAACCTCTCTTACTACACACCAATCTTCAAGTGAAGATCCTCTTTCCATGCCCATTTGTCTCCTTTCAACTTGTGCCCTCCAAATGTGATCCTCAACAAACTTATGTATGCAATCCAAGTAAGTTAAGGAATGTACAACTTTATCATCGGTGACTAACAGCTGATTTTGTAATTCCAATGTTGAACCAACAATGGAGGTTGATCCAAAGCTTTCTACAAGTTTCCCATCAACACGCTCATCAATTGACTCCTCTGAAAGGACACTTGCTTCTTCAATTTGCAAGGGAAATGAATCTTCTTCTTCGTCACCATGATCAAATGTTATGGCAGCATCAAATTCATCTCCAATGGCTGATTTAAAGTCTTCATCATCATACTCCTCATCTTGGATCTTTGAGGAATCAATCAGTTCTTCACTTGGCATGGAAATTTCCCACTCATAATCTGAATTACCTTCACAAGCATAGTGAAGATACTCCTCATTAGGTGTTGTCCTGAAAATTTCAACAGCATCAACTTCTTGGGCTGCCATAGGTACACCTATCCTCATGCACTCATCAAGACTTTCTACTTCAATGCTCTCAGGCTTGTTTGCAAAGTCACCTTCTAGCAATCTATCAACCATCTTCAACTCATTTTCAAAAGCAGTGGCATCATCAAAGTTTTCATCAAATGCAGGACTTGCAAAGTTCAACACTTCAGGCTCACTAACTTCATCAAAGCAAGGCTCAACTTTACTAATTTTTGTTGTAGTCTTCCCCAAATCAGCTAGCTCCTCTATCCCTGCCTCTCGATTTGTGACCATGTTTTCATCATACAAAAGCTCAGATTCATGTCTTTCAGCTAACAGGTCTTCACCTTCTCCCTTTTTGGAATCCACATCTTTCAGAAGGAAAGAACATGTGGGGAAGGTTGTTGGTTCATCTTCTATGTTCTTGCATTGGTGATTAGGCTCCCAAGAATTTTTGCATAGAAAACAAAGATTTCTTCTCCTGAGTTCATTCTTGTTGTTCTCTTTTTTCCCCAAAGTGAGAGAGTTCTTGTTCTGTTGGCAGGAAGAGGTTGTCTCGGTATAGTTCTTGGTCCTTGCCAATGGGGTAGGCAACTCAGGCTTCCATAAAGACATTTTTTCCTTCTCCTCTTCCTTCATCTTCCTTAGAATGTATTCTATAAGGCCCTTTTTGTCAGGATCCACCTCTTTGATTATTTCCAAGAAAGCATCCCATGAAATTTGATGCTTAAAATCATCTGAAAGACCTTGGTACTCATCAATAATTTTGGTGGCCTCTCGATCCTACTTCCATCGATCCAACTTTTCTTGAATTGCTCTTTCCAATTCATCCTGACTTTGTCTAAGAGACTCAATCAAGACATCTGTCTCAATTCTTCTCCCCATGAGAGATGACATAATCTCACCTTCACTAAACAATTTCTTTCAGCTGCCAATCACTGAACACACATGCAAGTGTTGATCACACACATGCAAGGCTGAAAATTCTGACTCACAACTGAAAATCTGCAAAGAATGAGGAGCAACCCAAACAGGCTGGCAAGATTACCAGCTCTGATACCACTGAAATATTCAGCACCAAAAAAAAATTTGAAACTTAAACAGTGATAACACAATATTAGCACAATTTTGCATGAACAACTAATGACCTCCACACTTCTGATCACCAAGTTCCCAGGATGGGCGATGTGAGAGCATACAGTGTTTTGGTTTACAATTCAAAGCTTTGCAAGGAAACTAAATACATTCATCTGCAACAAAGCGGGCATCTATTTTTCAGCAGGCATCCACTTATGCAGTGGGAAATCTCCACTTATTCAATGGGTAGATACAGAAAGATAAACAATGTTCTTTTTCCACACTGGTGGTAAACCATCCAGGGGTTACAATGTGTTTGACTGGAAAGATAAATTATGTATTTCCTCCACACTGGCGGTTGCACCATCCAGGGGTTACAATATGCGTTTGCAACAAAATAAAGATTACAATACTAAGAATAACTTGCAAACTAAACTACATGACCCTGTCTTGTACAATGATTCACAGCTGCAACCAATCAGAGTACAAAGCCAAAAGATGATATGGAATAAGCATCCTAAGAATCTTAGAATCCGTCATTAATGCCCGATATGAAGAATGTGGAAGAATGACCCCAGAAACAACTTCAATGCACTGTTGTAGCTTCTCTAAAGGTTGTACACATTATATCCGTATTGAAATCTTTTCATATCAGTCCAGCCCACTACCTTACTCAGAAAATTTCATGTATCAATCACTTTCCAACTCATAGGATAAATTGATTTCACTAGGCAGCCTGCATATCTCCCATTAGAAACAATGATGACTCCAAATCTTATACAATCAATACTTTTGGAACACCCACTTAATATGGACTTCTGCTCTTGCTCTTCACATACCTGCAACACAATATTTCAGACTTATTGATTACCTTATATCTGTTCAAATGCCACTAAACCTTATTCCAGACATAAGAACAACTTCTGGTATTAATGGCGCTTTCCAAGTCGATGAAATATTGCCCAAGCCCTAGGCGATTCCTTGGTCTAATCCTCACGTTCTTGGCAAGCTGGTACGGCCCTCCTATACGTACGGCATGCCATTTAGCAACTTCAACCTGCAACAAACTATCATTGAAATACATGAAGAGTGGCGCCCAGCATATTGGTAAATGCCAAACCTGTCTAACACAATGTAAATACAAGATTACTTCAAACTATTAGATGCCCCTTGCACTAGTACGACCAAGAGTACGGCCTGCTCAGAATGATAACAATACCCAGCAAGAATTACTCAATAAAATCCACAAGACAAATGTCTATACCAAGCATCCAAAACCCAGCTTAAAAGGGCAATAATCATGCAAGATTCATCCTTCAAAACAAAGTCACCTCTAGTCAAGGGCGCCCAAGATGTACGGCTCCAGCGAAGGCAAAAATGAGTAAACTTCATAAACTCCAGAGGCTCATCAATACACCATCAAAACCCAGCCATATATAATCACAAAACCAAAAAGATTCAACATCAATTCAAAAATACAATCAACTCCATGAAATCTCAATGGCAAACTCTGTATGAGTATGCTCCAATCTCTAGCTTCAGCACAATGGTGATTCCTGTATTGAAACCACACCCAACCTCGAGGGTTTTCGTCCTCAAGAGAATATGGAAGAACTCACAGGTTCAATCCATCTGCAAACAAAATCAATTCAAAAGCATAACCCTTCAAATGAGCTCTCATTCTCCTTTTATAACTTTTTGAGAGGAATATATTATTATTTTCCTTTTAACTCTTAATATTTCTCCTCTCCAAAAGACCTTTTTTGAAATAATAAAATTATGTCATGTGTGAGGTCCCCTTTTTAAGTGTATCATTTAGAACACTAAAAAAACCTTTCTAATGAGCTATAACACTTAGGTATTTAATAATTATTTTCACCCCTAGGAGCTTAAGTGAAAATAATAATTAAAATAGCTCATTAAATATTACTTTTTGCGGAAAATCCCAAACAGCCTCCAAATACAAAATAAACTGAACCAATATGCTCTGTAGGGTTTGGGATGCAAAACGATGCCTTCCGGGCGACTTTCCAAAAATAGACGGCTCCTCCAAGAATCTTGGAGAGCAAACCGGGAACCCGATCCAACTTTTGAAAACATCACTGTCACCTTGAACATCCACTGAGCGTAATGCCAAAGAAAAATAAACCATTCCTAGAAAGAAAACCACTTATCTGTTCTGCGGACTGAACCACGACCACTCAAGAACATTGGAGTTCTCTCAAACATGCCGGACAGCCTCTAAGAGACTAGGAACAAGCCAAAATGCGCACAAAAATCTATGCGCCAAAAAAGGGACATTACAATTTTGGATTGCACTCACCGCAATCTTGTAATGTCCCCTTTTAGGGTATCTTTGATTTCTTAACCTGTTCACAAGAATAACTCCTAGAAAGAGACATTAGTACTTTTAAAGATCAATTCCATAATGAAATCAATACATTATAATCATGATCAATAACAATGAATATGAATGTAATGTTACCTTTGTGTGCATATATTAAAATCCTGCAATCAAAGACATTAACACATATACAAGAATATATATTCTTTCATGATCATTAGGGTTAGAAACTTCATGATCATAATCAATAATAAGTACATAGATCTAAATGTATTTCCTCATACTTATACTTTAACCATGTTTAGGCCTCATGATATACTTTGGGAATGGTGATCGTCGTGCCCAGTCGCTAATCTAACCTAATCGTTAACCCTAACGAAGACGGGTAATATATTCGTTAGGGCGTTGAATAACAAAGCTCCATTGCCATAGGCCCAAGGGTTTCATTGTTACACCCGGCAATTCTTCACCACTTGGCTCAAGGGTTTCATTGCTACACCCGGCAATTCTTCACCACTTGAGGGTCACCTACCGTGTGAGACTATTAATAACAATAAATAGCCGTTCCTTAACGATCACTTGTTAAGGCGCTGAATAGTATCTCCGTTCCTTAACGATCACTCGTTAAGACACTGAATAGTATTGCCGTTCCCTAACAATTCACACGTTCATATAGGACGATAGATAAGATTAATGACGCAACACCGTTGCACGCGTCCCTAGTATATCATGAGTAAGGTTAGGAATCTTACCATTAAGGACTTTGCCTTCTTGTTTCTAGTGATCCCATGGATCACGAAGATAATGCTTTCTTATGAAGATTGTTCCATCAACGGGAACTAGATAATACTTTCTTATTGTTCCTTCAATGGGAACTACATATCACACCATCACTATCGGATGGATATATAGATATGTATGGCAATACTCTGCCTCAGTAGCTTTATCTCAATATAGATATATATTCATTCCTTGATTAGAGTGTCGATAATAATGATCTTATGAAAAGATAGATAGTACTGATATGAATACTTTGTAATGTGCTGCAACGGCTATTCCTTGAAGAATACAATGATAAACTGCTGATATGATTTGATAGATGATTTCACTCTTATATTTTATCTATGCTTGAGGCAGAGAATAATATTGATTTGCTGCCCCAATATATATATATACTGCTGATGATGCCACTCAGATATATAGTGCTGATTGGATGATGGTGAGATGAGTTGATGATGATATGCAAAGATAAATTATACTTCAAAATTGATTGCTGCTAAGAATGAAGATTGATGATGATGAGAGATTGATTTATTTCTATTGTCTTCTCCTCCATACTCCTTGCTGCTCCCTGGAATATATATATACTTAAGCCAAACTCAGATTTATATTGTTTTGCTTGCTTTAGACTGCCCAATAACTTGAATTGTATTTGTATAATATTGCTTCCTTAATCATTGCTGATGTATAATAAATTAGATAATGTTAATATGAATACCTTGCAAGGATGCTATAATTGGCTGCTGCAAGATGTTTGATGTCTGTTGATCTATTGCTGAAGATATTATCTATGATCTGCTTGCTGCTCCTGTTATTGTATATGGATGAATGATCGTTGATTCTTGCTGATATAAGAGATAGATTACTACTGCTCCAAGATCATTCACTAATATATTATACTGCTGATTCCTGTTGAATGATTGTTTAGACTTCTCAGATTTATTTTATACTTTATAGATTTCCTTGATTGTTTGATGATACTGAGTGGATGTGATGAGTGCTTTATTTCTGCCTCTTTATATTCAGAGTATATTATTCTTCTTCTTGTAATCTGATATATATATATATATATATATATATATATATATATATATATATATATATCTGTCCTTTTCTTTCATTGATGTGTATATGATGAAGTGAATTGATGATGTGTGATATGATTTCATGATATTATTTAATTACTGCTGATATATATGTATACTGCTCTGAGGATATGATTCGATGAGATGGAGATGTGATGTGAATTCCTCAAGTGAGGTGATAGATCATCCTTTTTGTATCTTGGATCGGTTGCTTATGAATGAAATGACATTCCCAAGGATGCAGCTTTCCTTAAGGGTTCGTGTCTTGTTAATATTACTTATTTATTTCTTAATCCTCCACCGCTGCTCTCAGCATTCGCTGCCTTATGATTTGCATAATCGGTGCCTTATTGATATTAGTCTTGTTTGCTTTAACGGATTTATTGTTTGTTTGTTGAGTTTATTTAAGACATAAACGCTAGTAATCCCCACACCGGTGATTCCTTAATGGCCGATTTTATCCTCCATTCCTCTTTGATTCCAATCGGTGTTTATATTTGCAATGACATATTCTTTAAGGGATCGCATCCTTATTGTGCACCCTTATAATTATAATATTAATATTACTAATATTTATTATATTTATATAATATAATAATATTTATTTAGATATTTATAATTATTATAATATTTAATTATTAATATTTATATTTATATTAATAATTATATTTATTATTTATATTTAATAATATATTATATATTATATATATATATATATATATATATTATATAATATTGTTCAATTCATTATTCAAATATATTTAATCTTTATTGATTTATAATATTTTAATGTCACTTACATGCACAATTGATTCAATTATAACTCGTCAATATGGGGACATGACAGATCTAATTCACCTTTGACATGAATTCTCCTTACCCCAGAGGATAACCCCAACTGCAAGCCCAAAAGGAAAGCCTAAAACTTTGCTTCGTTATTTGAAAGAGAACTAAGTTTCTTCATAGCAGCACCAACCAAATTCCCTAACTCATCTTTGATTATACAACCTATTGAGGCTTGCCCTGGGTTTCCCCTCGAGGCCTCGTCAAAATTGAGTTTAGTCCAGCCTTCATCTAGTGCCTTCCATCTTGCCAATATTCGACAAGCCACCGGATTATCCCGGAAAACCCCATTAACGGGGGATTACCACTTTATAATAACCTTTTTAATTAAATAAAAGTTGTCTATAAAATTATAATTT
Source organism: Cunninghamia lanceolata (assembly GCA_027924645.1). NCBI lineage: Eukaryota > Viridiplantae > Streptophyta > Pinopsida > Cupressales > Cupressaceae > Cunninghamia > Cunninghamia lanceolata. The sequence continues at coordinate 3,636,050 of BSBN01000918.1, read as the reverse complement.
GAGACAACTTAATTTATCAAATGAATTATTCCCTCTCCGAAACATCCAAATTAGTCTATGGGAATAAAATAGGCTAAATGGCCATCTCCGATGCCTAGGCCGAAGAAGGGAACATTACATGCCCCTTGCATCAGCAAACATATGTCTTTGTACACCAATCCTGTCTCTGAGGGACCCACAGGTACTGAGAGGCATTTGAAAGTCTTCCCCTGTATAATCATGTCCATTTGAGACCATTAATGTTGTCCTAGGTCGTGCAAGGAAATAAGTAGGTTTGCAGGAGCTTTGTGGACGTTTGAATGCATAATGGTTACAAATGGACCCGTGAGAGCCTCTTAATACTTTGCATTTCATTTTAAATTCGTCAGCACTTTTAACCACTTTTTAAACCATGTCTACACTTTTAAAGCTTATGAGAACCTTTGCATTTGCTGACATTATGTTTGCATCTATATTGGCGGCACTTTCCTTATTATCTTAAACTTATCAATAATGCAGCTTGTCAGAGGTTTCGAGTCTGCTAAGAACTTTGTTGGCATTTTTAAGTGCTTCCAGAACTCTGTCGAAGGTTCCAGTGAATTCACCGATGGAGCTTTCTTCGAAATTTGTCTCTAAGATTTTCAAAGACCCCTTCTTTCTATAAGTTTTTCCTTCATTCATTTCCTTACACTTGTCGAGCCTTTGAGAGGTTTTGGAAACCATTGAAAGTGTTGATAGAGCCTTCTTTTAAAACCAATCAGGTCTTTGAGAAGTTGTGAGAACCAACAAAAATGCTAATGAAACCTCTCCTTTGAATCTTGTTGGTGGTTTCGAAGGTTTTGAGAATCATTGAGAATGTCGACAACTTTCTCTCTTTTCAAGTGCGCTTATCTTTTGCTTCACTTTTTGGACCGAAGTCTTAAGGACTATTTAGAACCTTGCCAAGGGTTATGAGGGTTATGAGAACCACCAATAACGCCGACACTTAAGAAGAGTGTGTAATGTCCTCTTTTAGGATATTCTTGCTTTCTTTACTTGCACACAATTAGATCGCTAGAAAGGGACATTAGGAATATTAAGGATCAATAAATTAGATACTAATCAGTTCATAGCATGTAATGTCCCTTATAGGAACAATACTAACTTTACCCTAAAAATTCAAATACCACAAGTTAGGATTAGGGTTTCAGAATTACCATTTAGATTATTTTCAAATTGTATAATTCTTGTGCTCTAATCCTGTAATCATGACATAGGGAAACACATATACAAAATATAGATATACCAATATACCTCTTAAAATATTAGTGTTAGATAAGATTTTTCTTGCATTCAAATTCATAAACAATATCCATATAGAAAGATCATCTATTTATCAATATGCAGTTAACTTAATGTATTCATAACACATTCAGTATCGACTATGTTCAAGTCTTAATCCTTACTTCCTTTCTAATCCTTAACCTTGGATGGGGATTTACTTGTCTAGGGTGCAATGACACACCTCCACGGATGGATTTACTCCGCCTCTCCCTAACAACACCTCACCTCTCACTAACAAGTTGGAGGCAATAGAAATAACAAAGTATTAACTTGAACATACTTCGATATACTTCAACATACCAAATGATCACATTTATTCATAGCACATTCTGTATTGGCTATGTTCAAGTCTCAATTCTTATTTCTCTTCTAATCCTCAACCTTGGATGGGGATTTACTTGTCTAGGGCGCGATGACACCACCTCCATGGATGGATTTACTTCGTCTCTCCCTAAAAACACCTCACCTCTCATTAACAGGTTCGAGGCAATAGAAATAAATAAGCACTGAGTGTGAACATACCACTACTTCAATGTGTTGTGAATATAATCTATTGATGTTTTCCCTTATAGATTTCATAGCAAGTTTCACAATGCTTATATATACATGTGTAATGATACTAACGATAATCTTTCAATTATATACTTTTGTCATGGCATTCATCATAATAAACATACGGTTAGATACATCATACCAGTAGGTAATTCTTGCCTTTGTAACCTTTAGAACTCTTAAGGATTTTATTCCTTCTATGCTATCTGCAGCCCCATATACTGCTACATATATATTTCAGATCTCTGCTTTTATCCTTATGATCCAGTATGGAGGAGTCATGTTTTTCAAGGACAAGCGCATCTATTTTTAGATGGAGGTGCTTGATCAATTTAAACTCTAGTTTAAAATCCCTGTTTTGGCCGACTTGTTTCATGCAAACTCACGCCTCTTTGGAAGGCTATAAATGAAATTAAAACTTCAGTTCTAAATTTAAAATTTAAAAAAAAAAACATATCTAAAAATTAAAAAAAAAGCAGATCCAAGAAGGCAAGCGCTCAGTTATAAAGGAAGATTTCTTCTTCTTTTACAAACAAATCTAGCAAAATAAACTTAGAAATCTTATATTTCTACAACATACAAGAGGTAGAAATATTATTTTTGCAGATCAAGGCAGAAATTGCAGAAATTTTATCATTTTCTAACAGGTACAACAACATTCAGGAGTTCAGAAGAGCAGAAAATCAATCGATTGAAGACTCAAATCAGACCTTTCGTTGATTCGGAGGTGAAATCTTCTAGAAGATAAATTTTTCAAGGCAAAAGTAACCATTTTTCTGAATATTTCTAAGTCAAACCAGCAGTCACAAAGGTGAATTTGTGAACAGAAAAATTCACAACAGCAGCAATAAATTCATTTTCAGACTTCAAAATTTCGAAAATGCAGTATTTAGCTCTTACCATGGATATTCAAACTATTCTGATGCATGAATTCCCAAAGGTTAGAGAAACGGATTTGTGTCAAGTCGCACAGAAGGGTTTGATCTTGAGGTTATGGTCAAAGAAGGCAATAGAACAGCAAAAAATTTACTCAACTCCAGACTTGTCCAAGCAAGCTCATTTCCTATCTCGATGCAAAGTCTAGAATTCGTTCTCACTTGTATCAAGCATTACAATCCCGAGACCAGGGAGATAAAGACGGTTGATGGACGTACTCTTTGCAATCTCAAGTCTGGTGACATTGAATTGACTTTCTCCATCCCACCTTTTGAAGACTCCCTTGAAGTTGATCTTGATGAATGCAAGAAAGTGTGGCACAAGCACCTAGCACAATGTCAAAAGCAAATGGTGAAGAGGTGGCTGAAGGAGAAAAGGGTTACTCTACCAAAGAATGTGGGTCATGGAGAGTTCAAAGATGAGATTGCCATCATGATTACATTGCTCAACCGAATCATTGGACAAGCTGAAGCAAGGAGCTTCAAACCGTGGATGTTTTATCTCATCAACAACATAAGTAATGGCAACAAGAATTTTGATTTGGCAGCTCTAGTCAGTGATTGTCTACACAAGCAAATAACCGAATTTCCCAAAACTCATGAGTTTAGAATGTCTTCATACCTGGTATACATGATGGCCCATCACGACAGGTTCTAGGGGTTGAACTTCATAGAGTCACTTCAGTGCACCCACATTTACAAGCATTTCCTGTAGTTAGACTATTCAGTCATAAAAACATTTTAGAAGAGTAAATGGTGCATTTCTCATGCATTCAATGTGAGACATGGAGAATCGTATGCATACGAGGATTTCAGAAGAAGCTAGGGCAGTCATTGCTAATTGGGCAGATTGGTTCATCCAATTTACCACTTTCACCTACATCAGGGCATATGGTTTCTCATCATATCCTTATATGCTTCCGAAGTATCCATCTGACAAAGTCATTTTCATGGAGTACTTGCATCAGAGCTCGGAGGTGCATACGCTTTTTGCGGAGGCGACATAAACATTTGGGTTGGTTTTCCAATCCAATTGGGCGTTTATAAATGCAAGACCACAGTAGATGCCAAGTTAGTTGGCCAAGAGATGGCCAAGTTCAACTTCAAGAATCTTAAGGAGAAGTGCACCTATGACCCAAAGGAAGTCATGCAATCAAGGTTGGGAAGAAAGCTTGCACATATTCCCAAGATCAAAGACTTTTGGGCAAATTGTGAGGATGAATTAAAAGTGTGCTGAAGGGATTTCATCAGGTTCATGGTGCAAGAGATTGCAGACTTTCTTTTAGAGGATGTTAAAGACCTTTCAGATGATGATGGAGATGTTCTATCACCCAAGTTTATAAGGGAAAACATTGAACAACAACCACTACCACAAGTGGATTGGTCGATGAAGGGACTTCTAATCAAGAGAGGACCAGTGGAATTGTTAAGCGCATTAAATTCTTCTTGAATTCCAAGATGACTAAAAAGTGAAAGTACATAAGGAGAAGACAACAGTTTCCGCTTCAGAGCCGCCATCACGAGGAGTATTAGCTCCACCTCCTAGGCCAGAGACTAAGTTAAAAGAAAAAGCAGTTGATGAGCAGGTAAGGGAAGATAGTCTTCCTAAGACAGGGATCTTAAGGAAAATTTAGAAAGCGAGGGATGGCTTTGCTTCACCAATGCACTATGAACAACCCACACTAGCCGCTTCATCACCAGTAGAGCCTTCCCCAAAGACTACTACATCCACTCCACAGCAATCAAAGCCCAAATCCCCTGTGCAAAATGTTTCCACACCATTTGACTCATCAAGAGTTGAATAAATAGAGACAAACGAAGAGATTCCCACTTGGTTGGAGAAAGTCACTAGAAAGAAAAGGAGGAAGCCTTTGTATCAAATTGATTTTGGCATGCTCGACAAAGTTTTCAAAGAACCGGTAGCCAAAAAGCCTAAGCAACAAATGACAATATCAAAGGCTTATGAAGGAGATTTGATTCTTGAGACAGCTATTCCACCCAAGGCTAAGACTATTCTCGATGTGGAACCTAATGGCTTTCAGATAACCAGGGCTAATTTGGGCCAAAGAACCAGGGATGCTGATGTTAATATGTTGGCAGTAGCAACAGGAAATCTCAAAGAAAGAGTTATCAAGGACAAAGAAGATAAGGCAGCCCTAAAGGCCGAGGTGAAACAACTAAGGGAATATATTTCCCATTTTCTTCATTCCACTTCACAACTGACATTGTTTCTACCACAAGTCCTTGAATCTCCTAATGACCAAAAGCAACTAAATCAACTGGTTGTTTATGGTAAACACTTAAGAGATTGGCTCGAGGATTTTGTTGGTAGAGGTACAAGGGTTCTTGCAAAATTATTTCAGTTGGTGGTAGACTCTAAGAGGGTCATCCAAGACATGACCAATATTGAAAAATGTATGATGGAGATGCTGCCCAAATATGAAAAGCTCACTGAAAATTTAAGGCAATAAGTGCACAATTATTGACCAAGGAACAAAAGGATAAGATTTTCACATGGAGGGAACAATATGCCTTCTTGATGAAAATCTTAAATGAGGTTGCATCAGTCTTTATCGAGTGGAAGGACAAGTTATTTCGAGTTGACAAATTTGTTGCTGAATTTGTCCAATAGATTCCATGTAAATACTTCCATGAAGACGGTCATGCTTGCAACTTAGATGAAGTACAAGATGAATTCCAGTAGTTGGTAAGAGAGATTTTACAGTGATCCTCAAATTGACAAAATGTACCTCTTGGCAGAAATAACAGTGAGGTTCGAAAAAGCAAAAAAAGAGTCCGAAGAAATCAGCAAAACAATTGAAGAAAGTGAAATTCTTCTTCAACAACAAATTGTACACTTAGACTTTGTGATAATACCAGGTGAAGCTAAGGTGAAGGAATTTCAACAAAGTTTGCAATCCCAGACTTAGCCAAATTCAACACGAGCTCCAAAATGCTATTTTTGGTGGTTTTTGATATTTCCAAGGATCTATTTTGAGAACTGAAGATCACTCAAAGTTAAATATATTTTTGGATCCTTCATGACATGCAAAAATGGAATTTTTATTGTTTATTTGATGTAATAAATGCAACTGTCAGTTTAGCTGATTTTTGCATGGATTAGATTCCTTTTTAGTGTATAGTTTTAGTTTGCAAATAAAACTTGCATGCATTCAAGTCTAGTTTTAGAATAAGGAGTATCAGTTAAACTCCTTTATTTTTCATGCAATTCTTTGTAGAGGGTATAAATAAATGCCTCCTAGGCACTTAATTTCTGAATGGAGAATGATAAAGCTTTCTGTGTTGTCTCTTGCTATTCATTGATCTCTTTTGCAATCTATTGTTTGTTTTGAGTTGAATATTCTCATCAAATATTAATAAACTTTGTGTTATTAAGATTATGAGAAGAATAATTGTGACATTGCGGACAGTTATTCAAGTTTAATTCATTTGTGATATTTTAAGAGCCCCAATTTGTGTTAATTCAAGTAAATTTTTTATCTATTTGTGTAATGTCCCCATTTTTGGAATGGTCGCCATTAGAGTTGATTTGGGCTTATCACACCGCTCCGGGATTTGTGGAGGACACCACGGGTAATGAAGATGACTTGTCATATTTTTGTGATGCCTTTGATGCACTTGTCAGGGATGAGATAACTTGTCTTCTTTGTAGCGAGCTATTTGGAGGGTCTTCCATCTGGATTTGTGTTATGAGATTTGACACAATCATACCAAGGGACAATATTGTGTTGAGTAGATGCCATCATTACATCAAAGGATGCTCTTATACGGATGCCTTGTTTATGCCTTCATGGACGCATGGTATACATCATTATGGAGGTTATTATTATGATTATCTTGGGCAATTTGTAACTCGGAGGCCAAATATTCTCTACATCTCATCTTGGCGCTCAAGGGATGGAACAAAATACACTATACTTTCTATCTGTGTTGGCACTAGAAGAAGTCAAATAATGATAAATTATATCTTTAATTTAATTTATCTTGGTGCCTTTGTAAAGGAAAGGAGGTCGGCCCTCTTGGAGGGAAACTCATATTCAAAAATATATATAATCCTGTGTAGGTCGGCTCTAGAGAGTTGGGCGCCTAGGATTCCATGAGGTCGGCCCTGAAAAGCGGAAAAAAGACATTAAACAATGCTAGGTCGGCCAGCATGAAGGGAAATGGAAACATGTATAAATACAAGTTGGATTTGTGGCATTTCAATCATCAATCAAGCATTCATTCATACACACTTGGAGAGTTATCTCTTGGCGAGGATCTTGAGATGAAACCCTCAAGCATCCTAGGAGGAGTTGGGTGACAATCTAACTTCTTCATTGGAGGATTCCGTGACGGGGATCTACTTGCACTTCAACATCATCAAGGGCAGATTTCATATCAGCTATGAGAGCATACATGGATGGTGAATCACCTAGGGTTGGAGCGAATTGCATTTGAGGAGGAGCGACCATCCTTTTGAGGCACTTGTTGGCTGCTAGGGTTTGTTCAAGGGCAGATTTGTAGCAGCAGAACAGCAGACCTAATCTGCCTATGTTGAAGACCTTTTGGTGGGCGATTTGTATCAGCACTTAGGGTTTTCAACCCTACCTATTAGAGAGCCACTATTTGGGATCATTTATCGATGTTCTTTGGTATGTTCAATCTGATTCTTAGGTCTGTTCTGTAGCAGCAATATTCTGAATTGTATTTAGGCATGATGGCCTATTGATTGATTGTAAAAGCAGACTTCTATATTCAGCAGTTTGGTTTCTTCATTTGGGCACTATTATCATGATTATAATGTGTATTTCATGGTGAATATCACTTGCATTATTGATGCAAGAGAATACTCCCCTCTCACAGGAAACACACACAACTAATCACTCACAAGCAGATACTCTCTGCTCTCAAATTCAATTTCAACATACAAGGAAAGATTGCAATACAAAACAAAATTGACATTCATATTCAAATTCAAAAATACTACATCTGCAAGCAATAATTTACAATATCGGCTTCCATGGCCTCTCCCACATGCACCACATCTCATCGTTGCACCTCTGCATACTCTCATCTTCCTTGGCTGATCCCACTCTCTATTCTTGGACCGCACCCATCCTAATTTCAGTCAGCGTCTTTATAGAAAAGAAATGAGTAATCTCTTCTCAAATTCCCTCCAGAAGTTGAAGGGACCTTTGAATATGAAATGCAAATCTTTAATTTGAATTCTTCTCTGACCCATGGCCTTTCTTCTCCTATCTGGACGCCTCTCTCTTCCAAATCAATCCCCTTTTTGTTCTTGTAACAAACTTATGTATCCCTTTTCATGCGTGGCGCTTCACTTTCCACTCTCCACACGTTGGAGCGTTTTTTTTGTTTTGTTTTCTTGTGTCTGCTACTCTATTCCCTTTCTCACGCCCTTTCATATTCTTACGTTGGCTATTTTTTATGCTACAGAATATAATGAATGTAAAGTCCTTGTGATATGGGTTTTCAGAAACAAATTAAAACTCATAACTCCAAACTCCTGCGGCTGTTGCATTTGATGAACCACATTGTTGTGTTGATTCCAAATTATAATTTCCATCTTGGGCCCACAACAAGCTTGTAGTGGATTCTTTACTTCATAAAATGCAGGATAGCGAACAACATTCCAAACGATGCCGTGGATGTCAAACAATATCCATTCGCAAAGGTAATGGCTGTTAGGAAGAAATGTGAACCGTCTCCCATAAAATTTCGCAACATATGGATGCTAACCGCTTGCAATAAAACCTTGTCTCAACTGGATTAGATGTTAACCAGATTATTAAACTCGTATTCATCTTGAAGTTCTTTTATTGGCTTGATAGATCCAAGCACACCAGGCGTACAACCCAGCGGTAGCATATCCATTACCACTATTTTCGGGCACCTTCATTGGAGAGACTCTCTGAAATAAGTATATATATCAACTCCCAATGAGTATCATCCTTCCACATATGAAGCCAGTAATTGTTATAGACGGCAATTAAGATATCATTGCACATGGCACGAGCATACAGTCTTCTTAAAGTCTCCAAACGAGAATAAGACTGAAGAATGATCAACCGCGACAACACTTTCAGTATAACTCTTCGACGGACATACGACAACAAAAAATTGACTTCGCTTGATGTGAATCGCATAAGTGAAACCACTGCCAAGAAATGCCATAAGAAGTCCAAATAAACAAACACAATTGAAAATTAAACCTGCATTCTTTTTGGTTGATGTCGATTGCTATTCACCTGGGATGCTCCTACATCAATTATTGGGAGAATCATATGATGGAATTATGTTGATGTTTGATGTGGTTTATGAGAATTATATGCAATTGTTCAAAGTCTGATTTTGGAGCAGAAGTTAGGGTTAGGGCAGAATTCAAAATTTTAGTTGGGAAAGCCCGTAAATCCAAATTAGGGCAAAATATCCCCATTTGGGATATTACAATTTGTATCTTTCAATCTCTAGATTTAATTGGAAGATACAAATGCCGTAATAGTAGTAGTTTATGTTTCTGCAATAGATAGTCTTTATATCAAAAAAATTATCTCCTATCACAGAAGTGCTGAAAATTGCCTTGTGCTCGTATTAGAGTAAACAAAAAGATACGAGTTTAGTTTATTTTTCTTTAAAATTTTGCAGGAGGGAGCTTCCCCTACTAATTTAAAGAATAGTTCTATTGTACACGCTATCTCGTTTTAAGTCGCACTAAAAGGTGCAAATTAAAATGCTAACAATGGGAAAAATATGTCTACAGCGACAAAGGGCGCACCAAACTCAAATAAATTTGTATTTGTTAAACTAGATCCCAACAATTTGCACTTAAATTTTTAATGGTAATTCTCACACCTACTTCTTGTTAAAATTTCTATTTAGCATTATTGTTAATCCAAAGTTCGTTATTCATTCAATAGAATTTATTGTGCCTATCTTGCTTTTAAATTGTTATCGAAATGTTTTGTTATGTATACTAAGGTAGATTAAATTGCTTCTACCAAATTTGCAAGCTTTGTATTGTAGCTCTAGAGTGTAATGTCCCCATTTCTGGCATGATCACCTAGCGAGGAGAGAGTTAGCCTATTCACCATTCCTGTAGGCTAATTCATGTGTTAAGGGAATGACTTGGTTGAGCTTTGGTCATATGGAGGCTTGGAAATGAGAATGTTGCTAAAGGCTTGGAGAATGGAATGTTGATTTTATGAAGCTCAACTAATTTTTATTGATGAAACGAAGTTGACAAATGACTTTTGGTATTTTTGTGGTAATTGTGGAAAAGTCAAAAATATTTAAATAATTAGCCAAGTAGAAAAGTGACCCAATTGGAGAATAGAAAAATGGGAAAACTATGGGAAAAATGGAAAATAAGATAAAAAGCAAATATATAATATTTTATTAATTAAAATATTATATTATTTTCCCATAAGTGGCCGCTCAAATTGAAAAAGCAAAAATAATAAAATAATATTATTTTATTATTATGTTTCTCTCTCCAAGTTGGCTGCCCAAAGTGAAAATTAAAAATAAAATAAAATAAAAATATTTTATTATGGCGGTGGACTCCAAAAAACATAAAAATATATTTTATTTAGGCGCCCAAGTGTGGAAAAATAAAAGGAGGTCATTAGAGGTCATTTTCATCATTCATGTATTTGGCATTTTGACATATTGGAGAGTTTCTCTTGGCTGCAACTTCGTTTTAGCATGTTCTAAGGACGAAAACCCTTAGATCTTGGTGGCTTGGACGAAAACCCATCCCGCATTGAGAGATGGATTCACCTAGGATCCATTATTGAGCTTATTTGCAGGTTTTTTGATGATTTGAAGCTTCAACCAGCTACGGTTTGAAGTGTGTTTGCAGATTGAAGGCATTACAATTCAGATCTGAAGGATATTTTGGCATATTTTCATCTTCTACATCCACGGCAAGGGTTTGGCATTGATTTGTTATCATTTGGTGGCTTCATTGGTGAAGGATTTCAACTTCTTGTATTCAAAAATTCATATCAGTCATCAGCAATTTCATATCAGACTGGGTTATTGAGGGTTTGAAGGTGTTATTGATCATATTTTTGCATTCTAAACCCTAGCGATCTCACCCATATTGGAGCGCTAGCCTATGGAGGCCTAATCGCCATGTTCTAGGGCTTGTTTTGGATGGTTTTTTGTGATCAGTTTTCTAATCAGACTTCTGCAGGTATGAAATCAGTGTTTGGACAGCGTGGTTCAGTCATATTGGCCATTGGATCTTCATCATTATTAGCTGCTACAATTGGAGGATGATATCATTGCATGCTTGAGGTTGAACTGTGCATCATTGGTTCATATTTGTATGCATTCACAAGTCCGATTTTATAAACAGATTGGACTGTTTGTAATCAGCCTTCATTTCATGAATGTAATTGGCAAGGAACATCATTCGGGTATGTCAATAAAGATATCTATTTCATATCTCTTTAATTTGAAATAGTTTTACAGTTTTACTAGCTGATCCAATCATTTTCAGTCATCTATTTTCTGTAATCTCAATGCTATTATGTTTCAATTTCATTACTATATCACTGCAAAACTCTACATGCATTGAAACAACAAAAACACAAACCAAAAACACTCTCAAACAAAATCAGAAAATCAGAACAGCAGGGCAAAAATCGGATCAGAATTGGTAGGGGTTCTTACATAAAGGAAGTTGGATATCGTGGCTTTGTACCAATCTCTTCAATTAATTTACCAAAGTGTTAATGTCTTCATATTCAACAATTCAAACCTATTCAATCCTTGTGTACTTGCATTGTTCAATCTTTGATTTTAGCCAAATAGTGCAAGTGTCTAGTCACAGGATTTATTTTTAGTCAAAAAGTACAAAAATCTTTTGCCTTGAGTTGAAGAGCATGTCAACCTTTTTCCTTAGGTGAATCGTAAAGGACATACTTTTACTTTTACTCAGCATGATCGTGACCCGCCCCAAAAATATTGTAAGACTGTAAATAGCAAGTATATACTGTGTAGATTAGATTAGTTTTTATTTACAAAGAGCTTTCCCTTCTAATTTGAAGAGTGGTTCTACCACACATCTGTTTTGTTTTGTGTCGCATTGAAAGGTGTGAATTGAAAGGCTAACAATGTGATTCTTACCAAGTAGTGGCAAGATGTGTTTGCATACAAGCCTACTACTCAAGCTGCTACTCGCTAGTCTCTCCTTCACATCATGGTGCTACATGCCCTTTGTGGTGCCATGCAGCCTTTGGAGAATCTGCACCATTGACATGCCACATGCATGGAACTCTTTAAAATTGGAAAAATTTTGGGATGACACTGCCACAAATGTTCCACCAAAATTGAACTTGGGAAAAACACAATTTAACATCTCCCACATTCGAGATAAGACTCATGTTAATTTAAAATTTGAATCACATACTTCAGTTTGAACTTTTAAGACATAAGCTTCAAAGTTGCCAATAAAAAATTTCAGTCTAGACATTTTAACAAATTTGATATCAAAGATAAGTGGACATAGAAAGAGAGAAAACTGCATAAAAGATTCAAACATAAATTAAAAAACAGAGTAGATGATGGGAAAATAAGACTACATGAAGTAACAAAAACATATTGTATCACAGGAAAGTATATAAGTATCAATTAGAATTCTGAGTTCAGTGAAAGAAATTTCATCATTTTTACCGGCAGATTTTCATTTATAATGCATTAAACACTAAAATGATCCATCCAAACCATGTAATGATGACAGAAAATGTTTTGAGGAAATATAAAATGCTATAATTTAATGTTTTACCAAAAAGTGATTGAAATGGATCACATTCCATCTCAAAAATATCCAAACAACTTCTATATGATTTAAAGATTAGTAGTAAGGCATGTTAAAAGAGAACATTAATTACAGAAACACTTACCAAGCTTTGACCTCATATGGCTCTCGAGCTGTCTCCCACCCTTCACCTTCAATCAAAACCTGATTATTATGAACCCTATAAATTTTAAATTTTACCCAAGAAAATTTAATCCAGTAATAGACCTAAACAGTAAATCCAAACCCTACATAGATGACTCAATTAGTTGCCCCAGTTTTTGTCCTGGGCAATATTTTGTTGTGCAGTTAAGAACAATAAATGAAGAACAATGTTCATTTTCAAAATGCCTTCCCCAACAGTGTTCATCTTCAAACTCCAGAACAATTTTTACAGAGAAATTTGCACTTTATTTTACTGTCCAAGCATTTCCCTTATATTTTTTCAAGCATAAATCTTATATTAAAGCATGAATTTATAACTCCAAGAGGTTGTGCTATTGTGGTAAAAAGGAGCATTTGTTAAACAAGTAATCCAAGCTCAAATTGCCACACTGAAATAAGGTGACTCATAAATTGGAGGACATATGCAAATGTAGTTGTACATAAGGGAATGTGACTTGTTCCTCCCATTCTAGACACAATGATGTTCCTACTTACCCTCACCAGAACAAAAAAATTAAAATTAAAAATATAATGAATTCATAAAAGTTCATCAGGGAATATATCAGTTTGGAATTCCAGCTGCTGCAAAGAGACCTTTTAGTATGTACAAATATGAACAGGAAAATTAGCAACAGTCATATCAAATCTAGCAATAACATAAGCTGTTAAGTTTTCTTTAAAAACCCTAACCTCTCCAGCACATCCCCACAAAACGAAGCATTCCATCTGCAACTCAAAAAGAAACAATCCTAAATAGTTTTCTACAAGTCCTTATCATATTCCCAAATCGTCCAAGTTGTCAAATATCCAAGCATCACCTATCATACCTTTGCAAAAAACATCTGTCACCCTCAATGTCGAGAAAAAGATGTGCTGATTCTTCTTTCTGGCAGATCACATAAGCATCATTTTTCAGACCAGGTTTTCTCAGTTTATCCTTAACAACCAGACTTTGAGAATACTAGCCAACCAAGAAATCACTGTTTGAATGCTGTCTGAGGTTCCTGAATGGTTATTATACTTCATTCAAGACATCAACTATTCACAACAGTTTTAATTCACGCAAGTGTAAGCAAGATAATTTGACAAATGTCAACCATCTAGTTACGGTTCCATAGCTACAGTGGGGGTATGTTTCTTGATCACAACACAATATATAAAAGAACTTTAAATTCGATAAAAATGAGAAATCATTGCACAATGTGAAAGTAAGATCCTGGGTGCATAAGTGCAGGACTTCTGTATTAAAAAATTTGAAAAATGCAGATCGTAGAGAACCAGATAATATGAGGGCAAGGTTTCAATACCAAAAACTATATGGTTCCAAGATGTTACAAAGTGAGGAAATATAAACAGAGATCCTGAGTAACAAACCAAAGACACAAGAACTTTCTCAGAAAAAACAAATACATATTTCTTGATACGTGAGCCTACTTGTAGACTTCTAGAAGTTGATACAAAGAAAGAAGAGGAACTTTTCATAAGTGAAATCTCTCTTAGATGCATGACACATCACATATCTGACAAAGGATCTCTAGGAGACATATTACAAGTGCCATGGAGATATAGGAGCTATAAGTATACTAGATGACAATTCCCACTAAAGATGAAGCTTATTAAGGACAAACTCGCTACGAAGTATGCAACAAAAGACAGCACTTCAGATTTACAGTAGGATAGACAAGAAGCACTCTGGGAATTCATCAATTGCAGTGGCATAACAACATATTTTAAGTTTTTACTTTTATGAATTCATTATACTTTCATCTTTAATTGTCAGATTGTGTACTTTACTTTTCACAGTCTTCTTGTCACACGTTCATATTTCATCATATGGTATTTCTTCTCATTTCCTGCAAATTTTTCTATTAAACTTCTATTGCCAAAGAAATATGGCCTCAAGATGAATACTTTTTTTTTCTCAGTTAACTTCATATGATGTAATCATTAAGATTGTTGGAATGTCCATTCATCCTTAGTTGGCATGGTACTAGACAACCCATCAGGACTTGTCTTATTTATCTTTAGTCTACATGTACACCAGGTAACCCACAATAGACGGTCAGTTTGTCTTTAAAATGCAACTCACACTGGAGATTTGTTTCACCTGCCTTCTTTATACTGGACAGTATGGATAATGTGAAGTTGGTTGGAGATATTAATTAGTGGACCCAATTCTTATTGGGAAGTCAGTGATGAATATAGAATACCACCTATCAATGATCACCACAACACAATACAATTTTAGCAGGAAACTATTTTACACCAGGCAAATGAGTAGACTCCATTGCATACTAGCTATATGCATGTTTATTTGGTTTGCATTTTAGAGTGTGCCACAAGATAAAGTTGAAGAGAGCAGTCTGTAACAATGATATCATAATACAGGAACAAGCCCTTCCTCCATCCCTTATATCGCAGACGATAAAGACATTCATGATACTGAACACTCAAAAAGAAAACTTGGATATATGGGAGAAACTATGCAAACCCAAATAAGCACCATCATAAATCCTGCAAAATCAAAAACCCAATATATGCAAGCCCAAGTTCTTGCTCCCATCATGAATACAAAAGGTAAAACCACATTCCTCTCCCCCACCAGCCTTTTTATAGACCATGGTGGAAAAGAAAGTGAACTCATAAGAATGAATTACATTAATAGAAATTTACCCTCGGCTGTGTAAATATAGTGAAAATAATAGAATTCAGTTTGTAGCATTCCATTCAAAAGGAATACCAACAAAATGGTGGAATAGCATAGATACTACTTTAGAAACTATGAGCGCACTTACAAACCTAGGGAAACCCTTAATCAAC
Source organism: Cunninghamia lanceolata (assembly GCA_027924645.1). Lineage (NCBI taxonomy): Eukaryota > Viridiplantae > Streptophyta > Pinopsida > Cupressales > Cupressaceae > Cunninghamia > Cunninghamia lanceolata. The sequence continues at coordinate 3,620,447 of BSBN01000918.1, read as the reverse complement.
CAAGATATGTTATAGAATATAGCATCCAAACCATAATACTAGTCACCAAATTAGCACGCATAACCATAGAATACCAAACACTCAATTTTGAAAATAGAGCCAAACACCAAATGCATCAACCAATATCCGAAACCAATACCCTAAGAAAAAGTATAATAAACACCCCTCATAATATATGGAATTAAAACAAAATTACAAGCAATAAACTAATGCTTCCTCAATGAAAAGATTTAAAAACAACCAACCAAGATAAAAGTCACATGGACAAGAACCTTTTTGATGGAAATCAATCATGTTAATAAACCAAACAAGAAAGGACAAAGAATCTGAAGAATACAAAGGAAACCAGTTGAAAAGATATCTTCCATGCAGAATAAAAAACGTGGACAAATAAAAAATAACCAGACATAAAAACAAAATAAATTAAGGTTTATTAACATAGTCTGCAAGGAAAAAACCTCCACGAGAGCAACTCCGCAACTAACAAGAATTAAAACCTTAGAAGATTTAAATCTGCAGAAATAATCTCTGTAGGAAACAAAATAAATGAGATCAAAATTCTACGGATAAGTGATATTGTGAAAATTTGTAAGCCTACTCATAATGTTTATAGGGACAAAAAATCATAACGAAATGGGATTCATATTCAATTTCAGTGTTTCAAAAGTATACAAATTTGTTCCTCTGAGAATATCTTAAGGTTTGTCCACTGACAAGCTTCCCTATGAATATTTTGAGCATTAATTCTACTTGTTGCAATGCTTACTTTTTATTTAGAATAGGAGTATTAAATAAATATTTTTGGTCTACCAGGCAGGGTATGATGACTTTCTTGTAATATGTCAATGTTGAGGATATGATTTTATTTCGTATGAACTATATATTCAATTTACCATGGGACATAATAAAATATGCTAGTTTTTCTTGTTTTGAACTTGGATAGACAGAGGTAACTTTATGATGCCATGTTCTTGGAGGAACTTATTTTCTTTTCTGTGTAAATTATTTGCTATTCTGTGAGACAAATCTCAAGAGAATTACAAAAGGGAAAATAGAAGATCTCTCATGTAATAAAATTTTTCGGTGTCCATCTCCAAGCTATGTTTTGCTTTATTTACATCTGGCACATGTCCACTAGCCAGCCCTAAAGGAATACACGATTTGTGTGTTCACTAGGCAAACCACGGCCAAGACTTATTTTTATGCCTCTTAAAAATATTATGTTAGACAGGAAAATTAACAGTGTTGGAGCCAGAATAGTGTTAGGCTAAATCCAAACAAAATGTTCGCCATGAACATCAAATGCATCTATCGAGGAATGTGCATTAGGTTTGCTGATGGTTATGCTCCAGTCCTCGACCCAAGGTTATAATATTTTTTTCTTAATCTTTGCTACTTGGAAAAGAAGTTAAAATGTACACTAAATCTAAGTATGTTATACTAGGGTCTTAATTTTGCCATGTGTTACAGGTAAAGGGAGACCATTCTATAACTAATGCATCCTCAGACAGTGATGAATGTTGCTCCTTCGCCTCACTGGCCATGTTGAGAGAATATCTAATATTCTGTAATAAATATAACATATTCTCATCGTGTAGCAATAACACATTTCTGTAATGTCCCCACTTTCGGGTTCTCTTGCAATTCAGTCAGAGCTGACTTTTTGGGTTGGTGACAGCATAATCAGAAGAATATTTCGATGTCACCAGGGTGTTTGGGTGATCCAATGGAGCTGGTTGACACTTTCCGGAGGGTTTTCAGACTTGTCCGTACTTACTATTTATAGTAAATGCTTGCATGTCGTTAATCTTTCCGGGTTTGTTCTCTTTGGTCCCCGATGGTCACTGCTATGCAGTTTGGCGCTGTTTGGGCGACTTGGCAATCGGTTGTTGGCTCTCATAGACATTGCACTGAGCTCGGAGTTATCAGATGGTTTGTGGATCCAGTTGGCACCCTCAAAGTTGGCTTAGTCTACTTATGGCCGTTAGTTACTATTTTTAGTAAGTTCAAGATTGGCACCGGAACGAGATTTTGAGAGTGGGGTTGGATTCGTCTTGTCAAGACCTTTCCAACGAGCTATAGATCATTGGTTTCCGACATCATCTTGGCCTCTGTTTTAAAGTCCGTAAATTAAACATTATTATTTAATATTGGACCTTGGTGCCTACGCTCAACAACTTAATGTTGTTTTAAAAGAGGGGACTTTAAGGGTGATGTTGAGAAAAGAATTAAAGAGAATTATAATATTTTAAAATGTATTTTCCCTCTCATATTTTATCCCCTCTGCAAGAGGATTTTAGAGACTCCCAGTTGGAAAAGTATAAAAGGAGGAAAAGTGCTCTCATTTGGATATGCTTGAATTATTATTTTCTTCTCTCTTTGAGATTTCCCTTGCTAGGGTTTTGGAGCTTGGATCTAGGGTTTGAGGATTCAAACCAGAGGCTCTTAGAGACGAGAACCTCCCTGAGTAGCGGTATCCCACAGGTGTGAAAGATCACCCAACGGTGCCTTCTATGGTGAATGCATCCAGTGTTCACAATTGTGCTGAAATGGAGTCCGACGGATGAGATTTGTTGAGGTTTACTGAGCATATCTTTTGCAGATGTATTGAAGGGTAGCAAAGGCATATTTTTAGCTATTGATTTTGGTGTTTATGTGAGTTTCTTGGAGCAGCCGTACTCTTATCTTGGCCGGCCGTACCCCTTGAGCAGGCCGTACCATATTGGGTGGTATTTGTGGGTGTTTTTGGAGCTGTTTACTTCTATTCTTGGTCGCCCAACTCTCACATCAGTCTGCAGCAAGTTTACTATCAAAATACAGAGGTTTTGGGAAGTGTTTGATTGTTGTTCATGATCAGCCATGGCCGTACACTTGGTATAGAGGACGTGGGATTTACAAATGGCTCTTACCCTTCATTTGCAGCCTTGTATGAGGTCTCATTGAGGCGTCTAGAGCCTTATCACTTGCTGATAACATTGTATTGACATTCCATATCATTTCTTGGAAGGTCTTGAGTGATTTCCAGCCATACCCATTGCCGGTCCGGCTACAACAGAAATATCATATTGCAAAACTTGACATGGCTATGTAACGATAATTAATATTTGTGGATTTGATGATCTGGGTCATTGTTTGTTTGTGCAAATTCATTGTACTTTTTCTGGCTTTTCTATATATGCTCTATATTGTATGCTACGGCAACACATCTGCAGGAAAACTGAAAACCCCTTCTGCAATCTTCTGTCTAGTCTCAAAGATCACACAAAAATTAATAAAAATCACACATAAAGGATCATTAAAAAATACAAACAGGTACGGCACATTACAGTGGTATCAGAGCTATGATCTTGCCATCCTGTGAGGTTGAACAGACATACAGCTTAGCTTTGCATGTGAGTGATCAGCACTTGCATGAGTACACACAGGTTTTCCAGGTTGATCCTTTTACAGGTACAGATATAGTAGTGATAGAAGAAATGGGTGACAGGAAAGGTGACGAACCCAGCTCGCGTGAGCTCTTGAATGCACTCACCCGAGAGATGAGGGCATCTCGACAGGAGTTGAGAGAATCACACACGAAGATAACACAGGTCCTTCGACAGTTGCATGATGATGAGGATGAGGCCTCAGTTACTCATAGGAGGGCTTCATAGTTTACAGCAAGTGACAGACCTGGTATCTCTACATTTGCTCCCAGGAACCAAGTTCCTGAACAGGATCCCACAGAGGCGGAGTTTCAGGAGGAGATTCTGAGGGATTGGAGAGCGTCCAGTGAAGAGTTCAGAGCCGAGTTGACATTTGCCGAGTACTCTCACATCAGGATAAAGACTAGACCCCGCAGGGGAGGTAGACCTCAGAACCAAGAGTTGCAGAGGAAAGTGAGCAAGAATCACGTGAGAAGACAAGGCCTATGCTTCTCTTGCAAAGAATTTTGGGAGCCTAACCACCAATGCGCCGATAAAAGGGACTCACAAATTGATGTTGGTTTGGCAAATGAGGTTTACTTTCAGCACTCAAGAGGTTATCAGCCTTGATAACAGTTCTGATTTTTATGACAGCAGTCATTCTCCCAAGTGTAGTAGTGGTTTAAATGTTATGGCACCAGAGGAAAGAGTTGTAAAAGATACTTCTAATGTTGCCACGCAAAATATGAGTGTCAAACACGAGGAAAACCATGAGGATACAAGCCATAACAGTTCTGATTTTTGTGACAGCGGTTTGATCGGTTTGCATCAGCATGAAGATAGTGCTATTACACATGATGATGTAGGTTGTGTGGAGTCATCCAATGCAGACACTCCAGTTTCGGGTGATAGTGATGCAATAGGTGTTGTGGATTCATGCCACAATGAATTTGATTTGGTAAATTAGACTTTAGACGATGTGAACAAATCAGAAAATTTACTTGTGAATGACTAGTCCCAGGATAGCTCTTTGGATAAACATGCGTCTACATTGGAGGCAGCAGTGTGCAATGATTATGTCCAATCAGCCGCTTCTATTATGTCATTGGAGCCATCCCGCGAGGTACATAACAGCAATACCCTTGTTGAGGAAGTGTGCAGAGCTGATAGCACACATGAGGATGCTTATCAATCAATGAGTGATAATGATTCAGCCTCTTTCCATAGTGAAGATTGCAAATCGAAAGATTTGTGTGGAGATGATTCATCACAGGGGCATCATCATTCGATTGGGCAATTGGAGGTTAATGACCATATGATTGCTACAGCTTTGGAACATTTTGATGTTGCTAGACAGATGTTGGCAACCTATGGTTGGAGTACTCCTGAGATGGATGAACACGATGATAGAGGACTTTCCCTTGCTGAGTTTCAGGCACTTAGAGATGCAGTTGGGATAATGAAGAATAATTACCTACAGTTGTTATCAGATAGAGATCATCTTCTCAGGCTTGACAGTATTTATCATGATGCTCTAAGGGGAAAGGAAGAGGAGGTTGATGAGCTCACCTATGAGCTTGAGGTTATCACAGACTCTTTGAAAAGCACTCGAACAGCCCTTCAAGAGTCAAAGCTACGGATAGATGAGCTTACCGTGGAGTTGAGCTTGGCACAGTCTTCATCACCTACAGAAACAATTCAGATATCTATGGCAGCGAGTGGTGATGAGCATACATCCACGGATGGTGGTAATGAGTATGTGGAGGATGTGGCTACATCCCTTTCAATTACTGGTGCGGGTGACACAGACGGGACAATTGTTTTGGATGAGTGTAGCAGGGAACAATATGTCGCACCAGGTGTTCCTGAGGTTAGTCCTATTTCAGGTGATGCAGAGCATATGATTGATGACCCTTGTGGTGTAGTAGTGAATTTTCCTAAGGCCCAACCACTACACCAAAAGACCGGCCTGGTGGTTAGGGCGGCATCCCAAGGTGTTAAGGGTGGAGGCTAGACTTCCCCACCAGAGCGTCTGAGGGCGACATTCCACTACGGACATTCGTGGCCGCCGGGGCACATCACCCGCGCACAGGGACAGTACAGCCCACCACGCTCCGCAGGGCTCGACCTCGAGACCTCGGCTCTGATACCACTAAGGCCCAACCACTACACCAAAAGACCGGCCTAGTGGTTAGGGCGGCATCCCAGGGTGTTAAGGGTGGAGGCTAGACTTCCCCACTGGAGCGTCTGAGGGCAACATTCCACTACGGACATTCGTGGCCGCCGGGGCACATCACCCGCGCACAAGGACATTACAATTTCTCTATCCCAGTTATATTTAATGAATGTCTACTGAATTAACATCTCTACTTGTTTTGTTTCTCTGTTCATTAGTTGAAAAGGGGCATTTTATTCTAAACCATTTTCTTGTTTGTTTCACTGAAATCAGGCATGGGGTGTTTGCAAGAAATGATGTTAGATAGATATTTGTTGTAGACATTATTATTGATAAATTTGTTACGTTATCCATACACTGCCACCTAATTTCTTCTTGGAGCATTTGAATTTTTGTATAGCCCTACAATAATTATCCTTCAACAAGATATGGGCTATACGTGCTTTCTCTTTCATCACATAGATTTTTCAATAGGGATGAATGCAATAAAATTCTGCAAAACATATGTTTAATATCGTGACACAAGGATCATCTATCAAAAAAAAACACCTATCAAAAAAATATTGTGACACAAGGACTATTGTAAACTCTTCAAAAATTTAATGCTATTTTAACTCAGAGCATCCTTAAGATGCAGCAAAGAGATTAGAAAATAAAGTTAAGAAGAAAATCTTCAACTATGTGAAGCAAGCAAAATTTTAATCCATAAGTTCATCTTCCCAAATGAAAAATGGGTCCAAGGCAACAATACATACCCGCTTTGTAACACCCAAGTCATCATTTATAATCTGGCAAGCATAAACAAGAGTATTAGTGCAAGGAGAAGATAATAGCATTTTTTTGCTGTCACATATTTCCAATTTTCATAGTTGAAATAACCATTTAGCATTCACAAGAAAACACCACTATAAAGAAAACCAAGAGAAAATGATAAATAAAATACATGGGACATGAATAAGGACCGATAGAAACCTGTTATGCTAATGAAACTGAACGAAAATTTCTGTAAAATACCCTACTTATAATGACTGAAATTTTTGCCTCAAATGCACTTGAAAATTGAACACAATGCCAAATAACATCAACACACATATGAACAAATAGATACCCAAACACCTTGCATTATTGAAGTCTTCAAATATGAAAAGTACAAATACTTATTGGCTGGTTTATGACAGTCAAGGTCTGATTTATATCAGACTTAATTACATCATGAAAATAAACACCAAATGTCATCCAAACCCTAATATATCAATGCCCAATCAATGAGGAATAATCAATGAGACAATATATCACTGTTGCAGCCTTGTATGAAGACAAAGAATGGACTGATAACAATATATCTGCTGCTGTTAGCACTGTTGTATGATGCCAAAATGCCCAGAAATGTTGATGAAGCCAAAACTATGCAAAATCACTCCTTCAAAGTCAAGCGATGGGTTCCTTGATGCAAAATCCAGCCTCTATGATGTTCCAATTGCCTTCAACTCTCAAGATCCTCGGCCAAATGATGTCTACGAACCCTGTAATGAAATATCTAGCTGGCTGTTATAAAAATCAGAACTTCAAAATGATAGCAAATCCTCACAAAATGACTCTTTTAGCCAATTTGACTACTTTGGTAGTCTTCAACAATGACCAAGGGCTTCAAATGCAAGATAAACTCTCTCCAAACACTTCAAATTCAACCTGCAATTTAAGAACAATGATGAAATCTGCATGATATCATCTCCTACAATGACATGGGATCATCACCACATCAATCACGGGAGCATCACCTTGATAAATCACTAGAAAATGCAATTTCCAGCAATAAAACAAATAATATGAAAGCTTACCATATGATCAAAAGTTGTAAAATGAAGGCAAATTGAGGTATTTATCCTTGAGCTTGGCTAGGCATCTCAATTTGCTTGATTTCAATGGCTGCTTGGAGTCCACCAATGAAAATCCTTGTTTTTGCACAATTGTAAATGCATTGGATCAATAAACACCATCATTTAAAATCCTTCTTGATTTTATTGAATGCCTTTAACCTTCAAAATCCCACGCCTTGGGCAAAATCGATCCACCTTGCATTTTAACTAACTCTCCCTTGGGCAGCGGCCAGCATAGCATCATTTTATTTAATAAAATTACCTCTTTCATGGCTGGGCGAGTGAATCCATATCAGCAACATGTATTTTATTTAATAAAATCTTCTTCTATCTTGGGCGAATGCTAACAACTTGTCAATTGCATTGAAAATACTTCATTTTCCTTGTGGACCGATCCTCCTCATAGCCGTTGGCTCTTTTAGCAATGATAATTTTACCTTTTGATATGAATCGATTCTCCTTGTAGTCGTTGGCTCTTCTAACAATGCAAATATGCCTTGATTTGTGAAATCGTTGGCATCTATTTCCATGCACCTCCAATCGATGACACATGATCCAATATTTTTATTTTAAATTGCTCATCTTCATTGGGCGAATGCTCCTTAGGCGTTGGCATCTTCTTCAAGGCAATTCCTCATCCATACATTGGCACATCCAACTATGCAACTTCTTCTTATCAATGGCATTGACACATCAAACAATACAACTCATCCTTAGCGTTAGAAAATAGATATAGGAAAATGTAATTGAAGATTTCATTTTCCTTGTCCACATGGCATGAGTCGATCCACTAGAGAAATTATGAAAATACAATTTTGAATATTGCATTTCCCATTGTTCCAATCTCTATCCACTAGAAGAACTTTGATATTTGGCTAAATAAAATAATATCTCCTAGCAACACTTAGCCAAAATCAATAAAAAACACTAGTTGAGCCAACATTATAGTTTCCCATCCTCTAGAAATAAGCTCAAACAGAAAATCATTCCCTTACCAATTATTTTAGCCTACGCGAATGGTGAATAAGCTAAACATCATCTCCATATGAGATCACTCCGGAAATGGGGACATGACAGTCCTCCCTTCCCGGGATTGCTTGTCCTCAGGCAATCGAAGATTAGGATGCTCCAAAATTTGTTCGCCTTCCTAAGTAGCATCCTCCAATGGCGATCCTCTCCATCTCACCAAATACTCTCTAATGACTCGGCTCCTCAAATTATGCTCCCGCATATCAACTATGCTGTCAAGCTCCAATATCAACATACCCTCTTCATCAAGAGGTGGAAGATCGAGAGAAGAAACCACATGTTGTCCCAATGCCTTTTTGAGGCATGACACATGAAACACATTATGTATGCGGCTTCCTGCTGGTAACTCAAGCTCATATGCAACCTCGCCAACTCTCCTCACAATTCTATATGGCCCATAAAATCTCAGCTTGAGCTTTTCTGCACCACTTTTCTTCAAAGTACTCTGCCTGTATGGTTGTAGGCGCAAAAACACAAATCATCTACCTCAAATGTCCCCTCAATCCGATGCCTGTCTGCATAAATCTTTTGCTGATTATGTGCCTGTTGAATATTATCCTTAAGAATCCTAAGGATATCATGTGTGTCCTGCATCAACTCCTTAGCTCAAGGAGCTCTATTATCATCAAATGCCAAATCCACAAAAGAGAGTGCATCATATCCATATAATCCCCTGAATGGAGTCATGCCAATAGACATGTGATAGGTGGTATTGTAGCAATACTCACCAAGATACAACCACCTCACCCAAGCACGCTGATGTCCCGCAAAATAATTGCGAAGATAACCCTCAATCCACTTATTCACAATCTCTGTCTGTCCATCTGTTTGAGGGTGATAGCTAGTGCTCGGTGTCAACTCTGTACCTACAAGTCGGAATAGCTCACGCCAAAACATGCTGATGAATCTACTATCCCGATCACTCACAATAGTCTTTGGAAGACCATGCAAGCGAAACACCTCACGAAAGAATAACTCTGCAACCTGCAATGCTGAATAGTCTACTGCAATAGGATAGAAATGTGCATATTTGGTTAGCCTATCAACAACCACATATATGCAATCCTTACCATGTACCTTCAGAAGACCTGTGATGAAATCATAGTTCCGAGACTCGCCAAGACTCGCCTGGACTCGGCGAGTCGCGAGCCAAGTGGGCCCAGACGAGTCCTGGGGACTCGAACCCAGACTCGGCCGAAAACTCGCAAGAACTTGCCAAGTTTTGGAAACTCACCTGAAACTTGCGAGTCCCGTTAGTGAAACTTGGCTAGAAAAAAAGTGAAAAAATTAGAAACACGGTGACAGTATATTTTAAAATACATTTAAGTATAAGTTTGTATATTACTTTAAATATTTTGAAATATACTGTCAGGATGTTTGAGATAGGTTCCGGATCCATGGGATTTAACATGCAGATTCTAGATTTTTGAGGATCCATCAGATTTCAGACTTAACCAATTTTTCAGGGTTTCAGACTTAGTCAAATTCAGGGTTTCAGTTTCACACAAAAAGAGTAGAGGACAAATCATTGGATCCTATTGACTTGGATGAGATAGATCCTATTGATTTGCCGAGTTTTTGCCGAGTTTTCTCTGAGTTTTTGTTGACTCATCAATTTTGGCATCATTGAAGACCTACCATTTATGCCTTCGTAGGAAGGCGAAGGATGCAGGCTCCTCTGAGCCATAGACTTCTAGTTATTGTTTTGATATTTCATATTTGTTTGGCACATTTGATGTCATGGATTTCATATTCCATGAGTTTTGTATACATTTGACTATATTTATATATCTAAGTGTGCTATTTCCTTTAGCAGCTCAGCTACAATTTGCATTTATACTTATCTGATCGATGTATACTTGTGTATGTGATCAAATTAGCTTCTATTTGATGATGTTATTGTGTCTTTACGGTTTATTTTATAAAGGGTGCATGAAACAAGTTTTAAATCCTTAAAAATCTCTAAATTTCTTGGGTTTTCACTTTGCCGAGTCTGTGGTGAGTCTGCGCCGAGTCTGGGCGCCGAGTCCCGAGCCGAGTGACCCTCGCCGAGTCTGCGCCGAGTCCGAGTCTCGGAACTATGGATGAAATCCATGGAGATACTTTCCCACTTCTACTCAGGAATAAGCAATGGCTGAAGTAGACCGACGGGAAAAGTATGCTCAGACTTGTTCTGCTGACAAGTCAAACACTCTCTAACATGTTGCAACACATCATCCTTGAGACCCTTCCATGAGAATCTCTCTCGTACCTGCCTATAGGTTTTGAAGAAACCTAGATGCCCTGCTAGAGGTGTGTCATGAATGGCTCTCAATATCTGCTGCTTAAGCTTTGGTTCAGGTACCAAGAAAATCCTGTCCTTATAATATATCACATCTTCAACAACCTTATATCTATCATCCTGAATCAAACCATCCATGATCTCGCATGCAAATGTAGACTTGGAATACTCAACTAAAAGTTGAGATTTCCAATCAGCTGAAATCTCACTCAAAGAGCAAATAGTAGGCCTCCTGGAAAGTGCATCCGCTACAATGTTCTTCTTTCCCTTCACAAACTGGATGTCAAAATCATATGCCTGTATTTTAGAGACCCATTTTTGTTGTCTCTCATTCAAATCCTTTTGCTCTAAGAAGTATTTCAAGCTATTGTGGTCGGTCCTCACCACAAACTTCGCACCTACCAAGTACTAGCAAAACTTTGCCAAAGCATGCATGATGGCAAGCATCTCCTTGTCATAGGTGGAATATAGGCGCTCCACATCCCTCAATTTCCTACTCTCAAATGCAATGGGATGCCTATTCTCCATCAATACAGCCCCAATACCTTCACCTGATGCATCATAGTCAAGTACAAAGGACTGTGTAAAATCTGGTAGTGCCAACACTGGAGTAGTACTCATCACCTCCTTGAGTCGATCAAGAGTAGCCTGTGCCTCAATAGACCAAATGAATGTGCCCTTCTTAGTGAGATTTGTCAATGGTGTTGCCAACTATGAAAACCCTCTAACAAACCTCCTGTAATAGTTGCAAAGACACAAGAAACCTCTCAACTCAGAAATGTTCCTTGGAGTAGGCTAGTCCTGTATTGCTTTGATCTTCTCTTCATGTACTCGTACTCCATTAGCACTAATCACATGCCCCAAATAGAGGATCTCCTCCAATCCAAACTCACACTTAGAAGCCTTGGCATTTAATGACTGTGCCTCCATAACGCCAAGTACCTCATCAAGATGTCGAAGATGCTCCTCCCATGTCTTACTATAAATCAAAATATCATCAAAGAATACCAACAATAACTTACGCAACTGCTTATTGAACACATGGTTCATGCAAGACTGAAATGTAGCAGGTGCATTAGTAAGACCAAAGGGCATGACAAGAAACTCATAGCGTCCATAGTGGCATTTGAATGTTGTCTTCAGAATATCCTCCTCACAGACACGAATCTGATGATAGCCTGAACGAAGATCAATTTTGGAGAAATACATGGCCCCGTGTAGCTCATCAAGTAGCTTTTCGATCCTGGGTATAGGGTACCTGTTTTTTATTGTCTTCTTGTTCAAGGCTCTGTAATCAATACACATCCGCATAGTACCATCCTTCTTCTTCACCAACACCACCGAAGAAGCAAATGGACTAGATGAAGGCCGAATATGTCCCATATCAATCAACTCCTTGATTATATTCTCTATCTCAATCTTGAAGTGTCGAGGATGACAATATGGTGGAATGTTGATGGGCTTGGTCCCATCCTCAAGCTCAATCACATGCTCAAAACCACGATCTGGGGGTCTACCTGGAGGAATGTCACCAAACACCTTACCATGCTTATCCAGCACGGATTGGATGTCCACATGATACTTACCACTGGAAGAAGATTTGGAAGAAATAGAGACTTGAGTTGCCCATGCAATGTCATCATGACGAAACAATGTCTCCATACGCCTAGCTGAAACAACCCTAGGCCCTCCATCCGAAAGTGCCTTCAAGACTACCTTCTTCCCCTCATGAATGAACTCCAACTCCATCCTCTGAAAGTCCTGGATATAGCGGCCAAGAGACTGTAACCACTGTATTCCCAACATAACATCAATATGTCCAAGTCCAACCATATAGAAGTCATTTGTCAATGTATAGTCACCCATCTGAATGCTAAGCTAAGAAACCTTCTTCTAACAACTCAGTGAATCCATCTGCAACTGCACCTGTGAATCCTGGAAAATCCTTAGCCTGTAAACCACGTCTCATGACTAAACCCTCATCAATGAAGATATACGTGGCTCCACTATCCACCAAACATGTGACTCGTTGTCCCTTGATAACCCCTTTCACACGAAAGGCATGATACCTAGGAACACCAGAAATAGAAGCAATAGTCACTGGACCTATATCTCCACCTATATCAAGCTCCAATGTAGGCTGCTCCAAATGATCCTCATCATGAACCGAACCTGTATCCTCATGTGCATCACTGTCATCATCTAAAATCACCTCAATGTGATGTGCCTTGCCTTTCCCAAGGCATTTATGTCCTAGTTCCCATGGTTGCTTGCAAGAAAAGCATAGCTTCTTCCTTCTCAATTCATCTCTCTCTACTGCAGAAGGACTAGGCTTAGGCTGAAATGGTTTTTTCTTATTTGAACTTGAGCCCTTATAGAAACTTTTCTTTTGAGTGAATGTAGGAGTAGTATCCAAATCAAGTGCTAACTCAATGGCCTCCTCAAGTGTAGTTGGCTTGTGTACCTTGACCAAATCCTTGATCCTATCATTCAACCCCTCTACAAACAACATAGTAATCCTCCTATCTATCATGTCAGGAACCATAACCGCAACCTTTTGAAATTCATTGACATATGAATCTACTCTACCACTTTGTTTCAATTGTGCAAGCTCACGGTAGTAGACCTCAACATCCTTGCGGTCAAACCTAGTTATGAGTTTTTCAACAACTCATCATATGAAGTGATCCTGTTATGATGTTGTGAAACAAGTCCATGATGCCACCACTCATATGCTAGACCCTCCAAATGCATAGTAGCAAATTGTATAGCCTTTTCCTCACTCATGGGCTTGAGTGTAAGAAAAGTATCCGGCTTATTCACCCATGCTCTAGCACTTAGCTTACCACTGCCATCAAAACTAGGGAGAGGAATCTTATTCAATGCATCCTTGTATTCCTTCGGTTCTGTAGGTTGTGCTCTTCTTTGCCTTGGAACTCTACCTTTTTGACTTCTAAATATATTTCATTCCTTTCCATCTTACATCCATGCATGTATTTTCTTATTTATACATTTTTAATATATATTTATTTCTCTGTAATTACTTTGTTCCATTGCAATCAGCCCAATACAGATAACAACTAAAATAGTGCATTAAGTTTATATAGTATATATTATACTTTTTCATCCACCCAATTGTTCCATTTCATTGTAACTTAATTTGATTTGGCTGATTCTCTCATACATTTCTTAAGCTTTTAGATTCTACGGCTACTTTGGCCTTCATGGTATTTATTCCAATTGTCTTAACTATAATGGGCACTTGCAGCTTGTAGCCTTGTACAGAATCAATTAGGAACTCGTGGCTTGTACCAAATCAACTAGCTACTATAGGCATTCATTGGTTTTACTCTAATCATTCAAAACATGTAGGCATGTTTAGGTTGTACCAAACCACCTATCTATCCTAGGCATTCATGGATTTCATTCTAATCACCGAACAATCACAAGAAATCATGGGTGATATCCAGTCATTCTGTCAAGTATTCACAGGTTTTATTAATCATCCATTTATCACAGATATCCAGGGATTTTACGCAGGATTGTCCCTCTTTAAAAAATAAGAATTTAATAAGTCAAGTCAATTCAACAAGTACATCGCCGATGAGGGTGTGGTTCGGTGGTTAAGTCGCTCGGTTGTAGTGGCGGCCATTAGAGTTCAAACCCCCGCTGGGCCAACGGGCTCGCAGGCTTTACGCCTTCGTTGGGCCAACGAGCTCGCGGGTTTGAAGTGTTCTTGCTAGGGGATGAGGTCCCCCGTGTTGTGGCCTCACCGGTTCATTGCTCCGGGCAAAAGCATTTGCATGGAGCCGGAGGGCGTGTCGCACCAGCGTCGCCGGTCACATTAAAAAGTTTACCAGGCGCATTTTTAAAAAAAAAAAAAAATTCAACAAGTACAAGATTTGGCATATTTTGCGTTAAATACATAGTCGAACTAAGTGCACGAGATTTCTCATACCTCTTCCAGGGATCAACTTGAAAGCAAAAATACCTCAGTCATAGTGAAAAATCAATTATGCTACAGTCAATAGATGGTGCAAAAAGGCAATGCCAGTTAAAGCTGAAATTTCTAGTCAAACTCTTCTGCAGTGAGTCAAGTTTTGCAGCAAAATTCTTCCTCCCAGGTGGTCAACACCGTCAAAGAATATAGCCTCAATGATTAACACACATTCAAACACTAACACTGATCCAGCTACAATGTTAAAGCCAAGGTCAAATATGATCAACACAGCACTTTAAGAAATTTTGCTGGTGAACTGGTATATCTGACCTCTTCTCCTCAATTTCTGTTTTGGGAGCTTGGAATTTCAATGTATTGGTGAAACTGGGTCATTAATTGACCCATAAATAGTAATTAATGCAATTCAAAAAAAACTAATGTTAATGTCATGCCATTTGACCTAGTCAAGTATGGTAAGACACAAAAAAATTAAGAAATTTTCTGAAGAGTTCGGCCTAGAGAGAATTGCAGTTTTAACCCAATTTGACTTGACTTGAACTTTGAAGTTGTGATACCATCCTACCAAATATGGTTAAAAGTGCAACCGATTATGTCATAAATGATTAGAAAATGATTGGATGATGTCAAGTTCATGCAATTGTGTTCTGTCTTGGAAGATGAATGTTTCATGATTCATCTAGTCTCCATGGGGGACAACTTCATGTTCAATCAAAAGATTGCTCCAGGCTGTAACACTCATTATGCCCTAGAAACATATTTATTTTTCTTACCTACAAGTAAAGTGACTTAGAAGCATAAAGGATAATTTTCATGTGCCATAGGCTTATCGTAGGAGTAAAGTCACATGTGAGCCACTGTCAGCTTTAGAATGGCAAGGAACACACTTGGCACCAACTTTAGGAATTGAGCTCATCTGGAATGTTTATGATGTCCATAATGAGGCCTCTCTTCATAGAAATTCAGCAATAATGAGGCCATCACACCATCCATACATACAAAATTATGTGAACACAATGCAGAAGAAAATTTTAGATACATACCTTGACCTTAAAGAAGTCTAGTAGTTCAATCTCAAAAAGAAGCTCTTCACCCACTGGAAAGTTTTCAGGAACTTCAACTGGACAGTTCTCATCCCCATAGTGGAGCTCTGACTTTATTCTTAACTGCCAACATAGACAACAATCAATATAGGTATGTCCAAGAAAAATTATTGTGCCAAAACTAACTCTGTTTAACATTTGATACTGCGTACAACTTTAATATATTTCAATTCTGTGTCAACAAATATTTATTTTCCATTGCTAAAATTTTCAATTTATTTTCCAAATACCACAAAGTCACAGAAATGCCAAAAATATCTCTATAGTATCTCATCCTGGTAATCAAGTGCCTCACACATATAGAAGACATGACTTTGAAACAATAAAGTACACCCCTTGTCCTTTCAGCATACCCTAAACATTGAGACTACAACCAAACATAGATCTTTAACAAAAAAACGTAGAACATTTCTCAAACATTCTTCCAAGACAAGCAATTCCTTCCAATTCCAGAGAATATAGATAATTCCAATGTTCAAATACACAGGAGTAGTGATGCAAACCGAAAGCTGGTCAAATGATTGACAGGCTAACAGTAGCCCAAAGTTACACAAATAAAAGCACAAAAACAAGGAAGCACAATGAAGAACCAAGGAAAACAAGCTCTATATACTATTTGCAGCAGGAATGTACAAATTCCTTCCAATTCCAGAGAATATAGATAATTCTAATGTTCAAATACACAGGAGTAGTGATGCAAACCGAAAGCTGGTCAAATGATTGACAGGCTAACAGTAGCCCAAAGTTACACAAATAAAAGCACAAGAACAAGTAAGCACAATGAAGAACCAAGGAAAACAAGCTCTATATACTATTTGCAGAAGGAATGTACAACCTATGAGCCACTCCAAAATTGATGGAACTCAACAAACCTGCTACCCAGCCCAATGAGAATAATCAGCCTATATGCAAAAAATCTATGGTACAATATAACCTACTTTACAAGCACAACTATGCCGAACAATCACTTTGTTCTCACCTCAGCTCCCACTCTCACCACAAGTACGTTCTCTCTCTTCTTTGGCCATTAAAACTAGCCACAAGTGACTCTTGGTCTTCCAGCAATGTACAAATAATGGAAGAGTCAATCTTGCAACACCATCTATCAATAACCAGAGCTTCAAAAAACCTAACACTTCACCTTCCAGCCGACAATTCGCTTTACTCTCTCTCTCTCTAGCCAACCGTACATTATACGCTCTCTCTCTAGCCAACAGCACATTTCACTCTCTCTAACCGACCATACACTTCATTCTTTCTCTAGTTGACCATATGCTTCATTCTCTCTCCAACTGACCATATATTATGCTCTCTCTCTCTCCAACTGACCGTATACTTCACACTCTCTCCAGCCTCCTATAACACCCTCAGCAGGGAACTAAAAAACCACTCAACATTTTTTTCCTATTTCATTATTTAATCCACAGTTACTATTTAATCTAAGGTTAGTCCATGTTACTTGTATCCCCAAGTAACCAAACTCCAATTAACTTTGGGAAACCAAGCAGATATCCTTTTTACTCAACCTTCTGCTCCAAGGAAATCCATTTACCAAATTTCCAAGAGACCATCATGTTTTTTTGGGCCTACCTGTAACATGGCAACTTCTCGAACAATCCTCAAACTTTGCATCAACAGACCACCATTCACCAGATGATAACTCAAAGGGGTCCAGTAGATCACATGAACAGCTTATTCACTGACACATTGTATTGACATTCAGATATCTTCTCTGATGGCTCTCAAGAAAGAATTTGGAAAAGGTCTTGGCTACGAAAAATCCAAACCCAACCCAATATCAAACTAAGTTTAACTTTGTCTTCAGCTCCAACTTCCACATCGGACTTAAATCTTGGGCCACTATGATTCAGAATTAAATCCAGTTTTACTTTTATTAAACCAGGTTGACTTGACCACAGTTGATCACTCGAATGCAGGAAAGTTAATCAGATGTCAAAGATTTGCCACTGTTTAGCCAGACCCAACAGGACATTTAACGAGATTGCATAATTTATCGGATATAAACTAGTTTCAGAGCACTTTGGATGTAAGACTTTTACAAAATGAGGTAGACATTTAACAAGATTGCATAATATCGCTGGAGAGCAAGATCCAGATTTTTTATTGTAAATAATATTTTACTATTTTCAAATTTTATAATGATTTGACATATATGATATAACAATGAATTATCGATTATCTTTATCACTATCAAGTAATCCTAGTATCAAATATCAAATGTATTTTCAATTCTGTATGGTGTATAGTTTTAGTATCAATTATCATATGTATTTCCATACCAGTTACAACTTAGTCTTTCTGCACTAGAATTGCTAGTCTGCAAATAGGCAAATAGATGCATAGAATTGCTAGTGACAACCAATTGGACATCCTTGCATTAGTGGGTCCTATTTCCCTGTAAACCTGTCTGGTTATCGAATATTTTCAATTTGTGAAGAAACTTAAGGATAAACCCATGGTCTTGCAGAGCCAAAAGTGAGGAGGAGACCCCCTCTTATCAGGGACCATTTCCCTTCTGTGCTTTCCTGTGAAAAGATCAACACATGATGATGATCTCATGTCCCAGGATCATACAATTCTGCTGAAATCTTGAAGGTGCAGAATTGGGAAACGACGGGCATAGCAATAAGATTATAGATATAAAACTATGAAACTGTCAACAACTAGACCTCCTACAGCTACACCTCAACAAAAGATGAATATTCACATTAAATGGTATTACAAAGGATTAATATTTGCATTAAAATATTCAAAAAGTATCAATGTATATTTGGTATGAACAGTGTTAAAGTATCTTAAATAATAAAATTAAAATAATTTAATGGTCAACAGAGGAGTAATACTGAGCAGTAATACATATTAAAAGAGAGTCGATGTGTATTGATAATATTCTGAATAGTATTGAATTGATTAGAAATTGTTGGTTTCTAAATATCAACAGACATTTGATACGAGCATCTTCATTTTAATGGTTTCTGCTAAAAAATCTTTAAAGAATCCATCTAGCAAAAACTGTTTTCTGACAATCAGTAGAATACAAAAGTTCACATACAAAGGATCAATATTCACATTAATATCAATGCCCTAACCTTCACACGTTGAGTCTTACCAATCTAACCAGATGGGAAAAAATCACAATTGGAAACTGTAAACACTTCAAAAGTGTGTCAGGTTTATCCACTCTTAAGAAGCTTGTAAAATTGGACATTTACCATTTTTTGGTGCTTGTGAATTGTTTCGAGAGGATTCCTGTTGGATGAAGGGAGCTGAAATGATTGTATTTTTTAATTTTTTTGAAAAAAAAAGACTTCTTTTAAATTAAAAAAAGGGTACACCTAGTCATCCCCAGGGAACTTAGCCTCATCAGCTAGCATTCCCATTACACGTACTCAATCCCCAAAGACAAGGGAAAGCTGGGAGACATTTCCTGGTGTACCCATGTCCCAGGGACAGTGGAAGGGATATGGACGCAGGGTTTAGGGGTGGGAATGCATCTCTGTGTATTTCTGTAAATTAAATAACTTTTTTGAAACTATACAATCATTAGCTAGATGACAAAATCTCTAGACACTTCTCTTTTAGAAATTTTTGGAAATCATAAGCTATGATTTATATATTCTGCATTTGATTCTAAACTAGAAATAAGGCATTAAACATAAATCTTAAAAATGCATAGAGTTTGTTTAAGATCAAATATTGTAAATAAGAACTCTTTTAAACCTATTACACCTCAATTTTATCTTACAGAATTTATAACATGAAGCTTACACCTAATTTCTATGAAGTTTTTAGCAACTATGCCCTACACTCACAAAATGCACAATAGAACTCACCATGGCAACCTCACCCTTCAGCATTGAAGGAATACCTTCTTCCCAGCCACGAATCATTTTGCTCTTCCCCAAAACCAACCTTTTTGGAAAGCCGCGACCTGTTGTGTTCGAAAGAAATTGTTCCAATAAATATTACAAGAATGAGAGAAATTAAAGCAAATAAGTCATAATAAGAATTATAAATAAAAACCCAAAAACAACTTAATTTCAAGAATTCTACTCCAAAAAATATGTACAACATAAAACTATATATAATAAGGACAAAATCTCAACAGTCAGCTATTTATGAGGGATAAAAAGTAAAATAATACAGAACAAAGTGTTGACTGAAAAAGATGCTACATTGAACGATATAAACCCTTTCACCTACCATGAAGGTCAAGATGGAATCACACCAATTAACCATGATTCCAAATAAGATGACTTTATATTTAATAGCAGAAAGGGAATCTAGGGTCGATTAGCTTGAATTCAAAAATCAAACTACAACTAACTAAAATAAAAGGTATGTTACACAAACCTACTATAAAATTCCAATCTAGATGACTAATTTCCTAATGTTAATAAACATTGAATTAATCACACAATAACTGAATTTCAAACTGCGGAAACAAACACAAGTATGAAAACAATTTACACCTTCAGATCAGCATTCCTTTGAAAGCTTAGAAGGAAACCTCCACAACTGTCAAACTAACAGCTGCACGGAATTATTACACTGTACTGAGTTATTGAACCTCTCTATTGCATCTATCTTTATACTATTAAGCTAAAAATCTAACCTTCCAAAAATAGAATTCTTATATCTTAAAAGAAAGCATCCTTATCTCATGCAGGAGATGACTTGGAAGATAAGTCTAAATCATTAGTGCTTATCTGCACTTTATTAGACTTAATTAACTAGATAACAGATTCACTTTATCATTTATGTGAATTACAAAATAGAAATAACTCGAACTACTTGCATGTTCACACTGAACTTGTGCAGAAGTTCTAAACTAAGTTAAATAACTCAACACTACCTCTTAGCGAGGAATTCTGCATCAGCTACCTGTTGATCTGCTGCTTCTTGGAGGCTGGAAGACTCAATAATGCTGCTCATCAATGCTATGTAGTTAGGAAACTTCTTCAAGGGCCTACTCTCCCTGAATGTGCCCCTAGAAGCCGCAACATGCTCCTGAGCATCCCTCAATGTTTGTTCGAACCATCGAGGTCGCCTAACAAAACAAGGGGTTGAAGTTTCTCCCTCCTCACCTAAAGGTTGTTGTCATGAACTGGAAACAAAAGGAATCTTTGGAGATTCAACCTTCAGAGTTCCTGCTCCTCATCCTTTGTTACTAGAATAAGTTCATGAGACTTTCTAGATGCAAAGTCATCCTCAAACTTGACATCCCTACTGACTATAACTTTCCTTACCTCTGGAATATAGACCCTGTAGGCCTTTGAAGTCTCAATGTAACCTACAAATAAACCCTTCCTGCTGGAAGGTTCCAATTTTGTCCCCTTCTCTACAGGTATATGGATATAAACTGGACAACCAAAGATGCGGAAATGACTCACCTCTACCTTCACACCAATAAATGCCTCCTCTGGTGTCTTGTCCTCCAAGATCCTGTGAGGACACCTATTCTGGATGTAAACTACTATAAGACATGATTCTGCCCAAAGAAACATCGGCAAGTTCAAGTCATAAATCATGGCTCCCTATGATGGATCGATTCTTCCGCTCTTCCGCTCTACAACCCCATTCTACTATAGGTTGTGCAGAACTGTTAACTCCCTCTTTATCCATACTTCCTTGCAGAAACCTTCGAACTCCTTGGAAGTATACTCACCCCCATTGTCCAATCTCAAGACCTTGATCTTCTTCCCTATCTGGCTCTCAACTAGAGCTTTGGACTCTTGAAACTTGCTAAAGACCTCATCCTTGGTCTTTAAGAAGTAGATTCACGTCTTGTGAGAGAAATCATCAATGAAGGAAACATAGTACATGCTTCCTACAATTGATCCTATTGACATCGGTCCCCACACATCCGAATACACTAAGTCTAAAATCTCTTTAGACTTATGCTTGCAACTTGGGAAAGCAGCCTTAGCATGCTTGCCAAGTGTGCATCCTCTACAAACTCCCTATTGTTCAATGCTAAACTTTGGAAGTCCTGTGACAATCTCCCTCAGAATAGGCAACGTTGTGTAATGTAGATACCCCATCCTCTTGTGCCATAACTCACACAAATTGTCACTGTTATGAACTAGAGCTGAAACTGGTTCACCTTATAACCTATAAAGGTTGCCTTCTCTAAGCCCTATAACTTGTGTTGTAACTGGGGTAGATTCATTCGGCCCGATAAGAATTTGTTGATCCTTGAATTCAACTGCAAAGCCCTTATCCTCCATTATTGAAACTGAAAGCAAATTTTTCCTAAGACTAGGAACATAAAAAACTTCATCAAACTCCAAAGAGTTACCTGACTACAATTGAAAAGGAATTGTACCAACTCCTGCTATTGGATACTTGGTATCATTATCAAGCTCAACTTGAACTCCAAAGTCGTGTTCTTTTAAGTTGGTAAAACATTGTTGGGCTAATGTTATGCTAAGAGGCCCCGCTGTCCACACACCAGGCATCCTTTAAAGTCGTGCTGGTAGAAAGAAAAGAAACCATTGAGAATTCTTTCTCAAACTTGGCAGCAAACTCGTTCATCTGAGTTTCTGCAGAAGCTACCACTTCCTTTTGTTGATGCTTCCCTTTACCTTTCTTCTTGTTTGACCACCATGATGCATAATGACCAAAATTATGACAAATAAGGCACTTGAAATAACTCAAGTCCTTCCCTGCCTATGAGGATGAATCCTCATCCTTTCCCTTCCCCTTACTATTCCCTTTTCCTTTATTCCCCTTTGTCTAACCTGTTAGTAAAATTGGCAAAGAAGAGAGATGAAAGCAATTTGCAAGAAGGCTTAACTTCACAATGAGGTGAAGCAGCAATTTATAAAGTCAAGAAAGTTACTATTACAACTACCATTATTAATGGTACAAGTCACTACAACCTACTACAACTAACTACTTTAATAACTATACCTAACTACACCTAACTACCAACCTAATTAAATACACTTTATTACATTAATATACTAATAAACCCCCTTAATGACTAAACCAGAAACAACACCAAGCTTGTCCCAAAATTTGACAAAGTAACCAAGACCAAGTAGTTTAGTCATTAAATCAGCAGTCTGCTCCTGAGAAGAACAAAAGCGGAGGGAGATGTCTTCACAATCCACCAATTGCGGAATGTAGTGATGATGAACCTCGATATGTTTGGTCCAAGCATAATACACTAGATTCTTCACCAATTTCAATACTCCCTAATTATTGCAGAAAAGTGGTGTTGGAGTATGCTAAGGAAGTTGAAGATCTGTCAAGATTCAGCATAACCAAACTGCTTCACACATGGTACTCACAGCCGCTTTGTATTCAGCTTCAGTGGATGATAAAGCTATTGTTTGTTGAAGCTTCTACCAAGAAATTACTCCTGAACCCAGGGAGAAGATGTACCCGGTTGTAGACCATCAAGTATCCACAAATCCTGCCCAATCAAAGTCTATAAGCAAAGTCTTTTGTCCTCTTATGCCAAAGTCAAGAGTACCTTCGACATATTGTAAAACCCGTTTTGCGGCTATCCAATGAGTGAGCTTTGGTTTCAACAAGAACCGAGAGAGATAGATAACAGCAAAGCAAAGATCTGGTCTAGTGGTTGTCAGATATATCAAGTTTCCCACCAACTGTCTGAGTGTGATTCATCAACCAAGGGTGAATCATCAGAGGCTGACAACTTCAGCCCAACCTCCATAGGTGTAGATGAAGAATTACAATCTGCCATCCCAAAACGCTCCAAGAGACTCGTAGCATATTTGATTTGAACCATGAAGATGCAGTGATCAGATTGTGAAAACTCAACCCCTAGCCAATAATGTAGGAGCCCTAGATCTAACATGTCAAAACTTGCACACAACTCTGATTTTACTTGTTGACAGTTGAACTGTAGTGTCTATGCTACCCGTGATGGCAAGATCTTCAACATATACAATAACAATTACAATCTCATTACCATTGCTTTTGACATAAAGATTTGGATCAAAAAGACTCCTTCTGAATCAAATATCTTTTAGATTTGGATCAGAAAGACTCCTTCTGGACCATAAAACACTTCAAAAACACCATGAATTTGCCATAGACATAATCAATCATAATGCATTTGCATTTCACCATTATAAGAACATTAAATCCACTTCATTCAACCAACACACAACTGAAAATGAAAGTAGAAGTCTGCTGCTATAAACTGGGTATGAAATGTCTTCAAATACATCAATAGATATAGGCTAATACATGAGAAATAGCCCAGAAAATATCTGCCCTAAGTTCAGAAACAGAATAACAATTTCTTCTTCTAACCTTCTATCACAAATGAGTCTCCAATCACTCAAAAATGTGGCGCACAGGTCTGCTGGTCTGCTGCTCTGAAAAAGATGGAAAAATGGCACCAAGATGCTCACAAACCAAGCCCAAAATGACTCCCAAGGGTGGCGCTTCAAGTGAGGGTTAAACCCTAGGCATTACCCCACATAACCAACCAAAGAGAAGTCTTCAAATCCGCTCCACAAGTCTGCTCTGCAAGTCTGCTCCAAAAATGATGAAGTGCAAGTGAATCCCCGTCATGGAATCCTCCACTAGGATGCTTGAGGTTTTCGTCCCAAGATCCTGTCAAGAGATAAACTCCCAAATGTGAATGAATGAATACTTGATTGATGATTTCCAAATGCCAAATCGACCTTGTATTTATATACAACTTGTCTCCTTTCATTAGGGCCGACGTAGGAAGAGTATTGTCTTTTATTTTAATGAAATCATCCCTCTAAGAGGGCTGACCCAGCCAGAGGGAATCTAGGTGCCCAAATCCAAATTAAAGATTTGGATTTTCTTCTTTTTATTCTTCTCCAAGCTATCTTCCTCCAAGCGCCGCCTAGGATAAATAGAATGTTCTTCATTAGGCGCCCAATCCTTGAATGACCCTTCATAAAATGATGTGTGCCATGACACTTCGAACTTCTCCATGAATGAACGTGTATGCAAAGCACCCTTATACTTCTCTTGGCATGAATGAAAGCATCCCCTTATGTAAAAATGGCATCCACACAACACAAGATTATCTTTTTCCACACTCCATAGCAATTCTCCATAATTGTGACTCCTCCAAGTGTTCGCTCCAAGGTAGAATTATGATAGTAAATGAAATCAACATTAGGAGAATACCTCAATATGATTCGTTCCCATAGTGAGAGAAACATACTAAGGAACATATCCACACCATTAGAAAAATATACCAAGACATTTCCAACCCGCAGTGTATCATCCAAACATCTCGGAGAGTGAAAACCAACTCCTCTGTTCTCCAATGGCGACCATTCCAAAAATGGGGACATTACACGTGCCTTTCTCGCATAAGGGTGTATTGAATAGAACATGTTCACGCCTTTGTATGGCACGATTTTTTGTTTGCTGATGAATTTCATTCTTGAACCAGCCTATAAAAGGACATTGGCATTGATTTTCTCTGATGAAGCATTTCATTTCATCTTCACCATTTTGGATGTTATCCTGTTGGGCATGGTCTTGAGGAACTGGAGTGAAGCGTTATCAATTCACGCCTTTATTTATCCTTTCCTCGCATGGAAGATCTGATGAAGGCGCTCTGCATTGCTGACTTAAACGCTTCTTCTTTCAATTTGTATCTTAAACCTGTTTCTCCATATTGTGCATGTGGATTCCTACCGGTTGCGCCTTCCCTGATGCTGGCACGATTTCTCTTTGTTCAATGCGTTTGAAGTGTGCCCAAAGCGCTTTCTGCTTTGAATTAGAGTGTAAACTCTTGCATAGGCGCATATGAAAGGTAGCAAACACGTTTTTAATCCTTCTGAGAGTTTTAGTCCTCCTGAATGACGTGGTTTGGACGGAGGAGCGCACTCCAACTCACACAGGCGCGCTTCCCTTCTAAATGATGTGCCTTTCTTCTTTGTTGAGCGCAGGTATTTCCTTGTGAGTACGCTTCCCTGATGTTGGGCGCATGTGGAGGCTGCAAAGCATGCTTTATTTCTTGCAAGCGCCATCAATCTCCTTCAAGCGCGTGAGAAATAAAATAGAGCGCTTGATTTTAATTTTTATGACTTTATAATATCTTTTGCTTTATGAGCACTCTTTTATTTTTAATTTCTCTATAAAAAACTTCAGGCGCTCTTTCTTTGGCATTTTTATTTCATAGACCCATGCTTTTACTTTTTATTTATTTTTTATTTACTTTTTGCCAAACTTCATAAGACGCCGGAGGTATTAGATTATTCATTATAATGACTTTGATTTTTTATTTTTAGATTTTTCATTATTTTTAATAATAATAACTATTATTAATAAAATTTAATAATAGGTATCAATCAAAATAACATTGTTTTATAATTTTTTAAATTTTTACTTAATGTTTTACTTGTTATTTTTAATAATCACCATTACTAATAATGAATTATTAATAATAATTTTTAAGAAATTATTAATAATAATTTTTAAGAAAAATAATAAGAGTTTTTTAATTTTTATGGATTTTGATAACAATACCAAATTTTAATTTTAATAATTTTAATAAATAATCAACAATAAATTATTAATCATAAATTAATATATTTTAAAATTAAAATTTTACGAACATAACGTACACAAACAAAGACAAAAAAAATGATAGACGGAAATGAACCTTGACATGACAAATGAAAACCGCGAACTTGATGAGACATTTGACGACAAGACAACAAGATGACTTGTGATAAATGTTTATTTAATGATGATGACGAACAAGTGGATTTGATGTGAACATCTTACAAATACTAGATATTTAAAAACAATAATACGAATTTTGACTAGACCAAGACACTAGACTTGACGAAGACGATCTTTAACACTGACATGACGACCATGACGACCATGACAAAACGGTGCAACAACTAGAACGATACAGACAATCTTGATGATGAGGAAAAAGTTTTGGATTGGGTACAACATAGTTCACCAAGCCTCTTTTACTAGGTTTCATAGTTACAATTAAACTCAAGTAATAATTAAAAGAAACTTGTTTCTTAACTCTATCAAGAATGCTTTGATATTCTTCAAAGAGTTGGATGGCTTCTTGTTCACATGCAAAAGTATACAGAATATCATCCATATTTCTATCCATTGAAGACACTTAGTATGTGGCTGAAACAAACTGATTTTCCAAACTGAATTCTACCCTCTAGGCTGGCAAGATACACTACTCTGATACCACTGTAAGAACCCCTACCAAATCTGCCCTGAATTTCTGATTTCAAAGGTTTGACATTTTGTCAAACACTTAGCAAAATTATTGAAGTCTCTCCTTTACTTTAGACCACATGCATGCTCACAAGATTTCAAAGCTAGCTACATTGTATAAGTGTGTTCTGTTGTCCTAATGAAATGCATTGGAATCTGACCTAGAGGCCAAAAAACCCAATTCAACCCAAGACTAGTTATCTTGATCTTATAGACATATTTTATACTCTTCAGATTTAAGATTCCCGCAAGTCCAAGGAATTCAACATATTTTTGAAAATTAGACGTTCTGCACTGGCCACTACAACAAAAGCAACCTAACCTTTTAAGAGTTCCAACACGATAACAATCAAAAGACATCTATGTCTCTATAGCGAAGTACATTATATAAACCTCAAGATTTCTGACGTCACTGCAACCACAGTAGACCATGTGGTACTTAACAATATAATCTCAAACGCTGGCACAGCATAAAGGGTTGTTTATTAGCCTGTTTTTGATGTATGTTTCCGCAAAAAGAACATTTGTTGTTGTCATTTATTATGATTATAGGTTGGCTTTCAAAACACATATCATAATTCATTTATGCAAAAACCTTACTTTAGAATGAGCATTTCATCATTATTAGGCTGGTGAAAGAAAATTATAACATACAGCAAACCTAAAACAGACAAGCCAATGACTAAAGCACTCACCCCCACACTCTGACCTTGTGGAATCAACAATAATCCCATTTTCAGTTCGTGTTGTGCAGTGGAATAAAATCTGCAGTACAAGCAAAAAAACAAGATATGAAGCTAGAAAAGAAATATTTGTAATTTGCTTGAGCTAACTTTTTAAGATCAATTGTGCAGCACCTTTATAAAATAAGACAGAAGTATTGCAAAGATCAAGTCTAAGTAAGCAAGATTTGTAAAACCATTTTATAAGTAATCAGCATATGGCATCATCTCCCATTGTTGTCTATGTGGCTAATTTGGGAGTTGCATCTGACAACATCACTGAGGCACCTGCTTTACTCTGGGTTTTACACAAAGGTATGGCATCATTGCACATAGAAGCCAATTCATATATCATAAGCTCTCACTAAATATCAGATCTAATGTCTCATCATTATAAAGTGCTATCATTAAAGCTGTAAGTAGAAAATCTAGTATGTGCTTAGAAAATATAACTTTGCCACATGTTTAAGGTCAGCAAATTGCTTGGCAGATAAAATATCTAAGGTTGGGTCTGACATCTCTAATAATGGGCCATGCCCAAACATTTATACACCAGGGAGGAACAGCAATGGGTTCCTCTTAAGATTCCTTTTATTAAGCTAATTACCGTTGGTGCATCTAGGAACAATCTTTGCCAAGCCAGACTCAGAGATATTTTGCAAGACTCAGAACAAAAGTGAAGGAATTGTTTTTCAAGCATACAGGCATTGCTCAAGTAACATGGTAGAGGCACTTACAATCAAACAAGGGAAGCAGAACGCCTGCAACCTGTTCATTCTTCAACTTAGTCTGGACAAACTCATGATTGATAGTACCAAGTGCCACACTTCATGAGAATCCAGGAATTGCACTGTGATGGCATAGTTAAGGGGGCATAAAAATGTAAGCATTCGTGATTAATGATGTTCGAGACAACACAAAACAGTACAGTCTGTATGGTAGAACCGTTCGTCAAATTATATGGGGAAGCTCCCAAAGACCTGACTAAACCTAAAACTAACAAAATTTACAAGTATACACACTGTACAATATTTTAATGGGGGTTTTGCATTAAATGTGAATATCTAACTGACTATGTCCCTAGATGCAACACCAGACTATCAACAATCAAGTCCTACAGCGAGATTTTCATATTAAGGAGCATAAACACTTCAAGCACGAACAAGCACAACCTCCTATTGGTTATAGCAGAGACCAGTATTTGGCCGTAAACAAAGATTTATATGGAAAACACCAACAGATGCCGACTATTGGCTAAATCAAAGACCAATATTCTACATCAAGAAATGATTAAAGTTTTAAACCAAAAAAATACCACATGATTTTGTGAAGGAAATAGTTAAAACTGCATTCAAAGCTCCAATTTAAATAAAAAGTTTGCCAATACAAAGTTTGACTAAAAACAGTCTACTTTCAATTTACTTCAAGAAATTACAAACAAAGATTTAACAATCATTGAATAAAAGTTGGACAGTGTCTGCAACATAAGCTTAACGTCGGCTATCCTTCACTCACAAAAACACAGTGACTTGACTTCCACTTTCTAATGAGGATCTATGCCGCATGAGTCTGGCATTCAACTCTCGTACCAATCTATATGTTGTAAGCCCTTATTTATAAGCTCATAGAGATGGTTTGAAAGGGAAAAATAATAATAAAATAATGGCTTTAAAGCAAACTTTATCCTTATTCATTACAAAGTGGAAATAAATCACTCAAAATAGCCTAAATCAGTCTTTCATCTGCTTTAAATCCACTTTCTTCTCCATATAGTTCGACTTGGATAAAGCTGCCATCTTTTATATTAATTTTTCTTTTAAAACATGAAGATAAGCATCTGAATTTAGTCACCAGCCAACTTACTCTCTGTCATACTTTTGTAATGACATTGCCAGGTAAAAATACGACTTTTTTACGTTTGAACCTGAAACATCATTGTGTGCAGTTTTATTACACGTTTGCCAGCTAAGTCATGACTTTGGGTACGTGTTGCCAGGCATGAAACTCAACTTCCTCTTGTATGCCTTTAACCCTTCATTGTTGCTGATTGCAGCTCCAGTCATTCTTTGCCACTTGAATTGCCCTTTTTAGCTGGCATGACCAATGAAAAGGGCTACTACCTTAAAATGTCATGTTTTAAGGTTCTCTTCGCCATCTTTTCCTATCACGATTTTATTGAGTCTGTGCCACACTTGGTGCGACTTTCAGCTGGTAGAACCACTGTAAAACTGTGAAATCTACTTGTTCCCTTTCACCTAAATGCTGGTCGCACTTTTGGATCAAACATGCCCACTTTGGTCAAAACTTTCATGTGGCTGAGCCATTTGATTTTGGTGCTTAGCTTGAAAATTCCTTCTTTCGCGTTGTAGTTTGTCTGATGCCATCCTGGTCAAGTTTTTACCTTGGTCTCACCACTCTGATCTAGCACTTAGACTAAGTCTTTGTATCTTTATTTCCTTGGCACACTTTACCTGCCTTACTGCCATTCATGTCATGGATTCTTCATGGTTTGGCCATTGAAAAAGTGTGCCTCATTGACATCTTACTCAGCCTTCAATTCTTAGCAGAGTTTTGAGTTATTCTTGCCACCTTTAAAACGGACTTCTTTCTGGTAGGTGTCACCTGAAGAGTGCCACTTTCTATAAACATGAAATCAGATAACATTGCACTTGTTTTGTTCCTTTATCCTTGTCGTTTTCTGCCTTGTATTGATAACGATGCTTGAAGAGGATAATGAAATAGCTCCATCTGCCCATATCAATCAAGAAACATTTTCATCTTCCACATGGAATAACTCAATCCTCGGACAACCTACAACACTTGTTAGTTGACAACATAAATACCTGATGACCTTTGAGATTGGATAGGAAGGATGACTTAGCTGACATTGAAAATATGATAAGAATGACATGATTGCTGACGACAATTTTGACCCTAGACAAAGTTTTGTAGAAGTGCCAAGTAGGGTACTAACATGAACCCCCATTAGTACCATGTTAGTTATTTCCACCGTAAAAGTGTGAAATCTACTTGTTCCCTTTCACCTGAATGCTGGTCATGATTTTGGATCAAATCTGCCACTTTGGTCGGAACTTTCACCTGACTGAGCCATTTGATTTTCGTGCTTAGTTTTGTTCCTTTATCCTTGTCATTTTCTTCCTTATATTGGTAACAATGCTTGAAGAGGATGCTGAAATAGCTCCATCTGCCCACATCAATCAATAAACATTTTCATCTTCCATATGGAATAACTCAATCTCGGAAAACCTACAACACTTGTTACTTGACAACATAAACCCGTACCTGATGACCTTTGAGATTGGATAGGAAGGATGACTTAGCTGACATTGAAAATATGATAAAAATGACATTATTGCTTAATACAATTTTGACCCTAGACAAAGTTTTGTAGGAGTGCCAAGTAGGGTACTAACAGGAACCCCAATTAGTACCATGTTAGTTAATTCCACCGTAAAAGTGTGAAATCTACTTGTTCCCTTTCACCTGAATGCTGGTCATGATTTTGAATCAAATCTGCCACTTTGGTCAGAACTTTCACCTGGCTGAGCCATTTGATTTTGATGCTTAGTTTTAACAAAGGAATCAAAAATCGTTTGGAGATAAAATCGGCAAACCAAAAGTACAAGATTTTTTCAAAAAATCGCGAAAAAATTGGATCTAGGAAAAACGTAGAAAATTTTTTAAAAAAAGGAAACCCTATTATTTTTTAAATGATATAGATATTATAATAGAATAATAAATATTATATTTTAATATTATAATATATAACTATTAATAATATAATATATAAATATAATAATATTTATACTACATATTTTTTTTTGCTTTTATACTATATTATTATATTTTAATAAATATTAATAATATGATATATAATATTATGTTATTATAATATATTAATCTAAAAAAAATATAGATTAATGATATAAAATTATAAATATTATAAGAGAATAATAAATTATTAATTACAAATAATATATTATATATTAAAATATTAATATTATATTTTAATATTATAATATAGAATTATTAATAATATAATATATATTATTAATATTTTATATCATATATATAATATAATATATAGAATATTAATATATAATATAATATATAAAAATTTATTGACATAAATATTATATAAATATTACAAATAAAATAATAAATACTAATAACATATTAAATATTTAATAAACCCCGTGAAATGTCAACAAGAACAACTGACGAGTTTAGAAATTTTTCCGGCGTGAATCTTTTTTAAGGCACGAGACAATTTTTCGAGCTCTGCTCTAAAAATTGTCTCGCACCCTAAAAACGATTCACGCCGGAAAAATTTCTAAACTCGTTGGTTCTTCTCTGCAAAACAAAATCGTAAACGCCGGAAAATTCTCTAAACTCGTCGGTTCTTCTCTGCAAAAAAATCGTAAACACCGGAAAAATTTCTAAACTCGTCGATTGTTCTTCTCTGCAAAAAAATCATAAACGGCATATTCCTTGAATCCCTACGCGTGCTAAGTACTAGTATTTATATTTGCTGGCTCATTACCGGATAATTAATACAGGAAACCCTAGACACATACAAAAATCCCGCGATTTATATAAAAACCCGATTTTTGGGGGGAAAAAATCGCCTAACTTGGCGATTCACGATTTTTTGGCGATTTCTGCTTCTATGGTTTTAACATTCCTTCTTTCGCATTTTACTTTGCCTGATACCATCCCAGTCACATTTTTACCTTGGCCCCACCACCCTGATTTAGCACTTA
The DNA here is from genome assembly GCA_027924645.1 of Cunninghamia lanceolata. Classification (NCBI taxonomy): domain Eukaryota; kingdom Viridiplantae; phylum Streptophyta; class Pinopsida; order Cupressales; family Cupressaceae; genus Cunninghamia; species Cunninghamia lanceolata. Next base: position 3,587,860 of record BSBN01000918.1, on the reverse strand, counting down.
GACTAAAGTCTTTGTATCTTTATTTCCTTGGCGCACTTTACTGTCTTTCTGCCATTCTTGTCACAAATTCTTCATGGTTTGGCCATTGAAAAAGTGCACCTCATTGACATCTTACTCAGCCTTCAATTCTTATTCTTGCCACCTTTAAAACGGACTTCTTGCTGGAAGGTGTCACCTAAAGGAGTGCCAAATCTTTGGTATTCAGCCTCTTCCCCGTTAAGCCTATTTTCCTTGTCAATTTGCCACTTTCTATAAGCATAAAATCAGATGACATTGCCCTTGTTTTGATCCTTTATCCTTGTCATTTTCTGCCTTCTGTTGATAATGATGCTTGAAGAGGATGTTGAAATAGCTCCATCTGCCCACATCAATCAAGAAATTTTTTCATCTTCCACTTGGAATAACTCAATCTTGGACAACCTGCAACACTTGTTAACTCAATCTCGGACAACCTACAACACTTGTTAGTTGACAACATAAACCCATACCTGATGACCTTTGAGATTGGATAGGAAGGATGACTTAGCTGACATTGAAAATATGATGAGAATGACATTATTGCTTGCTACAATTTTGACCCTAGACAAAGTTTTGTAGGAGTGCCAAGTAGGATACCAACAGGAACCCCCATTAGTACCATGTTAGTTATTTCCACCGTAAAAGTGTGAAATCTACTTGCTGGTCATGATTTTGAATCAAATCTGCCACTTTGGTCGGAACTTTCACCTGGCTGAGCCATTTGATTTTGATGCTTAGTTTTGACATTCCTTCTTTCGCATTTTACTTTGCCTGATGCCATCCTAGTCACATTTTTACCTTGGCCTCACCACCCTGATTTATGTAATGTCCCCTTTTTCGGAGTGATCACTATTGTTGACCTAATGTCCTAATTTTCACACTTCGAGAATTTTGGAAGGCATTTTGAGTATTGGAGATGACTTGTCATATTTTTCTAATGTCTTTGATGCATTTATCTTGAATAAAATAATTTGATGGAGTGAACTATCTTGAAGATGAGAAGAGCGTGGAAATTGGTCTTTTGAGGGATAACTTGGTGAAGGATGAATCGGCTCTCATTTCATATATTTTCTTGGGCGCCTTGGAGAAGGGAAAAGTGAGTTATAATAATTCTTTGCTTGATGAAAGTAATTCAAATCTTTAATTTGAATTTGGGCGCCAAAGGGAGAAAGAATAAAGAAGATCTAACCTTGGAAGGGTCGGCCAAAACTAGGAAAAGGAGCTTCATGCCTAGGTCGGCCTGAGGAAAAAATACAATAAAATAAACTATTTCATTTTGAGCGCCAAGATTTGCACAAGGCTGGGTTGGCCTTCCTTGAAGGAAAAAAGATAAAAAAATGATATTTCTGCCCTGGTCGGCCAGCATGGGAAAAAGAGGCAAATAAGGTATAAATATAAGATTTTGTGGCATTTCCAAATCATCATTCAACTTGTCATTTATTCCTTTTGGACTGCACTTGTTTGCATCATATTCCAAGGACGAAAACCCATGAGAATATAAGGTGAATTGGACGAAAACCTAATTCATCTTGGGAAGGCTTCATAATAGAGGTCTACTTGCACTTCATTGGAGATTCACGTAGTTTTTGGGCAGATTGCATATTCAGATTTTGGATCAGATTAGAGCAGCAGTTTTGGTGGCTTTTGGTGTGGATTTCACTAGGGTTTAGCCCTAACTTGGAGCGCCACTAATTGAGAAGGTTTTCTAGGTGTTTTGTGGAGTATTTTGCTTGTGGAGGAGCAAACCCTAACTGTTCGTAAAGCAGTAACTCAGACCTGATTTGAGAAGGGTGAATCCATCTTTGGTGGCCAAAATAATGATCATTCCTTGCACATCTCTTGTGCAGATTGAGGCGCCATCATTTGAGGTCTTGTTGGAGCATCGTTGACCATTGCTTGGATTCTTGAATCTAAAATTTATAGAAGCAGACCTGAGCACTTTTGGAGCAGCAATTAATCATTGGAGCATATTACATATCCCTTGGAGCAGCATCTACAGCAGATTTGTGCACCACCCTTGGAGGATCCAATTCATAGCATTGGGTGTGGTTTCTTGCATAAGGGTAAGCCCTAATTGGAGCGCTACTCTTTGTGAAGGGAGCTTGGCTTGTGGAGGCTACTTTCTCATTGCTTAGGGTTTCTAAACCATAAACCTAGCAGCAGACTTGTTCGCCATATTGTGGGAGGTTGTGGATCTTCATTTCAACATCTTGGGTATGTACACACATATGCATATGATCTGAATTGATAGCGAAGATTCCGGATCATGCTTGAACCCTTTGTTGATATAATATTCAGATTTCATATTCTGTTTTGTAGCAGCAGACTTTAACTCAGAAAATCAGATTTGGTTGATTGTTTTGAATGCCCTAAAAATGTGTATTTCATGGTGAAATTCATGGGAGATGTGAATATTAATGTTTAGTATCATTTGCCATCATTATGTGGTATGTTTGGATACATATTTGTGCGTTGTGATAACATGTTTATGAGAAGAAAATAAAACCAGAAATTAGGATTTTGAGCAGAGATTTAAAGTGCAGAAATTAGGGCAGAATTCAAAATAAGAAAATCGGGTAATTCCAAAGTTTAGAAGTTTGGAAAGTCCGTAAATCCAAAATTGAAGATAATATCCCCATTTCGGATATTACAATTTAGCACTTAGACTAATGTCTTTGTATCTTTATTTCCTTGGCACACTTTACTATCTTTCTGCCATTCTTGTCACAAATTCTTCATGGTTTGGCCACTGAAAAAGTGCACCTCATTGACATCTTACTTAGCCTTCAATTCTTATTCTTGCCACTTTTAAAACGGACTTCTTGCTGGAAGGTGTCACCTAAAGGAGTGCCATATCTTTGATATTCAGCCTCTTCCCCATTAAGCCTATTTTCCTTGTCAATTTACCACTTTCTATAAGCATAAAATCAGATGACATTGCCCTTGTTTTGTTCCTTTATCCTTGTCATTTTCTGCCTTGTGTTGATAATGATGCTTGAAGAGGCTGCTGAAATAGCTCCATCTGCCCACATCAATCAAGAAATATTTTCATCTTCCACTTGGAATAACTCAATCTTGGACAACCTGCAACACTTGTTAGTTGACAATATAGACTCATACCTGATGACCTTTGAGATTGGATAAGAAGGACGACTTAGCTGACACTGAAATATGATAAGAATGACATGATTGCTGACTATAAATTTGACCGTAGGCAAAGTTTTGTAGGGGTGCCAAGTAGGGTACTAACAGGAACCCCCATTAGTACCATGTTAGTTATTTCCACCATAAAAGTGTGGAATCTAGTTGTTCCCTTTCACCTGAATGCTATTCGTGTTGGAAATATTGTTGTCATTGATGTCAAAGGGGCACTTCCGTTGTGATGTCCCCATTTTTGTAATGGTCACATCTGATTTGGGTATTTAGCCTTTTCACTATTCCCATGGGCTAAATCGCATTCTAAGGGAATAATTGGTTGAAACAAAGAGTAAAAGTAACTTAAATGGTTCTCTTTTTAAGTTAACTTTATAAAGTGTTCTAATTTTGAATTACTTTATAAAAGTATTTTATAAAAGTTACTTAAGTGGTTCCAAAAACACTTTATGTCATAAAGTGACATTGTGTACATAAAAACCGTCATTTAATAAAGTTCAAGTGGTTCTGTAGATAAAAACTTTCATTTAATAAAGTGGGACCTATTTGGAGCGCTCCACTTGAGGGCTTTATAAGGAGCATTTGTAAATCATTTTTCATATGATTGAGTTTATGTTATTTGATGTGGAGACATTTCTTCTCAGCTGCAACTTGTTTCAACTTGAATTCAAGGACGGAAACCCTTGTAATTCATAGTGGGTTGGACGAAAACCTAGCTCGCTTTGAGGAGACTTCATGACGGAAGTCTATTTGCACTTCATTGCATGAATTTGATATTTTAGAGGAGCTGGAAATGGAGTTTATTTGCAGGTTACAGCTGCTAGGATTTTGAGTTGGTAGTTGTGCTACATTGAAGATTGTTTGAGATTCATAGGTTGATCATTCGATATTTGGTCGGAGACCTTTGTTGAAGAGTTCATTGAAGATCCTTGCATTAGTTTGAAGATTGAAGATCAAACTGCATATCATTGAAGACATTGTTGAAGAGTTTGAAAATATATTGTTTGCAGGTTTGGATTTCATTGTTTGAAGACTTCAGCATGGTTGTTGAGCGCCACCATTAAGGAGAGAGATTGTTGTAAATCCTTCTCATCCTTAGAGCGCCATTATTAGAGTTTGTAGCTATTTGAACACATCTTCTTGACTGCCGATCTGCCATATCAGCAACTCTAACCCTAGACGCCACCCTCTTGTGAAGGGAGATTCATTTTGGAAAGCAGCAACTTCATGCTCAGGAAATTCAGCTAAGTCTGGAGGTTGTATTTGGTCCTTTGGCATCACTTCTATCATTCTTTGAGGAGTTCGATCTGTTGCAGACCTGTTGAGAACCATTACAGGCAGCGATCAGATTTGGAGGGTTTCAAACATCAATTGTCGTCTGAATTTCTTTGAAGAGGAGTTCGCTGTTGCTAAGGACTGCCTACTCACCATTGTCAAGGGCGATCTGCAATTTTGGAGGCTGCGAATTCATTGAAGGACCAGCACTGTGGAAACCACCATCAAAGGCATCACATGGACAGCGATCTGCTGAAGGATAAGTGCTAACGGCATTAAGAAGACCTCCTTTGCATTAGGACTGCTACAGCAGGTTGTCATTAGCATTGAATTGCAAAGAATTGGTATGTTGTTATTCATTTTTCACCTCTGATCTGTAACAGCAGCATATGCATTGTAATTGGCTGACATAAGCCATCCCCCTGTTATTAATGAAGTTTTGAAGTAAGTCTGAATTCATGACAGCAGTGATCTGAATTTCATTTGCCATCATTGTAGTATGTGTTCCATGTGGTAATTCTATTTGATAAGGCTGCAGACATCTATTTGTTTATCATTCATTCTGGCATATGTTAGTTCATTGTACATGCTTGGCAAGGTTAAATTTGAAGGTGCAGAAAATAAATTCAGTACACAGTCCCAGGTTTTTATTGGTAAAATTGCAAGATTTGGAAAATTGCCTTTAATAATCAGAATTTTAGCATTTATCCTAAAAGGGATATTACATCCATGATGATGATTTTGTTGAAGACAAAGAAAGAATTAATCTAAAGTCTTAATGCTGGCCGACTAGGAAAGAAGAATTAATTTAAAGTATTTATGCTAGCCGACTCCCTTGGTGAGAATAAAATAAATTAAATTATATTTTGTATGAGGCCGACCCCCATAAGAAGGCCGACCCCTTTTGGGAATAGACACCTCCCTTGGTGAAGAGGCATATGAAAGGATATATATTGAAGGTGAGATGGGAATCATTTGAGAAAGCAATACGATGAAATATAATTCGATTTAGAGCAGATTTAAAGCAGAAAAATTATGAAGAGTTTTTCAGATTTGTTTTGAAAAGTTGGAGCAGATTTCTAAAGGATATATATGAAGAATCATGAAGCATATTTAAGCAGATTTATGGCAGATTTGTAGCAGACCTTTCAAGGTGATTTATGGCAGATTTATAGCAGACCTAGAGCAGAAAAATTATGAAGAGTATTTCAGATTTGTATTGAAGAAAGTTGGAGCAGATTTATGAAAGAAATATAATCAAATTTGTGAAGGAAATACATGCAGATTTGTGAAGGAAATGTAATCAGATTTGTGAAGAAAGTTATGGTCATCACCGTTGAAGAAGCAACATCCAAAGGTGACATTTTGCAGAAGAGGTCGGTGCCTCCTAAAAGAAGAGATTGGTGTCTCTTGCTGAGTTGGTGCTCAGTTGTGAGGATTGGTGTCTCCAATGAGTTGGTGCCTACAAATTCTGTAAGTGGGGATTGGTGTCTCCAATGGGTTGGTGCCTACAAAGATTAATGGGGATTGGTGTCTCCAATGCGTCGGTGACTACAAAGTTTGTAAGAGAATTTTATATAAACAATATTTTGCTGTGGTTTTCTCCTGAAAGGGTTTCCACGTAAATTTTGTGTTCTTCTTGTACTCTTAATTGATAGATCTTGTATATTTATGGTTGTTGTGGTTGATTAAGTTTTGAAAAAGTAAAAGATTAGCTTATATTGATTCACCCCCCCTCTAAGTATAAGCGTGTGCTCATCAATTGGTATCAAAGCGGGTTCCTTCAGAGATAGTCTAACCACTTGAAGGTAGATCTTGGAAGCACACATGGCTAGTCAAGAAGGAAAAGAAAAAATGAATTTAGAAGAAGAAGAGTATGACGAAAATAAAGGAGAGGTAGATTTGGAAGAAGAACTTATTTGTGATTTAAGTGAAATAAAGAAGCTTAAGAAGAACTTGAAGCAAAAGTTACAGCTTCAAGAGGACTGTGAATCTAAGGTGAAAATGTCTCAAAGTCTTGAGGAGTCAGAGAAAATGATCATCAATCTGAAAATTCAAATTGAAGAAGCAAAACGAATTGATGAAGAGCTAAGAATTCAATTAAAGGCAAAAGAAGAAGATTGTGATAGGCGTGAATCCGAAATTGTTTCCTTGAGAAAGGAATTGGAGAAGACGACTATTCAATTGAAACTTGAGAAAAGTACCGAGATCTTAGATGATATCATCAATGGGCAGAGGCTACCACCTATAAAGACTGGTATTGGCTACAAAGAAAATCAGATGACTACCAATGAAGATCCCAAAGAGCCACCAAAGAAGGTAGATGAGGAAAATACAAAAAGCTATATAAATGCTCTCAAGAGTCCTATCAAAAATGAAAGTAGTAAGAAGAAGGAGAATCATATTATACAGAAATCAAGCACTCCTCCAGAAGTTAACAAGGACAAATTCAGAAAGTCCTTTCCTCTGAGGCAAGCGCATAAGACCAGGTTCTAGAATTCATTCTATGGTTATTGCTTTTCGTGTAATCACTTTGGTCATAAAGCAATAGACTATAGGACTTGTGCAAGAAATTTTGGTTGGAACAAAGATAGAAGTCCTTATGGGTTCTCAAATAGGAACTATAATTCATTTGTTCCTTTAGTGGATTACAATATTATATCTAATAAGTGCAACAACTATGGACATACAGCTCGCTTCTGTAGAAGTGGTTTTGTGGAACCTCCTAGACAAAGCAAAAAGGTAGATACCCGTGTCAAGCAAAAGGAAGGATCTACAAAAGTTTGGAAGAGGAAGCAAGAGCAAGAGAAGGAGAAATCTATGCTTGTGCAAACTGCATTTCATGCACAAGAGGTATCACTAAGTTCATAAGAAGTACGAATTCAGGGGGAGCTAATCATTGCATTATCTTTTAGCTCCATGGAGAAGAAAATTCAGAGATAGATCATCTGATGAAGATTCTTTGGAAGAGTTACAGGAAAAGGGAGAATGATGTCGTTGATGACAAGGAAAACTCCAATATGCAAATAACAATTCAAGATATGAAAATGATTTGCCTTCATCTCTTTTTAAAGCCACAAGTGAACTTTCTAGAAGTAACTTCTAGAAGACTCACTTTTATTATTTTATTTTATTTTATATTTTTCCTTTTCCAAAAGTGACTTATTTTTATAATTTCTCAATATAATATTATAAAGTCACTTTTATAATAAAAATAGGTCCAACTGATTAATTAAATATATATAACCCAAAAATGACTTAGGATTATTTATTATTTAATTAATCAAATTATTCCCTTATAACTCCCAACTTAGCCTATGGAAATAAAAATAGGCTAGTGGACCTCGTCAGATGATCATTCGGAAAATGGGGACATTACAAATCCTCCCCACTCAAAGATTGCTTGTCCCAAGCAATCACAACTCAAACAACTCTGGCATACAATCATTGAGATTCCAAGATCCCAAACTAATCTGAAGAATGCTCCACCAAGTTTCAGCTGCTCCACCCTGATACAACTGTCATTCAACAAATCATTGCGAAACAATCCACCCATCATACTAATGCATGGATCCCAAGTTATTGCACCATCATATAAACTGAAAATGAAAGGATAAGTGTCTCTTATCAAGTCACCATCACAAGCTATCCATCTAAATCTGAATTGTTTCATATGGACTTGAAAGGTGTTCATCATGTGTGCATAACCAAGCATGCATATCCTCTCTAGACTGCTGGTACAAATAATGACAGCACTGTTAAAACTAAAAATCAGATCTATAATCATCCTGGGAATGCTTCCGCTATCATAAACTGATAGGATCTCATCAATACTCAGTCTCCAAGTGCTAAAATGACAATCCCGTGCACACATATCTATCCAATCAGCTGCAAACATTAATGCATAGTCTGAAGATCAGCAATATAGGGCAGCCACTAAATGTCAATGTGTAAGATGAAAACCATTGAACCAAATCTGAAATTTCTCTATTCTCATGAATACCTTCATGCCTTGCATTATAATCCAGCTGAAACCCAAAATCCATATGCATATACCTCTCAAAAGGTTCATCCTACAAATCTGATTTTTCTTCATGCTCTACCATCATGGTTTCTCCCCTTTGAAGTACTAAAAATTGATGAAGAAATGCACCTAGTAGTTGCCTTTCGTGATCCATATGAACAAGTTTTTCCTTAATCTTTTGTAGGTGTTGTTTTGCTTGAGTGGCTAACAACTTGGCTTTCTTAGCCCTCCTTAGCCATTCACCACACATGTTTTGGGTCCTCACAACATCCTCTATGCCATGATTTTCAAAATCAGCTTGTATGTAGCTTGGATCCACAAATGCTATCTCATGCTTAGCTATCAAATTTTCAATATCAACAAGATAGTGCTTCTTATCAATGTCATCCACACATTGAGCCTTCAAATCTTGCAATGCTAAAGGTCTTTGATCAAAGTCATCAATGTAACTTTGTGAATCGCATAACAAATTTTCAGTATTTACACTATCCCAAATGGGGATATGTTTGCCAAGTTTGGATTTTGGGGCTTTCCAAATGGACCTTACTTGAATTTTCTGCTCAAACCCTAGATACTGAATTCTGATTTCTAATTTTCAGATTGACAAACACTTATAACATCCAATATACATCACAACAAAGCATCAAAGGAATATAACATATGATTCGCCCAATTGCATAAGTGAAATTCACCATGAAATACACATTGCAAGCATCAAATACACATCCATAATGAACATAGAAGTCTACTGCTGTAAATTATGAAAATATGAAGTCTCCAAGTACAAAATATGGCTAGGGCAAACAGCCAACAAGCCCAGCAATATAGCAGATATAAATATCAATGTCTACATACCAAAATATGCATAAAAAGGACCTTCCATAGAGGGTGAACGAGGGCTGCAAGTCTGTTGTCACAAAATCTGCCCAAAACCCTAACCCTAGCAGCCAACAAATCTCCAAAATCTGCTCTAGAATGCAAGTCGCTCCTCCTCCAAATGGTGCGCTCCAACCCTAGGGTGAAATCCTAGACAAGTCGCCACCAATGAATGCTCTCAAAGCTGATGTAAATTCTGCCCAAGAAGATGATGAAGTGCAAGTGGATGCCCGTCACGGAATCCTCAAATGAAGAAGCTAGGTTTTCATCCAACTCCTCCTAGGATGCTTGAGGTTTTCGTCCCAAGACCCTCTCCGAGAGATAACTCTCCAAGTGTGTATGCAATGAATGAATGAATGATGGTTGAAATGCCACAAATCCAACTTGTATTTATACATGTTTCCATTCCCCTTTAACGTTGGCCGACCTAGCATTATTTATTGTCTTTTTCCCCTCTTTAGGGCCGACCTCATAAAGTCCTAGGTGCCCAACTCCCTAGGGCCGACCTAGATAGGATAAATGCCTTTTATTTATTAGTTTCCTTTATGAGCACCCAAAACAAATCAAATTAAAGATATGATTTGATTATTATTTTATTTCCTTCAAGCGCTACCATAGATACAAAGGATATTATATTTTTATTTCTCCATTGGGCGCCAAACATCAAGTGACCTCCTCATCATGATGGTATATAGAATGCAACCTCGAGCTTGTCCATCTCTAGGCATGAAATGTGATGTCCCCATTTCTGTGATGGTCATATTTGATATGGCTATCATTTTCCAAAGGAATAATTGGCTGGAATAAGGAGTCAAGTAACTTAAGTGGTTCTATTTTTATAAAGAGTTCTAATTTTGAATTACTTTAGAAAAGTATTTTATAAAGTTACTTAAGTCAGCCCTATGTCATAAAGTGACATTGTGTACACAAAAACCTTTATTTAATAAAGTTAGGTCAGACCTATTCAAGTGGGTGTGTACATAAAAACCTTTATTTAATAAAGTTGGGTCAGACCTATTCAAGTGGGCATGTAAATAAAAACCTTCATTTAATAAAATTGGGCCAAACCTAATTGAAGAAGGTTTTATAAGGAGCAACTGGGAATCATTTGCATATATTGAGTTATGTTGTTTTTGGCTTGAAGATAAGTTCTTGGTTTCAGCTTGAGTTCAAGGAGATGGTCCCTTGCATTCATGGAGGATATGATGAATTGGACAAAAACCCAATTTCATCTATGAGGTGAAATTACTTTAGATTTCACAATTGGGCTTCAAAGCATTGTTCCACATTCCTTTGGTTGAGTTTATAGATTGATAGTATATATTTGGTCGGAGACCTTTCATTGAAGATTCTTGCTTTGAAGAGCATTCAAGTATATTGTTTTGCAGATTTGATTGAAGGTTTCATGAGCATTCAAGATACATCTTTCGTATCAGATTGGTTGAAGACATTAGTTTGAAGATCTAAGGTGAAGACATTTGCATTTGGCGTCATACCTTGAGGAGTTACATTTGCTGCTGGAGCGCCATTAATCAGAAGATAAAATCAGTCTTTGAAATCAGATTTAGTTCATCACCTTTGGAGTTTCATCTTAGTTTTGCAAACCAGCGTAGGGCAGATTGGTTGGAGATATTGGAAGACATTAAGTCATTGAAGATTTAGAGAATTGAAGACCTACTGGATTTCATACTGCATCATTCATTGCCATTGAAGATCCGCCATTGCTAGGAAAGCGGAATTGTTAAGGAACATTTGCATATGATAGATCGCCATTGATGAAGACTATATCTGATTGCCGATCCATATTACAGCCTTGTCTCATGTAGCAGTGAATTCATTTGCTGGTTGGCGTGGACTGAACACACCGCAGCGGTTTCATCATAGAGAGGTTCGCTGAGATTTTAGAGGATATCACACCAAATCGGAGGTTGCTGTGATGTCATAACAGGCCGATCTGAATATCTTCTGTGGCATCGAATAGTCTGAGGCAGCGAAGTATCCTTGAAGAACAAGCACTCCATACTTGAGACCAGAGATTAGCCTCATAGGAATTCCCTTCAGCATTTGTCATTGTTTGAAGACTGATTTGAAATCATAGCAGAGGCATTTATTCCCTCATATCAGCGATCTTTGTCTTGGGCCTGTCAGCGATCAAAGGAACAAACAGTTGGAATTGTATTGATCATTAAATGGTATGTTGGTATTTCTGAATTTGTCACAGCAATAACATCCTATGTAATTGACTGTCATAAGTCATGCTTATTGACATAATTGAAGAAACTACAAGTCTGATTGGTAATAGCAAGTTCTGATTTAATCTATCATCCATTGATGTCATCTTTGTATGAAAGTTTGTGGTGCAACTTATAAGGAAGAAGACTGCAGATTTATAATTTGTTTGCTATCACTTTGTATTTGTTAGTATATGTTTCATGCTTGTGGAAGCTAAATTGAAAGGTGCAGAGATAAAAATCAGTATACAGCCCTAGGGTTTGATTGAAAAATTGCAAGATTCAAAATAAAATCATCAAAACACATTTATAAATCAGAGTTTTAGCAAATATCCTAGAAGGGATATTACAGGAAAGAACATATTATATCACTTAACCAAACATCCAAGTGGCATCCATACGAAACAATATCATCTCCTGGCAAGATTATGACAAGTCTCCACACCCAATAGCACATCTCCATGACTCTCCCAAGTGGTTCACTCCAAAGTAGATAATTTGCTTTATCCAAGACATCAGAAAAATATGATAAGTCATCTCCAATACTCAAGATGCCTTCCAAAAATCCTGAAGTGTGGAGATTAGCCCATTTGTTCTCCCATGGCGACCATTCCAAAAATGGGGACATTACAGTATTGCCTTCACATGTATGAACAATATCACCTTCAAAGTCAACCAGCTCACTAATTGATTCCTTGCAACTATTATGTAGAGATGGTAAAACAACGCTATGCTCAAATAATGGATCATCAAGAGAATCCATACCTTCATATGGCTGATCAATAGTTGTTGATTTGACAAACTCCATATCAGCATACCCTTCAATCTCGTCATTGTCATGAAGACTCATGTACTCCTCACTTGTGGATGCATGAAGTGATTTTTCTTTGTCCATATCATCACTCTGCTGAAATAAATCTGTGGATACCGATTCATCTTCTTTATTCTTGCATCGGTGGTTGGTCCCAAGTTCCTTTGCATAAAAAACAAAGATTTCTTCTCCTGAGTTTATTCTTGCTATCATCATTCTTCCTTATAATGGGAAAGTTCCTCTTCTGTTAGCTCGAAGGTGATGCCTTGGAATGGTTTTTGGTCTTTGGCACTTCTTCTTTCTCAATGATCTCTTGGACAACTTCTTATTTTTCATCTTCCTTTCCTAATTTTCTGATGTAGTTATATAATTTCATCTTGCTTGGATTCCCTTCTTCAAGTATTCCCAAAAAATCATCAAAAGAAATTTGATGCTTAAGGTCATCTAGTAATCCCTGGTAGTCATCAATAATTTTTGTGGCCTCTATTTTCATTATCGCCTCCTCATCCTCTTCCTTTTGTAAGAACCTTTGGAGAGTTCTTATCATCTCATTTTGACTTTCTCTAAGAGATTCAAGCATCTTATTTTGATTTTCTCTAAGAGAGTCAAGTTTACCCATCTGAACCACTGCTGAAATTCACTGCTATAACTCTGAAATTTTCTGAATCACACAATCCAAACAGGCTGGCAGGATACTCTGCTCTGATACCACTGTAAGATCCCTAACCAAATCTGTCAAATCTGCCCTGAACTTTCTGATTTTTAATGGTTTGACATTTTGTCAAACACTTGGCATGAAAGCTGTTTGTTTTGTTTCTGAATTGTTTTGTTTGGAACAACAGATAAATATGCTCAAACTAATGCCCAAATACATACATTTAATGAAGGAAATGATAAGACATTACATCAAACATTTGTCATACAATATGGTAATTCAAATCTGCCTTTATTTGGTTCAATTCAATGAAATACAAACACTCAAATGGCTGTAATGAAACTCAGAATTTTCAAACCTTTATATCAGCAAACTATAACTTCATACATACCCAAAAATCTGATCACAATCAAGTTGCTGTTGTAGTTTGAAAAGACACTTCTTTAAGCATTTTAGAGCTCCTAAAAGGCCCACAATCCCTCATAGAATTCTGATTTATCTCTGCATACTTCAAAACTGCATACTCCACATATCCACAAACACTTACGTCCTCCATAGAATGCTGCAATAATGATAATGGCTGCGAATAGGGTTATTAAGGAGCTACAACTTCTTAGATAGCTGCGGCTATACCCTAGATAGCTGCGTCTAGGGTTTTATGATCAATACCAATATCTCCACTTATTAAGATAATATCTCGTCACTTAATGGTCACTCCTTGTTTTTCTCCTATTAGATAGATTCTTTCTTTGTCTTGCTTTGCTAGCTGTAGTTTTTTGCTTTGTATAGCTGTCTGTCTATCTTCAGACCTTGTAATCTCTATTTATTGAGCTCTCGCTCTTTCATGTAAGATAATATATAGAAGATTTTGATAACATGGTATCAGAGCCACAAGGCGGGAACTTGTTATTTTGAAAAAAAAATTCCCTCTTTTCCTATTCCGTACGGTCATTCGACCTGCGGATCTGTTCAAATCTCTATTCAACATCACACTTTCTGGTTCGAACTTCATTCTGCCGACATTTTAAAAGAAAGACGATCTTTTTTTTTATCTAGTCGTGCCTGTTATTTAATCCTCCACATGATTTCTGTGGCATACGATCTCTGCTTACAGCGTGACATCTAACTTCATGTGATCGCGTTTTATCCCTTCTGTGTGATTTTCTTTGTTCTAGCGTTTCTTTTGCAGGCGTGGGTTTTACTCGGATTCACGTTTTTTGCCACGTGGGTCCTCATTTGTGCGAGATCTCTACTTTTGAAGACGCCGCTTTGTTTTGGACGGGTTTATCTTGGTATCTGTCTAGTCGTATCTCTCTGGATAAGAGCTGAAAGCTCTTTGCATTGGCAATCTAGTTTCCGCTAGATTTTCAACAGTTGTTTTCTCTATTCCTGTTTTCAGACGGCGTTTCACAATCCCGTGATAGTAATCTTGTTTCAGCGGTATTTAAATATCCTTTTTGGACGTCGTTCTATATTCCTGTGGTTGGGCCTCTTCAGACCTTCTTTGTTCAGCGCTTGATCCTATGGCACTCAGGCCCTACGTCACTCTTTTATCTGCCAGCCATCATCTCTCAGTCTCTTTTTTTGATCAAAACTCAGGATTTGTGCAGACAATGTTCGACATCTGCAGGATTTTTTTCTTTTTTCTCTCGCAATCCGTGTTCGGATTTTTGTACCAATTTTTTTGTCTCGAGATATGTGCCGCCTGGTTTTTGGTCATTCTCCGGTATCTCAGTTTTTGTGCCTTGAGCAGCGTAAAAATGGCGTCTTTTCTAGAGCACACTAAGCCGAAGGAGTCTCCTATCTATGCCTTTATGGCCAAACGACCTGCAGATCATGTCAAATCTTCTGCTCGGTACATTGATTGTGGTGCCTCTTGACATTTTACCCATCGGCGAGATTGGTTTACAGAATACACGCCATTCAAAGACTGTCATCTTTGGAGGAGGCGAAGAGTATACTATTATCGGCAAGGGCAACGTATAGAATCAGTCTGGTGGACGAAACTTAATTTTTCTTGATGTATACTTTGTACCTGGCATGGAGCTGAATCTTCTCTCAGTCAGTCAAATTATGCGACACTCCCCTCATCTGGATGTTGTTTTCAGCATACACACTTGCAGCATAGTAGATCGTGAGACGCGCACCACCATAGCCCAAGGCCTTGAGGATCATGGTCTATATAGACTCGTTGATTCTGGTGATTCTCAACAACACGCCATGGCCACCAGACAGACCTCCATCAGCAAACTCTGGCATCAACATTATGGGCATCTGAACATGCACTATCTTTCTCAGTTAGCTTGAGAGAGTCTAGTTAGTGGTCTTCCGGAGATTCAGACTCAAATTCTTGGTGTTTGCGATGCATGTCAGGCTGGCAAGCAGCATTGGACTCCATTCTCAGATGGTGATAAATGGAGAGCATCCAAGGCTTTGCAGTTGGTTCACGCTGATGTATGTGGACCCATGAACACTCCTTCTGTTACATGGTGTAGGTATTTTCTACTCTTTGTTGATGATTTCAGCAGAAAAATGTGGGTATATTTCTTGAAAAAGAAATCAGATATACTTAATACATTCCAGCAGTTCAAGGCCTTGGTAGAAAAAGAGTCCGGCTATCCAATCGTCACTCTTCGATCTGATAATGAAGGGAGTTTTGTTCCTCTCACTTCACTCATTTCTGTGCTGCACATGACATCAAACGTCAGTTGACTACACCTTACACACCTCAACAGAATGGTGTTGTTGAGCAGCGCAATCGCACCATTATTGAGATGGCACGTTCTATGCTAGAGCATAGAAGCGTCCCTAAAAAATTCTGGGCTGAAGCAGTCTACACTGTCGTCTATCTTCTGAATCGGTCTCCCACCTATGTTGTCAGGAAAATGACTCCTGAAGAAGCCTAGTCTGGCCGTAAGCCTCACATCAACCATCTGAAAATATTTGGCTCTACTGCTCATGTTTGGATTCTAGATGCCAAGCACACTAAGCTGGATTCCAAAAGCCAGAAGCTCATGTTCACTAGTTATAGTGCAAATCATAAAGCTTACAGACTGATTGATGTGGACACTGATCGTCTCATTTTCAGTCGTGATGTAGTGGTCAACGAGACTACCAGACCCTTTCTGCTATCTACTTCGCCTGTTCACACTATGGATCAGTCTTCCGAAGCTTCAGATTTGGGTGTTCGCATTTCTCTGGCTCCACCTGATGGGAGGGTTCCTGATGTTATGTCCGCACCTCAACCTTTTGATCAAGTACCCTCCACTTCTCAGGATCTTCTGGATCCTCCTGATCTTGTTCCTACCCCTCCTGGTGATACTGATGCACTTATTTTTTATGTTGATTCATCTACTCTTCGGCCTAAATGGTGGGCCAAAACAATTGGTGATCTTCATGATAATGAACTTCTCGAGGGTAGATCTGCTCGGAAGAAGAGCAGGCAGCAAAATACTGTCAACTTTGCCCTCACGGCCAATCTTCACAGCATCTCCGAGCCTCAAACATATTCTGAGGCTAAAGGCGTCCCTAAATGGGAACATGCTATGGAAGCTGAGCACCATAGTCTTCTAAAGAACAATAAGTGGGTCCTTTCTGATCTCCCACCTAGAAGAAGCCCATTGGATGCAAATGGGTGTACAAAGTCAAGTACAAGGCTGATGGAACCCTCGACAAATATAAGGCTCGATTGGTAGCCAAAGGGTTCTCCCAGAAAGAAGGCATTGACTATGAGGAGACCTTTGCTCCTACAACCAAAATGAGTACCATTCGACTTGTCCTTGCTATGGCAGCCCAGTTTGGGTGGCAAGTCCATCAAATGGATGTCAAGAGTGCCTTCCTCAATGGCGATTTGCAGGAAGAAGTTTACATGACGCAACCTCCGGGCTTCAAGATTGTTGGGAAAGAACACTAGGTGTGCAAACTGGTGAAAGCTCTCTATGGCCTCAAACAAGCTCCACGGGCTTGGTACATCAAGATTGATAAGTATCTCATCGGTCATGGTTTTCAACGGAGTCCTTCTGATTCCAATCTGTATGTTCATCAATATGCTGATGATCGTCTCCTTGTCATTGTTTATGTAGATGATCTGATAATTACTGGTAGCTCCGAGTCGTTGATTCACAAGATCAAACATGATCTAGTTACACATTTGATATGGCAGACTTGGGTCTCTTGCACTAATGCCTAGGTCTTGAGGTTTGGCAGCAATCTGATAGTATCTTTCTCTCTCATTCAAATTATGCTCGTGGTCTATTGGACAAATTCAAGATGACAGACTGCAAACATGCTTCTACCCCTATGGAAAAAGGGTTGAAACTCTCAACTAATTCAGACTCTTCTATAGCGAATGAATCCGCTTTTAGACAATTAGTGGGCAGCCTCATCTACCTTACTGCCACTCGTCCTAATCTTAGTTTTGCAATCAGCTACATCTCTCGCTTCATGACAGCCCCTAAAGCTGAACATTGGGTTGCCACCAAACGTGTGTTGAGATACATACAAGGAACTCCTGACTTTGGCATTCTGTATGACCGTTGCAAAGATCCTCAGCTGATCGGTTTTACAGATTCGGATTGGGCAGGTTCTGTTGATGACAGAAAATCTACCTCTAGGTATGTTTTCAGTTTAGGCATAGGAGCAGTCACTTGGACCAGCAAGAAGCAGCAGGCAGTGGCGCTCTCTTCGACAAAAGCTGAATACAGGGGAGCTGTTAAAGCGGCATGTGAAGCAGTTTGGCTTCGACAGATGCTTTCAGACATGCACATGTCTCCATCAGGGCCTTCACCCTTGTATTGTGACAATCAAGGGGTACTTAAACTTGCAAAAAATCTTGTCTTCCATGAACGAACAAAACATGTTGATCTCATTCACTTCATGAAACAGCTGGTTGAAGACGGATCTGTGGCTTTGCGATATGTTCCTACCGAGGACCAGCATGCAGATATTCTCACCAAATCTCTATGTCAGGATAAGTTTGTCAACTTTCGGAGGCATCTTGGTGTAGTTGACAGATTGACCATTATGGGAGGGTATTAAGATAATATCTCGTCACTTAATGGTCACTCCTTGTTTTTCTCCTATTAGATATATTCTTTCTTTGTCTTGCTTTGCTAGCTGTGGTTTTTTGCTTCGTATAGCTGTATGTCTATCTTCAGACCTTGTAATCTCTATTTATTGAGCTCTCGCTCTTTCATGTAAGATAATATATAGAAGATTTTGGTAACACCACTCACAATTTCCTCCAAAATGCTGCGCTAGGGTTTAAGGATCAAACCCTCCTGAAAAACCTTCAATAAACTCCACAATATTATCAATAAATAACTCCATAAACTCCTCCAATCTGTAAAATCCCAAATTTATATTTGCCCTGCAAATCACATAAATTTGGTAATAAACCTCGTTCAATAACAACCTGCAAAAATATATCTTTGAAGCCCAAATTCTCTCCAAACTGAATCAATGAAGCACAATGTGAATCTTGAAGTGAATCCACCGAATGGGTAGACTTGGGTTTTCGTCCAATCCACCTAAAATCCCAAGGGTTTTCATCCTAGAGCTTGTTGAACCTGTAGTTGCAGCTCACAAAGAAAACTCCAATATGCAAATAACAATTCAAGATATGAATATGATTTGCCTTCATCTCTTTTTAAAGCCACAAGTGAACTTTCTAGAAGTAACTTCTAGAAGACTCACTTTTATTATTTTATTTTATTTTATATTTTTTCTTTTTCAAAAGTGACTTATTTTTATAATTTCTCAATATAATATTATAAAGTCACTTTTATAATAAAAATAGGTCCGGCTAATTAATTAAATATAAATAACCCAAAAATGACTTAGGATTATTTATTATTTAATTAATCAAATTATTCCCTTATAACTCCCAACTTAGCCTATGGGAATAAAAATAGGCTAGTGGACCTCGCTGGATGATCATTCGGAAAATGGGGACATTACATACGGCAAGATTCATCAATGGTGCGTTGGACCAGCTTCAAAGGTGGGTATCCCCCTCAGATTTAATATTTGAGATCTTGACCAATGAACCTTGGTAGTTTCAAGAATTTTAAGGCCCTTGTATCAGCCATCAATGTCCTTACATGGTTAGGGATCAAACTTTAATGCTTTCAAGGGAGGGATGAGTATTTTAGGATAAGCCTAAATATTTAAACCAAATGTTATTGATTGTGAAAAGGACATTTGGAGCAGCAGCTACTGATAATTGTTATCCACATCAAGATCCTTTCATCTGAGCATGGAGTAGCCATTAAAGATGTGTAGAATGAGCAAGGAGCGACAAATCCCTTTCCCACAAGAATCTCAAATGTCACGATAAGCTGTTAGTTCTCAGCCACGGATGTTTCTCCTGCTACATTTCAATTGGATTTTAATCTCCCAACATCACATGAATTGTTTGGAGTCCCACAGCAGTCAAGCAATTGATAGGCATGTGGGTGGTGATAAAACTAGGAAACCAAGACCTTGACCTAATGAACATAATGGATGAATTGACCTACAGCAACAAGGGTTATAACAATGCACATGGTTGTAGATGTCCTTACTTAAATTGCCCAGTTGCAGAAAAAGGTTTAGAAAAGAAGGAGAAAAGGCAATATCCTTTGAAAGATCACAAACAGCTTCTTAAATGGCACAACATCGGAAGAAACCTTAAGGCATCTAGCAAAGCTATTACTGACTTGCACGTTTAAGAGGTCCAAGAATTTCCACCAAATCTGGTTAATTCCACCAACTATGAACAAGTATATGAGATTGCTGAAGCTTGAAACTTTGCAATTATGATATGCTTGTCGATTGTGTGAAATCCATTCTTACAAAGCTAAAGCATTGCCACCAAAACAACTGCAATGGTCTTCTTAGGTGGCTTTTGCTATGAATTATGGAAAGTAAGTTGGATAATACCATTAACTTGCATGTGGCAATGGAGGAACGACAAAAGAATGATAACAACCCAGTTTATATAGTTGGAGTTGAGGTACAAGGCCGAGTCAAGTTGACCCTAAATGCACTCCAGGAAGCGTAGCCAAGATGACAGGGTTCATGTTAGACTACCGCCAAGTCCAGAGTTGGTGAATGCAATGGCCAACAACAACTACATGGAGAAGATCTACAACAAAGATATAGAAAATGTAGTCATCTTCTGTAGGCAATGCCCTAATACTCCTCCAGGGTGAGGAGATGTGATTTTTAAGGGGCAAGTGTGCCCTATCTTTGGGGTGCCTTTGTTGGCTATGTTCCAATCTGTGGGATGCTGGGGGCATTTCAATGCACCTTTGCCTTCATAAATACCTCCTCTGCTCTTACATTTGGGTAGTCTCCTTGATATGGGTTCTGTTGGTGTTGCTGCAGCTCAGGAGTATGAAATAACACGTTCTTATGGGAGGGACCCTTGCTGGGGCAGCCTTTATGACTATTCATGGACCGTTACTGTTTTTATTATTGCTGTTACAAGTTTTATGAGTGCAAGAGGTTTTTCTTGGTCGACTTGGTGTGGGAAACAATTAAGAATGGAGTACCCTGCTGACTGAATATTCATTGTCTACAGCAACTTTTCCACTCTATGTGCCCTTTCAGTATATGCACTTCTCTATGTACCCTTTGAATTTCTTTCTATGTCAAACAATTATTTGATTTACAACATTTTCAATATATCCTATGTTTACGTGACGAGATGAAAGAGGTGAATGAGGAGATAGCATTCACTAGGAGTGAGGGCTTCACAAGAATTAATGTAATGGGCTGCTTATTGTGTTAGTTATTTGGTTTTCAGCTCGTGAGATGCAGTTGTTCTTGTCTATGTGATGAGTGAACAACCAGTGTGTAGATTACTAGATAGTAAGAGTTCATGAGAAAAATTGTATATGTTTTGTTTACATTAACATTTCGGATTATACTTAGTGAATCATCGTTAAGATAAAAACAAATTATTATATATTTAAACATTAGCAATGTTTCTGGTATATAAATATGGTGAAACTGGAAAGACAGATGTGTGTGGTTAGAGCAAATGCATACCTGGTCTCCCTCTTGAGGATGTGCTGAACCACCACCAGGTCTCATTACAGCTTTCATCACACTGCCTGGCGTGATCTCCTTTTTCCTGTTTCACCAAACAATCAAATTATACATAACATTCTAAATAAGTATGCACAATCATTGTGGATGTTGGATGGCTGATCACCTGCTCTCGGTGGCTTTTCCCATCACTTCAATTCACTCCGCCGCTGCACAAATTTCAATTTTGGGTGATGTTAGTTCAGCTTGCTCGCTCAATCAATCAACCAAATTTTGCAGCATTCGTCTTTCCTCAACTTCTTTTGCTTTACACCCTAAACAAATGACCGCGCAATCAAGCAAAAACTGCATTGAATTAGAATAAATACAGACAAAAAGGGGCGTGGATTAAAAAGAAGAGAAGGAAAGGATTGTTGACCCGAAAAAAAAATATTATTTGAATAATTGTCTGAAATCAAATGTTTTTATTCTTCTGAGCTATGATAAATCACATAAGGGTAAATCAATTAATCTAGTGATTAATAATAACATTAAAAGGTAGAATCAAAAGTTTATTAATTAAATATTTAATAAAGAATAAAGAAAATGATAAAGAAGGGGTAAGAGATTCACATATCTATATTTTGATTATTGATATGTGTCTATAATTAATTGTGTGATCTCTATGACAAAAAATGGTATTAGATTTCAAAATCATCATGACATGGGTGGCCTTGATCTAAAAATGTGCAACCCCAATCTTTTATTATGTAGTGTTGATCTAACGCCTAGAAAGTTGATAGAAGAATGTTCAAGTCATATTTGCAAGTGTGACCCTAAACCTTGTCCTAGCGATCTTCATAAATATATTTGCCTATGATATCTAGAAAATGTGGTCTAATAAGCTCTCTTAAGGCTTGTTATGAAGTGGAGGAATTTGTGTCTTTTATCGATTACAATCATGCCCTTTTATACCCATTCAAAAATGTTGGAACAAGACCAAAGACATGCCAGGCAATCATGTATAATGCTAAATATCAAAGCTATTGGAATAATAAATGTGTGTCTCCTGTATACTAAAATAAGAGACAAATAAGGAACCATGCAATGAACATAAAGACCCTAATCTCAAATCTAAGTAACACCTTCAATTAAGCAAAAGAGTGCAAAATAATAATGAAAAAAATGAAATACTTTTCACCAACACTCTCTTGATGCCTTGGATGTGCTCAAGATTTGTTGTTGTTGAGAAGAGGAATGTGGTTTCTCAAGAATCTTGCAGCATGACCTTGCTTTTGCTTCCACCTTATTCTATGATAAGTGCTTTGGAGATGAGGGTTTTATAGATTTTTTATAGAGATCATGGATGGTTTGATCTTAGATTGAATGGTGAGAATTGAATAGCTTCCAAGCCAAGCTAATGATGATGGGTTGAAATTGACCCAATTGTGTGGGGAAGTGAAATACTCACAACTGGAGGCTTGGGATAGGTGCAAATGAATAAGATAAGGATTGAAGAAAATGAAGGGCGGAGATTACCTTATTATGAGTGAAGGGTGGATATCAAAAAGGTACCCTTTTAGAGGCTTGTATAAGTTAACTTTATTTATTGTAAATAAAGTGGTGAATGCATGTGCAAAATATTAACTAGTTGATAAACTTGCTTTATTTATTCAACTAATGATGAGAGAGGATTTGGATTGATTAATAAATATTAATCTATGGAGGAATGTTGGAGGATAAATCGATTTAATTAAATAAATATAAAATTAGTGTTCAAACGTTAGACGAAAGGTCAGATTAATTAATTAATATTAGAAGAATGATTAGATTAGATTAATTAAATAAATATGTTTTATTTAATTAATGCTAGAAGAATAGTTAGTTAATTAAGTAAATTTGATTTATTCAATTAATGTTGGAAGGGATATACAAGATTGACTGATGTGATGGTAGCATTAGGTTAAAATGCAAGAATGCATTTTAGGTATCTAAATTTTGCCCCTCTTTGAGATGGTGTTGTGTAACGTTGTTTCAAAGAAAAAAATATAGTGAATTAAGAAAAAAGATGTCCAAGTCACTCGAAGAAGGAATGACATAATGGAGTGAGGTAGGGACACCCCCTTAAAAGAGCAAGTAGGTTCACAAGGCCTGAATGGTCTCTCGATAGGAGAAACAAAGACTAGAGGATAAAAATTAATGTTGAGGGGTGAACATTATGGTGAAAAATTGAAAATTGGGAGGAAAAATTCTATAGATAGGTGTTAGAGGGGCGTGAGGGGGGTAAAAATTTATTTTTACCTTGCCTAAGAAGAGAAAAGTGCTCAAGATTTTGGAGAGAGAAGCTAAGAAAAATGAACTATATATCAGTTGATGAGCATCACAGTGAGCTAGTTTAGGAGTATATGCGACAAGATGCCAATCAACCCCTAGTGAGTTTGCATTTATCAAAGTTGTGTGGGTAGTTATGGCTAATAAATGCAATTAAAAGTCACATTGAGTGGATACACTTGTTGGGACCTAGATTTTCCAGCTTCTGAATTTGGATAATTTCACCCAAAAATTCACTAAAAATTCCTATGTGTCCCCCGTGTGAAATTTGAGTTTTGTGTGCCTTGGAATGTATTGAAATCCTGGAGAAATCTTGAAAAAACCTTAATTTTTCTAAGTGTAATCGTCTTTTAAAAAAAATTTGACCCTTCCTGAATGGGCGGGGATTTCCTTAGGATGTAGATATCCCTGATGCCCCCACATCCCCACCTTCCCTTCTCTCCTGAGTCCCCGTGAACATCCCTAGGTCCCTTTTGTGCCTCTTTGATGTGGATCCAGATCCCCTTGGATCTCCACATCCAAAACCTCATCCCATTCTACTTTGTTTACCCATAATCCCCTCATGTCCTGTTCTGTGGAGGTTCCCGTTCACTAGGACATATCCTGGACCCCACAAACTCCCACATCTGGATGCCCCTTCGACTTCCGCATCCCTTTCCTCCTCATTTTTTTGCATGTCTACTTACCCTTCGAATCTCTACAAATCTAAATCCCTCTCCCACTCCCACTTTCTGGATGTCATCATTCCTCCGCATCCCAGACCCCCTCTGATGAATCTATGCATCCCAGTCCTCCCTCTACCTTGACACATCCCTATCCCCTTCAGACTTCTATATCCACCCCTCTTGGATCCCCGCATCCGCTCTATCCTCATTTCTCCACATCCCGAACCCCCTATTTCCCTGCATGTCCCAAACACCCTAGAAGTTTTAAATATATCCCAACCCCCCTCAAATTTTTGCAAAAGGCAAAAAAGGCACAAAGTTTTCTACGAAAATGTCTAGGCAATTGGTGTTGGGTGGAAAATTTAATGCTCAAGTTGCCTTAATGTGTTTTCCTGTCCAAAATCCCATGTAGATTGAAGGATGACTCAAAATGCTATAAATATAAGGACTGAAGGCATTCAAAGGGTTAGTCTTTAAGCCATCTTAGATCTGGAAACACCTCAAGAGGATTTAGGGCATCAAATCATGTCGATCAAGTATACAAACGAATGAATACGTCCAGCAGCTCATAGGAAAACTCTTAAATGAATATCTTCATGCAATGGTATGTCTCCATGACAGATTGTAAGGATTCAAGGGAATATATGAACCCAGTTATGTATTTTCTTGTACCACAGTTGCTGTATGTTGTAACATTGTAATAGAGTTTAGATTAATGTGTGATAGCATTTTGATACAATACAAAGGCTCTGTAATGGTCTCCTCTTTGTTGCATTATGGTTGTTGTAGTTCTGCTTGGGATTACTAAGTATGTATGTTGAATGTGCATATATTTTGGATTTGTATAAGAATACATTTCATGCTTCTGTTGATGGTTGTTGGGTTTTTTCTTCCTCTTTGTTTTCGTGACTTTATTTCCCATTAGAGTAAGCACCAATCTATTTTGGGGAAGGATTAGTCACTCTCATTTTATCAAACCCCCATTTTGTTAGTATTAGGAGTAGGAGTAGGGTTAGGTTTAGTTTTTACTTGTTGTTCATGGTTTTGTTATATAACCAAGGATAAATCTAAAGTAATGCAAAACTATTCAAATCATTTGTGAATCGTGTCATGCATGCCTACACTATGTATCTTGTGTATGTAAAGTTAAATGAAGTCATTTTAAGGAAAGAGATGTCATATTTGAGTGCATATGCATAATGCAATAATCAGCTATATTGAGGTATGTAAGTGGCTAGTTGTTCTCAGTTTAGTGAAAGTGTTTGGAACCAAGTCAATGGGTTGAGTTTAGCCACCAATTTTTAGTTGTTCACCCAATTCAAATCTCAAGCAGTACCCTCCAAAGTTTAAGCTATGCTTGAAGTACAGGAAAGCATACCCACTCTCATTCGTTGGCCTTAAACTATCCTAAATTTGTGGATGAGCCTCCTTCTCACCTTCTTAACGACACCCCTGGCCTAGAAGGAGGAGAAACACTCTAGGATTTTGGACCTACATTTTTGGGAACCAACAAATTGGCGTTGTTGCTAGGGAAGTAATATCTTGGTTTAGATTTTGAATCTCTGTAATAGTCATCAAAGTTTGCAGTAGTTTGTTGTTTGCAAGTGGCATTGCTAAGGAAGAAGTCATTGGTGGGTTGAAATTAATTTGAAGACTCTATTGGTGAGATGAACCCACAAGCTATTCGTAGCCTTGAAGATTGTCACACTTCAAGGATTTCCTCTTTGGAAGAGGTGGTGACTCTGCTGTCAAAGAACATGAAGAAGTTTGTTGTTGCCCCTAGTTGTTGGTGATTCAGGATCCCACTTTAGATGTGCAGTAGCTAGTTATTGAAGGTACGCGGGTTTCTTCCAAACTTTCAAGATTGTTGTTCATGTCATGTTGAAGGAACAAATTTGTATACCTCTATTTTTTGCCCTGCATTGTAAGATGTTTTAGTCATGGAAAATTGTCATCGATATTATTATCCTATAGGTGTTCCTCCATATGTTTCCTATGTTTGTGGCCATAGAAATTATGATGCCTTTGACTATTCTTGTAATGCATATCCCAGTCATAGCTCTACACCTTATACAAACCCAAACCTATATGCACCCATGCAAAGCCAAAATGAATTAGCAATGTAGCAATATGAATTGATAAGACTAAGCAACTGCTAGAATCCTTGTTACAAAATGAGGAAGAAACAAAAAATAATATCAGTTTTCTAGGGTCTAGGGTGCAATCCAATGTTTTCGCTATTGCCCCTAAAAATTAGTCTACTTAGTCTCCTGCTCCTCCCTTAGATCTAGTATACAATCAACTAAACATTTCCTGGGTTGACTATAAAACATGAGGCATGCCAACAAAGGTCTACAACCAGTTGCCCAAGTTTGATGGGTACAACATTTGGGAAGAGGACACACATGTTGATGAGTTTTCAGTTTTCATGGAAGAACATTGGTTTGAATATGAAGACATGTGGATGAGATTCTTTGTTAATTCCTTGTGTGGAAAGGCAAGAGAATGGTTTCAGAGTTTCCCTGAGCAGTCCTTTGCTTCGTGGAATGAACTTGTGGCTACATTCCAAAAGGAGTTTGGTAGAGGTCTAGACCTTGCTAATCTTGTCACGGAGTTGAAAGAAATCAAAAGACAAGAGGTAGAGCCTAGCATGGACTTTAGTCACAGGTTTATTGTTGCCCTTTCCCACATTCTTGAGGATTTCAAGATTTTAGACCTAACACTCTTGCTTGCATTTATATGTTTTTTGAAGCGTATGAGAATGGATTGACTTATGTATGGGAAGATTTGAAAATAACAAGTTTGCAACAGGCATACGAACGCCTAGACTACTTGGAAAAGATGAGGGGTGACTACATAGTAATTATGTTATTCACAAGTGCCAATATTGTTGGTGAAGAACATGTTGATATGAATAGAAGCATTTTGGATATAGCTAATAGATGATTGTGACATCAAACTATGATGATTGCGTAGTCAGAAGGGTAGAGTGTGAAGGTGGTGCATCATATGGCAAGGATGCAGATGATGAGGATAGTGTGTGCACACACTTTTATCTAGACAATTCATCAATTGAAAATAACAATAGTGAAATCCATGATGACTTTCAGCTTAAGAATGAGGTATGTGGCTTAGTGGATAGTGAGGAAGGCATGTGCATGAGTGAGCAGCAAGTTGGATCAGCTTATGAGGTTGTTATGAAGAATGTACACAAGTAAATGAAATAGGGGATAAGCAAGAAACTTGTTTCTTATTTGATTTGTTGCCCTTTTTTGTTCCTATTAGTGAAGATGAAGAAATTAGTGTTTGTTTGCATGAGGAAGATGGAGATGTTGTCGTAAGTTATGATAACTAATTAGAGACAAGTGATAGTGCAACCATGGGTTTTTAGTAGAATGAATTTGTCCTAGATTGTGAACATGGTGATCATGTGGATGCATATGAGAACATGTTTCTTTGGTGCAAAATTTCTTGTCTTCCCCATGCTGAGTGTGCTTCAAGTAAGCCACATGAAAGTGATATAATGATTGAGGAAGGAGATATGTGACAACAGTCTGTTTGCAACATCATAAATGATAGTAGATTACCAAAATGACAAAAAAAAATAGGATAATCTGAAGAGCTTGGGTCTTCACTTGAGGTGTCTCATGGTGGTGATGCATTTTGTGTTGATGGTTTGAATGTTGAATTGAATCGTGTTTATGATTTGAATATTAAGGAGTGTATCAGTACAGGTGAAAGTGTTGTGTTCTGGCCACCTAGTGTCCAAGGGTTTGGAGATGACACTTGTGAATACAAAACTTTCCTTTGTGATGAAGGATATGTTTTTGATGTAGGGGATGCTAGTGTTATGTTTGATTATGAATCATATGTTTGGGTCCAACACACAAGTGAGAAGGATTTTGAGCAGCAATGTGAGTGCCAAGTGGAAGATCAGTATGTTGTGGCTCAATTTGAAAGTATACCAGAACTAGATTTCTTCTAGTTTGATCCGCAAGAAATGTCTTCTTTTGTGGATCAACAGTACATTCAGGCACAATTTTATTTTCCCTATGAGTTGGAGGCATTCTCTTTTTTCCTTGATTCACATTTGGAGGTCAGTAGGTATGACAATGTTGTTTGTAATGATAGATGCCCACTTCCATCCCTTTCCCCTATTGTTGACCTAGTTTTCATTGTTCTACTCCTTTTGCTGAAAATAAGAGTGGCAGTCAGTGGAATAGGTCAAGTACCTATTATTTATGGTTTCCATGTAGTAATGTCTATGGTGGAGCTAACATTTGCTCCATGTCCATAGTAATTGTAGATTGATGCATGCAGGTGGAAACCATTTTTTTTACAATGGGGTGAAAAGTGCAGATTTGGTTTGAGGGATATCAGCTCCTTCATTCAGCTTGTCTTCAATAGAGGCATGTAGTTTCATCTATCTTGTGCAAGTTTAATATGTTAAAATTTTGATTCGTAGCCAATACCTTCAGTGTTTGTTCTTTCATGCCAATGGTTGTATTGTCCTGTTATATATACCTTCATTGTTGTGTGTTGACTTGTAAATACGTTGTTCCCCATGTTCATTTTTTTCTTTTTGACCTACCTAGAGATAGTTGGTTCTCATTGTGCTTGCAAATGGCACACATCCCCAACCAAAGCTAGTGTTGGGACCTAGATTTTTTGGCTCCAGAACTTGCATAATTTCACCTAAAAATTCATGTGTCCCCCTTGTGAAATTTTAGTTTTGTGTACCTTGGAATGTGTTGAAATCCTATAGAAATCTTGGGAAAATCCTAAGTTCTCCAAGTGTAGTGGCCTTTTGCAGATTTTTTGACCCTTCTCAGATTTGGGTGGAGGTTTCCTTAAGATGAGAATATCCCTGATTCCCTCACATCCCCACACCTTCCCTTATCTCCCACGTCCCCACAAACATCCCTAAGTCCCTTTTGTGTGTCTTCAATGTGGATGTAGATTGCCTCAGATTGCCTCAGATCTCTTCATTCAAAACCTCCTCCTATTCTACTTTGTTTTCCTATGATCCCCTCATGTCCCGTTTGACGGAGGTTCCTCATCCACTTAGACATATCCCAAACCCTCGCGGACTCCCGCATCTGGATGCCCCTTTGACTTTTGCATCCCTTTCCTCCTCACTTTCCTACATGTTTGCTTACCCTTCAGATCTACGTAGATTTGAATCCCTCTCCCATTCCCACTTTTCAAATGTCATCGTTC
The DNA here is from genome assembly GCA_027924645.1 of Cunninghamia lanceolata. Taxonomy (NCBI): domain Eukaryota; kingdom Viridiplantae; phylum Streptophyta; class Pinopsida; order Cupressales; family Cupressaceae; genus Cunninghamia; species Cunninghamia lanceolata. Next base: position 3,558,588 of record BSBN01000918.1, on the reverse strand, counting down.
CTCTGCATCCTAGACCCTCTCTAACCCTGCATCCCATACCCTTTCGAATCTCCACATCCTGATCCTCCCTCTGCCTTCGTGCATCCCTATCCCCTTTGGACTTCCACTTCCACCCTCTCTTAGATCCTCGCATCCACTCCATCCTCCTTTCTCCACATCCTAGACCCCTTATTTCCCTGCATGTCTTGGACCCCCAGAAGTTCTGCATATATCTCGACCCCCCTTGAATTTCCACAAAAAGGTTGAAAAGGCATGAATTTTGCTACAAAAACATCTAGGTAGTTGGTGGTGGGTGGAAAATCTAATGCTTAGATTTCCCTAATGTGTTTTCCCAACCATAATCCCGTATAGATTGAGGGATGACTCAAAATGTTATAAATACAAGGATTGAAGGCATTCAAAGGGTTGGTCTTTGAGCCATCTTGGATTTGGAAATGCCTCAGAAGGATTTAGGGCATCAAATCATGCCAATTAGGTCTGCAAATGAAGGAATACATCCAATTGTTTGTAGGAAAGATTTTGAACAAATATTTTCATGCAATGGTATGTCTCCATGGCAGGTTGTAAGGATTTAGGGGAATATATGAACCCAATTATGTATTTTCTTGTACCATAGTTGCTGGTATGTTGTAACATTGTAACAAAGTTTAGATTAATGTGTGACAACATTTTAACACAATACAATGGCTTTGTATTGGTCTCCTCTTTGTTGCATTTGGGTTGTTGCAGCTTTGCTCGAGATTACTATGTCTATTGTATGTGCATATATTTTGGATTTGTATAAGAATACATTTCATGCTTCTGTTGATGGTTGTTGGGTTTTATCTTTCTATTTGTTGTCATGACTTTGTTGCCCATTGGAGTAGGCATCGGTCTATTTTGGGGAAGAATCAGTCACTCTCATTTTATCAAACCCGCGTTCTGTTAGTATTAGGAGTAGGAGTAGGGTTAGGTTTAGTTTTGAAATGTTATTCATGGTTCTGATCTATAACCAAGGATAAATCTGAAGTAATGCAAAATAGTTCGAATCATTTGTGAACCATGTCATACATGTCTGCACTATGTATCTTGTGTATGTAAAGTTAAATGGAGTCATTTTAAGGAATGCAATGTTGTCATATTTGGGTCCATATGCATAGTGCAATAATCAGCTATATTGAGGTATGTAAGTGGCTGGTTATTCTTGGTTTAGTGACAGTGTTTGGAACCAAGTCAATGGGTTGGGTATAGCCATCAATTTATAGTTGTTCATCTAGTTCAAACCTTAGGGAGTACTCTCTCGAGTTTAAGCTGAGCTCGAAGTGTAGAAGAGCATACCTAATTTCATTTGTTGGCCTTAAACTATCCTAAATCTATGGATGAGCCTCTTTCTCACCTTCTTAATGACACCCCTATCCTGGAAGGAGGAGAAATACTTTAGGGTTTTGGACCTGGGTTTTTTGGAACCAACAACACTAAAGCATGTTTGGCATATCTACGCATTCAAATAGCATATATGCATGGGTAGGTAGTGTATGAGCACAAAATAGTGCATACACAAGTTAAGGTAGTGTATGCGCTCAAATGGCATATATGAAAAAGGCTACAATGTATGTGCAAAAAATATACATGGGAGATGGTGGCACATGTGTTGAAATGGCACATACATGAAAGAGGATAGTGCATGCACACGAGGAGTGCATACAAAAAAGACATAGCTTATATGTCGAAATGGAGCATGCATGGATAAGTGTGGCACATACATCAGCCAAAATGGTGTATGTGTGCTAGGTTGTGGCATATTCACAAAAAGGTGTGTGCGAGAGTTGGTTTGGTCAAAGAAAATGGGTGATCAAAGATTGGCATGTGTGCCTCTATGTGTGCAGAGTTTATCGATGTTAGTAGAGGAAGAGGTGCTCAGTAGTGCTATAACTTATGAGAAGATTTGACAAAGATGAGTGGGGTCGATTGGAGGCCATGGGCTTGAGATACATGGTGCATATGCCTAAGATCAACATAGTGGTTGAGAGATGACACTCAAAGACGTCCACCTTCTAGCTCCCAATAGGGAGATGATGGTGACCCTGTGTCATGTCCTACGATTAATAGATTAGTCCATTCCAATTAAAGATTGGAATGACCAAACCTCATAGAATCAACATGGAAAATAATATGATTTTTGGATTTGAAGGATTGATCTATCTAAAGAAGGCCACTCGGTTGATGCATCAAAAGCATGAAGATCATTGTTGGCTATAAGTCTGTCGCCATTCATCGGCTATAGGGCCAATTTGTAATATAACCATCACTGCAATGTTCACAAGTTCTAAGCATTCGGTGAAAATATAAACATATATATTGGCGATGGATTATAATGCACGTCCTTAACTATAGGCAGCACCAGCAAAGACAAAATACAAGGAATAAGAGAAAACAAAGAAAGACCGATTAATGTTTAAACTTAACATAATGCTAAGAGCGTTGATCCATAGGGGCATCTATGAGGAATAGTCATGCCTCTTCCACGACAAGAGAGAATATATAAAGGAATTTTTGGTGGACAACGAAATCATTAATGGATCTCACTACAAGTAATTCATTACATGAAGGGAAGTTATCATATCCTCATCAGCGATTTACAACAATCAGCAATCTAATTGGGAGCAACAATTAATTAGAAGCAGACATTATTCATTATGAAAGAGTGCGATCAAACATAAACCACCGCATTTATGAAAGGATGTATCTTGGACATGGATCACCTCCCTTGGGGCGGTATAAGTGGGAGTTGATACCACTCATAGCAGAAAGGAAGAATTATCAAATACATTTAGAATAAACAATACACAACATCTCATGGATTTACAAGATCAAACATATCAGCATTCAAGCATCCATCAAGCAATCAATATCTTATCATTAATTAAGCAATTCAAGAAGGAAATAAATCAGAACTTCTAACATTAAATGATTGTTTAGTTTCCAATCACAACGCCCTGCCCATGATTTGTATTTCAATCACCTTATTCATTGAAAATAGCACTCTATATTACAGCAGGTCGTGATTACCTTCAACAACCACTAGGTATGATTCTTACTTAATAATAATATCATATCGAATTCATTCCAATGCAGGAAATAAGGTAGAATAAGGTACTGAATAATGATATGTTATGATGCATATAGATAGAATAAAGGTTGTCAATGAATTATAAAATAAAGGATATGAAAATGTATGATACATAGAACAATTACTAACATAGAACAATCATAGTGTGATATACTAATATAGGATAATGGGATTAATAAATAGAGTCGATTGGAAGATTATCATAATATGAGTAAGTTATTATAAATAAATAAGTACATGGAAAATTTTATATATAGAATAAGGATGTTACAATCCTAATGAACATAAAAATGCTCATAATCATGAAATGATGAATGAATGGCCTAAGAATAATGAAGGCATAAGAATGTTATATGATTAATAATATTCCTATGAGGAAGCATATTGAATATTGCCAACCAATGAGATAGTAATGATAAGTAATAAAATGATCCCTTAAACCATGATATACTCGAAGAAGAGCAAGTAGCCTCACCTTTAATCTCTCTATTGTCCCACGAGTATGGTGGTGAGTTAAGTAAGGGTGGACTAATGGACCTAGGTGACCCTCAAGTGGATGAACACCACATGTAGTGTGAAGTCCCTTGAGCCAAGAGGCGAAGAACATCGCATGTAGTGTGAAGCTCTTGGACCTAAGGTAGTATAAGCTTATAGTTACTATAAATGTGCCCAAAGGTAGGTGACCCTCAAGAAAGTGAGGAATTCCAGGTGTAGCATGAAACCTCTTAAGCCAAATGGTGAGGAACACCGGGTGTAGTGTGAAGCCCTTGGGCCTCCGGATGGGATGGTTACACCAGTGCCTTAACATAATCATACTCATATGGGGTGCATGAGTAGAGTAGATTAATGATCAGGATCCATAATGACTCTCCCAAGGTATATCATGGAAATCTTTATGTGAAAGAAATGAGAATATGAAATGTATATATGTAGTAAACTTAATGTTGATTATGATTATAAGGTTATTGACCCTAATAAGAAATGTGAAAGATATATATGCCAATGAACTTGATATTGATTATGATTATATGGTTACTGACCCAATTTGTAATATGTTGATATTATAAGGATTCATTGATTACTAATGTTCTCTTTTACAAGTTAAAATTGTGTGCAAGGTTAAGGAATTTTGAACTGCCTAAAGGGGGACATTACAAGTGGTATCAAAGCAGTCATCCTGCCATCTTGTGTGTACTTGTAACTTATGCAACTAGGTGAATATTTTGTGTATGACGCATATTCTTCATGACTATTAATATATGTATTCAACTCATTTATTAATTATGCTATTAATGTATAATCTCTATGAATCTGGATATATTTAGTATTTGTAATTCTCATCAAGCAATCATGAGGAAGAGCGGGAGAAATACTAGTAGGGTCAGCAGATACTAGATTTATTTCTAAGTACGCCACTCCGAGTTGGCCACTTGGAGCCAAGGGGGTGAGTGACTGCCCTTGGGCTTAGAAAAGAAAATCTACGGGCCTCCTATTGTAGCACTTCCCCAATCCCCACATGGATTGGTTGTTGAAGGAGTTTCAATCATAAGAGGGATGGATTAAGCAACATGGATAGGGAAAGTAGGTACAAGTTTATCCACTGAGTACACCACCCCATGTTAGATAGCCATGTGTCTGCCTCTTGGGGCCAAGAGGGATGGTATATCCGCCCTTGGGCTTAGCATGGATAGCTTCGGGTGGACCTATCATGTTTCTCATCCAAGTCCTAGTATGATTAAACATCCACTATGCATTATGGATATGATGTAGTTTACATATTGTGTATGTTTTCTTATTACATGTGTTCATGTGTATACTTGGTGACCTTGGAATGGTGGACGGGTCCATGGTGTAGTATGGGATCCACCGAATCCCTTTTCCAATTGTCTGATAGTATACTTATATGTATTAATGCAAATTATGTGTATCCATTACCTTGTGACTTATGTATTCAAGTATATACTCTATAACTTGTATTTTCATGCGCGAGTATGCTCCATGTATTTATGCTTCGTGTGTATACTCCATGCCTTACATCTATTTATATGTACCATGCTTTTATGAGTATTACTTCATGCTTGTATGCTTTCTGTGTGTGTATTTACGTATATTCTTGTGTGTGTTCATGTATTTTACTTCATTCTTTCTGTCTGTGTGTGTTTATGCGTATTCTTGTGTGTATTTACGCTTCTTATATGTGTAATCTTGTGTATTTTCGTGTATTGCTTCATACTTGTATGCTTCCTATTGGTATGCTTGCTCATGTTGATGAATGTGTGTTTCTCATAACTTATATATATTCTCGGCGTGTATTCTTCAAGCTCCATATGTATCCATACGCATGCTACTTTGACATTCATGTGTATATTTTACATGTATACTTCATTGAGTGTATTTGTATGCAAATGTATACTCTATGACTTTATATTTGTATACTCTGACTTTGTATGTTCTATGACTTTGCAATTGTATTCAAGTGTATGCTCTATTATTTTGCAATCGTATTCAAGTGTATGCTCTATGACTTGGTACCTGTATTTGAGTGTATACTCTATGATTGTAATTGTATTTGAGTGTATACTCTATGCTTTGTATTTGTATTTGAGTGTATACCCTATGGTTGTGATTGTATTTGAGTGTATACTCTATGATGGTATACTCTATGCTTGAGTTTGTAATTTGAGTGTATACTTTAGCTTTGTATTTGTATTTGAGTGCATACTCTATGAATTGTATTTGTATTTGAGTGTATACTCTATGGTTATAATTGTATTTGAGTGTATACTCTATGATTGTATACTCCATGCCTTGTAATTGGGTGTATACTCTATGATTGTATTTATTTGAGTGTATAATCTATGACTTGTGATTATATTTGAATGCATACTTTATGACTCGTACTTGAGTGTATACTCCATGAATTTGTGTGTTCAAATGTATACTACATGATTTATGTGTGTACTCCATGTATGTTAAAATGCATGCTTCATGACTTGTGCTCATGTGTATACTTGCGTGTTACATGTATGCTTCATGCCTTATGTATTGCGTGTGTATACTTTGTGTGCTTCATGCTTTGTGTATCAAGTGTGCACTATGTGTTTATGAATTACGTATGGTTGTGTATCATAAGCCTTGTATGCTTCATGTACTACGATTTGTGTGTCATATATAATTGTGTGCATATACTTCAACATGGATCTTCTCGCTGATGGTATTCTATTTGGAGTGTCAAACCAAAAAGCCTCTTTCATCATGATATAGATAAATGTAATTTTGATCTCTCATCATTGACACAACCATGGTTCACTTTTGCAAGACTATTATGCCCTTTGTTATCAATGTAGAGAGTTTACAAACTATACATAGCTAAACCATAATAGCTAAGATACTTTAACCATTATCACCCACAAATCTAGTTTTTACAAATCCTAGTCTAGAGATAATGATAAAAACATTATGTCTTGACTTTGAAAAGTAAGTGCTAGTTTCACGACTATGACCTCTACTATTACTTCCATCTTTTTTGGACTAATACAAAGCAATGACTGATCACAATTATGAATAACCATACCCTTATAAATGTCAATAACATCTCAATAGTTATTAAAATTTGAGAGCATACTAGAATGCAATAGTGTTCCTGCTTGGATATTGTTTCTATTTATGATAAATACACAATTAGATAGATTTTGTATTCAATGATATAGTCACCACACCAAATCTACCCATCATGCAGAACATAATTATTATGCAGAGAGCTAGCACTATGATATACTTATAATAGACTATGTTCAATCAATTCATGGTAATATATTTACCCTTAATACCTAAGGTAAAATACACTTAACATTTGATATCAAGGTACTCTACTACTACCCTTAGTCTTATTGGGCATAACCTTGATTTATAAATGTTAAGCAATATCAATTACTCTAAAAATTCATGTCTCCAAAGGGTTGATTATAAGAATATCCTTTTAAGCTTCTCTCTATTAGAGTAACTTAGTTAAAAGATACAACAAAGCTGCTACATAAACCTATGCTAAGATATATTGTGGGCCATAACTCACAAATCCCAGGATCATTCTCCATCATTTAACAATTATTCTATACAACTACAACAATTATTGTCTTCTTGAGATCTGAATGATTGTAGTCCTTTTGGGATCATCCAAACCCAAAATTGCTTGAGGACAACCAATCTCAAGAGTGGAGGCCTGTCATGTCCTACGATTAATAGATTAGTCCATTCCAATCAAAGATTGGAATGACCAAACTTCACAGAATCAACATGGAAAATAATATGATTTTTAGATTTGAAGGATTGATCTATCTAAAGAAGGCCACTATGCTGATGCATCAAAACCATGAAGATCATTGTTGACTATAATTATGTCACCATTCGCCGTCTATAGGGCCAATTTGTAATATAACCATCACCGCAATGTTCACAAATTCTAAGCATTCGATGAAAATACAAACATATATATTGGCAATGGATTACAATGCACGTCCTTAACTATAGGTGGTGCCAGCAAAGACAAAAGATAAAAGGAATAAGAGAAAACAAAGAAAGACTGATTAATGTTTAAACTTAACATAATGCTAAGAGCGCTGATCCATAGGGGCGTCTATGAGGAATAGTCGTGCCTCTTGCATGACAAGAGAGAATATATAAAGGCATTTTTGGTGGACAACAAAATCATTAATGGATCTCACTACAAGTAATTCATTACACGAAGGGAAGTTATCATATCCTCATCAGCGATTTACAGTGCTAATCAACAATCTAATTGGGAGCAACAATTAATTAGAAGCAGACATTATTCATTATGAAAGAGTACGATCAAACATAACCCACCGCATTTATGAAAAGGATGTATCTTAGACATGGATCACCTCCCTTGGGGTGGTATAAGTGGGAGTTGATACCACTCATAGCAGAGAGGAGGAATTATCGAATCAATTCAGAATAAACAATACACAGCATCTCATGGATTTACAAGATCGAACATATTAGCATTCAAGCATCGATCAAGCAATCAATATCTTATCATTAATTAAGCAAATAAAGAAGGAAATATCAGAACTTCTAACATTAAATGATTGTTTAGTTTCCAGTCACAACACCCTGCCCACGATTTGTATTTCAATCACTTTATTCATTGAAAATAGCAATCTATATTACAGCAGGTCATGATTACCTTCAGCGACCACTAGGTATGATTCTTAATAATAATATCATATCGAATTCATTCCAATGCAGGAAATAAGGTAGAATAAGGTATCGAATAATGATATGTTATGATGCATATAGATAGAATGAAGTCTATCAATGATTATAAAATGAAGGATATGAAAATGTATGATACATAGAACGATTACTAACATAGAACAATCATAGTGTGATATACTAATATAGGATAATGGGATTAATAAATAGAGTCGATTGGAAGATTATCATAATATGAGTAAGTTATTATAAATAAATAAGTACATGGAAATTTTTTTATATAGAATAAGGATGTTACAATCCTAATGAACATAAAAATGCTCATAATCATGAAATGATGAATGAATGGCCTAAGAATGATGAAGGCGTAAGAATGTTATATGATGAATAATATTCCTATGAGGAAGCATATTGAATATTGCCAATCAATTAGATAGTAATGATAAGTAATAAAATGATCCCTTAAACCATGATATACTCAGAGAAGAGCAAGTAGCCTCACTTTTAATCTCTCTATCATCCTACGAGTATGGTGGTGAGTTAAGTAAGGGCGGACTATTGGACCTAGGTGACCCTCAAGTGGATGAAGAACACCGCATGTAGTGTGAAGTCCCTTGAGCCAAGAGGCAAAGAACACCGTGTGTAGTGTGAAGCTCTTGGACCTAAGGTAGTATAAGCTTATAGTTACTATAAATGTGCCCAACGGTAGGTGACCCTCAATCAGGTGAGGAATGTCAGGTTTAGCATGAAACCTCTTGAGCCAAATGGTGAGGAACACTGGGTGTAGTGTGAAGCCTTTGGGCCTCCGGATGGGATGGTTACATTAGTGCCTTAACATAATCGTACTCATATGGGGTGCGTGAGTAGAGTAGATTAACGATCAGGCTCCATAATGACTCTCTTGAGGTATATCATGGAAAGCTTTATGTGAAAGAAATGAGAATATGAAATGTATATATGTAGTAAACTTAATGTTGATTATGATTATAAGGTTACTTACCCTAAGAGGAAATCTGAAAGATATATATGCCAATGAACTTGATTTGATTATGATTATATGGTTACTGACCCAATTTGTAATATGTTGATATTATAAGGATTTATTGATTACTAATATTCTCTTTTACAAGTTAAAATTTTGTGCAAGGTCAAGGAATTTTGAACTGCCTAAAAGGGGACATTCCACCTTGAAGGATGTATGGAGGATTTTATGGATGCCTATCCATGAACAAGAGGTATACTAGTGGGAGACATTGATATAGGCATCACTTCAAAGGTTGAAAAGGAGAGGGAACATACACCTATAGTGGATGTGCCTAGATATTGATGCATGTCAAGGTTTGGTGCATCAATTACCCCTAGTCCTAATGGTGATTGTCATTGGCATGTTTCTATCTAATAAGCCCTGTCGATACTTCATGATTGGCCTTGCAAATATGGTATTAGAGATGGTGGTGTCAGTAGTAGAGCTTACCTCGGGGTCATGCATGTTAGTGCACTTGTACAAGGATATACACATAGGAGGGGTTAGAGCATTGGAGCTTCAACACTCCTACAAGTATGAGCCTAAGAACACATAGACATTGGTTGGCCTAAGGGAGTGCATAGTGCACGATGTAGAGGATCCATTAATGTATGGCTAGTAGATTATGCAAGGTGATAAATGAAGACACTTGGGAGAAATTGGTTGCTATAGGAGAGTTATAGATGAGCTCGCAATAACAGATATTACATGGAGGTCATATAGGATTGGATATGCACAGGGGTGGTTGACAGATTCTTCATAGGATTTGTACAGATGTCATGTTATATCTATTTAGTGGACAAGAGTGATCTAGTCTAAAGAGTTAAACTAAGTCAAAACCCTCTTCCACAATATTAGGACACAAACTGAGCTTGGCTTCTACCCAAGAAGGAGAGCCAAACTACAAGGGTTCTTCCCTTTTGTTATATATAGATGGATCAACCAAGTTCAACCAAGGTCAAGCAAGTAAGCTAGGACTAGTGATCAAACCATAGAATGATGAAGAACAAACTATAACTAATTATTGAAAACAGATCTTAGTAAACAAAAAGTATAGCAGAGATTAGAGAAGGATTCATAACCTAGATTTTATAGAAGAAATGCCCAGGACCAGGGTGCTTGGGCACCCTAGCCTTTTCTAGGGTTTAGCAGAAACCCATATATCACCAGACCTGCAACTATTTGCTCTACCTTCTTTTTGGAAATCAACTTTTGAAACCTGTTTCTCTGACCTGCAAACATGGAAAGAGGAAAAAGTTGCATTGTGTTTAAGGGCTTGCCTCAGTCAAACCTCGTGTTGGTGTTCCCACCTCCATAAAAGTGATAATTAGATCCAAGAGTGCGTTCCCTAGGAAATCATAGGTCAGATTTGTAATAATATGATGAATAATGATGATAAAAAGCACAAGAGATATGACCTTAGTTGATGAAGATGACTCAAGATCCTACACCAACAAAGGAGAGTGGTGAAGAGGGCTTCAAACTTCCTTCAAAGCCTACAAACAAACTTCTGAAGACCCACATTTCAAGGGAAAACTTCTGAAGACCCAGACCAGTACCTGTTTGAATTTAAGGTCCTCTACCAAACTTATGATTATGCCACAGACAACCAAAAATTAAAACTTTTTCCTTCCACTCTCAAGGAGTCAGCGCTCTGATGGTTCATGGGCCTGAGAGCAAACTCTATCTCTACTTGGGATGAAATGGAAACTGCTTTCCTTAACAAATTATATCAAGATTATTGTAGAGTTAGGGATAGGAAAGATGAACTCTTTTGCATGAAGTAGATGGAAGATGAAAATTTGGAGGATTATGTGGATAGATTCCTATTTGTCCATAGGAGATGTAGAAATAATCTAGATTCGGAATTAAGTAAAACCATTTTTTTGAGAGGAATTGATGATGAAATCAGGGAATCCTTAAACCTAATGGGAAAATGAGATATTAATAAACAAGATTTTGCAAAAATTGTGGAAGTTTGTAGGAATTACTCTCGCACTCGTGCATGTAAGAATATTGAAGAAAGGCAGTACCAGTGATGTCACAAAAGTAATGGAAGAGCTAGCAAATCTAAAACGGACATCCTGCTTCATCTAAATACCACCTTGGATGGTATGCAAGCTAGTAAAAGGAACATGGAACCCTTGGACATTTATTGCCCTCATTATAGAGAAAAGCATTCGCTTAGGGAGTGTCCCTTAAACCGAACTATGTTATGCAAAATCTGTGAGAAAAGTCATCCTACAAATGAGTGTAGCCTGCTCCCTAAAATCAAAAATAGATTGAAGAAGGTACCAACAAACGAGGAAGAACTAAATTTTATTGGCTAGAAACAACCAAATTATGGATTCAATCAGTTTTTAAAGCAATATTCTCCAAGGGGCCCATCAAATTGGGGCACAACCTCTTGGAATGGACCTGGGGGAGGTCCACTTCCTCCAATACAAATGCCACCCTAGCAGGGACCAACATGGCCTCAGTCAAATTGGACAAATCTATCTTGGAGCAACCCTCAGTGGCCAAATCAACAACAATATCAATAGCAGTGAGCACCTCAATATAACCAAGGAATGAGGTGATTTGGGAATCAACCCAAGCCTTACTTCCTGGACCCTCACAACCTGCAAACCCAAATACAAGTGATCAGGTAAATCAACCTCCAATGCCTTCTCAACCAATTCCCAATCCTAAAAATAATAGACCACAACAACAGGTGTATAACACCGATCCAAATACAACCACTCTGAATGTTGCTAGCTTCGATCTTGAAGCATTCCTATAAATATTCCTATTGAGGAAGTCACTGAGGAAGAGGAAGTAATGCCCAATGTGGATAAACAACAAAAGGATGAGAAGACTGAGATAAGAAACTTTGAATAAATTCCAAAGGAAACCTCTATTCCATTCCTAGAGCGTTTAAAACAAACTCCTTCAAAATCTAAGGAAAACTATCTTGCACATGATGACTCACAGTTAATCAAGGAACTTAGAAAGATACATATTGAAGTTCCTTTGTTACAAGCAATAAAAGATATCCCTAAGATAAATTAGACCATCAAGATCTTATGTTTAAAAATCCTAGGTAGAAAACAAAAATTGCCCAACACCATTTAGGTTGAAGGAAAACTTGTCGATGTCCTGTCAGGCAAGTTAATTCCTCAAAAATATGGGGATCTTGGAAGTCCTTCTATTTCAGTGGAAATAAAAGGAGTATTTGTCTTTAATGTACTGATCAATTTAGGAGCTGCCATCAATGTGATGACATCAAAAACTGCAGAAGCTCTAGCATTGGCACATATTCAGCCAACATCAACTGTGTTACAGCTGGAAGATCTATCTATCACCAAATCAGAAGGGATTCTAGAGGATATTATAGTCACTATTGATACCTGGGACTATTCAGTTGATTTCCTCATCCTTCAGACCAGAAAGAAACATTTGGGATACCCAATAATACTAGTAAGACCTTGGCTGGCTACCGCAATAGCCCTTATTGACTGTAGATTAGGAAACACGACTATTTCGAATGGGAAAAAGCTGAAGGAACTTTCCATTTATCCCCATGCTAAACCATTCCTACAGTATGAGAACAAGCCATGGATAGATGATCTGATGGATTCATATGAAGAGGATGCCTCCTCATTGGCAATGGTAACAATTACAGAACATTTTGAAGAATGCAATGAGGAGTATAAAGAGTTGGAATCAAATAATGAAACCTCCTTGTATAGTGTCACCCAACAAGAGGTCTCTGGATGGCTCTGGAGAGATATGAAGGGATCTTTCAAGGCATTCCATTGTCCATATTCTTAAAAGATTACTTCCCACTTAAATTATCAACAAGCAAAAACATTACACCAAATTGTGCCTCACCTTTGTCTGATAAATAATCTGTTAAGTCCATACAGAGACCTTTCTGTTCACAATGGCAAAAAGCAAATCACTATGCAAACTAACAAACAACTCTCTATCAGTAGTTTGCTAACAGAAACATAAGAAATTCGATTGACAAAACTGCTGCAAAATCATACCAGGCTTTCGCATGGGAATACAAAGTGTCATTAATAATTTTAAACTAATGTAAGAACCTACTAAGATGCCACAAATACTCTAGAATTCCTACTCAAATTCAATACATCAATGAAACTAAGAAAAATGCAATAAACATAGATTATACCTTTGCAAACTGATTTAACACGTGAGTTCCATTGTTTCCTATCTTCTCAATGATCTTGCAGATGATGATGTTGCTCTCGGAAGTGTAATTCCTTGCTTTCTAAGATGACAAAGAGGAATGGATTTTGTGGATGAAAATGCAATGTGACAAGACTACAATGCAAAGCTAAGATAATGATGATATGATTGATATGAAGCCATTGATATTGATATGATGCTAAAAGATAATATGCAGCTATGGAGATTATGATACTAATACAAATGAGGGGCCAAAGGCACGCTTGATTGCTTAATGGAATTTCTACAGTATATAAGTACTAAAGCTCATGTGATTGTGAAAATGGAGGTGAGGAGCTTCCTTTTATAGGCCAAGGAGAGGTCCAATCCAAGTGTCAAAAGATCTACAGTGGAGAATAAGTCATGTGATGTGTACGGTAGAGATTTGATTAGTTGGGATGAGGGAGAGGAATAAGGAAAATGTTCCTCCTATGATGACAAAGTGGAGAGAAAGGCATGAGCAAGAGGCCACTTGTCACAATGCTCTCAAGGACCCAAAGACAAGGGTCAAAGAAGGAGTTCTTCTTTGTAGGGTTGTTGGAAAGAATCTAGGAACTATGAGACATGTGTCTCTAAGTGTCCTTTGACTATGATGACATGGAAAGGCCAAGTTCTTAAAAATAGGGATGGTTAGAGAATAAATAGGACATGTGGGTGAGGATAATTATATAATTAAACATTAAAAATATTCAATTATGTGTGCAACATGATGAGGTGTAAAGTGAGGTGGATGAGATGATGTGGATTTATAGAATTAAGACTTTAGGATATATGATTAATTAAATAATTTGAAATTATTCAATTAAGGATGATTTAGAGGAATTTGGATGATTTAATTAAATAAATTGATTTTTTAGTTAATTTTTGGAAGATTAAGATGAATGTGAATTAGATAAATAAATTAGGATATTTATTTATCAATAGAAGAATATGAATAAAATAAATATTAAAATATTTATTTAATTTGACTTGAGCCATTTTTAGGTGTATACACAAAGATATCAGAGGAATCCACCCTAGTGTATGTACACATCATATCTACGCTGAAGATGTCCGTCCTGTTAGACAACCACAAAGGAGAATTAATCCAGCCTCGAGGGATATAGTGAAGGAAGAAATAGAAAAACTATTACAGGTAGGATTCATCTACCCCATTTCTGACAGTCAGTGGGTATCGCCATTGGTTATAGTATCGAAGAAAAATGGCAAGTGGTGAGTCTGTATTGACTATAGAGAATTGAACAAAGCCACTAAAAAAGACTATTTCTGACTTCCCTTCATCGACCAGGTGCTGGATAATTTGGCTAGTAGTCGCTACTTCTCCTTTCTGGATGGATTTAGCAGCTACAACTAGATCTAGGTGGCTCCAGAAGAGTAGGATAAGACTACCTTCACGTGTCCATGGGGGACATTTGCCTACAGAGTTCTACCATTTGTATTATGTAATGCACCAACCACATTTTAACAGACTGTGTTGGTAATTTTTTCTCATTTAGCCAATACATGTGTGGAGGTTTATATGGATGATTTCACAGTCCATGGAAAAACTTTTGATGAAGCCTTGAACAGTTTGAATAAAGTGCTTGAAAGGTGCAAAGAACATCAGTTATCCCTAAATCATGAGACGTGCCTTCTTATGATGACTGAAGGGATAGTCTTAGGTCACCACATCTCACAAGAGGGAATGAAAGTGTCTAAAGCCCAAAATTTCATCACAAAAGTAAATGAAGTAAATAATCCACTTAAATACAACATCACAATAACCAAAGTAAAATGATGTAATTAATCCACTTAATCACAATATAAAAGATAAAAAGGGTGTAATTAATCCGCATAATTACAACATCTCAAGTAAAATGAACAATCTCATAAATATAAATCAGAATTTCATTAAATCTTAAATAAACCACATGCTCAATCAAGGTAAAAGCACTGTAAATAATACACAAAATCCATGGGCAATCATGCCATATTACATCCAATTTAAGTTACAATAATCATGTACAACAAGAATAAATAAATCAATGCGCTCATCAGTCGCACGAACCACGTGGTCCACCACCTGCGAATCGAAAGACGAGAACATGGCCCAGGTGCTTTTCCACCCAACCATGAAGTAATTACACTTCCCCAGATCCCTTCATGAAATGAAGGAAACCCATCCCTACACGAAATGTCTAGCTACCTGGAACAATTGGCAAGTGGGAACTCCCGATGCAACCTGATGCCTTAATGTGCAATTCTAAATAATGAAAAGCAGATTGTCTCGCAACAGGATGTGGCAGAAATATATATAAATAAGTTTTCTAGACAAATAAACATCTATCATCCTGATTAGATATAATCATTTAAAATAGTAACTTGGTTCAATTCCCAAAAACAAGAAAAGCCATCTCTGATATTCCACATTCAACACCCTTGCCCAAAAAGTAATCCAATAACATTCCTAGATAAAGAAAATATACTTCTTTCCCAAGAACAATAAATAAATAATAAAGAATCAAGAATTCAAGTTACCAATAAATCAACCAAAAATGCCTTTTCCCAAAGCATCAATTTCAGGAATACACTTTTCAAACAATAATCCATCTTTTATTCATACACTTGCATTCATAATGGTATCAAATTTATATAATTTCTAATCCATTTTCAGTCAAATTTACTATATAAAAGTCATTCTCAGTTTTATTCAAGCCCACTGTCATTTCTATGACATGAACTATTTAATTTATTCAATAAGTCTAAATGTAACATTCAGTAACCTTCTTGTCATTTCAGTGACATGAGCTATAGCAGAATTGAAAAATAAATAATACATAGAGTTTAATCTTCAACTGTCATTCAAGATAATGGTTTAAAATAATGTTTTAAAACAACAAACAAATAAAGAAAAATGTCTACAGAGATACAAGGGTTTTCATTCTATTTTAAGAGTTTGAATTTCCACTCATAGAAAGGTCGATTCATAATCCAGAACTGATTTCAGCCAGCATAAAGAAAAGTACAATCATATAAATATCTGACATAGAATATTTAAATAGTAATTAGGGATTCAAACAACTCTTTATTTTCATAGTAAAACTCAAGATCTAAAAAAGTACAATTTGTTAGGCATAGCTAAAGAGATAAATCGCCATGGTTTGGAGAGTTGCTAGGCGATTGGAATAACAATAAAAAGAGTAGGTTAGAAGATGATGAGACCCACTCTAGGAGGTCAATCCCATTCTAGTTGCCCATAATGAATCAAATGCCACCTAGACTAAAAGAGAGAAGAGATGGGTCGAATGGCAGGTTGATGACACAAGGAGAAACAATTTCCTTAGCAAAAATGGTGACAGAGTAGAATAGAAAGTGGGTTGCTTGCTCAGCCAAACAAGAAAATACATCACTCAGGAAGTCAACATCATACGGAGGTCGTATCAAGAAGAAATAAAGATTAGAGGAAAGATACATGCAGGCCTGGTTTTGCACTTTAGCGGCCAAGGGCGTTTCAACGATTAGTTTAAAGCATGCTAAATTTTCAATCAACGTAGGCCAGAAGGAACACACACGCACATGCCAATTTCTTACTAAGTTTTAAGCATTCAAACCAATCTTTAACATTGCATAAATATAAGGAAAAATATCTATAGGGATTACCAGAGAGGAAAGTCAATCTGATTGCAGGCGCTAGCAACTTCTTGCTATCATTGTTCAACCAAAACCACGTCCTCTCTGCTGCTCGGAAAATGCCTTTCTTTGCTCAAATCTTTGGTGGTCTCCTCTATTGTTTAGATCTCTTCTTTTAATAAAATTTTCCTTTCTCTAATTTCGGTGATCCTCTCTTAGGTTTTAGAAGTGAAGTTTTTATTTTCAGTTTGCATGAAAAAAATCCATTAAAAACTCACAATATTTCTATTTAAAATAAAATAATAGCTATTTAAAATAGCTTACCATCGCATAAGTGACAACAAGTTTAATTAAATACTTTTATTCACTCTTCCAAATATAATAATACTATTTTTAATATAATTTAACTACTTTTTATTAAAACACAATCATTTTAAATAAATCAAGAAGTAAAAATAATACATATATACATATATATCTATTATAATTTAAAATACTTATTTAAATCTATTTTACATATTGTCTTCCAAGCATCTATAATCATGTAAATAGAAAACATTACTTATTATTTAAATAAATAAATAAATATATAATACACCATTTAAATACAATTAGAAAAGACATTAATTTTAAGTATTCACATCATGCATTCATAAACGATTTTTAGCACACTAATTTTCTAACATCTAATCATCAATCACGATTAATAACCACACATCAATGCATAGAATAAGCCATTCAAAATGCATATGCAACTACATGAGTGTGTGATTGCATCAGAGTAAACCTCCCATCAGTTCTTGCCAAGTGGCTAGAACATCTCTACCTCAACCATGTTCTCATCTTCGACGAGTACCTGCATTCATTCACACTCAACTTGACGTCAATAGGTTACTGCCTCAAAACATAGCCGAAAAAAATCATCGTAATCATATTGATAATATTTAGCATTTAAACCAATTTTCCAATTTTTGCATATCTAATTCCATGTTAATTATCTTCACTCTTATAAAATTACTAAAGTAAAAGTCAATCATAGTAATTGTTCTCTAATCTAGATTATAAATATAGTCCATAAAAATGAGACATGACATCCTTCCCCACTTGGAAGAGACATCATCCCGATGTCTTATTACACATCAAAACAATAAGGTTCAATCAACCACCAATAAAGTATCAAAGTATTATAAAGCAATAACATTAACTCAAAGTATCTCAAAATAATAATCAAACTCAAAGTATCATATCCATGCATGAATAAGAAATCTATGGCCTTCTCAAATGAGGAAAATATCTATCAATCTCCTCTGCATTCTCCCATGTGGCACTGTCCTCTGAATACTGATCCCATTGGACCTTATATTGCACCACATCTCTACTACGCAACTTAATGTTGCGCTTCTCCAAGATTCGAGTGGGCTCCACCAGCACCACTCCTAGATCTTGAACTTGTAAAGCATGCCAATCAAGAATATGTGACGCGTTAGGATGATAATGTTAGAAATGAAAGCAACACTACTTCAATGGAAATCTGATTCGAGATAAATTTTAACAATCTTTAACTGTGTGCTATTAACAATGGAGATTGTAACAAAACATGAACCCACAATACAAAAATATACCAGAAGTAGAATGAAGCACATAACACAAGTGTTTAACGTGGAGAAAACCCTTTCAGGTAAAAAACTCCACCAAGAAAAGAGGTCAAGTTGTATTATCTTCACAAAAGGAGATTACAAATACATTCACTTCCTCTGTCCTCCAACCTTCACTCCGGCAGAACCTGGGTACCTGTAAAACTGTTATGCATCTCATCTACTATGCTATGGTTTATATAGAATTTGCACAACCTCAAGACATTAAATGACTTCTTACAAGCCCATAACACTTGTCAAGAGTCAACAATACAACCTTGGGCGTCCATGGCCAAGAATAGGCTCATACGGGGTCATAAATATTGTCATACATGCATCCTACACTTGAAAAAATGTGCCCATGCAAGATTGAACACCTTGGGGCCCAAAAAACCACTTATAGCATCTTATGACACATCATATGCTATTATAAGTGTCATAGATTCTTATGACAACTTACAGTTGTCATAAAATCTCTTACACCTTCTTATAGCATCTATGGCGTGCGTCATAACACTAAAAATAGATTATTCCTCCACATGTGCACCCCACTTTGACTAATTACCATTTACCAAAGTAAATAACATCCCATAACTACCCCCAGTAACTCTGGGACTTACCGTGTAGTAACTCGGTAATTACCGTGAACAGTAAATAATTTTTACTTATGCCGGTGAAACTTGTACATCCCTTATGGGTAATTACAAATAATAAATGGAGATATACAATGGGATTTAGAATGTTAATGGCACATTATCCCAACATTCTCTCACTTGACATTATACATTGTAAATCAACCCATAGGAAATCAAATGAAAATAATCAAGCACTAGAAACAAGGCCCATGGCCTCTCTGCACCATACAAATTTCTCTATGCTCACAAGTTTGCTCAATGAATCTGCAACATTCTCTTGAATGTCTATCTTCTTCAACCCAATCTCTCCATTTGCAACCAACTCTTGAACAAAGTGATACTGAACATCAACATGCTTAGTCCGAGCATGATACATGGGATTCTTGGCCAAACAGATAACACTCTGGCTATCACAACCAATTTGAATGATCCTGCAATCAAATCCAATACCTATACACAATCTCCTCAACCAAACTGCCTCCTTAGAGACATGAGTAGCAGCCATATACTCTGCTTCTATGGTGGACAAAGCAACTGTGGGCTCCCTCTTACTCATTCAACTCACTACACCTCCAAACAGAGTAAATACATAGCCACTAGTGGACCTTCGACTATCCAAGTCACTTGCCCAATCTGCATCAACAAAACCCTGTATGTCCAAAGATTTATCAGCACTATCAGTACCAGAATAAACCAAACAATGGTCAGGAATATATTTAAACACCCTCTTCACATAGTTCCAATGTTGTCTACCAGGGTTAGACATAAATCTGCTCAAAACTCCCACTGCTTGGGCAATATATGGTCTAGTGCAAACCATTGCATACATCAAACTCCCTACAACACTAGCATATGACACATTAGACATATCCTCAAGATCATCCTCAGTCTTTGGGCACATATCTAATGAAAGCTTAGTACAAATGGGTAAAGGAACTCTAACTGGGTTACAGTCCTACAAACTAAACCTTTGTAAAATAGTATTCACATACTTACTTTGTGACAACCAAAGCTTTCTGTTAACTTTGTCCCTCCTGATCTCCATTCCCAAAATATACCTTGCAGCACCAAGATCCTTCATCTCAAATGCACCTGAAAGTTGGGCTTTAAGCTCACTGATCATACCCTTAGTATTGTTGAAAAACAACATGTCATCAACATACAAAGCAATAACCAATATAGAATCATCAACACAATGAATGTAAACACTGTGATCCTCCTCGCTTTTAACAAAACCTTTCAAAACAAATGAGTCAAACTTTTGATACCACATTCTGGGGGACTATTTCAGACCATAAAGAGACCTCTTTAACCTGCAAACCCAATGTTCTTTTCCTTTTACCTCAAAACTTGTAGACTGTTGCATATAAATTTCTTCTTCAAGATCTCCACGCAAGAATGCAGTCTTTACATCCATTTGCTCAATCTCCCAATCATAAGCTGCAAAAATGGATAAAAGAAATCTAATAGAAGTCAATTTAGCAATAGAAGAGAATATCTCGCCAAAATCAACTGCCTCTCTTTGGGAGTAGCCCTTGGCTACTAGTCTAGCCTTATACTTCTCCAATGACCCGTCTGCTCCAAACTTTTTCTTGAAGACCCACTTACATCCTATGGCCTTTCTTCCTTTGGGAAAATGACCAAGATCCCAGGTGTTACAAGAGTCTAAAGCCATCATCTCCTCCTGCATGGATAACTGTCAAGACTCACTATCATCTGCAGAAATAGCTTCCCTATAGGATCTAGGTTCATCATTAGTACTCAATAAAGCATATACACAATGGAAATATGGTGGGTTATACCTATCAACTGGATTTCGTTGTCTTATGGATCTCCTCAAGGGTGGATTAAGAGACTCTACTCATTCTTCTGCATGATCATCTGCACCAACTTCTTCTGTAACAATAGATTTATCTTCATCATAACTACTTGAATCTTCTTCTTCTTCTTCACCCCCCAATCCATCATTCTATTTTTCTTGAGGTGCATATTGCTACTCTAAATCAAAGTGCACCTTCTTTACCTTTTCATCTTTTTCTTTTAGCTGCTCAGGTTCAGAAAGAGCTTTAAGTTCCTTGAAAATAACATCTCTAGAAAAGATAATCTTGCGGGTTAATGGATTCTAAAGCTTATAACCTTTCACATTATCACCATATCCAATGAATGTACACTTTTCAGCTTTTGGATCCAACTTAGATCTCTTTTCCTTAGGCACATGAACAAAAGCCTCACAACCAAAAACCCTTAAATGTGAAACAAAAGGTTTCTTACCTGTCCACACTTCATAAGGTGTTGAATCAAGAGCCTTACAAGGAGATCTATTTATCAAGTAGCAAGCAGTACACATAGCCTCTACCCAAAAACATTTATCCAACTGTGCATCACTAAGCATACTTCTGGCCCTTTCCATAATTGTTCGGTTCATCCTTTCTGCAACACCATTCTGTTGTGGTGTATATAGAGTTATCTTTTGTCTGATTATACCTGCATGCTTGCAAAACTCATCAAATTCCCTAGAGCAATATTCCCCTCCATTGTCAGATCTTAATATTTTTATCTTTAAACCTGATTGGTTCTCTACTAAGACTTTGAATTCCTTAAACTTAGTGAAAAATTCATATTTATGCTTCATAAAATAAATCCATGTAAATTTGGATACATCATCAATGAAGGTAACAAAATAACAAAATTTTCTGATAGATTTATTATCCACAGGTCTAAACACATCCGTATGAATAATTTCTAATTTCTCTTTTGCTCTATTGCTTCCCGAAGGAAATAATTTTCTGTTTTGTTTACCAAACACACAATGCTCACAGAAATCAAAGTGCTCATCATAATAGGAGAAACCATCCAACAATTTTTATTCTTAATAGTTTTTAATACATTATTGCTTGTGTAGCCCAATCTACGGTGCCACAACATACATGCATTTTTAGTATTAGCCTCAGATACATAGGAGGTATTATAAACTGTAGTGGCTTTAAGCTTGAACAGGCTTCTGAATCTCTTCCCCTTCGCTACCACCAAGTTCCCTTTCACTAATCTACAACCATGCTTGTCAAATGTCACATGCATTCCCAAATCATTCAACTTTAAAACTGAAATTAGATTTCTAGCTAATCCAGGAACATGCAAAACACCAAGGAAGGTTTTAATCCTCCCATCACTTAAACACAACAATACCTTTCATCTTCCGATAATTAGATATGAAGAGTTGTCACCAAGGTAGATATTAACTCCGTCATATTCTTCATATGAGGAGAACCATTCCTTTTGCGGAGTCATATGAAATGAGCATCCCGAGTCAACCAACCAGTGATCATTAGAAATAATATTACATGCAAAAAGTAAAAATTCTTCACCTGCATTCGAGGACTTATCAGAAGCACTCTCCCACTATTTCTTATGGTTTATGGACTCTTTCACATGTCCCCTTTTACTACAGTTCCAACACTTAACTCTGTTCTTTTTACCAGGAGTCTTAGACCATCCCTTGGACTTGTCCTTAGCCCCTTTTTGATCTCCTTTAGGTCCTCTTTCCTTAGACCTTCCCCTGAACTATCTGAACTCTTCTTCCTTAATTCCTATGACAGTAGCACTGAAACAAAAGCATCCAACTTTGGATCCACAAGGTTAGCAGTGATAGCAAGGATAACATTCTCCCAAGACTCAAGTAAAGAACAAAGAAGTAAGATACATTTATCTTCCTCACTAACCTCAACATCTACTAAATCAAGCTGACTCACTAACAAATTAAAAGAATTTAAATGCTCTGCAACTGATTCACCTTCTCGCATTTTCATGGAAAACAATTTTCTTCTTAAATAAAGTTTATTTACCATACTCTTGGCTTGATAGATCTCACCCAACCATTTCCACAACTTGTATGCAGTCCCTTCCTTCGAGACATTCAACATGACAGAGTCTGAAAGACACAATCGGATGGTTTCCCGTGCCTTCTTATCCAGTCTATCCAACTCATCTTGAGAGACATCATCATGTTTCTTCTCTTTTTGAATAGCCAACCATTGGTTTCTTTCTTCCAACAAATATTCCATTTTTAGCTTCCACAACTCATACCCCGTTCCGCTGAACTTCTCAATGTACAATCAAGAGGTTGATGCAACAATGAATGCAACCATAATAACAACACAAGATCTGCAAAATAAACACAACCAAATCTCCCACTGTAGCTACAACTTCCACACTACCACCCAAGAGTCAAAGCTGGCCAAGCTCTGATACCAAATGTTAGAAATGAAAGCAACACCACTTCAATGGAAATCTGATTCAAGATAAATTTCAGCTATCTTTAACTGTGTGTTATTAATAATGGAGATTGTAACAAAACATAAACCCACAATACAGAAATATACCAGAAGCAGAATGAAGCACATAACACAAGTGTTTAACATGGAGAAAACCCTTTCAGGTAAAAAACTCCACCAAGAAAAGAGGTCAAGTTGTATTATATTCACAAAAGGAGATTACAAATACATTCACTTCCTCTGTCCTCCAACCTTCACTCCGGCAGAACCTGGGTACCTATAAAACTGTTATGAATCTCATCTACTATGCTATGGTTTATATAGAATTTACACAATCTCAAGACATTAAATGACTTCTTACAAGCCCATAACACTTGTGAAGAGTCAACAATACAACCTTGGGTGTCCATGGCCAAGAATAGGCTCTTACGGGGTCATAAATGATGTCATACATGCATCCTACACTTGGAAAAATGTGCCCATGCAAGCTTGAATGCCTTGGGGCCAAAAAATCCACTTACAACATCTTATGATGCGTCATCTACTATTATAAGTGTCATAGATTCTTATGACAACTTACAGTTGTCATAGAATCTCTTACACCTTCTTACAGCATCTATGATGTGCATCATAACACTAAAAATAGATTATTCCTCCACATGTGCACCCCACTTTGACCAATTACCATTTACTAAAGTAAATGACATCCCGTAACTACCGTCGGTAACTCTGGGACTTACCGTGCAGTAACTCCGTAATTAACGTGGACAGTAAATAATTTTTACTTCTACCGGTGAAACTTGTACATCCCTTATGGGTAATTACAATTAATACAATGGAGATATACAATAATGGGATTTAGAAGGTTAATGACACCTTATCCCAATAGATAAAGCTTTAGTACGAACACAGGAAAAACATGGATTCTGGCAAGTGTAGGTAGTAGAGCAAGTCTATAAGCTACAAGGTTTATCACTTCCAAAACTTCAAACGGTCCTACGAAACAAGGAGCAAGTTTGGACACTTTGCCAAATGAAACTGAACTCTTATGAGGTTTGACCATCAAAAAGACCTTTTCACCCACTGAGAACTATCTAGGCATTCTATTTCTATCTACATAACTCTTTTGACGATCTGAAGCTTGCTTCAACTTCTCCTTGATCAACTTCATTTGATCCTCCGTTTCTCTTAGCATTTCAGGACCAATCACTATTCTATCCTCCACCTTATCCCAACTGATAGGTGTTCAACACCTACGCTCATAAAGAGCTTCAAACGGTGCCATTCCCAAAGATGTACGATATGAATTGTTATATGTAAAATCTACCAATGGAAGATACTCCTCCCATTTATACTGTTGATCCATGCAATACATTCTGAGAAGGTTCTTTAATACCTAATTTACTCTTTATGTCTGGCCATCCATTTGAGGATGATAGGTCAAGCTAAAATTCAACTTTGTACACAACACTGCATTAAGAGTTGTCCAAAGTCTAGATGTCATGCGAGTGTCTCGATCTGAAATGATCATCTCAGGCACTCCGTGCAATCTAAAAATCTCTTGAACAAACTTTTTAACTAAAACCGTAGAACCATCTGAAAGATTCCCCGGAATGAAATGTGGTACCTTAGTCAACTTGTCCACAACCACTAAGATGACATCATGCCTATTCTTAGACATGGGTAACCCTTGAATAAAATCCATACTTATCACTTGCCACTTATGCTCAGGAATACTATGTAGATACAACAACCTGCTGGATGCACATGCTTAGCCTTGACTCGCTGGCATTCCAAACATCGAGCCACAAATTCCGTCACATCCTTCTTAAGTCTAGGCCAAAAGTATAAAGGTCTCAAACCTTCGACCATCTTGGTTATTCCAAGATGCCTTGAATATGTTGCATTGTGGATCTCTTCAAGCACTAACTTCCTCAACTCCCTTGAGTTAGGTATATACATTCTTCCCTGAAATCTCAAAAGTCCATCTGATTCAACCACATAACCATCAAACCTGTGATCTAAGGGGTGTACTTCTAAAGCTTGCTTTACTCTTTCATAATGCTCATCCCCTTGAAGATTTTGAATTACTTTTTGCTTCAGATTGGATCTCATCGTAACCATGGCAGCCAGGTGTCTCCTTCTACTAAGAGCATCTGCTACCCTATTCTTGTTTCCTTTTATATACTCAATTCCAAAGTCATACTCGCTAACAAATTCTAACCACCTTCTCTGTCATGCATTAAGGTTAGGCTGAGTAAATATATACTTGAGCCCTAAATGATATGTCTTTAACTCAAAGGGCTTACCTAAAAGATAATACCTCCACATCTAAAGTGCATGAACTATGGTAGCTAACTCAAGATCATGCGACACATAGTTGAATTCGTGTTGCTTTAACTTTCTTGATTCATAAGCAACCACTTGCCCATTCTGCATCAAAACTCCTCCTACACCTTCTCCCAAAGCATCTGTTATAACTGTGAAGTGACCATTAGGATCTGGTATGGTCAGGATAGGAGCAATTGTGAGCTTTTCCTTTAGCACTTGGAAAGCTTTCTCAGACCTTTTAGTCCATTCAAACTTCTTACCCTTCTTTTGAAGTGATGTAATCGGTGCTACTATAGTTGAGAAACCTTCCACAAACTTTCTATAATAACCTGCAAGTCCCATAAAACTTCTGACTTCTGTCACACTCTGCAATGCAGGCCACTCCATTATTGCTTTTATCTTCTCAGGATCAACTGGAATCCCTTCTGTTGAGATCACATGACCAAGATAGTGCACTTTATCTTGAAAGAATGTACACTTAGATAATTTACCATAAATCTTTCACTCTCTTAAGCGCTGTAAAACTATCCTCAAATGCCTTTCGTGCTTTTCCACTGATTTAGAGTATATCAATATGTCATCAAGGAAGATCAATGCAAAATCATCTAACAATCTCTGAAAATGCTATTCATCAAATTCATGAAAGCTATTGGAGCATTAGTTAGCCCAAATGGTACCATTGTGAACTCATAGTGACCATATTGAGTCGTAAAAGTTGTTTTAGAAATGTCCTCATCCTTAATCCACAATTGGTGATAGCCGGATCTAAGGTCTATCTTCAAGAACATTGTTGCTCCTTTCATTTGATCAAAGAGCTCATATATTCTTAGGAGCGGGTACTTGTTCTTTATAGTATCTTTTTTAAGCATCCTATAATCAATGCATAATCTCAAAGTACCATCCTTCTTCTTTACAAAGATGACCGGTGCACCCCATGGTGACACACTAGGTCTAATGAACCCTTGATTTAGCAACTCTTACAATTGTGCCTTAAGCTCATACAGTTCTGTAGTAGTCATTCTATAGGGTGCCTTAGATTGAGGCTCAGTCCCTGGTAGCAAATCAATTGAGAAGTCAAACTCTCTCTTTGGTGGTAACTCTATCAACTCTAGAGGGAACACATCTCTAAAATCTCTAAGGATTGGGTAGTCATTGAACACTAGTTCTTCTTTGTCAAGGTCCTTTACTTAGATGACATAAATTGCACACCCTTTCCTCTTGGCTTTCTTCAATTGCATAGCCGAGATTTGTCTAAGCTCTAAAGTTCTCTTAGATCCATTAATTTCCACTTGATTCCCTAGGTCATCCCAACATTTAACAACTTCGTCTTCACAATTTACTAGAGACTTATGTTCAGCTAACCAATTGATACCCAAAATTACATCATAGGAACCCAAAGGTGCTACATACAGATTAACTTGTGTCTGAAAACTAGGAAGCTCTAACTCACTACATGCTAGACATGAGTCTACTCTCTTTTCTACTCTATTGCCATATTATACCATCCAAGAGTTTTCCATATGTCCATGTCTAATAGATAACTTAGATACTACTCTAGGATCTACAAAACATTATGTGGCAATAGTATCAATTAAAATAGAAACAGGTAGTCCATAGAGCTTACCTTGAAACTGAATAGGTGCTGCTTGAAAATCTGCTTGCTGATTGTCTACTGCGGCATGAATATGATGTTGCGATGCTCCTTGTTGATTCTTGTTTCCTCTTCTAGCTAATCTTTGAGGACATGAATTCGCATAATGTTCCCCTCCACAATTAAAACATCCACCCTTAGGTGCTCTCTGTCCTTCAACTCTTTCCCTCTTATTGTTGTTTCTGATGTTATAACCACCTCTTCTGTTTCCTCCATGCTGATTTCCACCATTTCCATCCTGAGAATTATTACCTCTCTTCATATTTTTGATCTGCCTACTATTACCTTGATTGTTATTCTGTTGATAGTTCTGCTAATTATTCTGAGACTTTGTATTGGCAAACTTAGCATCTCTTTGCTTACGGTAACTAGTTGCTTGTTGTAACTTTTGCTCTTCTTTAATTGCCTTCTCAAAAACTGCATCCATAGTGAGTGGGTTATGAATGTCTACCTCTGCTCCAATATGGGGCCTTAATCCCAAAATAAACGTCTTGATCTGAAATCTCTCATATGTCTGATACTGAGGAACATACTTAAGCAGATGTGAGAATCTCTCCCAACAGCCAGTTACAAACATACCTCCTTGAACCAAATTCTGAAACTCTGTCATCTTCTTGTCAAAGAATAACTACAGTAACCATCTTTTTCTAAGTAGTTGCAAGAAAATCTCCGAAGTTATTTCACCAGGTAACAACTTCTTATCTGCCTTCTCATTGTCTCGCCATGTTGCTGCTTCACCAATCGACTGATAAGATCCCCACATTGCCTTCGTGTGGTCTGAAAGGTTTTAGAGTCCAAAGTATTTCTCCATTTCTATTATCCAAGCTTCAGCTCCATCTCTAATTGTCTTTCCATCAAATTTTGGCGGTGATACTTTCTTGAGGTCTTTCCCCAATTCTTCTGCAATCTTTGCTTGATTATTAGCATTAGCTCCAACTTCAGGAACTTGAACTTCTATCCTTGAATTCTCATTTTGTACCTCAACCCTTGGGTTTTCATTAGCATTCTGCCCTCTAGGAAATCCTCTGATCTCCTGCTCAAGAGCATTCATCCTCGTGTCATGTTGTGTCGAGAGAGCAAGAATACGGTCAAATCTTCCATCTTGATAATTGCTAGCATCTCCACGATCTCTTGCATTTCAACCACCACAAGCACCTCCATGTACATCTCCACGATTTCCTCTACCTTGACCACTTCCTAATCTGTCACTACGATCAGTGTTTCTAGTATTCATGATGGATAATCTGTATCAATTTCACAACTTAGCACAATAGTCCCGAAAGAAAAACAAAGGCCCTAGTGTTCAACCTAGCGCTTTGATACCAGAATGTAAATCCCAAAATTTCATCACAAAAGTAAATAAAGTAAATAATCCACTTAAATACAACATCACAATATCCAAGGTAAAAAGATGTAATTAATCCACTTAATCACAATATAAAAGATAAAAAAAAGGGTGTAATCAATTCACTTAATTACAATATCTCAAGTAAAATGAATAATCTCATAAATATAAATCAGAATTTCATTAAATCTTACATAAACCACGTGCTCAATCCAGGTAAAATCACTATAAATAATATACAAAATCCATGGGCAATAATGCCATATTACATCCAATTCAAGTTACAAAAATCATGTACAACAAGAATAAATAAATCAATGTGCTCATCAATCGCACGAACCAAGTGGTCCACCACCTGCAAGCCGAGAGACGGGAATATGGTCCAAGTGCTTTTCCATGCAACCATGAAGAAATTACACTTCCCTAGATCCCTTCATAAAACGAATGAAACCCAGCCCTGCATGAAATGTCTAGCTACCTGGAACAACTAGCAGGTGGGAACTCCCGATGCAACCTGATGCCTTAATGTGCAATTCTAAATAATGAAAAGTAGATTGGCTCGCAACAGGATGTGGTAGAGATATGTATAAATAAGTTTGCTAGACAAATAAACATCTATTTCAATGTCATCTCAATTAGATCTAATCCTTTAAAATAGTAACCTGGTTCAATTCCTGAAAAAGAGGAAAAGCCATCTCTGATATTCCACATTCAACACCCTTGCCCAGAAAGTAACCCAATAACATTCCTAGATAAAGAAAATCTACTTCTTTCCCAATAACAAGTAAATAAATAATAAAGAATCAAGAATTCAAGTTACCAATAAATCAACCAAAAATCCCTTTTCTCAAAGCATCAATTTGAGGAATACACTTTTCAAACAATAATCCATCTTTTATTCATACACTTGCATTCATAATGTTATCAAATTTATATAATTTCTAATCCATTTTTAGTCAGATTTACTTTATAAAAGTCATTCTCAGTTTTATTCAAGCCTATTGTCATTTCTGTGACATGAAGTATTCAATTTATTCAATAAGTTTAAATGTAACATTCAGTAACCTTCCTGTCATTTCAGTGACAGGAGCTATGGCAGAATTGAAAAATAAATGATACACAGAGTTTAATCTTCAACTGTCATTCAAGATAATGGTTCAAAATAGTGTTTTAAAATAGCAAACAAATAAAGAAAAATGTCTACAGAGATACAAGGGTTTTCATTTAATTTTAAGAGTTTGAATTTCCACTCATAGAAAGGTCGATTCATAATCCAGAACTGATCTCGGCCAGCATAAAGAAAAGTACAGTCATATAAATATTTGATAGAGAATATTTAAACAGTAATTAGGGATTCAGATAACTCATTATTTTCATAGTACGATTTGCTAGGCATAGGTACAGAGATAAATCGCCATGGTTTGGAGAGTTGCTGGGCGATTGGAATAACAAGATGATGAGACCCACTCTAGGAGGTCGATCCCATTCTAGTTGCCCAGAATGAATTAGATGCCACCCAGACCGAAAGAGAGAAGAGATGGGTTAAATGGTAGGTCGACGTCATACAAGGAGAAATGATTTCCTTAGCAAAAAATGGCGACAGGGTAGAATAGAAAGTGGGTCGCTTGCTCAGCCAAACAAGATACATCGCTCAGGAAGTCAACACCATACGGAGGTTGTCTGAAGAAGAAAGAAAGATTAGAGGAAAGATACATGCAGGTTGGTTTTGCATTTTAGCGGACAAGGGAGTTTCAATGATTAGTTTAAAGCAGGTTGAATTTGCAGTCAACGTAGGCCAGAAGGAACACACATGCATAGGTCAATTTCTTACTAAGTTTTAAGCATTCAAACCAATCTTTAACATTGCATAAATATAACGAAAAATACCTGTAGGGATTACTAGAGAGGAGAGTCAATATGATGTCAGGCGCTAGCAACTTGTTCTTGTCACTGTCCAACCAGAACTGCGTCCTCTCTGTTGCTTAGAAAACACCTTTCTTTGCTCAAATCTTCGGTGGTTTCCTCTGTTGTTTAGATCTCTTCTTTTAATAAAATTTTCCTTTCTCTAATTTCAGTGACCCTCTCTTAGGTTTTAGAATTGATGTTTTTATTTTTAGTTTGCATGAAAAAAATCCATTAAAAACTCACAATATTTCTATTTAAAATAAAATAATAGCTATTTAAGTTAGCTTATTGTCGCATGAGTGACAAGTTTAATTAAATACATTTATTCACTCTTCCAAATATAATAATACTATTTTTAATATAATTTAACTATTTTTTATTAAAACACAATCATTTTAAATAAATCAAGAAGTAAAAATAATACAATAATACATATATATCTATTATAATTTAAAATACTTATTTAAATCTATTTTACATATTGTCTTCCAAACATCTATAATCATGTAAATAGAAAACGTTGTTTATTATTTAAATAAAATATAAACACACACACACACACACACACACACACACACACACACACACACACACACACACACACACACACACACACACACACACACACACATATACAATACACCATTTAAATACAATTTGAAAATACATTAATTTTAAGTATTCACATCATGCATTTGTAAATGATTTTTAACACACTAATTTTCTAACATCTAATCATCAATCACGACTAATAAGCACACATCAATGCATAGAATAAGCCATTCAAAATGCATATGCAACTACATGAGTGTGTGATTGCATCAGAGTAAACCATCCCATCAGTTCTTGCCAAGTGGCTAGAACATCTCTACCTTAACCATGTTCTCATCTTCGATGAGTACTTGCATTCGTTCGCACTCAACTCGACGTCAATAGGTTAGTGCCTCAAAACATAGCCGAAGCAAATCATCGTAATCATATTGATAATATTTAACATTTAAACCAATTTTCCAATTTTTGCATATCTAATTCCATGTTAATTATATTCGCTCTTATAAAATTACTTAAAGTAAAAGTCAATCATAGTAATTGTTTCTATAATCTAGATTATACATATAGTCCATAAAAATGAGATGTGACAAAGTGGACCCCAAAAAGGTTGAAATTATAGTTCAAATTCCCCCTCCTCAAACTCAAATGGAAGTGAGAAGTTTCCAAGGACATGCTGGCTATTATCGAAGGTTTATTGAAAACTTCAATAGGAAAGTTGATCCTTTGTTTGCCCTGCTTAAAAAGGATTTTGAATTTAATTCGACACTGCAATGTCAAGAATCCTTTGAAGCCATCAACAACATCCTCGTGACAGCACTAGTCGTCAAAGGACCGAATTGGAGTGAGCCATTCCATATTCACATTGATGCTTCCAATCAGGCCATTGGAGTAGTCTTAGGACAGGCTAACAAATTTGGAGGGATGCATGCAATATATTATATTAGCAAAAACTTAAACCTTGCAGAGAAAAACTATACCACCATAGAAAAGAAATTCTTAGCAGTAGTTTATGCAATCAATAAGTTCCACCACTACATCATAGGCTACAAAGTTTGTATACATACTAATCATGTAGCTAGTAGGTATCTGATGAATAAAGTTGTGGTAGGTGGTAGAATTATTAGGTGGTTGTTATTGCTACAAGAATTTGACATAACCATTGTTGATAAACCTAGAAAAGGTAATGTTGTCACTGATTTCTTATCCATATTGACTATGTAGGGAAGTAATGAACTAGTGGATGACACATTTCCAGATGAACATCTCTTTGCCATTTCCATACAATCACCATGGTTTGCAGATTTAGCTAACTATTTGGTTTTAGGAAGATGCCCACCACATTTCAATCAGAAGGAAATCAGGTGACTGATTTGAGATACCTCTAGATACAAATAAATAAATGGTATCTTGTTTAAAAATTGTCCTGACCATGTGTTGCGAAGGTGTGTGTGCAGGAAACTGAAGTTTATGACATAATCTGAGCATGCCATGATGAACCTTTTGGTCAACATTTTTTAACCCTCCAGACGGGACATAAAATTCTGGGAGCAGGATATTTTTTGCCAACAATGACCAAGGATATCCAGCAATTTGTCAAGCACTGTGACCAATGCCAGCAAATGGGACGTCCAACTCCTACCAAAAAGATGCCGCTCCATCCTCAAGTGGTTCTTGAACCATTTGAGAAATGGGGAATAGATTTTGTGGGGCCGATAGATCCACCTTCCAGAGGAAATCACTACATTCTGGTCTGCACCAACTATGCCACTAAATGTGTCAAATCTAAAGCACTACCAGTAACAAAGGAGGAGAAGGTTACATATTTTATGTATAAGCACATTTTGCAAAGATTTAGAGCCCCTAGAGTCTTTGTTTCTGATCAAGGACCACAGTTCATGTCTACTATGATCAAAACATTCCTAGAGAGATATCAAATCTGTCACAAGAAGTCATCCCCATATCATCCTCAAAGAAATGGTCAAGTAGAAGTAACGAATAGAGAACTGGAGAACATCCTCACAAAAACCATTTCAAGCTAGAGAACAGATTGGGCTAAAAGAATGATAGAAGTTGTTTGGGCCTACAACACCACCTGGAGGACCACCACTAATTTCACACCATATGAATTAGTTTATGGGAAGCATCCAATGTTGCCCATAGAATATGAGGTGTAACCATTGAGAACAACACTTGAAGTTGGTATTGACTTAACTGAAGCACAACAACACAAGATGATGCAACTATATAGATTGGAAGAGATGCGAATGGAAGTATTGTAGCACATAGAGTTGATTCAGCAGCATAGAAAATAATGGCGTGATAGGCACATTATCAGTAAGCAATTCAAAAAAGGAGATTGGGCCCTATTGTACGATTCAAAGTATCAAGATCTCAAAGGAACACTACACACCAGATGGTTGGGGCCCTATGAAATCCAAGAAACCTTCAGCAATGGGGTCGTTCAGCTAGTTCCCATTGATGGGAATCATAGAGTTCTTCTGGTAAATGGACATAGATTGAAGCTGTATCACAAACCAGCTTCCAAAGAGGAATTCTCTACATAAATTCAGTCTTGGATAGAACATTTTACCATGGAGGATCTCTCTTCCATAGGATTCATGTTTTAAATGATGATTCTGGAATGAATAAAGCAGTAAAGGTTGAAAACCAAAAATGGCGGCCTTTTCTGTTAGAAAACACAAAAAAAATTAGGCAAAGTTGAAAACCTAAAATGGTGGCTTTGTCTAGAGGGAAGATTGAAAACTAGCAATGGCAGTTCCCATTTCCTTCAATAAAATTCCTTTTTGCAGTTCTGCAGGTTTGTGTTGAATTTTTTTGAAAAGCTCCAGATAGCTACCGATAGCTCCAAATGGCTAGAGATGGCTCTAGATGGATATCAACAGATGATTGCTTTCCAAAGTATCATTGGGTGCTAGGTTATGTTGCATCGTGAAAAGTGATTTGGTAAAAGTTAAGGTGAAACCATCTTAGGGATCCATACTATACAAAGGTATATTCCTACCTTGAAACTTGTATAATTATTTTAATATATGTATATATGCCATTTGTTCCCCCAAATGACCTACATGTAATCCTTATTTTTCACACACCCAAGGCAGTTGCATGAATGATGGTAGTCAGAAAGGTGGCAGCATTGGGATTGTTTTCCGATCTTGTGTACCTTGCAATAAGTTGTGAGTACTTGGTCATAATGATAATGACATTTATAATAAATGCCACAAAAAGAAATATGTACTTGCTTGAGATGTAATGATGATCAGTAATCATAACCATAAATGAGAAGTGCATTCGCAAAGGTGTGAGAGCTACAATTGCTAGCATTAGCTCCGGATTTGAAAAGAAATATAATTAAGGTGGCAGCTATGAACTTCCATTTCACACGTTGCCACTCTATGTGGAATCTTTAAAGTAGATGCCATGAATGCTGAAAGGACGGGCAAAATAGCTGCCAACCTATCCATCTTGCATGCGATTATTTTCTCGATCAAACCTACCATTGACACTGCAAAATTCACAGTTCTTCCTGCCTCAAGAAACAAGCAAAGAGAAAAATAAAAACCAGAGTTCTGTTTGGTATTTTTCCTGCACTTTGATAAGGAAACAACCGGCGCAGATGGGAAACAAATGCAAGGCTGAACCTAAAAGTGTCGTTTTTGAGGATGAGAGCACACAAATCTTCCAGTAGGCTGAATGGATAGAATTTTTATAGAAGTTTGAAGGGTTCGAAATAGAGTTAGTTGAAGAAATTCTTAGGAATTTCCACCGGAGCTTCACAATGGTTAAAGGGGTAAGGATACAAATAAACCCTACTCTAATTAGTCAAATTTTTGGAATTCCTACAGTAGGTGTAGATGGAGGAACTAATGCAAAATTTCCATGTTGCTCCGGAGCCTTTACCTAGATATGTACTTAGTAAGGGAGCAATTAAAGGAATTGAAAGGACCAATCTTTTGGACCCATGGAAGACTGTCATCCTATGGATTATGAAATTCTTTACATGTGATGGTCAATATGGCGTTGTTTTAGGGCCTGACATGAGGTTAATCACTCACCTCAAGCATGGGGCAAATAACCCAAGATATTTAATAAATTTTCCATCCTTCCTGCATACTAGCCTAGTTAACATGATGACAAAAGGGAAGAGCAGTGAAGGACAAATAAGCCACCCTGGTCTAATTCACTTAATAATGAAGCACCACTTCTTACAACAAGAAGATAGTCAACAGAAATGGGAGGAATTTCTTGCACTGCAACCCAAAAGGAAGAAAAAGAAGCATCACACTTCCACTGTCTCTGTCTTGGGAGACCCTATTGCAGTCTCTTCATAGTCCCCTGAGGTACAATTCAGACAGCTCTGGAGGGGAATAGAACAACACAATCAAGCGGGAGAAGCAGTAGCTTCTACCCTTGCTAGGATACACCCCCGCACATTAGTAATTTCTTTAGATGAGGAGAAGGTAGACCCAAGCCACACAACCATATCAAGGGAACATTCATCCCGTGCTAAGCAACAAAGAGAAGAAACTCATGCTGAAAAGGAAACATAAGAGATAGAGGGGACGAGAACCCTAAAGGGACTGGGGTGAAGAAGGCCTTGAAGAAACAGAAGAGGACATTATGGAAAGCAGCCATAGGAAGTAGAAGAACCCCTCATGGAAAGCTCTGAGGATACCACAACCAAGGCCACTCACCATGCTCTTACCTTATCAAAATCAGAATATAACCTGAGGCAATGCAGAGCACAACTGGAAACCCTAGATCAACAATTGACAACCAAGGCAGAGGAACTTAAGAAGTAGAAAGAAAAGGATGCATTGGAGAGGGAAGAGAAAGAAAAATAATTTTTTTTTAAAGAAGGAGATAGACAACCATAAGGCCATTGTGGCCCAAAAAGACATTCAAATCAAACAACTTCAGCAGAAGGCTGCTCAACAAACCCACATCACTGAATGTCTATGCCCAAAATTTGTAGCTAACCAGGGACAATAGGCAACTCAGGGGCGAAATCCTCAAGCTCAGGAGTGACTTGGAGGCCCTTCAAAAGGAGAAGGTGGAAGTAGAAAACAATTTAGCTTTAGCCTATGAAACAGGGGAAACTCTGTTAGTCCAGCACTCGCCATCAGGTGTGTATGCTCTATTTCTTAAAGAACAGTTTCTGAGATGGAAGTTGTTAAGGATAAGTTACAATCTCCCATATGATTTTGATAATGACAAAGATTTTGTTGAGTGCTATATGCAAAACCCCAAGGAACAACAAAATCTCCTCTATGAGTTCTTCCAACATGGCCACATAATGGGGCATGTTACCACTTCCATGCTTAATCTATATGTGGGAGAGCTCTAGATCCAGAGCTATCTATCGCTGCTTAGAAATAATAGGTTATGGGAGGAACACATGGAGGAGTATAATGCAACAACCTCAACTATAGGATTGTTGATGAGACATGAGTGTCCTAAATCCACATGGTTCACCAACTCATTCAGAGCACAGGTTTACATGCAGGGTATAACACCTCAATATGTAAGGAATTTGAATTCTTGTATTTCTAATTTCTTTGACATAGTGGATTATCTCCCAAGTGCAGTTGTCACAAGCTTCCTATTTAGATTTGAGGACTTACCAGATATGTCCAAAAGAAGAGAGCCAGTTTCCCCTGCAAATATCAGATGGATGATTGCCAGAGTAAGAAAGTTGATTCCCTTGATTTAGCAGAGGCAAAAAAATTGGATAGGAATGCGATTTAGGCCACCATTGATTTTGATGCCAGCACCTCGCCTTTGCAACACTCTAGGGCAAGATATGCGGGAAGATAAGTTCAACAAATGGTTCAGCCATTTACAGAAAAATAATGGGTTTGTACCAAAGGGGAGACAACTTTTCCAATACAAGGATGAAGATTACAACTACAATGTCATCATTAAAGAAAAGAATGTAACTGATGAGGGGGATGCAACACAGCCATGAGGACATGGCATACTTTTAGTTAGGGGAGATGATGAGTCAGATCTATGACTCATTTATTTCTTTATATTTCCTATTTCAAAAGACTTTGATAAAACACTATGGCATATATATATATATATATATATATATATATATATATATATATATATATATATATATATATATATATATATATCAATTATATTTATCTTTTGGATGGATTATGCACATGTTTAGTATTCATTTCCTTTTGATGCAATCTCTTAGCTTATTTACTTGAATTACGTTTTCAAAGTGCATATCTCATGAATTTTTGGTATAAGTGGTTTATGTTTACATGAGGATTACAATGGTGAGACTCCTAGTGGTCTCTGGATCCCTCCGAATCCCTTTTCCTATGAAGAGCCTAAACTCCAGACGGAGCCAGATGTCCTTACCCTCTAATAGAGCCATCCTCCCCTCGAGTCAATGACTCTTACAAGCTGATCCTAGGGCTGCCCAAAAGGTCCAGCAACACAAACATGACCCACGCCTCAATTAAAGCAGTTGTTATGATCTAAGTCTCCACATCACTTCATTTTAGTGACTAACTAAAATAGCTATTAATTGGTGTCAATTCCAACTTAAGTCACTACCACCAAGCACCATGACATTCTAGGAAATCACTCAGTCTGCCAACAGCCAAGTCAATACAAATCTCTGATCTTCAGTAACTCGCAATGGAATCATTAATGTAATAAATAAGCAACTGGCTCTAATTCCAGTTCATTGTAGTTAGGTTTGTTGATAGTTATTTCCTTTTAATAAAGCTTGACTGTATAAATAGGGGCAAGTCATCTCTTTAGGTTAGTTCTAGTTTTTCATAGCAAGTTGTTAGTCAGTTTGTCTTTTCAAGTTGGAAGAAAACTATTTGTTTTCAATTTTGTATCCATGTCCATTTTTGGACTTTGATTTAATGCAAATGAAGGGGGAATTCTTCTGAAAGTTTGTTCAAGATCAGAGGATCATCTCCAGCTAGGAAAGTAGGGCCCGCTTCCCCAAACTATAGGAGATCTCATAGTATTTTATGTAATGTTTTGTCTTTCCATTTAGTAATATTATCTATGCATGTTAACCTTGTGATGTGTCCTCTCTTTTCTGTATAACTGTTTAGCTAATTGTCACCTGTAGGTTTGTTTTATAAATTCTGAAAATACCAAAAATAGGATTGTTATTTCAATAGCACTAATATATTCAGAGTGTCTCATTGCTATGGTTTGACAATGGATTTAATTGCTTTGAAGCTTTGTTTCAACATTTAAGATAGTTTCCTTTCGGCAATTTAACTCGTTTCTTTTCAAGCAAAGTGTGTTTATTTTTCTAGTAATTAGAATAATTTCCTTTCAAGCAAGTGTGTTTATTTCCAAGACAATTAGAATAGTTTCTTTCAAAGTATGTGTGTTTCCCTTCAAGCAAATAGATAGTTTCCATTCCTTGCACGTGTGTTTATTTCTGCAAGTTGAGTAACCCAGACTTTGTCCACCAACCACCGATTTGGATTCCACTCCAAAAATCCCCCATACTAAGAGTCTTATCGTAGATCGCTCCAGACATCTCCAGATTGATAATTAAATGATGATGAATTAACAAACACTACTACGACCTCATCACACACGGGATAGGAAACTATGTTGAACTAGGTGGCCCATGGACATGAGAGGAAGCATCATAGGCTAGTGAGGACTGCCGAATCACTAGATGAGTTTCCTACCAACAAGAAAATATGCAACAAAAATAGAGCATAGAATGATGCATGCCCCCACCTTAGAGTGATTGCTAACTCCTATCGGGAAGCAATTGCTTTAATGTAGAACAAACCACAAAATTAGGCATGAGAGCTTTCTAGAAGCCATGCCCATAAGATATGTGTTTCCAAAGAACTACATCGCACAAGGGGTTGGCCCCACAAAAGGCAATCTGGAGTGATGCTACAGGCATGATACACAATGGCTTGTGTAGTCATGGTATGATGCCGAGCATAGCAACAAGGTGCCACATAAATCAAACCATAAAAGAAGCAATAAGTAATAACACAAATGGATCTACTTAACTGGCGTCAGTATAAGAATGGTTGTATAATTGGATAATTCTTAAGACTACACGCACGCATGCACGCACGCACACACACACACACATATATAGAACTGTCA
Organism: Cunninghamia lanceolata; assembly: GCA_027924645.1. NCBI lineage: Eukaryota > Viridiplantae > Streptophyta > Pinopsida > Cupressales > Cupressaceae > Cunninghamia > Cunninghamia lanceolata. Next base: position 3,518,900 of record BSBN01000918.1, on the reverse strand, counting down.
TCATCCTATAACTACTAGAACCACAGAGACAAAGGAAGAAGTATCACATGAAATCAGAAAATAAACATCCCTTAGGTCAACAAGGGAGAATTCTGAAAACATTTTATGCCTTGCATCGTCCCCAAAGGACATAACAATAATACAAGTTGCGACATATAGAAGAATGATGATACAAATAGAGAGAATATCACAACAGATTTCGGTCCCTTTGTATCCTTGCACCTACAAGGGTGTTAGGGGTCATCCAAAGAGAGCTTAACAACACAACGATAACAACAAATAATATACAAATAAAGTATAAAGCATCACATCACGGGGGAAACACAATCACATGCACGCATAACAAAGAAAGAAGGTACCTCACTTGCGAGTCAACCTAAAGCAAATCCTCCTCCTCCCTATCTAGCTCATCGTTCATTTGGATCAGTGGACAAGATGCAAGAGGAACTATAGCACGTGAGGTAAAAGGAACAAGAGCCATACCTGTATTATATTTGGGTTTGCTATCTAAATGTAGTACAATAGGCTCCATAGCGGCTTGTAAAGTTTCTTCTTTCTATGTAGGAGACACAATGGTGATAGTTGTCTCTTTGGCGTTTATCGGTGATAAACACTTGCAAGAAGGGAGATTCTCCTCTCCTACAACAAGGTGATCCTTAGCATGACGATGCTTCTTTCTTTCTCTCACAATCTTATTTCGCTTAGCTTTATTATGATGTTCTTAAGGGGAACCTGTTGCAAGTATGAGGTTAACCAGTGTTGTCATTGATGTCAACATACTCATATTGCATTGATAAGAAGGATTGGATGAGCTGTGTGCTGAGGTTATTGAGGAAACTAGTCTCCATCAGGAACAGTGAAGAACAATAATGAGAAGAAGGCAAAAGTACTCAATAGGTTGAGAATCAGAGGATGCAGTTTAAAGGGTTTGTAGATATGAGTCTTGAGATGTTCTAGTTAAGATTTTAGAGGTCCGCATAAAGATCTGAAGAAGTTATGGCTGCTTGTGTAGAACCGGTTCCGGGAGGTGTTCAGTGGTGACAGAGTGTCATAGATTGGTCCGGTGAGTTCTAGAATTACATTCTCTCATTCTGCGGATTGGAGGGAGTGTTGAAGAAGTCAGTGTGAAGTGACAACTTGATTTGTGCATTGTTTGGAGGTCCGGAAGAACCTTTTGCATTATGACAGTGGTGACAGACTGTGTTCTTGAAGTTCCAGATGAAGAAGAGAAGAATTCCAGTAAGCTAATAAAGTGCGGATGTTCTTGATGACTCAGGAAAGGTTTCAATGATCCTTGGATCATGTACAATTCTTATTGGCGGTCCGCATTGAAGTTAGAGTTTGGATTTGATGTAAAGACCATTAGTTGTTGGTGTTCTTCCTGAGACAGGCCGACCGGATGTATTACATGTCTTGAGAATAATCTTGTAGGTGTTTGTCGACTTAGATGATTGTTCCTAAGTCGATGCCTTATATAAATAAGGGTTTGTGAATTTATTTAGAAGTGTGTCTTGTGGTGATGAGAGTGATATAGCGAAGAGAAGTGCGAAAGGCAAAGCAGGAGTTTTGGGCTTAAATGGAAATGATCCAGGCATGGTAAAGATGTTAATCTCCAGGTCAAGTTTGTAATACTTGTTATCTTGTAGATAGTGGGTCTCTTGTAGGCAGTGTGCCTCCTTGTGAGCAGTGTGCTCGGCTAGTGAGCCCTAATTGGCATGTGCCATCTATTTTTCTTATTCTTCTAACAGAGAATAATCCTTGGGTTAATCACCCCATGGTTTTTCCCTTAACCGGGTTTTCCACGTCAAAATCTTGGTGTCTCATGTGTTGATGTGTATCTGCTCTGGTGTTTATGCCTTATGCTTTCATGAATGATTAATTGCTATGCTATTGATTAACAAAGTGGATTTAAGTGTTTGAATTGAAATCAAATTAAGGATAACTGATTCACCCCCCCTCTCAGTTATCAACAATTGGTATCAGAGCCAAGTTCCTCTAAAAGGAGCTTAACCGCTTGAGGAGATCCAGGATGTCGTCATACAAGAAGGACAGTCCAAAGTTTGATGGAACCAACTTCACTCTTTGGAAAGGCTGCATGAAATGTCACTTGGAGTGTATGGGAAAGGCATACTTGTCCATGGTCACAAAAGCATATACACCTCCACAGGGTGGTCCGACAACTCTAAATGAAATCACAGATGCTGAAAACAATTTGTGGACTAAAGAGGCTCTTCTAAGTGCATTAATTGACTCAGAGCTCTCAAATGTTATTGACCTACCAACTTCCTATGAGATCTGGATTAAACTGGAACTTCTGCATGAAGGAGATGAGTTTGTTAAGAGTGCAAGGTTGCAGAGTCTCAAAGGGAAATTTGAAAGATTGAAGATGAGAGATGATGAAAATATCACTACCTTTATGTCAAGAGTAAATGAGTTGGTGTGTGGAATTAGGAATGCTGGTGGAGTTTTGGATGAAAATGAGATTGTTTGCAAAATTCTCAGATCCCTTCCTGCTGCCTACAAAATCAAGGTTGCTGCCATTGATGAATTCAGAGCCCATACAACTGTCACAAGAGACCAATTGGCTGGTAAACTGGTTGCATTTGAAATGACCGAGTTTGGAGATGATCCCCCCAAGACTGAATCTGCATTCAAAGCCAGTGCCTATGTGAAAGGCAAACAAAGATTTGATCCGGGAGAAAACTCTTCAAGGAAGCTGTCATGGTATGATCAAGCAAGAAAAGACATGGAAGAGGAAGAAGCAGAAACAGCTCAACTTGAAGCCCTCATTGCAAAAAGACTGCTAAGGGGATTTGGTAAGTATGAAGGAAAATTACCCTTTAAATGCTTCAACTGCAATAAGATTGGTCACTTTGCTTCAAGATGTCTGGAAAGATCCACAAGATCAAATTCTAACAGACAAAGGTTCCAAAAGAATTGTTATTATGTTCATGAAGAAGCTGATAATGAAGGAGTAACAGATGATGAATCAGAGATAGGAGACAAATCTAGAAATGAATGGGTGTTCATTGCCATCAAGGAAGAAGATCCAATATTCCCTGAATCTATCAATCATAAGGTTATAGAAAGAGCTTTGGCTGCCCAAGTTGAAGAAAAGGATGATTGGGTTATTGACAGTGGATACTCTCACCATATGACAGGTGACAAGAACAAGTTCTTAGATTTGGAAAGGTATGAAGGAGGAATGGTAAAGTTTGGTGACAATTCAGCTGGTAGAATCAGAGGTAGGGGAACTATCTCTTTTGATGGAAAGAACAAAACCGGTAATGTACTGTATGTTGAAGGATTGAAGCACAATCTTCTCAGTGTTGGTCAGTTGGTGGACAAAGGCTATGATCTCTGATTCAATAATGGAAGATGCAGGATCTTTAAAAGCTCTGAAACTGAGATTGCATCCGGTACTCAAACAAAAGGCAATATCTTCCATCTAGTTGGTACTAATAAAAGTTGTCTGTTTGTTCAAGTTGATCAGAGTTGGTTATGGCATAGAAGGATGTGTCATGTAAATTTTGATAACATCATCAAGATAAGCAATACTCAGGCTGTAAGAGATCTTCCAAAGTTGGTAAAATCTACAAATAGTTTGTGCAAAGAATGTCAGCTAGGTAAACAGAGCAGAGTCTCATTCAAAAGCAAGGATCAGTCCTCTACCGGATTATTGGAGTTAGTTCATATTGATCTATGTGGTCTGACAAGAATCAAGAGTATGCAAGGTGATAGATATTTCATGTTACTGATTGATGACCATTCTTGGATGATGTGGGTTACCTTTCTGAAAGAGAAATCAGAAGCTTTTGAGAAGTTCAAAATCTTCAAGGCTATGGTAGAGAATTAAACTAGATTAAAACTAAAATGTCTGAGGTCTGATAGAGGTGGTGAATTCACATCCGGTGAATTCATAGATTTTTGTGAGAAGCATGGTATAAAGAGACAGTTATCTGCTCCTAGGACTCTATAGCAGAATGGAGTAGTTGAGAGAAAGAACTGGACCATCCAGGACAATGATGATGGAAGCAAATGTTCCCCAGATGTTCTGGAAAGAAGCTGTCAGCACTGCAGTCTACACTCTCAATTGAGTTCAAATCAGAAGCAATACCGGTAAGACTCCTTATGAACTTTGGTTTGGCATCACTCCTACTGTGAGATATTTTAGAGTATTTGGTAGCAAGTGTTACATTAAAAGAGATGAAGATCTAGGAAAGTTTGATGCTAGAAGTGATGAAGAAATTTTCTTGGGTTACTCCACTCAAAGCAAAGCATACTGATGTTACAATAAGAGACTGAGAAAGATGATAGAAAGTACAAATGTGAAGGTTGATGAAGGTATTGAGAAGCCCTCAAGATTTTATGAGTATGATGAAGATGATCAGAATGATGTTTTGGCTCAAGGTACTCCATCCTCTCCTAAAAGACAGATTCAGACTGATCCAGTAAATCAGGAAGAAGAGACAGGTCTGAATGAGCATGATCAAGAAGCAGAAGTGCAAGAAACTCCCAAAATTCCAAGGTATGTAAGACTGAACCACTTTGAAGATCAGATCATAGGTGACAAAAGCAAAGGTGTGCAAACTAGAAGGAATGTTACTCAAAATTTAGATGAATGTTGTCTGATTTCAAAGATTGAACCTAAGACAATAAATGAAGCATGCAATGATGAAAATTGGACAAAAGCAATGGAAGAAGAATTAATGCAAATTGAGAAAAATCACACTTGGGATCTTGTTTCTAGACCTAGAAACAAGAATGTGATTAGAACCAAATGGGTCTTCCGAAACAAACTAAATGAAGTTAGTGAAGTAATCAGGAATAAGGTCAGATTAGTCTGCAAAGGCTACTCTCAAATAGAAGGGATTGATTTTGAGGGAACCTTTGCTCCAGTGGCAAGAATTGAAGCAGTCAGACTATTTCTTGCATTTGCTGCCTTCAAAGATTTCAAAGTGTATCAGATGGATGTCAAATCTGCTTTCCTGAATGGTGACCTAGAAGAAGAAGTGTACATTGAACAATCGGATGGATTTCAGTTATCTGAGCATGGTGATATGGTCTGCAAATTAAAGAAGGCACTGTATGGTCTAAAGCAAGCCCCAAGAGCATGGTATGAGAGGCTGGACAAACATCTTTTGAAGATTGGTTTCAACAAAGGTACTGCTGATAGTAACCTATATTTCCAAATTGATCATGAAAACATCTTGATTGTTGAAGTATTTGTTGATGATATCATCTTTGGAGGAAGAGACAGTATGTGTAAAACCTTTGCAAACCAAATGAAAAGTGAGTTTGAAATGTCAATGCTCGGTGAAATAAATTTTTTCTTGGGTCTACAAATTACTTAGACAGAGAAAGGAATCTTTATCTCTCAGACCAAATATGTGAAAGAACTATTGAAGAAATTTGGAATGGAAGATTCAAAGCCAATGAACACTCCCATGGCTACCGGATGTAAGTTAAGCAAAGACAATGACTCTCCTAAGATAGATCAGACAAAGTACAGATCAATGATTGGTGGATTACTATATCTCACTCAGACTAGACCAGATATAATGCAAGCTGTTAGTCTTGTGGCGAGATTCCAGGCTGATCCCAGAGAATCTCATGTCATGGCAATCAAAAGAATTTTAGGTGCTTGAAAGGAACAATTGAGTATGGCCTATGGTATCCCAAAGATCATGACTTTTCTCTTCATGCATATACATATGCAGATTGGGCAGGAGATGTGGATGATAGGAAGAGTACAAGTGGAGGAGCATTCTTTTTGGGAAAAAGGTTGGTTTCTTGGCTAAGCAAGAAACAAGAAGCAATATCCTTGTCTACAACAGAAGCAGAATACATTGCAGCAGCAGGTAGTTGCACTCAACTTTTGTGGATGAAGCAAATGCTAAGAGATATTCAAGTAGAATATGAGGAGCCTATCACAATTTTCTGTGATAATTCAAGTGCAATAAATATTTCTAAGAATCCGGTATTGCATTCTAAGACCAAGCATATATCTATCAAATTTCACTTTTTGAGAGAACAAGTGAACAAGGGTGAAGTCAATTGGAGTATGTGCCCTCCAAGGATCAGCTTGCAGATATTTTTACTAAACCTCTTCCCAAGGACTCTTTTGAGTATCTCAGGGAGAAGTTAGGGGTCATGGCCCCTCTGGTGATGAACTAGGATGCACTGATGTGCATCAGTCTAGTTGATATCACAGTCATATCTTGTGATCCGGATTGATGATGGGGAGCTGCTACTAAGGGGGAGTAGTTGGTATGATTCTGATGTGTTAGAATTGCAAGTATGAGCCCTTTGCCATTGATGTCAAAGGGGGAGAGAAGACATGTGAAAAACAAGTGGTTGATGATCAAAGGGGGAGCAGTAAAGGAAGATAAGACATGTGAAGAGTTGTTGCTGATAGGGGGAGCTGTGACAGAAAGGAGAAGTTCTTGTCTTGATGGTTTTTCACATCATATGTTGCCATCAATGACAAAGGGGGAGATTGTTGCAAGTATGAGGTTAACCAGTGTTGTCATTGATGTTAACATACTCATATTGCATTTATAAGAAGGATTGGATGAGTTGTGTGCTAAGGTTATTGAGGAAACTAGTCTCCATCAGGAACAGTGAAGAACACTGATGAGAAGAAGGCAAAAGTACTCAATAGGTTGAGAATCAGAGGATGCGGTTTAAAGGGTTTGTAGATATGAGTCTTGAGATGTTTCAGTTAAGATTTTAGAGGTCCGCATGAAGATCTAAAGAAGTTATGGCTGCTTGTGTAGAACCAGTTTTGGGAGGTGTTCAGTGGTGACAGAGTGTCACAGATTGGTCCGATGAGTTCCGGAATTACATTCTCTCATTCTGCGGATTGGAGGGAGTGTTGAAGAAGTCAGTGTGAAGTGACAACTTGATTTGTGCATTGTTTGGAGGTCCGGAAGAACCTTTTGCATTATGACAGTGGCGACAGACTGTGTTCTTGAAGTTCCAGATGAAGAAGAGAAGAATTCTAGTAAGCTGATAAAGTGCGGATGTTCTTGATGACTCAGGAAAGGTTTCAGTGATCCTTGGATCGTGTACAATTCTTATTGGTGGTCTGCATTGAAGTTAGAGTTTGGATTTGATGTGAAGACCACCGGTTGTTGGTGTTCTTCCTGAGACAGGCCGACCGGATGTATTACACATCTTGCGAATGATCTTGTAGGTGTTTGCCGACTTAGATGATTGTTCCTATGTCGATGCCTTGTATAAATAAGGGTTTGTGAATTCATTTAGAAGTGTGTCTTGTGGTGATGAGAGTGATATAGCGAAGAGAAGTGTGAAAGGCAGAGCAGGAGTTTCGAGCTTAAATGGAACTGATCTAGGCATGGTAAAGATGTCAATCTCCAGTTCAAGTTTGTAATACTTGTTATCTTGTAGACAGTGGGTCTCTTGTAGGTAGTGTGCCTCCTTGTGAGCAGTGTGCTCGGGCAGTGAGCCCTAATTGGCATGTGCCATCTATTTTTCTTATTCTTCTAACAGAGAATAATCCTTGGGTTAATCACCCTGTGGTTTTTCCCTTAACTGGGTTTTCCACATCAAAATCTTGGTGTCTCATGTGTTGATGTGTATCTGCTATGGTGTTTATGCCTTATGCTTTCATGAATGATTAATTGCTATGCTATTGATTAACAAAGTGGATTTAAGTGTTTGAATTGAAAGCAAATTAAGGATAACTGATTCATCCCCCCCTCTCAGTTATCAACAGAACCATAGTATCTTCCAACACGGGTTCCTTTTCTTCTTTTGCTTCAAGAACATTAGAAGAAACAAGAGGAACCACCGAAGGTTTGGAGACTACAGGGGAAGGGTTTCTCAATATGGGATGCTCTTCCTTCTCAACTTGTGAAACAAGTGGAAGTACAGGAGCATCCTTAAGCGGTTGAGAAACCTCCAGAAATAAAACTCATACAACCGATGAAATACCACTAGTTTATGCATGAAGGTTACCTCATTATCCTTGAAGGGATGGTGGAGGGGGAACCTTAACATATCTACCAAATGCTCAGGGATGGGGAAGAACCTTCAATTTAAGCTTAGCTTCATTCACTACCTATGGGACAAGAGGAATTATAGTCATGACCTCATAAGACTGAGGAGGTTTAAGAACATTACAAGGAGGAATATTACTAAGCAATAACTTTGCAATTTTCTTTGCTTTAAACTTCTGATATGATAAGAAAAATATATCCTCTCTAGGTCTCGCAACTCGAATTGGTTGTGGCCATAAGTTGTCAAGTGAAAAATGTCCATTTCAAGAAACGGGGTGATAATGACTGTGATGTATGGCATGCACACGTCCTTCAAATGGAAACTTTAAGCACTTGTGAAACATAAAGGGGACTCCCTTCACGGAGTAGAGCCATGGATATCCCAACTTCAAATCAAATAGGTCTGATGTAGGAATGATAACAAAATGAACATCCAAGGCTCTTGGTCTAACCTTAACTTCAAGAGTTAAAGCACTAAGAGTTGGAAGGATAGATCCATTGTGTGCTTTAGTAGCCATCTTTGATACATCATATGTATATCGATGTAAACCATGCATGTAGAGAAACTCTTCAGTTACTACATTCACCATGCATATAGGATCTATCATAACACCCCGAATAGGTTTATCATTGATTCAAATAGTGATATAAAGAGGCCAATCAGGAGCTTCAATAGTAGAATCATGTGGAGTAAAAGATATAGTAGGTTCAAAATCCATTTAGTCTTTGTGAAGGCGAGCATCCACCATGCAAATATCAACAACATTAGACTCGTGATGAGGTAAACGATCAGTATATATTTAAAGATTTTGATTAGGAGTTCCCACTGATTTATTCCCTTTGTCATTCACATCAACAACTTGGATGACATTGAATCAATGAGGTCTTGAACTTCATGTTTAAGATGCATACATCTTTCAATGTCATGATCAACAGAGTGGTGAAATTGACAAAAAGCCTTTGCATGAAAGGAAGATGATTGCATCTTGCTTGGATCGAGAGGTCTAACGGGTGGAAGCTTGATTAGATTATTTTGCAAAAGTTGTGTCATGATAGCATAAAGAGATTCTGATAATGGTGTGAAGTTTATTGTTTTTGGTTTTAACTTGTAAGGGGTGGAAGCAGGAGATGACGCCACCACCACATGTTTTCTTATGTTATTCGCTGAAATTTCATTTATTTTGATGAAGTTTTTGTTTTGTCTTTTGAAAGAATGATTATGAGAGGCCTCAGATTGACCAACTAGAGCCAATAAGGGATTATGCTCATAATGACTAACCAAAGTTTATGATCATGAAGAGTCATGTAAAGATGAGTAAATGAATCATATCACATCAACAATATCTTATCACAAATGTGAGGTTGTAAGTTTCCTATAAAGATTATTTGCACATTAGCATCCTGAATAGAATATTTGATTTGTGAGGAGAGGGCTTAATAACAGCCCATGAAATCTGTTATTTTCTCCTTCATTCCTTGTTTGCAATGAACTAAGTCCGTCAAGGAGAGTTGAGGTCCAATGTTCGCTTGAAAATGCTCGAGGAACTTGTTAACTAATTATGTGTAAGAATTTATAGAATTAGGAGGTAGTGAGCAAAACCAATCCAAGGCTGTGTCCTTGAGTGACCTAGGAAAGAGTTTTTCCAAGATTGCATCCTCAAAGAAGAAATCACTACACACAGTGGTAAAAATTGCCACATGGTTGTTAGGGTCTCCCTTCCCATTATATTTCTTAAAGCAAGGGGTCTCAAACTTCTTAGGCATAGGAGTTCTTAGGATGGAATAAGACAAAGCGCTACAAATATAAGGTGTTGTCATACTAGGCTTAGGTGAACTATTACTCATGTTAGCCAATTGTTGTTGGATGGAGGTCATGTTATGCAACAATTAGTTTATGACGGGATCGAAAGCGGAATCGGGTAAAGATCAAATTGAAGGACTAGGTGATGGTGTATGAGTAGCCTTTTGAAATGTGATAGGAGGTTTAGATGTAGGAGGAGTCACATTAGGAGTAGAATTTATGTAGCTATATGGAACATTACTATAATGGCGAACAAGATTCCCAGTGGATAACCCAGCACATGTGGTAACGTTATTACTCAGTTGTGTAGTAGTGGTGAGAATGGTAGAAGTATAAGTAGGAATAGGGAGTGTAGGTATGGGTGCGGACACATGAGTCCCTATTTGATTAGAAGAAGTGACATTGGTGATGATTTCAGCGCAACTAGATGCTGATAGAATGTTGTTATGCACTATATGGGCAACTCCACACAAGACTTCCAATCCTTCTTGAGCTTAGAGAAAAAGACTTCGTAGACTCTCAACAATAGGGACAACCTCCTTAGCTATGTGTTTCACACTCACAAGTTGCTTGAAATTAGCCAACTCCGTGTCTAACTTCTAGACTTGTGCTTTAGGAACATGAGCCACAAGATCATCAATATTGATGGATTCATGTAAGTTTGATGCTTTAGGAACATGAGAAATAGGGATGCTAGAAAGAATTGATGGACCTTCTTGTGGGATAAGACTAGGAATTTGGGGTTCTGATGTATTGGTACCATCGTTATGCATAGCATTCAAACCCATGATTCGCCAACTTCCCACAAGAAGATTAGAATTAGGGCACCAGGTCACAAAGCTCATAAAGCATCTACAAGCTTTAGTAACACATAAGATGCATAAATAAAAGAAATGAATGAAGTGAGAGAAGGATTTGATTTTATGTTTAAGTGAAACAATAATATACCTTTATCAAATCCAATTCTACTCAAATCCATTTGAATATCAATAATATTGATGCTAAATTCAAACACAAATTTCAATGCTTTTTCCAAAATGCAACAATTCAAAATTGTTCATATCTTCAATTTACCATGACAAACGAAATGTTGTGTAGCAATGCAAATTCATATTTGGAATGCAAATAATAGAAACAAAATCTGAAATTAAACTATCTTTCATAAACCCTAGATTGCAACATGAACTAGGTTTCACCAAATGCAACTTTTTCAACAATTTCTGGCAATAAAGATGTTTCAAATGCACAATGCAATAATATGAAATGATAAACTACTATAATTCCTATAGACACTTGAAAATGGTCACAACCACCTTCATCTATTCTTTATATTCTAAACCTGATAATTCCCACCATTCCACCCAGCACACATGTTAATTAAATAATTTACGATTATTTAATTATATTTTCCCATCTTTCCTCCATTGCCAAAAATCAATTTCTTCTACTATAGTTCAAAAAATTAAATAATTTTGAAAACTATAGTTCATATACACTCCCAAAATTTAAATGAATATTCTTATTTATTTAATTCCCTATTTTGTGAACTTTTGATTACTTTTAGTAATCATCATTATTTTCCTCTTAACCATGTGCACATGGGTTAATTAAAATTAAGTCACAATTACATCTCCCTGTGTTTCTAAAAGTCCACTTGTCATTCAATGTACATGACAAGTGGTACTTTGGAAGCACGGGCAAATTTTCCAAAAGAGTACATTTATCCCATTTTCTTCTCATCCACTCCAAGTGTCAGTATTCATGGAATTTTAAATTCCATGTGGCACTATTCCACCACTATTCATCTAATTTTAAAGTACACTTGTCCTCTCCTCCAAATTTTCAATTCTTCATAAAATCCAAACCATACCTTTTCATAAATGAAGCCTTACATGTCATACACTTACCCAATCCTAGCCATTCATCCATTCAACCATTTGATTTCATCCATTGATCTTCGACCCTTGAATCTTGGAGCATTTCCCTCATCCAACCTCCTCATGACACTTGTCCAGTTATCCTTTCTTGAGGATCCTCAACCAATGTGAGACCTTGATCCTCCAATTCAATCCTAGCCCTCCATCCTCACCTCCAAAAATCTATAAATTGAGCCTTCCCCATCCATTTCCAACAAGTAATTAGAATGTAATGAAATTCTGCCTAATTGAGCACTTGCATCTATCAATTAGTATATAGCTTAGCATATAATAGGACAAATAAAGGGAATTGCATAGTGATAGGGTGCAAATTAAGTTGCTTTATGCATTTCTTTTTAGTCTTAGCACGAGGTTATAAGGATTAGTGAATTGAATAGGTTAGATAGATTCTAGCTTGTTTAATAGAGTTCACTCCTTCTTGTATACAATTCGAATCAGATCTGATGCAAAAATCAGAAAATGATATGATGCTATGATGATCTATCCTTTCCAAATGCAACAAAGTACAACTATGCAATTTTTAAGTCTAGAATGCAAATTTTCTTTTTCAATTTTCAAAATGCAAGGATGTAAAATATTTTGAACAACAATAATGAAATGGTACAACAAATGAAAATGCTCTAATCAATGCAACAAGAGTTAAACAACCTTCAAATTTATAAACCCTAGGGTCAAAACTAGCAAGATTTTCTATAAATGCACAGTTTTTTTTAAACCCTAGTTTTGAAACTATGTAAAATTAATTATGTATGAATAGAAAATGACTAATGAAACCACTCCCAATTAGATCTAGAGTGATAAACAACTCATATTTGAAAGAAGAAGGATGCAAAGGTGCAAGAAATGATGGGTTTTTCAAAATGTTTAGTGGAAAAGAGTGATCCAGCCTAAAGAGTTAAACTAAGTCAAAACCCTCTTCCACAACATTAGGACTCAAACCAAGCTTGGATTCTACCCAAGAAGGAGAGCCAAACTATAGGGGTTCTATATTTTTGTTGTATATAGATGGATCGACCAAGTTCAACCAAAGTCAAGCAAGCAAGCTAGGACTAATGATGAAACCCTAGAATGATGAAGAATAGGCTATAACTAACTGTTGAAAATAGATCTTAGTAAACAAAAAGTACAACAGAGATCAAAGAAGGATTCAAAACCTAGATTATATAGCAGAAATGCCCAGGACCATGGCACTTGGGTGCCCTAGGCCTTTTCTAGGGTTTAGCAGAAACTCAGATATCACCATACCTACAACTGTCTACTCTGCCTTCTTCCCATAAATCAGCTCTTGAAACCCGTTTCTCTGACCTGCACACACAGAAAGAGGAAAAGGTTTGTTGTGATTAAGGACTTGCTTCAGTCAAACCTTGGGTTAGTGTTCCCACCTCCACTACAATTATAATTAGATCCAAGATTACGTTCCCTAAGAGGGCAGAGACCAGATCTATAATAATATGATGAATAATGATGATAAAAACCACAAGAGATATGACCTTAGTTGATGAAGATGACTCAAGATCCTACACCAACAAAGGAGAGTGATGAAGAGGGCTTCAAACTTCCTTCAAAGCCTACAAACAAACTTCAATAGCATCCACAAGTAGATAACACTTCAAGCATGTAGAATACTTTAGCATAGAACATGACCTGAGAGCAATGTTCACATTAATCCTCTAGGTGTCATCTAGTGTACAAAATGAACTACAAAACTTATTTAAATATACATTGCCACTCACTTAAGACAAACAAAACTTAATTAGGCCAACAAATAAAGACAAAAGAAGTGTCCTAAGCTGACACCATAAAGTGGGGCTAAATATCCCAGGTGGTACCAGGGCGCTTGGGTGCCCTGGACCTTTAGCCCACAGACTCCGAAAAGTGTCCAATTTAGTAGGCTTAGTCCAGTCCTAAGTTGATTATGTCAGGTTTATTTATCAGGATTGAGATTTTCATCATTTTAAGCTCAAAATGGTGTTAAAATAGGTCCTCATTAACAAAGGCAACAAAAATAGGTCCAACCGAGTGCTAAACTAAGTGTAAAATGCTAGTGTGCACATTTTACGACTCAACAATATCATCAGACAACATGACTATATCATTGATATGTATAGGATTGATAGGGTGTTGAGGTAGTTTGGAAAGCAGTAGGGTATTCCAATAGGATTGTATGTTTAGGTGTGATTAAAATGCTGGAAACAGAGCTGAAACAATGAATTGCTAATGTAGATCTATACTATTCCATACAGTTGAAACATGCATTTATCTATGAGAAAATAGAAACTATCTTTCTAAACAGAATCTGAAACATAACAGCAAACAATCAGAATCTAAAATAGAATAATAAAACAAACAATACTAGCCTTCTGCCTTGGTGGTGGGTGTGGGCCCTTGCTCCACACCCATAGGGTTGAAGACCAAAGCAATGAATCAACACAAGAAGATAATATCACAATTCACTTTCAGTCCAATTCCATCAGCTTTTGTATTCAGAAAAATGTCTATATCAAAATAAGATTACAATAACAATAAAATTATTCACTGTATATTTTGTTGCTACCTTTGTAAGTTTATATCTAATCTAGTGAGGAGATATCACTTACCCTAACTACTAGTTCATCTGTGAGATAGTACCAATCTCTTATTCTACTAACTGCTTAACTACAGAGTAAACATTCATGCAATTGAAATAGATTTAGTGGAACAACAGTCTCACTAAATTTGAGTCTTAGTTTCAAATACAACTAGGCAGCAAGGCCCTGGAATATAGGTATTTAATCAGTCTATTGAGAACTCGTACAAAATCAAAAAGAAAGATAAAACTTCCAGTAGTTAACTACTGTCTTCATTTAATTACTCGGGTGCTGATTGAGTAATATCTGGAGCACCCCAATTACCACTGGAAGTGTTGACTGGCAACGACATTGGAAATATGCATTTGTGTTGAGGAGACTCTGGAGGTGTGTACTTCTGTTTGCAGCTCGAGAGATATGCTCATGACTTCAGTTCAACTCCGGAGATGATTCACCCCCTTCTCTCAAAATCTCTCCAATCATATTGGAAAATATTGGAGACTGGTGCGGTATCCATATGTTAGCTCCGAAGATTATTAGGACCATCTCTAGAGATGACCAAAATTGTCTTTGCCTGAACATCTACACCTGTAGATTCAAAAAGAGAGAATTTCTGCATATTTCCATGAATTCAATGCACATTAGTCCTTCAATTAGAAATCATGATTTTAAGAAATTCATCTCTCATTAAACATAATTAGAACAATCTTGTTAATCTACTTTGGTGCAGTCATCAGGACAATGGAATAAGAAGGAAGGAAAAAGAGGGGTAAAAAGGTGTATTTCACGGGTGCTACCTGGCACTCATCAGTTGCGATGGAGCCTATTTTGATAAGATTTAAAATGGTTTAAGGTGTTGAGGTGCCTTTCATCAAGTAGTTCAAGCTCATTCAAGTGTACAACTCTATATTCTTCATCATCTATGAGTTTATGCAAAGAGATGCGCAAAGATGGTAGTTTGATCTCAATTTGCAAGATATCTTCCACTCCAAAGACCAGTGAGTAGGGGGTAGTGCACGTGGGTGTACAAATGCTAGTATGGTAAGCGCATAGGGCAAGATCAAGATGGAGATGCAAATCATGATCAACAACATTGATAATCTTCTTGAAGATTTTGATTAGGGTTTTGTTAAATGCCTTTACTTGACCGTTACCTTATCAATAATAGAGAGTGAACCAATGATGTTTGACATGGAATTACTCACATAAGGTGCATACCTCATGATTTTTGAAGTATTTACCATTGTAAGTAATAATGGAAGATGGGATGTCATAATAGTAAATGATATGGGGGAGGATGAACTTCGATATCTATTGGCCAGTGGTATAAGTGAATAGAACTACTTTAACCCACTTAGTGATAATGAATTTGTGGGCACTGGATGAGGATG
Organism: Cunninghamia lanceolata; assembly: GCA_027924645.1. NCBI lineage: Eukaryota > Viridiplantae > Streptophyta > Pinopsida > Cupressales > Cupressaceae > Cunninghamia > Cunninghamia lanceolata. Next base: position 3,503,180 of record BSBN01000918.1, on the reverse strand, counting down.
GGTTAATCTTGCCAACAAGATCAAGACCCCATGTAGAAAAGGGGCATGGAGTTGTGATCAATTGCAATTCTTGAAATGGTACATAAATTAGCTCCTCATGCTACTAACAAGCTACACATTTCTTAACATACTGACATGCATCTTTTTCCATGGTACACCAGTAGTACCTTGCTCTTAGTAGTTTCCTAGATAGGAACATACCATTGGTGTATGCTCTACAAATACCTTTTTGGATTTCTTTGATTGTGAGGTTGACCTCTTCTAAATTTATACATTTTAATAAGGTACCATCATAACCCCTTTGATATAGGATGTCATCAAGGAGAGCGAAGGGGGATGAACATTGAAGAAATGAATTTCACTTATTAGGAAAAAAGGTTAGGTGGAAGGGTTTGATCATGGAGGTAAGTGTAAATGGTGTGATACCATGGGGAATTGGGACCAACAATCCTGCATATCATTTCTACTTTGTAGAGGTTTTAGCCAAGTATCAAGAGTTGTGCAACTAAGAACTCACACTTCTTGGTCATGAAATCCATGCTGTTAGGCCCTCTAAAAAGAAATAAATAAAGAGAGTCATTTTGGATTTCCAAGATTACCTTGTTGTGTGAGGAAAGAGCATATTTAGGAGTTAATATTTTAGGAAACAAAAAGTGGAAAGAGAATATCTTTGATTCTCAAGGGCACCGTATAGCGTGAGAGAAGAGCACACACATTCCCTTTACACACAAGCATGACACACAATGTTCATTAGCCCTTCAGGTGAAAATGTGAAGTTATGGAGACAAATGTGAAAGAGGATGCTTTTGACTCTGAAGGTCACCATGCAGCATGAGAGAAGAGATAACACACCTACTCATGTACAAACCAAAGAAACAATGTTCATTAACCATTAAGAAAAAAATGTGAAAGCAAACATGAATGTCAAAAATTGTCTTCCATAATCAAACTACAAGTGCAAGTTAGTAGTTTTTCTATGTTTTGAGCTTGGAAAAATTAAACCTACAAGAATAGAAATTAGTACAATAGAAAAATAACAAAATACAATCTACAAAGATGAGTTTTAGCAAGAAAATTCTGATAGAATGAGAAAATGACAGAACAAGAGCACATATGTTGTTACATAGAGCGAATGCACTATGACAATCGTGGATACATTGTTGCACAAAGCACATGTGCTAACAATAAAAAAGAAAAATAAAGAGTTGATGCACTAAAGAGTAGAGAACATACACTGTGACCTTAATTGTTATGTAGACGAGAAATTCTAAACCTATAAAAAATATAGAGAGTGCATACACTAGAAACATGAGTGCATACACTATGAGAAGACTCAAATAAACTATTACATAGTGTGGATATGTTAAATATTAAAATAAATAAAAATTACATACGCTATGCCAAGCACAAATACATTATTATATAGAGCTCATGCACTGAAAGACTAAAGACAACAAACTGAGTGCAAATACACTAAAGCACAAAGCAAATATGCCCAAGTTGTGCGTGGATATGCTATTAGATAGAGTGCATATGCCAAAATGGAAATGATGACCAAAACATGTAAAAAACATTTTAGAAGATCTTGCAAGCACAAAAATTAGATAGGGATGTGGTCCTATTAGGCATGCCAAAATGTGTATACTAAAATAAGAGACAAACTAGGAACCATGCAATGAACATAAAGAACCTAATCTCGAATCTAATTAACACTTCCAATTGAGAAAAAAAAGTACAAAATAATAATAAAAATAATGACATACTTCTCACTTTTGCTTCCACCATGTTCTATGATAAGTTCTTGGGAGATGAGGGTTTTATAGATTTTTTTATAGATATCATGGATGGTCTAGATTTTATCTTAGATTGAATGGTGAGGATTGATTAGCTTCTAAAGGAAGCTAATGAAGGGTTGAGATTAACCCATTTGTGGGAGGAAGTGAGATACTCACAAATAGAGTCTTGGGGTAGGTGCAAATGAATAAGACAAGGATTGAGGAAGATGAAGGGTGGAGATTACCTTATTTTAAATGAAAGGTGGTGTAAGCAATAGAAATTTGAAAAATAAAATAAGAAGAAAAGCACAAGACGAAAATCCTAATTTCTGTTGGCAACTTGGCAAACATCATTAAGAGAGAGAGATTGCTAGTATAATGATGAATGATTATGTATGATGTTTGAAGATGTTGTCATTGATGGCAACAAAAAAAGGAACAAGGTTAGAACAAAATTTTTGGTCTTGTGAAGAAGACTTAGTCATTTTGGCTAAGTGTTGGCAGTACACAAGAGACAGTGACATAAAGACAGTGTAATGGCTGGCATTGGTCCACAGTTGAAGATTAGGTTATGTGGTTCTGGTATGGTGTTTGCAATCCTTAGGTGATCTTATATCCAATATTTTAACCCTTGATAAGTACTGGAAGCATATCTTCAAACACTCTAAGTCCGACAGAGCAAGATACAATGTTATTCAGAGCAGAACACTCACTTGATCTGGTCCGCATTCCTCTGGTGTTGCATATCTAGATATGTGCTTTTGAGGTGTTGTAAACACTTGTATGAAGTGTCTAAATCTAGAGTTGTAGGTTCTAAAATCCACTGGAAAGATAGTTGTGAATGACTAAGTATCGCTACATGGCTTGACAGAGTTTGACTATGACAGAGCATGTGTTCTTGGGGTCCGCATTTTTCCACAAAAGGATATTTTGCTTTGTAGTTCTGAAGGTATGATCTATGATGTCTAAGGAGTCTTTGATATGATTTTGAGCAAGTCTTGTGGTCTGCAGTAAAAGATGTAGCCTGACAAATGAAGTGAACCAATGGCAATCTGTGTTTGAAGCCGACATGTTAAGTTCAATTTGTATGCGGTAAGTTCTATTGTTTAGAACTTAATTATAAGTGGTGGAATAGTTGAGGTTGATATATGCGAATGTAATTCAAGTGTTGTTTGGGTCCACTGTGAAGTTTGGTGAATGAATCTAGCCGACAAGTTACATAAGGCATGACTACACGCTACTCCTTACTAGGCTGACCTAATACGAAGTTTTTAAGTATTGTGGATATATATATGGGACTGCATTTGGTGCTTGGGTGATGTGATGCGTATGTGAATACATGTATGTGTGACATGCGAAGTAAGGTGATTTTGTGGAGGCGATAAGAGTAGAAGAAGAGATATCTCATTCCCATGTAAAAGCAGAGCAGTGAAACAAAGAAATCAGAGATGAAGAGTTTTGAGACAGTTTTTATGTGCTTCATTGGAGCTATAACCATGCATGTGTAGATGCAATCTGAGCACTTCAAACTGGCAGTGAGCCATTCTTCCTTCTTCTTTCTTTCTTTAGGTAGTGAGCCTTTCTTGTAGTGAGCATTTATTAGGTCAATGAGCCCTAAGGTAGTGATCCTTCTTGTAATTAGGTATTGTTCCTACATAATATATTGTGAGCTAACACTCATTGTGGTTTTTCCCAATTTTGGGTTTTCCACGTAAAAATCTTGGTGTTCATATGTGATGCATTGTGGTTGTTTCTTCTATGTTTAATTTGATTTGTTGTTACATGCGGTAAAGGGATTACTAGTTTAACAAGTAAGAGGTTTAATAGAATATTGATTCAGCCCCCCTCTCAGTATTTTGGGTGTTCAACAATTTCAAACTCCACTGCAAACCTCATATAGAGTGAAAACATAAATGTATACCTTCACTTACCAATAAAGATACTTTTATTGATGATGTGGATGTGCTCTTTTAATATGATGTATGTGGATGCTCAAATGAGTTTGTGCAAGATTCTAGCAGCGTGTACTTGTTCTTCATTGATTATCCTACCTCTTTTGATAGAGGATGAGGATGTATTTATAGAATTGGATGGATTGATAAGGATACGATTTGAAGATAGATAAGGATAAGATTTTGGAAAAAGTAGGATAAGGAAATCCTCAATTTATTTCTAATTCACTAGTTTCACATGAGTTAGAAATGGAAATAAATCAAGAGGAAAATAAGATGGGGATGTGAGACTACAATTAAAAGATTTATTGATTGATTTTAATAATTAAGCACACATGATTTTAAAATAGAAAGAAATCAAGAAGGAGATATGAACGGATAATTAGTTAATTAAATAAATATCTAATTTATTTAATTAGTATTTGGAATATTTAGAAGAATAAATTAATTGATTAATTAATCATAAATTATTTAACTAATTCTCAGAAGTAAGAAAGAGGGATAAATTAGGTGATGCTAGGAGAAATAGGTGATGCTAGGATATGATGTTAAGACACTCTCAAACTTAGGTTGTGGAGATCAAAAAGGTACTTTTTGGATGTTTTTTTTTAAATTGTAGATATAACACTAATATTTAAAAAAGGAGATAAGTACAATCAATGGATAAGCAAGCCACACCACAAAACAAATCATAAAAGCATTTAAACTATTTTGCCCTGTAGATCAAAACTACTCTCCAACAATAACAAAAAAATTCACTACAACTTGATCATAAAGTGTTAAACATCTTATAAACATGTTACATAATTTATATACCTAGAAGTTCCCTTTACTAAATCTCTTTTTCATTTTCTGGATCTATCATTTCTGCTTGGTTCTCCACTTTATCTAGTCCTCTATGCATTTCATCAGTCCTTGTAAATTTCAGTGGAAGATCATTTTGTTCTCTTTCCTCTCTACTCCCATGTCCCCTGTTATCATTGATTTTGAAAGAGTCCCACTCTTTGAATGTCCCTATGGGTGGTGATTTTTTTAGCAGATCACTGCCAATGCTAAAGTTTGGCAGGTAAATTCTACTACCCCATCCTCCCTGCTATCATCAACTTTTTGAACTTTTGAGTAGTGATTGTAAAATTCCATGCATTGTTTATGAAACTTTCGGTCCACTTTCTTATGCTCATGGGGCAAGAATTCATCTAGCTTCACATCAGACCTGTAGATTGTAGTTGAACCCCCATCTCTGATTTTCATAAACTTGTCAATAGGAATCTCCATGGTTGTTGTTACCTATTCACAAATAGAAGAAAATGTGAGCCTTTTAAATGACTTTGTAAGAACTCTCTCCTTTCCCTAATATACCTCTTCATTTCTGGCCTTCCATAAGAACCACAAAATATTAGTAGATAGAATAAGCCAAAACAAATTAGATTTGACATTCAATTTATTCACAAAGCCACAAAAATCTCCTGCCTACACAGACTGCTATTTAAAGACCAATTCTCAATAGTACCCATAAACATAGCCCAAATATTACAAGAAAAATCACACTCAAAAAATAGATGATGACAAGTTTCAAGCTGCTTGCAAAAAGAACACAATCTATTGTCAAATCCTACAACAAGCTTTTTAAGGATAAACAACCATCTGAAGTAGGATGTTTTTGGTTCAAGATGCTTAGACCAAATTACTTTAAAGGATTTAGACAACATATTGTATTCTATTTTGGCATTCCAAGAAGAGTTGACACGTTCAAATATCACTTGAGAGTCCGTAATCAAATTGTACATTTTCTTATAATTCATTTTCAAAAAATTTGTGCCATCCACCCACTTTACTCTGTCAAATTTTTTACCTTCCTTAACAAATAACTGAGTCAAATATCCCTTAAAATCCTTACACAGTATGACATAAGTTTTTCTATCTGAATTTGGCACAACATATTTAGTTTGAATTTGTATCCAACTTTTCAAAGATCTGTTACTAATGATGTCTTTAAACCTAGTTATTCCCCATTTATTCCACATCTTTGTTGAACACCCCTGTAATAGGGTAAGAAACTTGTCCTTAAATTTTAGGTTCCACCAAATAGATCTGTATCCTTGTAAATTTTGATAATTAGTGTTTATCACCTCTTTATTCCCAATGTAGGGCTTCACAGATTCCCAACTTTTCCATATAGTAGAAAAAAGAACAGATCTTGAGGGTTTGACATTGAATTCACCTAAAATACAACCTTTCAAATTTAAGAGTTTCCAATCTTTTGCTCTTCTTGGTACTACATTGTATAAATTATTTCTCAACAAAATTTTCCAAGGCTCATCTCCTACAAAAGCTTTAACAATCCATTTTGCAACCAAGGTTACACATATGAAGTCATGGTTCACCTAAGGAAAGAAAAGTTCCCAATGGGAAAGCATAATAAGTTGAAGATGAAGAAATTTGGACCATGCAGGATCTTGAAGAAGCATGATTCAAGAAATGCATATGAGGTAGAGTTGTGAGTGGAATTAACATTTCCCCTGTGTTCAACATTGTTGATTTAATAGAGTATCATGAAGGTGGCACAATGGATGGACCAATAGAAAAACAATGGAGTATTCCGGAACCTACTTTAGAGAACGAGGAGATAGAAGAAATCCTAGATAACCATGTGGTAAGAAGTACCAGGAATAGGCAATATGAAAAATATTTGGTTAAGTGTAAAGGAAGTCCTATCGAATATTCTTCCTAGTTGTCTAAGGCAGAGGTTGACCGTTTGGATTTTCTTGAAACACCTAAGATGTGACAAGGTCACTTCTCAAATTACCCTAGGTTTCTGATGCAGGAGCATCCAATGGTGTAAAGGCAATCTTGCATCACCCAAAAAATAAATTTCTTTTGTTTTTCTATTCTATAGGGTTGTTTAGTTGTGTTGGATCCTAAATTGATATTGTCAATGGTTTAGGATAGTCAAATTTTTTAGAAATCTAAAAATAGTAACCTTGCTATTTTTTTAGCAAGTTTGCATTTATACATGTATGGCCCTGAAAATTTACCCTGAGAAGCGGAATTGTAAAATTAATCCAATAGTGAAGAAATCATCTCAATATCATTTATGGTTTCAGAGAAATTAAAGTTTTCATTTTCAAAAACCCTGTAAAAGTTTCAAAGTCAAAATTGAGGAACTTAGAGGCCTCATATAGGCCCAAAAATTGGCTTAAGAAGTTTAATTTTTCGAGAGCTTTCTGTTACGTCAGAAAATGTCTCCCTAGGGCATTTTCCCTTCTATGTTTAGCTCCCAGGTCCTTTAGAATGCATTTAGACCATCTTTCATGTTAATGATGACTTCCGGTGAAGAAACCCCTAAGTTTTATGGCAAATGGGACCTAGGGATGAACTTATGATGAATCCTACCTGAAATAGGGGGGAGGACTTGGGCACCCGCGCCCTAGTCCTGCCCTATTTTAGGTCAAGACCTATTTTCATGTGTCGGTTATGTGACCGTTATTAGGTCCTATGCTGACACCTCAAGTTTGAATTATGAATTTCTTGGCGAGAAGTTGTTTAGTTGCATATATAAGCATGTTTAGGCTTTCTTGTGTAAACTAGAAGATGATTATGAGATTTTGGCATACTTATGATTTGAGAGCTTTCAAAGTATTCATTATTGCAGAGCAATATTGTTTTGTTATTGTGTTTGTTATGCAGATTTGGCTTCATCTTCTCATAATCTGAAGGATCTCCATGTTCATGTGAGCTACACCATTGAGGTGACATTCATTTGTGTTTTCAATCATTTATCAATTGATTTTTAGCTCTATCCCGCAAGGATACGTACTCTTTATCTGACAATGGTGTTCGGAAGACTTGAATGTCTCTCCGGGGCTTGACCGAGGCAAGCCTCTAAACACCACAATCCCCAACCCACTTTTTCGTGATTGCAAGTTATAGGTTTCAGAAGAGGAAGAAGTGGAGTTGCAAGGAAGCATTATAGACTGTTGGAAGTGCAGAGCAAAGAATCAAATTAGGGCTTGGACTAGGGCACCTACTCATTAGTCCTCTAGATTCTAATGTGGTGAAATCTTTGTGACAATAGAATTGTGTTGTAGACATTCTTCAAAGATCCTGACAGAAATAGGTGAATTGGACTAATTCATCCACTCATTAGTCACCGATGTTTCTATACACCAAACTTTAAAATCTGGTATGTATTTGATTGTCATTTGATATCTCTGTGTGCGATCATTTTTGTGATTTGTCCATTTGTTTACGATTTTACGAAATTAGGGTTTTAAGCATAATCAGGCTTAATTAAATAACAAATTCACACAATTCCAATGTTCCCCTCTATTCCAGGTGATAAGAGATCTATAGTAGAGTTCTCTACTCAGTTGAATGTCCTTGAATGTTGGTGTGAAAGGAGGATTCCACATAAACCCTTGAAATTACCAAACCCCTCTTTTTCACACTAAACATTTTGGTCAACCCATGTTTTTAATGAATTTTGCACCTTGCTGAGTGTTGAACTTCAGATTTACATTCATTTCATTCATCATTTTCATATTGCATTTGAAAATTAAAAATTTTGAAAAAAATAACATTTTTGGCTTGCATTTTTAAATAATTTGAATTAATTTAAATTTAATTTCATTTAATTTCTAATTTTTTAATTAGATCTGACATAAATTATATAAAATCATCATTTTAGAATCTTTTTCATTGCATTTTCATCATAAAATTGCTAGGGTTTGCTTGAAATTTTGAATTTTTTTCTTTAACCTAGTGATTCCAAAAACTAGGGTTTGTAGGTAAAATCTTGTTTCAAATTTTTCTACTCATCTTAGACACTCATTCAAATCTTTTTTTGCATTTAGTTTTGCATTTTAGTGTCTTTTTGCATTTATATCCCAAAAATTTGATTTACACATACCCAATTTCAACAAAAACTAGCATTTTTCATTGATTTATCATTAAAATTGCACTTGCATTAAGCATTGTAGGACTTTAAAATAATTTTCAGATCTAAGCTGAGTTTTTTTCATCATAAAACTGATTATAATTCATTTACGCATCATTTTGCATAGTTTCATGTCTTAATTTCACAATTAGGGTTCGAAAACCTTGCATTTTCACTAGATTTTGACTTCTCATCTCCCTAGATTTGCACTATAGGTGTGTTGTGAATGATATTGATGCATTATTGGACTTATATCAGGGATATAATTCACTGTCCCTCATCAATTTCCTTAAAACACCTTATCTTTTAGGCATTTGCATTGAAAAAAGTGAAAAAAATAAGCATTTTACCTCATATTTACACGTAGTTTTGTACTTACTTTCTTGCACTCATATCAAAAATCTTTTAAATCTGATCTTACATATATTTGAAAACATAAATTTGGCATCATTTGTTATACTTTCTTGAAATTTGGCATTATCTCAATTACACAGTGTATTTCAACATCTAGAGTGTATCAAGTAACATAAAACTTTGCATGTCTTGTATTACTAGATCTTATTGGACATTGATGTTACAAGACATTTCATTATGGCATCTTCATCTCATTGATCTTTGGTATCTTTACATGCATATATCAAAAACTTTGAGAAGTCCTACAAATTCGTTAATATGAATCCTCATGTTCTCACTTATATACAAGCTATGTATCACAAGGATATATTTAAATGCTCTTCATTTGAAATCCTTCACTATGTATTTGATTTTGACAACTTCATATCTCTCATGAATACATACCCTTTGGTAGTATAATATTTAACAAAACACATTGAGAATGATGAGTGTGAAACTTCTCTTAATGCTTTGGAATTAATAGCTAAAACATATGATGATGATGATGATGATGATGATTCCATACGTTATCCTACTTCTCCTATAGTTGAATGTCCAAGAACCTTATATGAGAAGACCATAGATAGCTCTATTAATGATACAACACCTAACCTTACTAATAACATTATACCTTCTTTTCATTCCAATGCTCTCCCTGGCCAAGACGTAGCATTAGTGGATGAGAAAAGGTCTCTCACATTAAATCCTTTATGGATAGATGTTGGGTATAATCGAGAAGTAAATAATGTTAATTCAATCTTCACTAATAGAATTATTCCACCCACTAAGGGGTTACTTGATAAATGTAGCAATATTCCTAAGATGGTTGTGGGGGGGCCACCTAATGCACCTTCTTGATTCAAACCAGTGATTACGGTTCAAGGTGATCGAAAGACACCTCGACCACCAGATTATATCCTAAACTATTCAAGACAAATCACTCAAAGAAACCAAGGTGTTCAAAATGTGTCACAACAACCACACCACAATGTGATTGCTCATACATATAACACCCGTAATAACAAGCAAAGTAAACAAGTACCTCATGTGCCCGTCTCTCTTCCATGTTCTCAACCTATGCTCCCTCCACCACCTTGTCTTACTCATAAAAGTAGTCAAGAACATGATCTTGTCAAGCAGCTTCATGCTACTCCATCTAAGATTTCCTTTTTGGATTTAATACAAACATCACCTACATACCATGGAATGCTCCAAGAAGCTTTACAAAAGGTGATTGTCCCACCTACTGCTAAGCCTAATGATGTAGTAGCTTTGTTAGATTTTATGCATGTGACAAAAATGGATATTCTCATTCAACCACATGAGTTACCATCAATTGAAGTTCAAAATTAATATGATCCTCTTATAATCTTTGTCACGGTAAATAAAAAATTGATAAAGCGAGTTATGATTGATAATGGATCAGATCTTAATGTTTGTGGCATAGACGTACTACACAAAATCAAGATTGACACATCTTTAATTAAACCAAATAGAATTAGCATTCGTGGCTTTGATAACATTGGAAGAAAATCTGTGGGTACTATAACATTACTAGTGAAGGTTGGACTCATGACATTAGATACTCTTTTTCATGTCATGCCTGGTTCACTTTCATATAATATAATTCTCGGTAGACAGTGGATTCATGCCATGGGGGCAATTATGTCTACCCTTCATAGATCAATAAAGTTTATCTATCAAAACAAGCTCCACACCATACATGTTGATCCTGAACCGGATAATTGTTTACATATTGAAATGCAAAAACAAGTTTACAATCATATGAGCTTAAACAATTTATGAGTTGATTCATCAACGCCTCTTGCCATGGATAATGTTGTGCAAGACTCTACACCATTGAATGCACTTTTTGGTGACGATTGGGGTTCATTAGATTTTAATCCTTGTGGTATAGGGGAATATAAACTTAATAACTTTGACACAACAAAAGTTGCATCGATCTCATCTAAACCATTTGTGGAAACACCTAAGAAACCTAAAATCTCCTTGATAGAAAACAAAGACAATACTCTTACTTATACTACAAATTATGAGACCTATGAGGCTTCACCATCTTCTAAAGAAATGGACTCTCTCTATGGTCATGGATTTCAAATATTGTACAAAAATCATGACTATGCAGATAATGGATGTGGTGTAAATCAACAAGGAATCAAAGTACCTTTACAAGTTGCTAGAATTAATTACACAGCTGGTATAGGATACCACTCTTTGAAACCCACTAAAGCCTCTTGTTATCCTAAACTCAATGTTAATTCAATTTCAACAAGACCAAAACAACATGCGAGATATCCTGGGCTGATAGACAAGAATTGTCCATCGGGAAGCAAACCTTTGAATCAGGTAAATATTTCTCCATCTTTAAGCCACACTCAGCAAATATTATAGTTGCTCTGAAGGGTGGCCTCTTCCTAGATATGTATGTTCTTAACATTGGGATGAATCAGGTAAGTATTTCTAACCCTTTACCTTTGTGTTGTGTTTCCCCTCGTGATGTGTTATGTATTGTTTAGGCCTCCTAGGATGACCCTTGATACTCTTGTAAGGTCAAGGATACTAGGAGACCGCCTTGTTGTGAACCTTCTTCTATTTGTATCATCATTCTTCTATATTGTCTCTCCTCTATTTTCATTATTGTGTGTTGTGTCCTAGTGGCATAGCGTTGCGGTTGGTGACTTGGGGGAACCTTCCTACGTGATGACCTGAAGGCACTTGTTTCTCCTCTCTTGATTTATTGTTTATCTTCCTCTAGTGGTCCTATCTAGCTGGTGGATGATGAAAAATAAATAATACTAATAAGGACCGAGTGTACCTTCAATGAGTAAGCAAAAATAGACCTAGTCCATACATGACAATGGGGTTGATATATATTATCCGATGCTTGGCTAGTAGAATCAATCTGTGTGATATTTTGATGTTGTCTTATCGTATTAATGAATCATAACAATACATCTGCTCCATGCACTTTGTTTATCTTTGAATCTTGCCTTGGTTACACTTAGTTTTGAGATTTCTACGATATAGCCCCACGGTTATACTTGGTCTCTGAATTTGTAGTATAACCTCGGCTCTTTATGTGAATGATTACATGCATTGTTGTTTATCATGATTATGTGGTTGTTAACACCTTTTCTTGTAGAAAATTGTGTGTTTGTGGGAACATTTGGCGATCGTAAAGTACATGTCACCTCTAGGGGCATGGGCTTTGCAAGAGCTCATGTTCCCTTGTGTGTTTTCTTCCTACCTTAACGTGCTTGATATTGGTACATGATATCAACCACCTTAAGGTGGGGGCATATATAAGGTAAGCTGTCTGATGATTTTGGTACTAATTAAGCGTGTTTGTAAGCCCTATGTGGAGGCAAGATGTTGTATCTCAGTGCGAGTGCACATCTTTATTTTATATTGCAATCATTAAGCCCTTTGTGGAGGCAGGGATGGTGTATTTCTTGAGGAGAGTGCACATCCTATCATTTCTAAAAGTCTTCCGAGTAGGCGAGATTGGTGTATCCTCCCTTAAGAGTGTCTTTGGCGGTTGTTGTGGCGAAGCGCAACCATCAGGTGTGCCTATAATGTGTCTGAGATGGTGGTGAACCTAGCAATAGGCTCCTTCCATCACTTCTTTGTCGTGTTTTCTCTGTGTCTTCCATGTGTGTGTGTATGGCGTGTTTGTTCCCAAGCATAGTCTAAAGACTAGTCGCAATGAGTCCCTCCTATGCTTTGGGATTTGTGTGGCATGTTTGTTCTCAAGTGTAGTCTAAAGACTGGTGGTGATGAGTCCCTCCTACACTCTGAGATTTGTATTGTGTGTCTGTTGCCCCATATGCAGTCTAAAGACTGTGGCGATGAGTCCCTCCTACATTTTGGGTGGTATGTTTACTTTCCATGTACTTGCATTTGCATTCATATATATATATAAGAAGATGAAAAAGAAATAATCACTGCATTCACTGTGTTCTGCATGTCTTTAATACTGTCTTCTCCGTGTTTTGTGTGACTGTAACTGTCTTCTCCATGTTTTGTGTTCCTGTCATTGTCTTCAGTGTGTTTGGCGTGTTTTCACTGTGCATGTATGGGCCTCACGTTCATGCATACATTAAAGTGGGGGCTAAATGTTACGTCAGAAAATGTCTCCCCAGGCATTTTCCCTCCTATGTTTAGCTCCTAGGTCCTTTAGAATGCATTTAGTTCATCTTGCATGTTAATGATGACTTCCAGTGAAGAAACTCTTGAGGTTTATGGCAAATGAGACATAGGGGATGTACTTATGATGAATCCTTCCTGAAATAGGGGGAGGACTTAGGCGCCCGCGCCCTAGTCCTGCCCTATTTTGGATTAGGACCTATTTTCATTTGTCAGATATGTGACCGTTATTAGGTCCTATGCCAACACCTCAAGTTTGAATTATGAATTTCTTGGTGGGAAGTTGTTTGGTTGTATATATAAGCATGTTTAGGCTTTCATTTGTAAACTAGAAGATGATTATGAGATTTTGGCATACTTATGATTTGAGAGCTTTCAAAGTATTCATTGTTAAAAAGTAGTATTGTTTTGTTATTGTGTTTGTTATGCAAATTTGGCTTCATCATCTCATGATGTGAAGGATCTTCATGTTTATGTGAGCTACACCATTGAGGTGACATTCATTTGTGTTTTCAATCATTTATCAATTGGTTTTTGCCTCTATCCCGTAGGGATATGCACTCTTTATCTAACAACGATGTTCGGAAGACTTCAATGTCTCTTCGAGGGTTGACTGAGGCAAGCCTCTAAACACCACAACCCCCAACCCACTTTTCTATGATTACAGGTTATAGGCTTCAGAAGTGGAAGAAGTGGAGTTGCAGGGAAGCATTATGAACTGTCAGAAGTGCAGAGCAAAGAAGAAAATTAGGGCTTGGACTAGGGTGCCCACTCATTAGTCCTTTGGATTCCAATGTGGTGAAATCTTTGTGACAACAGAATTGTGTTGCATACATTCTTCAAAGATCCTGATAGAAATTGGTACATTGGACTAATTCACCCGCTCATTAGTCCCTGACTTTTCTGTACACCGAACTTTGAAATCTGGTATGTATTTGATTGTCATTTGATATCTCTGTGTGCGATCATTTTTCGTGATTTGTCCGTTTGTTTACGATTTTATGAAATTAGGTTTTTGAGCATAATCAGGCTTTATTGAACAACAAATTCACACAATTCCAATCTTCCCCTCTATTCCAAGTGACAAGAGATCTGTAGTAGAGTTCTCTACTTGGTTGAATGTCCTTGAATGTTTGTGTGAAAGGAGGATTCCACATAAACCCTTGAAATTACCAAACCCCTCTTTTTCACACTAAACACTTTCCAATGCATCCAATGGTCTGTTAATCAAACGCTTGGTTCAAAAGTTATGGCTCTTAGAAGTTGTGTTATAAAATTTCAAAATTTAAAATCTCTTGAGCAGGAAAGATACAGTTAGACTCTTTGGGTGCTAGAAATGGATAGACTTTCCCAAAAGGAATAGGAGAAGGAAAGTGAAAAGTAATGGGAAAATCAAGATAAGAAGGTAGAGTGGGGAAGATAGAGGCAATTTCTGAAAGACAGTTTCAAGCTCTAACCCATGTTGTTGTAACATGTGGTCTTGAGACCTTTGCATGTTCGTAGATGCATGTTGTAATTATGTTTTTATGAATATAATCTGAATCAATTTGTGGCATACTTACCGTGTTATTATGACAGAGTGTGTTTGAGGGGGAGTACCCTTCATCAAAAAATTCCATGACAATAAGTATAAAAATGAAGAAAATGAATATTTATAATGTCCTAAAATTATCTTTTCAAACAAATCCATTCATCAATGTTTTTAATTAGTTTTAAACATAGAACACGAATAAAATTTATTCTTTAATACTTGGAATGAACTTAGACATATATAGTAAATCTAGGGTAATCACAAGGTTTCCCAAGGTCTCACAAGACTCAAGATGTGATATAATTGGTTTAAACATAAACTCGTATTAATCATACCATAAGCAAATTAAGATGATAAAATAAACATGCATCCATGCTATCACTCTCCAATTTAACTCTCATTGGCTTATATCTATTATCTATACACTTAAGGCACATATAGAACATTTTGTGGAATAGTAGATGAAGCAACAATAGAATAATCTAAGGATAATATACATTGATGTAAGAAACATCACATCTCTAGTGTTCTAATCATGTATGGAAATTCATATCAATGAAATACACCACACAAGTCTCATAATAAAAATGATTCTCAAATAATATAATAAGTGAAATATAAATATATGTAGTAATTCACACAACTTGAAAACATGTTCACCAACCAATACTAATAATATATCTCCTAATGATGATCTAATCACAAGTACAATATGTAAATCTAACACTCAATCAAATGTATAACATCATAACAAGGATTAACAATCAAATTTGGATCAACATCATATCCCTAGATCTAACATCATATCAAATCATTAAATAGTAAATAGTGACCTGAAAACATCATATCTAATCATCATATAATATCAATTATCACATAATCATATAAATAGAAAAGTGTCATAAAATAATCAATTTAACATTGTGATAAATAGTAATACAATGGGTACAATAAAGAAATTAACATATATGAGCCTTATAATTGGAGCAATATGAACTAACATATTCCATAACATAAGCTTATAATTGTCCCCATTGAGAAGGCAAAAGTGGGAACAAGCATAGCATAAAGGGATCTATGCATACTTAGCTAGGAATATGTAATGGGTTGTAAGGCACCGAAAGTATTAATAATGCATGTCATCATCCTTAATAGGTGTAGATCAACATCATAAGGGACCAAGTAGGCTTAAAGAGATGGAATGCAACAAATAGAGTGGAAATAGGCACAAAATATGTAGGTCAACATGAAAAAGGTAGAAGATGCCTTCATAATTTGCTTCATCCCCAAAGTGCCATGAATAGGAAGATACAAATAATGACAACACCATAATAAAGATATCATTTAAAAGAGGATGAACAAATAGAGGAATTGGAACACATAATTACATTAGGAAATGCACATAGAGGAATTAAGAGAAGTGTAATATTCTTTTGCTAGAGGGTCAATGATTACACAATCTTATGATGGGAAATTTGTCATGCTAGCAGAATCATATGTAGAAGAATTGAAAGAGATAAGTAAGCCTTTGGTGAAAATAGTAGATAGAGGATGATTACCAAAGGGACAAGCTCCATAACTATAGTACACGTAGAAGTAGGTATAAAATTTACATGAGCATTAGGAGAAGAAATGTCCAAAATGGTTTGAGAAGGATCCTTAAAAAGAAATTTGATTAGTAATAGATATAAAAGGAGCCAAGGAATGTTGTAAAAGTTTTTGCAACAACAACAGTAAATAAGGGGATGTTGCAATGGTAACAAGTAGTTTAAGAATGGGAACCACACGATTAGAAGGGGCAATCAACTTAGGTTTGGATTCTAGGAGACGAAGTCTAGGGTGAGTTAGGGTTTATTCTTAGGCTTTGGACAAGGAGGGTTGTAATGGGTAAGAGGACATGTGGGAGGGTGAAAGGAGGGGGAACTATAAGGGTTTCATATTATGAAGCATGAGGTGGTTTATTTAAGTTTAGGCTAGGTTGGGTGAGGTTGAGGTCTGGGTTGAGGGGGAGGAGGAAGAAGATGTTGGGGTTTGTTTTTCTGCATGTAATGGGGATAAGGTCATGTAGTAGATCTAGGAGGACATACATCATGAGTAGAAGAAGAATTAGGAGATGAATTAAAGATGATGTCTAAATCCTCATTTGGTTGTAACTCTAAAATCTTGGGCATGGGAGGGTGAATAGACAACTCTAGATTCATTGCATTACAACACACCTCCTATTCTTTATAAAATTTATACAAGCCAAAGAGGGTATCATGATGCTCAAGTTCCAGGGCTAATAGTTCATAGATGAAGAAATCAATAGAAATATTTCCCAACTTCAAATGTGGTTGGTATTCATTACATGGAACTATGATCACCTCATCATTGTGTATAAATTTAAACATTGGTGAAGCATAAAGGGAATAGCTTGGGAACCTTCAACCCAAGTATGTCCCCAAATATGGTTGAAGTAGGAATGATACATATGACACATGACAAGAAGCTTATTTAGATAACAAAAATATATACAATAATGCATTCAAGGGTATTTATAAAGAATCAATCAAAACACTTCAACACCACCCAAGATGCATCATAAAATTATTGATGAAAGTGTGTATTATTTACTAATTCCTCTATAAAAATATTGAAGGAATAATATAAGTCCACAAGAATGTCATCAGTAGGTCTCAAATTCACCATTCCTTCAATATACTAAGGCCCTTGATAATTATTATTCAAAATATCATCTAGAGAGAAGGTGATAAGAAGAGAAGGAGATGAAGAAGAGGAGGTGGGTTGGGAGTTAAGAGCATCAACAAAATCATAACAGAAGAATGAGGGAAATAATGTAATGGAGGAAGAGGAAGGATCTAAAGGTAAGTCACAAGAAATCTCCTCTAAACGAAGGAGAGGATCAACAACCTTAGAAGTAGTATCTACATAATTTGATTGGGTATGTTGAGTGAAGAGATTTGCATAGATATTTTTATTTTTATTTGGAGTTTCTACAAATTTATTACATTTAGCATTGTTCCTCTCAACATGTATAATGTCAAAATCAACTATATCTTGCAAATTTTACTTCAAACCCATATATTGTTTAGTTCTATATCTAGGTTCAAGGTGATATTGATAGAATTCTTTAGATTCATAACCCTAATGTAGAGGAAGAGAGGTGTCTAACAATAGCACATGAAGACAAATCAAAAGTTGATTCATGATAGAGAGTGATTAGCCAAATAACCTTATCAAGAAACTGTTGGTTTATGGCATGAACAAGATAGTGTTGGAAGAGGAAGGATCAAGAAATAGATCAAAAACATTAACATTAGGTTTCAATTCCATCTTGTTAATTTTGTTATTATATTTATTATTTTTGAAGGGTTGTTTAGAGAGCTTGGAATAAAAGTAGTAGAAGTTGGAATAGAATAAGTAGTCAGAGAAGAAGAGGAAGAGGAAAAGATATCATAAGTTAAATAATTAATCTTTTCTAATTTTCTATCGTAATCCCTCTAATCGGCACATAAATCTACAAAATTTATGTATCTTGGGAAAAATTTATCTTGAATCAGTGTTAGTAGGTTCTCCATAAACACCATTTCAATTTCAATATTAGGTAGGTGATAGTGCATTTTGACTAAGATAGATTGAAAAAACAACATAAAACCGATTACCATTTCATTGGAACCTTGCTTGCAATTAAACACATTTGTAAAATTAACTTTTGAGGTAATTTGTCCTTGGAAGTGGCTTACTAATGCTTGAGCAAGTTCATTGAATATCTAGATAGAGATATGAGGTTACGAATAATATCATTCAAGTGCACGATCTTTAAGTGTGCAAGGGAACTTTTTAGCAAGAATACAATCACCATATATAAGATCAATACATGTGGTATTAAATGACCACACATGTGTTGTGTGATCCCCTTTACCATTATAGAATATGAAACTATTATTAAATGAAGGGCCACAAATTTTGATGCAAATATATGAGAGAATCTCCAATATAAGAGGGTTATGGTGCAAATCCATGGCAATGCCTCTAGAACTGGTAGGAAGTGGATCCAAATTTTGTTGCATAATCCTCAAGTGGTGTAGAATATGATGCACGGTAGGTTATTAATATAGGTAACTAAGGAGGAATATAAAAACATATGTAGGTACATATATGCAATAAAGGAAGTGATGGATGTAGAAGGAATAAAAAAGGAATGCAAAGGTAGTTTATGAAAATATAGGAACATAGAAGTGTTGTTGGATGGATTCATGGTGAAGGGATTAAGTGACCAATATTGGATCAATATAAGAAGGGATATGGCCATAATGGGAAGTGGGATAGAATACAAATGACAATGAGACTTAAGGGGATACAAAAGTGTGAGATGCATAAGAAGGAAGGGGGTTAGAATATTTGACCTACTTATGTGATGGTATAGGAACATGAATTTGAGATTAAGAAGGTAAAGAAATGTGTATTTAGGACTATGATGAAATAGGAAGTATGGTGGTAGAACTGGGTGTGAGTATTTGTGGCTAAGATAGTGGAGGATGAGGAGGACTAGGTGGGATTATAGGTGGCTTAGAGAAGGTTGAAGGCCTAGATGAGGAAGGAGTAGAACTAGATGCATCAAAGGGATTATGAGGGTAAGGTGGAGTAGAAGATGATGCATTAGTGTGGATAATGTGACCATTGCACTTAAAAAATTGAGACCTAAATAATGGTTGAGCAACATGTGTCCCAAGGCATTGACCAAAGAAGAGGGTTTAGTGCCATGATTGCTAGCCTCAACCATATTGTTCAAGATTTGTAAATGAGAAGCAGTCTTATGTTACTTGTTAGATTCCATTTGGGCATTGTAGGAATCATGATAAAAATGTCCTCATAAGAAAAGAAGGGATCAACTTCATTAGGGTTAGGGAAAGGAGGAAGTTTAGACATGATAGGATTGAGATGAAGGTTAAAATTAAGGGGAAGAACACTAAATAAATAAAGAGATGAAGTCAAATGAGAAGGGGTGATGGATCAGGAAGAAAAGAGATATACTATGTGTAAAGGGATAAGTAAAGGGTAAGAATAGATGAGAATGGTAAGAAAAGGTAGAGCCAAGAATATGAAAATATGAAGGAGAAGGTTGGGAATAAGTAAGAAGGTATGGGAAGGGTAAGGTTAGGATTGTGATGGTATGGAGTAGGGGAAAAGAGTGTTGGGAATAGGTAGAGAGGTGTGAGAGTAAATATAGAGCGAGGTATTAGGGAAGGAAAAAAGGGCATTGATGATATGGGAAGGAGAGATTGAGATAAAATAAGTTGTCCTAGGGTTTTAGAAAAAATGAAGTTGTTGTTTAGGAGAGAAGTGTTTGTTGTTAATGAAAAGTAAATGTTTTAAGAATAGGATACTTAATGGTTTTATATACAAATTATAAAATTAATGTGTAAGAATGTCAATTTCACCAAATGAAAGATAAATTTTAATTCTACTCATAAGTGTTTGTGTTAGGAAATAGTAAATTTTCTTTCTATGTATTTACTCCATGTATTAAATCAAATTACCAATAATAATCAGATGTGAAACTACACTAATATAATCCAAACAATAAATATAGGAGCTAGGAATGACAATTGTAAATAAAACTATGCTATTGAAAAGAACTACAAAAAATGGTTAGGACATGTCTAATCAAGAATTTAAAGCTAGAAATGAACTCAGGAGGACAAAAAGAAGGTCCCCAAAAATGACTCAGGTAAAGAGAAAAGTAAAAACATACACTTATCCTCCTCATCTAGCTTAACATCGATGGATCCTAACTAACTCATAATTAAATTAAATGCATTCAAATGCTTTGCAATAGAGAGCCCCCTTCTTTTATTTTGACTTTATAACTTTCTTTTCAAATAAAGCTTGTTTACCAAAAATTTTGTTTGATAAATCTCACCGATTCTTCTCCATAGGAGATATGCAATAACCTCTTCAATACATTTAACAAGATAAATTCTATAAGAAATTATTGAATGGTACCTTATGTATTTTTATCTAGTTTATTCCAATATACATTAGACATACTATCAAGTTTATCTTTATTTGAAACAACTCTCCACTAATATCTTCCTGAAGGAGTTCCTTCATTTTAAGTGTGAGTGATAAAATGCAAGATGAAAACATAAATAGATAAAGCATACAAAGCCTATTCTAACCTACACTAAATAAAACACCCAAAATTAAGAAAAGGGAAAGTGAATATCAATTAAAACAAACAAGTTCTCACCAACACAAACCCTTGATGTAATGGATGTGCTCAATGGATTTGTTGTTGTGAGGAGGGATGTTGGTTGCTCAATGATCCTACAACATGTATTTGCATTCAACTTATATATGAAATATGCTAAGGGGATGAGGTGTTTATAGATTTCCATGATGGAGAATAAATGAATGAGATGAAATCTTTGGAATGGAGGGCTAGGGATGTTTAAGACCCAAGAGTGCAAGAGAAGCCAGCAAGTGGCAACTTATGATTGGTGCACATGATTAGGCCCATGATCCAAGGGATTTAGATGGTGTCTATTTTCTAGGTGGAAATGGATGAACAAGATTGAATAAGGATATTTTTGGAGCCATCTACATGCATGAAGCCTTATGCAACCTTGAGCCATGTGCAAGGTTGACTTGGCTAAAGATGATTTGGAACGTGCGAATGATTAATTAGTTGATTAAATCTAGGGTATTTAATCAACTGGGGGAAATAGATGAATATAAATATTTCCTATTTATTTAATTATTTTGGAGAGTGACATAGGAATGATTCGATTTAATTAAATAAATACTAATTTATTTAATTAAGGATAGATATTAGAAGAAGTGTTGATTTGGTGAATTAATTAAATAAATGGCAATAATTTATTTAATTAATAGTGGAAAAAGGTGTTAATTTATTAATTAAACAATTGGGGATCATTCAATTAATATCAGAAGAATAATTAGATCAATTAATTAAATTTAGAGGAATGGCTAGTTTAATTAATTAAATAAATATAATTTGTTTAATTAATTAATTTTATAATCATGATTATGGATTGAACTAGTGATAACAAAAAATGTTGGGAGGTGATTTCAGGTGTCTACATTTTGCCCCTCTTTGAGATGGCTTTATATAACATCATTTCAAATAAAAATAAAATATAACACTTTTAGAAGTGATGAAGGTGATAATGCCCTACCTGATTGGAAAAAATGAAATTAGTGAATAGAAGGGTGATGCCCCCACAAGGGAGAACGCAAGAAAAAATAGTTTGGTTGATCACTCAAAAGGAGAAGTGGGGAGATAAATAGAAGGGGGAACATAATGATCAGTGGAGGAAAATGGGGAAAAAAGGTGAAAGGTAGTGAAAACATGATCATGGGGTGAAACATAATTTTAAAATGAGGAATGTGTTGCAAGTATGGGCCTAACCGGTGTTGTCATTGATGTCAACATACTCATGTTGCATTAATGAGAAGGATTAGATGAGCTGTGTACTAAGGATATTGAGAAAATAAGTCTCAATCAGGAACAGTGAAGAACAGTGATGACAAGAAGGTAAAAGTCCTCAATAGGTTGAGGATCAGAGGATGCGGTTTAAAGGGTTTGTATATATAAGTCTTGAGATGCTCCAGTCAAGATTTCAGAGGTCCACATGAAGATTTGAAGAAGTTATGGTTGCTCAAGTAGAACCGATTCCGGCAGGTGTTCAGAGGTGACAGAGTGCCACAGATAGGTCCGGTGAGATCTGGTATGTCATTATCCCGTTCTGCAGATCTGAGGGAGTGTTGAGGATGTCCCTGTGAAGTATCAACTAGATTAGTTCGTGGGTTGAAGGTCCATAAGTGCCTATTCATTTGTGACAGTGATGACAGACTATGTTCTTGTAGCTCCGGATGAAGGAGAGAAGAATTCTGGACAAACATCTTTTGAAGATTGGTTTCAACAAAGGTACTGCTGATAGTAACCTATATTTCAAAATTGATCATGAAAACATCTTGATTGTTGAAGTATTTGTTGATGATATCATCTTTGGAGGAAGAGACAGTATGTGTAAAACCTTTGCAAATCAAATGAAAAGTGAGTTTGAAATGTCAATGCTCGGTGAAATGAATTTCTTCTTGGGTCTACAAATTACTCAGACAAAGAAAGGAATCTTTATCTCTCAGACCAAATATGTGAAAGAATTGTTGAGGAAATTTGGAATGAAAGATTCAAAACCAATGAACACTCCCATGGCAACCGGATGTAAGCTGAGCAAAGATGATGACTCTCTTAAGACAGATCAAACAAAGTACAGATCAATGATTGGAGGATTATTGTATCTCACTCAAACTAGACCAGATATAATGCAGGCTGTTGGTCTTGTGGCGAGATTCCAGGCTGATCCCAGAGAATCTCATGTCATGGCAATCAAAAGAATTTTTAGGTACTTAAAAGGAACAGTTGAGTATGGTCTGTGGTATCCTAGAGAT
This sequence comes from Cunninghamia lanceolata, assembly GCA_027924645.1. Lineage (NCBI taxonomy): Eukaryota > Viridiplantae > Streptophyta > Pinopsida > Cupressales > Cupressaceae > Cunninghamia > Cunninghamia lanceolata. Next base: position 3,479,948 of record BSBN01000918.1, on the reverse strand, counting down.
CATAATTTTTCTCTTCATGCATATACAGATGCAGATTGGGCAGGAGATGTGGATGATAGGAAGAGTACAAGTGGAGGAGCATTCTTTTTGGGAAAAAGGTTGGTTTCTTGGCTAAGCAAGAAACAAGAGGCAATATCCTTGTCTACAACTGAAGCAGAATACATTGCAGCAGTAGGTAGTTGTACTCAAGTTTTGTGGATGAAGCAGATGCTAAGAGATATTCAAGTAGAATATGAGGAGCCTGTCACAATTTTCTGTGATAATTCAAGTGCAATAAATATTTCTAAGAATCCGGTGTTGCATTCTAAGACTAAGCATACATCTATCAAGTTTCACTTTCTGAAAGAGCAAGTGAACAAGGGTGAAGTCAGATTGGAGTATGTGCCCTCCAAGGATCAGCTTGCAGATATTTTTACTTAACCTCTTCCCAAGGACTCTTTTGATATCTCAGGGAGAAGTTAGGGGTTATTGCCCCTCTGGTGATGAACTAGGATGCACTGATGTGCATTAATCTGGTGGATATCACAGTCATATCTTGTGATCCGGATTGATGATAAGGGAGCTACTACTCAGGGGGAGCAGCTGGTATGTTATGAAGTAGTGAAGTTACAAGTATGAGCCCTTTGCTATTGATGTCAAAGGGGGAGAGAAGACATGTGAAAAACAAGTGGTTGCTGATCAAAGGGGGAGCAATAAAGGAAGAGAAGACATGTGAATAGTTGTTGCTGTTAGGGGGAGTTGCAACAGCAAGGAGAAGTTTTTGTCTTGATGGTTTTTCACATCATATGTTGCCATCAATGACAAAGGGGGAGATTGTTGCAAGTATGGGCCTAACCGGTGTTGTCATTGATGTCAACATACTCATGTTGCATTAATGAGAAGGATTAGATGAGCTGTGTACTGAGGATATTGAGAAAATAAGTCTCAATCAGGAACAATGAAGAACAGTGATGACAAGAAGGTAAAAGTCCTCAATAGGTTGAGGATCAGAGGATGCGGTTTAAAGGGTTTGTATATATAAGTCTTGAGATGCTCCAGTCAAGATTTTAGAGGTTTGCATGAAGATCTAAAGAAATTATGGTCGCTCAAGTAGAACCGGTTCCAGCAGGTGTTCAGAGGTGACAGATTGCCACAGATAGGTCCAGTGAGATCCGGTATCTCATTATCCCATTCTACAGATCTAAGGGAGTGTTGAGGACATCCCTGTGAAGTATCAACTAGATTAGTTCATGGGTTGAAGGTCTGGAAGTACCTATTCATTTGTGACAGTGATGACATGACACTTTGTGGTGTGCATGTGAAGGATTGTAACATATATGAAGCCATGATGCATGTCCATGAGATAACATGGCACATGCATGGGGGACTAATTGTGGGCACAAATCCTAGCATGTGTGCATCTAGGAGTGTGGTCATGGAAGGAGGTGCACATGTGTTTCATCTCAAGGTGCACATGTGTTTCATCTCAAAGTGCATGCATTTAGGGTGAAGCATATGCATTTTGTACTGAAACATGTGTGTGCCATAGTGAAGCATGCGTGCATTAAGAATGCAAGAAAATGAGAAATCTAACATGGTGGTGGACTGGATATAGGAGAAAATAGTGACACTAATGACCTAGGAGCATCACTTGATAGTATTAGGGTTGATGGTAAAATTTCAAGAGCACAAGCGGGGAGTGCTGGAGTCAGTCAAGCTATGATACATAGCTTGGCTATCAGTGATCAAGGTGCATCAGGCACTATTGACTACATTGGAAAAGAGATGGAGGTAAAAGATGAGCACCTTCAACCTTTCTACTAGAGATGATGATTATACTTGAAGACATGTGGCAAAAATTGTAGATCCTAATCTATGGAGGATTGGTCTACTACAGAACTAAGGATCCAGATGCGTCTTGGCAGAGATTATTCGACAGGACAAATATTTCACGATAGATGATGTTGCTAGACATTGATATGTGCGAGGGCATGGTGGAGGAGCTACCCTTGGTGATGGTAACTCTTGTCAGTGACATATTCCTACCTGACAAGATTGGGAGCTTTTTTTGATCAAGTTGGCTGACTACATTATAGATATGTTGATTTTAGAGCAACAATTTGCATGGGGGTCCTGCATGCTTGTGTAGCTATATAGAGACTTGCATATGATTATGTTTGGACCCAATTTGAATTTTTTAAATCCACCTAGGTCCTTGCCTATTTTTCCTTAGTTTTGCCTTTTATTTTCCTTGTTGAGATTTTTATGTGTTTGAAAACATTCAAAAACCTCCAAAAGAACCTTTGAATCCTTCTAAGTTTAAGCCTTTTAGTAGGTTCACTAATTTGTGAACCTGTCAAAATCTTGAAAGGCATTGTGTTTCATCTTTTCGATAGGTTTGCGAACTAGAAAACCTACCAAAAGGTTCATAGGTTCTTATTTTCTCTGAAACATTGAAGAGTAGGACAAATTAAGGCATTTTATCTTTTTAGTAGGTTCATGAACTAGAAAACCTACTAAAAACATTCTTAGGTTTTTTGAAAGGCTCGAAAGGATGAAAGAGAAGACAAGAAGAGGAGAAAAGAAAGAATGTTTCAGCAAGTTTGTAGGTTCACAAACTTGCTGAAACACTAAAAGTGGAGAAAAAAATAGAAAATAGTGAAACATTTTAGTAATTTCAAATGTTCTTGAACTCACTGAAAACCTAACAAAAAAAGTAAATTATTTTAACAAGTTCATAAGTTTGTGAACTTGCTGAAACACCAAAAAAATAAAGAGGATGAAGGGACAAGCATTTTGGTAAGTTTGTAAGTTCATAATCTCACTCAAACACTAAGAAAGAAAAGGACAGTCATATGTTCTAGAAAATTCATAGGTTTGGGAACTTGTTGAATCAACAAAAGAATAAAAGGAAGTAAGAAGAAAGAAAGAGTTAGAAAAGTGAAGTGTTTTAGTGAGTTCATAAGTTTATGAACTTGTTGAGATGCTAAAAAATGTTCTAAAGTTCCTAAGGTCACTGAAATACCAAAAGACAAGACAAAGAAGGAAGAAAAAGAAACAACAAAAAGTAAAGAGGAGAGATATTTTGGCTAGTTTGTAGGTTCGTGAACCAACTAAATCACCAAAAAGAAAAGTGAAGTTTTAAATTTTCAAACATGCTTAGGATAACAAAGAGGAGGCTAAATCAACTCTCACTTCCTAGAGATTCTGGACCTGTCTCAAAATCTCCTGAATGATTTTGAGAATTTAGTGGCTAAGGCTAGAAGCAGAGATGACCTAGAGGAGGTGATTGGGTTGGTCAAAATTGCGGTCAATTCTCAACACAAAATGACCAAATGGTTTTTTTTTGGAAATCAACAGAATTAATATTAAGCTAAAGTTGATGTAGGAAAGTCTGGAAAGAGGTAGTGATACGACGGTGGAGTAGGATAAATTGATCTTCTAGAACTGGGAAGCTATCCCTAAGATGAAAGAGATGGAATGTGAGATGCTGAGGATGAGAGAAGATTTTGGTACAAGAATCCAATACTTGGAAGAGAAATTAATGGGTACCAATGACAGTCTGGAAAAAATGATGCAAATTAGTAAACTGACTATTCAGAATAGCTTAAAGGGTATGAAGACGCTCACTAAGAAGCTCAAGGAACTCAGAAAAGATTAGATGAAAGATTGTAGTGTTGAAGACATTTTGAAGGTGGATGAAATTGTTGTTCAGGATAAAGGTGAAGGTAACAAAGACAAAGGGAAACAGGTGATGCTGGAGAATATAGGTGGCCCTTCAACTCATACAAGAGGTGGCATAAAGAAACAATTTGAAGAAGAGAAAAGAAAGATGGTGAATTTAGTAAATTGCATGAGAAATTCTATGAGCAAGAACTTGGAGCAGCATAAACTTTAAAGAAAATGATATAGTCTTGGCTGTTCTTTTTTGTGCTATGGTTTTCTATGATTTTTTAGTCTATTATCTTTCAGTTGGCATTTGGTTGGCTTTATGTTCTCAGTTTGCTACTTTTTGTTAAGGTTTTGGGGCCCCTTCAAAACTTGTTTTACCAATATAATCAAAAACAAAGAGGAGGCTAAATGAAAGAGTGGAGAAACAACTAAAAATGGTGGAAACTAACCAAGGTTTTTTGCTTTGTTAGGGTTTCTATATTTCTAACTTTATGCATACTTGGTGGGAGTTTTGTTGATGGAGGACAGTCAAGGGGGCCCTTGAGGGGCTTCTTTCTCCTCTTTTAAGGGGAATGACAATCTGGGGTGCCTTTTAGGGGTTTCTTTTCCCCTTTTCAATGGTGCCAACATCCCGTCATAGGGTTTCAAATGTGTTAGCATGGATATATTATCTATTGATGGATCTAAAGGTAATGATTCTAACATCCTATCGAATGAATCCAATGGTAAAGCAGGTTAGACTTGGGCTGACTATGTGTTAAGATTTGGTACTTCAAGGGGAAAAAGTGAGGAGCTACTTTAGATCTCGTAGACTAAGGAGGGAATTCCGACGAGTCTTTCATATTCACTCATGGATGAAGTTTTATCTACAATGGAAAACATGCTAGTGGGCAAGTACTTTACTTTTGATTTTAACATTGACCTTGTTCACAAATGGGCTTGTGAGGTTTGGAAATTAAAAAGGAGTATAGTTGTTACTGCAATGGTGGATGGGTTATTCTTATTCCATTTTACCATTCAAGAAGATATGATAAAAGTTATGGCTAGTTGTCCTTGGTTTTATAATAGAAATAATCAAAAAATTCTTTCCCTCTATAAGTGGAAGCCTAGGTTTGCCCCGTAGGCTAACTTGTGTGTTGCAGCTCCTACATGGGTTAGATTACCAGGTTTACCATTAGAATATTGGGATACTAAGACCATCTCAAGTATTTCTAAATCTTTGCTGACAACTTTTGACCATAGATAAAGTCACTAAAGAGAAGACAAGACTGGTTTTCGCAAGATTCTGTGTGAATGTTGAGATGATCAAAGTGTTACCAATGCAAATTTCCCTCCAATCCAAGCTTGGGAAATAGACTCAATAGATTGTTTATGAAAACCCCAACCCTTTTTGTCAAAACTATGGTAGATTTAGTCACCTTATAAAGAAGTGTAATAAACCCCTTTATAAAGAAGATGAACCAAAGAATAAGGAAGTCAGTGGTGAGGATCAGGAATATCCATTTAAACAAGATATCCTTAACATCATAGACGATGTTAATCAAAACCAAAAAAAATTTAAAGGAGCATCCCAAGATGATACTCCTACCACAAATAATATTAGGGAGGAGATGGAAATGAACAAAAATCCCATTATTCAAGAAGAAGAATCTAAGGATGGTGGTGGGATGGAAGTAAATGGTGGACTAGTTAGTACAAATAATGTTGAGTGGACTGGCACCTAGGACAATGAAGGAACAAATCAGATGGAGTAAACTCATAGCTAGAACATAGAAGGAACAATAACTACTACTTTCATAAACTCTGAATCCCTTAATAAAGTTATGGCCTAAATTTCTCAGTCAGTTTTGGAGGACTAAACCCTGGTTGGAAAAGGGAAAGAGAAGAATAATCAAAAAAAGGAGGGTCAAAATTTGACAGATGTAGGCTCAGACAATAAAATAGGATGCCCTATAGAATGGTAAACTAGTTCTAAAGAGATGGCTAAGGATATAGCAAATGGAAGACAAAGAACCCTAGAGTTAAATGCCTCTATAAGATCCCGAAAATGACCTTTTTGAAAAGAAGACTAGGGGGTTCTCAACACCCTCTAAGCGATTCATGGTTAGTGAAGGTAGAATCAAGATTGGTTTCATTCTTCAGATGGGCAAAATGGAAGAATGTTTTTTCATAAGGTCAGTGATTCATGTAATTGTTTTCAAGAGATTTCTGATTAAATGAGGATTGTTTCTTTGAATATTAGAGGGCTAATAGTCCTCATAAATAGTTCCTTCTAAAGAGTTGTATTCTTGGTAATAGGGTGGATATTATTCTTATTCAGGAGAGAAAGATGTCCGAAGCCATTTTTTCTCAAATTACTAATAAGGTTTGGCTTGGGGCTGACTATAATATTAGTCCTATTGAAGGCACTTCAAGATGAATTGTTACTGTGGAATCCCTCAAGCTTAGCTAAGAGGTTAGTTGAACCTTCTAAACATTGCCTTGCTACCTCCTCTCACCTGATGACACATGAGCCCTAGACACTTGCTAATGTGTATGTGTTAAGCTCAAAAGATACTAGGAAATAGTTATGGGAGAATTTGACTACTACTGCTAATAATTCTATCCACCACAATCAGATGTTTGCTGGAGACTTTAATACCATATTATATCCCTCAAAAAATCTTGGTGGGTTATAAGATTACTCTGATATAGCATGGTTGATTTGGCTCATTTTCTGACTCAAACTAGTCTCGTCAATGTGGATCTTACTTGGAGTGCCTTCACTTGGTCTAACAAAAGGATGGGGAGTAACCTTATCCAAGTAAAGCTGGATCGAGTGCTTATTTCCAACTCTTGGAAGGTGCTTTCTAAACTTCATCTCTCTACTCTTCTTAGAGTAGGCTTAGATCATAATCTTCTCCTTTTGGATTAGATAACTCAGGGAAGGAAAGGATATTAGCCTTTTAGGTACAAAATTATGTAGGCCTCTCATTTTAACTTCAATGACCTCCTTGAAAGTTGGTGTAATACTCTCTTTAAGGGATCGACTATGTATGGTTTGACACAAAAGATAAGGCTTGTTAAGGATAAATTGAAGGGGTGTAATAAGATTAACTTTGACAATGTGTTCAGCCAAAAGGATGCTATCTCAAGGCAACTGAAAGAAGTTCAGGATAAAATGGCTTTAGGTATCCATGATTTGGATGTTTGTAAGTAGGAGAAAAATCTACATGAAGAGTGGCATCAACTCTTGTTAAGGGAGGAAATCTCTTGGAAGCAAAAATCTCAGATTCAGTGGCTTATAAAGAGTGATAGGAATACTAAATTTCTCCATCAGTCTACTTTGAGACATCAAAAAGGAACACTATTATTAGGCTGCAAGATGGGGATGGTAATTTGATTACTTCTAAAGACCAAATTGGTAATGTTGCTTCTAATAATTTTAAGGATCTCCTTCAAGAACAATAGCTTAATGCTACTCTAAGGAATACCATGTTGGATATTATCCTCTCCATCCTTACTGAGGATAACAATGAACAAATGATTAAAAATGTCTTGGATGAAGAAGTTAGAGCTATTGTCTTCTCCTTTGGTGCCTATAAAGCCCCTAGTATTGATGGTTCCCCCTACTTTTTTTCAAGAATTTTGGGACATTGTGGAAGTTGATATTTTTGTTGTTGTTGAGGATTTCTATAAATATTCTAAGATTCTCAAGAAATTTAAAAATACTTTCATTGTTCTTGTGCCTAAAAAAGGTGAATCTCTCTTTATGAATGACTTCAATCCAATCAACCTTTGTAATATTATCTACAAAATTTTCTCAAAGATCGTTATGTTCAAGATTAAACCTTTTCTTCACAAGTTTTGATTAAGTAAAAGCTCGGGAAAGGGCCCGGACCCAATACATAGAGAGGCCCCCCAAGGCAAAAACAATAAGTCTCACGAGAAGTGAAACACCAAAATATAAATAGCAAGAACAAAAATAGCAGAACAACAAAAAAATAGATCAGACCAACAAAGAGACAACTACACTTCAACCAGCTTCTTCAGGCCTTTGATGGCCTTCCATTCTTTGCTCAAGTAATACATTTTATCTGACAAGGATAAATCTTCAATCTCATCAGTGTCTTGAGGGGAGACCTCCACCTTGGTTTTACCTTTATCACTCTTACCTTTGGATCTTGTTTTGTTAGCGGGGCCAATGCTGCTAGTAGTCTACTTAGGAGCCTTATCCTTGGAACTAGTAGCCTTCATAGGAACCTGCACCTCACTGCTCTTCATTTTCTTCCCACTCTTGCTATTCCCACTATCTTTCATTTCATCCTTGGTACTAACCCCTTTCTAGTTAGCCCTCCTCTTCTCAAGCTCAGACTGGAAGACATATAAGGTAGTAGATGAGTTCTTGACCACATTCCTATTGAAATCAATAATTTCATTCATATTATTAAAAAATTTCTCTTTATTGGCCTTCGAGGTCTCCATCTCATGTTCTAAACTTTCCCACCTATAGAAAGTGGCAATGAATTTGCCACTTTCCTCCTAGATTTCCTCATCCTCTTTTTAAAAATCCCACACTTCAGGATTATCCATGACCACCTTCTCAAGTTTTTGGATCCTATCCTTAGCCACTTTGAACTATGAAAGGAGCCATTTAAGAAAGTCATTTTGTAACCCGAAGACCTTCTAAAAATTTTGCATACTATTCTGAACGGTGGCAAGATTATTAACTAATCTGGAACAATTGTCATAGTGATTAATAGAGTGATTAGGGGGGCAGGCTTGGGAGCATCCATGGGATTCTTCCCTTTAGAAATAGTAGCACCATCAGGGGAGTTAACAACAGGATTTAGTGCAGATGAGATAGAAATCAACCCAGGTTGAGAGAAATATGGAGTATGAGCCTCATTATGAAAGATGGGATGCTCAAGGGGTGCCTTGATAAGAGAGATCTTGCGTGGGTTTAATAGTTCTGCTTCTAAGCCAGGGATGATGACTTCTTTTAGAGGGGCCAGGAGGGCTGCATATACTAGCAGGACTAATAGGGTTGTCCTTCTCACAATTAAAAACCTCTGGAGCAAAAGAAACTTGCTTAATATTTCCAGTGGTAGGCTTAACATTAGAAATAACATCATCATGGGACTCCATAACCACAGTTTGATTTTCACTCTTCTCTTAGATTGATGAAGAGACCCCTCCTGAAGCATAGATGTCAAGGAGGCCACTGAGTTTTTGGAATCAGTGTCACTAAGGGGGTTCCTCTGAACCTCGCTCTTATCTTTCTTCTTTCTCTTAATATCAACATTCTGAATCTCCATATTCTTAGTCTCCCCGTCAAGAGGCTCCACCAGGTTCTTAAATTTACCATGGATAGGGGTAGGGCCTAGTTTTCTTTTCCTTTGATATTTCACACCCTTAGTAGTTTCACAATCCCCAGAGGTTTAGCCAATTTTGGGATCATCATTCGAGGGAGGGTTCCCATCCCCAACCTCAATATTATTAAATTCCTTGCTGACATAACCTTTGGAAGGGTGCTGGTCTAGCAGGGTAGGGTTAACAATTCTAGGTAGACAGAGAGGGGGCAGAGTTCTACGAAGCTGAAACCTATAGAGTCTGAAAATAAGCCCCTCATGTAAAGACAAGGTTTTCTTCCCTATAATAACCTAAATAACAGACTCTTTCAAGGAGGAAAAGACCCAATAAGCGAAGTTGAGTTTAATTCTATGTCTCAGATGATTTAGAATAGGAAATAAATAGGAATAAAAGCACTTGTACCTTCCCTCCATGGTAATAAACCTCATCATTGCTTCAACAAAATCCTTCCACACCCCAGGTAAATCTTCTCAATTGAATCCATTCTGAATCCTTTCGACTTTCTCCTCATGCAACAGGAACCTTTCCATCGCACTGTGATCATGGCCTTTAATTTTCTTAGGAACTCTCTCACCTTCTTGTTTGAGCCTCGTTGCCACAACAATCAACTCTTCATTGACTTCAAAGGATAACCCTCTCACTTTAACCTTCCCCACCTTACACGACATTGCAAATTCCTTTGAAAGATTGGAATCATGTTCATTCATCACTTTGAAGTAGTGGGCAATATTTCCCCTGGTTAAAATATCCCACACTTCCTCCTTACTTCTTACAGACTCATAGTTAGAGGGCTTTGTGCGGATTAAGTCCCCTCCCATGGTGTGTAATCTCATGGAAAAACCTTGTTTGTTGTTAGATAACTTGCAGAGCACAAGAAAGAAGTATCAGAGACCCTACAAATATAATATGTGAATGGAAGAAACCCTATAATTAGAAATGGTGTCATACTTCGAGAGAATTCTCTCACTTGTGTACATTAAGTGCCAAGGGTTAAGAGCTTGCTAGAATGCAATCATTATTGTTTACTTGAACAAGGTACTTGTTCCTGATGCGAGAAGGGATGGAATTAAAATCATGCCAGTTCTTCAAACCTTGAACATCATTATTGAAGGTGGCAAATAGGTTGGCAATAAAATTTACCTCCCTATAAATATGCCTAACTTTAGTATCTTCAAAGGAAGATAGCAAGGTCTTAATATATTCAACAATGTCTTTATAAGACCAATGGGGGTTAGCTTTAGAATTTATCATGTCTACTATGTTTTAGAGTCTCCCTCTAAAAACAGTTTGGATATGCCCTTGTCCTTAGCAATCTGACCCCCTGAAGGACAACCAACACCTCAACATAGTTATTAGTGTGGTGTCTTAGGTTTTTAGAGAATGCTCTTGAGAACCTTCCAATTGAATCCCTAAGGATTCCACACCCACCCGCCTAACCCAGGTTCCCTCTAGAACATCCATCGAAGTTTGTTTTAAACCAACCTGAATTAGGGAGGCCCATTTGGTATTCTTTCTTTTAAGGATTTTGGAAACATCTCCTTTAGTAAAGCTATCTTTGAACCCCAATTGATAACAATCGTTTCTTCTAAAGCGGTTGGATCAAAATTGGGTTTAGGAATAGAAGATTCAGTCACATTTTCCAGGATGGAAACAATGGTCTTGATTAAAACTTGCTCCCAAGAGGAACTCTGATTTCTAAAAATCCTATTGTTTATTTCCTTCCAGAATCCCCAACCTAAGTGGAGAAGGGCTTGTTTCCAAATCTTTATGATCCAGGGATGTTTGAAAGGAGGGAACCAACTTTCAGTAATCTTTCTAATATCATTGTGTCAAATCCATTGGATGTTGAACTTCTCTAGAATACAATGTCTAATCTTCCTAATAAAAGGACACTCCCCCAGCATGTGGTTGATAGTTTCTTTATTTCTCTTACAAAGGATGTAGTGATTGCCAAGTTGTAATTCCCTTTTCTTTAGATTATCTAAAGTCAACACTTTCATATGATAGACTGACCACAAAAAAAAATGAATTTTATGAGTGGTTTTATTGTCCCAGATTAAGTTCCAATTGAATTCGAAGTCATGTTGCCCATACAGGAGTTTGAATCTTGTCTTCACAAAGTAGTTTCCTAACAAATTAGTTGTCCAGACAAGACTTTCATTGTTGACTCTTCCCATAAACTTGTAACCTCTTATGATTTTAAGCAATTCATTGTCAACATTCACATTTTTGTTGCCACATATGTCTTCAGAGAAATTCTAATTAGATCTATCCTCCTTCTAGTAATCCTTGTCTTTCTCTCTGAATCTTCTCTTCATCTCCTCCTTAATATAGTAACATAATATGTTACCTAGGGGGTAGGGAGGATCTAAGAATCCTCCCAGAATCTGGCCCGATCCCGTTTCCCAACTTTCCACATAGTGCCTTTTAGAAGCATTTCTTTTCTTTTGACCAGATTATTCCATATAGTGGACCCGACAAGGAATTGTTGAGACTAAAGGAGAGACTTACCATCTTGATTATTTAAATACTTGGCCTTAATAATACTGGTCAAAAGAAGGAGAGACTTACCATTGTTGAGACTGAAGGAGAGACTTACCATGCATCAATCTCCACCCTACCTTAGCCAGCAGTGCCTTGTTCATATTTTTGATACTTTTGATACCTAGCCCTGCCCAATCTTTAGGGTACATACTTTATCCCAGGCTACCAGCAAGAGTTTTTATTTTCCTCTATCCCAGATCAGAGGAATATCCTTTGTATTTTCTCTATTTTCTCCACACAGCTAAAGAAGATAAATAGGGGTACATTGTAAGGTCACATTTATCAACAATAGCTTCCCAACATAACTTAGAAGCACTCCCTTCCAAGCGACAAGCTTTCTGTAGAATCTTTCAATTAGTTTGTTCCAAGTATTTTTGATATTACTATTATGGGACAAAGGCATTCCCAAATAAGTGGCAGGCAATTGTTGTATGTTGCAATTTAGTAGTTTGGCAATTCTAATTTGTAACCTAACAGGGGTGTTGAAGAAGAATATGTTGCTTTTTCCATATTTATCTATTGTCCAGACACCTGGCCATAGGAGTTCAAGATACATTTCAATTATTTGGATTCAACTAAAGTAGCTTCGCCTAGAGGAATGGTGTCATCAACGAACTGTTGGTGAGATTGAGGACTAAGAGTAGTAGCCAGAGTGAAGCCTTTGATTTTCCTTCCTCTTAAGATTCCTTCAATTTTTCTACCTAAGGCTTCAACCAAGATAATGAAATGAAAGGGGCATAGTGGATCTCCCTATCTCAACCCTCCCTTTGAATTGAAGTGACCATTAGGTGTACCATTAAAGAGCATAGAAAAAGTCAAGGTAGAGCAGTAGTTGGTCATCATTTTCAACACATTCTCCTTGAACCCAATTTTTTGCAAAATTTTGGAAAGCAAATTCCAGGAGACTTTGTCATAGGCCTTCAAAATATCCATTTTGAGGACCATTCTTTCCTTTCTACTTTTGTTCATAGAGTGGAGACATTCATGAATGGTAATTATAGCGTCGGTAATTTTCCTATCGGCCACAAAACCATTCTGATTAGGATGTATAATTTGATCCAGAAAAGGTTGGATTCTTTGCACCAGTAACTTGGAAAAGATTTTATATATAGTGTTGCATAGACTTATTGGCCTAAAATCAGACATCTTATTGGCCCCAACAACCTTGGGAATAAGAACAATAAATATATTATTTAGCTCTTTCAAAATCTCACTGGATCTAAAAAATTCTTGAACCACAACAGTAACATCTTTGCAGATTATTCCCTAATAATGTTGGAAAAAAATCAGAGGAAAGCCATTTAGCCCCAGGGCTTTATAAGGATCCATAGAGAATACAATCACTCTAACTTCTTATGTGACTCTTTTATTGATCTCAAGAATATTCTGTTCAAAAATGGATGACGGTATGATTTGCAAATACTCATCCATAATATTTTCATTGGAAAGGATAGAAGGGTTAAGCAACTCCTTGAAAAAATCATACCTTCAACTTGGATGTCCTCTTCATTCGTGACAATTTCTCCATTAGGTTTTTGAAGCTTGAAAATGCAATTGAATTTTCTATTCTTGAGAACAAATTGATGGAAGAACTTGGTATTCTGATCTGCTTCTTTAAGCCATTGTATTCTCAACTTTTTCTTCCATAACAGTTATTCCCTCTCAATGAGATTATGCAGCTTGCTTAAAAGTTCTCTTTCTTTATAGCATAATTCAATCGAGGCTCCCCCCTGTCCATTTGCTTTTGAATGATAGCTAGTTGGTCTTTAACATTTTTTTTTGAGCAAAAATGTTACCAAAGGATCTTTGTTCCTATTATTCAGATGCAGTTGAACAATCTTTAACTTTCTGGCTATTTTAAACATGTTAGATCCTTGCACATATGTATTCCACAATTCCTTGATAAAATCTTCTAGACTTGTATCCTTGGTTCACATAAAATGGAATCTAAAGGGGAACGTACCCATTTTGGCCTTGGACTCCCACTCGAAAAGGATAGTAGTATGATTAGAGCTGAATCTGAGGAGTGAAGATAACCTGTACTTATCAAGGATATACCAATCTGCAGAAATAAGAAAACTATCTAGTTTGACTTGGATAAGTTTATCTCCCATTGTTTTGTCAGAGCACGTGAAGGGCTCCCTTCTAGTTCAACATCAGTTAGGTCTCCTCTATGCAGAAAGTTGTCCAGATCTAACATACTTTTAGAATAATCCATTGTGCCTCCCATTTCTTAGAAGGGAACAAAGGGGTGTTGAAATCTCTCCCAACCATCCAATGATAATTTTTGAAATTAGACCAGTAATCCATCAATTTTTCCCAAATTTTCCTCCTTTGAACTCCATTATTCGAAGGATAAATATTTGAAATGGTCCATGTATCCTTACTAATGAAGTCCTTGAATAGAATATTCAAGACATATTTACCTTTAGATATAAGAGTACCTTCTAAATTGTTTGGGTTCCATAACACAACAATCCCACCTGAGGCACCCTCTGAATCCATAGCCAATACATGAGGATTGGGCCAAATATACATAGAAATGAGAATATTATCCTCTGATGGCATCTTAGATTCTTGAATAAGCAAAATATTAGGTCTAGTTTCAATGATGAAATTATTTAGAACCCTCTGTTTGTGAGGACTATTGAGCCCTCTTATATTCCAAGAGTTGATGATCATTTCTTCACTCTTCTGGAGTTGACCTACTCCAGCGTCTTTTGTCTCCTGTTAGCCACTTCCTTGATAGTTTCCTTCATTCTTGTCTCTCTCCCAGATTTCTTGCCTAGTTTAGTAGTATTCCCTACATCAACAGTTTTCCTCCCAGCCTTTCCTTTATTCTTCTGGGACACTAGGGATCTTAGCATAAGATAGAGAGGGGTATCCCCTTCTACTTTAGAAGGGGATAAAGTGGACCCAAGGCTAAGAATAGATTTGATCATGATCTCTAGGATTTGTCCTTCTTCTAAGTTGGGAAGGACCTCATCCATAGACTCAGAATGGGCAGCCAAAAGCACCCTGTTAAATTCTTCCTCAACCTTCTCCCTTCTATGACTGCCTTTGCTACTTGAGGCTCTCGAGACAAGTCCCTGACCACTACCATCCTTGGATCTACTGGTAGTCTCCTTCTCTATCTAAGAAATCAGAGGACTAGGGGAAATCTTCCTCCTACCTTTAACTATCCAACCTTGAGCATCTAGATTTTGAGCAGGTAGAGCATGAGTCACATCTGGAGCCAGAGACTCCTTCCTTCCAAGAATATAGATAGTCTAGTCCAAGGGAGGGCAACCTTGCTCATATTCAGCCTCTAGAATATTGTTGGTCTTCTCTGAACTAATGGGGTAGTTCTTTACGCCTAAAGACAAGTGCCTCTTGCCTACCACTTTCCACTCGACCTCTCCATCAACCCTTTGGGTGGTCTTGGGAGAGAAATCCTTAATCCTAGAAGATACCTTGGCTTTCTCTGCTGGAAATGGTTCTTTGTTGTTCTTCACAACCAAATCTACCTTGGGACAAACATTAACTAGATGAATGGTAGAAGAATAGTTATGGAAAAAAAGAGTAGAGTTCTCATAGAGTTTCTCTTGGTTCCATTCTGCTAACTCAGAGCAAAGGGAGATTGAGGTAGGTAAATTTTCTTGAGTTTCTACATACACACAAAATCTTGCAAACACAAATCTACTCCTACTTTTAGTGACATGATCCAAAGAGAGGAAATATCCAAAAGAATTAGTGATACCTGCAGTGATTTCTTTGTCCTAGAACTCCAATGGGAGTCCTAGGAGACGTAGCCAAGTGGGGGCCATGAAGGACAAGACTTCAGCAAGGTTAAACCCTGGAAGCCACTTGCACAGAGAGAGAGACTAACTTTGCCCAAAAACTAGGATCTTTTCATTAGAATTCCAGTACAGTCCTCCACTAAGGAGAAACTAAAGGTAAAGTGGCCTTTAGGGAGGGCTGAGACCACCAAACTGCCTTTAGGGAGGGTTGAGGTAGTCCATTTTTTTACCATCTCTATATTGAGTCTTCTTCCAAAGAACTTTACCACCGGCACCTTGTCCATTTTGGAGATGGCTTTGTTCATAGAAGGGTATTTGATATTAAGGCACATTTTCCCATTTGAACATTCGAAGGAAACCCCATAAGATCTAGGATTCTCTAAATAAAAAAGTTCTTTCTGAGACTTTGAACCCTGACCCTGTCTAGGCTTAGAATTCTACTAGACTAGGATAAAATCTTGACCATCATAGGCCCCACTTCTCTGACCTTGCGGTAGAATCTTTCCATCTTTCAAAATAGGAGACACTTGAAGGCCCATCCCATCTTTAGTAGGGCCAAGCAGGTCCCATAGATCCTGAGAGCCTATCCTTTCCACTCTAGTAGACACCATGGAAGCCCCCGCCCAAGCCTAAAATTTCCCACCATCACTCCTAGCACCCATTCAAACTTTTTTCCAAGTAACAAATGTACTCATTATTTATTGAGAGCCCATCGATCATAGCACCCATTGAAACTTTTTCTAAGAAACAAATGTCTTTTCTTTACAAGTTGATTTCTCACAATAAAAAAGGTTTTGTTCATGATCGACAAATTTTAGATGTTGCTCTTGCTACTCATGAAATCCTTCACTTAATGGATAATAACAAGAAAGTTAGTATGGCTCTTAAACTAGATATTTCTAAGGATTATGATAGGGTTTCTTGGAACTTTCTATTTGTTGTTCTTAAAAAATTTAGCTTTCAGGACAAAATCCTTCAAATTATTCAGGAATGTGTTTTCGGAGGATACTTGGTCGTATAACTCCCCTCTTTCTACACACTAGCAATTCTCTAGATTAATGCAGCCTTTGTCTGAGATGCTTGGAACTACTCTTCAACATTATGTTGTTCACTAAGGTCAAACATTCAAGTGGAAGAATTTTCAAGCCTCTTGGCCCAGATGAATGGGAGATAGGGTATAATTGTTGATTTACAAACTTACATTGATGGTTTTAATCTTTTCCTCCCTAGGAGAAAAGATGAAGTCATCTAGGAGCCTCACTCAACTGAAAATTACTCTATTGCTTCTGCTTATTCTATGATCTATAGTATTTCTAATGAAATTTTTGATTGGTGGATTCTATGGAATCATAGGCTTATCCCTAAGAAATTTATTTTAGTGGAATACTAATCACAATAGAATTTTAACTCAGGATAATCTCATTAAAAGGAGCTTTTATCTGCCTAATAGATGTCCTCTTTGTGGGGCAAATGAGGAAATTGTTAACCATTTGTTCTTTCACTATTGTTTTGTTAGATAAATATAGGAGGTTATCTTCTCCAAGTTTTAGATACAATGGATTAGGCATGAAGACGTTATCACTTTTGTGCATGGCTAGAATGAGAATGCTGCTTTCAAACATCCTATTATAAGAGAGCTTTGGTACCAAACCCCTCCTCATGTTGCTTGGGGAGTGTGAAAAGAAATAAATAATACAATATTTTAGGATACTTGCAAGGATGATTTAAATGTATCTTTGATGGTGTGTTATACTATACAAGAAAATGTGAGTGTTGCTACTATTTATAAGCCTAAAAAGCTTCCTACTTCTCAAAAAATTAAAATAAGAAAAAAATAGGGGATCAAAAGGATTTTAAACAATATTGATATGTAAAAGGCCCTTGTCAAAAAGCATACCAGATGGAAAATCCCCTGTCAGGGTTGGTGGAAGCTCAAATTTGATGGATTCTCTAAGGGTAATCCTGGTAAAGATGCTTTAGGAGGTATAATTTGTAATGACAAAGGAATGATGGTTGAAGGGTTTATTAAATATATTGGTATAAAGACCAATAATGAAGTAGAGGTTATGGCCCTTTGGTGGGGAATGCAATGTATTATCCACTATGGTATCCAAAATATTGCAATGGAAGGATACTCTAATGTCATCCTAGACTTGGTCAAGAGTAGAGAGAACCCCCCGTGGAAGATGAGGGATTATATTGAAGAGATAAGGAACTTTTTTAATCATTTTAAAAACTATAGTATAAACCATATTTATCGTGAGGGGGAAATATAGTTGATAACTTGGCCAACCTTGGGATTGACATGGAGAATTGGATGTATTGGAATGATGTCAAAATCTCTCAATACCTTTGGGAGTTATTATCTATGATGAAGCTCGTTATCTAGGTGTTATCATTGCTTGAACATGACCACCTTGAAGGGGGTCTTAAGTTTTATTAGTGCAAATATTGAAAAGGATGTTTGTCATGTCAAGAAGGTTTTCCTTACGAATTATGTGAAGAACAACCATAACATATTTTTCTTATCCTCACTTGCTTGTGCTAGGCTCCTACCATTCCTTATGTGGAGCAATCATTATTCATCCATCGGTGGCAAAAATGTCACTTCTTTAATGACTATGAGTTGTCAATTTTTGAAGAATTAACTTCTCAAATTTGGGGACATTTTTTCCTTTGAGTTCATTTTAGCACTACTCTTCCTTGTATAGATTGGTTATAGATAAATATGAGAGGGCAACATTTGCGCATTGATCCTTTGACCTATGTTTATCTACAAAAAAATTAGGAGATTTGGGGCATCTTTGAACAGGGGGATCACTCCTTACTTCTAGGACATGAAGGGCCATGATGAGAATCTTACTTCTCAATTTGTGAACTCTTGGTGCAACAAAGAGGTGACAATTGGGGGTGTTAGGTTCACTGTCATTAAGGAGATGATTGGGAAAGCTGCTGATTTAAGTTGTGATGGGAGGAAGGTCCCATAATTTAGAAAGAGTAAAGAAAAGTAGTTCATAGATTCCTTTTTGGAGGAAGGTGAAGTGGTTTTTTGGGATTGGAATGGCTATGAAATAACTGCTCTCTTGCTGCCCTGGGCTTTAGTTAGCTTCCACCTCATCAAGTAGTTCATACTGGAAGGTAGGTTCACCACTATTCATGGGTACCACTTTCCTTTACTTGATCGCCTCAGGCATAGGAACATTGTTAGTTTTCCTTTTTTCTTGTTGTCGTCTCTTGAAAAATGTATTAAGCAAGGTGCTTCTCCCTCCTCCATTAGGGTCTTATCATCACCCTTTACTAGTACAATTTAGCTCTAATTAAGTCCATTATACCTAACAGTGGTACTACTTTGAAAACCCCTATTAAACATTCTAATCCTAAGAGTGGAAAGGGTAAAAATATTTGTGGGCTTATCTCTAAGGGTATCATTGTTGCCGATACAAAGATCCTAAGGAGGGTAACAAGAATGTTTTTGTTAACCCTCTTTCTTCTAGGAATAAGGGCAATAAAAAGCTTTCTTTTGTTGACAATGAGCCTAACTATCATGCCCACATTTGCCATGTGGTCATGACACAACAAACCACATGTCATGCCTACATTCGCCATGTGGTCATGACACGAAGAACCAAAAAAATTTCCACCTGTCTCTAAAACCCTGTCGCACAAAGATGGGGAAGGCAAACAAGGTGCAGGATAAGACATCCTTGACATCTTTTCAGGTGACACAACCAAGGGAAACCATAAAAAAATGTCAAAAAACATGCATCAATACAGAAAGTAGTAATTCCAAACATAATTTCAACTCCAGATAGGATAAAATAATCATAAGTAGATGAGATACAATTTTGTTCATTTTAACATATAAGAACATTAAGAGAATTTCTGAGATCAAGTTTCAAACCAACATTATATATTTTCTTATAAACACCTAAGGAGATATGTGTTAATAACATCTGACGAACCATATCATATCAAATAAAATACATAGCCAGTAAAATTACATTACATACAATGATCACAACATTCTCCAACTGAAGTAGCATACAATTACACTTTACAATGTTACAAGTATAACATTACATCATGAATTACAAATAGAAAGCTGAAGAATACACAAAGCTCATAAGCTAAAGAAGAAGGACAACCACAATGAAGTCAAATCAATCACGGGTCACAAGTTCCCAAATGGTGGTGGTTTCACACAACCCTACCATGTGGTACCTCAAAAGTCCATCCCCCCGTACTCAGAGATGATCACATGACCAAACACAAGCATGATAGGAATAGGGATAGGAAGACTCATATACACAACCCCAAAAGGGATAGCACAAGACACAGAGTTCACATGATCACATCTAAGCACATGGTTCATGAAGGGCATAAATAGGACACTTGGTAATCATGCCAATAAAGTACCACTCAAAGAAGAAGGGGTGAGAAGATAGGGGAAGTATAAGGAAGTAGATAAACTAACGTACTCATCTCATATTCTCATACCATTCGCAAAACACATAAATCATGTTTCCTCCAATGGGCCTACAAGTGAGCACTCTTGCTCAATGCCACATTGGGAACCACTTCCATGCCTACCCTATCATCTACACCCAAGACCATCAACTCAACCTGCATTCTCAAACATTTACCAAGTACATAAAGACCCACACCTGGCATTACAGTGTTATCCAATGTAAGAATTCACCATAAAACTGGTGATAAAAAAAATAGGTACCGGGCATGCACTTTGGATAGACAAGAGACCAAATTGATATACACTGAATTAATCATCAACGCCAATACCAAGATATAAATGAATTGACAGGGGTTGCTATATTAAAATCTAATCAATCCTATCAAATAATAATAATGTGTAATAATCTACCAGACTACGGTGGAACATTAAAATGAAACACTAATCACAATGATGACCTAGGTTCAAAACCGAGCAGGTGTTATTATGACTTCAACTTTAAAGGCAATGGGAGGGCATTCCAAGCACATCACCACATTGTGGCTACAACAGTGAATGCAAGGTAAACCAAAGAGAGAATGACCTTTCAATAAGGACAAAACATCAAAGAAGGGAGCAAGAATCTCCAAGAATAGAAAATAGCTCAAGGATGAAGGTAGGACATTACCTCTCCATTCACCTAGCACAAGCAAGCATTACATAAAGAAAACACTAACAACCTTAAATCCACAACTATTGAACCTTGAATGCCCAACTACTAGGCCTTAAAGACATAAATTCTATCTCAGCCATAGGGTCTTTTCCCCTATGTGGATAAGATTAAATTCACAAGGCTACAACAAGAAACTGTTGGTTTTGTCCTTTTCACAAGTGATCTCCACAAGGTTGTACTAGCTACCTCAACCACAAAGATGTGTCAGAAATGAAGCACAACGGTTGTGGAATTTATGTTAGATGTTGTAGTTGCAAGTACCCTGCTGGACATGTATGCATTAAGTGACAGCAAGGAGAAAGCACATAAACTATTTGACAGAATGCCTCAATTAAATGAGTTCTCATGGATTGCAATGATTGCAGGATATGCTCATAATGGATTTGTTTAAAAGGTTGTAGGAACTTTTGAGCAAATGCAACAAATAGGAGTATATTTCACTTCAAACCCACACCAACATCCTCCCTACGCATGGCTAAAATGGGAGTTATGGAATGGGGAAAAGGCATCCATCAAAGCGTCGTGAAGGGGGAAAATTTCAGTCAGATATTTTAGTTGGAAATGCTCTGGTAGACATGTATGCAACTGTGGCGCACAGACAAGGCACATGAACTGTTCACAAAATGCCTAAAAGAATATGAACTCATGGACAACAATGATCGCAGGATTTGCACGACATGGATATCTTTAAAAAGGCTTTTAGAAACTTTTAAGCAAACTCCATTGGCAGGCGTAAAGCCAATTTCCTAAACCTTTTCTAGCATCCTCGCTGCCTGCGCCAGAATGGGAG
Source organism: Cunninghamia lanceolata (assembly GCA_027924645.1). Taxonomy (NCBI): domain Eukaryota; kingdom Viridiplantae; phylum Streptophyta; class Pinopsida; order Cupressales; family Cupressaceae; genus Cunninghamia; species Cunninghamia lanceolata. Next base: position 3,458,652 of record BSBN01000918.1, on the reverse strand, counting down.
CTTCGAAATCAGGTACGGGCTCCCATCGAAGCATTATGGAAGGGGAATTTTTGTTAGATGTTGTAGTCACAAATGCTACGGTAGACATGTATGTAAAAAGTGGAGCATAGACACGACAAGTGAACTGTTTTCAAAAAATGCATCAAAGAGACACGTTCTCATGGAACACAATGATCTCAGGATATGTACGAAATGGATTTGTTAAAGAGGCTTTAGAAACTTTCAAGTATCTTCCATTGGTAAACGTAGAGCCAAACTTCACGGCCCCTGCCAACATCCTCCATGGAACGTTTGGGAATAGGGTATGGACATCCATCAAAACATTGCGGAGGGGGAAAATTTGGTAGCTGTTATAACTGTAATTGCTATGGTAGACATGAATGCAAAATTTTGGAAGCATAGAGGAGGCACGTTAACTGTTAAACATAGTGCCTCAAAATGATGCCATCTCATGAAATGAAAAGAATGCAGGATAAGCACGATCTGAATTATTTTAAAGGGGCTTTAGAAACTTACAAAAAAATGTTTGACAACGTCCTCCCTACCTTCTACCTGCCCTCCTTCCCCTTCAAAACCTAGCTCTCCCTCTTTCTCCCCAAATCTAGAGCATGAATAGGAATGGGTGTGGATCCACCTCCGGTAATGAATAACTTCCTTTCTTTTAAGTCAAAACCAAGACTAACCCTAAAATTTGTTTGTTTGTTCCTTATAAATACAACCATAGGCTTAGAAATAAGCCATCTCACGAACCCCATATGGGAAGTAACCAACCATGACCATAGACTAATCACTAAGCCACAATAAGTAATAATTAAATGAACATGCACACAAAAAGGAAACCCATAAGGAACTAACCACTAAGCCAACTCACCGACTCTATGCCACAATAAAAGGTATAATTAAACCAAACACACGAAGGCAATACACAAGGTTGAGTCGCTAACACAATGCCACTGAGACAAACTTGACTCCAAGGGTCATACGGATCTGACTCACAGAAGGGTAAAACCACCAGATAGTACTTGACGATGTCCGAGGCATACCTAACATGGAAACTCATCCTCAAATGGGAACAATAGTGAGGCTAAGGTGTATGGCCAATGTATTATCTCCAACTCACCACCATTGGGCATTAGGCACATTTAGACTTGTGAAGCCAGGTGGAGTCGGTGCCTGGTACCTGCATCACTCAAAACACATTACAACATGTGCACATATACATCATATAATAGCCAAAGCATAATTAATCTACATGATAGGATTCTAACATCTGTAATCATTCGCATAGTGTGTCAATGTCATGGTGTCATCCTCTCCACATGTACACCCAATTCTCAATATAAAACGTAAACATAGCAATTTGGTTAGTACCCCATAAACAAATCACAATAGCTCTAATAATTAGATCACAATATAAATAAAATGTCAGAAACTCAACATCATATAAAACTGGAACTTATACCTCGATGTCACCTCAAACGGGCCAGGACTAGGGAGGCACTACACACTCCCCTCTAAGAGCTTGACTTACTCTTGGAAGTCACAAATGCTAAGAAGTGACCATAGCACACATTAGTCCATGATAATAAATATAAATATAAAATTTAGGTTATCGCATTCCTCATGATATACACAATTATGTGCAATAAGTCCCAATACCCAAGTGAAGAAGAGGCAAGGCACTCAATTTCATTTAAAATATATGTTAGCATATAACAATTTTTCTCTAATCAAAATAAAGAATGAGGCTATTTACAATCAGTTTTCTTAGGAATTCATTGTTTGAATCAGCCAATTGGTTGCTCATAATCATCAACTTACACATTCATACTAGCACAACCACAATTTTCTCATAAATTGCAGCAAATTGCACTTTTCAATACACAAAGTTTTCAATTCTCTAACTTTCATAAGTAACCATCTCAAGAATAGAGCACACAAACACACATCGTACAACATGTTTACAAAGAAAACATCAATCTCATATGTAGATACATCAAAATGCAGATCTTACAACTAAATAACCATTTTCATTCATCCACATCACAGGGATACCAACACAAGGTTCACATATAGGTCCACGGGGATGCAACGGTCTCATCATAGAATTACGTAACCAAATATCAGAGTCAAGTAACCAAAGCTCCAAGAATCAAGCAGAATGATGGTCTCGAAGCCACGCACCTGGGGGCCCCTCCATACATTTCCACAAATGACCTACCTCTTGTTTGTATAAGGGGTTTAGCCTCCAAGAGATAGTCAACATAAGAACATAAATCACTAGGAAGGTAAGTGGATGATGACTAGCCCATACTAGCCCACACTTACCCCCATCCTCAAAGTTTCCCACGTCTGCTTCCTTATATACACTCGACCAAAGGTCACTCCATTGACATGGCAAGAAGAACATCACGACACAAGACCAACATTTGAAAACAAAAAGAACTTAGCTTAGCCAACACACATTTTTAAAAATACTAAAAGAAGAAGTTCCAAATCCAACAATAAAATAAATAAATGCGCGCAATTTCAACAATAAATTGACATAACCGCAAGAGCCACTTGAAAAGGAAGATTCAAAGATTTGTGGCTAAGCTACTTATAGACAAGATAAAATAATGTTGTTGGTCATCACAAGAAAGATAAATAAAAGTCATTAATAATCGAAAGGAAGATCACAATTCATGAAATTGCACATTACATCACAATGCGACTAACATTAAGTCACCAATAAGGAAGAAGGGAAATCAAGGTCATTGCATGTGCTATGCAAACACAAGCAATGCAATAGTATCATGTAGGCAGGTAGTATCAAATGTGCCTTCACGTATGACTACGTGGAATCGTGCCCTTCTCAAAGGTAACACGGCATCATCACCAACACTATGTTGGAACATCAGTGTGGTGTGGCATCACAACTATTCGCATCTTGTCAACCAGGCATTGACGCACGCAATTACCATAACATAGCATAAGTCCAAATCAACTCAATTAATACTCTGATATAATAAAAATTAAACATGTATTTCTTTTGTATAAATGCCAACTCTATCATAGTGCCAATGTTTCCAAGTTACCACACATCCAACTCAAAGTAAAATACCAAAGGTAAGAGCAAACTTGCACCAAGTAACATGGCCTCGAGCAAATCACATGCCCATACCAAACCTTAACCAAGATTCCCAAGTTAGATGCCAATAGTACCATCAAGGAAACAATGCATGATAGGATAGCACTATGAACCTCTCAAAGGTCCATTCACTAAGGAGAAGTAGGGGGTACTCTGGCATAGGAAGGTATGGTTAGTTTGGTTACCCCAAACCAATGTCACAACATGTCGCCATAGCTTCCTAAGTTCTTCCACTCCACTACTTAACTCCACACATGGAAGGTCTCTAACTCCAAGGCTGGACCTTACAAGGTATACAAACAAGCAACCACCCAAGCATGACTCCACCATACTTGTAGCTATACACTCAACCCATGGATGGATACCTAGTATCACAAGCTCATGAGTACACAAATCATGTACGGGATATTCACAACACAGCAAGTACTGTCATAACAGGTATTCACATTCACAAGGTAACACATACACAACTCTCCTTTATCGTTCATTACTTAGTGAAAAAGAACAACTTTCATACACAAAATCACATAATATTTACCATAAAGATTACTAAGAAGTCTATCTAACACCAATTTGAATTAATCTTTCTAAGGCATAAATGGAATCTAACCATAACTTCACATATAGCGAAAAGGCAATACACCCCAATTAAGTACACCAACATACTAGAAAATGCATACTAAATCATAATTGAATCAAAAACAACATTATTTCAACTCACAAGATGGTGACTCACAACATCTCACAAATCATGAAGCTATTGATAAACCATATAACACTACATCCGCACTATGAACAAAACACATATTCATCTAACACAAAGTTCATAAGATAGAGTTTTACCATAAGAATAATCCAATTAAAATCTTAAGTCCTTAATTTAGTATTTTACCAAAAGATGCCAAACATTTTCCCCACACAAGGTATGCACAACTTGATAGCAATTTCACACAAGGTCCAAATCATAAACTGCAAATTTCACATTATGGGAGTACTTAACAATTGATCAACAAGCACACCATTCACCCTTGTATCATTTTGAAAACATAAATTATTTCTTAGAAATACTAAGCATGAGTTTCCTTTACACCTCTTTCTTTCTTAATAGTTTACAAGGCATAAAATGCAATCACACACGTAATGACTTGCACTCATAAAAGTCAAGGTAGGGTTCATTTCGAGCAATTATTCCTAGTCCACAACTAAAGACCATATAATTTCCAAATGATAAAAAGGGTTAAGAATCAAGAAGGTATGCAATTCTTACAGTAAGATATATGCACGCCAAGTACACAAGGCAAGAATTAATCAAACAAGAATCAAGACTTCATTATTCTTTCAAAGAACCCAAGCATAAAAACACACTATCATCTCTTTCACATTCAAAATCATAACATATATCAAGGCGCAACACAAGACTAATTGTTCCCACGATGCTAACCTCTAATCCCAACAACATAGAGTGCATACTAGGGAACAACACCACACTGTACAAATACACAAGGGCAAGGAAGGGCCCAACACAACCTTCACAATCTAGACCAACCTACTCAAGAGGAGAATCGACAAGGAGGAACACAACCACCACAGAGACACAAGCGGAAGACTTCAATAATCGTGTGACTAAGACACCACGATAACAAATCAAGAGGATGGATATTCCTCCAAGATGAAGGTTGGTTTTCAGTCCACAACCTCACTCTCTCGCAACTACGTGGGGTAGGGCGAGGGTCAAACCGACATCAATCCACTCCATGTCAGCCCAAATAAACACGTAATACCCCAAAGCTCCCAATGTTGAAACATGGGCTCTGATACCAAATGTCATGCCCACATTTGCCATGTGGTCATGACAAGACAAACCACATGTCATGCCCACATTCACCATATGGTCATGACATGAAGAACCAAAATTTTTTCCACTTGTCCCTAAAACCCCATCGCAAAAAGGCAGGAAAGGCAAACAAGGTGCGAGATAAGACATCCAAAACACATTGATAGGTGACACAACCAAGCGAAACCATCAAAAAATGTCAAAAAACATGCATCAATACAGAAAGTAGTAATTTTAAACATAATTTCAACTCCAGATAGGATAAAATAATCATAAGTAGATGAGATACAGTTTTGTTCATTTTAAAATATAATAACATTAAGAGAATTTTTGAGATCAAGTTTCAAACCAGCATTATATATTTTCTTATAAACACCCAAGGAGATATGTGTTAATAACATCCGACGAACCATATGAGATCAAATAAAATACATAGCCAGTAAAATTACATTACATATAATGATCACAACATTCTCCAACTGGAGTAGCATACAATTACACTTTACAATGTTACAAGTATAAGATTACATCATGAATTACAAATAGAAAGCTGAAGAAGAAGGACAGCCGCACTGAAGTCAGATCAATCACGAGTCGCAAGTTCCCAAATAGTGGTGGGTGCACACCACCCTACCATGTGGTACCTCAAAGGTCCACCCCCCCATGCTTGGAGATGATCACATGGCCAAACACAAGCATGACAACATTAGGGATAGTGTTGATGTGTGTTTTAGCACGCAACAACATAGGTGTGATTGATGGTTTCACACCTCTCTTGAAAAGTATCCTACCCTAGGTAAGACTACTCCAAGGATAATACAACTAGGTCTTAGCTTGCTTGGAATCTCTCAATTGGTATGTTCTAGTTGTGCCTACAAGGGGTCTTACATGCAATCTATAGATCTTCAAGTTGGAATAACAAATACATATAAACCCTTCAAGATTTTAGCTGATAAATAATGTAAAATGTTGCTGAAATCTTGAAGGGTTTATATGTATTTGTTATTCCAACTTGAAGGTCTATAGATTGCATGTAAGACCCCTTGTAGGCATAGCTAGAACATACCAATTGAGAGATTCCAAGCAAGCTAAGACCTAGCTGTATTATCCTTGGAGTAGTCTTACCTAGGGTAGGATACTTTTCAAGAGAGGTGTGAAACCAACAATCACACCTGCGTTGCTGCATGCTAAAACACACATCAACAGAATTGGCGCTAGAAGGAGGATAGACAAAGAACTATTTCCCTCTGTTAAAAAATCAGCAAGTCTGGGGACTAGACAGAGGCATACTAGATCCAGCTCAGCTGGAGAAGCGTTGTTGTCTTTGACAGAATTCAGACGCGCAAGAAGGGATCAAGGGATACCAAGGGCATCAAGAGCTCAATCAGCCCCAAGGAATGTCGATGCACTCCCAGTCATGGCCTTCTTCGCAAGAAACAATCAGTCCCCGTTCTGATTCAATGATTGTCATGACATGCCAAAGAACCCCGACAAGTTCTATTCCAAGTTCAGGGTGAATGACCTAGACAGAATTGCAGATGAGCACATTAAAATCTTTGAAAGTAACATGTTTATGCTGCAGGTATAGTATGAAGATGTGATATGCCGATTGTTTCCTTATTCCTTACAAGATGAAGCATATTATTGGTTTTCTAACCTTCTTGCAGCATCCATATACTCATGGAGGGGTTTGAAAAGTGCATTTCTAGATAGGTTTCGAATGCCTACTACCCCAGCTGATCTCTATCGATCTTTTGTAGAAATTCGTCAAGGTGAAGGAGAGATGATAAGTTCCTTTAACAATAGATTTTAGAAAGCTTTCAGTCGTTTGCAAGATCCTTACGCTATAGGATAGGCTACTGCCTTGCCTATTTACTATGCTGCCGTAGACAAACTTACCTCCATGTTCGCAAGGAGAGTGACCCTATCCCTACTACTTTGGCTCAAGCATATTCCGCAGCTGTCACTGTAAGTACCCAACTAGGACAAACAACATCTAGTCCACTAAATCATATGGGTCTTGTAGCCATGCCCAATCAAATACCTATGATAAATCAAGCCTTAGCCAATCATACTCCTGTGATGAATCTGATTCCAAACCCAGCTGCAACACAAGCTTTAGTAATCCATCCAGGGAATCCAGTATCTGAAATGCCTCCTGTACAAATGCCTTTCTTACAGTCTTCAAGGGCATCCAAAGTAAAAGAGGACAGAGATGATATCAAAGAATTGGTTGAGCAGATGAAGAAGCTTACTACCGAAGTTACCCACCTCAAGAACCAGAATGCTTATCTACAACAAAGGGGACAGAATCAACAACATTTCCAGAACCAAAATCAGTCCTAGTTTCAAAATCAGAACCAGTACCAAAATTAGAATTTTCAACAGCAGTCAAACTGATCCTAGAACACCAAACCGAACAATGGAGGGGTGTCATCACCCTTGGAGAACTAGAATGACGATACCAGACCTCCTGGTCGTGTGATGTTAGCTGAAGCAGCTTTGTCTACTTGGTGCAGACTACACAATACGAATGCCCATTCTAAACTAGACTGCCTAGAATTTTAGATTGCATCCAGTATCTTCCAGATGGAGATTCAGAATGATGAAACTCAGGAGACCCCGCAAACAGGGTATGAAATCGTTCCTTCTCAGAGGTATGACACTGCTCTAGTACTTGATAGTTATACATTTCCATTTCAAGATGATAACCAGCCTGAGGAAGAAGAGTCTGAAGAAGTCAATGCTTATCAGCAATATAATAAGACTCCTTACAACCTGAGAAGTAGCAAGCCTAAAGGCCCTTTCACCACCTCCATCCCTCCAAATAGCTATCAGATTCCACCAGACCCAAAAGCTTCCAACAACCCTGAACCCCCAAAAGTCACACATCAACCAGTATATCAGGGGGCTACTGCTGAAGGTTCTCAACGGTCTGACATAGTAAAATGGGGCAATATGTTGCTGATGAACTCAAGAAAATGAAGCTTAGTCTTTCTGTATATGAGTTACTTAAAATACCTGAGGTTAGGACATCTTTCTTCCAAGATATAGGTGCTAGAACCAAAATTGACTATGTACAAAAAGAAAATGTCACCAAGGATAATGTTGACAAAGGGAAAGAAAGAGTACATGTGACTGATGTGGAACAAAAGATGACATTGTATAAAGACAGAAGGAAAGTCTCCCTTTCCTCTTAACACTTAGGATATTCAATAGAAACCTTCATAACTATTTAGTAGATTCTGGTGCTTCCACAAATGTAATGCCATTATTAGTCTATAAAGCACTTGGTCTCACTCCAACCAAGTCTTCTAGAAAGGTGACATAATTAGATAAGACTAAAGTGAACGTAGTAGGCAAGTTGAATAGGATACACATGCAGTTGGCTTCTGATCCAAAGATGCAGCAATATATAGATATTCAAGTAGTGGACATTCCAGATCAATACGATATGCTTTTGAGTAGAGATTGGTCTAGAACTTTGAATGGTTACATGGCAACCAACTTTTCTCATATGTGGTTGCCATGGAAAGGATTGGCCAACCAGATACATATTGAAAGAGAACCCAAGATGAAACATATGATTACGAAGTACAACCAGCCCAACGACATTTTGTTCTCAGAAGTTGATTTGGGAATTTATCTTCCGCATGTCAATCAAATAAAGGAGATTCTTATGCTGAGTTGCCTTAGATTCCCTGATCCTCCGCTCATAAAAAAAGAAGAAAGTACAGAAGCATACATTCAATCAGATTTAGGAGACTATTCAGAAGAAGATAAACTAGGGATATTCGAAGGATTCCATGATTTCATAGCCAAATTCGTAAGGGATCAAACTATTGTTGGAAAGCAGATTCAAATGGAGGAGTTATTACTGCCCAATTGGTGCCACATACATGATACATCACATTCTGAATTTACTTGCCAACTGTGTCAAGAGGTAGTAAAACAAGTGCAAAGATAATTGAAAATCCCCATAGTTTTGAAGAGGGTACTAGTTGTTGAAAAGGAGGAACCGAAGCCTCTACTTGATAAGAAGAAATCAGTAAAATAGAATGACAACAGCAAAGATTTTCACCTATGGACCTTAAGATTTGATGGATCAAGATGCAAACAAGGGTCTGGAGTAGGGGTCAAACTAATCAGTCCTACTAGGAGCTCGTATTTGGCATCAGATAGATTACAATTTCCATGCACAAACAACATAACTGAGTATGAAGCATTGGTGCAAGGATTGCTGCTAGCACTACAGAAGAAGGTCAAAATTATCTAGGTGTTCGGTGATTCTAAATTAGTGGTAAAACAAGTAAGAAAGCAGTACTCATGTAATGATAAGAGGTTGAATTGGTATAGAAATAGAGTCTGGGATCTGATAGAATGCTTCGATGGTTTTAACATCCAGTTGATCCTGAGGAGACAGAACCATGTCGTAGATGCTCTAGCTCAGACAACAAGTACATTAGAGCCGACATCCATGATAGGATTAAAGAAATTTTCTGTTGAATTTGTCACTACCCCATTTGTACCTAATAATGTTACAAATTTTCAAGTCTTTGAAGATGAACAACACATAATTAACTTCCTTACTTCATTTGACGTTTTCACTGCTCAAATAATAGATGAAGAATAAATGAAACCAGCAATCACACCTGCATTGCTGCATGCTAAAACACACATCAATAGATAGGAAGACTCATATACACAACCCCAAAAGGGATACCACAAGACACAAAGTTCACATGATCACATCTAAGCACATGGTTCATGAAGGGCATAAATAGGGCACCTGGTAATCATGCCAATAAAGTACCACTCAAAGAAGAAGGGGTGATAAGATAGGGGCAGCAAAAAGGAAGTAGATAAACTAATGTACAGATCTCATATTATTGTGCCATTCATAAAACACATAAATCGTGTTTCCTCCAATGGGCCTACAAGTGAGCACTCTTGCTCAATGCCACATTGGGAACCACTTCTATGCCTACCCTATCATCTACACCCAAGACCATGAACTCAACATGCATTCTCAAACATTTAGCAAGCACATAAAGAGCCACACTTGGCATTATAGTGTTATCCAATGTAAGAATCCAACATAAAACTGGTGATAAAAAAAATAGGTACCGAGCATGCACTTTAGATAGACAAGAGACCAAATTGATATACACTGAATTAATCAACACCAATACCAAGATATAAATGATTTGATAGGGGCTGCTATATTAAAATCCAATCAATCCTATCAAATAATAATAATGTGTAATAATCTACCAGACTACGGTGGAACATTAAAATGAAACACTAATCACAATGATGACCTAGGTTCAAAACCGAGAAGGTGTTATTGTGACTTCAACTTTAAAGGTAATGGGAGGGCATTCCAAGCACATCACCACATTGTGGCTACAACAATGAATGCAAGGTAAACCAATGACAGAATGATGTTTCAATAAGGACAAAACATTAAAGAAGGGAGCAAGAATCTCTAAGAATAGAAAATAACTCAAGGATGAAGGTAGGACATTACCTCTCCATCCGCCTAGCACAAGCAAGCATTACATAAAGAAAACACTAACAACCTTAAATCCATAACTATTGAACCTTGAATGCACAACTACTAGGCCTTAAAGGCATAAATACTATCTTAGCCATAGGGTCTTTTCCCCTGTGTGGAGAAGATTAAATTCATAAGGCTACAACAAGAAACTGTTGGTTTTGTCCTTTTCACAAGTGATCTCCACAAGGTTGTACTAGCTACCTCAACCACAAAGATGTGTCAAAAATGAAGCACAACAGTTGGGGAATTTTTGTCAGAAATTGTAGTTGCAAGCGCCCTGTTAGACATGTATGCATTAAGCGACAACAAGGACAAAGCACGTAAACGGTTTGATAGAATGCCTCAGTTAAATGAGTTCTCATGGACTACAATGATTGCAAGATATGCTCAAAATGGATTTGTTTAAAAGGTGGTAGGAACTTTTGAGCAAATGCAACAAACAGGAGTATATTTCACTCCAAACCAGCACCAGCATCCTCCCTATGCGTGGCTAAAATGGGAGTTATGGAATGGGGAAAAGGTATCCATCAAAGCATCGCAGAGGGGGAAATTTTTTGTCAGATAATTTAGTTGGAAATGTGCTGGTAGACACGTATGCAACTATAAAGCACAGACAAGGCATGTGAACTGTTCACAAAATGCCTAAAAGAATATGAACTCATGGACAACAATGATTGCCAGATATGCACAACATGGATATGTTTAAAAAGGCTTTTAGAAACTTTTAAGAAAATGCCATTGGCAGGCATAAATCCAATTTCCTAAACCTTTCCCAGCATCCTCGCTGCCTGCACCAAAATGGGAGCTTCGAAATAGGGTATGGGCTCCCATCGAAGCATTACGGAAGGGGAATTTTTGTTAGATGTTGTAGTCACAAATGCTACAGTAGACATGTATGTAAAAAGTGGAGCATAGACATGGCAAGTGAACTGTTTTCACAAAATGCATCAAAGAGATACATTCTCATGGAACATAATGATCTCAGGATATGTACGAAATGGATTTGTTAAAGAGGCTTCAGAAACTTTCAAGTATTTTCCATTGGTAGACGTAGAGCCAAACTCCACGACCCCTGCCACCATCCTCCTTTGAACATTTGGGAACAGGGTATGGACATCCATCAAAACATCACAGAGGGGGAAAATCTGGTAGTTGTTATAACTGCAACTGCTATGGTAGACATGAATGCAAAATTTTGGAAGCATAGAGGAGGCACATTAACTGTTAAACAGAGTGCCTCAAAATGATGCCATCTCATGAAATGAAAAGATTGCAGGATAAGCACGATCTAGATTATTTTAAAGGGTCTTTAGAAACTTACAAACAAATGTTTGACAACATCCTCCCTACCTTCCAGCCACCCTCCTTCCCCTTCAAATGCTAGCTCTCCCTCTTTCTCCCCAAATCGAGAGCATGAGTAGGCGTGGGTGAGGATCTGCCTCCGGCAATGAATAACTTCCTTTCTTTTAAGTCAAAACCAAGACTAATCCTAAAATTGTTTTGGTTGTTCCTTATAAACACAACCATAGGCTTAGAAATAAGCCATCTCATGAACCACATACAAGAAGCAACCAACCATGACCATAGACTAATCACTAAGCCATAATAAGTAATAATAATATTAACACGCACACAAAAAGGAAACCCATAAGGAACTGACTTCTAATCCAACTCACCAACTCTATGCCACAATAAAAGGTATAATAAACCAAACACACGAAGGCAAAAGGTTGAGTCACTAACACAACACTGCCAAGACAAACTTGACTCCAAGGGTCATGCAGATCCAACTCATAGAAGGGTAAAACCACCGGATACTACTGGACGGTGTCTGAGGCATACCTAACATGGAAACTCATCCCTGAATGGGAACGATAGCAAGGCTAAGGTGTATACCAATGTGTCATCTCCAACTCACCACCATTGGGCATTAGGCACACTCAGACCTATGAAGCTAGGTGGAGTTGGTGCCTAGTACCTGCATCACTCAAAACACATTACAACATGTGCATATATACATCATATAATAGCAAAGCATAAATAATCCACATGGGAGGATTCTAACATCCATAATCATTCGCATAGTGTGCCAATGTCACGGTGTCATCCTCTCCACATGTACACCCAATTCTCAATATAAAATGTAAACATAGCAATTCAGTTAGTACCCCATAAACAAATCACAATAGCTCTAATCATCAGATCACAATATAAATAAAATGTCATAAACTCAACATCATATAAAACTAGAACTTATACCTCGATGTCGCCTCGAACGGGCCAGGACTAGGGAGGCACTACACTAACCCTGATGCTATAGATATTGTTGAGGATGGTCACTCACTTCCTAATCTTGTTCTTACTACTAAAAGGCCTTAGGGCATAGTGTCTCTTACCCTAAGAAGATCCTTCTTTCCCTCAAAAAGGATATAGTCAACAAGGGCTCTTCTACTTTAAAAAACCCTAGAAAGAACATTAAAGTTAAGTCTAGAAAAGCTAGTCTGGATTTGGATATGGATTTTGAACCTTTTAACCCAAAAGAGCTTGATAATCTTGATGAAGTTTATGCTCAATCTGTCGGGGGTGGGGTGGTCGGAGATCTACCAGGCTGGCTAAGGCTTTGTTGTTGATAGTGGGAGTAAAGGGAAGGCTTCCAAGATTTTTGTGAAAGAAATCATATCAGACTCTCTTAGTCAAGAGAAAGAGAAATTTGGGGATGTTGATGAATTTCAAGAGGTGGATGGCTTAATTTCTGTTGAAGTGTATTTAGGAAGAGGAAAATGAAGATTTAAATATGTAGAGTGAAGATCTTGATAACAAAATGGAGGATGATGGTATGAAACTAATGGGAATGAGGTTTTGGATAGAATCTCTGCAACCTTGGAGGACCTTCTTGTCATAGTTAATAGGCTTAAAAAGCTACAGTGTAGAGACAAAGTTAGTGACAATTGTGTTGAAAGATGGGATAACATGTATGATACTATGAAGATGTACCAGAATAGATTGGTGAAGGCTAAGAAAGCAATGTCTTCATTGGTGAAAATAACTAATTATATGATGCGGAAGGTGGTGTCTAGTGTCCTTAATCTTCAAGTTGAGTTGAACAAGCAGAAACAAATTCAGGAGGAACAAATCAAAGCTTCCAAGAAAAATTTAAAAGAACTGAGGATCATAAGATTTTAGATACTGCCAACTAGGAAGACACTCTAAATACTTTGACCATGGACTAGATTCCCTGGTCTCTAAGAATAAGATTTAATTGTTCTGGTTTGTCTTAGTGCTACCAGTGTGCTATTTGGACTTTTTTTTTGTTCGTAGTATTTTTGGTGCCTAGTCTGGATGTGTAGCTAGCCAGTGCTTTTTGGTTATGCTTATGTTTAGACTCTCTAATGTTATATGTTGTAACTCTTTTATTATGTAAGGCACTAGGACCCTTTCCCAACTTATATTATCAAAAGCAAAGAGGAGGCTACCAAAGTAAAAGTAGCTTGACATATTAGTACTCAATGTAGTATGCAGTATCGATGAGCATTCAAATTCCCCAACCACCCTAGTACACTCCAACAACTCTCAAGACTACCATTATTGTTCATTTGATGGTTGTGGGCCTAATAGGTGGATTCCATATGCTTTAGAACTCATGTATGTCCTTCCATGATGAAATATTTGTACTAAAGCATGGGTAAACACTCCAAATAGGCATAGTTTTCTGCTACAACCCATGTGAAGATGATGCAGAGGGTATGGGTAAGATACAAATGTGTTGAGCACTCTGGGGTTCTGATCCACGCATAAAGAATGAATGTAATGCTATGTATACATGTTTGTAAGATGTAATAGGGGTTGGTCATTGAACCAATTTATGACTATAAGTGCTTCAAATAGTGTTCTATGACATCAGATGATGTAGTCTGGTTTGTAAGGGGATGAAATGCACTTTGTAAAGCATAAGAGGGTTTTCAATGACAAATGCATGTGATGGTATGTCTCCATGGCAGTTTATAATTATTCAAGAGGGTGTTTGAACCTAATTTTTCATCCTCTCTTACCACATTTTATGGTATGAATGCAACAAAGAATGGAGAAATATGTGATAGTATTTTAGTTCATAACAAATATTTTGTAATGCTCTTTTTTTTCTTCCATGTGAATTTTTTGCAATTATGTCTAGATTAATTGAGTATGTCCATTACATGAGATGAGATATATACATTATATGATGATGCATATGTGATTCCATTTAGGTTTTAATTTTTACACTTCTCTCCTCTTTGCAATCTATGACTCTGATGCCTACTAGAGTAGGCACTGGTCTAATTGGTGAATGGATAACATATTCTAATTTTATACTCTCTCTCTTGTTAGTTGTAGGAGTAGGTTTAGGTTCCACCATGCTTGCATGATTCAATGTTATAAACTATGTCATATCTTATGCAATATTGAAATTGATCATTAGAGAATCATGTTGGTGTGTTTCTAACTTTTACCCATGTGTATGCAACATTACATGGATTCATCTATTGTGGAAAATATAGTGTAACTATCATATTTGGGTGTAGGGTAAGAGTGGAATTTTACCAATTTATCAGAGGTATAATAGGTCTATATGTAGCTATTGTTGACATGGACTTAGTGACAATTATAGGGGTTCATAGAATATTGGTTATTGTTGCTTAAGGACCTAGTTTTTAAGTTGTTATTTATGTTTTTAAGACCTCAAGGAACACCCCCTTGGCCTTGCATAGACAAACGATGAAGATGAGTTTACCCACTCATAGAAATCAGTCCATTCATGCCACTGTCTAATCATAAGTCCTACCTATTACCTTTGGTGACATATCCCTAGCCTTAGGTTTTGGTGTAAGTCTTTATGATTTATGGAGCTACATGTTTGAGTGCCAACAAAATGGCACCATTTCCAAGGAGACATTAAAGAGTTAAAAAAATTGAAGATTCTACTAGCAAATGGACCCAAAAATATATTAACCTTGATCATTATATATACTCCAAGGATTTCCTCATTCTATGAGGTGGCAACTCTGCAACATAATTCAAAGTTTATGCTACTTCTAGATGCCTACTAGTGGTGCAACAAATCCTATCCCACATTGGTTTTGCAATAAGTCAAGGTACTTATTGTGTTTCTTCCTTTCCTCTCCTAAAGCAAGATTTTATGTGCAAAGAGATATCATTAGAAAAAGAATTTAGTTCTATTTTAGCATGATACATGTATTGTAGTCATGCCCTGTAGGTCTAAGAGGTGCTACAGGGAAGTTCCTCCATATCCCTAATCCTATGATTCAAGCCCTAGGCATTATACATATGAGTATGACTCAAATTTTTTAGTGATGGATTATATTCTAGCTCTAGTAGTTATATTGTGTCTCCAACATATTCTCAAGGCTATGCATCCATACACCATCAAAATGAACTCATTAGGAAGCAAAAAGAAATTGAAGACCAAATCAAGTTGCTTGAGTCTGAAGTGCAATCTAATGCTCATCCTGCTACCACAAATGACTTAGTTATTCAATCTCCTTCCATTACCCTTGAAACCACCTACAAATAGTTGTACCTCGCATGGGGTGATTATGAAATGCAAACCATGACAGTTGAGGTCTTCAACTAGATGCCTATCTTTGATGGGTATGTTCTTTATGATGGGGATGCACATGTTCCTACATTTTCAAAATTCTTGGAAAATTTAAACATGTGGATGAGATTTTTTGTTAGATCTTTAAGTGGAATGTGAAGGATATGATTTGGCAGTTTTCCAGAACATCACTTTGCTTCTTGGAATGACCTAGTGGTTGCATTTGAGGAATTTGCAAATAGTTTAGATCCTACTACTCTTGTCTAGGAATTGGCAAATATTAGAAGGTAAGAGGGAGAGTATAGTAGGGAATTTAGTCACCAATTTGTTCTTTTACTTTCAAGAATCCCAAATTCTTTCAAACTTGATGTCCTTGCTTGTATTGATATGTTCTTTGAATGTGTGGGAGGACTTGAAGCTTACAAGTTTGTGCAATGCCTTGACTCCCTTGAAAGAATGATAAATGATTATATTGTAAAAATATTGTCCCCAAATGAAAGTGCCACAAGAGATGAACGAGTTGATATTGGTAGCAATACAATGGATCAGGTTGAGTGTGTAGACAAAAGGGTCAAACTATGTGATGCAACATCATATTATAGTTGTACAAAAAGTGAAGATATTGTGGCCACTTATCTTCAGTTGGATGGATTGTATCTTGGGGATGATGATGATGTTACTTTGGTAATTGACTCCCAACCTAAATTCAAGGATGATAGCGATGTTCATGCACTCAGTGATAACTGATCTAAGATAAATGTTTGTGTAGACATTGGTTTTAACTTTGAAGGCCTTGCCATGGATGATGGTGTTGCTATTATGGATGCAAGTAAGGATGTTGAATAACAAAAAAAATGTTATTCATTTGATGTGCTTCCTTTCTTTGTTGATTTCAAGGTTGATATCCACACCTTCCTTGTTGTAAATGAGAAAGATGAATGTGAATGTGTGTATGATCTTACTGTTGTTCTAGGTCAAGGAGTTTTTAACCTGGGTGAATTTTAGAACTTAGTTTGGGGAAAATGTCATATGCTAATGTGGATGGTATTGTGGACACATTTCTAAACTTTCTAGTTGAAAATTCTCATGTTGAAGTTGTGTCCCAAAAGTGTTAAGATGCTTCTTTGAATAGAGGTGAAGAAGAACAAATCATAGATCAATTTCTTAGCAACAATGTTTTTACAATAGGTTGCAGTGAAAGATGTAAAACAAAGAGGTAATTTCAAGATGGTAAGTCTTCACATGAAATGCCTTAAATTTATAAATTATATGCTGAAGATATATAATTGGATTTGAATCAAGTTTTTGATTCAATCATGGATGAATACATCAACATTTGTGGTATAACTAGGTTGCAAAAACTTGAGAAATCACATGATATAATCCACATATAAATTGCACCTAAAATTGACACTTTGCATCTTGGTGTTCAAGAGGATATTTTTCTTCATGTTTATATGTGTGTAAATCTAGATGTGCGTCATGCTACTATGGACCTTGATGGTATATGCTATCATATGATGGAGCATGATGATAATGTTTACTACTTATGGCTTCCATGCCATGATAAAAATCACTTCAAGTTTCATCATATCTTAAAATTGGCATTTTGCATGTCCATGCATGCATGGAACACCTTTTGTTGTTGTTAGGTAATCAAGGTATTTTTTAGCTTGAGGATGATCATCTCATTCTCCAAGTTTATTTTGACAGGGGTAAGTGATTTGTAGTATCTTATCCATGGCCTTGTGCCATGGATCTTCTTCATAGGGTATAACCTACAATTATTCTAAATCTTGTTTACTTGAGCATACTCCTCCTTGTGCCTTCATTTCATTAGTTGTAAGTTCTTTTGTACATAGTATTTCTATTGTGTTTTACCTTGTACATATTAGCTTATTTTGTTTCCCCTTCCCTCCCATCCCCTTTTTGCATTTTGTTCTACTCTTGGAGATAGCTAGATTCTCACTGTGCTTGTAAGAGGCACACGTCCCCACCAAAACCAATGTTGGGTCCCAATTTGAAAATTTTCAAATCCATCTAGGTCTTTGCCTATTTTTCCTTAGTTTTTCCTTTTGTTTTCCCTATTGAGTGTTTTATGTGTTTGAAAACCATCAAAAACCTCTAAAAAACCTTCAAGTCCTTCAAAAAACTTCTAAGTATAAGCCTTTTGGCAGGTTCATGAACTCACTGAAATCTTGAAAGGAATTATGTTTTGGCTTTTCAATAGGCCCACAAGTTGGTGAACCTGACCCAAGGTTTGTAGGTTCTTATTTTCCCTAAAATGTTGAAGAGGAGGACAAAGTAAGGCATTTCAGCTTTTCGGTAGGTTCACGAACTGACAAGCCTATCGGAAAGGTTCTTAGGTTCATGAAAGGCCTAAAAGGTCGAAAGAGAAGAAAAGAAGAGGAGAAAATAAATAATGTTTTAGCAAGTTCATTTGTGAACTTGCTAAAATATTGAAAGAGGAGAAGAAAAAGAGAAAGAAAGTGAAACATTTCAGTAAGTTTTCTGGTTCGTGAACTCACCGAAAACCTAATAAAGATAGAAGTAAATGGTTTTAGCAAGTTTGTAAGTTTAAAAACTTGCTAAAATGCTAAAAGAATAAAGAGCATGAAGAGACAAGCATTTTAGCAAGTTCATCAGTTAATGAACTCATTGAAACATTAAAAAAAGAGTCATATATTTCAGCAAGTTTATAGGTTTGTGAACTTGCCAAATTGTTGAAAGAAGAAAAGGAAGCAAGAAGAAAGAAAGAGTTAGAAAAGTGAAGTGTTTCAGCGAGTTTGTAAGTTCACAAACTCGCTAAAATGTTGAAAAAGGTTCTTAATTTCCCAAGGTCATTGACATGCCGAAAGAAAGACAAAGAAGGAAGAAAAATGTAAAGCAAATTTTTAAAATTTTAAACATGTTAAGGATAAAAAATAGGAGGCTACCAAAGTAAAAGTAGCTTGACATACTAGCATGTAAGGTAGTATGAAATGTTGACGAGCATTCAAATGCCCCAACCACCCCAGTGCACTCTAACAATTCTTAAGATTACCATTACTAATCATTTTATGGTTGTGGGCCTAGTAGGTGGATTCCATATGCCCCATGACTCTTCTAGGTCCTTCCATGATGAAATCTTTTTACTAAAGCATGGTCAAACACTCCAAATATGCATGGTTTCTATTACAACCCATGTGAAGATGATGTAATGGGTATGGACGACCTGTAAATGTGTTGAGCACTCTATCATTCTCATCCATGCAACAAGAATGAATGTAATGTTTATATGCTTGTTCATAAGATGTAATAGGGGTTGGTCATTAAACTAATTTATGATTGTAAGTGCTTCAAGTAGTGTTCTAGGGCATCAAACGATGTAGTATGGTTTGTAAGGGGATGGAATTTACTTTGTAAAGCATAGGAAGGGTTTTCAATGATATATGCATGTAATGGTATGTCTCCATGGAAGTTTTTAATTATTTAGGAGGGTGTTTAAACCTAGTTGTTCATCCTCTCTTTCCACATTTGTTGGTATGAATGCAATAGAGAATAGAGAAATATGTGATAGTATTTTAATTCATTACAAAGCTTTTGTAATGCTCTTTATTTCTATTTCATGTGGTTTTTTATAGTTCTATTTGAACTAATGAGTGTATCCATTACATGAGATGAGATATATGCATTGTATGATGATGTACATATGATTCCATTTATGTTTTAATGTTGCACTTCTCTCCTCTTTGCAATCTATGACTCTATTTCCTGATGGAGTAGGTAGTGGTCTAATTGGTGAAAGGATATCATCTTCTAATTTTATACTCTCTCTTGTTAGTTTTTGGAGTAGGTTTAGGTTCCACCATGCTCACATGAGTTGCAGAAGATATAGATCAGTGGGGTATTTCATAGATCCATAGGTGGTAGCACATAGTTAGAGACACATTGTGGAGGTGTCATGGGACTACAAATATGGCATCAAGGATGTCAGAGTGGCACTAGATTACCCAACATGGTGGGCCCAACATAGGCCAATGCAACTCACATTCCAATGCAAGAACACATATAAGTTAAGGTGAGGGATGCAGTAGCGAAGGTACAAAGGTAGAGGTGATAGAGGGAGAGGGTGTAAGGAGCACCGAGGGTACCAACAACAATAGGGTGGAGAGAAGGCAAGGATGGGTAAGATGGGGAGAGTAGGATAGAAGGAAGAGCCATGGGACAAGCAAGTACAAGATAAGTAGGCTATGGTGTGCATGTTAAGTGGAGGAGGTGAGGCCATAGCTAAAGTGGGTAGGGCAGGGAGAGCAAGGACAAGAGGCAAATGATACAAGGGTTTCGGTTAGCCACTGCACTGAGTGAGAGGGATTATTTGTAGGTGGAGAGAGATGGGATATAGTGGGAGAGGGATACATTGTAGGAAGACAAGGAAAAACTATAGCTAGCACCTGACAATTTACAAATTTAGTTAAAGAGATCATAGGCAAACGTCTAGTAGCTTCACTAAGAGAGAGATCATACCTAAGGTTTACTAGTCTATTACTACCTACTATAAGTGGCATTGGCGATGGGACAAGTGTCCATGGATGTAGTGTGGGCATCCAAAGAGACAACATAGGTGATTCATGAGACAAACTGTTATAGAACGTTTTACAACCGTGCAGTGCCTGTGGAGTAGCAGGAGCCATCCTTTACAAAGAGGACTACCTCTAGGGATAGTGGGTTAGGTTCTAGGTCAAGATCAATAGTTGGATCTACATCAATGGCTATGGGTCCACCTAGGGGGCCACCATCAACACCAATAGGGTCTATGGGTGATAGCACTAGTTAGAGCTAGTTGGATTGGACACTTTCTCATTTTGTATTTTGGATATGTATGTATGATTTATGATGTACATACATTTTATTGATGTATATATGATGATGCTTTGTGGATCCAATTGTACTATGGGATTGCATTATCTTGATGAGATGGATTATGTTATGATGATGGTATGAGTTATGCCATGATTTATTTTGTTTATGTGATGCATGGATTCATGATGTGTGGATGCTTATATGATGATGTGATTTTGATTTTGAGTATGTGATATATTTGTTACTAGTGATACAGGTGATGATATGATGGTTATTGATGTTAATGTGATAATATAATGATGATGGTTATTAATGTTCAAATGATGCATAAAATTATTATAGATATATGGTATTATGATTTAGCCATTATGATGATGGGTGATTATGCATAAAGATATGATATGGTATTTATGATGACATATGATTATGGATGGATGTAATATTTATGAAATGTTTGTGTGTGATGTATTAGATGATTATGTATGTGTACATGGATATTATTAGATGAATGGCATGCATAATTTTTGTT
Organism: Cunninghamia lanceolata; assembly: GCA_027924645.1. NCBI lineage: Eukaryota > Viridiplantae > Streptophyta > Pinopsida > Cupressales > Cupressaceae > Cunninghamia > Cunninghamia lanceolata. The sequence continues at coordinate 3,437,164 of BSBN01000918.1, read as the reverse complement.
TATTGTTTATGGCATATGTGGAATAAAATTATTAGAAAGATGACATAGAAATGTATGATGATAGGAAATGATAGAAAACAATAGGAAATTATATGAAATGTTAGAAAATGATGAGCACATAAGATGGATTATGTGATGAGTTTTTGGAATTGAGTGCAGGTGCATGCTAAAATATGGTGAGCAACCTATGATTTCTATAGTATTAGAGGTTATGTGCTAGGGTTTAAAGACCAAGATGATGTGTCCCATGCATAAAGTACTAACTCAAAAATACATAGCAAGCAAAAGGATGTCCCAATACATCACAAGATGTTAGATGACCTTAGTGGGAATGGTGATGGGATAACCAACAAACATAGCAAGTGCAACAAAATAAAAGATATGCCCTAGTATATAAGTCAAGAAGCACAATCATATAAGGATCATGGTGACTTTGAGTAGGTATGTTGTAGGTCAAAGATAAGCAAATAGTTAAGCCCAATTTTCAAATAACACGTGTTTTACCTCTTGCCAACGTGTTGAAAAGGACTAGATGATGATGATGATGCCTAGTGTGGGGAATAATATATTCCACAAATGAAAATGATGATGATATGGGATAGAACTCTCATAATGGCAAGGGGTTCAACAATCTAGTATCAATGAGGCTGGATAAGGGTAGTTTATTTTGATTTTAGATACATGTTTTTTATTGAGTTCATGGTTTAGGGGATCACAACACGTGTATGCTACAAGTGTTCCAAGATTATGCCCTACAAGGAGATACATCAAAATTACCAAACATTAGAAATGGGAGAATGTCAAAAGGCATTTTCCGAACTAGGATGCAAGGCATTACCCCCAATGGATGACCAAATCAAATGTGAGGGAGGGAAGATGGGTGGAGGGATGACATGATGGAGTGACATAGAATGGGGTGGGGTGAAGAGGACCTAGGACATAATGAAATCCAACTTTGTGCATGGTTCTTGCAAGCAAGTTTTCACCATGGTACTTACCCAAGGTGCCACAAAGTGGTTTTCACCAAAGGATAATTTTTATCCTTACTTTTTTATTTTTTGTATTTTTGTATATTTTTAATTTTTTGGATTTTTTTATTATGAACTACTACAAATTATGCATGAAATAGCTTAAAATGGATTATGTTCATAGATTCATCTAGATTTTGACCATATAGAGTTGCCAATTGATATGTACATGATTCATACTTAGCAATGATCATATAGGGACCCAACCAATTAGGCTCAAATTTTCCTTTCTTTTCACAATCCTAATTAGTGCTTCAGTAATTTTATTTAAGCACAAGGTAACCAAATTCAAATTCTTAAGCCCTAATATTCTTATTATAGTTGAGATAGAGATGATTTTGAGAAGCCTTCAAATGGTTTAGGGCATTGAGACACCACTCATCAAGTAACTCTAGTTCATGTAGTCATGTAATTCTATACTCCTCGTCATCAATAATGTTATGCAAAGAGATGTGCAATTATGAAAGTTTGATCTCTATTGGAAAGACAACTTTGGTCTGAAGATTGTGGAGTATAGGGTAGCACTAGTGGGTGTGCAAATGATGATATAATAATCCCAAAGGGCATGGTGAAGTTGAAGGTGCCAATCACGGGCAACATCATTGATGATATTTTTTAGGATTTTGATTATGGTCTTGCTAGATGCCTCTACTTGACCATTACCATGGGGTTAATAAGGAGTGGAACAATAGTGTTGCATATGGAATTGTGCACATAAGGTGTGGACCTCATGGTTTTTAAAGAATTTACCATTATCAATGATAATGGAACAGGTGATTCCATAGTTGTAGATGATGTGATGGAAGATAAATTTCGATATTTGTTGACATGTGGTATAGGTGAGTGGAATAGCTTTGACACACTTAGTAAAATACTTAGTGATAGTAATGATGAATTTGTGGCCACTAGAGGTGGATGGATTGATCTTGCCAACAAGATCTAGGACCCATGTGGAGAAGGGTCAAGGATTAGTAACTGGTTACAAAGCTTATGACATTGTATAAATAAGATCCCCATGCTGCTGACAGGATACACACTTCTTGACATACTAGCACGTATCATTTTCCATAGTGGGCCAATAGTATCCTATTCTAAGAAGTTTCTTAGTTAGGACCATACTGCTAGTGTGTACATCATACATACCTTGATGAATTTATTTGAGTGTGAGGTTAGATTCTTCTAAATTTAGATATCTTAGTAAATTAACATCAAAACCCCTTCGACATAATGTGTCACTAAGGAGAGTGAAGTAGGATGAGTATTAGAGAAAGGATTTTCATTGATTTTGTGAAAGGTTGGGTGGTAGGGTTTGGTCATGTAGGTAGGTGTAAATGTCATGATACCAAGGGGAATTGGGACCGACAATCTCACATATCAGTTTATCTTTCAAGGCATCATACATGGGTGTCAGAAGCTACTCTACTAGTAATTCTCTTTCAAGGAATACTACCATTGAGTTAGAGCCAAATGCTAAACTAGTTAGGAAAAACAAAGGCCTTTGAATCCATAACTCGAACCCCTCATTAAAAAAGAATTGAACAAGTTGATAGAGGGAAGCATTATATTTCCCATCAAACACACATCTTAGGTCTCAAATTTAGTACTTGTGAGGAAGAAGAATGGAGAGATAAGATTGTGTGTTGACTTTAGAGACTTGAATAGAGTCCCTTTGAAAGACCATTACCCTTTACCCTCTATGGAACAAATTTTACAAATTGTTTCAGGTGCATAACGCTTCTCTTCTTGATGAATATTTTGGTTACAATCAGATTTTGGTTAAGGAAGAGGATCAATTTAAAAAAACATTTACTATTAAATGGGGGACCATGGCTTATAGAAAATGCCCTTTGGTTTGTGTAATGTAGGGTCAACATTTCAAAGAGCCATGGACATGGCATTCCAAGGACTAATGTGTAGGGAGTATGAAATCTCACTTAATTCAAAGAAGTGCATATTTTTAGTCCATAAAGGTAAACTCCTTGGCCATATTGTATCAAAAAATAGACTTGCTATTGATACTGATAGGATAAGTGTTATCTTAGCATTGCCTTTTCCTAGCCATAAGAAGGGATTGCAAAGTTTTCTAGGAATAATTGATTTTGTTAGGAGGTTTATTCCAGATATTACAAATCTCATGAAGCCACTAACATCCTTGTTGAAGAACATGTAATTCAACTGGACAAGGGAAGGAAAATGTAGTTTTGAAGCCATAAAACAAGCTATAGTAGAAGATCCCACTCTTATAAATCCTAATTTTTCCAAGGATTTTAATTTGTATTCTTATGGGACTGCAAAGTTTTCTAGGAATAATTGATTTTGTTAGGAGGTTTATTCCAGATATTACAAATCTTATGAAGCCACGAACATCCATGTTGAAGAACATGTAATTCAACTGGACAAGGGAAGGAAAACGTAGTTTTGAAGCCATAAAACAAGCTATAGTAGAAGATCCCACTCTTATAAATCCTAATTTTTCCAAGGATTTTAATTTGTATTCTTATGGGAGTATGGATACCATCTCAGCCATGTTCCAATACAGTAGGATGAAGAAGGTATGAAACAACCAATAGCCTTCTTTAGCAAAGGTTTAGAGGGGTATGAGGTAAGGTATTCTTTCATGGAAAAACAAGTACTTTCTATCATAAGAAGTTTGAAGAAGTTTAGACATTTGGTTTCCAATAACAAGATTTATTTAATGGTTTCACATCCAAGTCTCAAAGAGTTTATTTTAAGAAAAGATTTGAATGAGAAAAGAGCAAGTTGGATAACAAAGGTAATGGAGTATGATGTGGAAATTAAAGTTACAAAGCTGGTTAGGGGCAAGGGCTTATGTGAGTAGCTAGATTTAGGTCTAGAAAATAATGAGGATGTTGTCCTAGTACTCCAAAATGATCAACAAATAGCTGCACCTACATCTAACACAAGTTGGACATAAGAAATGGTACAGTTCCTTCAAATAGGCGAGTGTCCCCAAGGATTAGACAAAGAAAAAAGAAGGTATTTCAAACTTCAGTCTATTTCTTATGTACTTTTGAATGGTATATTGTTTAGAAAATACTTTAATGGTGTTTTGTTGAGGTGCATTGAAACTAATCAGATTGACAAAATTTCACAAGAATTTCATGATGGGACAGTAGGAGGGCATTTTTCTCCAAGGACCACAACATTGAAAATAATGAGGGTTGGTTACTATTGGCCCAGCCTGTTTAAGGATGCTTATGCATGGGTAATAAAGTGTAAGAAATGTGCATTCTGTTGTACCCAATCAAAAAAAATTCCTTCATTAAGGTATTTTGAGAAAGTCTAGAAATTTTTTTGTCAAAAAAGTCAAAAAGTCAAAATTTCTATTTTTAGAAAGTTTCTAAAAATAGACGTCAAATTCAATTTTCTGGGTTTCTTGAGATACGGATGTTGGCAAAATTTTCTAAAAATAGAATCTTTGATTCAAGTGGCGTGCCTGATTCTCATTGGCTGATTTTGCTTCACGATCAGCATGGTCCAGACGAAATCTGTAAAAGGTCGTGTTTTCTCTACTGGGTCATTTCTACTTTTTTAGAAGGCGAAGCTCAAGCTCTAAAGACATCAATGGAGGAATTTCTTTTGCCAGAGCTCGTTTTCAAGTTTTTAATGTTGTTCTGATAACGTAGAACTGACGAATAGTCGTCGATTCGACGAAGAACGCAAAACGGAGCAGGGTCAATCCGGGGTGAGGTGAAAATTTGAAAATCATCAAAATTTAACTAAGGCATTGGAAACCAAGCACCCTTGGAGGCTAGGGGCGCCCAGTTGCACTAGTGTTAGATTTTTTTCGCATTTTTCAAGAAAATGCGACAAATGGCTTTGTTGGTCAGTTCTGAGTGAATAAAAGCAGTCATTTTGGTCAACAGGCCTCAAAAAGCTAGAAATCTCGTCAGATGTACCTAGGCTATCCAGTTCATTCACTATCTAGTGGCAGTTGATTGATGAAATCATCGAAATTGACATCAGGAAGCAGCTGCCGACACGCGAAACGGAGCAAGTTGCAAATGAAGGTTGAAAATCATGAAATTGGCTAAGGCACAGAACCCTAGGCACCCCTGGAGGTTGGGGGCACCCAACTTCTCATGCCTTAGATTTTTTACGCATTTTTTGAGAAATGTCAAAAAAGCCTCCGTCAGCTCGTTTCTAGGTGGTCAAACTTGGTCAAACTAAGTCAAACATCAATAAAAGCTAGGATTTCATCACAGATGTGTTTAGGATACTCAGATCATCCCCCATCCTGCCTTAGCAGTCATCCAGACGATTGAAAACGAAGATCAAACAGGGGTTGTTGGCACAAAAATTGAGAAATAGCATAAAATTTGAAAAATACCAAAAATTTTCTAAGGCATTGAATCTTAGGCTCCCCTAGAGGCTAGGGATGCCCAAATCCTCCAGAATTAGAATATTTTTCAGTTGGCATGGAAAATGAAAATCTTCCTCTGTCAGCCCGGTCTGGTTCACAACAAGTCAGTTTGGTGCGTTTCCCGAGGCAGACAGAGAGTACAGTCAGCTCAGTTTTCATCAGGCCTACCTATCTTCCAGATCATTAAACTCAGTTTTGTCCCAGCAGACAAATCAATAGCCAAACATGGGTCATCAGTCACCGGAACGCACGTGGGAATCAAGAAGTCAAAAAAGTTGAAATTTTTGAAAAAAATGACTAAGGCATTAAAAGTCAGGCGCCCCTGGAGGCTAGGGGCGCCCAAGTTCACCAGAGAGAGAAAATTTCATGATCTACCAGTGTTTTCTGATAGCCGCATCCAAACCTTCGCCTGGTGACAATTTCCAAAAGTCAAATTTGCAGTTGAACGACGTCAGATCGTCTGTTTGAGGCTGGGAATGGAATCACAGTTGATAGGTCTCCAAAATGTTAGGATCAGTTAGCTTTTTTAGTCAACGGTGACATTTTACCATCTTGTTGAAGTCAAAGATAGGCCATACTGGAGTCAAAACGAGTGCAGAAGTTTCAAAAATGAAGTAAAATTGGCTAACACTTTTGCCAACTCGCGTGTTCGATGACATCATCAAAAGAAGATATTTTTGGTCATCTCACACATGAAGCCATAGGTAGCTATAAAATAGGGATTCCTCATATTCGAAGACATCCACTTGGATTTGTGCTTTAAAAGAAGCTTTCTTCATGGATAAGATTGAAGTTTTATTTCTTCACAAAGAAAGCTGCTTTTTTGCCCTAAAGTTCTATAAAGACAAGCTTTTGGCTTCTTTATTTCATTATCTTTTGTAGGTTGCATCCAGAGGAAGGATTTTTATTTTTCTTTCAACGAAGATTTGAAGGCCCAAACAAAGTGCTTTTTCAACGTTCTTCATAGTTTCGGGATGAGGAAGCAAGGAGGCATGCTTTTTTAGGGTCCTTTTTTCTAGGGGATCATTTTTTAGAAATTGGACCGAAGCTTTTTCAGTTTTCATCGAGATGGGTCCATCCAAAATTTCATCCTCTTGAAGATTGGGAATTTTGCTTTTTTGGGGAATCTACTTTTTTGCTACTTTTTTAGGAAAGTCTCATCTTTTTTAAAATCTGACGATCTGGGTTGCTTCAAAACGGAATTGTCTGCAAAACCCATGTGCCAGCATTTTTGCTCACATTCTGCTTTTTCTAAAAAAATTATCAAGTAATTTTCAGCCTCTTGTCTAAAGACTTTTTTGACATAGGCGTGTTCATAATTAATTTTCAAATCTTTCAGTATGCAGTACTCTCCAACACAAATCAAGCCCAAAATGGCGTTGGTTCACGATTACCTAAGAACTTTTGAGACAAACTTGCATAAAGTACTTCCATTGATCAATTTACATTCTTTGGAGGATGTAGGAAATAATGCTATGAGGAATCTGGGACACTCTGATTTGCTTGCAGCAGCTTCATCGAGTTTGTGATTACTTGTGTGAAGCATTACAACCCAATCACAAGAGAGATTCAATCAGCAGATGGATGATTGCTCTGCAGTCTCAACCCAAATGAAGTTGAGAAGTGTTTTTCAATACCAGTCTAGAGGGAGAACTTAGCTGTTTCAATTGAAGAATGCAAAAGGGTGTGGAATAATGATAAAGAAAAGTACCAAAAAAAGATTACTCAGAGGTAGTTGAAGGAAAAGTAGAACGTTATGCTAAAGAACGTTGGACTTGGAGAATTCAAGGAAGAACATGCAATAATGATTACTCTGCTAAGCCATATCATGGGTCAAGCAGATGCTAACAAGTTCTAGCCTTGGATGTTTTACATCATGTCCCAGATTGTTGATGGAACCGAATTCTATGACTGGTCGGCACTCATTAGTGATAGTCTCCACCAACAAATACTTGATTTCAAAGGGCTCATGAATTCCACATGATGTCATACCTTGTGTATTTGATGGCTTTTCAGGGTCAATTTAGAGGTTTGAATATTGTTAGAACTCTGGGTGTTCAGCATGTTTATCACCATTTCCCGCAGCTAGAATTTTCCTAAGCTGAGCGGCATTACAAGCGGGTAAATGATGCATTCCTTATGCATGCAGTGCGAGATATGGGTAATGAGTTGCATGTACAATTTTTAGCAGATACCAAAATGGCAATGGCGGAATGGGCTGATTGGTTTATCCAGTTTCCCACTTTTTCCTACATCAGAGAATATGGCTACTCAGGAGAGCCAGCCATGTTTCCAAGATATCCAATGGATGAGGTAGCGTTTATGGAATTTTTGAGACAAGCCTATGAAGTTCATACATTTCTGTGTAGCAGACACAAGGCAGCTTTCAATTTTCCAATTGGGATGGGTATTTACAGATGCAGATCTAGAGTGGATGCCAAGGTAATTGGTAATGAATCATCCAAGTATGGTCTCAAGTTTTTCAACAGGAGGACTTCATATGATCCTCGTGGTGTTTTTGCATCACATCTTGGTTAAAATTCTATACATACCATGCAGTTGAAGACTTCTGGGCTAATTGTGCTGATGAGCTTGAAGTACAAGAATGCAGTTACAGCAGGTTCACTCTTCAGCAAATGTCTGATATCATGTCGAAAGATGTAGAGGGTTTGACAGAAGAGGGTGAAGTTCTACTTCCCACGTATTTCAGAGATCAAGTTGAGCAACAACCATTGCCGCCAGTTAATTGGTCAATAAAAGAAAACACTTCCATTGAAGAAAGAACGAGTCGAGTTGTTAAAAATAGTTTGATATTATTGAAGAATAAGCGGAAGGACATTCCAGTAGCAGAGCTGCCAGTTGTTCAACCATTAGAACCTTCCATTTCCAAACCAAAATGAAGGGTTAAAGCTATGAGCGTCCTTCCAGAAGGATCAAAGATGGCCAACTTGAATAAGAAAAAGGTTGAGTCTCCAGTTCATTTTCAGCAGGAACAACCAACAGTTGCATCAGAAGTTCCCATTGAACCAACACCGCATGTTGAAACATTGCCTTTTGTTCATGTTTCTCCACCTTCTTCACCAAGCTCTACTCCCATTCACATAGATTCAGAGCCAGATTCATCGGTTCGTAACTCTGATACACATATTGGTTCATCAGGAATTGATGAAGTTAGAACCAATATTCCAAGAGAAGATGGCTCATCCTGGCTTGAAAACATTCTGGGAAGGAAGAGGAGAAAGCCTTCATATCAGTTGGATTTAATAGAGCTTAAAAGCATCTACCAAGACACGCCAGACAAGAAGCTGAAGAAGCAGGTTTGCATTGAAAGGAATGCGGATGGAGAAATGATCCTTAAAACTGCAACACCGCCGAAAAATAAAAATGTTGATGATATTGATGTTGATGACTTCAAAGTTGCCAAAGCTAATCTCGGAAGGAGCACTCGGCATACAGTTGTCAATTTCTTTGAGGTTGCAGCGGATAATTTGAAGGAGAGGGTGTTGAAGGATGGAGAAGATTAATTAGCTCTCAAGGCTGAAGTTAGGCAGTTGCGCAATATATTTCCAACCTTTTCCATGGCACATCACAAGCTAATTTACTGCTTCCTCCGAATCTTGAATCACCAGCCGATCAGCAGCAGTTCAGTTAGTTGGTCCTCTATGGGAGGCACGTGAATAATTTGGTGGAAGAATTTGTGACTAAAAGGAGAGTTGTACTTTCAAAGTTTTATCAATTAAAGTATAACGCTCATGATCTATGTCAAGATATCCAGGGGTTACAACAGACTGTGGCAGAAAATAGACCGGTGTTTGAGATTATTATCTCCGACTTGAAGATAACACATGATTCTGTTGATTTAGCCGAAGATAAGAAGACAGTTTCTACTTGGAAAGTGCAATATCTTTTCACAATAAAAAACTTATGACAGTATAATTTCAGAGTTAGCAGAATGGAAAGAAAAGGTGGTCAATGTTCTCAAATTCGTCAGATCTTTTGTTTCTCAGATCCCGTGTTTGTATGAAAAAGATGGTACCCTATATGATCTTAGGGAAGTGCAAGTAGAGTTCCAGACTGTCGTTCACAACAATTTTAATGATGATAGCAATGCCGACAAGATGGGTCGCTTTGCCACAATGACAGTGAAGTTTGACAAGGCTATGGGTGAAGTTCATGAATTTCTTCAGATGGTTGCCAACGGTGAAGAAATGTTAGAGAATCAGAATGTCATTCTAGAGAGTTTCAATGTTCCTGGCAAAGATGCGGTCACTCACTTTTTAGAAGTTATTATTTCCCAAAATATCAATGGATGACATCACCAAAAACAAGAATGTTGATGAGGATGTGATTCAAAAGAAAGCAGCTTTAAATCAGATGCTTTTTTATTTTAAAGCATTTGCTTTCATCCTAAGCTCATCCATTCTATATTTAGAAAGAAATCACTTTGTAATAGTTGGAATTTTCTTTACTTTAAAGCACTTTAAAGTGTTTGTTCATTGTAATCTTTGTCTTAGAATAGAAATAAAGCTTGCGAGTTGGCAAGTTAGGGTTAATCAAGGAGATTTTAGGGTTCCCTACTCCTTTGATTTTAGTATAAATAAGGGCAGCCTTTTGCCCATTGTAATGGAGCTACTTTTATGATAGCAAATTTGTTGTGCCTATTCTAGCCTGCAAATCTTGTTATTCCAAGTGTTTGTTCACTCTGTGTTCATTGTAGGGGAATGGTGTTGGAGATAACATATTTTGTTGTGCCTATTCTAGCCTACAAAATTGTTGTTCAAAGTGCTTGTTCACTCTGTGTAATCTGTTTCTAGTGTTTGATCACTTGTTGTATGTCTATCTTTTTCTACAGTATTGTTGTCCTGGAGTTGTATCAACTTTGTGATATTGGAATAGAAATCTCATGCCTACCTTTGCTCTGATATTCTATCTCAGATCACCAAGTTTTGTCGTTAGATGTGTGGCTTGTGTAACTTTTATTTCAGCTTTCATCATTAAAGTACAATGAGTCTTGTGATGTAAATTTGAGAGAAATTTACTTAAGTTTTCATGTTAAAGCAATCATTCCTTGTCCACTTTTAATCCCTTTTCTCTAAATTTACTTAGGAGATTAAAAGCATCATTAGTTTAAGCCTAGTTGTAGTAGAATTTTTAAGAAGGAAAAAACCTCTTCTGCAACATTTAGAGTTTTATAACCTTGTGCTCGTAGCTGAGAATCAAAAAGAAGATAGGCAAAGTTTAATTTATTTATGTTTTCAGCGAACATCAGAGAAAATGGAACTCCCCCTTCCAATAGGAGAGCAGTTTATCTATACATAGCAGTCTGTTTCCAACTCGCATTCCAGAGGTGCGAATTGAAATGCCAACACATTCTTTACAGGGAAACAAAAGCTAGCAACCCTTTCTTTGCAACCAATTCAAATAGAACAACCATTCATGAAATGGGGTTTGGATTTCATAGGATTCATTAACCCACCTTCAACTGTGAGCCATAAATGGGTGTTAACAACCACCGATTATTTCACAAGGTGAACATAAGCCATAGCACTTAAGGAGGCCAATGAAAATTTAGTCTTAGACTTCTATGAAGATATTGTTACAAGGTTTGGAGTCCTTGATTCTATTATCTCTGATAATGCGATGTATTTTGTTGGCACTAACGTGAGTGATTGGGCAGTTAAACATGGAATTCATTTGAGTACTTCCTCTAATTACTACCCCGAAGGAAATAGACTAGTTAAGTCCACCAATAAGAATTTAATCAGAATTATCAAAAGGACCATAGAGGATAACCAAAGAGCATGGCATACCAAGTTGAAATAAGATTTATGAGATGATATAATTACTCCCAAGAGGTCAATTGGTAACTCACCTTACATGCTTGTTTATGGCAAAGAGGCAAGGTTGCCTATATCTATTGAATTTACAACCTTAGAGATCATCAATCAGCTAGAGATGAAAGAGGAAGATCCAATGTCAATTAGATTTGTAGAGCTAATAGAGTTGGAGTAAACTAGAAACCAAGCAATGACCACAATGGAGTTTCATCAAGCTCAATTGAAAAGGTCATTTGATAAGAAAACCATCCCAAGATCTTTCAAGGAAGGAGACATTATCCTCAAGTGGGATGATCTCAAGAGTAGACCTGGGAGGCATAATAAGTTTGACTCCATGTGGAGTGGACCTTACATGATTTTTGATTGCAAACGACATAATTCTTTCCAGCTATCCAAACTAGATGGAAAAGAGTTGCTTATCTCTGTCAATGGGATACATCTCAAACATTGTTATTGAGGCGATGATTTACATTTTTGTACATATTATGATAGCTTTGTCATGTTAAATAAATTTTGTTGCACAGTGTTGTAGTTGTTATTTTCTTCCAAGTGTTGATGCACATGTTGCGGTTCCTTTTAGAGGACTATTTTTTAGTTGTTTTTAGTGTTTAGTCTTTTGTTTTGTAGTTGTTTCAAAGGTACTAACATATGTATGTCAAGTTTGATGTCTTCTTCTCATTTGGTTTTGGTCTCTTGTGACTAAATGTTAAATGAATATCCAAGGCTACTAGTTCTAGATGCTTAGCAAGCAAGTACTCCATAGAGGTCACCAAAAATGTTAATCTTTTGTGTCTCCTTGACTCAAATATTCAATATAGGTACCCTGGTAGTGCTTATGGTTGTTTAAGTCGTGCTATAAGAGTCCTATGACTTGTTTACAAAGTGACAAGTTACTTTCCTTGATAATTTCCTTTGATGCATTAGAGTTTTTTAGAATTTTGACAATAAAAAATCAATGTTATAGTGCATTTCAAACACTAAAGGTCTCTTTATCATGTATTAATGCATGCTTTAGAAAGTCAAAAGGTTGAAATAGAAGTTAATTTGTATCTAGAAACCTTAAAACCTTCAAGAAATTCTCATACATATGCTTGGAGGGATGTTTTTTTTAAGTTTGAGTCAGGTTTCTAGATGTTTAACTTAACCATCCATGGGTTAGGGTTTTGTAGGTCTAGTTAGGGTTGATTAGGGTGATGTTTTGGTCAACTTCTTTTGGTTTTTCTTATCTTGTTGCAGGTTTTGACATGGAGGAGGCACCTGCATATGAAGAATATCTCATATTGATGGAGTATCCACATCAAAAAGAGTATGGAGATCCAAGGTGCTCTTATTTTAGACCTATTACTTGAAGTTTCCATGATGTTTTCAAGAATTTTTCATTGGTTTTGAGCGTTGAGGGTCTCCACAAGGTCACAACACAAATTGAAGAACCTTGCTAAGTCACATAAGAAAAGAGTCAGGTTTTCAATAGTGATCAAGAAGAGCTAAAGTCACAGGTGTCTGGTGATAGTCATAGCCATTAAGGACTGTCAAATCCATGAAAAATCTCACAAGTTGTAGGACTTTCTGAGTTATTGGAGTCTCCATGGAAGGTATTGAAAGCCTAAAAAAGGGTAGGGTTTAAACTTGAAGTGATGAAGATCTATTAATGGTCATTACATGCATGAAAATTCAAGACAAACATCATTGTGATATGTCTAAGAAGACCTGCTATAGGAAGTGTCAAGTCTTTATGCTTGCCTTAGTCAAGAGGTATTCATATGTTTTGAATATTTTTCAAGTGCCTGAGTACGAGAGTTCAAGGAGAAGAACTTTCCATTCCATCTGTAGAATAAGGTAATAAAGACCCTACACCTTACATTACATCATGATCTTATAAATCTTCACACAGATACCCAGTAGTCTAGAAGACTGTCTAGGAGGTCTATCAAGATCTATAGGACCTATGTCTTCAGGATTAGTCTAGAAGAGAATAAGGTTAAGATGTGTGATAGTCTAGAAATCCTTATAATGATAGAAAACCCAACAGGAGCATACCACAATCACCTACAACCAATCTAAAATCCACAAATGCATCTTAGCTAGTAAGACAAATTAGCAGTGGTAAGGGGCAGTTGGGTTAGTGAGTGGAACAATCCTTTGTTTTCTTGTGGATAGAAATGAAGATAGTAGTTATATATATAATTTTTCACAAGCAAGGGAGCATATGAGAGACGGTAAGAAATGTTGTAGGTCAGTGATAGATCACTAGGAACACTAACAGTTACATTCACAATCATCATAAAGCTAGTCATCACCTAAAGCACTAAGAATATCAAATGAAGATAGTCACAACCATCTAGAGTGCGCAAGAGAATGTGATGTTTGATAGTGAGCAATGTGGTCTTGAAGATAGTTGACAAGGCTTGCTTCCAAACCCTCAAAAGGTATTATATCACTATTTTATGTTCTTTTTGACATTAAAAGATCCTATACAGTGGTCTTAGAACCCTGTCAATAGCTATTCCACCTGCACAAAAAGAAACGACAATCAAAAGAGGGTTTCCATCATCAAAACAAGGTATGTGGCAGCAAAGACATTCCATGAAGGTCTGCAAACTACTAAATATCACTAGAGACTACATTGAAGACTATGAGGGTATAAGGAAGATAGTGAATAGAGATACGGCAAGAGATAATGGACGAATGGAGAGAATGAGTAAGAAGACATGCTCTACAAGGGGCCACAGTCTTAAAAAGATTTCATGATCACTGAAAGTTTCATCAAGTACTTCAAGAAGACCTTGCCAACAGTCCATGAAGTGCTATTCAAAGTTTGACATATATGCAGGACCAAAGGGTTTTAACTAAAATTCTAAAGACTTTGATAAGACCCTAGATGATCTACCTAGTTGCTAAGGTCCAAACCCTGAGGTCACAAAGAAGACATTGACACAGGACATCATGTACACATTGATGCAGTTGAGACATTTCAAGAATGAAGTCAGGAGGCCATTGTTAGCAAGAAATGTAGAGGAGATACTAGTCCGAAGATCCAGTCCTCAGTCAAGTCTTTGTAGTCAGTTTATACCCCAGTCAAGTAGCTAGAGATTGACAGCAAAACATAAAGAATAACAAAACATAACATCAAATACACATCATATCAAGATAACACAATATTACCCAGTACTGGCATATCTCCATCTCTATATATTAGCAAGCACCAAATACATACATTATTTATCCATCCTCCAATAGGTCTAAGTCTCTGCCTCAATAGTTACACACATGACTTCTATGTCATTCTTACATCAAAATCTACCTTCTATCCTACTCCTATTTGTATCTATCTATATATACTATCTCTATTACATATTAGGGATGTGTTATTCATCATCTTTTGTTGGCTTCCGGCCTCCACATGTAGTGTGTAGTATCCTCTGGTGAGCTTTGTTCTGTACCAAGTAACATGCTAACATCATCCCCCCACAAAATTATTTCTTGTCCTCAAGACATGTCTTTCTCTGGTTGAAAATATTTTGTGAGTCTGGCACCATTGACATATCTAGTTGATAGTTTTCCCTCCATATTCTTTAGTTTGACTGCTCCGAAATCTAGAAATTCTTCAATGTAGTATGGTCCTAGCCACCTTGTCTTCAGTTTTCCTTGCTTCTTAAACTTGTTGTCATACAGGAGTACAAAGTCACCTTCTTTAAATGTCTTGTTCCTCAAGTTTCTATCATGCCAGGCCTTCTATTTGTTCCTTTCCAAGTTCATATTGTATGCTACCATCAATTTGTGCTCATCCATTTTCTCCAATTCTTCAATCCTTTGATTGAGAGAGTCTTCTTCACCCAACTTGAGGATCCTTGTTGTCCAGAAATTTGGAAATATGAAGTGTCGTGGTATTATAGCATCTATGCCATACACCAGTTCATAGGGAGTAAACTTAGTGGTTCTTTTGAAGGTTGTCCTGTATGCCCATAGTACCGCAGGTATTTTGAGATCCCAATCTTTCTTGTTCCCATTACACATCTTTGTCAATGCTACCCCAATGATTTTGTTGAGGGCTTCACTGGCTCTATTTGCTTGTGGATGATATGGTGAACTCCTATTGTATGTTATCATGAAATTATCCAATAGCTCTGAAATAAGCTTGTTTACAAAATGTTTACCTTGATCACTAGTTATGCTCAATGGACAACCAAACCTGGTAATTATGTTCTCATAGATGAATTTTGCAGCAGTTTTTGCTATGCAGTCTCTGGTTGGTTGTGCTTTAGCCCACTTAGTAAAGTATTCTACTCCGGTAATAATGAATCTAGCTTTTGACTACCTTGCCATAGGGTCTATAGGTCCAATGAAGTCAATAGCCCATTTTTTAAAAGGTAATTGTGTTGGAACTGGTGTCAATGGCATTTCATCTCTTGTAATAGGTCTTCTTGTTCTTTGACAGACATCATAATGCTTTACATATCTCTTTGCATCTTTGTAAAGTGTAGGCCACCATAACTTGACTAATTTGATCTTTCTTTTTGTCATGTCTCCGACATTGTGACCTCCTGCTATCCCTTCATGTGTTTCTCTTAGGATATCTTCTCTTTCCTGTTCATATACTACCCTTCTGATGATATCATCCTTCCCTCTAATGTGCAATTCTCCTTCAATTGGTGTATATGAAAAAGACTTTCATAATAGGTTATATCTTTCTTGTGCTGACATCTCTATTGGCGGTTTGCTTGTATTAAATAAATATGCTATGTTTGTCAGTTCTTATGGTACCACATTTACTCTGAACATATTTGGGCCAAGTATTTCTTCTTCATGTACCTCTGAATCTTTCCCAATCTAAATTTTAAACAAGTAGTCCAGTCCCTGATTGTGCTTTCTCGGCTTCACCATGATTGAGAATTTAAACACCTGAAACACGAGTAACCATGAAAAAATTCCTCCTTGGATGATTGGATTGTTGAGTAGGTATTTCAATGGTTCATGATCAATGTAGAATACAAAAGGTATTGACAAGAGGTAATATCAGAACTTCTATAATGCATACACCATGTGACCTTTTACCAGTTCAAATACAATCCAATCATCCAAATAAACTTCCAGGAAATCATGTATAAAATCCTTGAATGCATTGACCATGATTCTACTGAATAATGTAAGTGCATTTTTCAACCCAAATGGCATAACTATGTACATGAAGGATCCTAGTTCAAATGCAAATTTGTTTTGGGTTGATCTTCCTCTCTAATTTTTACCTAGTGATATCCGGAGAACCCATTAGTGAAGGAGTAGATTTCCCTGTCGGCAACTGACTCCAAGATTTCTTCTATAAATGGTGTCAGAAAGGGATCATGAATGCAAGCTTTATTCAACTCTCTATAGCCTCCATGGATCTTGATCTCTCCTATTTTCTTATTCTATACTATCATTGGACTAATCCACTCCACTTCCTCCACCGGTTTTATGATCCCTGATTCTCGCATCTTGTCCAATTCTACTTTAACTTTTTTCTTCATGTTTGGGTTCATCCTATAAGGCCTTTTCTTGATTGGTTTACAAACTTCTTTCAGTTGTATTTTCATGGTTCCGACTTGCTCTTTGATTCCCTTCATCTATGTGAACTTCCTAGGGAACAAGTCCTCATACTTAGACAAGATCTCTACTACTTGTGCCACTTCCTTCTCATCCCAGTAGTCTCCTATCTTGGCTAGCTTAGGATCTCCTTCTTTGGCAATGTTCTCTTCCCTTAACTGGATAGGTTTGGTGTAGTATTTTTCCTTGATATCTGTTGATTCTTCTAGCTTCCTTTCTCCTTGTTCAATCTTAATTTCTTGTTCCCTGCTCTCCCCATCCTCTTGTTGTGTTGTTTTGTAGCATTTGTGTTTCTTTGGGTATGATTCCTTATCCATCCATTCTATGCTCTTTCGTATGCCTTCTATTTTTTCCGATGGTGGACTTTATTCTAGTTTTGCTTCTTCCTCTTCCGCATCTCGTGGAAAGATGATCTCCTTGATTTTGAGTAGAGTTGTGTAGATATTTTCTGTCCATACTACATAATGAGAATGTGTGAATGAAATCCTTTTGCACTTCTTCCCAATATCTAGTTTCCTTCCTTTGTTGGACTAATTTATATACCATGTTTGTGTCATTGGTGACAATGACAATGTCCAATAGAAGCAATGGGTATACAACATATCTTTATATTCATTTCTTTCTCTCCATACCATTGTACACATGTATAAATGTTCTTGCGGTGAGATCTGACATGAGTAATTAGGCATGATATCATATTCTCCTTCCTCTGGCAAGTATCTTATCTTGATGAGTACTTTGAATACTGGCCTTCATTGTATTGTATCTTTGTGTGTGTTCCACCAATTTCAAGAATTACATACCAATGTGTGTTGTGCATCTTGTAATCTTATGTCTTCTTCTGAAAAGACTGTCTCCATTTCTTCTAGATATTTATGCAGATTCTGTACTCCTGAAAACCTAGGCAACTTGATATGGGAAATGCCTTTCAAAATTTGACTTACCCAATAGGATATTTGAATTGTCTTCCTTGTCTTCTATAGATGTGCCACATATGATCTCCTGTGCATTTTGGTGAATTTCAGAGGATTGCGGTATGTCCTTTTCTCCAATCCTGATTATGAATATGCTCTAGTATCCCAGTATCTTCCTTGTTTTTAGTTTTGGTTCTTCTCTCAAGTAGGCTTCTAGAACCTCCTCGCTATTTGGACTATTGTAATCCTCCTCTATCTCTACTTATCCTTCCGCATTAGGTTATTTTGTTGTCTTCTCTGCATCCAACATTGTAATTATATAGAGATTCTTTGCATCCTTGTCATTGTCTTCAATCTGATGAACTTCTAAATATGCTTTTTCCATTGAGGATCCCAAAGGAATGTGAACAATCTTATTCTCATTTGCAAATGATAGCTCCTCTCTCCAGGAGTCTATGACAGTATTTTTATCTACAAACCATCTCAACCCTAATAGTGCATTGAAATTTTCACCTTGATCCTTCATGGCTACCACAATAAAATCTAAGACATGTTTGACTCCCATTAGGTTAACTTCCACCTCTTTCCAAGTTCCCATTGTCTGCATGTTAGATTCATCTGCCAAAATAATGTTGTAAGTTGTCTCTGTCAACTTAGATCTTCCTAATTGCTCCCATAAATACTTTGTGATCATGTTGGCATCTGCTTCTAGATCTATCATGACATTCCAGACCTTTTTGTGATTGATGTGAACATCTACCATAAGTGGTTTTGTTTTCCATTCTCTATTTGTTCTTCCCATCCTTTGGAGTTAATTTTTCTAACCTCACTTCTTATTCCCGTATTTAGAAAGTTGTTTTAGTTTCTCATTAAGTCTGTGTTGTTGCGTCAAATGAGCTAATTGCTCGAGAGCATCCACTTCTTCGATGAAAAATTGCTTGTATTGCTTTTTCTTTTCTTGTTCCTTTCTTATTGTTTGTTTAGCCTCCTTCACCACTTCTTCATGATGTTTCTTAGTAGGGACAAATTCCTCATCCTCCTCACTATCTTCCTCTTCAGTCTCAATGATATAATGTCTTTTGGTATTTGTTCCTTGTCTTGTCACTACCGCAGCTTTCTCCTTCCTTTTCCTTCTCTCTTTTCTTGTATGTTTTGGTGTGCTTCTCCCGTAGTACTCTTCTTTTTCTATGGATTCAATTGAAGATATGTTTGTCTCCTCTCTATTGTTCTTTTGACAAGTCCTTTATCCCTGATCCTTTGGTTCCCTTCTTATGATCCTTGCTCCTTTTTGGTTATTTAGGTTTTGTAGCTCATCACTCTTAGATTGTGGTTGTGCATTCTGGAAGTACTGTTGTGCCTTCTCACAAGAAAATAGATTATGCTTTGTACTATTACAAAATGAACATTATGTTTTATTTTCAGCCCAACATTCATTAGCAAAGTGTCCTAGCTTACCTTAATTAAAACATGTTGCATCCTCCCTTCTTCTTTGATTTCTTCCACAACATTTGCCTCCTCTATAACCTCCAAATTGCTCTTTGTCATCAGTATTACAGTTGTTTCTATAGGATTGGCTGCCAAAGTTTGAATTTTGCATTGCATTGGCATTCTTCTGATTTTTCCAATTTGGTTGTTTGTAGCCATGATCATGTGAGTTTCTCTCTACATAGGACATGTTATTACTCTCCATCGAATGTGTGTACCAACTTTCATCTTCTTCATGAACACATTCTCTTTTCTTCCATAAATTATGTGAAGGACAATCAGGTGTTTCATGGTCATCTCGCTCTCTGTATAATCCATAGTATAGTGAAGTTGTTCTTTTTTTTGTTGTTTTGATGTCTAATTTTTTTGTGACAACTTGTCTTTGACATTTCATCCTAGGGAATTAATTTCTCAAGTGACCTTCTCTTGTACAATATGAGCACCAAATGTTAGGTCTTTTCTTCTGTGTTCCGTTCCTACTTAGCCAAAATCTCTTGCCTTAGCTTCAACTGTTCCAATTCCAATTTCAACTTCTCCAATTCTAGGTTCTCTTTCATCTTATCTTGTCTGCACCAAGATTGAGACTCTATCTGGCAAGCTAGTGTCACTACTTCTGCATGTCTCAAATATCCTTCCATCTAGGGTTGTCCTTATCTCAGGGCTTATTCTGAAAATAAACCATTCTATCTTGTGCTCCTTAGTCAGTGGTTCCTCCAACTTCCTAATTGTCTCCTTGAATCTTCTATCAAAGTCCTCTATTGATTCATTATTCAATTGCATCAAATCTCTCATCTTACTTACCCCTTTTGTCAGAACATCTAGAACTCCAAAATTCTCCAAAAATAGCTTCTTGATATCATCCCATTCCTTGTCACTATTCAGACATGTCTTTCTATACCACTTCAATGCTTCATTCTACAAGGTGCCTATGAAGTCAAATAGTTTGATTTCATCTCTTGTTACTCCCTTCTAGTTCTAAATACACTCCAAGACCAAAAAGTGCTTTGCTGCTTCAGTAGTATCTTTCTCAAAGAATGGTAACTTAATAGGAATATCCATGATTGGTGCTCTCAAAACCTTCGGTACTCTGTGGTTAGTTTCTTCTAGTCTGCTCTTCTGGTTATGTTGTCTTCTATCGACTCGCTTCCCTTCTCTTCTCTTGTCTCTTTGTAGTCAGATCTCAAAGTACTCCTTTCCTAAAACCTTTGCAAAATTGCTCTGGATCTCTGCTATTCTCTTTGCTTCTTTGTTTGCTTGAATATCTACTTCTCCGCTAAAATCCTCTAAACTTTATATGGCACTCGAGGTGACTCATGGTCTAGGGGTTGTGGCTCTTCATAGCATCTCTTCAAATTAGGGGATTCTCTTTTCTTTTTGAATGACATCATGTCGGCATCCAATGATAATTTAAATAATCCTCCAAAACCCTCAAAACTCCTCTCAATGTTTACCGCATCTTCTCCTCCTTCTCTTATCTCCTTTATGCTTTGGAAAATTAACTCCTCTATATATTCCTCATCCATCTTCAAAATCTTCAGTGTTAACTCATATGTTTTGACAGTCTATGGCATAACCCCTAGTTCATTTGTTTCTTCTCTTTCCCTTCCGCATTCTTCTATGACATCACCCATAGTGGCGTGCTCATCAACTAGTAGTACCCTCCTTGGATCACTCAGCAACATCCTTCATGACATGCTTGTCTTCTTCCTTCCTTCTGATAGTACCCTCAATGGCACGCTCTTCAAATTTTTTTTTCTTTTCTTCTGCATCTTCTATTATCCCTCCTTCCTCCATCATTTGTGTCATTTCTATCATTCTGTGATAATGCTCTTGTTGTTCCTAAGTTTTCTTCAATCTCTCCTCTCTACTTATCTCTATACCAATTTTGATTTCTTCACCAATCTCTCTTTTCCTCCACTTTTCCCCTTTCGCCATGGGTTTCCTTGATTTGGTGTTCCATTAGTCCTCTTTATATCCTATGGAATCCTTATTTGAAGAGTCACATCATTTGAAAGGTCCTTGTAGACCCTACCCCCTACCCACTTCCCATCCCTTTAAGTCTCTGCCCCCTCTAACAGAGGTAAAAACTTAAGGAGACTTGAATCCCTCCACAATTTTGAAAACTTTTCCTGCCAACCTCGCCTTCTCTCCTTTCCAGAACTCTGTGCTACTTCTTCAAATGTTTTTCCCTTTCAATCTTTAACTACCTTGTTTCAGGGTCCCAGCAATGGAACCAAATGCTAGCAAGAAATGTAGAGGAGATACCAATCCGGAGATCCGGTCCTTAGTCAAGTCTTTGTATTCAATTTATACCCCAGTCAAGTAGCTAGAGATTGATAGTAAAACATAAAGAATAACAAAACAGGGAATCAAATACACATCATATCAAGATAACACAATATTACCTACTACTGGTAGACCTCCATCTATATATTAGCATGCATCAAATACATACATCATTTATCCATCCTCCAGTAGGTGTAAGTCTCTGCCTCAATAGTTACACACATGACTTCTATGTCATTCTTACATCAGAATCTACCTTCTATCCTACTCCCATTCTTCTCTATCTATATATACTATCTCTATTAGATAGTAGGGATGTGATATTCATCTTTTGTTAGCTTTCGACCTCTGCATAGTGTATAATATCCTTCGGTCGGCTCTGTTTTGTACCAGTAACCTGCTAAAAACCATTACCATGACCAGGAGTTTAAGAAGGTCAAGTGCTTGAAGAATAACCTGAAAATGAGCAGAGTTGAAAAAACACATTGAATACACATCATGTGTTTAGTTCTCCAAGTTGGTATGGAGTATTTATTTT
The DNA here is from genome assembly GCA_027924645.1 of Cunninghamia lanceolata. Classification (NCBI taxonomy): domain Eukaryota; kingdom Viridiplantae; phylum Streptophyta; class Pinopsida; order Cupressales; family Cupressaceae; genus Cunninghamia; species Cunninghamia lanceolata. The sequence continues at coordinate 3,415,112 of BSBN01000918.1, read as the reverse complement.
TCTCATCCTTTCTCAAACATATTTGAATGGAAAGGAAAGAATTTAGAACATTTTTGGAGTATGGACACATCTGAAATAGATAAATGGCATGGAAAAAGTGGTGACAACACTCAACATATGAAGGAAATAGGTATCTGAAAGGTAGTTTCAAATGTCTTTTGGAAGTCCTAAAGAAAGTAGGTCTCTTTCCACGCCCTCAAGGAGTCATGAACAACTTAAAACTCCTGAAACATATGTCCTATCACCCTGTAAATGATAGTTGAGGAGGTGTAATGGATTAATGGCCAGTCATAACAACATTATGGGCAGTTTCAACTTTCTACCAACATCTTGGAGATAGTAGTGGACAGTTGAGAGCATCTAGGAGTAAATTCAGGAGTATTTTTCGCTGGAGGATTCAAAGCCCAACAAGATCATCTCTCTTCAAATCATCATGGAGCATTTCAAGGAACCAAATCAAAGGAAGAGTCTAGAGGTCAAACAGTCAGCACAAGGCAAGGAAATGTCATTTATTGTTTAGAGTCATGTCCTAGATTCTCTCCTATGGTTGGATTGAGAAATGGGATGCTTATGACAACTTAGGGGTTAATTCTTTCTAGTTTAAAGCTAAGCATTGTAAGTCATATTTTCTAGAACAAGCATTTTAGTACTTGATTCATGAAGAAATCATATTTTTCAGACTTGTACTCAGGTTTTGTGCCTTTGAATCAATAAAATAAGGCATTTTACTTTCTCAAGAGTTGTTTATTGTGTAAAAATATGGAAATGGTTGATGTAATCTTGTGATAATAAATTATATCCTAGATTTATAGTCCCATTTTTGTTACCTTTATACAAAAATATATGTGAAATTGTAGGTCATAACTTGTGTTATCTAGTTTATGCAAATATTTACTTGTGAGAAGTTATTATTTAGGACTCTAAAAGACATTTTAAACTCCTAAATGTTGTCATAAATACTAAACTAGGTTATGAAACACTTATGCAAAGAACATATCAAAATCTTGAGTTGTGTATGTTTTAGGTTAACTTATTGATCATATTGTGTACATTTCAGACAAGTATAAGTCATAAACATCTGGTGTATCACCCATTTTTATGCTTTAGAGTTCATTTTGGTGTTAATTTCTACCCTTTTCCTTGCAGACAACACTAGAACAGTCTAGTTATAGGTGTTAAACTAGGGGAACCAACCCTCTCTGGAGATTCACTCTGATATACAGGTCACCCACAGCCTAGGAATGTTTCCATGCTGTCAACTGAAGGGAGAGTCAACCTATCACTTTCCCAAGGGTGCATGTAAAGAATTTTTTAATTTGAATTTCTCTTAATGCAATCAATATTTTCAATACCCACTTTCTTCAATGCACTTAGAATATCATGAACATGGAAAGGTTCAAATATCACATGAAACAAACATCAAATGATCAAATTATCATCAAATCTTATCAAACAAAACACAAGAAAGACATACCTAGAAATTCTCCACTTCTTATTGATTTCAATGAGCTCATTACAAAAGTCTATTGGATGGTCTTTTATATCAGAATTGACTAATTTTTGGATTAGACCTTATAGAAGTCAAAGATATGAATAAATGAATGCCAAAACCATAGCCAACGGATGGATAATGATGCCAAATGAAACAATAACCCAACTAGGATTGATTATATGACTGTAAGTGATCCTTTATCCCTATTGTACCCTTAAATATCACTATTGTACCTATTGATGTCACTATTGTACCTGATGTAAACTACCCAAATTTGCAAAACAATGACCAAAAGTGCCAAATAACATCAAAATCATGAAATTGCATATGCTCAAATGAGTGTGATTTGGTTTAGCAAGGTATAACTTGTATCCAACCTTCAAAGTATGCCAACAAATGATACCAAATAGCTTTGTTATGAATTTTCTAGTTTGTTGATGCCGAAATCATAATATTGAAAGATGTCAAAAACACACAAGAATCACTCTTTATTCAAATTGACTATCATAAAAGTCTTCAATCATGAAAGTTACATCAATTCCATAGCCAAAACTCAAAACCCAACTCCATAGCTAGTTGTAGATGAAGATTACAATCAGACCCTAGCTTAGTATGAAGCCAAAACATCAACCAAAGCATCCAATGAAGCCCAATGATGAACTCTATATGAATTCACCTCACAATGTGGAAAGGGATCATCACCAAACCACTAAAAATCAAGGGAACGTCTCCTTGATACCACTAAAAATACATTTCCAGCCAAGAGTAAAACTCACAATACAAAATTTGTCAAACTATCAATAGTTACAAAATGAAGGCAAAACCCTCTATTTATCTTCTTCTCTTCAATTTGACAAATTACATACAATTTCAATTCCACCAATGGAATGCAATTTTCAAATGAACAATTTTAAATGAATTGCACTCATCAACCACCACCATTTAAAATAATAAAATAATAATATTTTATTATTTTTCCTTATCTCTCCTCTAGACGCCAATATTTAAAAAAAATTATTTTATTTAATATTTTCTGCTTCTCCTCAAGCGCCAACTTTCTCTTGGGCAAATAACATATTTTTTATTAATTTTTTGTCTTTTTCCTCTTGGTGTTAATTCCCACAAATAATATTTTATTATTTTTTGTCTTCTCCTTGGTGGCATCAACCTTTTTGCCAATAAAATATTAATTTTTAATTATTATTTTTCTTCTCCGTGTTGGTGTCACTTTGCCCAATAAAATAATATTTAATATTATTTTATTTTTTCCTTCTTTTCCTTGGCATAATAAAATATTATATTTTTTTTCTCCTTGGCGTTGGGAAAAATAATAAAATAATAAAATTGTATTTTATCTTCCTTATTTCCACCTTTTTCCATCTTCTAGTCATCCAACATTTATTTTTCCCATCCTTGGCTTGGAAAATGTCAATATTTTGGCTATATGAAAAAATATGATAAAACAATACTAGCCAAAATCCCAATAAAATCACATGTTGAGCCAACATTATAGTTTCCCATCCTTCTAAGCCCAAGCTCAACCCAAACACGTCTAGCTCAAAATGGGGACATTACATGTCCTCCCAACCCAAGATTTCTTGCCCCAAGCAATCACAAGTGCCAAATTAAAATCAATGAATACCAGGATCCCATATCCATCTAATCTCTCCATACATATTCACACAAACCACCTCAAATCTTCTAATGAAGAAGATCTTGGGATTGCTTCCACTATCATACAATGATGTAAGCACATCTATACCAATCCATATCATAATGTAGATACCCATCATGAAGATGTAGAAGCCAAACAAGATGCCTACCAAGCTGAAAGTCCCTCTATCACTGAATAGTAACATAAATAAATGATGGATGCCAAACATAAATGTAAACACAAGGGTCTCCATCCCTATTGTTTCGCTGTCATAAATTAGAACAACGATATGTGTAGACACTTAAATTTGCCCATGTCTTGCAACAACACCTTGTCAACACATTACTAGAGGCATCATATGACATGTTGTCCTAATCCCACTCCTAATCCTATTTAACCCACTTTCCAATTAATTAAATAAATCCTATTTATTTAATTAATTTCCCTCTCACATGTTCCAACTAATTCAAATGAAATATTTGAATTAGGCCCTTACCTTTCATCACAATCAAACACATGTCACATAGTACATTTTTCATTTAATACACTTCACATGTCCCACTAATTTAAATAATATTTTATTTAAATTAGGTCCTCCCTACACTTGTCACATGACTACAACTCCTCATGGAGTGGGAAACCCTATTCGATCCTAGTTGTCCACATCGTTGAAAACAAATTTTAATTATAGCCCATCATTCAAATCACTTACTTCCTATAAATAAACCCTCACCTAAGCCATTTGCATGAATGAGTTTTCAAGTAACCTCATGCTATGGAATTTCCTAATGTAGCTAGTTCCAAGTACTGTTATGATGTTGGAATGATGCTCAACCAACATTCAACCTTCAAAATCATGCATTCCTATGCAAGATTGACAAGAGTAATGGAGGTGAGCCAAGCTTAGTGTAGAGATTTGGGTTTGCATTTGCTTTGTCATTTGATTTCTATATTATCTTGTACTTCATTGTGCTTGTTAGGGTTTGATGCTTTCATGTTTATGATCTTAGCCCTGATTTTTACCCTAATGACATTTGGTGAACCTAACATGAAGCTTGCAAATCTAACTTTTTTTGTCAATTTTTGAAAATTAGTTTTTGTAGGTGACCTCCAAGCTTGAAACAGACCTCATCATTGCGTTTGGGAGGACTCACAAGTAAAAAATGACATATAACACTTGATTTTTTGTTGCAGGAAAAAAAATTAAATTTTTTTTAGGTCAACCCCTATCGCAGGCTCGTACCGTACGGATCCGTACGACACATGTGCAGGGGCCTTGATTCATAGTTTCTGGTTTTCTTCGTATTTTTCATGACTAACAATTTTTTGTATTGTAGGGTTCACATTGTTCGATTGCAAGTTCAAATTTTATTTGTTGCTATAAGTTTAAATCTCTAGTCACTGGCCCTCGAAACCCTAGATATCTTCGTCGAATCCTACTGTCAAACCCTAGTCACAACCTGATCTACAGTCTATTGCCATTCCCTAAACCTCTCTCTACCCTTGCATTTAAATCCTAAGCGTCTGACTAGTCGTCGCTCAATCTGCATAGCCACATCCGCTTCTACAAACCCTTGTAAACCCTCGACCACCGCTTGTGGGGCCACTGTAGAGTTTGACACCTCCCCTTTAGCAGTCGATGCCATTCACATGCCCATTGACCTCCTCTTAAAGCTTCTCCATCTGCCCAACTCTCCCCTAGAACCTGGTTTCCATCGTTTCTAAATTATTGTTGCCTCTAAATCGTCATAAACCCTCAGCTCCGCCTCTGAATCCCGATCACCTCTATCCTAAAACTCATTGACACTCCCTAACTGCCAACCTTCCCTAACCTTGAGCCTTAATCACCTAACCCCAAACTACCCATCATTGGACTGCCTAATCCTAACTATGTCCATTGTAATCACTACGGTCATGTGCGTGACTAGGGTGGGGGATAGGGGGGCTATCGGCTCCCTGTATTTCCTTTTTATTTTCCCCTCTTCTGGGCCCCTAGTCATATGAATGACCAGGGGCACCACTTGTGCTAGCCGTCTCGATAACCATAATAACTAACTGACACAAATGACTACCTATTCATAACTATTACATGTGATCGCACCTCCATAGACCACTAGCGGTTAATTTAAATAGTTAGGCCAAACCCCTTGCCTCGTACATGCCCTAATAGGGCATTTTTTTCTTTTCCTCATAACTTGGGCATACGATATCAAATTTTTGCAAAAAAGGACTCATTGAAAAGCTGACTCATCCAGATTCACTATGGCAAAGGTTTCATTAGGTGACTATGTCATTTTATCAGACTTTTTTTCCAATCAAAGTCAATACTATTTTGCAACTTCAAACACATAACTTTTGCAAAATTGATCCATTTTTCACAATTGTTTTTTAATTCTGCACAGAATCTCCTAAATTTTTTGTTCATGTTGTTCATCTTGATCAGATTTTTATCAGATTTCCTATTTTTCACATAACACGTTTCTATGCAAGTTTATTTGTTCCTTCTTGGTTTTGGTGGCTTGTAGGTGATCATATGGAGCTGTAGCAACCTTTGCATCAATCACAACAGCAAATTGGAAAGCAAAAATATTTAGGTGCACTCCATTCATCTTTTATCTCTTTATATTTCATCATAATCATTGTTTGCAAACATACTTCAATTTGGGCATAAAAAGAACATCTTGTTTGCTCTCACATTTGGATTTGGGCTCTTAAAACAAATCATTGTCTTCAATCACACATCAAAGTTGGATCTAAAATGAACCATTTTCTTCCTTCACACATCTTGACTTGGGATTAAAACGAACAAGTACTTGCATTGTTTGGTGAACTTGAGTGTGATTAAAGGTGTGTATGTTCTTCTCATGTGCTTTGTGTGATCTTGAGAATTAAAAATAGCTTTCATCCATTCAATTTCACACCACACATTTCATTTTCTAAGGGGAATTTACAAGTGCGACTGTGAATCAATCGTGCATGTGTATGCTCTCTTCTTGCACTGCAATGTGACCTTAGAGATCAAAAACACCTACTTATTTTCCTTTTTTCATACCCTTTCTAGGAGGCCTACTTAGAGACACACCACTCCAAGGGACGACCTCAACTCTAGCATTCCGGTGGAGTCCAAATAGTGAGGTGTGAATCAAAAGACACCCTCTTTGGAAGTCAAAATCTTGCCATTCGGGCTAAGCCCCAAAGAACTTTATACCTTTGGGAAGTGAAGATGAAGGTTGGGTTACCCCCTTTCTCTTAGCTATATGGCATTATTTCACTTTCATTTCACAGAATTGGGCCCCTCGTACCTTGAGTATATTGGGGACATCCTTAGTTAATCTTGTGCATCCTAGAGTAAGACCTATTTGGCCACACCCACTTGACTAGTACTAGGGTTGTTGATGTGCCTTCAAGTGCTTGCTTAATCATCACATTCTTCAAATTTTCAAATTCAAACTTGCTTATGTGTCTTGTGTGTGTGATTCATGTGTGTACATGTGTAATCATTTATTTACAAATTGCCAAAATCAATCTATAAACACAAACACATAAACATTTCATCCTCAAAATCCTACCATCACATTCATTCTAAGCTAAGTCATCCTAATCAAAACCCTAATCATCCTAGTCATTTCATCCTAATCATTCCTAATCACTCAACATCATCATTCTAGTCCTCGTCAATCACTTGCCAAAATGGTCCCCATCCCTAGCAAACCTAATCCTAATCACAAGCCCAAGCTCATACTTCAAGGAGACCCTTCTTATAAACCTAATAATGAGACAAATACTAGACCCAAGGTCATACTTCGAGGAGGCCCTCCCTCTAATCCTAATGATGAGACAAATCCTAAACCCAAGGTCATACTTCAAGGAGGTCATCCCTCTAATCCTAATGATGAAACAAAGTCAAAACCTAAGCTCATACTTAGAGGAGGCCCTCCCTCTAATCCTAATGATGAAACAAATTCAAAGCCTAAGCTTATACTTCGAGGAGGCCCTCCCTCTAATCCTAATGATGAGAATAATCCAAAGCCCAAACTTATACTTTGAGGAGGCCATCCCTCTAATCCTAATGATGAGACAAAACCAAAGCCCAAAATCATACTTCAAGGAGGCCCTTCTTCTAATCCCAATGATGAGACAAATCCTAGACCTAAACTCATACTTCTAGGGGACCCTCCTACTTCCAATGATTACAAGAATCATGTTTCATACCTTGAGGGACAAGACAAAATACAAATACTTAAACACATGTGTAACACCATGCCAACACTAGAAAACAAGGTCCTAGCACCCCAACTACAATACCTCATCCAAACACTTCACCAAATTCCTCAAACCCTAGACCAACAAACCATAGAACGATTCCAAGCCATTATCCAACAATTTCAACAAATCTAATCGCCTAAAATACAACACCTCCTAGCCCAAGCCCAACAATTCACAACCACTTGTCAAATCCAACAAATACAACCTCAACATCAACCACAACATTCATTTCAATCCTATATGTCATCCCCTTCCACTTCATACCAACCTAATCTATCCACCTATCATGTCAATCCTACATCAACCTATCAATTCATTCCACAACAAGAACATGTGATCCTAATTCACCCCTTGAAACAAGACCAAGTGCCTTCAAGTTCTAATGCCACCTTTGACAAGGGGAACACCACTCTAGCTTGTGGGACCTATAAGTATATTGTACCACCATCCAATCAAATGCCTATCCTAAAGCCACCATGTTCTAGTCCTAATCCATTAGTCTCTCCACTTTATAACCCATCAAACCCTTCATTACCCCCACCGCCATCTAATCCTCCATCAAATCCACGCCATAAGTTCAAACATTACAAAAGCAAATCCAAAACTGCTAATTCATCCAATCCCTTTGACCCTCCATCTAATCAAAGTCCAAACCCTAAGTCAACACCTTCCACCTCTTTTATTCCTCCACAATCAGAATCTTCCACTCCGCCTAATCCTAGTCCATCTAATAACCCTATTATCCCTCCTCACAATCCTAATCATGAGCCTACAACACCATCTACCCATACACCTACAAAGGATGTGATCCAAGGGCTATTAGAAAGGAATCAATCATCGCCATGTCATCAAAGTCTTATCCTTGAGCCTACCAAGGAACCTTCCAACACCATGCCCATTCCTATAGCCCCTTCATATAGTCCACAACCCCTTGAACCTATTCAAGAGTCTCCCCCCATGAGCCCAAGTCAACCTCCATCATGCTCCTATGTAATTGACCATCAAGAGCCTTCCACTTCCATTCAAGCAAGTTAAGAGTTATGTCAAGAATCTAGTCCAAGGCATGCGGAAACATCAAGCCCTCATTCTAATTAAGATCAAATCCTTTTCATTCAACCTATCCATAACATGTATCTTTTCCATTATCAAGACATGATTCATGATGAAGAACCTATCAATGAGCAGCTTGATCCTATTCATACCCCCACAACCATTCATGAGCAAGATACCCAAGATCTACATACTCAATCTAAAAAAGTCTTGTCAACCTACTTGAGCATTCACCCCATTTCATAGCCTTCCTTCAAAGAAAAGAAACTTCTCCTCCATCTAGCCCTATTCATGATCCAACAACATCCACCTCCCTTGATGAGAGACTTGCCTCCCAAGCAAATATAGATGATCAAACGAATAGCTTGGATCCTAATGAGCAAAATCAAGATCCTAGTGATCCTTCTTCATCCACCATTGACCTGATTTCAAAGCCACCATATCCCCTTGGTTTAGCCACCTTTATACATGAATGTTATTCCTTAGGACAACATCAAACTCTATCCACTTTCCCTTCTCCATCCAATAATAAACTCAAGTCAAGTTCCCAAAACACACCTAGTTCTATTGTCCATCACATACTCCAAAACATGAATTATCATGGTAAAGGCTTAGGCCTTCATGAACAAGGTATTTCGGAGCCTATCCATGTCAACGTTCATAATGCTCATATGGCCTTGGATATACACCTCAAAGTAAACAATCTAAAGATGTTGGTACTTCCTCCGTGTATCCTAAGTCCACCACTTTCCATCATAAATCCTATCATATTCCTAAAACATATGTTGCCATTTCGCCTCCATCATCCTACAAGTGTCAAAAGCATGTGACCATACACCTTCCACCATCCACTTTATCTCCACTTCTTCCAACCCTTAATATCCGTCCATCCACTTTACCACCACTTCTCCCAACGCCAAATCCATCCATTTACACATTCCTAATCATGACCAATCAATGCACACATTGTCTAAACAAGAAGCTTCCACCATGACCATGGGGTTCAAAAATAAAAATTTGGATGCCTCCTTCTATAAAAATAAAAATCCTAAGGATCCTAATGCCATAGGATACAAATGAAAAGAATCAAAGTCAAGTACATTCAAAAGATATACAAGCCCATACCTCCTAAAGCAAAGTCCAAAACTAAAATGGTTTGGGTACCTAAGCAAAAAGCAATCGCTTGTCAAATGAAGCATCCACATCTCAAAAATCCCAATTATCCTCTTCCATCCAAAATTCCCATTCCATTCAAAAGTCTCAAATTACTCCATCCCATAAGCAAAACAAAATTCATAAAAATTCTTAAGTCTATGGGGGTCCCTAAATGCTTACATCAACCATCCACTAACCAAACATTGTCATTACTTCCTACACCTCCTCCAAATCACAAGCTTCAATGTTTATCACGAAGTGTGCAACCGTTGGTCATGGTCCCCTTCTATCCCATGACATTTCCACATACCTTTGACATCTCCCCACCTTTCATTCATTAGCCTACATATTTCACCCATCACCTCCCTATGGTCCATGCTTTTGGATAAACCTTTCATCCATCCTTTTGCATAAGTCCTATATAATCCACATCATAATCCACTATCCTTCCATACATAATTTACACATCATAATCCACCATCTACCTAATTCATCTCACTCTCATGCAATCCCTTACCAACATCTTGGGCATGATGACACTTGACATGGTCCATGTGATGACATTCATTTATGGTGGGACTATCACCTTTCATAGAACTAGACACTTGAGTCCCTCCTATCCGTATCCCCTATCTTATAAAAAAAGTGCAAAAAGAAAGAAAAAGAAAAATCAAAATAGTAAAGAGAAATCAAAATAGTAAAGAGAAATCCCTTCGTCCAATGGTGAAAACCACCCTTGGTGGCACCTTGGATAAGTACCATGATGAAAACTTGGAAAACAGGTGTCATGTGTAGGTTGATCTTCTATGTCACTTACACTTGGGGGCACGTTGTCTCATCCATACCACACTATCATTTTCCATCGTATCATATCCTACCATTTCCATACCATACTTAGCCATTACACCTGCCCTAATATACCTATCATGTTGAGTCCATTCATCCTCCCTTCCTCCTTTTGATCTTGATAAAGATACGGGGGCAAAATGTTGACAAATGCTTTGGATATCTCTTGATATACCTCATCCCTTCCAAACAATCCATCTTATCATCCCTATTGTCATGAGCTTTGTCATGTAAAATCCTAAGCATTACACATATAATGGGGCATGTTATTCCTATGCGACATAGTCTTTGGAGATCACATCCTAGCTCCCTTATGATCCACCGATCCATTCCATTTGCTACCGCCTATCCTTTTGTCCATTCATTCAATTCTACCTCCTTGCACCTAGACTTGGTTTCCCCTTGGCATTGGTATCTAGCACAAAGGCTACCCAAATTGTCATCCATTGACATCTCAAAACATCCCAAAAATACCAAAAAAAAATCACAACATATTCCAAAAAACCAAAAAAAATTGAAACATTTCAAAAATCCAAAAAAATCAAATATTCAACAAAAATACAAGCAATAAAATCATTCCAATCAATTTCTCAATGACATCAATCCAATTCTTCAAGTCCATTCAATCAAATCAATCATTCTTATCAATTCATCAAATCACATTCTTCAAATCAATCATCAATTCAATCAAATCACCCAATCTTCAAGTCTAATCAATCAATCACATCAATTCTTCACATCAATTATTCAAATCAATTCATCCAAATCAATCAAATCAAATTCATCAAATCATTCCCTCCAATCAAATCAAATCACTTCTTCTAATCAATCCAAATCAATTCATCCAATAAAATCAATCCATCATCAAAATCAATCAAATCAAATTCATCAAATCATTCCCTCCAATCATATCAAATCACTTCTAATCAATCAAAATCAAGTCATCAATAAAATCAATCAATTCACCAAATCAATTCTTCCAAATCAATTTCATCAATTCTTCAACTCATTTCATCAAATCAACTCAATTCATCCAATCCAACCATCCTTATCAAATCAAATCAAATCATCAAATCCAAATCAATCAATTCTTCCAATCAAATCATCAAATCCAATTCAAATCAATTCTTCCAATTCATCAATTCAATCACTTCTTCAAATCAATCCTTCAACCAATTCCATTCATCAATCCAACTCAAGCAAATCCAATCATCAATTCAATTCATCCATCAATTCAAGTCAATTCTTCCAATCATTCCAATCAAATCAATTCCTCAGATCAATTCCTCCAATCAATCCAATACATCAAATCAAATGACATTCTCCAATTCCTCAAATCAAATCAATTCTTTCAATCAATCCATTCCAATCAAATCAATTCTTCATTCAATTCTCCAAATCGTTCTTCAATCAATTCTTCAAAATTAGTCCAATCATTCCAATAAAATCAATTCTTCAAACCAACTCACTCAATTCAACAATCAAATCACTCCAACTAAATCAATTCTTCAAATCAATCACCAAACCCATTCATCAAATCATCGTCAAATCAAATCACTTCTTCTAATCAATCAATTCATCAAATCACTCAAACCAAATCAATCTAATTCATCAAATTCTTTCAATCAATCAAGTCAATTCAAATCAATTCAATCAAATCAATCCAAATCACTCAATTTAACTCATCAAGTCAAATCATATCAAATTTAATCAATTCATTCCAAATCATCATCAACCAAATCATTTCAAATTAATTCTTCAATCATTCCAATTCCTCAAATCATCAATCAAAAAATCCAAACAATACAATACAAATGCAAGTCATTATCAATCCATACCAATCAAGTTAATCAATCTTGTCAAATAATCAATCAATTCATCAAATCACTCAAACCAAATCAATCTAATTCATCAAATTCTTTCAATCAATCAAGTCAATTCAAATCAATTCAATCAAATCAATCCAAATCACTCAATTTAACTCATCAAGTCAAATCATATCAAATTTAATCAATTCATTCCAAATCATCATCAACCAAATCATTTCAAATCAATTCTTCAATCATTCCAATTTCTCAAATCATCAATCAAAAAATCCAAACAATACAATACAAATGCAAGTCATTATCAATTCATACCAATCAAGTTAATCAATCTTGTCAAATTATCCAATTACATCAATGGTCTTGATCTTAGCCTTGTTGTAAACCAATCAATCAACTAATAGTTAATCAAATCCTGGTGTTGATTCGCATGACCAACAACACTAGTGTCAATCGATCAATCAATTGTCTTATACAGGATGTTGCATTGTTGAAACCAGACCAGGCATCTTAAATGGCATGTTTCATTTCCTAAAACCAGACACTATCACTATCATCAATCAATCAATCAATCACTTAATCATTGGTTTACAGCTTGACAGGGACAATACCTTGTTTGTTTTTGAATCATTTGTGTATGCATGCTTGCTTGCTTGTGTGTGCTATCTTTTATATTGCATTTGAATCAAATCCAAATTCTTCCAGCTAATATTCATATCTTGTGTATGTTGGAATAGCTTTTTTCATTATCCTTTGCATCTAAGGTCACATCATACCTTTTGTGCATTAGGACTTCAATGCTCTAAGTTTACTTCCCCATACGTTAGACAAGGTTGTATTACACTGGTACACAAGACACATTGTCACCATGGTCCTTATACCTTGGTGCATAACATCTAGTGCTATATCAAACTTCATGGTTTCTCACCTTCATTGCAGCATAATGTATCATTCATTTCTTCTATCCATTCCCTTATCTTTCTTCCTTGACCAACCCCCTTCATATTGAGAGCCTACCCATGTTTGTCCAACCCGCCTATCCTCTCAAGGGAGCATCATCATCATTTTCCTTAGCTTCTTTGAAATGATATTACTTCTCTTAGTGGCAACATTCGTAACATCATCTTAAAAAGGGGCAAAATGTAGACACTTAAATTTGTCCATGTCTTGCAACAACACCTTGTCAACACATTACTAGAGGCATCATATGACATTTTGTCATAATCCCACTACTAATCCCATTTATCCCACTTTCTAATTAATTAAATAAGTCCTATTTGTTTAATTAATTTCCCTCTCACATGTCCCAACTAATTCAAATAAAATATTTGAATTAGTCCCTCACCTGTCATCACAATCAAACACATGTCACATAGTACATTTTTCATTTAATACACTTCACATGTCCCACTAATTTAAATAATATTTTATTTAAATTAGGTCCTCCCTACACTTGTCACATGACTACAACTCCTCATGGAGTGGGAAACCCTATTTGATCCTAGCCATCCACATCGTTGAAAATAACTTTCAATCACAACCCTTCATTCAAATCACTCACTTCCTATAAATCAACCCTCAACTAAGCCATTTGCATGAATGAGTTTTCAAGTAGCCTCATGCTGTTGAATTTCCTAATGTAACTAGTTCCAAGTACTATTATGTTGTTGGAATGAGCAACGAACATTCAACCTTTGAAATCATGCATTCCTATGCAAGATTGAGAAGAGCAATGGAGGCGAGCCAAGCTTAGTGTATAGATTTGGGTTTGCATTTGCTTTTTCATTCAATTTCTATGCTATCTTGTACTTCATTGTGCTTGTTAGGGTTTGATGCTTTCATGTTTATGATCTTAGCCCTCATTTTTACCCTAACGACAGTATGCAATCTGACAATATTGTCCAAAATGACATAAAAAAGTACCATCCAAAGTACATGAATATAGGAGACCATCATTAGACAAAATTCCAACATGGATATAATGATCTCTACCATACCAAATTATCCCAAACACTGTTGTATCAAAACTGAAATCTAACAATTCAATGCTCAACAATGAAAGAGAGTCTCCAACCCATGAAAAATGAAATATCAAACCATCCATATGCTTCCATATGAAAACATCATCAAAATGATGTTGTGTCACCTCAAGATTAAGCTGATCTAGCTCATCAATTGGAACTAATGTATCATGCAAAATTGAATTACCTTCATCTTCATTGTCACATACTTGCATATCATCAATGGCTGATCCAAAATGAGTAAACAAAGTTGATTGCTTCTTTTCCTTGACCATTTCAAGGTGTTATTTTTCTTGACCAGCAACTAACTTAGCCTTCTTTGCCCTTTGTATCCAAATTTTACACCTTTCTTGTGTCTTTTCCACATCTTCAAAGGTCTGATATACAAAATCAGAATATGTAGTGCAATGTTTTTCAACATAATCATCATTTTCAACACTCCAATTTTGTATTCCATCATTAGTAGACCTCAAATAACTATCATTCAAAGGTGTTAGCATGTCCACCTCATGAAAGTGCAAAGTCATAGGACTGGTGTCCTCAAACAAATCAGGAATAATGTCATGTCATTCCATCATATTTTCATCTATCACAAAATTTAAATGCTTATAATCAAATGCTAGTCCAATACAATTCTCTCCAAGTGAATCATATATGTCTTCATGAGACAATTCATGGCCCATAGCTATCATATATTTGGTTGTTATTTGATGAGGCAAAGTATAGTTGAGGGCTCTCATAATAATTTGTTTCCCATCATGTAGGAAACTCAACTCCATAGTTTGTAAATCTTGGATGACCCGTTGTAAACAATGTAGCCATTGCATGCCAAGCACAATTTCTTGATCCTTCAAATCAAGAACATAGAAGTCATCACAAAGTGTATACTCACCAAAAATAATACTAAGCTTACTCACTTTCTTCTTGCAAAGAATAGTAAGTCCACCTGCTATAGTCACATCAAAGCCCCTAAAAGTCATCACAAAGCAATCCTCTTTTCTTTACCAAACCCTCATTAATGTAGTTATGTGTAGCTCCACTATTAAGAAGTGCCATGAATTTGCAACCAAACAATGTACCCTCAAAGATGAATGGATTGTACCTTACAGCACTTGAAAGATAAGCAATCCTAGAAACTTTGTGTCCTTCACTTTCCAAATTAAGTGTTGGCTGCCTATGTTCATTTTCTGAAGTAGAATCATCGTCTACCTCATCAATTACCTCTATGTAGTGCACCTTGCCTTTGCTAAGACACCTATGACCAATCTCCCAAGGTTGTTAGCAAGTGAAGCACAAATTCTTCCTACGAAGTTCATTTCTCTCCTCATAATCCATC
Organism: Cunninghamia lanceolata; assembly: GCA_027924645.1. NCBI lineage: Eukaryota > Viridiplantae > Streptophyta > Pinopsida > Cupressales > Cupressaceae > Cunninghamia > Cunninghamia lanceolata. The sequence goes on along the minus strand of BSBN01000918.1, from coordinate 3,399,469 downwards.
TTAGATGTACCTTCATCTTTCTTTAGAGTGGGCTGCTCATGAGATTTCTGATTTGCATTATCATCTTTGAAATTCTTCCTTTGAGGTGTGAATGTGGGAGTGGTGTCTAAATCAAGTGCAAGATCAATGGCCTCATCAAGTGTAGTTTGTTTATGAACTTTGACCAAACCCTTAATCCTATCATTCAATCGCTCAACAAACAACATAGTGATTCTCCGATCAGTCATGTCAGGAACCATTACCGCAATCTTCTAAAACGCATTGACATATGAATCCACTCTACCAATCTATCTCAACTGTGTAAGCTCATGATAGTAGACCTCAACATCCTTGCGGTCAAACCTGGTAATGAGTTTATTAACAAACTCATCATATGAAGTGATCCTGTTATGATGTTGTGAAACAAGTCCATGGTGCCACCAATCATACACCAATCCCTCCAAATGCATAGTAGCAGAGTGTAGAGCCTTTTCCTCACTCATGGGCTTGAGTGTAAGAAAAGTATCCAACTTGTGCACCCATGCTCTAGCACTTATTTTTCCGTTGCCATCAAAATTAAGGAGAGGAATCTTATTCATGCATGTTTGTACTCCTTAGGTTGAGTAGGTTGTGTTCTTCTTTGTCTTTGTCATTCAACTCTACCTCTTTGCCTTTCTCGTTTCTGACTCAAGTAATTGTTCAAGTTGATCCTATTCCTCACATGGTTAGGAAGTGAATCATACTCATCAACCAATGTTATCAAATCCTCATCAAAAGGTGATTCCTCTTCCTTAACTGGTACCTCCTCAATGACCTCTTCTTCTCTATGAAGAAAAGTAGGTTGCATAGGCCTATCCACTGTAGGTGTGTGTGTCCTCTTAACACGAGTTGATCATGCAGCACTACCTGCACCTATATTATCTAGATTAGTTTGATTAGCTGGATTGATTGTCACATTATTCACCAAAACCTGTAACGTCTGTGCAATATTCTGATTTGTAGTACGTTGTTTTACTGTCATCTGGCACTGATTATCAATCATTTCTCTTATCATATTCTCAAAAGCATCATGCCACGAATTACCTTATCTCCTGTCTCCCATTATATCTATTCTTCTATGATAATGATGTGGTAATGGATCAACATAGTAGCTCATAACCCCATAGGTTGGCAAGATCCAAGCTTTGATACCACTGTAAAGAACCCTACTTGTACTATGCAAAATTTTTGCCTTGCTGGAATGAATTTTCTAATTTGAATTTCTCTTAATTCAATCAATATTTTCAATACCCACTTTTTTCAATGCACTTAGAATATCTTGAACATGGAAAGGTTCAAATATCACATGAAACAAACATCAAATGATCAAGTTACCATCAAATCTTATCAAACAAAAGACAAGAAAGACATACTCGGAAATTCTCCACTTCTTATTGATTTCAATGAGCTCATTACAAAAGTCTTCTAGCTAGTCTGTTATATCAGAATTGACTAATTTCTGGATCAGACCTTATACAAGTCAAAGATATGAATAAATGAATGTCAAAACCCTAGCCAAAGGATGGATAATGATGCCAAATGAAACAATAACCCAACTAGGATTGATTATATGATTGTAGGTGATCCTTTATATCTAATGTACCCTCTGATATCACTATTATACCTGTTGATGTCACTGTTGTACCTGATGTAAACTACCCAGATTTGCAAAACAATGACCAAATGTGCCAAATAACATCAAAATCATGAAATCACATATGCCCAAATGAGTGTGATTTGGTTTAGCAAGGTACATTTTGTCTCCAACCTTCAAAGTACACCAACAAATGATACCAAATAGCTCTGTTATGAATTTTCTAGTCTGTTGATGCTGAAATTAGAATATTGAAAGATGTCAAAAACACACAAGAATCACTCCTTATTCAAATCAGCTATCATAAAAGTCTTCAATCATGAAAGTTACATCAATTCCATAGCCAAAACTCAAAACCCAACTCCATAGCTAGTTGTAGATGAAGATTCCAATCAAACCCTAGCTTGGTATGAAGCCAAAACATCAACCAAAGCATCCAATGAAGCCCAATGGTGAACTCTATATGAATTCACCTCACAATATGGAAAGGGATAATCACCAAACCACTAAAAATCAAGGCAACATCTCCTTGATACCACTGAAAATACATTTCTAGCCAAGAGTAAAACTCACAATACAAAATTTGTCAAAATATCAATAGTTACAAAATAAAGGCAAAACCCTCTATTTATCTTCTTCTCTTCAATTTGACAAATTCCATACAATTTCAATTCCACCAATGGAATGCAATTTTCAAATGAACAATTTTAAATGAATTGCACTCATCAACCACCACCATTTAAAATAATAAAATAATAATATTTTATTATTTTTCCTTATCTCTCCTCTAGACGCCAATATTTAAAAAAAAAATTAATATTTTCTCCTCCTCGTGAAGCACCAACTTTCTCTTGGGCAAATAATATATTTTTTATTAATTTTTTGCCTTTTTCCTCTTGGCGTCAATTCCCACAAATAATAAAAATAATATTTTATTATTTTTTGTCTTCTCCTTGGTGGCATCAACCTTTTTGCCAATAAAATATTAATTTTTAATTATTATTTTTCTTCTCCATGTTGGCGTCACTTTGCCTAATAAAATAATATTTAATATTATTTTATGTTTTCCTTCTTTTCCTTGGCATAATAAAATATTTTATTTTATTTTTTCTCTTTGGCGTTGGGAAAAATAATAAAATAATAAATAAATAAAATATAATTAAAAATTATATTCTATTTCTTATTTCCACCTTTTTCCATCTTCTAGTCATCCAACATTTATTTTTCCTATCCTTGGCTTGGAAAATGTCAATATTTTGGCTATATGAAAAATATGGTAAAACAATACTAGCCAAAATCCCAATAAAATCACATGTTGAGCCAACATTATAGTTTTCCATCCTTCTAATCCCAAGCTCAACCCAAACACATGTCTAGCTCAAAATGGGGACATTATAGTGCAGTTTAGCTTTGACAACACCCAACCACAAACGATCCCACCTACTTTTCAAAACATAAGAAACCATCTAGTTATCCAACTTTTTTAGGATATTAACAACCTAGCATACCCTTTCAACAAGCACAACAAGCTCCACCTGAAGGGCTAATGTTTGTAGGAACAATACCCTCTACACATAACCCTATCTTAGGAACATACCTCGAGTATTTAAAGGAGCCTCTTGACTACAACATTCATCAGGTCATACTACCACATCCTCTCCTTGAGCTTCCAAAATTTAAAGGAGAGGGTGATCCCAACTTTCATATCAAGGCTTACATCATGGTAGTACGAGAAATCCTTCATTGGGATGGAGTGGTAGCAAAGATTTTTCCAAAGATTTTGGGGGGTATCACTTTTGATTGGTACTATCAACTTCTAGAAGCATCAATCCATTCATTTAGGCAACTCATTGATCAATTTGTGGTTTCCTTTGACATAAACAAATTGGTCAATATAAGAATATGAGAATTTTTAACAATCAAGCAAGAAGACAACGAGTCGGTTGCACACTTGATCACACGATGGAGGGAAGTTCTATATTCTTTAACAAGCGCACCAAACATATACCATAATGAACTTTGTGATCTCTTCTTACATACTCTCAACAATGACATACAAGAACAAGTTAAAAAACATCCTTATAAATCATACAAAGAAGTACTTGAAAGTGCCCTTAGAGTTGATCAAGCTACTATTGATAGTAGAAGAAGGGAGTATGATGTGAATAGAATGTTGGTAAACCATGATAGAAATAACAAATCCTTGACAAACAATCAAAACATAGATGGGTCAACAAGCACTTCACCATTGGGGAACAAGAATTGTGACTACGATCGTCATATGAGTTTGGGGAACCAAAATATCACCAATTATCCTTTGAGAATCAACAAATAATCATACAACCATCATCATAAGCCTCAAGATTAAAATAATGATAAATACTTCCCATTTCACAAGAGAAGGGGGCGTGATATTAAATCATGTTGGAAGTACCATTGCTTCATATCAAACCTCCCAAAACATCAACAACAAGCATTTATGGACACATTCTCACAAGATGAAAGAAATAGTTCCCAAAACCATCAAAATTCCTTTGATCAAAACACCTTAGGCCTTGTGGAAGTAGATAAAGATCAAGAAATTTGTATCACCCAAGGACTAGAATGACTAGATGACACCTCCAACAATTCAAAATTTTCTCACATGCTAGAAATTCTCAAGAGGTCTCCTACACAAAAGAATGCTCTCCTCAATGCCTTAGATCTAGGCCCTCTAGATCAAAACGCTCCAAATGAAAAGTGTTCTTCTTCGACATTTGATTTTGAAAAGTTACCCTCAGATGATGACATAGCTAAATAGGTTGATCTTCCCCTGTGCTTAATAGTCCGAGTTCAAGACTATTACATTAAACATGTAATGGTCAATGATGGGTATGTAATCAACATAGTCTCTTTTTCCCTTCTTCAAAGAATGGGTTATGACGAAACTCAAATCACACGAGAAAATTCCATCCTTAGAATTTATGATAACCCAAACATTTAAACCATGGGTAAGGCCAATATTCAAATCACATTGGGTCCCAAAACCTTCCCAACTGAATTTTATGTCATCAATGAAGAAACCAATTACAACAAGATTCTTGGAAGGCCTTGGATCCATAGGATGAGGTTTGTTACCTCCATGTTATTTCAAGAATTTCACTTCTCACACATGGGACAAATCCACATCATTAAAGGAGACCTAGATCCTTTAAATATTTATAGAGTTGAACAAGTCAAAAAGAAGGGAAAAACCATGGAAACCATCAATGACCCAAAAATCAATACTTTTGAAAAAAGAGAAACATCAAAACAAATTGCAAACATAGCTAAGACCTCAAAATGTATAGGAAAGGGGGAAATAGATAATTCCCTTTCGATCCCCACTCAACATAGTCTTATACTCCATTCAACTTAGCATCCATTCCAATCGATCCAAACACAAACATTCATACGATTGAAATCACGACTAAAGAAGAACTAGAACCCATACAGAAACTAGGAGAGTCAACATCAATTCCAGTTACCCCTCAAAAGTTCAAAACAAACATTGAAACTCAACAAGAAAAAAAATGATAAAGCTAATATGCAAACAATCAAACAATGAAACATGTGAGTACACAAAACTCCTCACTAAATTCAAAGACATTTTTACACCAAGTATTCAAGTGTCCTTGCAAAGACTTTCAAGAGAATTTCAGACCAAATTAGATAGGTCCATACATAGTTAAGGAAGATGTTAGACACACCACTTACCTCTCGTGCATAATGGAAGGTGAAGAGTTCAGTATCTCAAAACTTTGTAAAAGCCTACAAAATCCAAAAAATTAAATAATTCAAAAATCAATAAAAACATAGTGAACGGGGTTGTGCTTAAATGGCAAGTCTATAGGGTTCTCAAGATGGAGATCCAAGTTTGAATCCCCAAGTAACATCTATGTGGCTTCTAAGTTGGTTGAGTTGACTAAGTGGATTATAAGTTGAGTATGTTGATGAGGAGGAGGTCCTCCTTGTGATCTCCAGCTTACGAAACAAAAAAAAATCAATAAAAACATTAAATAAATCATAAAAATTCAAAATTTTGCATTCTCCATTCTGTTCCATCATGCATTTTGTGAGTGTCATGCTCTTGTTTGATTTTTTTCTTAGTAATGAGTCAGGTTAATTAGGTATAGGTTGATTCTTTGAGCCTTTGAGATCCCTTATGATCATATTTATCGCTTATCACTACTCCCCTATTTACATTTTGTAGTGATTCTAATTAAAGCCTAGCTCTTAGCTTTACATTGATCTCGGTCTTAACTAACCATGTTTTTAAGTCTAAGCAAAGTTAGTCTTCAAACCTACAGTACTTATTATAGAAGCTTGCAAGTAGACCCCCTCCTATTCCTCCTTAGTAGAAGGGAAGCCCAACTGGATAGTGAAAACTTTTAGTGGTGCTCAACCCCTTAATTTTCATTGCCAAAAACACCAAGAGGATCATAACTCTGTAGGAAACAATAAAAAATGTGATTGATAAAAAAAATAAAAATCAAGTGAGGCATTGCACAATACAAAAAAAGAGAGAAAAAAATAAAAATACAAAAAAGAAAGATGCAAAAAAAGAGTGAGAAAGAGAAGATTGTTGATGTCCGTACTCTTGAGTGGAGATAAATCTAAGCTTAAAGCTACGAGAGTGACATCTATCAAAGAAAACAAAAAAAGGTACAAAAACACACACGCACTAGCTGAGAAAAGCCAAGAGTCTAACTGTCTTTAGGACCATCTTCCACTCTGGAGCCTTTCCTTTAACCCAAGTCTATCTTGTTGGCCATCTTTAATCTAAGTCTAGAAGGTGCTAATAAAATTTGTTACTTGTCTAAGTTGAAAGCTTGTCAACTTGTTTTGTCTAGATAAAGATTAGTGTTTAGCATTTTGCGAAGCCAAAATTGGAAGCATTTGATAGCCTCCCCATTACCACTTGAGTCCTCAAATTCTATCCCAAAGATCAATAGGTCCCCTTATACCAAGTTAACTTGCTATCCCACAGGTCAAAAATCTTACTTAAGAGCAGTCACATTGTTTGTTCCACATGCATACATACCAAAAAATTGGAAATAAAAAATAATAAAACATAACATCATGGCATTCATAACACTTAGAACACAGTACTTTCCATTTCATATTTGTGAATCACATGCAAACACATTGCATCTCATTCATATCATCATATCATAAAAAGACAAAAACAAATTGCAACATCCATGTGTGATCATCATAGATATGCATTCTCATAAGAAAAATAAAAGTTATAGCCAACCATATGCACAAGAAGGAAAGTGAAGTACAAGATGTCAACTAAAGCTATGTATAGATCTCAACCAATCAGGTCTCACAATAATAAGTGCAAAATAATGTCTAAGTACAAATTACTCCTCCAACAGAGTCAAAAGAGCAAAATTGTACACTTAAGAGTGCAAGTCTCCCCATGCAAGGGGGCAAGGGTAGAAATATCTTCATAGGTCTCTCAAAGACCTCAAGGAACATCAAGGTGGACCTTCACAAAATCTTTAGAAAAATCATAAAAATTAGAAAATTGAAAAAACCAAAAAAATTGTAAAACCTAAAAATCAAATATGTTCTTCAAAATTTGCAATAAAAGGAGAATTTGTTCTTCTCTCTAGCTTAGCATGTGTTTTATTTCCTTGGTGCTCTTGCACCCTTGTTTTTCATGCTTTCATCCTTGTAGGTCCTTGTTATCATTTGAATTTGCACCCTGTTGTTGAAGCTTTTAGCAGTTACAACAAACTTAATGAAACATGGGATTGGTCTCAAGGTGTGGGACCCTGAAAATGAGACCAAACCTCCAGAGAAGGTTGGTTCCACTCTGAATTGAAGATTCAAAGAAAATGACTAAACCTAATTCTACACATCACCAAGGGAAAATGGAAGAAAGACAACTAAAATGAAAGGGAGGTGATATGCTACATTTAAAGTGTTTTGATTACATCAACTTCATATGCACGGGATAATTTTAAACAACTGAAAAATCTTATAAAGAATATACAAACCTAACAGAGGTAAATAAATGAAGGGAATGCTAGAGGAACAACCTATTCATAGATAGCAATCCAAACACAGTATAACACAAAGTTAAGAATATGAGGAGGCATAAATCAACTGCTATATTGATTAAAGAGGCAAAGTATTACAATTGATGCAGAGTCATGGCCACAAGAGAACAACTTTTTAATACATATGTTACATGTATATATAGAATTTACAAATCATTCTATAGCACTGGGCACTGAAAACTTAGTCAACACATCATGCTTATGCTGCATTAAATTTGGCCCATGGCCCTGTGTGAAGATCTGCATGATTGGAAGAATGCCCATGCCCTGATGTGTCTGCAAAACTTGCAGAGGAGGATTGTCCACAATCTCAAGTACCTATTTCATTCATGATAGAAGGCTTAAACTGTAAGGAAATATGTTTCCTGGTACATACAATACCTATTTCATCTACTTTTTCCTTCTTTCTAGTACTAGGTATTGAATATTTTCACTGTGTCAACCACCTACATCTGACTTTCGCCTACAACATTAATTTCTAGGTGTTTTGGTGCTAAATATGAGCCCACACATGAAAGAAAATGTGTTCCTAGGGTATCTAATGCTTTTACAACACTTTAAAGTGTTGATTTTTAAATCTACTTTTGGTGCCCATTTTGATTTTTTTTTGGTTGGGAGTACCTAGGTTTTTAGCCTGGTCTGGGCCCAGAGAGACCCTTACGGGGGATCTCATCCCATCGACTTTATTGTTTGAGACTAAAACCAGGGGGTCTTCGTCCCCAATGGGCATTATCACCCTTTAGGTTTGGCCCAAACCCACAAGCTCATTGGCCAAGCGAAGGTACACAGCTTGCGAGCACGCCAACCCAGCGGAGGCACACTTAGCCTACGAGCACGGTAGCCCAGTGAAGGAGCGCAATACCTGTGAGCTCATTGGCCCTACGGGGGTTTAAACCTTGGTAGCCGCCACTACAACTGAGTGACTTGACCACCAAACCACGCCCTTAACGGCGCCCATTTTGATTTTCACTTTACTTTGGCATCCTTTGTATTTCCCTTTCATCATCGACTTTTTCCTTCGGCAAACTTGCCTTGGCACGAACCTGCCCTTTTTTTCCTTTTGGCTTCCTTCTTTATTAGCCACTTTACCTGTCAGTGAACCATCAGGTTCGCGAACTATCCTTTTGGATGACTTTTTTTCTTTCTTCTTCGTCTTCCTTTGTTGGCAACTTACTCTGTCGGTGAAGCTTATGGTTCACGAACCATCAATTTTTTGACAAAGGCTTGCTTGTTTCCTTGTCTTCTCTTTTCTTTCCCTTTGTTGGTGATTTTCCATTTTCATGAACCACTCCCCTTTCTTTGCCGATGGGTTGCCCAATTGGTGATTTGGCTTGTCGGTGAATGTTGTTGGTTAGTGGACCGACGGTTTCACCAACCACTAAGTTTGCCAACAACTATTTAATTTTCTTCTTTTTGCTAACTTCTTCTCTTTCCCTCACCTTGTCTTCATCTTGAAAATTCTTCATTTCTTTATCGGCGTGTTCACCTATCAACGAAATTGTTGATCGGTAAACTGGCTGATCGGCGAACCGATAGGTTCATGAATCACCAACTTTACCGATAAGGCAAAACCCCAAGGGAAAACACTTAGAAATTTTGGGATTTTTGTGTAAGTTTTGAGGAGATTCTAGGCTATTTGGCCTGATAGCAAAATAGGACAACAGTCCCCATGGTAAAGTGAAACAACTTAGGTATACTTATGATGCAATCGACGGTATGTTCACTCGTTTAAATTTTAGTATTCATTTTAAACATTTTAAGTTTTGAACTAATACTTATTATTGTAGGTACAATTGTGGGAAATTGACAACAAGTAAGGCCTAGATTAGGAATGACCTACCTACCTTTCATGTAGACTATTGTCCTTGAGGGGGAAAATATGTAAGCACTAAAAACACACATGAGCCTACATGATGATCTAATGATGAGCTATAATCCTAAACATGTACATGTAAGCATGTAAATACTACCTCTCATCAGTGTTCTTGGCGACACGTGGATGGAGTTTATTCACCTCATTCTTGCTTCCGCTATCCCCTAACTAACCTTTCAAGGTCCTGCCCCTTCTTCATTACCCCTTTTTCAACATTTTATCTTTTTCACTTTTTGGCCATGTCGGCATGGCCTACTAGCATCATAACATGGGAAATTCACCTTTGCTAAACTCATTTCACCCATTTAAACCCTCTAGAGGCCTCCAATTGACCTCTCAGATCTATCCCAACCCTCAAAATTAACTTGTCTTTTGTCATTTCTAGGTCACCCCCTTTGATTTCTGAATCCCCCATGGGCGACCATGCTGGTAAACTGGGGGAACCACTTATATCCATCAATTTGGTTAGTTTCAAAAGCTAGATGTCATCTTTAGCCTCCCAGGATCATTCTCAGCACTTCAAATCACTCCCAGAACCTCTCCTTCCTGGGTCACCCCTTTGATTTTTGAATCCCCCATGGGTAAGCCCACTAGTAAATTGGGGGATCCTGTCATGTTTTAAAACACGAATTCCTCTTCACTTCTAGCCCAAATTTGATCCAAATTGAGTTGATTGTGTGAGTCACCTTCCCTAATTGATCATCAACTCCTTTTGACAAATATTAGACTCTTAACCACTCCATTCTAACTCACAAATCAATTCTACTCTTCTCTCAATCAATCTCATGCTAAATCCATTTCTTCTTCTGTGAAAGGCTATTAAAGCTTGTTCACTCCTAATCAAACCCAGTTCACTCCTCAATCATTCTTGTTAACTCATCAATCAATTGAGTTAATTCTTCAATCTATCCCACCTCTTATGAGCCCTTCCAAGCTATAAATACCCCTCACCTCTTTATTATTTCTAGAGTTAGAGAATACTCTTCTCATCTTCACAAGTTTTTTCACGCTTCTTCACAGGCCTTTGAGCCTCTTAGTTCATTTCATTAGTTTTCATTTTTGCAAAGTTTCAAAGATTTCCCTTAGGAGGCAAATCCATTGTTGCATCCATTTCATAAGCTTTTCTTTTTCTTTCCATTAGTATTTTCATGCTCATTATAGGACACATGTGCCTTTTGTTTTGTGTTAGGATAGTTTCCCAAGCTTTCAAAGCTTCATACAACATTCTTATGCTCACAATTTGCTCCCAAGCAATAACCATTATGCTTGATTAGTGCCTTCATAGCATTCAAAGCTCTCCTTGAGCTCTTTCAATCTCAATTTTAGCTCTCAAATCTCAAGCCACTTCGGATAAATTGCTTCCTTCATCCTACTACTAAGAGGAAGACCCCACTGTTGCAGAAGAGAAAAAGGTTGCCAAATACAAGGATTTTTGAGGATAGTATGAAGCTCATGCATCAAAGGATCCAGGTTTTTCATGTTTTTGTAGCTAATTAAATCACACTTTGCTCTTGGAGAAAGTAATCATTGTATTGCAATTTCCTTGATAGGATTCATTTCAAGTTGATTATATTAGCATCATTTAAATTAGTTTCATTACAATTTGTAGATTAGATTTCATTCAAGTATTTTCAATTCCTAGTTTAGATTCAAAATCGTTTTGAAAAATATAAAAACATAGGTTAGATTGCATTTGGTAAATTCATGTTAATTTGCATTCATATTTCAATTCCTAGTTAATTAAATCACTTTATTAGTCCTTCAGAAAAAGAACAAAAAAATCACTTTGCATTCATTTAGCTTACATACATCAAAATCAAAAAACATAAGGAAAAGACAAAATTCAAAACAAAGAAGGTGTTAGTGTGAAAGGAGTCTTTAGTAATCCTTTTATCTAGTTTCACACTAGCTTAAGTTCATTTAGTGGTTTAGTTATCTCACCTCATAGACATATGACACGTGCTCACACACTTGTCCCAAGTGTTCTACACGTGTCACACATCATGAAGGGTTAGTTAGTGTTTGACTCTCACCTTCTCACTTCCTTCTTGTCCTCCATATACAAAGAGTTAATTGTACATTCTCATACATTTTATGGTAGTTTTTAGCCTCTTGCTCTGTGCACATTGGTCGCATGGAAGTTTTGGTTATTTGATTCATTTCATTGTTGCTCCTATATGGTATCAGAGCCTAGAATCACAATACCCTTCCCAATTGCATCCCATACGTTCAGGTCTATCATAGGTGTGTTGTAGATTTGAGCAAAATTTTGGTAGTAAATGCAATTTGTTTTTTGCAAATTAAAGATTTGCAAGAATCATTAATAGCTTTTTAAAGGCATTTTCAAGGTTTTGTAGCAAATTTTTTTGTCTATTTGTCTCTTTGCTTGAGGTTTTTCAATTGTGTTGGAGGACTATATTCTGGTTCAGTGGTCAAGGTCACATTTTTGTGGCAATTTGACATTAGTGTTGTTACCGCCTGCATGAACAGTCAGGTTTCAAGCATTTAATTCTGCAGGCAGCCTCCCTAAAAAGTCCAAAAAAGTTCTAAGTCTCTGAGCCTCCTCATCATATTTCTGTTAGCCTAATATTTCCGCAGGGTCATCATGTTTCTAATATCAGTCATTTTTGTTATGATCACCCCCGATGTTACAATGAAGCTACAGTTCACCCTGATATTTGTGCGGGGGGTGATATTTCTAACATCAGGTGATATTTCGAATATCACCCTTGTCGCCGAGGATCACCCCGGTATGAACATGACGGTGACGTCATCAAGGATCAACGGTGAGATGTATGGTATGAATATGACAGTGATGTCATCATGATTGGTGGTTGCTCATCAGGTTGGTTTTCAAGTATCAGGTGATATTTCATATCGGGGTGATGTTTTCGTATTAGGTGAGCAAGCTGGTGGTTCGCCGATATAAGGGGTCTGGCCAATGGGATATCATGCAAGAGGATCATCGGTGTGACAAGCGGTATCGGTGAAGATGAAGAATGTTGCTCTGACAGCAGGAGCTACCCCGATGGGATCTAGGCTGGTGTCGTCAGGAGCAAAATCACTGACATCTACCTTTCGGCGTGATCCCGATTATAAAGTGTTGGAGAGGTCGCCGCGGGGTGAATGTGGGATAATTGGTTCCCACATAATTTGAAATGTCAGGGTCATATATCTTGGTGGGAAAATCTTTAAAACGCACAGTCCACTGCACTTCCCGATGGCCATGGGTTGGTATGCAATTAATGATAAATGTTACAGTGTATGATCGATGGAGTTGACAGGTCAACCACCCGATTGAAGATGTGAATCCCCAGGCGGCGACGCAGGGCTTGAGACCTTCCTGTCTCCTCCTCTACCTGCTGCATTCAATATTTGAGCGCCATTTTCTCAGGATGAACTGTATCTGGCAGATTTTTGAATTTTGTTGTGTAATTAATGCTGAGTGCACTCTCCTGCTGTATTTATCAGACTGTGTTTCTCATTTGTTGTTGTTGGAAAAACTGGAAAAAATCTGGGTGCTGTAATAAAATATAACTTCATTGGTGGCTTTGTTCTGGATATCTTGTGATTTTATGAGTCTCATGTTGTATGTTTCGTGCATAAATTTACTAGTTTCATGTTGATTTAGATGAGTAATGTTGTATTGCATGTGTTATGTTATTTGTCTCCCACTTGAATGTGTTCTTCTTCTGAATCTAAACAGCTAAGGGGTGTCTAAGATTCTAGGATATGGGTTTGTCATATTGAATACTTGATCTTTTACTTTTGTTCAAGGGGTAGATTAAAATGTTTCAGGTTAAGTGTTGGGAAGAATATATTGTAGTAAGGATGTTGTAAGCAGAGGTAACTGAATACTTTGTTTTGGGAAGTATCTGTAAGGTAGATACTAAACAACCCCCCTTGAAATCCAGTCTTTGGTATATGTTTATGCTGACCATTCACATGTGTATGTCTACTGACTCCGGGCCCTGGATATGCACCAATCTAGTCTTGTATTGAGGTTACACCCCAGGTTCTAGTTTTGCATCCAAATACCAAAAACCACACTCTAAACTTCAAAACCAAACCATTAGGACATTAGAAGTAGTTTTTAGGACCGAAATCCTCTATCTACAACTGAATATAGGCCCAAAGCTAGCCCCTTTGCACTTATTCCACAATTTTGGTCTACATAAAGAAGGATTTATCTGCTTTGTGTCAACATCCCCCATTTCACAAGTATATATTATGGATGTTGAATAGGGAATACCCCCCTAGGTTGTGCAGAGCTTGAAGAAGAAGAGGAGATATCTATAGAGTCTATCTCCTGTACTGTTGGCCCCTGGCCCAGAAATTCTATTGATCAATGATGGCTACCTTGTAGGGATAACTGGGAAGCATCCAGTCAAATTGAGCAGCAACAGATTTGGTGACTCTGCTAGGGAGATGAAGTGAAAGTGTTATCTTTTCACCCCTGGTAAATTATTGCCCATCTGAGTCGCAACAGATTTGGCGACTCCGTTGGGGATTACTTTGTGTAAGAACCGTGATTTTAAAAGAAAATAATTCCTAGTTGTAGGTGGCAACTTCGAACAATCTCCTAACCGGTAAAGTAAAATTTTGTATGCAAGGGAGATCCCTGCGTAATCCTCTGTCTGAAGAATTACCCAGAAAAATGATGTACAAGAAAAAAGGGACTGTCCATGCCAGTCGAGAGGGTTCTCCCAGAAGTAATGATAATATTCAAGACAACCCTGGATCTTCAGAGCGGACAATACCCTATTTTTCAAATACTGAGGCTAAAATCCAGAATGTATATGAAAGACAACAAGGTAGTAGTTTGAAAATGAGATCGGAGGTGTTTCAGGAACACCCTTTCTTAGATCCCAGTGACAGATTTTAAGAGGCTGAATCTCTGAGAGATGATGATGATGATGACCAAAATGGAATGAAAACATCCTCTTCTATGCCAAGAGATGAAGAATTAGCTGAGGAGATCAAAAGCCTGAGAGCTGAATTAGAATATTTACAAGCTGTGAAGATTAGAGATGATATGAGACAAAAGGTGCAAGCTCTGAGAATTGCTCAACATGATGCAGTCCCCACCCTTGACAATGCGAATGTCTTGAGAAATCAACAAAGAAATGAAGTCCACGATCAGCATAATGATCAGAGACAAAATGCAAACAATGCTAGAGTACCATTAAATAATGTAAGAAATCAAAATGTTCATAGGAATGCAAATGTAAATCAGTTTGGTAGGCTACCCATGCAACTAGACAGATTCAGGCAGCTTATTTTTTATGGCATTCTTGGTTACCCTAATCCTATTGACAAGCATGTGAGGCCACAGGTGCCAAAATTTTTAGGAAATAATGTTGTATCAGGTGAGGATCACTTGAAGGCTTTTTAGAATATCATGGACAACTTTGAGTTTGAGCATGAAGATGGTTTTATGAAATTATTTATACAATCCTTAGTTGATGAAGCCAGATAATGGTACAAGAGTCTACCTGACAGGAGTGTTTCATCATGGGAGGACTTCAGGAGAATATTCAAAGAACAATATGGTGACAAAACTGATCCAAGTTTCTTCATTAATGAATTCACTGGTATTACCAAAGGGTCAAATGAGCAGGTTGCAGATTTCAATGCTAGATTTACTAAAGTGTTGAACAAATTGCCACATCATATGAGACCTAATGAACCAATGTGCATGGTGTTGTACATAAATGCTTTTGATGCCAAAACGACATATGGATTAAGGGATAAGGGTCCTGCTACTCAGGGATGCTTTCAGAATTGCAACAAATATTGAGAATAATAGGAAGGCATCATGCAAGACAAACATAAGGGATGATGTGAAGATTCTGCAAAATCCAAATAAGCCTCAAAATACTCAAGGTAATGCATCTACTTCTGAGGATAAATTAGATAAATTGACAACTGTTGTTAAGGACTTAAGTTATAGACTTGCTAAAAATGAAAAGGGAATAGGTCTTGACAGGCAGGTTTACCAAAGGCAAGAAAGAAGACCATTATTACATGATATGCCATATAATACTAATTGGCATAATGGTAAACCCATTCTTCCAAGCAGTAACACAATTTCAAGGACTCAAAATGTTAAGGAAACTCCTGATCCTTTGAAGAAGGCTATAAATATTGTCGATGACACCCCATGGTGCATCATATGTCAAATGCCTCATTCACAGTCATAGTGCATGATTGCTCAATCCTTGTATGATAATGTTGTTGCCTGTGATGAATGCAATGAACCGCATTATATGCAGGATGATAATATCAATATGTCGTCCACAGGCAGGGAGCATCCTTCTCATGATGCTGATGCAAGTGCAAATAATGGGATTCAGGTCTGCTAGCAGCTTTCCTATGACGAGGATGATGAAGACAACTATGCTTATGCTCAGGACTCACATATATTTTTGAACAACCTGAGGAGACCTTCTGATGAAGAAATTAGAGCTTTCACAGCTGCAGCAGTAGCTCAAGTCAAAAGCAATTATAACCTAAGGGGTAAAGCTTAGGTAAATGATCCACGTCAAGCACAAGACACTTTTGTGAGCCAGCCAGTGCACAGTAATAAAGGTGCTAAATCACAAAAGAAACAATGGAGCACTAATAAGTAGAATTTTAAACAAAAAATAGGTCTTGATCCTCAAAGACCAGAGAATAGAATTCCCCAGGCCGAGGATCAAAACAAAAATTCCCAGATTAAAAGTGATAGTCAGGGGGCTATAAAGATTAAAGCTGGATCATCTCAGGATAAAAACAAAACTGTGGATCAGGCTTCAACTATTATACAAAATTATACTCCATTTGACATAACTCAAGTTCTGTCCCAGATAAAGGTCTTTGTTCCATTGATGGAGCTGATGAAAGTTGAAGAGTTTAGAGATAGAGCATTGTCCCTGATTTTAGGAGTGCCTTGCCAAACCAAGCCAGATGATGAACCTCAAGGTAAGGAACAAGCCTTATGTATTGATGAAGATGAAGTTCCTGAAGTATACCTGGGGATGGCTATGACAAAGTGCCCTTCACAGGTTGAGCCATTTTATGTCTCCCTGGTTATCAATGAAAAATAGTCAGGAATTGTATGCTCGATTCTGGAGCATCAACAAATATCATGCCCCTGGCTATTATGCAATAAGTTGGATTAAATATAGACAAGGCATGTGGGAAGTGCTATGCCATGGATGCTAGAGAAGTACTAGTCATTGGACTTATGAAAGATGTCGATTTTAGACTGGCAGTGTATCCTGAAAAAACCTACAAAATGAACATAACAGTTGTTGATATCAAGCCACAATATGGTATGTTATTATCAAGAAGGTGGGCAGCACTCATTGGTGGAAGTATGCAACTAGACCTATCATACGCCATGATCCCAATGAATGGCAAAGATGTCAAGCTAGTTAGAGAGGAAAGGTCACAAGAGACAGTTGAAGATTAGGATTCAGGGGAGCACATCTGTTTTGTAGATATTGATTGTGAAAATTTTAGAGTTGTCTCTAGTGATCAAGAAGGTAAAGAGGAAGATACCTGCATTCAAGAGGTTGACCTACAGGGTCTATGGACCATGTATTTTGATGGAACTTGTGCAAAAGAAGGCTCTGGTGGTGGAGTTGTGTTCTTGTCTCCAGCTGGTAAACTTCTAAAATGCTCTTTCTTGCTGAAGTTTGCTTGTACAAATAATATTGCAGAGTATGAAGCTTTGTTACTAGGATTGAATATGGCTCTAAAGCATGGAATTAAGATGATAAAAGTGTTTGGAGATTCTGAGTTAATTGTTTCCTAGGTTAGAGATAAGTATGCTACAAAGAATAAAAGGTTAAAACAGTATAAGTATGTTGTTTGGGATACAATTGAATTATTTGATGCATTTTCAATAAGTTAGATTGAGATCAAAGAATGTCATGGTAGATTTTTTGGCTAATGTGGCCATAAGGCCAGATGATATAACTCTGTCTGACTTTACCAATGTTGAGGTTAAACCTAGACCTGTAGTGCCAAACAATGTATGTAGTTGGCAGGTGTTTGATGATGATAAGGATTTGCTGAGATTTCTACATTACATTGATGAATATGAGAACCAAGAAATTGATTTTCAGAATTTTGTAGAGTTGTAGATGGAAAAGAGACTCTTTTGGGGAAGGAGGTAATTCAACTCAAAACAAATAAAATCCCCAGAGGGTTAGTTGCTCTAGAAAGAGCTTTTGACAATAGGGACCAATTTAGTACAAAGAGATCTCCCACAAACAAGGATGACTTGGAGGAGATAAACTTGGGGACATCTCATGCCCCCAAAAAGGTATATATTGGCAAACAGCTCAAACCACACATCAGGAACATGTTGATTGCATTGTTGAAGAAGTATAAGCATGTCTTTGCTTGGTCATATGAGGACCTTAAAGCTTATAAAGAAGATTTATTCCAGCATGAGATCCCATTGAAGCCTGGAGCTAAGCCATTCAGACAAAAACAAAGACCTGTTAATCGTACTCTAGCTCCAAAAATGCAGCAAGAGCTTGTAAAGCTTAGGGAGGCTGGAATAATTGTGCCAATCAGACATTCAACCTGGGTGTCTAACCTTGTCCCTGTCAGAAAGAAAAATGGTGACATCAGACTTTGTGTTGAATTTAGAAATCTGAATGTATCCTCTTTGAAGGATAATTATCCACTGCCCAACATGGAGGCTATGCTACAAAAAGTGACTGGCAGAGAACTTTTATCCATGATGGATGGATTTTTAGGGTACAATCAAGTGAAGGTAAAAGAATCTAAAAAATACAATACTGCCTTCACCACTCCATGGGGAACTTATGTTTATGTAAGAATGCCATTTGGACTGACAAATGCAGGTGCTACATTTCAGAGAGCTATGGATGTTGCTTTTGCAGGATTAATTGACTCAATCTTGGTTGTATATCAAGATGACTTAACTGCTTATTCAAAGAAGGAGGAACAACATTGCATACACTTAGAACAAATTTTTGTTAGAGCACTGGAATATGGCATCTCACTTAACCCAAAGAAGTGTGCTTTTGGGGTAACAGAAGGAAAACTGCTGGGGCATATTGTTTCCAAGGATGGGGTCAGGATTGATGCTGAAAGGGTGGTTGCAATTGACAAAATTTAGATCCCTAGAACAATGAAAGGTATTCAGTCCTTCTTTGGACAAATCAACTTTGTTAGAAGATTTATCCCCAACTTTACAGAAATGACAAAGGATATTTCTAAAATGTTGAAGAAGGGTGCAATTGTCAATTGGGAAAGTGAAGCAAGTAAATCATTTCATAACATCAAAGAGGCTATAAAGATTGCTCCTGTATTGAAATCCCCTGACTTTTCTAAGCCATTCCAATTGTTTTCATTTGCTTCTTTTCATACTGTTGCTGCATGTTTATTGCAAAAAAATGAAGATGGTTTTGAACAACCTATTGCCTTCTTTAGCATGTCATTGCAGGCAGCTGAATTGAAATATGATATCATGGAAAAGCAGGCATATGCATTGGTTAGAGCAGTCAAAAGTTTCAGGCCATATCTAGTGGGTTCTCAGATAGTCACATATGTGCCCCATGCAACAGTCAAGGATATTTTTACTCAGTAGGAGGTAACTGGACGAAAATGCAGATGGATAAATAAATTATAAGAGTTTAACATAGAGATACAGATCACAAAGCTGGTAAGGGGACAAGGTTTGGCAAAGATAATGACAGAATCAAATCTGGAGGCATGCCAAGTGAATGTAGTTCAGAATGAAATTGTTAATATGTCAAAATCTGAATGGTATAAGGACATTGTATATTACTTGCAGAATTTGAATTGTCCTTCCCACTTCAGTGATAGTCAGAAAAGGACCTTGAAGTTACATGCAATCAAATACATAATTATTCAAGGAGAGCTATATTGGAAGAATCTTGAAGGTGTCCTACTGAGATTTGTGGATGAAAACCAAGCTACTGATATTTTAAATGATCTGTACAAAGGAATATCTGGTGGACATTACACTACCAGGATAACAGCCCACAAAATTCTTAGAGCAGAATATTGGTGGCCAGCTCTCTTCTCAAATGCACAAAAGTTGGTAAGAAAATGTGACTTCTGCCAAAGGTTTTCAGGGAAGCTCAAGTATGAAGGTGCATTACCCCTTAGGATTGTAACTGTAGAAGCTCCATTTCGGCAATGGGGGATTGATTTTATAGGGGAAATCTCAAAAAAATCAAGCGGGGGACATAGTTGGATTCTGGTTGCCACTGATTATTTTACCAAATGGGTTGAAGCCATTCCAACTAAAAAAGCTACAAGCAAAGTGGTGATCGATTTCATTCTAGAAAATATTATTATCAGATTTGGAGTGCCAGCTACAATTGTCACGGACAATGTCATGTGCTTCAGATATGGTGAATTTGTTGATTTTTGCAAAAAATATGGGATCAATCTGTCATATGCATCACCATATCATCCACAAGGGAATGGTCAAGCAGAATCAAGCAACAAGAGCCTCATGAAAATCATTAAAAGGATGGTTGATAAGAGCAAAAGGGCATGGGATTCAAAGTTAAAGATCTGGCACTATGGGCCAACCGGATGACAGTGAAGGAATCAATTGGAAGATCACCTTTTGAGTTACTGTATGGTGCACTAGCTA
Organism: Cunninghamia lanceolata; assembly: GCA_027924645.1. Taxonomy (NCBI): domain Eukaryota; kingdom Viridiplantae; phylum Streptophyta; class Pinopsida; order Cupressales; family Cupressaceae; genus Cunninghamia; species Cunninghamia lanceolata. Next base: position 3,379,238 of record BSBN01000918.1, on the reverse strand, counting down.
AGCTACCTGTGAACAACCTTTTGCCAGTCTATAGATTTATACAAGAAAATGATACAGAGGTTGAGGACTCAATGACTGAAAGGATAAATTAGTTGGTTGCATTAGATGAAACCAGAAGACAAGCACACATGACAAATATTAAGAAACAACAGAAGATAAAATATTTGTTTGATAGAAGAGCTACTGAAAGGAGGTTTCAAATAAATGACTTGGTCCTTGTTTGGAATACAAAGAGCCAGGATAAAGGTAAGCATAATAAATTTGAGCCATTATGGATGGGTCCATATCAAATTGGCAATATCCATGGAGAAAATTCCTACTTCCTCCAGGCCCTGAATGGTGAAATGCTGGAATTGCATGTGCATGGTCAATTCCTCAAAGCCTATTTTTCATAAGTAACCTTTTATGTGCACATTTGTAAATTATTTGTAAATTGCTCTATATAGTCGGTGTTGTGCATTTTTTTTGTGTTTTGCCTGGTCTGCCTCGGGGTGATCTGGTTCTCGCTGCAGCCTTGCGCCTGCACGTCCCCAGTCGGAGCCTATGTTACCGCCTACATGAACAGTCAGGTTTCAAGCATTTAATTATGCAGGCACCCTCCCTAAAAAGTCCAAAAAAGTTCTAAGTCTCTGAGCCTCCTCATCATATTTCTATCAGCCTGATATTTCTGTAGGGTCATCATGTTTCTAATATCAGTCATTTTTGTTATGATCACCCCCAATGTTACATTGAAGCTACATTTCACCCTGATATTTGTGCGGGGGGTGATATTTCTAACATCAGGTGATATTCTGGATATCACCCTTGCCGCCAAGGATCACCCCGATATGAACATGACGGTGACGTCATCAGGGATCAACAGTGAGATGTATGGTATGAATATGACGGTGATATCATCATGATTGGTGGTTGCTCATCAGGTTGGTTTTCAAGTATCAGGTGATATTTCATATCGGGGTGATGTTTTCGTATCGGGTGAGCAAGCTAGTGGTTCACTAATATAAGGGGTTTGGCCAATGGGATATCATGCAAGAGGATCATCGGTGTGACAAGTGGTATCGGTGAAGATGAAGAATGTTTCTCCAACAACAGGAGCTACCTCGATGGGATCTAGGCTGGCGTCGTCGAGAGCAAAATCACCGACATCTACCTTTCGGCGTGATCCTGCTTATAAAGTGTTGGAGAGGTCACCGCGGGGTGAATGTGGGATAATTGGTTCCCACATAATTTGAAATGTCAGGGTCATATATCTTGGCAGGAAAATCTTTAAAACGCAGAGTCCACTGCACTTCCCGATGGCCACGGGTTGGTATGCCATTAATGGCAGATGTTATAGTGTATGATCGATGGAGTTGACAGGTCAACCACCCAATTGAAGATGTGAATCCCCAAGGGGCGGTGCAGGCCTCGAGACCTTCCTGTCTCCTCCTCTACCTGTTGCATTCAATATTTGACCGCCATTTTCTTAGGATGAACTGTATCTGGCAGATTTTTGAATTTTGCTGTGTAATTAATGCTGAGTGCACTCTCCTACTGTATTTAGCAGACTGTGTTTGCTCATTTGTTGTTGTTGGAAAAACTAGAAAAAATTTGGGTGCTGTAATAAAATATAACTTCATTGGTGGCTTTGTTTTGGATATCTTGTGAGTTTATGAGTCTAATGTTGTATGTTTCATGCATAAATTTATTGGTTTCGTGTTGATTTAGATGAGTAATGTTGTATTGCATGTGTTCTATTATTTGTCTCCCACTTGAATGTGTTCTTCTTCTGAATCTAAATAGTTAAGGGGTGTCTAAGATTCTAGGCTATGGGTTTGTCATATATAATACTTGATCTTTTACTTCTACTCAAGAGGTAGATTAAAATGTTTCAGGTTAAGTGTTGTGAAGAATATATTGCAGTAAGGATGTTGTAAGCAGAGGTAACTGAATACTTTGTTTTGGGAAGTATCTGTAAGGCAAATACTAAACAACCCCCCTTGAAATCTAGTCTTTTGTATATGTTTATGCTAACCATTCACATGTGTATGTCTACTGACTCCGGGCCCTGGATAGGCACCAATCTAGTCTTGTATTGAGGTTACACCCCAGGTTCTAGTTTTGCATCCAATACTAAAACCACACTCTAAACTTCAAAACCAAACCATTAGGACATTAGAAGTAGTTTTTAGTACCAAAATCCTCTGTCTACAATAGAATATAGGCCCAAAGCTAGCCCCTTTTCACTTATTCCACATTTTTGGTCTACATAAAGAAGGATTTATCTGCTTTGTGTCAACATCCCCCATTTCACAAGTATATCTTATGGATGTTGAATAGGGAATACCCCCCTAGGTTGTACAGAGCCTAAAGAAGAAGAGGAGATATCTATAGAGTCTATCTCCTGTACTGTTGGCCCCTGGCCCAAAAATCCTGTTGATCAATGATGGCTACCTTGTAGGGATAACTGGGAAGCATCCAGTCGGATTGAGCAGCAACAAGTGTGAAGGTCACGGCACTATTAGAGGTCAATGCCTCTCCCTGAGGTTGTTGTTTATTATTTGTTGCAGGGTTTCAAACTTGAAGGCACCAATCACCGTTTGCGGTTCGAGCTTCAAGGTTTTGCCAGTCACTATTTTTTTGGCTTCAAATCCACCACAGTGGTCTCCATACATGGTGCAGGAGTACCTAGAAAATCTTGTTTTCTTTTGTAATAAGGTCTATTTGACCAATGCATTTTCATTTATGTTTGTCTCTAGGTCTTTCAGGACCTAGAACCCATTTTGTAAGTCCAAAGTGACTTAAAACACACTTTTGTCATATTGTAATCACATAGTGCCAAAACAGGGCAGTAGGACAGTTTGAAGTAGTTTTGGATCGGTTGGTCTCCCAATTGTTTGCATCAGTTGGTTTTCCAACTGCTGGCAGGTTGAGTTGATAACAACCAGAGGAAGGAACTATCTAAGGAGAAGGAGAAGAAGAAGTTTGTGTGTGATTGTGTATTGTTCTAAGGAGAAATAAAACTATTATGTTCCGTCAATTTGATTTCCGTTCCCTGTAACTGGAATTTGTATAAATGTAGATTTCTATTATTTCTGCCCTCTCCATCGTTGTAGTATGTCAACGTGAAGCATTCCACTGGTACGATTCCTGTCGAGATCAATGGAATGGCTTCGTTGTACAATATTTGTTTTTGTTTTCTTGTTTTGCTTTTGTGTTCGATGATGCAGAGGATCAAGACAAAGTGTTTTGCACAGTAGGTTGACCTAGCATCTCCATGTGCTAGGGTTCGGTTGAAGAGGGAGAAAGTAAACTGTGCATCGGCGTATCGCTAGGACTCAAGACAAGTCTCGCCGAGGGAGTTGGTCTATCGGTGCATCGGCCAGAGTTTGTAAGTGCTCGGCGACGAGAAAAGTTTCACCGAAGACAAATGCCATCGGCGTTTCAGCGAAACAAATTCTAACATGGCCGATAGTAATTGTCTTGCCAACAAGTGAAAGTCAAAGGTGACATTGGAGTGATCAGTGTATCGGCGAAGTAGAATTTAAAGTAGCCGATAGCACTTTTCTTGCCGATAGGCAAGAAGCGTAGAGTCACCCATCGGGAAGAGTTGCGATGTCGAAGTGACAAGTTCGAAGTCAACCGATGGTGATTTTCTTGCCAATAGGCAAGGAGTGTTGAACCTCACATCGAAGTGACTAAGACTTCAGAGAGATAGTGGTAAAGTGGGACCCGTCCTACATTTTCACTGTGCGCTCCTCATCATATTGGTAACAGAGCTAGTTTTGAAGATCACTCGAGTGATGTGGTCATGGTGTATGTCAGACAATGAAAGTGAAGTAGAGGCCGACACGATGCCTCCTAAAAGCATGTCACAAGATGCAGTGAAGAAACTGATTGAAGCGATGTTTGAGTCCAAGCTCGAGGAGTTGAAAAGAACCAAGGGTAAGGATAGGGAAAATGAAAGTGACAATGATGAAGGAGATACATAAATTGATGAAACCAATAAGAGGACAGAGGAGATACCAACAGACCAGATGGCATTTGTAAATGCTTTGAAGTCAGTCAATAGGGACACCATAGATGGGTTACCTATGTATAGTGGAAGTATGGAAGTTGAAGAGGTGATTGACTGGATTGAGGCATTGAACAATCATTTCGAATACAAAGAAGTCCCTGATGATAAGAGGGTTAAGTTAGCAAAGGCAAGATTGAAGGGGTCTGCTCTTGCATGGTGGAATTATGAGCAAGGAGAGAGAGTCAAGGAGGGGAAGAATATGATAACCTCCTGGGAAAGGATGAAGACCAAAATCAAGGCACAATTCTTACCCCTGGACTATAACTTGCAGATGTATAAGAAATTGCAGAACCTCAAACAGAGAGACCTTGATGTGAATGCATACACACAAGAGTTTCACAAACTCAGTCTCAGATCAAAGAGACAAGAAGAAGAGTCAGAGAAGGTGGCAAGGTATCTGAATGGCCTAAGGATGAACATCCAGGATGAGATTAGCATCTTAGCACCAGAAACAGTGAATAAGTGTTTCCAAATGGCCTTAAGGGCTGAAGAGAAGATAAAGAGAAAGAGTGAGCAGAATAATAGAGGTAGAGGAGGAAGAAGTTTCAGAGGCAGAGGCAGTTTTGGAGGAAGAAGTCCTAACCAGAGGCCTAGTGGTGAGTCTAACCAAGAAGAGCAAGTTGGAGACTCAAGTAGCAGAGGAGGCTACCGAGGAAGAAGGCCTAATGGAAGGGGTGGGACAAATGGATCAGGTAGAGGATCCAAGTTCTCCAATATGAGGTGTTATAACTGCAATCAGATAGGGCACCTGTCATACAAGTGTCCAGAGAAGGCCTCAACTTCTCATGGCAATGACAAGAGAACCACTTTGATTCAAGAAGATGCAAGGAGTGTGATATCTCCTGAAGTGAATCTAACATCAGAGATGGGAGAAAATCTGATGATCAAGAGGACGCTGCTCAAGGAACCAGTGCAGACTGAACCATCTCAAAGAAGGGCTTTGTTTGGAATCAACTGCAAGATCCAAGGTAAGGTTTGTAAAGTTATTATTGACTTTGGTTCTACTGATAATATTATATCTTTGGAAGCAGTGAATAAGTTGACGTTAGAAAGGATACCCCATAACAGTCCATATAAAGTTAGTTGGTTGAATAAGGGGCAACACATACTCATCAATGAACAAGCATGGGTAGAATTTAGTATTGGGGGGTATAGAGATAAAATCTTGTGTGACATCCTTCCAATGGATGCTTGCCATCTTTTGTTAGGCAGACCATGGCAGTTTGACATAAAGGCTCATCATGATGGAGAAAAGAATGCTTACTCATTCCAAAAGGATGGTGTGACTTATAGGATACAGTCATTGGTAGAAGAGGATCCACAACATGTAGGGTCTAGTGTAATGATGATAGGAGAAAAATAATTCATGGACACATTAAAGGAAGGTGGCGGAGTAGGTTTTTCTTTGATTGTGAAGCCTAAGGGGGAAAAGAAGGAAAATGTGAGAGACGTAGGGCCTAAGGAGGTCAGAGATCTGCTTGAAAGTTACAAAGGAGTGATTGCAACAGACATACATGATTCCCTACCACCTGTCAGAGATATTAGCCACCAGATAGACCTCGTACCAAGAGCAGTACTTCCTAATAAGGCAACATATAAAATGACCCCTCAGCAGAATGAAGAGATAGCAAATCAGATTCAAGAACTCCTAAACAAAGGGTTGATAAGGAAGAGCCTTAGCCCATGTGTAGTACCTATTGTTTTAACCCCAAAGAAGGATGGGAAATGGAGGCTTTGTACCGATTCTAGGGCCATAAATAGGATAACCATCAGGTATAGGTTTCCTATTCCTAGAATAGAAGATCTAATGGATTGTTTGGGAGGGGCTACTTATTTCTCCAAGATAGACTTAAAGAGTGGGTATCACCAAATACGAATAAGAGAGGGGGATGAGTGGAAGACAACATTCAAAACCAATGAAGGGTTGTATGAGTGGCTTGTGATGCCTTTTGGTCTTTCAAACGCCCCTAGCACCTTTATGAGACTAATGAATGAGGTGTTGCAGGAATTCGTAGGGAAATTTGTGGTAGTCTACCTTAATGATATCTTGGTGTTTAGTAAGAGCAAGGAAGAACACTTGAAACATTTGGAGATAGTCTTGAAGAGGCTACAAGATCAGAAGTTAATGATAAACTTGGAAAAGTGTGACTTCATGAAACAAGAATTGGTTTACCTAGGCTTTGTCATCTCTAAGGGTGATTTGAAAATGGATTCTTCCAAGATAGAAGCTATTTTGAATTGGCCTACACCCAAGACAGCAGGAGAGGTCAGAAGTTTTCATGGTTTGGCCACATTTTATAGAAAATTCATTAGGAACTATAGTGATATTTGTGCACCTATGTTAGAGATAGTGAAGTTTGTGTGGACAAAAGAGGTAGATCAAAGTTTTGAAAGTCTAAAGCAGAAAGTTGCCAAGTATCTTGTCTTAGTACTTCCTGATTTCAATAAGGTCTTCACCATTGAATGTGATGCAAGTGGACTGGCCATAGGGGCAATGTTGAGCCAAGAAGGCAGACCAGTAGCCTTTTTCAGTGAAAAATCGAATGAAGCTAAGAGGAAGTACTCCTCTTATGATTTAGAGTTGTATTGCATGGTACAAGCTCTGAAAAAATGGAGGCACTACTTGCTTCCTAAAGAATTTATGGTATACACTGACAATCATGCTCTCAATTTTTTGAATGGTCAGGAAAAGCTTAGTCATAGACACATGAAGTGGGTGGAAAGTCTTCAAGCATACACCTTCATCATCAAACATAAGAAGGGGATAACTAATAAGGTTGTTGATGCTTTAAGCAGAAGGGTGTTGACAGTACAAGAAGTGCAGTTACAAAGCATGGGTGTTGAGGCACTCAAAGGATTGTATGAAGAGGACCAAGATTTCAAGGAGATTTACAAGGTATGCAGTGAGTTTGCCAATGCTTTCCACAGTGAATTTTCAGATTATACATTGCAGGATGGACTTTTGTTTAAAGGGAGTCAACTATGTATCCCTAAGTGTTCAATGAGGGATAATATAGTGAAGGAGAAACATAGTGGTGGTTTAGGAGGACATTTTGGGCTTAATAAAACTTTAGATCTGGTAAGAAGATTTTACTTTTGGCCAAAGATGCAATCTGATATTAGAAGGTTTGTTGAGAGTTGTATGATTTGCCAGAAAGCAAAGGGGGTCTCAACCAATGCAGGACTATACCAACCACTACCCATACCAAACAGACCTTGGGAAAGTTTGAGTATGGATTTTGTGATGGGGTTACCAAAGACAAGGACAGGTTATGACAATGTGTTTGTTGTGGTAGACAGGTTCAGCAAGATGGCTCACTTTATTCCTTGTAAAACCACTAATGACGCCAGTTATATTGCAGGCTCGTTCTTTAAAGAAATTGTCAGGATTCATGGATTGCCTTTGAGTATTGTATCTGACAGAGATAGCAAATTTGTGGGACATTTTTGGAGAACCTTGTGGAAAAGATTGGGTACAAATTTATCCTTTAGTTCAGCCTATCATCCTCAAATTGATGGCCAAACTGAGGTTGTGAATAGGTCATTAGGTAATCTGCTGAGATGTTTGACAAGAGAACATGGAAGCAATTGGGATGTGGTACTCCCACAAGCAGAATATGCCTATAATGATTCCACAAATAGAAGTACAGGTCTAAGTCCTTTTGAAGTTGTCTATGGTAGTCATCCTAGAGGAATTTTTGAATTGAGAGATGTTCAAGGGTTGGACAAAAGGAGTGGACATGCTGATACATTTGCAGAGGCTATGAAAGAGATCCATCAACAAGTTAGAAATACTCTACACAAGAATAGTCTAAAGATCAAGGCTATAGTGGATCAAAGGAGAAGGGATGTGCAGTACCAAATAGGAGATATGGTCATGGTTCATCTCAACAAGAAAAGACTACCCAAGGGAAGCCACAACAAGTTGATGATGAGAAAAATTGGACCTTGTAAGATTTTAGAGAAATATGGTCCTAATACTTACAAAGTTGAACTCCCTGATGATATTGTTATTTCACCTATATTCAATGTTGCTGATCTAACATTATATAGGAGTCTTGATACAGGAGAAGGTACATCAGATTCTGTCCAAAACAATGCAGAGTGGGTGCATCATTTACCAGCTAAGGAACCACCTAAGATGGAGTGCATCTTGGATAGCAGGACAGCCAAGAAGACAAGAAATCAGACCTATTTTGAGCACTTAGTCAAATGGCAAGGACTTCCAGACTCAGAAGCCACATGGATGCTGGAAGAAGACATCAAAAAGCAGGGTGGTGATTTGCAGCAATTAGTCTCTAAGAGGACTTGAGACAACTTTCACCCAGGGAGTATGGTGCAGGAGCACCTAGAAAATCCTATTTTCTTTTGTAATAAGGTCTATTTGACCAATGCATTTTCATTTCTGTTTGTCTCCAGGTCTTTCAAGACCTAGAACCCATTTTGTAAGTCCAAAGTGACTTAAAACACACTTTTGTCATATTGTAATCACATAGTGCCAAAACAGGGCAGTAGGATAGTTTGAAGTAGTTTTGGATGAATTGGTCTCCCAACTATTTGCATAGGTTGGTTTTCCAACTACTGGTAGGTTGAGTTGATAACAATCAGAGGAATGAACTATCTAAGGAGAAGGAGAAGAAGAAGTGTGTGTGTGATTGTGTATTGTTCTAAGGAGAAAAAAAACTATTCTATTCTGTCAATTTGATTTTTGTTCCTTGTAACTACAATTTGTATAACTGTAGATTTCTATTCTTTCTGCCCTCTCCATCATTGCAGTATGTCAACATGAAGCATTCCACTGGTACGATTCCTGTCAAGATCAGTGGAATGGCTTCGTTGTACAGTATTTGTTTTTGTTTTCTTGTTTTGCTTTTGTGTTCGATAGTGCAGAGGATCCAGACAGAGTGTTTTGCACAGTAGGTTGACCTAGCATCTCCATGTGCTAGGGTTTGGTTGAAGAGGGAGAAAGTAAACTGTGCATCGACGTATCGCTAGGACTCAAGACAAGTCTTGCCGAGGGAGTTGGTGTATCAGTGCATCGGCCAGAGTTTGTAAGTGCTCGCCGACAAGAAAAGTCTCACCGAAGACAAATGTCATCGGCGTATCAGCAAAACAAATTCTAACATGGCCGATAGTAATTGTCTTGCCGACAAGTGAAAGTCAAAGGTGACATTGGAGTGATCGGTGTATCGGCGAAGTAGAATCTAAAGTAGACAATAGTACTTTTCTTGCCGATAGGCAAGAAGCGTAGAGTCACCCATCGGGAAGAGTTGCGATGTCGAAGTGACAAGTTCAAAGTCGACAGATGGTGATTTTCTTGCCGATAGGCAAGGAGTGTTGAACCTCACATCGGAGTGACTAAGACTTCGGAGAGATAAGTGGTAAAGTGGGACCTGTCCTACATTTTCATTGTGCGCTCCTCATCAATACATTTGTTGGCCACCATTGTTTGTCACTTTCTATTTTTCAACTGTAGTTGTGGTCATTGAGAAGTTGTGTGAGATCAAGCATCCAGCAGTTTGTAAGGAATGATGAGGAGCTCGACCTACTCGTTGTCTTTGACCGCAGAAACTTTGGCGTCCTTTGTTGACTCTCAAATCCAGCTTAGTCAGCCTCTACACAGCTCCATATAGGTCGTCTTCCATTTGCAAGCCCTAAATCGACCCCCTTTGCAATTCTATTCCGCCTAAAAGACCATGTGTTTTAGACTTTTGGTTTGCATTTTAATTAGGGTTTATTATTTTTTGGTCTCCAATACTCTTGCTCATAGTTTTGCTTGTGAGGTGCAGGCCGATATGGGTGAAAGAGGCACTGATGCCTCTGATCTGTTACCCTCAAATTTGTTTTAAGGTTTTCCTTTTGAATTTGATCTCCATTCAAAGTTAGGTTGCTAGTTGTATTTTGGACGGTGCAAGTTTGTGATTTAGTCATTGTTTGTTTAATGTCTAGGTCGTGGTTTTGAGAACCCACCAGCATTAAATGTTTCAAAAGCCTGCAGGGTTTGTAATGTGCCCTTTTAGGATATTCTTGATTTCTTAACTTGGACACAAGAATAACTACTAGAAAGGGACATTAACAATGTTAGAGATCAATGATGAGATCAGTACATAATAATTAAGGTTAGTAACATCATGATCACAATTGAAATACATATATCCAAATATATATTTTCTCGTACTTATTCTTTTATCATATTTAGGCCTCATGATATACTCTGGGAATGCCGATCGTCGTGCCCGATCGTTAATCTAACTTAATATTTATACTTGTTATTTTATAAATATAATAATATATATTCTTGAAATATATTAATATATATTATTTTATATTATTCATTAAATATTATATATTAATAATATATGAATATTAACTCATATATAATTATTACTAGAGGTTTTCTCTATTATTGCTTTATCAAGATGTTTAAATCTTTACTTTAAACAATGTCTCAACATCAGGACATCACAGTCCTCCCCACTCAAGATTGCTTGTCCTCAAGCAATCATGACTAGGATGCCTCAAAGTCGCTAAGACTGTTGTTAGTTTTCTTGTCTCAATTCAACTGCCAATGTTTAACCTTTCTTTGTGATGAGAAGAAGTCATGTTTTGACCTAATGATGATAGAGAAACGTGCCTTAAGGAGTAACTGGCTATATGATGTGATGGAGAGAAATTTTATGATCAAGAATATTTGGTAAGCATTTATTTGATTTTGAATAGTAATGTAATATAAGATGAATATGTAATTAATCAAGTGAATGCAAAAAGGAAAATATTTTCAATGTTTTAAAGAAGACTTTGTGAGCATTGAGAATCCAAGATTGGAAAAATCTGAAAGATGAATCTAATGATGTTGTAGTGAGGGTATATTCGAATCTCAAGAAGACTATCATTATTGAGAAAGTTGTAGATGTGTAGAATAATCATTGAATGATGATAAGATAACATGGAGAATGATCCTGGGATTTGTGGGTTATGGGCCCACAATATAACTTAGCATAGGTTTATGTAACAACTTTGTTGTAGCTTGATAGGTAATGATATTATCTAAGTTACTTTAATCAAGAGAAGAACTTAGAAGGAGACTCTTCCAAGAAATGATCTAATATAGAAATGAATTTGGTTCATAAATTTCAACTCCTTGTGATCAATTTATATTTATGTTCTGTATTTTCTCCAATTTATATTTATGTTCTGTATTTTCTCTAAGATGTCATTCTTCAATCTATTTGAGAGTACTCTTATTATCAACGCCATTCCAGTGAGGATAAACTTCACTCGGGTGCAATTTATTAAACAATTCACGGTCTTGTCTATGCTTGCACATTAGAGCATTTCCAACTATAATAACCTCTTTTCCAGTATGTTTTTCGGATGTCCATACCCTAACTAAATTCGCACACGCGAAAGGGCACTAGCGAGGACGGTTTCTGCCAATTACATTTCTTAAAGAAACGTCTATATAGGACACAATTACTTACTATATCACATGCCTTGAATTTTGCTCATAAAGGGTTGTGGAATTGTCTTTACACAATGTCGAGTTATATTCTCTAATACTCTTGATAATCCACTTTGTGTGCATCTTACAATTATAGCATTCCATAAAATTGATTATACGGGGAAGGTGCTGGCCACATTTTTGAAAAGATATTGTACACAAATCTCACGCCTTGCCTAAGTGATAGATATCCTAGAAATGGTATATAAATTTGATTTAATCTTTTTTAGTGACATTATTTATGTCATAGGTGGGTATTGTAGAAACATTTATTCAAATAAGTTTTGATAGCTATATTATCTTTAATGGACATTAGTATCTTTACAAGGATTACTAGTTATAGAACGACATAATGTAAACTTTCAGCGAAGATAATTAAATTATTAATTTATTTCTGTATTGGAAGCACCATGTGATGATATGTTGTATTCATAACTATAATTTGATGACTTTATCCGGTTTCCTATCATGACAAAAATAAATATAAATTATCTTCATCATGTTAAGGATATGGATGTGAGTATGGAAGAGATAAGTTTTAGCATAGTTTATCCTCATCCTTATACTATTAGTGGCTACTAACAATATTTAAACCCATTTTAGAGTTAAATGATTGTCCTCATTGGCAAGTTTTATTTTACTGATTATGTAGTGAGATTTATAATCCCTGTTATAATTATTCATGGTTTTAACCCACAGTACCAACCTCCTTGCAAATTGAATGTATATCACTATTAATCATGCCTATCATTATGTATTTCATATTCTTTATACAAGTTAATTCTAACTACGAAAGGTATACCACTTTTTATTGAGATTGAGTATCATTATTAGTTATGTATAACATTAGAATGATTTATACTCTAGGACTAAACTATTTGTGATAATGAACTATATTAAATAATTTTGTATAGATTATTGTTAGATGTGTGGCATTCCCTTTATAAGAAGTTATCTGTAGCATTTTATATGATTTTGGAGCATTATTAAAACCTTGGTTTGGATAGTGTGTTTGCTTAATGGATAGTATTTTCGATTTGTTTGATGATTAAGATAATGTCTCATATATTACCCTATTGGTTCACCCATGTTATTGTTTTGAATAGGGTTTTTGTTGCTTGTCTGTTTCCTCTTGTTGAGTTCCCTCAAGGTTGATTGTTGTGGTATTTTTCATTTTCTATGTTCTACGATCTCTAATTGGTCATATACGCTTCCTTTTCACATTTTTTGTACTTAACTTTAGACAAGAATATATAGGGATTGTTTTTTACATTTTGTAAAAGAACAACTTTATCAATCAAAATATTTTAAAGTTGAATAAGATATGTGTTGGTGAGTTATGTGGTGGAGTCTATGCACTAATTACAAATCAGAGTTGTAAGAGCAAGTTTGCTTGGATTTTGTAGTTGTTTGTTCCATTATCATTTTTATAGATTTATAACCATTATTAGATCAACTAGTGTGTGATTGAGATAATACATGTATCATGGGTGAGGATGTAGTTCCAAGATGAAGCAATATTGATGAAAGACACGAATGATGAAGTCATTTTGAAAATTTGGAGAGATGAATTTGTAGAGAGGGTAAATTAAAGTAAGACCTTGATTATTTCACAAGTCGTGGAAGTGTATAACAAATGATGATATGATAGTGTGGAGCCAATCAATGATGAATACAATTATTATCAGAGAGAAGATCCATGTTGAAGTATACGTGTGTAAGATATAATATACGGAGTACACATGAGTCGTGTAAGTCCCTATTTTTCACAGGATGGCAGGATGATTGCTCTGATACCACTTGTAATGTTCCCTTTTAGGATATTCTTGATTTCTTAACTTGCACACAAGAATAACTACTAGAAAGGGACATTAGCAATATTAGAGATCAATGATGAGATCAATACATAATAATTAAGGTTAGTAACATCATGATCATAATTGATAACAATGAACAAATACATATATCCAAATATATATTTTCTCATACTTATTCTTTTACTATATTTAGGCCTCATGATACACTTTGGGAATGGCGATCGTCGTGCCCGGTTGTTAATCTAACCTAATCATCAACCCTAGCGGAGGCGGGCAATATACTCATTAAGGTGCTAGATAACAATGCTCCATTGCCATAGGCCCAAGGGTTTCATGCTCACCCAACAATACCACCACTTGAGAGTCACCTACCGTGTAAGACTTTAATAACAAACTAATCTCCACTACCATAGGCCCAAAGGTTTCATGCTCACCGGAAATACCACCACTTGGCTCAAGGGTTTCATGCTCACTCGGCAATACCACCACTTGAGAGTCACCTACCGTGTAAGACTTTAATAATAATAATAAACCGCCCTTCCCTAATAACCCAAATGTCCTCATAGGGGCAATAGACAAAGATTAATGACGCGGCAAGACACGCAACGTCCCTTGTATATCATGGGCAAGACTAAGTATATATATATATATATATATATATATATATATATATATATATATATATATATATATATATATATATATATATATATATAAGTTAGAAATATCATACCGATTTGTAGATTCTCTCTCCTTAGAAATGCACAAGTGATCCTGTGGATCACTAAGATGATAATTGCCTTGATTTCTCACAAGGCTGCTAAAAAAATAGAATTCCTTTATGAAAGGATGTTCCTTATAGGAACTATATTAATGGAGAGTATTTCCACCACTATGGATGGATATCCATATGGCAGATTGCTGCCTCTATATATTAAATCTGATATATATATTTATTTCTGCCCTTGACTGCTACAATGGCTGATATGATATTGATTGCTTGAAGAGACGTTGATTGAAATGATAGATTGTTGAATGATGAATGATTGAAGTCCCCAATCCTCTTTTATGTCCTTGGATCGGGTGTCTTTCCACCCAATTCTCACCGCTCTATATGATGCCTTATCATAAGCGTTGATGTTCCTTAACAAATCGGTGGTTCTTTGATTGTTTTATTGCCAATTACACTAAGTATTTCTTACCACCGATTGCCTCTTTGCTAATGTCGTTAAGAGTTAATTGATATCGATTTGCTTCTCTTGGTTTATGTGATTGATTTCCCTCTCAATCGGTGCCTTTAATTAATAGTAGTTATCATCATTAACATATTGGTATTGACGTACATAAGGGTGAAGTCGACCACATGAATGTAGTATTCGCTTGCAATATTTTTAAGATTATGATCTCTATTAAGCGTTGCTCCTTATAATTATAATCATCACTGCTTATATAGTAATCGTTATATGTAAAGTATTACATGATATTCGCTATACCTTTTATTAGATATTATCATATGGATTTACATTAGCTTATATTCTTATAATTATAATATTTAAATATTAATATTATTAGTATTTATGTTTATTTTATATAATATATACTTATAATATAATTTTTAGATTATTGACATTAATATTTATACTTGTTATTTTATAAATATAATAATATATATTATTTCATATTATTCATTAAATATTATATATTAATAATATATGAATATTAACTTACATGAGGTTTTCTCTATTATTGCTTTATCAAGACGTTTAAATCTTTACTTTAAACAATGTCTCAACATGGGACATGACAGGGTTGCAATTTGATTATGGGCTGCCAACGACCAATGCTTCCCATTCTCCACTATTGCCAGATGAGGTCTTGAAGCCAATAGATCTCTCATTTCTCTCCGTGTGAAGCATTACAATCTGGTCAAAGAAGTTGTAGGTCGTGGAAAGCCATTTCAGTTGATGCCAACGGTCTCTTTCTCTTATTCAGAAGTGCAGTCCTCTTCAGACTCTTTTACCACCTAAAATTTTGGGCGCTTCTCCTCATGTGACTCTGCCACGTTCGCCTCCTTTGTCTCCATCTCTCAACGGTCCAACACTCCTATTTTGTCTCTTCTCCAACTTCATAGTCACGATTTGTATACTAGGTGGCATTTAACGTCTTCGTTTTCTACGGTAATCTTTGCAACAGTCAGCAAATTCCTGGTTTCCATATCAAGCTGCCAGCGCTAACATTATATGTTCACATTTGTTGTTCATAGTTTATGTTACAAATTGTGTAACAATATATGTTAGCTTTTTTATCACATTTGTTTTTAATCATCATAACATTTGATGTTACTTGTAACTCTCATGTTATAAGTCTTTGTAACCCTTAACAACTATTGTAACCACTAGGTGTTAAGATCAAACCAATGAAAGTTGAATTTGCTAAAAAAAATTTGCCCCAAAGACCCTACTTTTGCATAGGTGTGTGCAAAGAGGGGGTTTTTTTTTTTCATTTTTCCGTAACTTTCACCTACAGAGGCAAAATTGAGCATATTTATAGTCGACGGGAAGCTGGTTCCGACACCGACAAAACTATGTCAAGATGATTTGGGAATTGTCCCATTTTCTCACACTTTTTTTCCTTCCTTTGTAAAGTAAGCTCTCTGTCCATTGACACTATTGTATCTTTTGATTGGCAACTCCAAATCGAGTGCCATTTTTTAGAAAGTGCATATTTTTTCACGACTAATCTATTGGAAACGATTTCACATAGTTGTTACAAAGTGCCATTTTTGTTCCAATTAGACTTGCTTATTGCATTGCAGTTATAGAGTGCTAAATTTTTTGGGGGACTTCTTTTACAGTTTTTTAATCAAACTTTGGGGGGTATGTACGTCACAATTTACGTGCCTCTTTGTGTTTCTTAAGCATGGATCCTAAAATTGATCTATTAACACCACATAATTTTCACGCATGGAAAACTAAATTACAACAACTTCAATCTAAAGGGTTATGGCAAATACTAAATGATCAACAACTGTAATTTAATAGGGAGTATGAACAATTTGTCTATCACAATAAGTTAGATGAGGCAATGGGAATCATTGGCCTCCATGTATCTGATAACTTGCAATTTCATCTAAGCAATTGTACAAATCCTAAGCAAATGTGGGACAAATTTAATGATTTATTTGGTAAAGTTGATGAGTTCAAAATACTTCAATTGGATGCTGAATTAATAACTTTGTCACCTGATGTCTTCCCTTCAATTGAAGATTACGTAGTCAAGTTCAAGTCTTTGCTTTCTCGACTTCAAGGTTGTGGTAAAACAAAAACATATAAGTAATGCGTCTTCTTGGTTTTTTCAAAGTTAAAAGGCCCATATCAGGTCTTCACTTCTACTTTTTACTCTACAATGGATGCACTTGGTTCAACATTTACTATGCCTACTTTTGAACAGTTTTGTGATCGACTTACGAGAGAATAATTTAACTTACTCTCCATGGATTCTAACACTTCTTCAAAAAGTCTAGCATTAAGTTCATGCATCTAAGGGTAAAGGTAAAAAGCATTCAAAACAGTCAAAGACATAATCATATTTAAGCAATGAGAAATCATCTAAGTAGAAGACCAAACTTGATACTTCAAACACAACATCTTCTATGTCAAGTAAAAATTCTTTCAAGAAGAAAAGCAAAGGGCCATGTACTTTTTGTGGGATGTGGAATCATGATGTCAAGATTTTTCATTGATGGATTGAGGCTTTGGAATAAGCCATGAAGAAACATAACATTGATACTCCTAAACCTAGAAAAGGCCATGCCCTTACTGCTATAGGTTTGAAATCATCCACATCGTATTGGATAGTTGACTCAATAGCCTCACATCACATGACTCATTCAGTTGATCTTCTTGAGTCTCTTTCTGATAGCACCACTTCTCATATTTCAGTGGGAAACTCTTCACAAATTCCAATTATGGGGTTAGGTTTAGTTCAGTTAATAGATGGTTGCATTGAGGATATCCTCTTTGTTCCAAAGCTTTCTTCCAATCTTCTCTCTGTCTATCATATATGTCATATTTGGGATGGGAAGACTGTTGAATTTTCTCCATGTGATGTTGTTGTTCGTGAACTATAGCATCCAGAGAAGATAATTGCTTTATGTAGAGTAGATCATGGGTCTAGATTGTATAGGTTTCATAGTTTCGAGACATCTTGTGGTTCATCACACATTGCCCATGCAGACTCTTTGAGTCAACTTTGGCATGAGAGGTTTGGACACCTCAATTATAGGTATCTTCAGCAGTTGAGTACACAGGAGATGGTACTTGGTCTCCCTAAGGTTTCATGCACAAAGGGCATTTGTCGAGGTTGTGTGCTTGACAAACATCATCAGGAACCCTTTCCTAAGGGTAAAGCCCTTCGTGCTACTTCCTTACTTGAATTGGTTTATAGTGACCTCATGTCATTTCCAACTCCTCATTTTCTAGAGCCAAGTATGTACTTACTTTCATAGATGACTTCTCTCACCACACATAGGTGTACTTTGGCAAGTACAAAAGTGATTTATTCAATAATTTCAGGACTTTTAGGGTGTTCATGGAGAAGCATTCCAGTTCTTCTATTCGACAGATACTCACAAATAAGGGGGAGTATGTGAATAAGGCCTTTCAAGACTATTGCACTAAGCATGGTATTCATCATTAGTATTCGGTTCCCTACACTCCTTAGTAGAATGGTGTTGCCGAATGAAAGAATAAAACACTTAAGGAAATGGCAAATTGTATGCTTCAATCTTGGTCTATGGTCCCAACATTTTGGTCTGAAGCAATCAATTGTGCCAACTATATTCAAAACTACACTCCCCACAAGGCATTTTAGAATATCACTCTAGAGGAGGCTTGGTCAAATATCAACCCTAATGTTTCCTTATTTAGGGTATTTGGTAGTGAATCTTGGGCATTCATACCGGATAGTCGGCATAAGGAAATGGAGAAGAAGAGTCAACCATTCATATTTATTGGCTATTGTGAGGATGTGAAAGCCTATAGGTTGTTTGATCCCATTACTTGAGATATCTTCTTTCGAAGAGATGTCCATTTTGATGAATCTTTTTCACATATGGATCCTCCATCCTTTTCTTCTTCCTCGCTACGTACTCCACCCTCTTCATCTCATAAGGATACCTTAGCACTTGAGGATCCTGTAGATGTTGGTCCTAATCCACTATCTCCACCACCTCCACCACTTCCACCTCCACCCACTCGTGTTTTGCATAAATGGACACACAATACTATTCAGGAGGCTAGATCTTTAGTTAGTGATCCTATGACTTATCGTCGCACTCGCTCATAGACTTCTAGCTCTAGTCTTTTGCGCCATGCCATATCTCCAGATCCGTAGAGTTTTTTAGAGGCTTCAGGTGTTCTAGAGTGGGATTCAGCTATGGCGGAGGAGTATTCTTCTTTGATGAAGAATAATACATGAGATTTAGTACCTCTTCCTATGGGAAGAAAGATGGTTCGGTGCAAGTGGGTGTACTGCACCAAGTATGCAACTGATGGTTCTATTGAAAGATACAAGGCACGCCTTGTTGCTAAGGGTTTTTCACAAGTTGAGAGTATTGATTACTTTGAGACCTTTTCCCCTGTAGCCATGATGGATTATGTTCACCTTGTTCTTTCTATTGCTACATCTCAGAGTTGGCAGGTATTTCAGATGGATGTGAAGAGTGCATTCTTGCATGGTGATCTTCATGAGGAGATCTACATGGAGTAGCCTCCAGGATTTGTGCAGGACTCTTCACTTGTATGCAGGCTTCGACATTCTCTATATGGTGTCAAAAAAGCCCCTTGGGCTTGGTATGAGAAGATTGATAGCTTCTTACTAGCATCTAGTTTCACACATTGCCACTCCAATCACACTGTCTATATTCAACGACATGGTGATGACCTTTTGATTCTAATCTTGTATGTAGATGATTTTCTTCTGACCAGTAGTTATGTAATATACACCCCTGTTGTGTATATCTTTTGATGCCAATTTTTTTTGTTTTTCTGATTGTTCTGAGTGTAGGGTTTCATTGAATATATTACATGTTTGATATTTGCATTGAATACATGAAATAAGAGCATATAGCATAAACCCAAAAAATCTAGAAGAGATAACAATCAAATAACGAACACCTAGATAATATTTATGGCCAAATATGAATTATAAGTACATACCCATATGTTCGTTTACAACTTGATACATATGTTGACGGAGGACTAGCAATACAAGTCTATAGAAATCACTCCAAACTCCGTTAATGGATGTGTCAATGCAAAACCAACGTATACAATGTAATATCAGACCCTAGGCGCCCCTTTCAAGACTATTTGCAACCCAGGATATGAGTTTAATCTCCTCCTGAAAGCCCACGAACAGGCTGCAGCAGTATGGCCCTGGCTAAATGCATATATCAACATGAATAAATATAAAACCACCTCCAAAACCTTCTGCTCTGCATCATAAATATCTGTTGAAGCTAGACGACTAGAATGAGGAAGATTAAGGCTCTTAAACCTGCACAAAAACCCTTAGCAAATGAAGTATGGCCCTATCAGGAGGTACGGCTAGCAGCAGACGGTATGGCCAGCATAAAATATCAATGCCAACACTAAAACTTCTTTACAAATGCCCAAATCTATTCATAATACCTTCATTCTCAGCTGCAATTCATAAACTTTAGAAAATATAGTCATTTCATGCTCAAATCATCTCCAAAATGATCCAAATGAAAGCCCAAATGGAACTCCTGTGTAAAGCTCCTCCAAACTGAAATAAATCCTCCCAAATAAGCTCAACTGTGATTTTCGTAATGAAACCACCAAGAAATCCTCCAGATTGTCTTTCAACAACGTAGAGAATGTTGCCTGTAAGGGTTTTCATTCTCACAAACCTGAAATGAAACCTGAGATGAACCAAGTTCAAACTCCATAACCACAAGGGTTTTGATCAGAGAAATAGAATAATCTTCATATATCACAATGAGCCCCTCAAATGCCTTTTTATACTTTTTTCCTTAGACTCTCCAGAAGCTTCTATTTTAAAATTCACTTTTTAATTAAAACTCCCTTTTAGCTCCAAAAATGACCTTTTAATTAAAATAATGATAAGTTGACACATAAGGTCCCAGTTAATGCATCCATAATTTAAAACATTTCATCCCGATTCCGATGAGCCATAACACTAAGGTGTTTTCTAAATATTTTAAATAATATTTAGCAACCTTAGTAAAATAATTAAATAAAGTCATTAATACACTCATTTTGCAGAAAACTGTCAGAATGCATCGGAATCGAAAACTAACTGCACTGGAGTGATCCCGATGAAGAATAATGATAAATGGAGCCAACTGGCGACTTACTATAAATAGATGCCCTCTCCAAGATTCTTGGAGAGCACACCAGAAGCCAAAAATCACCCCAAAAAGTGGCATATGAGTCCTTTAGACCAATTAAGCTCATTGGTAACATCAAATTACCCTTCTGATCAAGCTAACACAAACCTAGAAAGCCATCTCCAACTACAAAGCAATAGAACCCAAAAATGGGGACATTATAGTCCACCCTTCCCAAAGATTGCTTGTCCTCAAGCAATGCCAAAACAACCCCTACGATCATCAGAATGGTCCAACTAAAACCAAAAATGATCCCAGGGTCCCATGTCAATCTTAGGAAAGAACCACCATGATGACGCTGCGCCACTCTGATCATGATTGTAAAACCGTCGTGCCAAAACTGCACTATCCTCTCTTGGAACCCCCAAAAGTGACCATTGTTAAAACCCAAACTAAAATATCTGGAAAGGTTGAAACCTATACCATGAAACAATCCCTGTTGAAACATCACAGTAAGGTCCACATTTGCAATCTCACTGCCTATCATGATTTTGGGCAACAAATAATTAAACTTGCTCCCCCATAAGGAAATAAACTCGGTAAAACCTCTCATAACATCCCAAAGATGAAGCAATCCAATCACAATTATCACTCTGAAATCTACCAAGGAGGGAATGTCTCTACCATTGCCAACTAAAATCATATCATCGATACTTAACCTCCAAGTGTCAAAAGAATGGTTCTGAACACACCAACACAACCAACCCACTGTAGACATCAAAGCATCATCTTATGATATACATGCCAACACCATGAAGTGTCTACAATAACCATCACCCACCAAAGTGGAAACAAGAAATAACTGAACTGTGGCTAGAGAAACTCTCACAACTAGCTGCCCAAAAACCTGCCAAAGCTTGGAACCAATCGGCACAAATAAAGATGTCACCATATCCATTGTGGAAATATAAGGATAATGACAATCAATCTGAAATCCAATTGAAAATATAGGAGGCATGAGTATGGAAGTAACCAAAGGATCATGTCCAATGATCAAATCACCTCTAGCTACCAACTCCAACCCCCAAATACTCCACTGCTGCTCTAAAAAGACAAACCAACATAGCTGCTGGTCAAGAGCTGACATCATGTGTAGGCTGATAAGAAAATGGAACGGTGCTAACACTCACAATTACAACTCCAAGACCCTTTGAAAGATGAATCATAGCATGTAAAAACTCGATGTCCCGAACCCACATTGAGGGTAAACCATCAAAGTTTACATCACGAGCCTTCATAAGATGAACTCTCTGAGCTAGGAAGGTCTGAAGTAAGCAATAATGACTACTGTCCAGAACTGAAATCAGAGAGGTACAATATGATTTTAGTGCTATACACCAAGGACAACAGAGGCCCCAATACATTTCCCAAATATAAGCATGTGTGAGAAGCATTGTGCTATGCCCAAGCAGCTTAGAAGTGCTCAGAAAACATCTCCAAGCAATCATCAACTGAAAATCCTCACTACCTCGACAAAGAATAGTGTGCCAACTTCTTTGAATGAAAGCAAACCAAAAAATAAATTGGGTGACCTGCCACCAACAACAATCTCAAAATGGAAAGATTGATCCAATCTTTGCCAAGGAACACACCCAATAATGACCAATCGTTCATTGACCCAATCTTTACTTAAAATTTCTCTCCAATCCCTTTGTAGATGAATAAATGGAAAAACTAGATGGCTGGTAAGGGAAGGAACAACATTATTAAGTCTGAAATTTTGATCCTTATCCCTCCAAAGATCACTCTTATGACTCCCAATACTTTTTGACAATTTTTGTTGATAACTCTAAGCATGGATACCCAACCAAGAATGATCCCCCAAAATTAATACATCCCATGACAAAGATGCATCACCAATTACATATGAGAAGTATGCAATATTACTTACCAACTCGGCTAAGGTATAAAATGATACACTTGTTGGCCAGCTCCAAAACTCAAGGCTAAACCTCATGCAAGAATGAAGAAACTCATAATAAATACCAACAAGGAAATGATTCTCAATTGAAATCATTAATCTGCATACCCAAGTTACCTTCCAATTCCTCATGTAGCAAGGAATGATGATGCCTCCTCATGTCATATCATCCCAAATGCAAACTACAACTATCTCCTTGCTTGCACATTTCATATTCGGTGGTCTCCTAGGAGGGTAACCAAACTTTTCATAAAGTGAACCTGAATCAAAAACAAGTTGAGAACCACACTTCAATTCAAGTTCTGAATCTTCTCCTAGATTCCATACCTTGCTATTTCCACCAAGTGCAATGCTACAATCAAGAGAAGTCCCATCATTCAACACAAGAGGTGGATTGTCATACACTATATCAACACCCATCTCAAACAATGGATTATCAACACTCACCACAAACAATTTTTTCCAACCATGTTCATGCAAAGAAAATAAACTGCTGCTATGATGAATACTAAAATTAGAACCTTCATTCCCGTCATCAATGACTCCAAAGCTATCCCAAATCACCCGTGCCTCTTCCTTTTCATCCTCAACTGTGAACTATGAATCTAAATCAAAAAGACCACCAGGTTTCTATTCAGGATCAGCTATATGCAATGGGAAATTAGATTTGTTCTCAACATTAAGAACACCACCTATATCACCATCATTGAACTTTAATGTAGAATCATCATTATTAGTTGATTTGAAGACCTCATCCTCTTTGCCTTCAAAAAGCCCATAATCTGAAGGTATATCAAGGATCTCAACTATACCAACATTTTCACTAGTGTTATCAGCTTCATTGGGAAACTCTAATTGTGTATCTAAAGCTGCAGTTTTGTTGCACACATCCTCATCCTTAGTAGTTGCATGCATAACTAAAGAATCATCCTGAAGTCCTGTCACATAGTCCTCATAAGTCAAGGCACCATATCCATCCAAATGTTCAGCCATAACCCTCTTTTCATCGTCCTGCTTCTCACTATCCAAGAAAGGTTTCAATTTCTTTTCACATTGATCAATCACCCTTCTAGCTAATCTCCCATTAACTAATGGAATTCCAAGAATTCCCTTCTTCCTGTTAGCTGATAGGATAGAAAAAAGAGATTGTGTCACATCTTCACTCTCATTAATAGTCAAAACCATAATGCTTTTCATGGCTGCAATAACATCATCATCATGTTCTATCTTGACTGAAGTAAAGAAATGGTGAAACATGTTGTAGATCAAATCAGGCAATCCCAAATCCAACATAAGGTTACTCAATCTGATTTCTGCAAATGTCTTAAGTATAGCAACCCTTCTAGAAAAATTAGAGCATGTTATATCATCAATATACCGAAAACTATCCACTACTAGTTGAATTACATCTTTCATTGTGTTATCATTGTATGGAGTGGTAGGTGCTGTAATTCTCATGATTTCACTTAAACAAGAAGCAACAAGAAGTCTTACATCATTATCTTCGTGTCTCAAAAATTTTCTCTTACCCAAAGAAGTCACCAAAGGTTTCATATTTCTTTGCATCATCTGAGAAGGTGATTGTTTCACCATGTGTAAACATCCCTCAACTTCCTCCAAAGTACTGAGAAGAACATCTTTTGGCTGATCAAGATTCCTACCTGCATGGTAAAGCTCTCCTCCTACCCTAACATCCATGAATTTTGCAAATGAGATTAAAGCATGATACTCTGCTCCCATTGCCAGGTATTCCTTCAAAATTTCTTCTTTTGTGAGTGGCTTCATGATTACTGATTCTACACCTGCAAAGGGGTGTATATGCTGAGGAATCTCAATATCTGGTTGAGACCTATTCCGTATGAAATAATATTGATGTGTACCAGGCTGCTTGTCATGTTTAACCTCACAGGATGACAAGATACACTGCTCTGATACCATTGTAATATACACCCCTGTTGTGTATATCTTTTGATGCCATTTTTTTTTGTTTTTCTGATTGTTTTGAGTTTAGGGTTTCATTGAATATATTGCATGTTTGATATTTGCATTGAATACATGAAATAAGAGCATATAGCATAAACCTAGAAAATCTAGAAGAGATAACAATGAAATAACGAACACCTAGATAATATTATGGCCAAATATGAATTATAAGTACATACCCATATGTTCGTTTGCAACTTCATACATATGCTGACAGATGACCAGCAATACAAGTCTATAGAAATCACTCCAAACTTCGACAATGGATGTGTCAATGCAAAACCAGCATATGCAATGTAGTATCAGACCCTAGGCACCCCTTTCAAGACTATTTCCAACCTAGGATATGAGTTTAATCTCCTCCTGAAAGCCCACGAACAGGCTGCAACAGTACGACCCTGGCTGAATGCATATATCAGCATGAACAAATATAAAACCACCTCCAAAACCTTCTGCTCTGCATCAGAAATATCTGCTGAAGCTAGATGACTAGAATGAGGAAGATTAAGGCTCTTAAACCCACACAAAAACCCTCTGCAAATGAAGTACGTCCCTATGAGGAGGTACGACCAGCAACAGATGGTACAACATGCATAAAATATCAATGGCAGCACTAAAACTTCTTCACAAATGCACAAATCTGTTCATAATACCTTCATTCTCAGCTACAATTCAGACTTCAGAAAATATGGTCATTTCATGCTCAAATCATCTCCAAACTGATCCAAATGAAAGCCCAAATGGAACTCCTGTGTAAAGCTCCTCCAAGCTGAAATAAATCCTCTCAAATCAGCTCAGCTATGATTTTCGTAATGAAACCACCAAGAAGTCCTCCAGATTGTGTCTTTCAACAACGTAGAGAATGTTGCCTGTAAGGGTTTTCGTCCTCACAAACCTGAAATGAAACCTGAGATGAACCAAGTTCAAATTCTAGAACCATAAGGGTTTTGATTAGAGAAATAGAATAATCTTCATATATCAAAATAAGCCCCTCAAATGCCTTTTTATACTTTTTTCCTTAGACTCTCCAGAAGCTTCTATTTTAAAATTCACTTTTTAATTAGAACTCCATTTTAGCTCCGAAAATGAACTTTCAATTAAGATAGTGATAATTTGACACATAAGGTCCCAGTTTAATGCATCTATACTTTAAAACATTTCATCCCGGTTCCGATGAGCTATAACACTAAGGTGCTTTTTAAATATTTTAAATAATATTTAGCAACCTTAGTAAAATAATTAAAATAAAGCCATTAATACACTCATTTTGCGGAAATTGCTAGAATGCATCAGAATCGAAAACTAACTGCACTAGAGTGATCCCGATGAAGAATAATGATAAACGGAGCCAACCGACGACTTACTATAAATAGACGCCCTCTCCAAGATTCTTGGAGAGCACACCAGAAGCCATAAATCACCCTGAAAAGTGGCATATGGGTCCTCTAGACCAATTAAGCTCATTGGTAACATCAAATTACCCTTCTAATCAAGCTAACACAAACCCAGAAAGCCATCTCCAACTAGAAAGCAAGAGAACCCAAAAATGGGGACATTACAAGTTCCTCATCTATGCTTCAATATATTTGACACTCTTTGATGGAGCATTTTGACATGACAGATCTTGGGCTTCTACACTATTTTCTTGGTCTTCAGGTTCTTTAGTCTACTGAGGGGATCTCCATATACTAGTAGAAGTATGCCATTGATATGCTTCATTATTTTAGCATGGTTGATTGTAAGCTAGCTCCTACACCATTTCAGTCTGGTGTTATTTCGACTACCACTTGCACAACATCTTGTGCTAATGCATCTTTGTATAGACATTTAGTTGGTAGTCTCTTATATTTGACACATACTCATCCTACTATATCCTTTACTATTAGGCCTGTCTCTTGTTTTTCACATGACCCTCATGAGAGTCACTGGAAGGCAGCCAAGCACATTTTGAGGTATATTCGGGGCACCACACATTTTGGCATTCAGTACACACTAGGATCTTCACAGATAGTAGGCTTCACCGACTCAAATTGGGTAGCTGATGTTGGCTGACATAAGTCAACCTCTGGGTTTGTTTTCTGCCTTGATTTAGCTCCAATTGCTTGGTCTTGCAAGAAGCAAACCGCTATTGCAATATCATCCACTGGGGCTGAGTATTGAGGTACAGTTCTTGCTAGCTAGAAGGTACTATGGCTTCGACAACTTTTGACAGAGTTTGGTCTACCAACAAATATTCCTACTACTCTTTGGTGTGATAACCAAAGTGCCATTCACATTTCACGAAATCCAGTTGAGCATTAGAGGATGAAGCATATCGATATTCGCATGCACTTCATTCGACAACTTATCCAGGATGGTGCTCTTTCCTTAGAGTATTTGTCTACTCAGGATCAGGTTGCTGACATCTTCACTAAACCTTTAGCATCGCCTCGCTATCTTGATTTGTGACGTATGCTTGGGGTGAAGGAAGTTGTCCTTTGTATTTAGATCTCTTTTTTGGAGAGGGGTTTTTCCCATAGGGTTTTCTCCTTTACTCCGTTTGTGAGAGACTTTCATTTTTACATGAGTACCTCATCAGGCCATGTTGTCGGGACTCATTTTTTTAGCGATTTGCTCCCTAAGTATCACTTAAAGGGGGTGTTAGTGTGAAAGGAGTCTTTAGTCATCTAGTTTATTTCTATCTAGTTTCACACTAGCTTAAGTTCACTTAGTGGTTTATTTGTCTCACCTCATAGACATATGACACATGCTCTCACACTTGTCCCAAGTTTTCTTCATGTGTCACACATCATGGAGGGTTAGTCAGTGTTTGTGGTGCAGGAGAATTCACGATCAATGGCAATCTTGCATCACCAAAAATATTTTAATTTTTAGTTTTTTTGGTTTTTTCAATAATGTTGGAGCTTTGAGAAAATAATATTTTAATTTGCAACAAATGTAATTACCATTAGGTGTAATTGTAAATGTAATTTTGGTGGGATTTGACTAATTATGTCATAAGTGGGGCTGCCAAGAATCTTGGAATTGATTTCCAAGAGGTGGGGCCAGAAGCTTTGCATGTTGTTGCATGTCTGGGCCGAAATTATGAGACCCAGTCTCGGTAAAATGAGCATAACTTTCTCATATCTTATCGAAATTAAGAAATTTAAAATGTTTTGGAAAGCTGGGAAGGAGAGGCACGAAATTATCACATAATTGCTACATTTTGAGGTTTGTTCATTTGGTAAAAAGGGGGCTTTTGAAGAAGATGTGTTTGCATACCCAGATGCTGCTGGAATGAAGCTAGAATGTTGAGTTGCAAATTTTTGTATTTTTGAAGCCCATGTTGTATGAGAGCATATGAGCTCAATATTTATGTATCTCATTTTTTAGATTTTTTAATATAATACATATTGCAGATTTCTCTTCCATTTTATGTGTTTCATATTACTTTGTTGCCCTCTTGTATAGTGTTCTATGTGTGTTTGTGCTCAGATTTGTATGAGAGAGATTCCCTCTACACCAGTTTGACTCTCACCTTCTCACTTCCTCCTTGTCCTACATATACAAGGAATTCATTGTACATTCTCATTCATTTTATGATAGTTTTCAACCTCTTGCTTTGTGCACATTCATCTTGTGGAAGTTTTGATTATTCAATTCATTTCATTACTGCTCCTATAGAAGGCACTCAAAACCCTCAATTTCATCATGAGGTCAATTTTAAAACATAGTCGAAAAACTCCTTCATACCATCACAGGGTTAAGTCTAGAAAACCTTTCGTCACATCACAAAGTTGAAGTTAAAGGAAAAGTCAACTCTAGGCTCTTTCTCATCCAAGCATATGAATGTGCTTGGTGGTTAGAAGTGAGTGGGTTAGGGCTATCCTTGAGGAGATATAGTCAATTCATCCAAGACCACAACTTACTTAAAAACAAGAACATGCCCTTAGGGCCATATAACAAGCAAACATCATACAAGTCATCTAGGCTAACGAAGAAATGTTACAACATTCTAGGCTCATCAATGGGTAGGACATTCTACCCACTATATGTTGGAACCTTAGGAATCCAAATAGGAGGTTGACAACTAGTGACCCTTTAGGTCATAGGGTTATCTCCATTATAAAACAAACATCGACATAGACTAGGCCCCAGGACTGACTGACTGCTCTTTGTGATGTTCTGCTTCCACGAGAACAAAACCACCCTGGGTTACGCCTTTACTCAACTAGCTTCTGCCACGAGAGCGAGAGTGACCTAGAGATCACCCATTGCAAGGAGAGGGTTCATGTGTTGTATCGAGGCTGACTCATTTGTGTTTGTGCTTGTGTCATGTTTCAAGGAGTACAGATATAGAGTAAAATTGGCAGCAAACCCACATAATGAGCTTGTTTAAAACCCAATGACAAAAATAAAAAAATGAATTTGAAAAAAGGCTCCCCAATTCTAAAAGAACAGGGGCATGTTGTGTAGGCCACAACAAAATGCATAGCACAATTATTGCATTTCATGAAAAAAAATTAATCATTTTACATAGAGATAAAATTTTATATCCCTTCTCTCTACTTTTTATTTTTTTTGAAGGTAGTTGAAGCAACTTGTAATTTTTTTTTATTTTGATTATGAGGAAAGAGGTACTCATTGAATATTGTTTTGCTATTTTGTAGGGTTTGACGGAGTGCTCAGATCAATTAGAATGCAAGAAGAATTAGCATATCTTGTTTTAGAGACAATATCCTTTTATGAGTGCTTGTATATTTACTTTTCATTTTGGTTGAGAATGTCATTTACTTTTAAATGCATGCTCGTTGTAAAATACCCTACTACTTCTATCTAATTTTTTTTTCAATATCTTTTCAAAACACATCAAATAATCAATTATAAACACATAACCATATCAAGGAAACATGAGAAAGTGAATACCCGGAACCTCCAATTATTATTATTGATTTCAATGAGCAAATTACAAATGACAAATTGCTGGACTATTGTATCAACATTGACTGATTATTGGATCAGTCATCGTATAATGTGATTTGGGAACAAATATCAGCATGAAACACTAGACCAATGATGAACAATGATGTCTAATCCAATGTAGAACTGGTAGATGATCTTCAAACCCTGCTTTACCTTCACAAATAACTGTTGTCACAATTAATACGACTGCTACACCTAATTACAATTGCCCAGATTTACAAATGACACCAAAATCATGCCAAAAAGTACCACAAAACCCTAGCGATGGGCACTAGGAATGAAGCGATGGAGTGTTGATGAACCTAGTGATGTCAAAGACTTCAAGTGATGCTCAAACACAATCAAATCTGCAAATTACTCACTATTGTACCCTGTTGTTGTAAAAATTAGAAAGTGCAAATCGCACCAAATTGTCAATTGAATCTTCTTTATGCCAAGTGATTGATTCCAAGTGCATGAAATATCAATGATGAGTGAAAATGTCTTCAAATGCAAGCCCAATACCCTTCAATGCCTCAATGAAAACCTGCAAATAAGTAACTATGATGAAATCTTTATGATAACACCTCACAATGTGGATGGGATCATCACCATACCACCAAAATCAAGGGATCATCTCCTTGACAAACTAAAAAAATGCAATTTCTGGCCAAAAAACATGAATATGAAAAGCTTACCAAGTGATCATTAGTTCCAAATTGATGGCAAATGGGTCTATTTATCCTCCTCTTGGCCTAGGCGTCCCAATTAGCTCCATTTTGCCAAATTTTGATTATTTAATAAAATAATATTTTATTCTTCAATGTTGACGCCCAAGGAGATATGTAGAAAATAATAAAATATTATTATTTTATTATTTCTAAATGTTCGTGGTTGTACAAATAATTGCTTTCCTCCTGTTGCTTCCTGAATCGGCATAGGGTTTGCCAGCTCCAATGCATAGGCAGATTCGACCAACAGATACGGGAGGTTGCATGAGCTGCCTCCCCTTCACTTTTGGTTCTGCCGCACCAAGGGGGGTATCCCTATAGCTCAAGATGTAACATTGACTAGCCCAATGACAGAAAGATTTAGCTTGACAACAACAGGCATAATACTCTCATGTGTGGACCAAGATGTGTATGATACATCACAAGTTTGGCAACATTCTTGGACATATTTGTCTGGTTGTGGATGAGAGTATGCAGGGGTCCTAATCCTACTCCTACAAACTAATAGGATGGAAGTTATGAAATGGGTGGATAATGTATGGATGCAAGACAAGGGGGTTTGGATCATAACTACTAACCCAAGTGCAGACCAGTGCCTATCTCAGGGCAGGAGTTAGCTAGACGTATACAAGAGGATGGATTGCAGTTTGGATTCAAGTTTCAAGGGGTTATATTGATGTTTGCCTTACAAACATCACCCAAGAATGGGTATTTAGCTGCCTCTACTTACAGATATCCCTACTGACATACAACCTTCTCCATGCTTAACCTAAAATAGTTTAATCCACTCCTTGAATGGAAGTTAGAGATGAAGCATGTGATACAGAAACCTGTATCCTAGAATCTATGAAACCCTTAGCAACCAGATTCAAAAGAAGGAAAGTATGCAGCAAAGGAGACAAACAGATAAACACATGCATAAGAGTATTTTTCATATAGATCAACAATGAAACTGAGTATATCTGCAATACACATTTAGATGCAACTCATAAACTCCAAAAATGAGATACAACAACAAGGTGATGCCCTATTTTTTGCTATTCACACAAAAATGCCCTAGTCTTCCACCACCACAAATGAGTCACACAGCCTGCTATATACAACAGGAAGGTACTCAACATTAATTACACAACAAAATTCAAAAATATGCCAGATACAGTTCATCATGAGAAAATGGCGCTCAAATATTGAATGCAACAGGTGGAGGAGGAGACAGGGAGTGATCTCGAGACCTGCACCGCCGCTTGGGGATTCACAACTTCAATCGGGTATCAGATTTGTCCATACCACCGCCCATACCCCGTAACATCTGCCATTAAAGGCGTACCAACCCGCGACCTTCAGGAAATGCAGTGGACAGTGCGTTTTGTAACTTTTCTCGCCAAGAATCATGACCCTGACTTTTAAAATCACGCAGGAACTAATTATCCCACATGCACCTCGCGGCGACCTCCTCAACACTTTATATACTAGGCCATGAGAATATATGATGTCAGTGATTTTGCTCCTGACGGCACCAGTATAAACCTCATCATGATCCTCCTGCATGATGCCCCGATGTTCAATATCACCCTGACATCAGCGAACCACCTGCTGAGCTTGCCTGGCATGAAATATCACCCTGATATTTCACATCACCCCGATGCGAAATATCACCCTCATCGGTACAACCTGATGCATCGAAGGAAGATCCTCCTACTTTGCCGATACCACGTCTCGCCGATGATCCACCTGATCATGTCCACGGATATCCTAATGACGTCACCATCATATTGCAATATCAGGGTGATCTTCGTAAGATGACCGATGTTAGAAATATGACCCCCCTCAGACTTAGATGATGTCATCGTCATGTTTGCAAAGGGTGATATTCGGCGGCAAGGGCGATATTCGTAAGATCACCTGATATTTGAAATATCACCCCCCGCAACAATATCAGGACTGAAGCATCGACGCAACATCAGGGTGATCTTACGATATGACTGATATTTGAAATGATCACCCCCGCTTCAGAAAATCAGGTCACCAGACAAACCCTGTAGTAGCATCGGGGTGATCTTAACTAAGATCACCCGATGGAAAAAATCACCCTCTGGGCGAAAGATTAGGTTGGTATGAAATAAGACCTCGCAAGCAACATCAGGGTGATAAAATATGATGATGATGACCTCCCCTCAAAAAGTATCAGGTCATGTTTGAAATATGATGAGGAAGCCCAAAGACTTAGAACTTTTTTGGATTTTTTGGGAAGGAATCTACATGTTTAAATGCTTGAAACCTAACTGCTCATGCAGGTAGCAATACTTCCTCCAACACCGATTTCCTTTGGCAATAAATAAATGTTTTTTTATCAATCTTTCCTTCTCCCTTCAGCGGCGATCCTTGTCAACAAATGATATTTTATTATTTTAAAATATCTTCTCCTTGGGCGGTGGTTGGCACATGAAACAATAAAAATAATATTTATTATTTTATTTCCTCTATCTCTTCCTTGGCGTTGGGCACTTGATCCAATGAGAGCAATATTTTATTATATTTGAAAACCTCTTCCAAGGATGTTGGCACATGATCCAATAATCAAAACAATATTTTATTATTTTATTCCTTCCTCCAAAGGTGGCGTCAACCTCATCCCATTTTCAAAAATATGTTTGAAAATGCAATTAAAGATTGACATTTTTCATCATCCCATTTTCTATCCTCCAACATTTATGTTTTCCACCTAGAAGAACATGATATTTTGGCTAGATGAACAACATCACTAAGCAACACTTAGCCAAAATCCAACTAAAATCACTTGTTGAGCCAACATTATAGATTTTCATCCTCTAGAACCAAGGTCAAACCAAAATCATTCCCTCACCACAATTATTAGCCTACAAGAATGGTGAATAGGCTAATCATCAACTCCACATGTGATCACTCCGGAAATGGGGACATGACACTCATGCTAGATTCACATACACATTGAAGTAGGGATAAAATGTAATGGTGAATTTAACATACTCATGCCATCTACCATTTAGTTTTGTGGCGACCTTGAAGGGAATGTCCTAAATGCAATAACATACTGACAAGTGACATACTCTTGTGTTAAGCTTGGCTCATGACCCAATTCCCATCCACATATGTTTCACCCCTATTTTTTCCATTTTCCATACATTTGTCATTTACTCATCATTATTGCACCCTCATTCACAATTACTTCCATACATTCATCCCTTACCTTGAAATTATCATTTTGTCCTAGGGTTCAATTTTGAGTGGTTTGAGATTGAATTCGTTCAATCCCAAGGCACATGGAAATAACTTGAAAATTCAAATCATTAAATTCAACTTTCCCAACCCCTTCTACCAACTATTATGGGTTTACTTAGCTCACATTTGTGGGACATGTTATGTAGTTATGTTTAAAGACATTCAATTGGCACTTTTTTAATAAGGGAGATCATCTGCAACTACAAGGAGAATAATTAGAGCACACTTTGATTTCTAAAGGGCAATAAAGAATTATATCTAGGTCATATGCATGTTTGAGTATGTTGTCTTCAATATCACTCATCACCAATTTATGATCTTAAAATTGGGCCAACATTTTGTCTTGATGCTTAATATCAATTTTATGATCTTAAATGCTTGTTATATGATGGTATAGTTTTGCATGCTATATGTACTTACATGCTCACATGCTATATGTACTTACCTTGTTTTTATCGCTATTATTATCATGCATCATTTCTCTTTCCTCCAATTCCTTACATACTTTGTATGAAACCAATTAGAGGGACATTTATTGTTGCTAATGCTTTTCATGGTTAAGATTTCAAATAGTACCTTGTGCAAGACAAAGGCTCATTACCGTATCTAGATGAAGCTTCATAAAATTACACACCCACATCACACAGAGATATATTTCTTACCACATCATGTGGAGATTCATACTATTACTTGTTCACATCATGCAAACATTATCCCATTTTCTAGATTGCATCACATGCCTACATTGCATGAAGATTTTTCACATTGCCACACTGTGTGGAGTTTTATCACATGACTGCATCATATAGATCCATATATCACATTAATGGATTGCATGAAATATTTTCGTATCACTTTTCATATAAACAACATTTTTTATCCTTTCCCTCTACTTTTTATTTTTCATAGGTAGTTGAAGCAACTTGCATTTTGTGCTTATTTTGATTGTGATTCAAGAGCTACTCATTGCATATATTTTTTCTATTTTTGTAGGTTTTGATGGAGCACTCATACTAAGGAGAATGCAAGAAAGATTATCATATCATTTTTATAGACGATATCTTTTTATTGGTGTCTGCATATTTACTTTTCATGTTGGCTAAGAATCTCCATATACTTTTACATGCATGCTCTTGTTAGATTCACACACACATCAAAGTTGGGGAAAAATGTAATAGTGAAATTAGCATACCCATGCCATTTCCCATTTAGTTTTGTGGCCACCTTGACAGGAACATCCTAAATGCAACAATATATCAACAAGTGGCATGCTCTTATGTTAAGCTTAGCTCATGACCCAATTTCTATCCACATTTGTTCCACCCTTATTTCCGCCATTTTCTTTACACTCACCATTTACTCATCATTATTGCACCCTCATTTGTAATTACTTCTATACATTCATACTTACTTTGAAATTATCATTTTACCCTAGGGTTCATTTCTAAGTGGCTCAAGATAGATTTTGTTCAATCTCAAGGCATGTAGGAATGACTTTGAAACTCAAATAATTAAATTCAAAGTTTATCTTTCCCACCCCCTTATACAAGCCATTATGAATTGACTTAACTCATTTGTGTGACATGTTGCTAAGTAATTGTATTTAAAGACATTTAATGCACACTTTTTTAATAAGAGAGATCATATGTGATTACAAGGAGAATAATAAGAGCACACTTTGATTTCTAAAGGAAAATAAGAATTATATCTACATCATTTTATAGGCCACCTGGATGTTTACATACGATGTCTTCAATATCCCTCATCACTGTTAATTTGCCCTGCCAAAGATGTTTGACCTAGGAGAATTCATTCACCTATTGAGTCGACAAACTCTTAAACAATGTCCTTAGACACCACCTTATCAAGCTCAATTATTTAGAAGATGAAGGTGAATAGGTTTTTAGACGCATATTTTGCCAAATTGATCTTGCACAACACAAATTAAATCCATATAACAAATTCATTTCTTAACACTTAGGATTAAACTCGCAACACTCAAGACATCACCATATAACAAATTCATTTCGTAACACTTAAGATTAAACTCGCAACACTCAAGAATAAACTGTAGTTTTCTGAAACATCACAAAACTTGAGACAATAATAATACAATGACAATTTGTTATACAATAGTGACAAATTGATTTTACAACTTCAATACCAACTTCCTTGAATTTTAAAAACTAAATACCCATAGCCTTTACATTTAATTTTCTCACATTTATTTCAACTATCTGTTTTAAATTAATTAAGTCAATTAGCCCAGATTATTTATCGAAAGTGATTCCTTCACACAATCATAAAACTTGCATTACATTAAATGAGATACGAGGGTGGTAGAACAGGTGCCTAGTAGGGGATAGTGATCGGAACTGGAAGTAGAAATTTTAGTAAAGACTCGCCCTTCTTCCGAGACACCGCCATCAACAAAATTTAAGACATAAAGACTGCAAAGAGTGGTTTAGTAAAAGACTTATTTCATTAAATTGGAGGAGCAAACAACAATTTCGCCAGCATGCGTCTGCGTTTCAGAGGTTTTGATTATTTGAGTAAGGGTTGCGCTGCAGCCGGCGCGCCATTATTTCTTGTTTCTGATGGAGAAGAAATGGAGGTTGACGGTGAGGATGAGGAAAGCTTCCAGTCCAGCTGGTTAAGGGGTGATATAATGTTCTCACCTGTTAACGTTTCTGCTCTCTCATCAATTGAGAAGCTATCATTTGCAAGGGCGCACAAACAATTCCTCTCCTCCATTTTCCCTCAAAATTACGAGGAAAGCAGAGCAAAATGCGATGAACAACAGCAAGACACGGGTAAAGATTGTGCAATCTTTCAAGTGGAGCCTCCCGAGATGGAGCTTTCACAGGTTAGCTAAGCTCTCTTCTTAATTCCTTCATTCTTTCGATAGCCTTTTCTAAACCAATCTGAATATGGGAAATTAGTCAAAAATTTAATGAAAAAAGTTGAAAATCAATTTTACATCAAAGCTTCGGATCACACTCCTTGATCTATGGTCAGGACTGTATTCTTTCTCATCCTGATGATGAGTTAGGGAGTTTGATCCCAAGCGCTGATGCAAAACTGAATACACAGCTGTTTCTAGCTTCTTACAATAATTCATGGACTGTGAAATGTTCATTATAAATTAAAACTTGTCAAATTTTATGCCTTTCATGTTTTTAAGTACACAGTTGCACTATTACTTAAATAATAGAAAATGATTGTGGCTATTTTATACTTGTTTAAAATTATTGTAAGGGCACTATCTTGCGCTCTTCTACTTTTTTCTTTTGGTTAACTATTTAGTAGACACGTTACTACGTTTTTAGAAGAGAAAGGTAATTGTTTATCTTGCTGCTAGATTTTAATTTTTATTAATTGTTGTTTGATATTTGCATAGAGAAAGTATAGTTTATTTAAATATGAAATAATAGGTACAATATGTCACAGTACTTGTAGTATCCTTCTGCAGATGGAAAGCTTTGATCTGTTGTGAACTCTGTAGCACAACCATGTTCTGATCTTTATGGTTATTCCCATAAATTCTGCAACCATTGCGACTGCCTGTAACTTGCCTCGTTAATGTAAATGTCATCGCTACTTGTTCGTCTGTTTGAGATGTGGTACATAAGATGAAAGATTTTATATCTGGCCATGTAACAACTATGAATGCTGCTGGACGAGATGCCAGAAGCAACATTCCTTTACCCATGAGCCTCTAGACTCTTGTTGTTTCATCATCCATTTATTATCATTTCTTCATTGAGATTTTCTCATTTGGCTGCAACTTTTGTTGGGCTTTATTCCAAGGACAAAAACCCTTGTGAATATCGGTGAGTTGGACAAAAAACTAGCTCATCTTGTGGTGGACTCATCACGGAGTTCAATTTGCACTTTATTGGAGACTTGGAGCATAATTGCATATTCAGATTTTCAGATCAGAATTAGAGCATCATCTTTGGTGGTATTTTGTGTTGTCATTGCATTAGGGTTTTGCTCTAATTTGGAGCGCCACCTTTGGAGGAGGGCGATTTGGCTTGTGCGAGGCGATCTCATCATTTGGAGGGTTTCCAAACCCTTAACCTAGCAGCCACCATCATCCTTGCAAGCGCCAACATTTTGGAGTGTTTGTTTTGCTTCATTCATCATCATTTGGTTTGTACAAACCTAGGGTTTAGATCTGATTTGGACAACAGCATTCCGGGCCATGTTTGATCATGTTTTAGCCTATGATTTGATGTAATTTCCAGTCATCATATTCTGATTTGTAACAGCAGAATTATATTCAGAAAATCAGACTTTGTGTTGCATTTGGATGGCTATATCTTGTGTATTTCATGGTGGAATTCATGTTTGACGTGATCATCACTTTGAAGCATTATTTGGCATTATTGGCAATTGTATGTTCGCTGTTATATTTGTTTTACAAATCAGAAATAAAAACAGGAATTCAGAAATTAGGGTTTGAGCAGAAAATAAATCAGAATTTTAGGGCAGATCCAGTTAGGGATTTTACAGTACCAAGCATTGTAGTTCAACAAGTGAAATTAGATTTGTGTGTGGCTTTTGACATGTCTGATCTAGGCCTTCCACATTATTGTCTAGGAATTAGATTTTGACAATCTGATCATTGCATCTTCATGGTTCAAATCAAATATGCCACAAGTCTTTTGGAGCATTTAGGGATGATAGATTGTAACTCATCTTTTACACCTATGGAGGTTGGGCTGAAGTTGTTAGCCTCTAATGATTCATCTCTAGTCAATGTATCACTTTATAGACAGTTGATGAGCATCTTGATATATCTTACAACCACTAGACTAGACCTTTGCTTTGTTTATAGCTATCTCTCTTGGTTCTTGTCAAAACCAAAGCTCTCTTATTGGATAGCTGCCAAGGGAGTTTTGTGGTATGTCAAATGTATTCTTGACTTTGGCATACTTTATCAGAGGACAACAATTTTTGGTTTGATTGGGCAAGTTTAGTTGATACTTGACACTCTCCAACTAGGTACATCTTCTCCTTGGGTTGACGAGATGTTTCGTGGCAAAGTAAGATTCAATTAACCATAGCTCTATCTTTCATTGAAGCTGAATACAAAGCAGTTGTGAGTGCCAATTGTGAAGCAATTTAGTTATGTAGAATTTTGATAGATCTTCAATTTCCTACTCTATTTTTCTATGATAATTAGGGAGTATTGAAGTTGGGAAAGAATCTAGTGTATCATGCTTGGACCAAAAGCATTGAGATTCATCATCACTACACTTGAAAAATGGTGGATTGTGAAGACATTTCTCTTCATTTTTGCATTTCTCAAGAGTAGCCTACTAATTTAATGACTAAACCACTTGGTCTTGGTAACTTTCTCAAATTTCGGGCTAAGCTTGGTGTTGTTTTTGGTTTAGTCATTTGGGGGTGTGTGTGTGTATTAGAATGTATTAGGATGTATTAGAATGATGATGTAATAAAGTGTATGTTTACACTTGTATGTAATAAAATAGGTGGTTAGGTGTAGGTCATTAAATAAGGTTGTGTAGTTGTTGCATCTCATTTATGATCTTGTTGTATTGTCATTAATATGGTAGTTGTAACTTTAATGTGGTAGTTATAATAGTAAATTTCTAGATCTATAAATAGTTGTGCTCTCTCCATGAGAGGCAAGCCTTTTTCTCTCATCTCTTTTCCTTGTTTATACTAACAAGGTTGTTGTGGATCCCTAACATGTTCACCACTTTTATAACCTCTAGTTGGAACTTTTGAGTGGCATTGCCACTCCAAAAGTGCGATTTTTTTATAACTTAAAGCCTCCTCTCATGTTTGGTGTGCTTTTTTAAGGCATTCACCACTTTTGTCTTTCTTTCATAACAACTTTGCCACCCGTGTCGAAACTTTAGACTGGTTTAACCCTTCTAATCATCTGCCACTTAAGTAGCAATTTGCCTTAAAGTGAATGGTGGAATTTTGATGACTAATTGCCACTCGAGTTGTGCTTTGTTAGTGGCTCAACCATTAAACATGTGCAATTTGCTTATACTTGTTTCATCGTTGAAGTTTGGCTTGGTCACATAAGTAACTTTCCACTCTTATCGTGATTTTCTTTTTGCTTTGCCACTTTGGAAAGGTGCCACATTCACTACCTTGTTCTTTGTCGCAGTTCGCTTGTGCCATCACCACTTAAATTGGAGTTTAGGATTGGCATTGCCAACAAAAATGTGCGACTTATCCTTAGTTGAATGTATCTCCTCCTTGGCACACTTTTGCAACACCTTTGCCACCTTTGTTGGAGTTTTAGACTAGCGTTGCTACCAATAAAGTGCGACTTTCTCACTTAGTTGAACTCATTTTCTCTTTGTCGTGCTTTTACACTATCTTTGCCATCTTCATCGCTGTTTTGTGTTGGCACAACCATTGGAAAAGTGTAATGTCCCAAATGGGGATTTTTTGGACAAGTTTGGATTTACGGGCTTTCCAAATATCTTCTATTTCAATTTCTGCTCAAACCCTAGATGATGAAGTCTGATTTTCTAATTTTCAGATTAACAAACACTTATAAGAACATCATATTGCATCTCAAAGCATCAAGACAATACATCATATGATTTGCCCCATATCAACAATGAAATTCACCATGAAATGCACAATTTGGGAGCATCAAACACACATATGAAATCTGAATAATCTGCTGATATAAATCAGAATATAGAAGTCTGATTTTTACATCAAAAACATTGGCAATCTTTCCCAAACATAAATCATATCTCTTCTGCTACAGTTCAGACCTAATATCATGATGTACATACCAAAACATGAGTCAAAATATCCTCAAAGGGTGGCACTCCTCCACTAGGTTTGAAAACCCTTTATAGACAATGCTGCAAATCGCCCAAGATGAAACCCTCCAAGGTAGGCGAATGAGGTCTGCTGATACTGCTGTAACAAATCTGCTGTAGCTGAAACCCTAGCAGCCAATGAAACCCTAGTCAATTCGCCCATGAAGAAGCTATGATGAATGCTCTCAAAGCTGATGTATAATTCTGCCCTAGAAGATGATGAAGCTCAAATGAATCCCCATCACGGAATCCTCAATTAGAGAAGCTAGTTGTCGCCCAACTCCTCCTAGGATGCTTGAGGTTTTCGTCCCAAGATCCTCTCCAAGAGATTGCTCTCAAGTGTGTAATGAATGAATGCTGAATGATGATTTCCAAATGCCAAGTCCAACTTGTATATATATGCAATTTGTCTCTCCTTCAACCTGGCCGAGCTGGGTAAGAGCATTATATTTTTGAATATAGTTTTCCCTCCAAGAGGGCCGACCCAACCATATCACCTAGTAGGTGCCTAATTCAAATTAAAGATATGAATTAGAATATCCATCAAGGGCGCCGACCAAGCATGATAATAATTATTTGTTTTACCTTATATCATCCATCCATCCATCAAGCGCTAGTATAGATGCAAAGAATATTATATTTTATCTCTTCATTGAGCGCCAAGGTGGGATGTTGGAAAGTACTTGACCTTCGAATTACAAGTCATCCATGATAATAATAACAATAGCCTGCATAATGATGTATGCCATGTGACCATGAAGGCGTAAGCAAGGCATCCGTATGAGAGCATCCTTTGATGTAATTATGGCATCTACACAACGCACTATTGTCCCTTGGCATGAATGTGTCAAGTCCCATTACCCATGAGACAAATCCATATAAAAGACTCTCCCAAATAGTTTGCTCCTTGGAAGACAAATTATCTTAGCCATGATAAGTGCATCAAAGGCATCATAAAAATATGGCAAGTCACCTCCAATACTCAAGAGGCCTTCCAAACATCCCAAAATGTGGAGATTAGCCCATCTGTTCTTTCCTGGCAACCATTCCAAAAATGGGGACATTACAAAAAGTGCAACATAGATTGAGTTTTTTGGTGGCGTTACCACTTTAAATGTGTGCTTGGATTTGGGTCTCATTTTCCGTTTGGTGGTTTGCATGCTTTTATAAGGTCATTGCCATCTTTTGGGCTAAGCACCGGTCACTAATGAATTTGCTACTTACTTGGTGCAGTTTTATATCCTCCTTAATACTTTGTTAGCACTTTAATTTTTTTGTTACTAGACAACACAAAACAAATTGCACATATGGTAGAACCATTCTTCAAATTATAAGCAGAAGCTCCATGAGATCTAACTAAACTTAAAACCTATAATTTAAACAAAATTTACTAGTATACACATTGTACAATAGTTCAATGGCGTTTTGCATTAAATGTAAATATCAAGCATGAACAATAAACTTCAACTTCCTATTGGCTAAAGCAAAAACCAATATTTGGTTGTAAACAAATGTAATATCCCTCCTGTCTTCTGAGATATTTTTATGCAACTGATGACTGATTTTTTTGATATTTATGCTATGTTGGGTATAACAATGTAGTACAGCAGAAAAACATATTGCAATGTATATTTTTTTCACACTAACTGAATATTTCAAAGGAAATGCACTGCTGAAATTTCCAGATTTCTATATCTTCAAAAATACTCAGTATTTTGTCAAAATATTAAGAACCTAGTTGAGAGAATATCCTCTAATATCTAAATCACAAATACCCAGAAAATTGTATGGCCAAAATATGAAGCAATATCACATATCCATTTGTTGAAATGTGAAATACATGGCTGGAAACAACAGAACAGCAGTATGCAAATGAAATACAACTCCTTGAAGCACATGCAACTCAGATTTGTTACTTCAAATCAACATATAATTAATGCTTTCAATGGCTGCAATAATGTTCCTTGGGTCTGCAGATAATAATCTCTTCAATGCTGCATCAAACCCTCATGAAATCTGCACAATATAATGCCTACGTGCCTAGAAGAAGAGGCACCAACAGCAATTAAGATATTCAACAATATCTTTCTCCAATGTATTTAAATCTGCAAAAGATGTTCTCTGAAACCCCTTGAAGATTCTGAAACTTCACCGATATGCACAATTTGGACCTCTGTATGAAGCCCACAATCAAGCAATGATTTAGCTGCTCTTTCACAGCCTCAAGATTTCATAAACACTTAAGATATTTCGTTCTCCAATGCTGAAAATGAAGAAATCTGAAGAAACCCCAAGTTTCCTTCACAATTCCCAAAGCTCTCACAAAAAGCAAAGACAAATGATCATTCAATAATGAGTTTGATTTGCTTTTTGAAACCTTTTATATCCTCAAACTCCTTAATAACATTTAAATCCTTTTTCAAATCCACTTTTAGGGTTTTAATAAAACTTTATAATATAAACTCATAATGGCATGCTTTTCAACGAGGCATTAATTACTCATTAACTTAAAATGGCCCCATCCTTTATAAAGTTATATTATAACTTTATAATATACCTTTTATAATTAAATATCATTTAGGCCACTTTAAAAATTAATAACTCCTTAAATACTTATGATTTTCCAATTCCATCTGAACAAGGAGATTCTCCATGATACCCTCTGTAAATCCAACCGCCTTACCAAAAATAGCAGGGTCCCTCTCTACAACCATAGATTTACTATAAATAGTAAATCCCTCATTATCTGACCAAACCAATTGAGTAAGGGATCGATATTGCAATCAAGACCTGTCCAGGTGCCCTACTATATATAAAAACACTGACTCTCCTAAAATGGTGACTTACTATAAATAATAAGTGTGTATAACTAAGTCTAGGAACATCAAACGAAGGCCAAACCTGAACAATACCCTGCTCTGGAGAAGAATAGCGCCACCAAAAAGACCAAGTAACTGCCACACAGGACCCTCTAACCAAGAGTATTAGCCTACGAGGGTCAATAGGATATGCTAATCCACCAAACTCTGATGCTCTCGAAAATGGGGACATTACAACAAAGGTTTGAAAGAAAAACATAGATGAATGTTGATTACTGGCTAAATTGGATACCGGTAAATCTACATTGACAAGAAACGGTTAAATAGATGAACATCACATGATTACAAAAAATAAATTGCTAAGCAATATTCAAAGCCACTACTGAATGAATAACAAATATCAATTCAAAGTTTGACAAAATTACCCAATTCAATTTACTTTATGAAATCACAAACTATGGGAAAACAATAACTTCTATTGAACAACAATTTTTGCAACATATTCCCAATAAAGCTCTAATGTAAAGCAACCCTATCCCTATCTATGAAAAAGAGGAAATAAAACAAACTAATTCTAAAACAAAAGATTAAAACAAAATCTTGATAATAGGCTCAAATCCATCTCTAAAAAATAACAACTTTTGCCACTTAAGTTATTTTCGAAAATCTAAAATAACTTTGACTTGCAAATTTGACTGCATCTTCTAAACTCGACAATTTTTCCATGGAGTCAATTTTGACAATTCAGTTATTTTTAAAATCTAAAAAACTTTGACTTGCAAATTTGACTGCATCTTCTAAATTGTTGAAAATTCATGAATTGGCTTGATGAACACTCCTTGCCAATTTTGACACTCTGAATTTGAACATCCAAACTGGATGCCATGATCA
Organism: Cunninghamia lanceolata; assembly: GCA_027924645.1. Lineage (NCBI taxonomy): Eukaryota > Viridiplantae > Streptophyta > Pinopsida > Cupressales > Cupressaceae > Cunninghamia > Cunninghamia lanceolata. The sequence continues at coordinate 3,335,054 of BSBN01000918.1, read as the reverse complement.
TGTCTTTGGGGTTGAACGAAATATTCAGCTTTAACATTCCTCAGCATCGTGAATTTTCCAGCCCAAATAGATGCTAAATATGATGATTCATTGTTGTAGTGAATACCCCTATACACCACCATTTGATTACCTTTTTCCATGATAATGACTAGAGGTCTAAAAGATAACCTCCTCTTCACTGGTCTTAGTGCTTGTCCTATGGTTTTTAGAGTATATATCTTGGTCAACCGAGTTGATCTATTTGTAAACACTACAGCTGCTCCTCAAACCTACACAAATGGCATTGAAGATTCCTTGAAATACCTGCAAAAATCAGAATAATTTGCCTTCTTTGTGCTTGTTTTTGAAGCTTACAAGGAGAACTGTCTATATATAGGTGCTTGCATGCTTTTTACACCTGTTTGATGCTTTAAATTGACTTGGGTGTTGGAAATTACACATGCTGGATGACCAAGAAACGAATGAGTTTTAAGGTGGCAGCAACACTCAAAAGCATGCCATTTGACATGTTCTAAACCCTCTTTCATAGAGGCACCTTTCACTTATACTCTTGGCCACATTTTGGTGTGCTTTCCTGCTGGCCGAGCCACTTAAAATGTGCACCATCTTTCTTGTCTTTTTTTTTTCACCTACCAGGCATGGTTTCATAAAGACTTCGCCACATTTTGGGTGGGATTCTTGCTGGTTTGTTGCCACATAAGAGGATGCTTCACGTATTGGGCAGAGTTCATTTAAGTTGTTGTCAAGCTGGGCACACATTTCTATGGGCTTTGCCACCCATCTTGTGTGCCACATTAATACTTAGACCCTTTTTTTCTCTTGGGTGGTGTTTACTAACATGCTTGCCATTTTAGCACATTTTGCTTACACTCCTGCCCTCTTAGGCATGTTTTTCCCCACTTATTGCCACTTTTTGAGGGGGGTTTTCGCTTGTCTTTGCCAACATATAATGTTTTAGGTGGAGTTTTATATTGCCTTTGCCACTTTTTAAACTTAGCACACTTTCATCACTCACTTGCCATCTTAGGAACTATGATGGAGATTCATGTTGAGTTTTCCACCACTTAAAACATTGGTGTATTTCTGTAATGGCTTTGCCACCAACAAAAGCACCATATTGACTAATTTCTTTTTCTTTCTTGCTTGGAGTGGATTTCAATTGTCTCTGCCACTCCAATTGTGTGCCCCTACTTTGCCTTGCTCATCTCTTCTCCTTGGACATGGATCTTGTGGCGTCTTTGCCATTACTACTGATTGCTTTCAAAGGTTGAGTATGCATGACCTATTGCTAATGTTCCTGTGTACTGATTTGTTCTTTTTTCTTCAATCCATTCTTGAAGACCATCATTGTTTATTCCTTATCAGGCTTGAGGCAATGATCTTCACCTTGCAAAACTTTTGGTAAAAAAGACCAAGATGGGGCAAGATTTTATGCGAATTAACTACTAGGACAACAGTTGACTTGGACCTGATGTAAACTCTAGGAGTAACTGACAACTGACTTGCAAAAGGCTGCCAAAAATGAAGTCGGGTATCAACACACTTTACACAGTCAAACACTTTGGTGGAGATTACTTATGTTGTCGCCAATTTCATGATGCTTGGGTAGAAGTATTAGGTGGCAAAGGCACTTAAAAAGTGTGATTTGGATCAGACTGTTATGTTCACCTTGGTTGGCATGCTTTGTTCGACACTTTGCCATTTTTTGGCAGAATTTTCTAGTGGCTTTACCAAAATCTCTTAAGATGTGTGTCACACTTAGATTTCTTTTTCTTCTTTCAGTGCCAGACACTTTTCACTAAGGACCTTGCCACTCATGCTTATGTCCCAGGCGCGGTTTACACTTGGTACTGCCATCCATCTTTTGGGCGCTAATTTCACGGATAAACTTTCTTTCATACTTTGACAGAGATTCATAAGCTTTTTGCCACTTTAAGGATCAGACAGAGTTTTGCCCTGGCATTGCCACTTGAAAAGTGCACTCTTCTTTTGACTTGCTGTTTGCAACCTTCTCTTCACTAGGTGTGGATTTGTGACGTATTTTCCACCCTTAAGCGTGTCAAAGGAACTTACGGAAGACTTAGCCAATTTTTCCTTAGGAACACCTTGTCAAGCTGATTGCCACATATTGATCGGAGGCTGAACTTTCCCTTAGCATTGCCATCACCAAATAGCGCCAACCTTTACTGTTTTCTCTTTCTTTCCCTTGCTTATCTAATTCTGTGACTGCTTATGCTCTCATGATGAAAAAGCCATTGAATCAGCCCCGACTTTGCCCTTGTTCTACTCCATTGTTTTTATCATTTGCTGCTCTGATGTGATCATGTTTTTCCCTACAAAATCATTAGCTGAAAGAACCAAAGACAAGATAATCTTTGCAATCTGACTGGGAGGAAGACTTAGCCAATTTTTCCTTAGGAACACCTTGTCAAGCTGATTGCCACATATTGATCGGAGGCTGAACTTTCCCTTAGCATTGCCATCACCAAATAGCGCCAACCTTTACTGTTTTCTCTTTCTTTCCCTTGCTTATCTAATTCCGTGACTGCTTAGGCTCTCATGGTGAAAAAGCCATTGAATCAGCCCCGATTTTGCCTTGTTCTACTCCATTGTTTTTATCATTTGCTGCTCTGATGTGATCATGTTTTTCCCTACAAAATCATTAGCTGAAAGAACCAAAGACAAGATAATCTTGGCAATCTGACTGGGAGGACAACAATTGATGTGGACTTGATGCAAGCTCAAGGATCCACTGATGACTGACAGACAAAAGAGGCCTGGAAATGGAGTTTTGTCGGGGTACCAACAGACAACCTTTTGAAATATCTAATGTTTGTGAAATGCATGTTGAATTGCTCCAAGTGCATCAATTTTGTATGGACTATTTTCCTTTACACCTGAAGCAATAACCTAATATCCAATCTTCATATCTTTGATGAGACTTGTCAACAAAGAATTCAGGTCATAATGTTTTTCTGCAATCTTATAAAGGGAGCACAAATTCTTTCACACCTGGAATGTAGAATACATTGCAAAAAATCTGTACTCTATCACCTGGCGTTGAAAAGCTGCTTTGACACTGTATCTTATGCATTCTTTCAACTTCTAGAACCATCATCTCATCAGTACACTTGTTCCCAGAAACATTAGTAAACTTTTCTATATTGGCTACCCCATGCTTGGATGCTTCAAATCCTACTTACTGGAAATCTCGAGACTTGCTGCCATCTTCTTGGGATGGTACAAACCAAAAATCTTCCTTTTTTCATTTTTCTGATCAGTATCATTAATCTGTTTGATAAAATTTCCACAATGTTTTCACCCATGATTAAATCATAATATTGCAAATCTTATTGTAATTTTCCGAAGTTGCCGGTCCTGGTATGGGGACAGGTATGGGTTCGGGGCTCGAGTATGTTGGTATGACAATTTTTTCCCCCAGGTACGGGTACGGGTATAGGTATGGGTTTGTATATATATATATATATATAATTTATAATTTTATATATATTAAAAATTCTAAAAACAGTAATACTCATAATTTCCAATAAATAAACTATTTTAATACCTCATAACTTGCAATAAAGAAAATACTCATGAATTGAAATTCATAATTCAGTGATTTGTCAAATGTCAATACAAAATGAAAATTACAATAATATTCAATAATCTTCATATGGCTCTTCATTAAGAGCATCAAAGTCAACATTTGGTTCAATTTCATTTGAACCACAATCAGTTGCAATACCACTCCCACTAGCCACGTCATATGTATAAGCTGCCTCATCGATAGAGACTTTGACAAGATGTGCAATAGTAGCATCTAAGTCGTTACCCCCTCATTGTAATCAAGTTTTTTATATGACAAGAGATGCAAGTTGGCATGCACAAAGATCAAATCCTGAGCTTTTTTTGCACCCAATTGGTTGCCTTTAACTGAGTGGATAAAGGAGTATGTACTCCAATTCTACTCAGCTGAAGAACTTGCAACCTATTGAATTTGCATACAACATTTACAATTATAAAACATAAATTATAATATATAGCAGCGAAAGAAAAATGAGGAAGTTAAAAATTTAAAAATAAAAAGATGCATACTTGAGATAGAACTTCTATTGTAGGAGCTTGCAAGTAAATAGAGCCTTGGCCATGTAGGTATCACCATTTATAAGTGTCTTTTATGTACTTGTCTTGAAGAACACAAACATCATGATTCTTTGAAGATATGAAGTGGCCAAACTCAGTCAAGTCAACACTTTGTATATCTACATCTAGGAATGTTCTTCTGAATGCAATCTTGTACTTAGTAGCAACCTCTTTATCTCTATATGGTGCCACCCTCCTCGACAATGGAAGTATTTCTTTGCTATAATACTTTGAGGACCAAACAAATGCTAGGAGATGCAAGGGCATGACATCTTGTTCCAATGGTTAACAATGATCTTTTGCACTCTCTTGAAAAATGATTTTGTGTGGTCATTCTCCTTAGCTTCTACTATGGTCCTTATTTTTTCAACCATGGAGTGCATGCCATCATAAATTTCACCCAAACATGGTCAATTCATATCTGCATACCTAATCATACGCATGATGGGTTTAATGAAACTCAAAACATATTCTACATGAGCTCACCACTCATCATCTAGGATCAATGGTTTGGCTTTTTTGGGCTCTCTCTATTTATGATTGCTTCAATACACTCCAAAGAGTGTTGATGTTATAGCGCTCAATGCCTTTTGCACCTTCACAAGTTGTCTCAAGATGATTGCGTGTGATGCAAATTGAGTTTCGACAACCTAAATGGTGTAAAAAATAAAACAAATTAAAAAATTAAAAAACAACAACTTAGCAAAGATTTAAAACATAAAAATAATAAATATACTAAAAAATAAAAATTAAATTACCTTCAACAACTCCAAGTTGGAGAAGGTCCTTAAGATGGCTTGTGACATATGATGATTTGTCACAAACGTTTGAATCTCCTTGGCTCCATGTAGATTTCTTTGACCTATTCGATCTTTGTGTTAATCTTTTGCTATATCAAGTTGATAGAGTGGATGGCTTGTGACATATGATAATTTGTCACAAACGTTTGAATCTCCTTGGCTCCATGTAGATTTCTTTGACCTATTCGATCTCTGTGTTAATCTTTTGCTATATCAAGTTGATAGAGTGGGTGGCACATGGTGTCCAAAAAATATGCCCATATGTGCCCTCCATTATTGAACCAACTGCTGTACAATTTTTAGCGTTGTCTGTTATGACTTGGACAACATTTTTAGAGCCGACCATCTCAATGGATTGTATGGGGATATTGGCAATGAAGGTTGCATCCTTCATTTGCCCCTCACAATCAACTGCCTATAAAAACATCACCCTTTTAGGGGACACTGCAATGACATTAATTAGTGGTTTGTTTTTGCAATCCTTCCATCCATAAAAAATGATGGACACTCCTGTTTCAGATCAAATATTCAATGATGCCTCTACAGATTCTTTTTCCTTGGACAGTAAGGTGATGTGCACCTTTTCATATACAAGACTATGTAATCAGTAGGTGCATTGGCAATTGTTGTCACCATATTGTACGAATATGGTGATCTAACAAGGTTGAAGGAATACCCATTGCTATAAATGCAACAAGCAATGCTTTCATTTGCAACCTCCCTTGCTTCATTCTTGAAGGCCTTTTCCAGTGGGTCTCTTTTACGGGAAAGAAATGGGTAATTCTTTTCTTGAGAAGATGATGGTGGCATGAAAGGATGTGTATCAGCTGGTTGTGTTAAGTCACCAGGAGGTTTCTGGAATCCTCTCTTGGAAAGAGGATGTACTCTTTCCTTTGCTCTGTAACTTACCATGTTGGTGTCCTTTTGTTCTTTAATATATCCCATTATTTGTTGCTTTGGAAACCCTTTTTTATTCGGCCTTGGACAAACTTTTATTCCTAAGTTGGTAATAGCACACGTGAGCTTTCACTTGACTATATGGGCTCTTATACTCATTCCCACATTGGCTACATTGCCAATGATAACCCTCACCACCAAGAAGTTGTTCGATCATGGTTGTATGTCGCCAAAAAGGTGATGCTGCGTCAAATTTAAATGAGCTATCTACATGTGGGGCAACTGAGCTAGAACTACTAGCCATTCTGTATGAATATAATGTCATGTCCCCTTTCCAAGCATAAGTCATCTGAATACCCTTAGTGTATTATATTATTTTCTGTAGGCTAATGGAGTGAAGTAAGGGAAATAATTTAATAATTTAACTTAAGTTGTTATAAGTAACTTTATGTTATATTTATAAAAAGTCAACTTATGTTTATTATTAAAAGGTTCCAAGTTGTTATAAAAAAGTGTCATTAGGAAAAGGGGCCAAAGGTGATGTTCTATAAAAAAGTCTTTTCTAGATACGTCCATAAAATAAAGTGGGAAATGAGTTAAAAATTAAAAAGAGGGTTATAGAAGGAGAGTTTGGGCATAGAAGAATCCATGTGATATCTCGATATTAAGGCATTGTTTAAATTAAAGATTTAAACATCATGATAAAAGACAGTGAAGTTGCTTCCGTAAAACGTGGTGTTAGTCAATTTGAATGATAGAGATAATTACGTATGTATTAATATTTAAATAAACATATATTATTAATATATAATATATTTATTTTAATTAACAAAAATATATTATTATATTTATAAATAACAAATATAAAAAGTAATATTTAAATATTATTATAATTAAAAATAATACCATAAATATATTAAACTAATATAAACAATTATATTAACAATTATAAGTGGCCAACCTCCTTCAAATAGGAGTGCCATCTTAATAAGACAAAAGTCTTATCCTTGAGCGAATTACATTAGTAGCAAAGATAGCGGTCATCAATTTATGTATGCAACAATTCGAATAAGAGGAAATGGGCAGCGATTCATATTTGGCAGTGAATATCATTAAAAACAAAGGAAGCAACAATTCCCATAAGAGCAGTGATCCTAATGATTAGTTAGTTAAATTAACAAAAGGCAGATTAGTAAGATAAAGTGCAGCAATTCATTTAGGGACAGCCATATGTTATGAAAGGATATTTTGATATGGAGAGTTGTCTCCTTTATGAGGTGATGTGACCATTAAATGGATCATCTCCCTTGAAGATGTATAAGAGTGAAAAGACTGGGGAAGAAGGGGTAGTAAGAAGATATTTTCTGAGTTAAATATATATATTTCTGATATACATATATATTCTAAGTATAAGATCTGCACTTGAAGTATATAAAGAAGAGGCATCAAGAGGAAAAACATACATACAGATCTGCAAACAAGATATATAAAAAAAGGTATTAAATTGAGGAAGGGTCCATTAATCTATTTGTGGTAGGATAATCATATGGGAGTATAATGTAAATATGGTTAATGGTTTATGCTTGTTATTAACATATGGTAGCATAATTGTAAATTATTATTATTGATGTGATTATTTGTAAATGTGAATTTGATTAGTTCATTCTACACACACTGTCACCATGATGAGAAAAGGGAGAATTGCAAAGGGGAACGATGAGAGGGCCCTCTTCTAGGTACGCCACCGGGGGGGGGGGGGACGAAATGAGCCCACATGGGCCAGAGGGGTTCTGCCTTTAGCATAAAGGGTACTGCCTTTGGGCTTAGAGAGTGGCTACCAGGACACCCTTTGTAACCTTACTCTCCATCATGATGTAACATTTCAGGGAGACCAATCATGGGGAAATGGGAAAAGATGGCAAGATGAGGGGATAACAGACTTCATATGAATGGCATGCGTTACATGAGGTCGGGGCAACCTCATATGAATGGCATGTGCCACATGAGTCCGAGGCGATCTCATATGAATGGCATGCGCCACATGAGATCGATGGCACCTTATATGAATGGCATGCGCCACATAAGGACAAGGACACCCCATCAAGTCACTCTCTTCCATGCTTCCCCATGGTTGATCATCCCAACGTAAGGTTTAATTGAGTTAACTAATTTGCTATGGACTTACTAATGTTTAAGATCTCTAACTTGTTTGTAGGGATTAAATCAGGCCAAGGTACCTTCGAAATCCATTGTTTGCTTGGAAAGTTGATAGTTTAGGATAAAATTAGTATAATTCTTATTAGGGACATTACATAAACCATGATTTATCTTGCTTACAACATATGATTGGTAAGTTGTAACCCTAACTTGTGATTCTAAGGCAAGATTTAAAGTAATCCCAAAAGGGGACATTACAATCCATCCAGTTTATGAAATCAAAACCCCTCTTCTTCAGATTGAACACATGATCATATTTTTTCCTAAGGACGAAAAACCTTTTGGCAAATGGATTCGAAGATGGAAACACTCCCATTCATATGAGTAATTCCATCTAGGGATAACTAGTGAGTTGAAAGATGTTGGAAATGTTGTCATTGATGTCAAGAAGGAATTTGTTGTTCAAGATTGTCATTGATGTCTAAGGAGTTAATGAGGAAGCCCACATTGTATGAATCAGCATATGACATTGCCTTGGATAATGGAACTCAACAAAGCCCATCGGGACCCTACTTATCAAGAAGAAATGGTTTGAGTGGTGATCTAGTTTGCACCGAGTTGTGAGAGATCAACATCTTTGGGAGGAACTAATTCGACAATAGTTTTACTAGTGGAAATAAAGAAGATATAAAGGGCAAATGTTTGATGAATGACTATAAAAGCGAGGTCAGCCAAAGATATATCATAGTCTTTGTAAAACTCTAGCACACGGTATGAAACTCCAACGAGCCATAATGGAACAAGTGAGCAATTACAAATAAGGAGAAATGTGGAGGCAAAATGACTTAAGTGCAGCTACATTTAAATGGAGTGCAAGTCTTTAGAAATGAGGCACAAACACTACCAAGGTCTAGCATGAGCCATATGGAAAATGAATGAGAAGGGGAAAAGTTTTATAAAACTATGAGGTATATAGTGGAAAGAACATATAAATGTACCTTCTACTTACAATACAAAACTCAATCCAACGACTTAAAGAACTAGGTTATATATAAATTATAGGAAGTGCTTCCGGAGCAATGGTTAATGTGAGCCGTGAAACTTACAATAACAAATGATATGCTAATTTTTAAAAAGACTAAATACTAGCGGACTACATGAATTCATAAGGATGCGCTTATGTTTAAAGCAAGCGCTTATACTTATAAAAGAAGTCACTATGTTTTAAGGAAGGTTAAAGTTTAATAAAAGGCAGTGATTAAGAAGACAAGTGATTACATGTTAAAAGGCAGTGATCATTCTAATAAAGTGGTTAGTGTTGTATTAATCTGTGGTGCTGTAATGTCCCAAATTATGAGCTAAGTGTGTTTTTGAGCTACATGGGAAATGCAATAGTGGAATTGTATTTTCAATTATGAGGTTGGTTTTGATTTTTAATGATTGCATATGATTCATAGCTGGCCGCCAAACATGAAGGAAAGATATATTAAATGCAACATTTATTTATTAAATGATTGCATTGGATCGATGGAATATGAGGTCGATTGGGTTTGTGGAAATTAAATGATTGCATTTAATTTGATATTGAGCTTTGAAAATATTTTAAATGCAAATTTTATTATTAAATATTTGCATTGGAGCAGTTGAGGGTTTTTATTAAATGCAAATATCATCATTTAATGCATACACATGAGGTAGTTGTGGATTGAAGCAAGAATAGAGGAGCATTTTAAATGCAAGTTCATAAATTAAATGCCAAGTTGGTTATGTCAAGGATCAAGATTTTAAATGCTTTGAAGGTTATTAAATGTTTGCATTTGGATAGATTGGTTTATTTAATGCAATCGCCCAATCATTGCAAGTACTAGTTGGAGGTTAGAAGGATTTTAAATGCATTTTAAACACAAAATTAAATGCATGTAGCTGATCGCCCAAGCAAAGAGGAAGATTTTAAATGATTGCAATCTCAAAATTCAATGCAAGTGTCAAAGGCCAAGCTTAAGAAGGATCGATCCATAGAGGAGGAGCAAAATTCATTTAAAATAATTGAAGATTGTTTTAAATGAAAGCATTTCAAGTGAAGATCATTCAATATTGTTCCATTTCCTTAATTTCTATTGATGGATTTCAAAATGCATTCCAAAATTGCCAAGAGGATGGACATCAAAGCTTGAGGAGTTTAAATAGATGACTTGAGCTTCATTTTGAAATGAATGATGCTATGGTATGTTTTCTTTATTATTGTTTATGACTGAAAATTCCGATTTTCTAGTTATTTTTCAAGGAGATGTTCCCTTGAGTGTTGTGGTGATGATCCCATAACAATTTGTGAGATGTCATACAGATTTCATCATTGGCTTACATTTGCAGGTTATTTGAAGAGTTTGGAAGTGACATTTTTGAAGCTCTTGGTGTAGAGGATTGACTACCAAGGTAGTTTAATAAATTTGGAGTACATTGTGGATGGTATTTTCATATTTTGTAGGGTCTGATTTTGCAACAGCAGGGTCTGATTTTTATAACAGCGACTTTACATTGGCATTTCAAGGCTTTTTAGGTGAATTTGATCAAGGGTTTGAAGATTGAAGAGTGGTTCTTGATAGAAGACATTCCTATGTATCCATAGAATGCATGTGGAAGAGTTATTTCATGATATTTCATTGTAAACCCTTGGCTGGGCAAAAAGTACACTTTCAGCAGTCATATCAGCAAACAGAAAAGTTTATATCAGAATTTTATTGAAGCTCTTTCAAGGGTGTTTTGTGTCCATTTGATAGCCATCATCATTCTAGAGGCTTTGGGCTATAGTTGTATGTAAAGTTTGATGTATTTGGGCTTCCAATTGATTTGTAATGAAGTCTGATATAAAATCAGACATGGACTGAAATAAATTCCAGCCACTTGACATTTCATGTTTTATTTTCATATATGCAAAGTTGATGTGAGTTTGATGTGCTACAATTCCTTATTCATTTGGTGAAGCTATTTAATTGAAGTGTGCAAAAAATCTAAATTTGCAAAAAAAATTCAGTCATTTCTAGAAGGGTATTTTACAGTGGTATCAGAGCATTCAAAATTTCAGTCCAATATCCATTAGGGATATTAAAGGTGCGATCATGTGAAGAGAAACATATATGTGAGGTGGTGTGATTATGTGAAGAAAAACATACATATGAAGTGGTGAAATTAAAGTATTATGAAGTGATGCGATTACATGAAGGTATGCGATTAAACACATGATGTGGAGTGATTAAAATATGTGGTGTGATTAAAGTTTACATGAAGAGGTGTGAATATAAAAAGGGACACCACCTTTGTGAGAAGATACGTCTCTTTAGAATGAATCAAAGGATATAATGTAAAGGAGAGATGAGTGTTTGAAAGTAAGAAAATAATGTAAATCGGTCAAGTATTCAAGCAGATCCAAAGAAGAAAAATGAAGTGTGATTTAGATTTATATCAGAATATATGAAGAGAATGTTGATGTTAAGAGAACATATGATGCATAATCCGAGAGCCGATTTCTAAAGAAAATTAGAGCAGAACTTAAGACAGAAATATTTGTGGAAGCAGTGCATTATTGTGATCAGATTTGTGAGTGAATACATTGCAATATTTAAATTAGATTTGTAAAAGAAAGATATACATCACTTGAATGAGATTTGTGAAAGAAGAACTTAGATTTGTGAAGGAAGGGGATTGCATTATGTAATGTCCCCTTTTTGAGCTAAAGTGACTTCAAGCTTGGAAAAAGGAAAGTCGGCATATAACTTAAAGCTTGGAGAATGAAAGTGGATTTTTAGTGGTAAGAATGTTTTTTCCCTGGCAAAATAAAGTTTGGAGATGATTTTTTATATTTTAATAATATTTATGGAAAAATCATTTTTAATTAAATATTTAGTCAAGGAAAAAACGAAAAATTAATTAAATATTATGCCAAGAGGTGGAAAATGGAAAAAAATGAAAAAAAGGTGGAAAAATGAAATATTGGAGATAAAGTTAAAATATAATATTTTAATATTATATTATTTTCCACTAAATCAATGCTCAAGGGAGAAAAAGGAAACAATATTATTATGTATGTGGGACGTCCAAGTTGGAGGAAAATAAAAAAAATAAAAAAAATAATTAAATATTATTTTCTTTTGGCGGTGGACTTCAAAAATAATAAAATAATGCTTTATTCGGGTGCCCAAGTTGAAAAGTATAAAAGGTCATTTGGAGCATTTTTCATATATCTTGGTTATTTGGCATTTTGCATATTGAGAGCTTTCTCTTGGCTGTAACAAAGTTTCAGGTTGATTCAAGGACGAAAACCCATTCCACCATTAGGGATGAATTCACTTAGAGTTCATCATTGAGTATAATTGCAGGTTTATGATGGAGAATTGACTTCAAACAACTAGGGTTTCATGGTGATTTCATTTCTAGCTAGGGTTTGAAGGGTTTTGATGTAGGTGAAGGAAGAATAATGCAGATCGGAGGATAAATTGATCATATTTTCATGTATTGATGTTGTACAAGGGTTTCTAGGTGGATCACCCTTCATTTGGAGGTGAATTTGTGGCTTGGCATCATAATTTGATATTTTGATTTTTGCTACAACAGGCTGGAATTGTGTTTCAGAGGTAGATATCATCATATTTTGACATCAATTGAGGGTTTGAGGCTTGCTGGGACAAATTGCCGTTCATTTCCACCTAGGCGATTTCATAATTTGGCTCATTTTGACACATTTTGGCATGATTTGTGAAATCTGGGTGGCAATTAGCAAAATCAGTCATCTACATGTTCATATCAGGTTTATATTTGAGGGTTTGAGGCTTGCTGGGACAAATTGCCGTTCATTTCCACCTAGGCGATTTCATAATTTGGCTCATTTTGACACATTTTGGCATGATTTGTGAAATCTGGGTGGCAATCAGCAAAATCAGTCATCTACATGTTCATATCAGGTTTATATTTGAGGGTTTGATGACACATTTTGATAGCATTTGATGATATTTGGCATATAGGATCAAATTTCTCCATATCTAGACCAAGCGGCTAGCATTTGGAGGCAGTTTTGGTACTTTCCAGCTAGGGTTTTGATTTCAGACTTTGCATCAGCACCTACAGATCAGAAACCAGACTTATTTGGCTTCATTCATGCATGGGTTTTCATCATCTATTGGTTGGCGCATGTGGTGACCTCATTGGGCATCTATTGTACATGATTTGAGTCATCTTTGGACTCCATTTGTATTGACTTTTTAGTCTGATTTTAATATCAGACCTTATCATTTTGTAACCAGCCAACTACAATTCAATAAAGGAGCCTATCTATTCATCCAGGTATGTCTTTGTTATGTTTGCATTGATTTTGGATTTATATGTGAGCTGATATAATTGCATGTCAAATCAACTTGGTGAGTTTTTGTTTATGATATTGTTATCTTTCCATCCTTGATATATTGCAAACATATTTGTGAAAACGAAACCTCAAAATTCCAAACCAAACTCTCTAGTATCAAATCAGAAAATTCAGGGCAGTAAAGGAAAAAATTTGGTTTAGATAAGACAAGGTTCTTACAGTGGTATTAGAGCTCATTTCTGCATAGTTAATTTAGTAAATATCTTATTTGGGATATTACACGTCAGTTTTGTGATCAAACTTGTGAAGAAAAGAAATACATCATTTAGAATCAGAAATTGTGATTAGGTTTGTGAAGGAGGGAGAACAATATCATCCATTGAAGAATTTGGAGGTTGGTGCCTATCATATAAGAGATTGGTGTCTCTTACTGAGTTGGTGCCCAGTTGTGGGGATTGATGTCTCCAGTGGGTCGGTGCCTACAAATTCTACGAGTGGGGATTGGTGTCTCTAGTGGGTTGGTGCTCACAAAAGAAGAATTGTAAGATGTAATGTCCCCATTTTCGGGTTCTCTTCCATTGCAGTTGGCACTGACCTTCTAGGTGTGTGTCAATGTCATCAGAGGAGTTACTTGATGTTTCCAGTGAGCTTAGGTGGTTTGGAGGACTCATATGCCATTTTTCGGGGTGATTTCTGGCTTCTGGTGTGCTTTCCAAGAATTTTGAAGAGGCCATCTATTTTTAGTAAGTCATCCGGTTGGCTTCATTTATCATTATTTACCATCGGGATCAATCCAGTGCGATCAATTTTTGATTCCGATGTGTTCCGACATCTCCACAAATTGGGTGCATTAATGACTTTATTTTAACTATTTTTCTAAGGTTGCTTAAATTATATTAAAATATTTTACAAGCACCTTAGTGTTATAGCTTGTCGGAATTGGGGGGAAGAGTTTAAAATGTTGGATGCATAAAATAGGGACCTTGCATGTCAAATTATCATTATTTTAATAAAAAGGTCTTTTCGAAGCTAAAATGGAGTTTAAATTAAGTGAATTTTAAAATATAAGCTTTTGGAGAGTTTGGCAAAAAAGTATAAAAGGAGGTTGTGAGAGCTCATTTGATATATGCAGATTATTATATTTTCCTTTGATGAAACCCTCGTGGTTCTGGGAGATTGAACTTGGTTCATCTCAGCCTTCTTGAGGACGAAAACCCTCTTAGAGAAGAATAGCTGTGGTGGTGAAAGATCCACCTAGGTTATTATAGTATGACTCATTTAGAGTTACAGTTTGTGCAGGAAAGGAGTTACTGGTGGAATCATACAAATTTCACATAGAGTTGAATGTTGCCGGTTGACAAGTTGTTACAGCTGAGACAAATTTGTTGATTTGTTCCAAATACAAATTGGAGTTTATGATTAGTTGTTGAGGTGATTGAGGGCAGATTATATTCATTGATTTTGTGATAGATTGAAGGAGTGATTGGGCGATTGGCATTGGAGAAGGGTTGATTTACACTGCTATTGGATACCATCCTAGGGTGAAGGTGATTGCTGCCATATATCATGTGCTGATCGTTGTCATACATTTGGGGTTTGACATCAAACGTTCCAACCGTCCCTTTGAGAAGGTAATCGCTGTCCAAATTAAGCCATCGCTTGAAGTTGAAAGGAGTTTCGGGGCTGTTAATACTCTATTGAAGTCTGATCGCTGTCCAAGAGATTCGCAGTCCAGTTTGGGGTTCATTTGCATATGGGAATCATTCTCATTCTATGAAGATATTGCTGCCATCTCAGTTCTAAACGCCATCAAGAGGGATCACTGCATTATTGGAAAGATACGTCAACCATTGGAGAAGATATGAAGGATCGTGGCATGTGAAGAAGTTGTATCAGACCTGTCTACATCAGAATTTCACTTGCAACACTCATATTATCTGTCTTGTATATCAGCTCATATCTTTGTAAGAATGACATCTTTATCCATGCCTATATCAAGGAAGGACAAACCGGGTATGTAATGGATGTAATAGTTATTCAAATCTTTAATTTGAATAAAGATATCTTGCTGTTCTGAGTCATGTCAGACCTCTGATTTATGTTATCACTCATATTATTTGTCTTTGTTTCAATTGCAAATTGTTATGTTTTGGCACTACGTAATGGCAAATGCATATGTAAACTGAAAACATCAAAACTCATTATCCAAACAAGCAAACAAACTCAGAAAATCAGCCATAGTCAGATTGCATGCCAAGTGTTTGACGGAATGTCAACTTATTAGAAGTTAGTAAACTTTATGGGTGTTTGAAAAAGAAAAATTGTTCCAAATTGGGGTGGGACATTACATAAGAGAAGTAGGTTGGTGCCTACAGAGAAGATCAATATATATAAGCAATATTTTGCCGTGGTTTTCTCCAGCAAGGGTTTCCACGTAAATCGTGTGTTCTTAATTGCTAGATCTTGCATGTGTGTTATTGATGTGATTGATTAAGTTTGAAAAGTAAAAGTATGTGTTATACTGATTGCTACAGCTGAGACAAATTTGTGGATTTGTTCCAAATACAAGTTGGAGTTTATGATCAGTTGTTTAGGCGATTAAGGGCAGATTATATTCGTTGATTTTGTGATAGATTGAAGGAGTGAAGGGTTTCCATGTAAATCATGTGTTCTTCCTGTGTTCTTAATTGCTAGATCTTGCATGTGTGTGATTGATTAAGTTTAAAAAGTAAAAGTTTGTGATGTCCCGATGTTAAGGCATTGTTTAAATTAAAGATTTAAACATCATGATAAACGATGAAATTGCTTTCTTAAAACAATATGGTGTTTGTAGTATCCCTTCTATCGTCAATTTGAATGATAATTGTGTAAACATATATAATAAATAATATTTAATAAATAATATTAAATAATATATATTGTGTTAACAACTAATATATTATTATATAAAAATAAATATAAATAACAAATATAAATATTGATAATATTAAATTAAATGTTATTATAAGTATGATCATTATATATATACACATATATAAGATTAATATAAACTAATGGAGCGATTACATTAGTAGTGATTTTTTTAAAACAAATCATAGAATATAGGGCAGTGAGTGATAAAGCATTGGATAATAATAAGCTGCAATTATTATCATTTAAAAGGGAAACGATTAATGAAGAGGCTGTCTAGTAAATAAGAGATGCTAAAAGATAAGCAACGATGCATCTGAAGGAATGCGATTAAAGCAGCGATGCATCTAAAGGAATGCAATTATAACAAGATAATGATTATCATTAAAGACAGCGATTGGAATCCATGAGGTATGTCTCTTCAATGGAAAGGTATGGAGAGGTATAAAAGATAAGAGGAGTTGGGAGTTAGAGAATATAGATAGGAATATACCTTTTGAGTTTAAAAAGAGATATATATTCAAAGGGAATATATATATTTATCTGATCTGAATTTATATTGCAGTATATTAAACTGCAATCAACATTAAAAGAAGGAATACAATCCTTAAATTTCTAAAGGATACAAGGCAAGAGTTATCCACTTGGTATGCTGTATCTAATCCTACCTATCTATGTCTATTATGATGACCATACATATGAATTCCAATTGGTTTAAATCTTAAAAATCACGTATAATGTATATTCACAAACACATAGAAGTAGAGGTATGTTCAAGCTTAATACTTAGATATTTCTATTGCTTCCAACCTTAGGAGAGGTGAGGTGTTGTTAGGGAGAGGCGGAGTAAAGCCACCCCAATGAGATGAGCCCCAAGGGTGAATGACATATGTTTAGGAATTTGGGCCCAGTTATGGAGGTGGTGTCAGCGTGCCCTAGACAAGTAAATCCCCATCCAAGGTTGAGGATTAGAAAGGAAGGAAGGATTGAGACTTGAACATAGCCAATTCTGAATGTGTTATGAATAAACATGATCAATTTGTTCAATTAATTAATTTAAGGTAGTAAAATATTAGAGTAATAAGTAATGATTAATGGAAATGGATTACCTACTAATTGGGGACATTACAAAGTTTGTGTTATATTGATTCACCCCCCCCCCCCAGTATAACCGTGTGCTCATCAAAAGATTGCAGAAATACTTCTAGTTCTAGTTGGTTTGTGTGTTTGTGAAGTTTTTCCAGATTTTGGTTGTGATTTGTTGAGTTACTAGATTGTGGGTGTGTGAAGAATAGTTTCCAGATTTGCAGAGAATATCTAATATTTTATTTGCTTCTACAAATCTATACCGTTTTGACTTATTTGTTTGTGATTGGGGGCCTGCTGTAGAAAGATCTGTACTAGTTTGTGCTTCCAAAATCATATAAAAATTTGGATGATTCATTAAATCACCTTATACATAACAACTTATTTTATTCACTACCAGTTCCTAGAATTTTAGTTTCTCTTTTTACATTGATTGTGACTAACAACATAAAATACCTTGTTTATTATTGTGTATTAATCAGTTCTGAATTATAAAAATTGGCAGTGCTTGCAAATTGGAAGGGGATCTCTCATAGAGCCATATTTACAATTCTTGCAAATTTGATTGATTGTTTATTATGCCCAATGAAAATTCTTCAACATTTCCAAATTTCTGTAAAGTTGTCATCTAGTCTTTTATTTTAATGTGTTGTTGGCATAGAGCTTTTCTTAATCTTCTATTTGGAACTTTACAGGAACAAACAATCCCTTCTCGTCAAATAATGCTAGAACTTGGATGCATGCCACTAATTTTGAAAGAAACTGATTTGACATGCTCACAACAGGTTTGAACTTTGAACACTATACTTATTCTATATTGCATAAAATATCTAATTTAAGCTTTTATAGGTGAAACTTATGCTGGTGCATATTTATGCTATCGTTATTTTCAGTATGTGCATACATAGTGCACATTGTAGTTACTTGTTATTTTAGAATGCATACCACTGGTATGTTAGATAATTCACAAAGGCTAAACACCTTGATAAAAGGTAGAATGCTACATTATGGAGTTATTATTACTTTTTAAATTGGAGTTTATCTTTATCATATTATTAATTAGATCTCCAAAACTACCGAGGTTATTTGAGTTTTTTAACAAATATATAACTGGTTTCTAGTCAACTATATGTTACAATGAGCACTAAAACCAACATTGATACATATTTTTTTGGAGATGTCAATTAACCTATGTCTCCCCAAAACTTGACAATTCCAGAAAGTAAAGCCAAAACCTCCTTATTGGAAGGATGACATTCACAAAAAAGGGGCAGAACATATGCGTACCCTTATATACATTTGAAGATAAAAGCACAATTTACCACTTCTTACATCCCAATACAAGGAGCATATTAGAAAATATATTAATGGATACCTATGGCCTGAAATTGAAATGTTATCAATATTCAACATGACAATCAGTGCAACGATGATACATATAGCCCATTGTAATTCCAATTAAACATTGCAAAGAAAGTACTCTACAAGCATACAGAATTGTTAATCAACAAGTCCACCTATACATTGAACGATCCAACCCAATGAGTCACTAACTAACCACACAATTAACCACAAATTTTCAACATTTTTTATTTCTTTTCCATACATGCATAAATCGCTTGCATAATAAATAACTAAGAATAGATGTGCATGACATCTTGTTAGTCTTTTAATTTGTACCTTTCAATGCAAAATGGAATGGAAATACGTGCGAAGATAAACCTTTGTTCAAATTGGAAGGGGAAGCTCCTTGTAGCAAAAAATAAAACAAAAAAATTAAAACTTAAGGACTTGACCTCTTAACTTTTAACAGTCTGTACAATTTAACTCTTGGGTTTTGAATATCCATTGCAAAAGAAACTAAATAATTGCCTATTTACAATCTTTCTAGTGTTTTTTTTTGGGGTGGTTCACTCTCACACTAAATAAACTAAATGTTTGAATTTTTGGATTAACCTAGGGCAAAAGGCAAAAGCTTGAGATGCTCACCAACTCAAGGAAAAAGTTTTTCTACTTTTTGACTAAAAATAAATCCTATGACTACATGTTTGCATTATCTAGCTAAAATTAGAGATTGAACAATGCAAGTACACATAAAGATTGAATAGGCTTAAACGCATACAACAAACATTATTAGCTAAACACGATAGTTGTGTTCAAAATTACTAGAGACTGGATTAACACCTACTGCAATACAAAGCTTTTAGTAATTGTTACGTTTCAACTCATAAAAGCACAACACATAAGGCAAAACACTTCAACAGTAATTTAGATGCAAAATAGGCATACTAAATTCTATTGGATGAATAACAAATTCTGAAAATAACAATCATGAATACTTGGTGAATGACAATCTCAGTAGCAAGCAGGCATGTGAATTGCCATTAGAAATCTAAGTGCAAATGACACTTATTTATAATGTTTATAAAGAGCATTGCATGAAAATAAATGAAAGAAATTAACTGTTACTTCTACTCTATGTTACAGAAACTCTATTTGAGTTTATGGAATATCATCTGATTATATTACTGAATGTATAATTACAAAGGAAAGCAAAAGCTCTATATAAAGGAAACAATGTCTAAAAATAGACAACAGGCTGTAAAAGCAAACAGAAAACTAGATAAGCATAAGCGACCATTATAAGAAACTAATTGTAGTTTTAATACCCTCCCATAATGGTCGATCTGTCAACGAGATCAAGATGCTCCCGAAATTTGACAAACTTATCCGGGCTCAGAGATTTGGTAAGAATATCTGCAGTCTGGTCTTCTGTAGGAACATATTGCAACACAACAGATCCGTCTTCAACTAGCTGGCGAATGAAGTGGCAATAAAGGTCAACATGTTTTGTCCGTTCATGAAAGGATTTTTGGCAAGTTTCAAAATCCCTTGATTGTCACAATACAAGGGTGAAGGCCCGGTAGGAGACATTTGCATGTCTGAAAGCATCCGTCGAAGCCAAACTGCTTCACAGGCTGCTTTAACAACTCCTCGATATTCAGCTTCTGTCGAGGAGAGAGCTACTGCTTGCTGCTTCTTGCTAGTCCATGTGATGGCACCGGTTCCCAAACTAAAAATATACCCAGAGGTAGACTTTTTGTCATCAAGCGATCCTGCCCAATCTGAATCTGTAAAACCAATCAGCTGAGGGTCGGCACATCGGCCATATAGAATGCCAAAGTTAGAAGTACCCTGCAAATATCTCAACACACGTTTTGCTGCAACCCAATGTTCAGCTTTAGGAGCTGTCATGAAACGAGAGATGTAGCTGACTGCAAAACTAAGATTAGGTCGAGTGGCAGTAAGATAGATGAGACTGCCCACTAACTGCCTGAATGCGGATTCATTCTCTACAGGAGAGTCGGATTTAGCTGAGAGTTTCAGCCCTTTTTCCATGGGCGTAGAAGCAGGTTTGCAGTCTGCCATCCAGAATTTGTTGAGCAAACTACGGGCATACTTTGACTGAGAGTTGAAAATGCGACTAGGATGCTGCCAAACCTTAATACCTAGGAAATAATGTAGGAGTCCCAAATCTGTCATGTCAAACGTTTGACTGAGATCGTGTTTGATCCCCTGAATCAACTGCTCAGAGCTGCCAGTGATAATTAGATCATCGACATAGATAACAATGTAAAGACTATCAGCAGCATATTGTTGGACATACAGATTGGAGTTTGAGGGGCTCCTCTGAAAACCACGATCCACGAGATACTTATCAATCTTGATGTACCACGCCCTTGGAGCCTGTTTGAGGCCATAAAGAGCTTTTACCAACTTGCACACCTGGTGTTCTTTGCCCGCAACCTTGAGGCCAGAAGGTTGCGTCATGTAGACTTCTTCCTGTAAATCACCGTTGAGAAAGGCACTCTTGACGTCCATTTGATGGACTTTCCACCCAAACTGGGCTGCCAAAGCAAGAACAAGCCGAATGGTACTCATTTTGGCTGTAGGAGCAAAAGTCTCCTCATAGTCAACACCTTCTTGTTGAGAGTATCCTTTGGCGACCAACCGAGCCTTATATTTGTCGAGAGTCCCATCAACCTTGTATTTGACTTTGTAGACCCATTTGCAGCCAATGGGCTTTGTCCCAAGAGAAAGATCAGAAAGAACCCAAGTATTGTTCTTCAAAAGGCTCTGGTGCTCATCATCCATAGCCTTTTCCCATTCAGGTACACCTTTGGCCTCAGAATATGTTTGAGGTTCTGAAATGGTGTGAAGGTTTGCCATGAGAGCAAAATTGACAGTATTTTGCTGCTTGCTCTTCTTCCTAGCAGATCTACCCTCAATGAGTTCATTATCGTGAAGATCACCAATTGTTTTGGCCCACCATTTAGGCCGGAGAGCAAATGAACCAATATCTGAAGAAGGTGCATTAGTATCATCAGGAGAGACAGGAACAAGATCAGGAGGATCCAGAATATCTTGAGGAGGGGCGGGTGGTGGAATACCATGCTGTGGTGTGGGCAAAACTACAGGAACCCTCCCATTAGGTGGAGCGAAAGGAATGTGAACACCGAAATCTAAAGCCTCCAAAGGCTGATCCTCAGTATCAACTACATCACGACTGAATATGAGACGATCAATATCTACATCAATCAGTCTGTAAGCCTTATGATTTTCACTGTACCCTGTGAACATGAGTTTCTGGCTTTTGGCGTCCAGTTTAGTACGCTTGGCATCTGGAATCCAAACATGAGCAGTGGAGCCAAAAATTTTCAGATGGTTGACGCGAGGCTTACGTCCAGACCAGGCTTCCTCAGGAGTCATCTTTCTGACAGCATAGGTGGGCGATCGGTTCAGAAGATAGACAGCAGTGTAGACTGCTTTAGGCCAGAACTTCTTAGGAACACGTCTATGTTCTAACATAGAATGTGCCATCTCTGTAATAGTGCGATTGCGACGCTCAACAACACCATTTTGTTGAGGTGTATACGGTGTAGTAAACTGGCGTTTGATGCCATGTGCAGCACAGAACTGAGTGAAGTTGGAGGAGTCCATTATCAGATCGAAGAGAGATGAGAGAGCAACTGGACTCTTTTTCCACCAAGGCTTTGAACTGCTGAAATGTACTAAGCACATCGGATTTCCATTTTAGGAAATACACCCACATCTTTCTGCTGAAATCATCAACAAAAAGAAGAAAATATCTGCACCCAGTAACTGATGGAGTATTCATTGGTCCACATACATCAGCATGAACCAACTGCAAAACCTTGGAAGTTCTCTATTTGTCACCAGTAGGAAATGGAGTCCGATGTTGTTTACCAGCTTGGTAGGCGTCACAGACACCAGGAAGTTGAGCCTGAATTTCTAGAAGACCACCAACCAGACTCTCCCGAGCTAACTGAGAGAGATAGTGCATGTTGAGATGCCCATAATGCTGATGCCAGAGTTTACTGAGAGACGTGCTCCTTGCTGCCAAAGCTTGTTTAGGAGAGTCACCAGAATCCACTAGTCTATATAGACCATGATCCTCAAGAGCCTGAGCAACCGTGGTGCATGTCTCACGATCCACTATACAGCATGAGTGCATGCTGAAGACAACATCCAAATGAGGTGAGTGTCGCATGATCTGACTAACAGAGAGAAGATTCAGCTCCATGCCAGGTACGAAGTATACGTCGAGAAATATTAAATTTCTCCCACCAGACTGAATTTGGACATTGCCTTTGCCGACAACGGTATACTCTTCGCCTCCTCCAAAAATGACAGAATCTTTGAATGGCGTATATTCGGTGAACCAGTCTCGTCGATGTGTGAAATCGCGTGAGGCACCTGAGTCAATGTACCAGGCATAAATTTTGACAAAATCTGCAGGTCGCTTGGTCATAAAAGCGTAGGGCCCATGCTCCTTCTGCTCAATGTGTTTGATAGGAGACGCCATTTTTATATTTTTCGAGACACGAAAAACAAAATGCTGGAGGATGAACAAAAAGACAACACAAATATCAAGACAAGAGAACTGGCTCACAAACCCGAGCACGGAGTTTGAGACAAAGAGAAACAAGTATCGGCAAAGGTCTGACATGGTCTGGCTAGGATTTGAAATGACCTAGGTGCCAAACCCACAGAAAGGCAGTAGAACGTCTCCTTGAAAAAAATATGCGAGCAGAGAATCGCTAGGGTTTTAACACAAGATCTCGCATGCCCATGACTTTGAAAAAATTGTCCAGAAGAACCCACTGCATATTACGAGATCTGGCATCAATCATCGCAGAATGCAGAGGCCGATGAACACTGGCCAAGAACAAACATGCAGAATCGCGTCGCCGAAAAAAGAAAAAACGCGAGTTAAAAAACGAAGCAGGAGAAAATGCGAAAACGCGAGCAAGCCGAATCACGTCGCCAGAGTTTAGAACCCGCCTTCAAAACGTTACCATAAAGCTACCCACGAACTGAGCAGGAGAAACGGAAATCACAATCTTCATAAGTCGCGATCTAGGTATTGGTGCGACCTCCAGGGATTGGGCAAGAAGTCGCGCGAAGGGCAGAAATCGAAAAGGCAAGAAGTCGTGCGAAGGGCAGAAATCGAAACACCGTACAGTTCTAATCAGGGTGCCAGAAAATCTCTTGCCTGGGCTCTGATAACATGTTACAGAAACTCTATTTGAGTTTATGGAATATCATCTAATTATATTACTGAATGTATATTTACAAAGGAGAGCAGAAGCTCTATGTAAAGGAAACAATGTCTAAAAACAGACAACAGGCTGTAAAAGAAAACAGAAAACTAGATAAGCATAAGCGACCATTATAAGAAACTAACTGTAGTTTAAATACTCTAGTAATAGATTGATTGTATGAATGTGAGCTTTATTACAAAAGATCCTATTCACGAATAATTAATCTAAACCATATGGCTTCCAGTTGAATTGATGATAGTAATTTATTACAAACTCTCACTTAGAACTCACATCACTCGCATGACAAAAGATCTAAATATAGACAATTTAACAATAGTTGATTCCTCAAAAAACTCCGTGTTAAAAATATAAACCACTAAAAATAGCATGGGCCATAAATAGCTCCAGATAAAATAGCAAAACTCACAATAAATTCTTCTCCTTGAAAATGGTGTGCGCTAAAAATAATGTGCTAAAAATAGAGTTTTGGATAGGCAGCTTTGGATGATGGTTTTGATGAAATTCTTTGATTTTGGCCATGGTGGAACCTCCAATGAAACTTTGAAATCTTCACATTTTGAAAACTATTTTCTTTGTGGATTCCATCATCTTTCTTGTGAATTTTCTAACAACAAACTTCATATCGATTTCCTTCAATCAAATTATTGATCTTGAAACTTTGAAAGGAATAATTTCTCACTTGTTAGTTCTTAAAACAATATTTCAAAGACTTGGAAAGCCTATTGATCTTAAATTGTCAAAGTAATTGTGTGGACATCTAGAACTTCCTACTATACTTTTGTAATATCCCTAATAGTATTATATGATTGAAACCACTCACAATGTGATTAGTCAGTAATTTAATTAACCATTTAGAGATTAAACAATACACTGAACTTGAAATCAAGCAACTTGGGACAGTGCAAAATTAAGTATGTATTTATATAGATATCAGAACTTTTAGAGAGGAGAATACTGTTTATTCAGATCTGATTACAACTAAATATCCCGTGTAACTCAGACTTACAAAATATATCCGCTGTTTTGTTTCAGACCATGCAAAAAGTTTGATGGCCTCAGAAATGTCACAGTCACAGTTAGATATCAGAATTGTGGAAACCTCTAACATAGTCCGCCCTCTAAGTCGCGAATCTGAATGATAGTCTATGGTGTCCACCAACTGGATGAGTGAGTTAACCCTTTGATAGTGTCCAGGGCCTGTGTATATCGCTCTATGGGTCTTTGCGCAAAGTGGCACCTCCAAAAGAAACTCAAATATGTGTGTATAGCTTGCTGGTGTCGAAGACACCCAATGATTCCTCCCATTTAGTTGATTCACTTGCGCTGAGCAAATAGTCCCAACCTGCTTAGTATTAATGACGTGGACCTCCGTATGACCTCCAACGATGTGAAAAAAATATGTTATTAGTCACACTTCTTGTTGGAAAGGTAAATCGATATGTTCCTAAGGGGCAGCTGGGTAATGATGTCGATCTTCCCTTCCTTCGTTGGAAGAAGGAAGAAGAAATGAGATTAGTTCAAGTGCCAATTCCTTGCGTGGAAATAGCTCACTTCAAATCACTAAGCTGGGTTTTCATCTAACTTGTGATGTTCATCCTTGAGGTTTTCGTCTCAAGCGCATTTAGAATGTACAACAATGTCCATAAACCAAATTCCAATCTTTTCAAATGAAATATGACCTTTCCTTTATACATGTTCACCCAAAGTTCCAAGAGATTCTAAAGTGGTGCCTGTTGACACATGGAAAAACCAGTTCCCAACTTGCTCTATTTTGCCCCAAATCCATCAGGAATCTCACTTTGTGCCTTTGTTGAAGAGCCCATCATTGATACCCGATTAGAGACATTTCCCATGGGTCTCTTTCAATGGGTTTCTAAGTGTTTGCCTTTTGAAATGCAAGGAAGAAACCCTCAAAATGACTAAGTCCCAAAATTCTAAGTCTTTCCTTGTATTTTCTATCTTTTTCCGAGTTTCGGGGTTTTGGTTTCATGTCTTCCATCGTGCCATGTCTGTCGGCTCCGAATTCCCCCTTGGTTTCTTGCAAAATCACCTAAGTATTTCGGGCGTTGGAGGTGGGGTTTGCGATTTTCCATCTTCTTCAGAGCATGTGTTAAGAGGAAGGCCCGACTGCTGAAATCCGCTATGGGTTTTGAAAATTTTCTAAGTATTGTGGATTTCGGAGGTCCGGGTGGTGGTCTTTCGTCTTCTTCTGGGAGGGCGAAAGGAAGAAGGTCCGGCGGCCGAAATCCGCT
Source organism: Cunninghamia lanceolata (assembly GCA_027924645.1). Classification (NCBI taxonomy): domain Eukaryota; kingdom Viridiplantae; phylum Streptophyta; class Pinopsida; order Cupressales; family Cupressaceae; genus Cunninghamia; species Cunninghamia lanceolata. The sequence goes on along the minus strand of BSBN01000918.1, from coordinate 3,308,806 downwards.
AGGGTATTTCTTTTAAGTCTTGCAGGCGGCGGTAGGTTTCTTTTTGTCCTTCTTTTTGGAAGGCGGAAAGCGGAAGGCCCGAAGGCCGAAGTCCGACGAGCTATAAAGTTTTTAAGTATTGGGAGGTGGAAGATGGGAGTTCTCTCTTCTTCCTCCTTTCTTCTTGAAGGCGGAAGGATGAAGGCCTGAGGCTCAACCCCCAACGATTTTCAAAGTTTTTTGGGTCGGGCGGTTCTTTTCTTCCTTTTCAAAGTGCATGGTGCAAGGTGGAGGCTCGATCTTCAAAGTCCGATTTGTCGGAGGCCGATTGACTGGCCTTCCATACTCCTCCCACCGCTTGGGAATGTGCCAACAACCTTTGGGACTGCCATTAATGCAAAATGTGTGGCTAAAAGCAATGTTTTTATTGCAGTTGGTGGGATTGTTGGGGGTTTTACCCGCCCGTTTCACTCTCGAGTCTGCATTGAGAAGGCTATAAAGGCAGGATCAAAACTCTTTCAAGGGTTGGTCAATTGGGCATTGTTCTCTCAGTAGGTTTAGAGATCCAGAGGCAAAAAAGAAAAGATCATCTTTGTAGTTTTTTGTTCTTCATGAAACAGTTGTGAAATGTATGTTAAACATTTTGCAATCTTTGTATTGAATCATTGTTTTTCTCTACCGCTATAGGTGTTCTTCTTAGGAAACTTAATCGTAGTTATAGTTTTCTCTTGCCACATTTAGTGTTGTGAATGTAAGCTCTGATTTGAATGAGTGTGACAACTCTTAATTCATTTCCAGTCTCTATAAATGATCATTTCAGTATTATATAAGAACTTTGTATGGTGTGGGATTATTAAGTATTCTCAATGATTTGGTATTAATTTTCATGCATTTGAATATTCAAATAGTTAGTCATATATTTCTTTGCACTTGTGTTCTTTTGGTGAACTTGAGACTCTGTAGCCCAACGGATAGGCACCGGTTTGAGAAGCCTGTGATCACACAAACCTTTAAAAACAAAACAATATATCTATCTTTAGACACAGTAGTAGTTTTGCCAGCATCTTCATTCTGTAGGATTGCCTTTATCAGCTATATAGGGGTTTTATAACAACCAGCTGTTCTTAGTTTAGTGACAAATTTGGGGCTAAGAAAGCGATTTGGGTTTGGTTCAAATATTTTTAGTTGTTCATCTGGTTTAGAAGTCAATACCTGTTAAGGTATACCCCTTGGAATATCCCTCTAGAGTCTAAGCTGAACTAAAAGAGTAGAGGAGTCTATCCACTCCTGTCAGTTTGCCAGAATCACCCTCAACTTGTTGATAAACCTCTTTCAAATCACCCTGATGACATCCCTGGCCTAGGTGATTTAGGAATGTTTTAGAGTTTTGGGTTATAGCAATTTTGGGAACCAACATTTGGCGCCGTTGTCGGGGATATAGTACTTTGGTTCAGATTTGAAGCCCTTGGTAACAATAAATCTTTACTCCTGGTTGCTGAAGTATTGAAATACAGTGTTTGTTCAAATTTTCTTCTCAGCAGGGGAAGTGGCCACTCTGTTTTAACAGCCCAGAAAACGTTGTAGTTTGAAAAGAAAGAGAGATTCATAGTGAATAGAGGAAGAAACCAGGAGCAACATGGACGCGATGAATCCTCTAGTAGTACAGGAAATAGGAGTAGATGGAGGGCAAAAAATACCAATGTGATGCCTCGATTGAATACCCAAGAGCAAGTAGGTACCTCTGGCAGAAATGATGCATTTGATGATTTGAGATGTCAATATCAATATACTTCTAAGGACTTTTCAGATAACATACTCAAAACAAACATAAGGATGAATAGGAATGAGTATGATGTTACAAGAAATGAGAATATGGTTGGCAGAGGAAGTAGACATAGGTCTCGTGGTCCAGATTTGAGAGCAGTTGGAATGCCCAATGAGAATGAAGAAACATATCAGACTACTAGATACCCTCCTCCCACAAGATCACTTGGAAGTCGACATGATACCATTCCTATTGAGGGAAATCAGCAGGAGCAACTTGGTGATGAGGAAAGAGAAAGAAGAATCCGGGATGAACTCGACCTGTTTGATCATCTCAGGAATAGGCAAAGAGAGGTGCAGGCCTTACTTGACCAACAACAAGCTCAACTTGCCCAACAGGCCCAGGTAAATCAAAATGCACAACAACAGGGCTACAAGCAGCAGTATAACCGACAGAACAATTAGAGACATCAGCAACAACATCAACAAATGGGACATCAAGGTATGAATCATGCCCATGCTCAAAATGTTCATAAGCAACTACCACAGAACTAGGCAAATCAACAGTATGACAATGTTTAGAATCCTAGGCATACATATCGAAGACAAGCACAAAGATTTCCTCCATTAAGGTAGCCACTGGGAGCTGAAAGGTATAAGCAACTTGATTTCTTTGGCATACATGACTTTCCAAATCCAATTCCAAATGAGATTAGGGGAAAGATTCCTAGGTTTCAAGGCAATAATGCTATCACAGGTGAAGAGCACCTTAGGCACTTTATTAATGTCACCGATGAGTATGAAATTGAGGATGAATATGTTATGATGAAATTGTTTGTGCATTCATTGGAAGAAAGTGCTAAGGAGTGGTATAAGGCTCTCCCTGACAACGGTATTGACTCTTGGGAGGAGTTCATGAGGGTATTCAGATTGCAATATGGGAATAGGATTGATCCAAAGTTTGCCATCCATGAACTCACAACCATCAAAAAGGCAATGAATGAGACAATAACTGATTTTAACAGTCGCTTCATCATGACAATGAGAAAGGTACCTCATCATATGAGACCTAATGAATCTATGTGTTTGGTTTTGTATTGTGGTGCATTTGACTCAAAAATTGGTTATTGTTTGAGGGACAAGAGTCCACAAACATTAAGGGAGGCATATGCTACAACTATTAATATTGAAAGCAATATGAGAGCTTCAGGAAAACACATCAAAAGGTCTGATGTAAAACTGTCCCAGCTAGACAAAGCAACTTTCAATAAGATCCTCACCGTTGAAGACAAATTGGACAAGCTTATGGGGGTTATGAAAGGTTTATCCTACAAGGTTGCTAGAAATGAGAAAGGGCTGCCTCCTCAGGGTGTTGCAACACATTTCAATGAAGGTCAGAGACTGCATAATAGACCCTACAATACTGATTGGTCTAAGAGATCACAACAAAATGATAGGCAAGTTGCCCCCAGGCATGTAAGTTTCAAACAGCTTGAAAGAGACACGCCTGATCCATTGAGAAAGGATCAAATCAACTTTCAAGATGCGTCTTTGTGGTGCCGGGCATGCTTTCTTCCCCATGATCTAGCAAATTGTATGGTGGCTCATTCAATGAGTAGAGATGAAGAATTTCCAAATGAAGAAGGTGCAACCGAGTACTATGAAGAGGAGATAAATCGGTTTGACAGAGAGGGGTATGAATAGATGGGTCAGGATGCTGATTATGACAGTTATGAAGAGGATGATCATATTTTCCAATATGATTATGATGAAGGTCCAAAGAAATATCAATTGTCAGCTCATGATTTCGGGCATTTGAAGGATCTTATGCAAAAGAAGTACAAGCAGTCCAAACCATCAAACGAAGATATTAAAGCTTTGACTGATGTAGCCATTATGCAAGTCCAAGGAGGCTATCAGTTGAGGAATAGGTAAGTACCTATGCAGAACTCTCCTGCTGCAGAGTCAATACATGATACATTAAATGGTGACAAAGAAAAGAAAAAGGTAAATGTGGAGAAGAAAGACAACAGTACTCCCAAGAAGAATGTACCAGAAAAGAAGAAAGTTCCAATGCAGCTACCAGCAGCAAAGAAGAAATATGTGCAGAAGAATCCAACACAAATCGTGTAGCCATCTATTGTACCCATTCTAGGGGTTCATTACCCAAAAGGCAGTAACAAGCATGATCGACCTCAAGCACAAAAAGAACTAGAAAAGGGGAAGGAGAAGACAAAGGAAAAAGGTAAGGATATTTCATCCAATCAAGTAATACCTTACATTCCTTGCGCAAATGATGTTACTGTCTCATGTGATGCTCCTTTGCCCAATTATAACCCTATTGACATGGCTCAAGTCTTTAACCAAATCTGAATTTTAGTGCCTATAGGGGAACTCCTTAGAATCCCTGAACATCATTTGTCACTGCTGTAGATGCACAAAAACAACTTGTTGTTCCTAGTAGTGATGATGAGGAGAAAGGCCATGATGAAACCGTAGAGGTATATCTAGGATCAATTGTTGTTAACAGGATGGGAGTACTCAGTAGACCCTTTTTACACAACCCTGATCATAAATGGTTGGCTGTTACACAATTGTATGCTTGATTCTGGGGCTTCCAACAATGTTATGCCCTTGGAGACCATGAATGTATTGGGATTGAAAGTGTCCAGGTCCTTTGGCAAATGCTTTGCCATGGATTCCAAGGAAGTTAATGTCATAGGTATGGTTAAAGATGTTGAGGTCAAACTTGTTGCTTACCCAGATAATTCATTCTTGATGGATATTATTGTTGTAGACTGCCCTGCCAAGTGGGGTATGCTGTTATGAAGAAAATGGGTAGCCTTTATGGGCGGAAGCCTCCAGATGGATCTTTCATTGCTACTATTCCAGTCCAGGGTGTGGAGGTGAAGCTATATAGGGAGAAGAAGGTAGAAGATGAAAACGTTGAGGATAGATATAAGGCTCAGGGTGATCATGCTAACTTCTTTGACATTGATATCGACCATTTCATGGGATATAACAGTGAGGATGATCCTGGCCGTGATGTTTCACCTTCGATTCTTGCTACTTCTGCTTGCAGTGCTGATGATTTGTGGACAATGTACTTTGATGGTGCATACTCAAGAGAAGGCTTAGGCGCTAGTTTTGTTCTGATAGCACCAGATGGGGAATAGTTTGGTATGTCTTTCAGACTTGATTTTCAATGCACTAACAATATAGCTGAATATGAGGCATTGTTGCTGGGTCTGAATGTCGCTCACAAGCATAAATTCAAGTGCTTGAAAATATCTGGCGACTTAGAATTGGTTGTGCAATAAATAAAAAATGCCTTTGCTACCAAGGACAACAAACTCATAGCATACAGGGATGTTGTCTGGGACAACAATGGAGATGTTTGATGCCATTGGCATTGAATGGATTGAGAGGATTAAAAATGAGAAGGTAGATGCCTTGGCGGTCGTTGGTTCAAAGTTTGATCCGCAGCTTGATTCCAGTGCTCTTTTCCATTACGCTGTAGAAAATCCAACTAGGCCTACAATCCCTGATAACATCTACAGCTGACAGGTTTTCAATGACAACAGTCAGATTTATAGCTTCCTGAATTGCATGGATAAGTTTGACAGCCAATTGATTGACTGACAACCAATGGTAGAAGTTGTCGATGGCAAGGAAACTTTGTTTGGTAGTGAGGTTGTGCAATTGAAGACAAACACCATTCCAAAAGGACTGGTAGCGCTGGAGAGAATGTTTGATAATGTAGACCACTATAAAAGCAAAGGAAAACCAATTGAAGAAGACAACATTGAAGGTGTTAACCTTGGCACTCAAGAGGCACCAAGGATGGTGTATATTGGTAAGCATCTCAAAGCCTATGAAAAACAAATGCTGATTGCTTTATTGAAAAACTTCAAAAAATGTTTTGCATGGTCTTATGATGAGCTGAAAGCTTATAGGGAGGATTTATTTCAGCAGGCTTTTTCCCTTCAGTCTGATGCAAAACCATTTAGGTAGAAACGGAGGCCTATAAATCCCACCATAGCTCCCGAGATGCAGAAAAAATTGTTGAAAATGAAAGAGGGAGGTATTATAAAACCAATTAGACATTTTGATTGGGTGTCTAATCTTGTCCCAACGACGAAAAAGAATGGGTAGATTAGACTGTGTTGATTTCAAGAATTTGAACATCAAATCCCTTAAGGATAATTATCCTCTTCCAAGTATGGATCATCTTTTGCAGAGGGTTGTTGGTTCATAATTGATGTCTATGATGGATGGATTCTCAAGCTAGGTGCTGGTCAAGGAGTTAAAATAGTAGAAGACAACATTCACTACTCCTTGGGGAACCTATGTTTATTTGAGAATGCCATTTGGATTGAAGAATGCAGGATCAATATTTCAAAGGGCAATGGATGTGGCCTTTGTAGGCCTCATTGATGAGATCATGGTTGTATACCAGGATGATCTTACTGCCATCTCTAAAGATGGGAAAGATCATTGCAAGCATTTGCAATTGATTTTTGATAGATGTTTAGAATATGGGATCTCTTTGAATCCCAAGAAGTGTCAGTTTGGAGTAGAAGAAGGAAAGTTGTTGGGACATTTTGTGTCTATGGATGGGGTTAGAATTGATCCCAAAAGAGTCAAGGCCATTGACCTTATCCCTTAGCCTAAAATAGTCAAAGGTGTCCAATCCTTCTTTGGACAAATCAACTTTGTGTGATGTCCTGATGTTAAGGCATTGTTTAAAATAAAGATTTAAACATCATGATAAACGATGGAATTGCTTTCTTGAAATATGGTGTTAGCAGTGTCCCTTCCATCGTCCATTTGAATGATAATTGTATATATATATTAATAAACATATATAATATAATATTTAATAGATAATATTAAATAATATATTATCTTTAATTGACAAGATATATTATATTATAAAATAAATATAAATAATTGCAACTTTATTATATTCAATTATAAATTAGAATAATGGTATTATTATCATTGTAATAGATATTCACAAGAAGTAAATAATATAATATTAATATAAACATGATTATTAATATATATGAAATAAATATAAATATAAATATTAATTTGAATATTATTCTTAATACCATATCCTAGCATGGCCGATCCACACAAGGTAGCGATGAGTGGAAAAGGCCAACGATTAATAAAGGAATCATTAATAATGAAAGGCAGCGATCCAAATGAGAAAAGGTGCGATTGGTGGAGTAGACACATCTACTCATCTAAGGACATCACCGTTGGAGTCTATAAAGGAAGGCAGCAATCAAGTCACAAGGATATGGACAGCAGTTCCGAGTCTTTAAAATCTGCAACAAGGAAGACATAAAGGGCAACGAACAGTCAAGGAACATATATTAGAAAATAGCAGCAGTCTTGGTAGGGGTTGTATATGTATAATAATGAGGCTTATGTATTATTGTTTAATTAACCAATGTGCACGTAAACTGATATAAGATCTTTCATAATTTTATATATGTTTGAACTAATGTGTTAATATGGAAATTTGTATGAATGTTATGGTTACTATGACGGAGGAAATGTGGTGCAAAAGGGATACGACGATGGGACACTCTTCTAGGTACACCACCCCTATAGGGGGGATTGGATAATCCAATTGGGGCCAAGGCGGTACAAAGGGTATTGCCCTTGGGCGTACAAGAGATGGCTTTTGGGGCACCCTTTTGTGATCTCATTCTCCTATCATAGACATGCAAATTCAAAGGAACCAATCATAGAGAAGGGGAAAGGAAATGACAAGATGAGGGGGAACAGGGTAACGGATACCTCATTAGGTAGACCACCTCATATGGATGGCATGGGCCACATGAGGCCAAGGGGGATGATATATCCGCTCTTGGGCCTAGGGTAGAGGATCCGAGACACCCCATCGAAGTCACACTCCTCAACTCTCTTATGGTTGAGTCTCCTAGATAGTTAGGGTTAGTTGGATTAATAATGCCATTATGAATTTGTTAATCATGTTAACTTGATTGAAATATTATTGTAAGTATTTTCTAATTTGTTCCAGGAATTAAATCAAGTCAAGGTACACTCTAAATCTTTGTTTGCTTGGAAATTAATAATTTAGGGTAAAATTAGTATTGTTTCTATAAGGGACATTACACTTTGTAAGGTGGTTTGTTCCCAACTTTGCTGAAAAGACTAAGGCAATCTTCAAGATGCTCAAGAAGGGGTAGTCTATCACATGGGAAGAGGAACCAGCTGAAGCTTTTGTTGAGATAAAAGAGGCTCTAAAGAATGCACCATTGTTGGTAAGTCCATATTATTCCAAGCCTTTCTAGCTCTTCTCATTTGCTTCATATTATACTATTGCTGTTGTATTGTTGCAAAAGAATAGTGATGGATTTGAGCAACCAATAGGGTTCTTTAGCAAGTCTTTGCAGGCTGCTGAGTTAAACTATTCAATTATGGAAAAGCATGCATATGCTTTGGTTAAGGCAGTAAAAAACTTTAGGCCATATCTTATGGGTGCAAAGACAATTGCATATATGCCCCATTTAGTTGTGAAAGATATTTTCATGCAGCAGGAAGCTTCTAGAAGAAGATGCAGATGGATCAACAAGTTCCAAGAGTATGATATTGAGGTGCATGTCACCAAACTGGTTAGAGGCCAGGGTTTAGCTAAGTTGATGGCTAATTCCAACTTAGAGACAATTGAGATAAATGAGGTGAATGTTGTTCCATTTGCTGATGTGTGTACTTTGACAAAGGATCCATGGTACAAAGATATTATCTTTTATCTTGTCAACATGCATTGCCCCTTAGGTATGAATGTAACTCAACAAATAACATTTAAGTTCCAATCTTAGAAATATGTATTGATCCAAGTTGTTTTAATGTGGAGAAATTATGAGGGACTGTTGTTGAAGTGTTTGGACCAGCAACAATCTGAGAAAATTATTGAAGAATATCACCAAGGAATATGTGGCGGGCACTTCCATGCTAAAACCACAACACATAAGATTATTAGGGCAGGTTTTTGGTGACCAAGCCTCTTCAAGGATGTTGCAAAACAGATCAGAAAATGCGATGCCTATCAAAGGTTTGCAGGTAAGTTGAAGTTTCAGGGTGCTCTTCCCCTTATGAATGTTACCATTGACCCACCTTTTCAGCAATGGGTGTAGATGGATATTGGTGGCAACTGATTATTTTAGAAAGTGGGTTGAGGCTATTCCAACTCGCAATGCCACATCCAAGGTGGTGATTGAGTTCTTGTTGAACAATTTGATAACCAGATTTGGTGTACCATCTAGAATTGTTGCAGACATTGCCATGTGCTTTAGACCTCAAGGCATTGTAGGTATATGTTCCAAATATGGGATAAGTCCGATTCATTCATCACCATACCATCTGCAGAGTAATGGACAAGCTAATTCCAGCAATAAGAGCCTCATGAAAATTCTAAAGAGGAATCTAGATATGAACAAGAAATGGTGGGATGACAAGCTAAAGTATGTAGTTTGGGCTAATAGGATCACCTACAAACGTGCTACAGGTAAAAGTCCTTTTGAGCTAGTATATGGGATGGAGGCCAAATGCCAATGTCATTAGAACTGCCTGTGTATCAACTGCTGCAACAAATAGGAGAAGATGGGGATGATGCTTTGGCATTGAGGATGCATGAGTTGACAGAATTAGATGAAGTTGGAAGGGTGGCACATGATAAAAATTTGCTACAATAGCAGAAGGTGGAACATCTGTTCAATAGAAGAATGATTAAAAGGTGTTTCCAGATTGAGATTTGGTTTTTCTCTGGAATGCAAAATCAGAAGACAAGGGCAAGCATGGTAAGTTTGAATCATTATGGTTAGGCCCATATCAAATTGATGAAAAGGCTAGTCAGGACACCTTTTATATCAGAATATGGAAGGGGAATCTTTGGAGCTACCTGTTCATGGACAACATCTGAAACTCTACTTCTCATAAGTAGTGTGGTCCTTAAAAATTTTGTGATGAAATCTTGTTATATTTGTTATTTTTGACCTCGAGCAATCTTGACCACTATTGGTCTGGATGGTGTTTTGTGTCTGTTTTTGTTCGTGTTGTTTTTTGCCTTTTGGTCTGCTCCGGAGATCTGAATTCTCGTTGTGCCATTGCTTGGCACACGTCCCCAATTAGAGCCAGTGTTGACACCTAAAAAAAACCAGTTCCCAACTTGCTCTATTTTGCCCCAAATCCATCAGGAATCTCACTTTGTGCCTTTGTTGAAGAGCCCATCATTGATACCTGATAAGAGATATTTCCCATGGGTCTCTTTCAATAGGTTTCTAAGTGTTTGCCTTTTGAAATGCAAGGAAGAAACCCTCAAAATGACTAAGTCCCAAAATTCTAAGTCTTTCCTTGTATTTTCTATCTTTTTCGAAGTTTCGAGGTTTCGGTTTCTTGTTTTCCATCGTGCCATGTCTGTCGGCTCCGAATTCCTCCTTGGTTTCTTGCAAAATTGCTAAGTATTTCGGGTGTTGGAGGTTGGGTTTGCGGTTTTCCATCTTCTTCAGAGTATGTGTTAATAGGAAGGCCCAACCGCCGAAATCTGCTGTGTTTTGAAAATTTTCTAAGTATTGTGGATTTTGGAGGTTAGGGTGGTGGTCTTTCGTCTTCTTCTGGGAGGGCGGAAGGAAGAAGGTCCGGCGGTTGAAATCCGCCAGGGTATTTCTTTTAAATCTTGCGGGTGGCGGCAGGTTTCTTTTTGTCCTTCTTTTTGGAAGGCGGAAAGTGGAAGGCCCGAAGGTTGAAATGTCCTGGCCCTGTTTGTTCTTTTAGTTTATTATATCATGTTATTTTTTATTATTATTTTTGTGGTCTTTCAAAACTAGACAGAATTTGCAGAAGGGATTTTTTGTTTTGCATGTAATTGTTTTGCCAGATAACAATGTAATATATAACATGTAATGATAACCCAGAAAAGCTGTAACAGATATGAGCAAAATATTAGTGACCCAAATCATAAAACCACACGAAATGAATTATCAACACATACCCATTTGCATATCTTCAGTTGACAACTCTGCTGTACATGAACCAACATTACATACTTCGGAAATCACCATGAATATACCAGCAAAGGAATGTCTCCGTCAAACAATGAAATGCTATGGATTATATAACCCTAGGCGCCTAAGATGGATGTGATAAAGCCACAAAAATGAGATATTTGACCTCCTTGAAAACCCACAACTCCCTTGCTGCTGTATGACCAAGTTGGGGTTTGTATCAAGTAACCTGCCCCAAAATCCCCCTCAAAACTGCTTTAAAATGTTCAGTTTGTAACTGTAATAATGACTGATTTCAATCGCCTCAAAACATGTAAAAGGATAAAAGCTCCTCGAAACCCCATATCAACTGCTCATATGTGGTATGGCCTGTCCCAGGGATGTATGACTTGTATGAGGTGCTGAAACTACATCAAATCTCCTTCCATTTCACGACTGAAGTTTGCAATGCATTCTTATATGGTCTTCCCGGACTCTCCCATAATTATCATGCCAAATAAGCTGATTTATGTCTATGAAAACCCTTTGGCGACAAACCAAACTCTTCGTTGAAGCACCAATGCAAACACTGAGTGTATTTTTCTCTTCAAGCACCTAGGGATGATCTTTCACACCTGCGGAATGTTGTTACTAATGGAGGTTTTCATCTCCAAAAGCCATGGTTTCAAATTTCTCCAAAACCCTCAAACTCTTTGCAGAGCCAAAGCCAAAGCAAATGAATAATCAAAACATCCCAAATGAATTGCTTTTTCCCCCTTTTATAATTCTACTAAGGGGGTCGATTCAACTTTTGGAGGGAATATTTTATTTGAAGTCACTTTTAATAAACTCAAGAGGAGCGCTCAACATTATGGCTAAGTGACTTTATTAATATTTCATTTTTTTGACACTTAACCATTATAACCCAAAGTCCAATATTAAATAAACATTAATAATTTACGGACTTTAAAATGGAGGCCCAAATGATCTCGGAATCTAGTGATCTATAGACCGTTGGAAAGGTCTCGCCAAGACGCTTCATCTCCAACATTGAAAATCCCAAAACGGACAAAAATGCTAATTTGCCAAAAATAGTAAGTCCATGACTAAGCAATCAAATCCACCCTAGAAAGTCGGCTCCAACTGTGCTGCAAGAGGACCCAGAAAATGGGGACATTACGAAGGTTGAAGTCCGGCGAGCTATAAAGTTTTTAAGTATTTTGGGAGGCGGAAGGCGGGAGTTCTCTCTAATTCCTCCTTTCTTCTTGAAGGTGGAAGGATGAAGGCCCGAGGCTCGACCCCCGACAATTTTCAAAGTTTTTCAAAGTTTTTTGGGTCGGGCGGTTCTTTTCTTCCTTTTCAAAGTGCATGGTGTAGGGTGGAGGCCCGACCTCCAAAGTCTGATTTGTCGGAGGCCGATTGACTGGCCTTCCATACTCCTCCCACCACGTGGGAATGCGCCAAAAGCCTCTGGGACTGCCATTAATGCGAAATGGGTGGCTGAAATCAATGTTTTTATTGTAGTTGGTGGGCTTGTTGGCGGTTTTCCCGTCCGTTTCACTCTCAAGTCCACATTGAGAAGGCCATAAAGGTAGGATCGAAACTCTTTTCAAGGGTTGGTCAATTGGGCATTGTTCTTTCAGCAGGTTTAGAGATCTAGAGGTAGAAAAGAAAAGATCATCTTTGTAGTTTTTTCTTCTTCATGAAACAACTGTGAAATGTATGTTAAATATTTTGCAATCTTTGTATTGAATCATTATTTTTCTCCACCACTATAGGTGTTCTTCTTAGGAAACTTAATCGTAGTTATAGTTTTCTCTTGCCACATTTAGTGGTGTGAATGTAAGCTCTAATTTGAATGAGTGTGACAACTCTTAATTCATTTCCAATCTTTGTAAATGATCATTACAGTATTATATAAGGAAGAATGTTATATGGTGTTGGATTATTAAGTATTCTTAGTGATTTGGTATTTATTTTCATGCATTTGAATATTCAAATAGACAGTCATATATTTCTTTGCAGTTGTGTTCTTTTGGTGTACTTGAGACTTTGCAGCCCAACGGATAGGCACAGGTCTCAGCAGCTTGTGATCACCCAAACCTTTAAAAACAAAACAATATATCTATCTTTAGACACAGTAGTAGTTCCACCAACATCCTCATTCTGTAAGATTGCCTTTATCAGCTATATAAGGGTTTTATAACAACCAGCTATTCTTAGTTTAGTGACAAATTTGGGGCTAAGAAAGCATTTTGGGTTTGGTTGTTCAAATATTTTTAGTTGTTCATTTGGTTTAGAAGTCAATATCTGTTAAGGTATACCCCTTGAAATATCCCTCCAGAGTCTAAGATGAGCTCAAAGAGTAGAGGAGTCTACCTAGTCCTGTCAGTTGGCCAAAATCACCCTCAACTTGTTGATAAACCTTTTTCAAATCACCCTGATGACATCCCAGGCCTAGGTGATTTAGGAATGTTTTTAGAGTTTTGGGTTATAGCAATTTTGGGAACCAATAGCGCCGACCAACTCCAATTCAAATTTGAAAATCTTTTATATTTTTATTATTAATAATATTAATATTATTATTATAATATAATTATATTATTAGTATAGTGTTTAAAAAAACTTTTATTATATTAAAATAATAAATCATTCCATCTGAGCGGAGGGGACATAACAATCCTCTTGCCCCAAGTATTGCTTCTCCTCAAGCAATTTCAGATTTGGATGATGAAAGATTTTTGCTCCTTCCCATGTAGCATCATCAAGAGGCAAAATTTTCCATTTCACCAAATAGTCTTGAATGACCTTGTTTCTTAGCTTCTTCTCTCATATCAATGATCGCTTTTGGCTCTAAAATCAATTTATCTTCATCATCAAGTGGGGGCTGCTTCAAGCAAGGGGTAACATGTCGTCCCAACAACTTCTTAAGGTGTGATACATGAAAAACATTTGTGAATTCTATTGTTTTATGGTAATTCCAGCTCATATGCCAACTCTCCCACCTTTCGTGTGATCTTGTAGGGCTCGTAAAATCAAGGTTTAAGCTTCTCCGCACCACTTCCCTTGAGGGAAGATTTCCTATATGGTTGTAACCTCAGAAACACCAAGTCTCCAACCTCAAAAGTCCTCTCCAATCGGTGGCGATCAACATACATCTTTTGTTGATTTTGGGCTTGTTCCAAGTTCTCTTTGAGTGCATTCAAAATATCTATACTTTGCTGTACCAAATCTCTAGCTCCTGGAACTGTGTTGTTCGAAAGAATCAAATCCACAAATGACAATGTCTCATAACCATATAGTGCTTTGAAAGGAGTCATACTTGTTGACATATGATGAGTGGAATTGTAGCAATACTCCCCAAGATGAAGTCACTTAATCCAGGCTGTTTGCTGCCCTATAACATAATTCCTTAAATATCCTTCAAGCCGCTTATTCACAATTTCTGTTTGTCCATTTGTTTGTGGGTGATAGCTAGTGCTTGGATCCAACTCTGTGCCTGTCAGCTGAAAAAGTTCTTGCCAAAACACACTGATAAACCTGCTGTACTTGTCACTCACAATGTTTCTAGGCAGCCCATGTAATCTAAACACCTCCCTAAAGAACAAATCAGCCACTTGTGGAGCTCTATATTAGAAAGATACAACATAAAAGTGAGCATACAATCCTTACCTTGCATTTTCAGATGACCTGTGATAAAATCCATCAAAATGCTCTCCCATTTCTGATTTGGAATGGGTAAGGGTTGCAACAATCTAGCTGGAAATGTTTGTTCTACCTTGTTTCGTTGACATACCAAGCACTCTTTAACTTGCTTCAAAACATCTCCCTTGAGGCCTTTCCAAGATAACTGCTCTCTCACTTGTCTATATGTCTTGTAGTACCCTTGATGCCCAACCAAAGGAGTGTCATGATATGCTCTCAAGATTGTAATGTCCCCATTTGGCATTTAGCCAAGTTTGTTACCAATGGCCTATTCCCTTGAGCTTTTGAAGGCTATCTGTGTTGGTTAGGGAGCTCTGTTTGTTGTGAAGAGCACAGGTTCAGTTATTTGTGATGTTTTGTCTTGGCTTTGAGCTCAGTGATGTCTCAGGATGGCTATGCAACTTTCGGAAGTTTGTTCGGCCTTCCGGATAGCTCTCTAAGATTTTTGGAGGAGCCGTCTATTTATAGTAAGTCACACAGATGACATCGTTTTTCATCCCAAACCTCCTGGAGCACGTTGGTATGATTTATTTTGCAGTTCACTTGAGTTTGGGATTTCCCGCAAAGTTGAATGGATTAATGAGCTATGTAATTATTATTTTCACTTAAGTCTTCTAAGGGGGAAAATAATTAAAAGGGTACCTAAGTGTTATAGCTCATTGGAAAGGTTATTAAGTGTTCTAAATGATACACTTAAAAAAGGGGGCCTCACACATGATATATTTTTATTATTTCAAAAAAGGTCTTTTTGAGAGAAGAAATATGAAAAGGTAAAGAGAAAATAATATTATATTCCTCTCAAAAAGTTGTAAAAAGGCAATGAGAGCTCATTTGGAGGGATGCTTTTGGATTTGATATTGTTATTCTGTCGGATTGAACCTGCGAGTTCTTCCATTTTCCTTCTTGAGGACGAAAACTCTCTTGAAGATGATCAGTTTCGGTAGTGAAAGATTCACCCTAGTTGGTGCAAGGTGATTTCACTCAGGAATCACACAAAGTTTCATGGATTTTTGTTAGTTTTTGAAGATTTTGGTGTGGACTGGATATTATAATAATTGCTATGAATTTGAAAGTAATTCTTGGAAGAGATTTGATATGGTTGGTGAATTTTTTGATGCAGATTGCTCCTTGCCAGGCCGTACATATCAGCAGGGCATTGGAAATCTATATGGAGATAGTGATTATTTCTGTGAAATGGCATTAGTTTGTTGCTGGCCTCATCCTACTGCTCATTCCTGAGCAGATAATAAGGAGTTTTTGTTGAAGTACGGAGCAGCTGGGTGAGCCGTACCATCTCTGAGCCATACCTTAGAGGGGTTTGATCTGTGCCTCATTAAATTATTGTATGGATGGAAAGGTGAACTGGGGTCTTTGACAAGTTGGGTTATCAATCTCAGGCCTATCTTTAATAGACTGTTGTGCAGATTTCTTAATACCTAGCAGCTCATATGTATGTTAGTTCCGTACAAATCAGAAACTGGGCATATGCATGCAAGGAAACTCGCCTACTCTGAGCAGAAATAATCAGGTATTGATGATGTCCAGGAGTGTGGAAATGAGGTGTGAAAGTTTAATGATGATCATAACAACATTGAATCTGCAATGAGAGTGTATAACTGCTGTCCCTAAAGGGTTTCAGACCTGCACCAGCATTCTGTAGCACCTTTAGCCCAGCAAGTAGTACCCTTCTACATATCTTAATGTATTGGAAAAAACTATAGCAGTTTCATGGTATATTTGTATGTTAAGTCTCTTCATTCAATAGGGTATTGTTATCCAAGTTTGAAAGTAATCGTTGGAGGGTGTCATGGCATGGTTCCTAAGTATGATAGATGGGTTTGGGGCAAATATAAATGAGTCAATGCTGATATGATAACTGCAGCCTTGCTACAGCAGTACCTTGAAGTTGAGATCATTCTTCATACTCTTCTTATTGATACATTCATGGTGGATTCTAAGACTCTTGTGTTGCTTTTTCATATCATCATTTGGTTTTGTCCTTTAATTGGTTGCAGCTGGGAACATGTATAAATCAGGGCATTGGGTTTAGTTTGCAAGTTATTCGTAGCATTGTAATCTTTACTTTGTTGCAAACACATATTGGAACCTCTGGATGGTTTACTGCCAGTGTGGAGGAATGAACATTATTTACCTTTCTTTATCCACCCATTGAATAAGTGGAGTATCCCCATTGCATAAGTGGATGCCTGCTGAAAAATAGATGCCTATTGTTAGCAGATGATTGTATTTCATTTCATTGCATAGCATTTGATTGATCAACCAAAACACTGTATGCTCTCACCTCGTCTATCTTGGGAACTAGTTTGTTAAATTTGAAATTTTTTTGGGGTAGCTTATTACAAAGATCTTCTCTTTCATTTTTGATCCTGGGACAAGGTATACTCAGTCGTTATAGAGAATGAGCTTTGCAACCACCTTGTACCTGTCATCTTGCACCTTGTCCTCCAAGATGTTAATAGCTAATGCATCCTTGGCATACTCTACTAATATAGAAGCCCTCCAATCAGCATAAATATCAGTCATAGAACATAAATAAGGCCTCCTAGATAACGCATCGGTCACGACATTATTTTGTCCCTTAACATTCTCAATATCAAAATCATAAGCTTGCAACTTACTTACCCACTTCTATTGCCTATCATTCAAATCTTTTTGATTGAGGAAGAACTTCAAACTGTTATGAGCCGTCTTCACCACAAATCTCCCACAAACCAAATACTGCTTGAACTTAGCCAATGCATGCATGATGGCTGGCATCTCCTTGTCATAAATAGAGAAACTCCTCTTTGACTCCTCGAGCTTTTGACTCTCAAATGCTATAAGGTGCTTGTTCTGCATCAATACTGCTCCATTACCCTCTCTTGAAGCATCACACTCTAAAACAAATGAAGTGAAAATTATGGAATAGCCAACACAAGACATGAACTCATTACCTCCTTGAGCTTGTCAAAAGCTCTTTGTGCCTCCTCACTCCAAGAGAACGCTTCCTCACTACAAGAGAACGCTCCCTTCGTAGTCAAATTCGTCAATGGGGCAGTCAACTATGAAAACCCTTTGACGAACCTTCTATAATAGCTGCAAAGTCCCACAACCTTCTCAAGTGTGATAAAGTCCTGGGTCGAGGCTAATCCACTATTGCGTTGATCTTCTCCTCATCTACACTGATGCCTTGGGCACTAATCTTATGCCCAAAATACAAGATCTCGGTCTCCCAAACTCACATTTGGATGCCTTGGAAAAAAGTGACTACTGCTCAAGTATGCTCAATATCTCATCTATATGCCTCATAAAACCAATATGTCATCAAAGACAACCAATACAAATCTCCTCATTTGCTTACTAAATACCTGGTTCATGCAAGACTGAATCATGGATAGAGCATTTGCCAACCCAAATGGCATGACTAGGAACTCATAATGCCCAAAGTGGCACCTGAAAGTTGTCTTGCGAACACACTCCTCTCTCATCCTTATTTGATGGTACCTTGATCTCAAATCAATCATGGAGAAATATACTGCACTATGAAGTTCATCTATCGATTCATCGATCCTGGGAATTGGATAGTGGTTCTTGATTGTCTTCTTGTTGAGAGCCCTATAATCGATGCAAATCCTCATAGTGCCATCCTTCACCAGCACCATGAAAGAAGCAAAAGGGTTGGAGCTCAGTTTAATATGTCCCATATCAAGTAGCTCCTCGATTGTTTTCTCAATCTCTTCCTTGTACCTCCTTGGATGACGATAAGGTGTAGTAATGATCAACTTGGAACCCTCTTCTAACTCAATGACATGTTGAAATCCCCTATGTGGAGGTAATCCTGGAGGAATATCACTAAATACTATGTTATGCTTGTCCATAATGGGCTGAATATCTATATGAGTAGTCTTTTCACTTGTAGGTGAGAATCCATCGGTAACAAAACATTGTGCCGCCCAATCCACTTGTCCTCTACGAAAGACTCTTTCCATCCTCTTGGCTAAAACAACCCTTGGAGCTCCATTAGATAAGCCTTGAAGAACCACTTCCTTATCCTCTGATTTGAATTTCAGCTCCATAGTTTGATAGTTTTGGGAATACTCACCAAGTTAATATAAGCCTTTCTTGCACAAACTGTAACTTTGAATGAGTCACACAGTATTAACCAGGGAGGATCTTTCACCACCGTGGCTAATCTTCTCCAAGAGGGTTTTCAGAAGGCTAAGATGAATAGAGTTCAATCCCACAAAACCAAAAGGGTTTCACAAGAGGAAATAAAATAATCTACATATCCAAATGAGCTCTCACAACCTCCTTTTATACTTTTGCGAGGAACTTTCTAGAAGTTATGTTTTAAAATTCACTTTTTAAATACTCCATTTTGCTCCAAAAGACCCCTTTTGAGAAATAATAATAATATTTGATATGCAAGGTCCCTTTTTTAAGCATCCATGATTTAAAACTTTTGATTACCTTTCCAACGAGCTATTACACTAAGTTGCTTCTAAATTATTTCATAAAATTAAGCAACCTTAGTGAAATAATTAAATAAATGCTCATTAATTCACCCAAATTGCGGAAACCATTGAAAGAGTATCGAAACCAAAGTCTAACTATACTGGAATGATACTGATGATGAATAATGATGATTAGAGCTGACTGGGTGACTTACTATAAATAGATGCCACTTCTTGGAGAACACACCAAAAGCCAAATTTCACTTCTGAAAGTGCCATAAGGGTCCTCAAGACCAATTGAGCTCACTGCCAAAAACAAACATCTCTGCAGAACACAACTTGCATGCTCCAAGAACCTTGGAGATCCCCTTATCAAACATCAAGCTGCTTCGGTCAAAATTGGAACTGGACAAAAGCTTGCAAATCAGAATTACTAAAAAATGGGGACATTACACAATTGATGGTTTCATTGTCAACTATATAATACTTCATTTTATTAGACTATTTATTTCATGCTATTTTTAGATTAATGGTCAATCATGTAACTGTTTGTAATTATTTAGTAAGATCGTGTTTACGATCTTCTGCAAGTTTCTATTCTAGAAACTTGCCTTTCTTGTATACTTGTAAATCTATTTATTTGAGCTTGTGCTCATTGTTAATATATCATGTTTTTACCAAATTACCTCTGTAATATGGTATCAGAGCAAGCGAATTTTTTCGTGGGATCTGTGTTTGCCAAAAATCGCGATGCTTTTGTTCAAAATCGCGGGAGTTTTCTTTTCGAGAAAAAATCGAGAGTTTAAAAATTCTTGATTTTTCTTTGTGTTTCTCGGACTCTAGCAGCGATCTTTCTTCACACGGCCCGCGTGTTCTCTGTATTCCTAGTAGCGTTTTGGTTGGTGTCTCCCCTGCTTGTGACGTATGAAACCCTAGTGTGATCGCGTTTCTTCAAATTCCTGGCCGCGTGTTCCTGACCGCGACCCTCGTTTTTCTGGAATGCATTTGTTTTTTTGGCCGCGATTTTGCTGTGTCTGGGATCGCAATTTTGCTGTGTTTTGCTTGCGGATTCCTGGCGACCTCCGTTGTGATTTTTCGCGATTTCTGTATTCCTGGCCGCGATTCATCTCTATCACTCGCTGTTTCGCCTGTTTTTGGTTTTTGTTTTGAACAAACATCGATTCTTTGTAACAGTTGTTCTGTGCTTTCATGGCCGCCTAGGGCTTCTGAAATTTTCAGATAGGGTTTTGACCCTCTGGTTCAAATCCGAAATTTTTTTCATTTGCAGATTCTTGGTGGGTTTTTTGAGATAATTTTGGGGTACTTGTCGGATTTTTCTGGGTGCCTTGAAATCTGTGCCTTGAAATTTGTGCCGACGGATTTGTCTTGAAATTTGTGCCTCAGTGCATTAAAATTTGTGCCTCAAGCCTCTTCTCAGTTCCTTGTTTTTCGTGCATCGAAAAGCGTGCAAGATGGCGAGTTTGACCAACATCATGTTGGAAGGCAGTCAGCGATTTAATGGCAAAAATTATAATACCTGGAAGCAGCGAATGATGACCATCTTTGAATATCGTTGCCTCGCTCAGATCATTCTAGGCACTACTACTCGTCCAGCCACGGCGGGTAAACACCAGGATAAGTTTGACGGACAAACTCGTGAAGCAGTCATGCTCATTAAGCTGTCAGTCACAGATGATCAGCTACCTCAGATTCTGGCTGGAAAGACAGCAAAGGAGATTTGGGACCATCTGAAGGGTTTGCATGAAACCTTCGACAAGAGCCGTGCGTTCTTCCTGAAAAATATACTGTTTTCTATCATGATGGATGAGAAGACATCTTTGCAGATGCACCTGAACAAGATCCAGGAGATCAGAGATCAGCTGGAGGCTATTGGTCGAAAAATGGAGGAAGAAGACATGGTTGTGATCACTTTGAAAAGTCTACCTAAGTCCTATGAACATTTCATTGAGACTCTCAACATTACATCAGCTAATGTTGATCTGAAGTTTTCAGAACTCTGTACTATCCTCTTGCAGCAGGATCGCTGGAAACAACAGTTTGGTAGTAGTGCTTCTTTGTCCTCTTCAGAACAGGCTTTTGCAACCAAGTTTCAAGCTCAGAATAAAGGCAAAAGTCAGCCTTCACAGCAGAAAGGCTCAGGTCACCCTCAGGACAACAACAAGAAAAAGAACATTCAGTGTAATTACTGTCATAAATATGGTCACATCAAAAAGGATTGTCGTCAGCGTTTGGCTTCTGAACAGAAGTAGGGAGGTTTTCAGCAGAAAGCAAATATTGCCAAGCACACTGAGCAGAAGGAATATGCCTTTTACGCTTTTATGGCTAAAAGACCTGCAGATCATGTGAAGTCCTCTGCCTGATACATTGATTCAGGTGCTTCGCGTCACTTCACTCATCGACGTGATTGGTTTTCAAACTTTACTCCCTTCAGTGACTTAGTTATTTTTGGTGGAGGAGAAGAATATACAGTTGTCGGTAAGGGCACTGTTCAGATTCAGTCTGGTGGGAGGAATCTCATATTCCTCAATGTCTACTATGTTCTTGGCATGGAACTTAATCTTCTCTCTGTCAGTTAGATCATGCGGCACTCTCCTCAGTTGGATGTGGTTTTCAGTACACACAAATGTTCTATTGTTGATCGGGAGACTCGTAGCATTGTGGCTGTTGGTATTGAGGATCATGGTCTATACCGACTTATGGATACAGGTGATTCTCCAAAGTTAGCCATGGCAGCCTGAAATTCTTCCATCACCAGTCTTTGGCATCAGCGTTATGGGCACTTACATGTGCACTATCTTTCTCAGCTATCTCGGGAGGGCTTTGTAGCCAGTTTACCTGAGATCCAGACCAAGCATCATGGTGTTTGTGGAGCTTGTCAGGCTGGGAAGTAGCATCGGACACCGTTCCAGACTGGTGACTCATGGCGAGCCTCCAAGGTACTACAGTTGGTTCATGCTGATGTATGTGGGCCAATGAATACACCTTCTGTTACTGGTTGCAGGTATTTCTTACTTTTTGTTGATGATTTCAGTCGTAAAATGTGGGTGTACTTTCTCAGAAAGAAATCTGATGTGTTTACTGTATTTCAGAAGTTTAAGGCCGTAGTAGAAAAAGAGTTTGGCTGTTCCATAGTCACTCTTAGGTCAGATAATGGGGGGGAATTTTGTTCTACTGACTTCTCCAACTTCTGTGACATACACGGCATTAAACGCCAGTTAACCACACCCTATACTCAGCAAAACAGTGTTGTAGAGCGGCGCAACCGCACAATCACTGAGATGGCCCGTTCCATGTTAGAACACAGGAGTGTTCCTAAGAAATACTGGGCAGAAGCAGTCTACACTGCCGTCTATCTCCTTAATCGGTCTCCGACTTATGCTGTTAAGGAGAAGACTCTTGAAGAAGCTTGGACTGGTCGCAAACCTCGGATCAGTCATTTGAAAATATTTGGCTCTTTAGCTTATGTATGGATTCCAGATGCCAAGCGCTCCAAGTTGGATTCCAAGAGTCAAAAGCTTATGTTCACAGGGTACAGTGACAACCATAACGCTTATCGGTTGATTGATATTGATACTGATCGTCTTATCTTCAGCCGGGATGTTGTCTTTGATGAAGAACGAGGACCTTTTTCTTCCTCGTCTGTGCAGCATTCTGAGGATCAGCCTTTGCAGGCTGCTGATTTGGGTGTTCATCTTCCGTTAGGTCCACCTGATGGGAGGGATGATGATGCAGATTCTGATTTTGATGATGCTCAACCCGAATTTCCTCCGGATGATGTTGATCTTCCACCTGTGGCACCTGTTCCGGCTCCTCCTGTTGCACCCAATGTTGGCACTTCTACTCTCCGGCCTAAATGGTGGGCTAAGACTATCGGAGATCTTCATGACGATGAGCTCATTGAGGGTAGATCATCCAGAAACAAGAGCAAATAGCAGCATACCGTTAACTTTGCTCTCATGGCTAACATTCACAGTGTCTATGAGCCTCAGACCCATTCAGAGGCTAAAGGAATTCCTGAGTGGGAAAAGGCTATGGAGTCTGAATACCAGAGTCTTCAGAAAAATCACACTTGGGTCCTTTCTGATCTTCCTCCAGGGAAGAAGCCCATTAGCTGCAAATGGGTGTACAAGGTGAAATACAAAGCTGACGGAACCCTTGACAAGTACAAAGCTCGTCTCGTTGCTAGGGGGTTCTCACAGAAGGAAGGCATTGACTACGAGGAGACTTTTGCTCCTATAGCCAAGATGAATACAATTCGTCTTGTCCTTGCCTTAGCAGCCCAGTTTGGTTGGAAAGTCCATCAGATGGACGTTAAGAGTGCCTTTCTCAACGGTGAGTTGAAGGAAGAAGTCTACATGACGCAGCCTCCAGGGTTCAAGGTTGCTGGTCAAGAACACAAGGTGTGTAGATTGGTCAAAGCACTCTATGGCCTGAAACAGGCTCCTCGAGTTTGATACATCAAGATAGATAAGTACCTCACAGATCATGGCTTTCAGAGGAGTCCATCTGACTCTAATTTGTATGTCAAATGCACTGGTAGTGATATTCTGATTCTTGTTGTCTATGTGGATGACCTAATCATTACTGGTAGCTCAGCACATTTGATCGCTGAGATCAAACAGGATTTGTGCAACACTTTTGACATGACAGATTTGGGCCTCTTGCATTATTGTTTAGGTGTTGAGGTTTGGCAGACTGAGAGCAGTATTTTCATTTCCCAGTCCAAGTATGCTCGCAGTCTTCTGGATAAGTTCCGTATGCAGGATTGCAAACCTGCCTCCACACCCATGGAAAAAGGGCTTAAGTTGTCAGCCAAGTCAGACTCACCTGTAGTGGATGAATCATTGTTCAAGCAACTAGTGGGCAGTCTCATTTATCTCACTGCCACTAGACCTGACCTCAGTTTTGTTGTGAGCTACATTTCACGCTTCATGACAGCCCCCAAGGCTGATCATTGGGTAGCAGCGAAGCGTGTGCTGCGTTATGTGAAGGGCACTTCTGATTATGGACTTCTTTACTCGAGGAGTCACGATCCTAGACTCAGTGGTTTCACAGACTCAGATTGGGCAGGATCAGTTGATGACAGGAAATCAACATCTGGGTATGTGTTCAGTTTGGGATCCGGTGCAGTCACATGGACTAGTAAGAAGCAGCAGGCAGTGGCTCTCTCCTCGACAGAAGCAGAGTATCGGGGAGCAGTTAAGGCAGCGTGTGAGGCAGTTTGGCTTCGCCGGATGCTTGCTGATATGCAAATGTCTCAAGCAGGTCCGACTCCCTTGTTCTGTGATAATCAGGGAGTTCTCAAGCTTGCCAAAAATCCAGTCTTCCATGAAAGAACCAAGCATGTAGAAACTCATTGTCATTTCATTAGAAAGCTTGTTGAAGACGGATCAGTTTAGTTGCTGTATGTTCCGACGGAGGATCAGACAGCTGATATCCTCACCAAGTCCCTTGGTCCAGATAAGTTTGTAAAATTCAGGGGGTCTCTTGGTGTAGTTGATAGATTGACCATTAAGGGAGGGTATTAGACTATTTATTTCATGCTATTTTTAGATTAATGGTCAATCATGTAACTGTTTGTAATTATTTAGTAAGATCGTGTTTACGATCTTCTGCAAGTTTCTATTCTAGAAACTTGCCTTTCTTGTATACTTGTAAATCTATTTATTTGAGCTTGTGCTCATTGTTAATATATCATGTTTTTACCAAATTACCTTTGTAATACATTTCTTCATTTGTTCCCCATGTTTTCTTATTTCCTTGAGATGTTCTAGACCACCCTAAGGTCATCTTCAACACTGAGAACAAACTATTGTCTTTGAAATTGATTGTGACAAGGAAAAATGAGTTTTGACAACTTCGACTAAAAGTGACAACTTTTGTTGCTGATGTGATTGCTTCGATTTAATTTATAGATTGCTCTTGCTAGCACCTCCATCACTAAAAGTCTTTATCCATGTGTTGTTCCTTGCTCTATATCACACATCGTTTTTTCTTACCTTGCAATTTATATTTCATTAGCATCTCTAGAATCAATAAAGAATTATATATGAATGTCTCTCTATGTTAATGCACTCTTTAATTATTCATTTCCTTTGCCAAGAATATAGGAATGTTATACTCTATCTCACTCATTTGGGAAACACGTATAAAATGCCCCTTGTTGCTAAATTGTATTTGGTGTGCTAAACAAATCTTGTCACTAAAAGGCATGCCAATAGTCTTGCCAGTCTTCAATTGAATCAACTAACTTGTTTGTTGAGTCCTTGACTCCCCATTCATCACATTTGCTCTCTTTCTTAGGGTTGTTTAGGGCATTGCTTAAAGATTGCCCACTATCTAGTTTTTCTATTAATTTTGTCATTAAATCACTATATAGAGATGTCCTCTTTCCATGTAGATACATCTTATTGTGCATCTGACTCAGCAACAACCTTTTCAATTTGTTTGTTTTTTTCCAAAAGAAGGGAAGTCATTTACTAACATAATTTATGTATCCGTCATGGCCTCTGCCACCGTCTTCCCATCCTTGATTTGCATGACAAGGTCTTTCTAAATTGTTCTAATGTAAGTGCCTTTTGCTAGTTTGATTGCTCAATTTTGCACATTTCTATACTAGTTCTCATGTCCTCATATTCTCCCCCCTCATTTGGATCTCTGACCAATGGAGTCAAATTTACCATCTTTAGAGGATGCTCGCTTATTTCTAAGCGATACAATGAAGTTGTTAGACATAAAGCTCTTCTGCAACTCATTCTGCACTCCTTACTGCTCTTTGGTTCTGCACTTGGCTCTTTGTTGGCACTACTCATTGTTTTTCTCACTCATAGTTGCTAATTTTTTTGTAGATTCTCTTCTAATGCATAGTAACAATGTGGAGTCTCTAATGCTATATATAGAGACTTCAGAGTTATTAATGACCCATCTACCCCTATGATGTCACTGCCATTTGCGATTTATTTGCCCTTCAAAATTCTTAATTTGCTTTTTTACTTTGAACTTTGAAAGGAGCATGTCTATATTTTACCTTAAGCCTATGTGGGTTGCTCTTCACCCATTAATTCTTCTCTCTTCTTCTTGGGCCTTTTTCTTTATGGTGGTCTAATAGGAACATCTATTTGGATAGTGGCATGGGAAACTCTAGATTTTATCTACATTGACACATATTGTCATGTATGGTTTCTTTTGAAGTACTATTCTCCATCCTTTTCCTCAAGTTTGAGAAAAACAATGGTATAGTTAAACCCTATCTTCACCAGGTAATTAAATCTACTGATATAAGCTTTTGTGTGCTTGTAGTAGACAAACTTTTGTATTGGTTAAGTCATCTATATGAGAGCATCATTTGACTTCCATAATTTCCTTTATTTTGAAGAGTTCTTACAGCACCTGAGTTTATTTATTTCATACTCACCTCTTACCTCATGGGATGTGTTATTTAATTGTAAAGAAGGATGGATTGTATTGTATGGCCATATAATTGTAGTTTTTAGCTGTCATTAACAGGATTGGGTGAAACTAATCGTAGCCTTTTTATGTAACATGTCTGAAACCTTTACTTTCAGTGGACTATTGTTTATATCTGGAAACATCCCACACGGCCTTTACAGTCTCAAATCAGAGAATTTGCAGTCTATATGTTTTTAGATATTATTTTTATAGCATGCATCATTTTTGTCATGATGCTAAACTTTTCTAATAGATCTCTACTTGATGACCACATTCAAATTCATGACCTTTAATATGTAATACAGTTAGTGTAAATGACATTTACTACTGGAGTCCCTTTAAAATGATCACCTAACTTTTGGAAATTTTCTTCACAGGTCATATTTGAAATGGTGACAGACAATGTGATATCCCTTAATATGTGTTCTTTTCCACCAAGCATTGATAAAGTCTTGGAAAACACTATTAAATATAAAGACAGTACATGCATAGAGAAGGAAAGAGAGGATATGAACAACTTAGTGCTTGAGAGAATATCACTGGGAGAGGTTGAATCTTCTATGTTTCTCAACTGTGTAGGATGTCCTTTTCAATTTGAAGTCTATGAAGTTGGTCTGGATAATTATGATCTTCAAACAGTCAGAGAGGCTTTACTCTTGCTTGATCCTGAAGATCAACTCAACCATGTTGAGAAACAATCATCTATTATATGGGATTATCCTGAGTTCTCTTGTTCCATGCATTTTGACTTGTTCAATTATTTCAACATAGAACATTCTTCAAATCATATTTCTGAAGAACATCTGAAATTTTCTCCTACATACAAGAGATTACAACATGAAACAGAGGTTTCAGTTGTATACTCTATAAACTCTGGGGACAATAAAAATGCCACGAAAGGAGAGTTTGCTACTGCAGCACAAATGCAGATCTTTGAGGTGCTGGACCTACTTGATGACAAATACGTACAAACCTTTGATTTTTTTACAGATTTCATGGAAGCAATACAGGTTACTTTTGAAGAATCAACTGATTCATATGTAAAATCAGAGAGTTATTTTGATGAAGTTGTTGTTGTACCTGAGCTGAACTTAATCGACAGTACTTTTAAATCATTACCAACACCTGTTTTTTTGGATGATAAAGCAGGCTTGATATCCCTTTCAGTTATAAAAATACTTTGTAATCAATACAAGCAGCATTCTGCATCTGCAAGTGATTGTTTATATTTGGATTGGCATCAATCAAAGGGAGGTGTTTGCAACAATTGCAACTGTTCTTCTATTCAGAAAAAGATAGAAGATGAAGTAAACTGTAGTTCGACAAATTTTAAAATACCTTATGTTACAATGACTACAGATGTGTTCAGTACGATAGAGTATTTTGAGCAGTGCCAGGATGATTATCCTCCAAATATTGTCACCGAGCTCCCGGAAAGTGTTTCTCTATCAGGTTTTGCAGGGGTCAAGGCTGGAACTGTTACAAATACAGAACAAGACATCTATGATCTTCATATAGAAAGTGGTCAGCAAAATACATTTCAGTCAAGTTCAAAGGATTACTCACTTTTCAGCTCCAATTCTGCTTCCAGTGATCTCTTGTTTTTCCTTAATGCTAGAAGAGGTTCTATAAGATGTGGAGACACCATAACCAAAAAAATAAGTGACAGCAAAAGTTCCTCATTTCCTGAAAACTGTAAACCAAGAAGTAAATCAGAGTTTCTATCCAATGGTGATGTTCAAAAGAATAGAGTACAACTGCATCACATTGAAATATCTAAATCTGTACTTGAAATTCTTGATAGCCTTCAAGCCAAATTTGATTCAGTCCTTGCATTGGATCGTGATTTAAAAAGAGTAGTAGATACATTTCCAGACATGAATAAACTTTGTGTTATAAATTCCTCTCAAGTACACTTGATGAGCTTGATCAAGAACAGGGCCTCCAAAAAAGATTCCTTGGATTTTGATTCTGTACTGAGAGGACTAGTCACTATGCATGTATTACATAAGACAGCTTTCTACGTCTGTTTCTATGGGTTTCATGTAGCACACTTGTATATGAAGAAGCTAGTCCAAAGAATATTCTTTTTGGAAGATTCTATACAACCACTTCATTCTTTTCTTAAAGATGCATTCCATAAATCTGAAAATGGGCTAATTGAAGAGCATCCTATGATATCTTCTTTTGAACAAATATTGAAGACAGATTTTAGTCCTCAATGTGATTGCAAGATTTTGCTTGTTGCAGAAAGGAAATCTTTTTTGGCTCTGCACAAAAGAATAACTGCAATGAATTTGAAGCTACATGAGTTTGTTTGGACAGATAAACTTGGAAATCAGTGGCCTGATAGCAGGGAAAATTCCCAACTTAATCAGGCAGTCTTGGATGCTTTAGCACAGTGTGATTGCCTCATAATATCACACAGGTAGGTTACATACAGCTAAAGTATGGTACAAAATATTACATGATCTCTTGTACAGATGGCTATAGGTATCACTCATTTTTGGGCATTTTCTTTCATTCTCAAACTGGTTTAGATATAAATTTCTTTAAGAGCAATATGATTATTCTGTTACTTATTTGCAGTCCTATATCACTTATGGCCCTGCTTCTTGCAACATGTAAAGAGCATAATTGAAAAACTTAGACTTGGCAATTACTTGGCAGACCCAAAATTTTTAAAAATTTGGGACTCAGCAAAAACTCGGCAATAATTCAGCAAATTTATCAAACATTTAAAAATGCATTTTTTTAAAAAAATATTCTTAAAAAACACACATATTTGTGAATTTGTAGAATGCATTACTGATTTCCTTCATAGATAAATTAAAATTAAGAGTTTAATATATATCATAGACCAAAAACGAGTTCAACCTTTGAATACATATGAATTTCAAGTTTCATTATCAATAGAAATTATAAATCATAAATTTTTTGATTTTCTATGACTAAAGCTCAAAAAAGTTTGTTGTCATTGTGTGGGTGCTGTGGAAGTGTATGGTATAGCTGCGATATTCTCAACAGGAGTCTCATCTATATGATCATGTTGTACATGTGTGGAACCCGCCCTTGATGGCTCATCATCATCACTTCTGACTCCTCATATGTTTCCACATTTGCTTGCCATTCAGCTACATCCCTCTCCAAAACAGCTATTTCATCATTAGTACATAATGGATCCATCATCAGTACATAATGGATCCACATCAACATCCTCAGCAATCCAATTTGAATATGGACTAGTGTCTTCAAGGTCCAATGCGTGATGTGTATCCAACTCTTCTACCTTTTTCTCATGCAACTGAAGGTTGTATCACATATAGACAAGGTCATTCAAGTGCTTTTGAGTCAACCTATTGCGCTTCTTTGTGTGAATGGCCTAAAAATGCTCCAGTTGTACTCACAATCGGAAGCACTACAAGGCTGTGATAAAATGCGGATGGCAATCTTTTGAAGATTAGGCGTTGTGGCACCATAATCTTCCCACCATAAATGTGCAAGGATAACATTTATAAATTTGTAAGGATTTTAGTAAACTTTAAAGTTAAAATAAATAGTAAATTAAAATTAGACATATATGTTTTTTACCTAGTTGCAGAGTGGTTGTATGAATGCAAAAGGTTGAAGAAAATAATGCCCCCCTTGCCCTCTTATAGCTTTGTTTCTCATCAAGTATGAGGTCTTGAAGGTTATCATCAACGACCAACCTCTCAATACATGAGTTGAGGCCAAACATAACCTCTGCATCTGCTTTGAATAAAGAGGAGAAGAAAAATTTGGGGTTCAAATAGTAGCCAACAACATGTTGGTGGAGTTGTCGGTTCCTCTTTTGATCAATAATGCACCATATGGGTTCAGATTTTGTTTTATTCGACCTATACAAATACTGAATTGCCCCTTTGGTGTAATGTCCCTTTTTTCTGACCCAATGGAGTCGGCTAGCCTATTTTATTCCCGTAGGCTAAGTCGGAAGTGCAAGGGAATAAATCTAATTAGTTAAATACTAAGTAATCCTAAGTCACTTTTGGATTATTTATATTTAATTAATTAGGCTGGACCTATTTGTAATGTAAAATGACTATTATTTAAGTGAGCCACTTGATAAATAAAATAAAATAAAATAAAGTGATTTGCCAAAAGGTGGTCGACCAAAAAGGAGGCTAAAATAAAGTGGATTGTCAAAAGGGAGGTCGGTCAAGGTGGAGGTTATTTGGTGGCTATAAAAGAAGGAAAAAAGCAAGTCATTTTCATGAATTATATCATATCATTTTTCATTGGAGATTTTTTTTTGTGGCTGCAACTTAGGTTCAGTATATTCTAAGGACGAAAACCCTTAGGAATATAGGTGGATTGGACGAAAACCCAATTCCATCTTGAGGTGGATTCATACGGAGTTCACATTTGCTCTTCATTGGTGATTTGGAGAAGAAGATTGAGCTTCAAAGATCTATTTATTTCTGCAGATTTGGAGAAGAAGACCTAGGGCCAAAATTGTGTGGTTTGTGGCCAAATACAATTTTGAAGATTGAAGAAATATTCAGATTTTTAGATCAGCTTGGGAGCGCCACATTTTGGAGGGTTTTGAGCAAAGATTATTGCTAGGGTTTTATCCTCCCAAGGAGGGTGATTTCATATTTTGGATGCATTGGAGGACCAAACCCTAACCACTGCCCTACATTTGCATGCCATTTTCCATCTGCAAGGAGCACTGCCTACTTTGGAGGAGAAATCGTGGTCTTTTTGAGCCTCGTGGGTGTTAGATTAAGTGCCAAACCAATTCGCCCATCTAGAGTTTGAGGTAAGACAACATTCTCCGTCATTTTTGGTATGTATGAGCCTTTATTTTTCAATGTAAAGGTCTGATTTGTAACAGCAGAGATCTGGGCTATGTTTGGGGATGTTTGAGCCTTGAAACTTGATGTAATTTCCGTTCCAAATAATCTGATTTATAGCAGCAGTCATTTATACTCAGAAATCAGAATTATATGTCATTTGTTTTGCATTTGAATGTTCATATTATTTGGCAGAGTTCATGGTTGATGTTATCTTCATAAGGGTACATAATTGGTATGTTTATTTGAGCAAATGGCATACATTTTCTGCTGTCCAAAACCATTTAAAATTCAGATACAGAAAAATCAGATTTCAGACCTAGGCTTTGAAAGATAAAATTTAGAAATTTAGGGCAGATCTAATTAGGGATCTTATATTTGGCCTTATCCATGGCCTCATATAGATACTCCATGGGCTTTTGATCTCGATCCACCAATCGTAGAACCCTAACCAACAGTTCTGACACCTAAATCAATAGTGGATGAGAATGAAATTAAAGAATTATATTAGTTCAAGAAATAAAAATATCAAAACTACAAAATCAACAAATTGTAACATTAAAAAATTAAAAAAAAATAGAAATTAGAGTTTGAAAACTTGCCTTGATGATTTCCTCCCTGACTTTGGCAATGCTATCATAAAAAATTGTTTTCATGAGGCTCTTTGCTTTGGGCTTCCTACAATAAGGACTCTCCAAACACTTTTTGCTCACAAGCGTTCGATTAAGGTTGGGCAATGAAGCTTACTCTGCAAGGTGAGGAAATTAGTGGCAAAGCACGTGACTCGTGATCGCACGAGCTCCTCACCATCGGTGTGCTCTCTCATAAGATTTAGGACCCACATGTGGGTGTAGATGTACTTTGTGATATTCCTTGCATTTTCAACCACATTCTTCACCTAGCTTAGTTTCCCGATGTCCTCAAGGAGTAGATCAATACAGTGTGCAGCACAAGGGCTCCAAAACAATGTTGGATGCCTCACCTCTAGAAGTCTACCAGCTGCCACATATGTAGTTGTGTTGGTAGTCACTAATTGGATGACATTTTCCACTCCCACCTCCATCACCACCTCATCCAACATGTTGCACAAGGTCTCTTGTAGCATACATTGTCCCGGCTAGGATTTCTATATCAATTTTTTGTGTTGTTTTGCTTGCTGAAGGTTTAGGGTTTCATGTTTGTTTTTGCATGTTTTGATTTTGCATTGAAAAACATGGAATATAAAGCATATAAACCAAACCCAGAAAAAACTATAACATATATCAACAAAATATTGAATACCCAGATTATATTGTGGCAAAATATGAATTATGTGTACATACCCATATGCCAGATTACAACCTCATACTTATGCTGACGATGAACTGGTAATACAAGCCACACAGAAATGCTCCCAGCAGCTACCAATGAAGGGGTATGGTCATACAAAGTATTGCAGCTGAAACTCACACCCTAGGCAATTCAAATGCAAGAGATAGAACCCTCCAAAGAAGATGGAATAATTTCCTAGAGACCCACGTCCCTGTCTGTTGTAGTATGGCCCAGCTGATGTAAATGCAGTGTCAAAACAGAGTGAATAATGCTGCAATCTGCCCATACATGTCTGCAGTCTTCTATAGTCCCAAACGCCTAAGGAAAGGCCTCCAACACAGAGCTCAACACTCCCAAACACTTATAAATGAAGTTCAACCTGCCACCATACAATACGACCAGCTTGGGGAAGAGTACGACTTGCTCTTTATCAGTTGTAACAGCAATAAAACCTCAGAAAATCCTTCAAATCTGTTATTAATCCTTCACTTCTCAGTTGCACATATCATCTACACAAAATATATTCATTTCTTGCTCAAAACTCCATCAAAATGAGTCATTCGAAAGCCCAAATGAAGCTCCTATGTGAAGCCTCTAAACCCCTTTCCTGATGTGGTCTCTCACACACGAAGAAAGGTGACTATGTAGAGGTTTTCGTCTCAGCAAGTCAAGGATAAAACCTTCAAAGCCATACAAGCTCCAAGAATGCATGAGAATATCA
The DNA here is from genome assembly GCA_027924645.1 of Cunninghamia lanceolata. NCBI lineage: Eukaryota > Viridiplantae > Streptophyta > Pinopsida > Cupressales > Cupressaceae > Cunninghamia > Cunninghamia lanceolata. The sequence goes on along the minus strand of BSBN01000918.1, from coordinate 3,275,544 downwards.
AAATCAAGTGAATGAGTAATAATCCAAACATAATGCAAATGAAGCTCATTTCTTTCTTTTATCTTCTCACCTTTTCCAACGTCCAAGGAGAGTAATATTTTATTATTTTATTTTATCACCTTATGTCCCCTCTACACCATGGGCACCCATCTCCTAGAGACAAAACTTAAGTTGTGACTTAACTTTATAACATAGTCACTTTTAAACATAAGTCACTTAACCCCAAAAATATTATAAGTTAAATCTTTAATTTAACTTATATTTCATTAAATAATGCTTCGGGTATTTTGAAACCATGAACCTCGTGCTAGGACCCCCTGCATCTGCCCTGCTATAAATAGCAAGTCGCTCTGACCCAACTTACTATAAATAGTAAGTCTCCAATTAGACCCCCTAACCACTGTTATTAGCCTACGGGAGTCCATTGATAGGCTAATCTCCATCAACTGATCACATGGGCTAAATGAGGGACATTACATCTCTGCATTTTTTATTTCATTGGAGGCATCAACTGACTTTAAAAAGACTAGCTGACCCCCTGAAACCACTAAAAAGTTAATGAGTGTCATGTTCTTGCCATTCGTCCACCTGTTAGATAAAATGGTGTAGCTTTTCTATAATGTCCCCTTCTTCGGCCTAGGTGTCGGAGATGGCCATTTAGCCTATTTTATTGCCGTAGGCTAATTCAGAGTTTCGGAGAATGGAATAATTCATTTAATTAAATTAAGTTGTCTCAAATTATAATTTTACTGACGACTTGTATTTAATTAATAGTCATTAAAAGCGACTTAGCAGGAGCAAAAAAAAGCAAAATATTATAGTCACTTTAATTTGTATTGAAGGTTTATTAAAAAGTAATTTTAAATTACCTTCGGGAAAGTTCCAAGGGAAAATATAAAAGGAGGTTGGAGACTCGTTTTGTTTCTTCTTGCCATTTTATTGTTTTGGAGTCTCTTTGAGAGTTGGATCTTGTTCTGGAAAACCCTAGGACAAAAACCCTTGGGAAGATTGGATTCGGAGGTGAAAGATCCTCCCTAGCCAACACGGTGTGGTTCATCCAGAATCATAGTTTGTGCAGAATAGAGCAGGTTTCGAAAGATTTGTGCTGAAGGTTCTATCATTTTTACAGGTTATTGGTATTTGCTTGCCCGAAGGATTCCTTGCTTAAATTTATGAGATTTTCTTGCAAATATAAATTTAAGAGTTTTGTGAAGGATTTCATTGATGATTTATTGGGAGATTGATTAATATTGAAGAGGGTTTCAAACCCTATTCAAGCGCTTATTGCTAATGAGATGAGGAATGTTTATAAGGCTTCGTAGCCTTCACTACAACTGGCCGCAACCTATCCTATCCTAACTGCAACTATTGTTGCAGCCGCAACCCTCTATTTAGAGGGATTCCAGACCAAGGAAGAATCGCGGGTGATCTTTCTTTAAAAAAAAAGAGATATCTATTGTTTGTTTAGCCGCCCAACAAGGTGGAATAATCGGAGTTTATTCATAAGTTGGCTGCTACAAAATTTTTTGGTTGTTCAAACAACAATATTGGAGAATCATTTGGAGCACCCAACAAGCCAACTCCATTATTGTTCGACATAACATCATATTGAGGTTAGGCATTAAATTCTAGAACTTCGTACTTCTGGTTTTCTTGTCCCGCTTCCTCCTAGGTTCATTATATGCATTTTCCAATTGTTTGAATGCAAGGAAACTATTTGACAAAACGCCCATTACTTATATTTGAATGTCAAGTTGCAATTGTGAATGTGTAACGCCCTCCCAATAAAACACTATTAATTCAATTAAAAAATAAAAATTAATATTAAAATAAAGCAAATTGAGATGAATTATCTATTTATAACATAGAAAGTAAGATAATCAACTTCACTAAAATTTATTAATACTTACATTAATAAATAATCAAGTAATGATTAATATTTAAAGATAAGCTTATATATAGAAATTAATAATTTAGAGAAAAATTTAAATGAAATTTAATCATTTAATATTAATTAATATCTTCTTAAAAGAAGGGACCCAAAATTTCTGTACTTATGCATTAACTTAATAGTACATTAAATACAAGATAAGAAGGAACTAAGAACTAATTGAAGGAATTATAAATTAATCATAACAAGAATGCCTTTATTATGATAGTGATGGCAATAATAAATGAAACATTCTAAATAATCTTCCAGACAAACTTGAGAAATTTTTTATTAAATAAATTATTAATTTATTAAAAGCAAAACCATGCCAAAAGAAGAAAACCATGTTTTTGGATTATAAAACAACCAACAAAACCGCCTATATTCCTTTGTACTGATCAGCTGCAACAGCCATACTAAAAACGTGATAACTTTCTCAAAACACGTGATAACTTTCTCAAAACTCAACGAAATTTGAAACTGTAAAATGTTCTGGAAAGCTTACACAGAGACCTTCAAAACCCAGAAACCATTTTGTAATATTTTGAGTACGTAAAAAGATGTCAATAAAAGAATATGATGTTTTTTTTTAAATGAGGTTAGGCATTAAATTCTAGAACTTCGTACTTCTGGTTTTCTTGTTCCGCTTCCTCCTAGGTTCATTATATGCATTTTCCAATTGTTTGAATGAAAGGAAACTGTTTGACAAAACACCCATTACTTATATTTGAATGTCAAGTTGCAATTGTGAATGTCTCTTGTTCTAAGCCCCCATAACAAGCTGTCATGTATCATATATGCTCAAAAATTCAGTTTAATGGGCTTGTTGCTAAGTGTTTGATGGAATGCCAACATAGTAAATATCAGAAAGTTTTGTGAGTTTTGGTCAAAATTTGGTTAGGGATTTTATAGTGGTATCAAAGCAAGTGATCTTGCCAGCCTGGAGGGTTTGCATGTCTGATTTATTGGTTGCATTTTGATTTTATGAATCTGGAAGATAGAGAGTACATAACCTATAGGAGAAGGCATCAATTTATTGGTTCAGGTTTTGAAGGAGAGAACATCATGAGTGATAGAGATCCTGATGATCCTAGCACTAGAGATATCCTTAATGACATTGCTAGAGGACAGTGAAATTTGGTGCATCTTTTGACTTAGTTCATGCAAAATAATAATGTTAATCAGAACAATAACAGGGGTAATCAAAACAATGGAGGAAACAATTGGAGTAATGGAGAGGCAAACCACTCTGCAAACAATACAAACATTCCTAATAACGACAATAGAACCAGTCAGGTTTTTACAGTTAGGCCTTTGATGCCTAATTTCTTGGATCAGCAGAGGACATAGGGTGGTGGATAGCAGGTTGTAGGTGAGAGTTTTATAGATTATATGCGTAAATGGCAGTCACTTGGTGATGAGTTTCAGGTTGCGATGTCTCTACAGGACTTTTGCCAGTTGAAATACAAAAACAAACAAATAGGAGATAGAGGGTAGAATCAAGAGTTGCAATGAAAGTTGGGTAAGGTGTCTCTTTCTTCTTTTGATGGTTCAGGTAAATGCACTACATGTGCATGGATTCATAAATTAGATAACTATTTCTTCTTGAACCCCATGTTGGAAAGGGAGGCTATCCAATTTGCTACCTTGCATTTGGAGGGTGATGCACATGAGTGGTGGTATCATGTAATGATTACTTAGGGACACAGCCTTTCTACTTCCAATTCTGATTTCATGCAGAGGCTTATTGACAGGTTCGATAAGAAGGATCTAGAATATCATTTCAGGGAGTTGGCCTGACTTAGACGAAAGGATTCAGTGGATACTTATGTATCATATTTTCAAAGACTTGTGGTGATGGTACGTGATGTTGAAGGAGGATTAACTTATCTCTTCATTGAGGGCTTAGAGGAGCTACTTTAGGGTTGGGTTAAGGCTTTAGACCCACCTTTGTAGGAGGTGATCAAAAGAGCTAGAAATATGGAATTTTCTGTCCCCTCCAAAAATAAATTTCAGAACAAATCATTTTCTACTAAGAAGGACAACAAGAAGCCTTTTCAGGAGTGGCCTAAGAAGTCAAATCTCAACATGGAGGACAAAAATGAGCTTAGAAGGAAGACGCTTTGTTTCTCATGCAAGGAACCTTGAGAGCTCGGACACAGATGCCTTGGTAAAGGCAAGGTTCACTATATTGAGGTTATTTCTGACATTGAGGAGGAGGAGAAGAGAGATTCTAGCTCAGAGAGAACAGGAAGAGGAGAAAGTTGAGAATGAGAGAACTAGTTGAGCCTTCAGGAGGTACTATTGCTTCTCTTTTAGGTACTGTTGTGACCTATATGCAACATCGCCTTGTTGAAACGAAGGACCCCCCTTTCAATTTTGATCTTTGTCTTGTTTCTATCCTGTTTTCCTCGTGAATAAAGGAGTGGGTAGGGGCTTGAGGTTAAAATTAGTTTAGCATTGGATAAATTGCATATTCAAGCATGGTCAAAGGGATTCACTCTAAATTCTAAACTATATGTGGTTCGTTGAAATGCCTGCCCCTGATGATTCGGGATGCCTTAAAATTTCTGCTCCAAGGTTTGTACCAAAATCTGTTATTTATGCAAGGCATGGTTAGAAGTCTGCTCAAGCGGACTTGTGTTGATCATTTGGAATGTTTGGTCAAGGCAGCATCCCCGTCGGTTCCCCACGTCTGTCCAAGCGGACCTTTGGCTGTCCTTCGGAAATCTTCTCCCCATCTTAATGCCCGCTCGTCCCTTGAGTGCCGCTTCAGGCGGACTTTATTTGGTTGGTAGCATTATCTATATTATGCCTTGAGTGCCAAAATGCCCGCCTCTGGTAGATTTCCGCAATGCATTCGCAGAGTGCATACTCATTTCGTTGCTTAGGAATTTTATGGTGATTAAATTGGAGTCGTCTGCTCCCCTCTTCAGAATCTAATTTGAGCCTTCTTTAATGCCAAGTATTGAATATCTCAAGATTCGCCCAAGCATGCGATAGTAAAGACATGACAAATTTAGCATTAGTGCCTTGAATATCTGCGAACCTACTGAACCCACATCTCTTTGAAGAATCTTGCATTCAAGTGTCTCTTACGTTGTTGGCACAAAATCCTCCCCAGCGATATATTTGGCGATTCCTTGACACTGTCTAAACTTAGTATCTTACAGACTGCTTGAGTGATAGTCTAATTTGCATAAAGGGGAGAGTGTATTCATTGGATGCGAGTTGTAATCACTCTCACCATCTTGAGTGTTGTTTCTGTTGAAGGAAGGCCATGTCTATCAATTCTCAATGCACAGTATGTGCATATTCAAAATACCCACTCAAATGGTATCCGCCGAATCCCCATCTCTCTCTACAAACTTTGATTTATTTTGATGATACAGAAGGATTTGCCTCAGCATATCATTTGGTTTTGTGGAAAGGATGAGAATGGGAGCATAAGAAAAGAGTAAGCTCATTGTGCATTTGGCAATGGTTGTATTCATGCTCAAATACAACTTGCCTGTCAGGTTTTGACGTGGGCAGATTGGAGTTGCATTTGTTGATTGAAGTTCTTTAAGTATTGATCGAGTTTTGTTTTCGCAAAGATTTGTATTTTTGGCCTTTCTCGAAATTGAACTAGGTGTTTTTAAATGGCATATTTTAAATCCCACATGTGTTAGATGATGAGATTTTATCTTTCTGCACCTTTTTAAGCATTATTTCGATATGCTGATTCAGGGTATTTGTGTAGGTGAAGGGTGAATGCAAAGGAGAGGCGAGTAGTTATGAAGAGCGATATGGAAGGATAGTGGTGAAAGGCTTGCACAAGAGAAGTTCAATGCATGGAGGAGTCTTGTTCAAGAACATTCGATGGAGAAGACATCATCACTGCACGAAAGAATTTCCACATCAAGATCATCCGTAGTTCACTCCAAGAATTCACGCACAAGGCATCTTTCTACTTCCAGAGTCCAGAGCCAAAATCTTGCATCCTGCACAGCGACATCATCAAGAAAGTTATGAACAAGAGAAATGAGCAAGTTCATCAAGCAATTGATGAATTACATTCAAAAGTACAAATGCATGATCGACAACAACAAGAAATTCGACAAAATTCCCAAGTTTTCCAAGTTCGAAGCAGCCAAGTTCCAGAGGTGAAAATTCAAAGATTCGAAGACTACTCCAAAAGATGACAAAATCTGGGAAAACATTTCAAGCAATATGAACACAAAGAAAATCAAACTAGTTTGTTCGATGCTGAGGTGGCACGTGCACAACATTGATCCAATCACAGTCTGCCACATCATCTGTCTGCATCCAATGATTCTAAAAATGGTAAATTTTGTAACAAACTGCCTTGTTGTCAAAATCTTGGCCATTGATTCTCGAATCAATCTTGGCCATTCATGTAATTTTGAGGCCTATAAAAGGGCCCATTTCTCTCATTTGTAAGGAGGATTATCAGAGAGAGCAGGAATCAAGTAGTAGGAGTAGATGTTGTTAGAGTAGGAGTAGAGTAGAGGATACTCTTCGAAATCATTGAGAGGACATGAAATTGTTGTAAAAAATACATTTCCAAAATCAATACAAGCTCATTGTTGAATGCTTCATGGTGATTTGTGTGGTGATGGAATGTTAGCATGGTTTCAAATTCTTGAATGTGATGGAGAAATGTTTCCAAGTAGCTTAGAAATAGATTAGAAGTGCATTGATGTAATGAATATATGTAAAGATATTTGATGAATTCTTCTGGTTCATACTTTTCGTGGATTGTCGAAGGCAACCCACTTTGCAAAGTTAGACTGAACCTTCATTTTCTTTAGTTCGGTTGTGAATGCTTGTTCAAGCTGCGCCAGCTGTGGGTGTTTGGATGGAGATTTGCAACATGAAAATCCTTGAGTTTCCTTAGAAGATTGCACCGGCTTCGTGTAGTTGTTGGTTCTCATGGCGAAGCGAAGTCTGGTTTCATGAGGAGTTTGTCTATCTTGACATGTTTCATTATCTCATTGTCCTTAGACTAGCCTTCTAAACCCTTGTCCTTTTGCATTTTCTTTTCATAGCTGTTTAGAAGTTCCATTTCACAAGGAGAATAACATATTTGATTGGAATAAGGAGTCAATTCAGCGTAAGTCCCTTTGTGAGTTTCAGCAAAATCACATCAACTACTGAGTCTATCCATTGCAAGTCAAGACCTAACATATCATGAACCTTGGAGTTGTCTCGATTGATCACAATGTTTAGCATTCGAGAGACTTTGTTCAAGAGAGGATAGAATACCTCAGTATTTTACTTTGAGTTTGCATGTGCATAAAAAACACATCAACAGGTACTCCTAGATATCATTTGTTCAGGGTTAGAGGAATTTTGCAGGGTCAGTGTGTTATGGTCTTGATTGATAGTGGGGCAACCCACAATGTTATTGATGAAGGCTTGGGGATGAAAAGAGGTCTACAGGTGGAGGATTTCCTTGGTTTTAATGTGATGGTTGTAGATGGTTTCACTATGAGCTCCACCAAGAAGATTTCTTAGTTGAGCATTACTATGGGCAATCATTAGGTTACAGACGATTTCTATGTGGTCGGAATTATTGAGACAAATGTGCTCCTAGGTATCCAATCGTTGCACTCTCTTGGGAAGTATTCGTAGAACATTTAGACCATGGAGCTCAAGTTCAAACATGAGGGCAAAATGGTAGTTCTTCGAGCGATGTTGAATGGAGCACCTAGAGTGGTTATTGCGAAGAGGATGGAGGCATTATTCTGACATGGCGAGGTTGCATGAGCAGTCCAATGTTTGATTTCATCCAAAACCCCTTCTAATAGTGATGGACAATATCATGTAGATATCCAATTTGTATTGGATAAGCACAGTGTGGTTTTCAGCGAGATTCCTCCTGGTAGGCCACCTAATAGGGTTTTCAACATGTGATCTAGTTAGAGGAGGGCTCTAAGCCCGTCATTACTACTCCTTACCAACATCCAAAAAGATTCAAGGAGAGAAAAAACAATTAAGGAGTTGTTAGACATGGGACATATCAGACTTAGCTTGAGTCCCTTTGCTTCTTTAGTTGTTTTGGTGAAGAAAGATAGGACCATGAGGATGTGCATTGACTATTGTGTACCGAACAAAAAGACTATCAAGAACATTTATTCGATTCTCAAGATCGATGAGCTGTTAGATGAGTTGCATGGTGCAGTTTACTTTTCTAAGATTGATCTTTGTTCTGGATACCATCAGATCAGGGTCCGTGAGGAGGACATTCACAAGATAGCTTTTAGATGCCATAACGGCCACTATGAGTTTTTGGTCATGCCCTTCGGTTTGACCAATGCTCCTACTACTTTCCAGTCTTGCAAGAACCATATTTTTAATAAACAATTGTGGAAATTTTTGCTTGTGTTCTTTGATGACATTTTAATTTATAGCAAGACTTGGGAGGATGATCTCAGGCACATTGATGAGGTGTTGGGCATTATGGAAGCACAATCTTTGTTTGCAAAAACTTCCAAGTGTGAGTTTGGGTTGATAGAGATTTTATACTTGGGGCGTGTGATTAGTGCTAATGGAGTGAAGGTCCATCAGGAGAAAATTTAAGCCATTCTGGATTGGCCATCCCCAAAGACATTATCGGATTTGAGGGGATTCTTCGGCCTATACAGTTATTACAGGAGGTTTGTTAAGGGGTTTTCTCAACTAGCGGCACCTCTTACAGATCTCACCAAGAAGGGAGCTTTTAGATGGACGGATTAGGCTCAACACACATTTGACAGACTCAAGGAGATAATGACTACTTATCCTGTTTTAGCACTTCCTGATTTCTCTTAGCCATTTGTTTTGGAGTGTAATGCATTAGGTGAGGGGAAAGGAGTTGTGCTTATGTAGAGTAAGCATCCGATAGCTTATGAGAGTAGGAAGCTCGGAGATGGAGATTGTATTCCACCTATGATAAGGAGATGCTTTCCATCATGCATGCGTTGGCAAAGTTCATAGAATATTTGGTGGGTGGAAAATTTGTTGTTAGAACATATCACAACAATTTGAAATACTTCTTGGAGTAGAAGGATTTGAATGAGCGACAACAAAAGTGGGTAAGCAAAATTCAGGCATATGATTTTGATATTGAATATGTGAGATGGTTCAGTCTTTGAAGGAATCATTACAAAAGATTATTGTGTAAATGATGAAGCTGACACCTGCTAGTGCTTATGAATTTAACTCTATAAGCCCACAATTGGTGAGAATGACTAGTTGAAGGGGCAAGCAACATGATATCTTGTCAATAGTTGCTTGCCAAATGGAAGTTGAATTTGATAATATTTAATTTCAACCTGAAATGATGGACAATTTTCCTGTCATATCACAAATAAAATAATGAATTTTGCTCTTCAACTCTTTTGAGTATCTGGGGGCTGTGATTTTCATTTCACTTTAGGAATTTGATGGAAAATGGTTGGTATGTTGGAACATCTTCATTACTAGATGGAGACAAGAAGCAGCATATATACTTCCTCTTCTGATGGCCAAATGGGTGTTGATTCTTCAGCCAATAACATTAGTCTCTGCCGTAGAGATTTTTTGTTTCAGCGCAATTGTGGTCAATGGGGAAGGTGGATTGATGCTTCCCTTTTTGTTCTAGAATTTTGGGAACTAACCTAATTCTCAAGTTTTTATTATGAATTTAATTGAGTTGCTACCAAGCTGTTCAACCTCTTCCAATGTAGTTTGGATAATGTTATGGAAAAATAAAAATTAACAGGCCTCTATATACAATACAAAATTTTATAGTTATGGATGTTGTAAAGATGTTTTATGGCTAGATTTCTTCTTGAAATATATATCGAACAGCTTTGAATCCCTTGTGCCATCAATGGAGGTCCATTGAATTTTTATACATCTTTGTCAGCTTGTTGCAGAACATAATGGGTTGTTGTTTCTCTATAACTCATGGTATACTAGGTAGGTATAATCCATAACCCATGCAAAATTGGCCTGATACTGGAAAAATCTTATAGGTTAGCTATATATGATGAGACTGATTGGAAGTTAGAACTGGTTGCTATTCCTCCATACACCATAAGATTTGTGTGAAGTCACTATATTATGATGTTCTCTTTTAGGGCTCTTCCCCACGAACCAATGATACATTCTATTACTTGTTAGAAAAAGGTTTTGAACGTTTTATGTGAATTTATGGGAACAAAATAATAATTAGTATCTGGTGGAACATTGTATATATAAAAAATGGATAAAATCATAAATGTTTAAACATTGATTCCGTAGTGGAATTTCTTTTTGGGGTGCAACAATTAAGTTTTCTGGGCGATTCATTCATTTGCAACATGGAATGGGATACAACTCTTTGCATGATCATCATGACTTCTTGCTGTCTGCTTTTTACATTTTCTGCAAAATGCATGTGAGTACACAAGAACTTCAGTAAATTGAATGTAATGTATATGCTGACAGCCTAATATTGTCTTCCTTTATGGTTGATGGACGTTTTGATTTTTATTGCATTATATCTACTTCATAGCATATGCTTCTCCTGTTGTCTTTCCATCTGTGAATCTAACTGCTTTCCTTTCTGGATTTTCATGTCTTGCAGAAACATAAATAGGTCATTTCCCTTTGAGCAGTTCAACATCATTGTAGAATATGATGACTCACATCTCTCGCCCCAAATTTCTCACATTATTGGAAGTATTGCTCATAAATGCAGCATACATTTGATTAAAGTTGAATTTAAAGGGAGCATAATCTCATCTTTGTTTACTGAGACTTTGACAAATCTCACAACTTCAATGACTGAAGAGGTATTACTTTTTTGCACTAATATGTAGAGCAATACATTCATTAGCTTTGGTCTTGCAGCTTTTTCTATTTCTTTTCTTTGTAGGGAGAATTTTTAAAATTATTTTTAACTATTTTCCATTGCTTACCATATTCTGTTCTTTGTACACATAGATTACCATATAGCAAAAGGCCCCATAGCTACACAAAGTATGTTTACTGACCCAAAAGTAGATGAGAAATATGCCATAAAATAAGAACGTGGATGAAAAACTACAATACTGTCCAGTATTTAACATTTAGAAAAAGCGAGAAATATATATTGATATTCAAACAACATATTGTTTTTAATCATAAATTAAGATTCAAGAATAATGAGATTAAGGTCTAGAAGGGACAACATACTGTCATGAATTTTCACAGGTTCATCTCGATTTCTAAAATTGTATTCCTTCTTGAGGGCATATATCAGGGTTAAATCATCTCTATCAGGTATATTGCATTTCAGGGTTATGATACAACTTCTGAACAATAAGACAAAGAATACCTCTCCCTATAAAAACAAGTATAGATAACACCTGACCCTGGGCCATAATTGGCAAGCACTCAGTCATCTTCAAGAACCAGGGCAGCTTGGGTTTGGACAAGAGGAGTATAACAGATAGGAACAAAGTGTGCACAGCCAAACCAGAAAGATATACACAGAATTATTTATAACATGATTAAATTTTAGCACTTTAAAGTTTATTCATGTACTAAAATAAGCACGTACAACATATTCTCTAGAAATACAAACAACATTTAGAGCTAGGGTAATAACCAAGAGAGCTCCTTAGACATATGTTTGATCATAACATACATAGATGTTGACAAACAAGGCATGTTGGTTGAATGTGATGTCCCTTTTTCTGAGTGATCACCCAACGGAGTCGGCTAGCCTATTATATTCCCGTAGGCTAAGTCGGGAGTGCAAGGGAATAATCTAATTAGTTACATACTAAGTAATCCTAATAATTTCAGGTTATTTATATTTAACTAATTTTGTTGGACCAATTTGTGATGTGGAATGACTTAAAATATTTTTGTGAGCCACTTGGTAAAATAAAATAAAATAAATAAAATTGCCCAAGAGGTGGACGACCAAGCAAGGGAGAATAAAAAATAAAATAAAGTGAGCGCCTAGAGGGAGGTCAGCCAAAATGAGGATAGAAAAATAATAAAATTGCCAAGGGAGGTCGGCCATGATGAGGTCTTAATGGATGGCTATAAAAGAAGGCAAATTAGAAGTCATTTTCATCATTTATTTTCATATCATTTTGTAATGTCCCCTTTTTCTGAGTGATCACCCAATAGAGTCAGCTAGCCTATTTTATTCCCATGGGTTAGGTCGAGGTGGCAAGGGAATAACCTAATTGGCTAAATAATATATTTCACTAATTTTGATTGACCAAATTGTGTTATGGAATGACTTCTATTTTTGTGAGCCTTTTGGTAAAATAAAATAAATTAAAGGAAATTGCCAAAAGGCGGGCGACCCAAATTGAGGATAAAAAAATATATAAAAGGTGGCCAAGGTAGGTCGGCCAAGAGGGAAGAGAACAAAAAAAAAATAAGGTATTTATTGCTTGAGGAGGTCGGCCATTATAAGGTCTATTTGGATGCGTATAAAAGAAGGCAAGTTGGAGGTCATTTGCATTAATCATTCATATCATTTTTCATTTGGAGATTTATCTCTTTGGCTGCAACTTTGGTTCAACATATTCCAAGGACGAAAACCCTTACGAATATTGGTGGGTTGGACGAAAACCTAACTCATCTTGAGGTGGATTCATCACAGAGTCCACAATTGCACTTCATTGGGATTTTGGAGAAGGATATTGAGCTACAATGACATCTATTTCTGCACTTTGGTGAGGAGAAACCCTAAGGCCAAATTGTGAGATTTGTGGCCAAATACAATTTGGAGAAGGAAGATCATATTCAACTTTTAAAGCAGATTGGAGCACCACCTTTTGGAGGGTTTTTGTGTGGAGATTGAACCAAGGTTTACCCTAGATTGGAGCGGCACTTCCCAAGAAGAGTGATTTGCATTTTGTGGAGCAATTTCATGCTTAGAGGGCTTTGGAGCCCCAAACCCTAGCTGCCACCTTTCATCCTTGCATGCACTGCCTATTTTGGAGGATTTGGGGATCATTTTGGAGCATAGTTTTAAGACTCGGACTCGGCGAGGGTGACTCGACTCGGGATTCGGGACTCGACGCAGACTCGACAAAGTGAAAAACCCAAGAAATTTAGAGATTTTTAAGGATTTAAAACTTGTTTCATGCACCCTTTATTAAATAAACCTTAAAGACACAATAACATCATCAAATAGAAGCTAATTTGATCGCATACACAAGTATACTTCGATCACATAAGTATAAATGCAAATTGTAGTTGAGCTGTTGAAGGAAATAGCACACTTAGATATATAAATATAGTCAAATGTATACAAAACTCATGGAATATGAAATCCATGACATCAAATGTTCCAAACAAATATGAAATATCAAAACAATAACTAGAAGTCTATGGCTCAGAGGAGCCTGCATCCTTCGGCTTCTTACGAATGCGTAAATGGTAGGTCTTGAATGATGCAACAACCATAATCTTTGCCTATGACTCCATGCCACCCTCACCAACATCAGTTGTGCCCGTGTCTGCTCGTGCTCTATCCTCCTCCTCTGCCATGGCTACAGCCTCAGCCTCTCTATTTGCCTGGTCAACCTAATCAAGGTCCACGTCACTAAAGACAGGATCCGTAGCCTCAGTGACCCACTTAGCAATTTGTTGACGGATTTTTGGTCTACCTCCTTGCTAGTTGCCCTACAATGCACTCTTATTTTTCCTCACAACTCTCTTTTCTCCTCCTATTTTGCCAACAAAATGAAATGAAGTTGCTTTTAGGGATGTAGAGGAAATATAAGTGAAAAAAAAAAGTTTTAACTTAAATTTTATGTTTTTTTCCCCTTTATAATGCTGCCTGCGTCGGCCGAGTCTGTTTGACAGGACTTTCTCGGACTCGGTGAGTCCGCCAAACTCGACGAGTCCGGTCGGGACTTGGTCGAGTCCGAGTCCAAGCCCCCTAGATTCGGCAGGGGTGACTCGACTCGGGACTCAATGAGTCCGGGCGAGTCTCAAAACTATGTTTTGGAGTTCATGGTATCAAGGTCAAGTGCCAAATCAGTTCGCCCTCCTAGGGTTTGAAGCACGTACCTCATTCCTCATTTCTTTGGTATGTATGAGCAATTATTTGTCAATGTAAAAGTCAGATTTGTATAAGCAAAAATCTGGGCATTGTTTGGTATGTTTGAGTCCCATGAATTCATTGTAAATTCAGTCCAGAATATTCAATTTTGTAGTAGCAGACTTCTTTAATTAGAAATCAGATTTGGACCTATGTTTGGCTCTTGGATGGTTGAATTTCATGGTTGCTATCATAGTTGATGTTATCTACATGTTTGGCATATTTTTATGGATGTTTGGCACATGTTTATTGGCTGCCCATAAGTGTTTATCATTCTGAAAATACAAATCAGAATTCAGTCGTAGGGTTTGAGTAGAAAACTAAATCAGAAAAGAATAAAAAATCAAATCAGAAAATTAGGGCAGAAATCAGAAGTTTTAGGGCAGATCCTATTAGGGATATTTCACATTTCATTGGAGATTTTCTCTTGTTGCTGCAACTTAGGTTTAGCATATTCCAAGGATGAAAACCCTTAGGAATATTGGTGGATTGGACGAAAACCCAATTCCATGTTGGAGGTGAATTCAAATGGAGTTCACATTTGCACTTCATTGGAGATTTGGAAGGAAAGAAGGAGCTTCAAAGACATGTTTTTGCAGAAACGGTAAGGCCAAATTGTGAGATTTGTGCCAAATACAATTTGGAAGATCAAGGATATATTTAGATTTTCAGATCAGCTTGGGAGCACCATTTTTGGAGAATTTTAAGTGGAGATTTCTGCTAGGGTTTTACCCTAGGTTGAACGCCAAGGAGGGCGACTTCTTGTTTGAGTTTGGAGCCAAACCCTAGCTGCCACTGCCCTCTTGTGCATGCATTTTGTCATCTTCATGTAGAGTGCCACCATTTGGAGGATTCTAGGGTTTGCTGATTGACATCACTATTGGCCATTTTTGGTATGTATAGACTATGTTTAGGTCTGATTTGTAATAGCAGAAATCTGGGCTATGTTTGGGCATGTTTGAGCTTATACATTTGATGTAATTTCAATTTAGAATATTCTGCTTTGTAGCAACAGATTTTCATATTCAGAAATCAGAATTATTTGTCATTTTGTTTGCATTTGGATGATCATATCTTGTGGTAGAATTCATGGTTGATGTTATCATCATAAGGGTTCATTATTGGCATGTTTATTTGAGCTTTTGGCACTTGTATATTCACTGTCCACAACTATTTATAATTCAGAAGTAAAAATCAGAATTCAGATCTAGCGTTTTGAGAAGAAGGAAAATCAGAATTTTAGGGCAGATCTGTTTAGAGATCTTACATTGAACAAATGTCTAGCAACCACCTGTAGTGAACTCCTTAGTTGAGCCATTACTAATCTCAAAAATGAGATAACACTCATACAAACACAGATACTCGTTGGAACATGATATGCCAAAATATTTTATTACTTGCATTTTGCAAATTAATGCACAATCATTCATACAATGTTAGTGTACTATTAAATTAAAAAATGTTTCTACTTTGATATGGCATTGAGTAGGAAACCTAGTTTTAAACGGGGGAGGAGTGGGAAGTTGCAGGAAGCTACGGATGAGGAGGATGATGAGGATGCAAATGGAGATAGTTGAGGTGCTTTTGAGGATGAATGGAATTGTTGCTGGTATGAGGAGGATGAGAGCCTCTGGGACATTTGGGTAGAGGCTCATAGAATTGTGGAAGAGTGGTGAGCTACTCTTACTTCCTATGCTCCCACAAGTTTTTGGGATGGGGACGACAGTGATGGAGGGACGTGTTTCCGGGATGTGTTTTTTGGGAGGCCATTATTTAGGGGAGGACTATTAAAAATTTGGGAAAATTTTAAAATATAGGAAATTTCAAATATTCATATGATAACATTGACAAGGCATTCATCATATACATTATAGAACCTTAATACATAACATTAGAGTTGAATTGAAATTTCACATGAGAGTTGATAAATGAATTAACAAAATTCAATTACTTTCATTGTCAATATCCATGTATATTATATAAAAATTACAACAAAATGGCCAAAGGCTATAAGCTTCAACTACAAAATGGCAACAACATAGAAAATTGTAATACCCTGAATGGAATATTTTCTAAATTTTTGCAAATATCATGAAATAAACGTGCATCTCTGATTTCACTGTATTGTCCCTATGTCATGTCCCCTTTTTTTTTGAGCAATCAAAATAATTTAATAATCTAATGTGAAGTTGCTTGAAATAACTTTATTTTATAAATAAAGTGCAACTAATATTTTATTATTAAATTAAAAATCTTCTCAAGGTGATGTTTTAATATCAAGTTCAAAAAGGAGACATTAAAGTGACTTTTATAGGGCCAAAATATAAAGTCACTTTAGGTGGGAAATTTAAAAGTGCGGGAAATAATATTTTATTTCTGAAAAGGTGTATAAAAAGGCAGGTTTGAGGAGAGGAAATGCATTCTGAATATTTAATAAAACCTTGTTTTTTCTGTGAGGTTGAAGGTTGTTCATTTCTTTCGCCTTAGACGAAACACTAAGGTAAGATTGATTTTGGGAGTGAAAGATCTTCATTTAGGGTCATAGTTTGTGCAGAAAGGACTCAGAGGTGCAGAAAGGATCTATCAAATGTATTTTTATATTTTTATATGAAATATATAATTGATATATCAAATGTTATTTCAAATTTTTGTATATTTTTTAATTAAATATATATATATATATATAGTACAGCCGTACCCAACCGTACCCAAATTAAAAAAAATCGTCATAACGGCGTACCAGAACCCTGTTCCCGTACCGGAATCGACAACTTAGCATAATACCCAGAAGCTGATTTAAACTCAGAAACTTCAGAATATATTTAGCAACAATATTAAACCTTTTACATACCATTCATGATGCCAAATTAGATCTTATGTGGACATCCAACTGGGCAGCCAAAAAATACAAGTTCCCACTAAGATTGGCGCCCCTTAAGAGTCTATGCCTTCACTAAAAACTCATGCTTAGCCCAATGCTAAGTAACTGAGCAAAGGAAAGAGTACATCCTCTTTCCAAGAAAGGACCACAAAAATCTCTTGTTGGCTTGACAGAACCGACTGTCTCACATCCTTTCATGTCACCACCGTCTTTTGAAGAAGACACTACTCAATCTCGTAAAAGAGGCCCATTGGAAAAAGCTTTCAAGAATGAGTCAAGGGACATTGCAGATGAAAGCATTGCTTGTTGCATTTATGCCAACGGGCTTCCTTTCAACCTTGTTAGATCACCATATTGGCCGGATATGATGACCGCAATTGCCAAGGCACCTAATGATTATGTTAGTCCTAGGTATGAAAAGGTGTGCACCACCTTATTGGCCAAGGATAAACCTTCCGTAGAGTTTTCATTGAGAGCAATCAAGGATACATGGCTTGAAACAAGAATGTCCATCATTTTTGATGGATGGAAGGATTGCAAAAATATGCCACTATTTAATGTCATTGCAGTGTCCCCTAAAGGGGCTATGTTTTTTAAAGCAGTTGATTGTGAGGGGCAAGTGAAGGATGCAAGCTTCATTGCCAATATCCTCATACAAGCCATTGACATGGTGGGCCCTGAAAACATTGTCCAAGTTGTAATGAATAATGCTAAAAATTGTAGGGCAGCTGGGTCAATAGTGGAAGGTTAGATATGGGCATATTTTTTGGACACCATGTGCCGTTCACTCTCTCAACTTGATAATGCAAAAGATTGGCACACAAATTGAGTGGGTCAAGGAAATCTACACAGAGGCCGAGGAGATTCAAATGTTTGTGACAAATCATCATATGTCACAAGCCATCTTCAGGACCTTCTCCAAATTGGAGTTGTTCAAGATAATTTTATTTTTATTTTTTACTTTTAGCATATTTAATATTTTTAAATTTTTGCCAAGTTTCTACTTTTTATTATTTAAATTTAATTTTTTTTTTAACAAGATGTTAGGTTGCCGAAACTCGTTTCGCATCACACACAATTGTTTTGAGATGACTTGTGAAGGTGAAAGTAGCATTGAGTGCCATGGTCATCGACACTCTTTGGAGTGTATGGAGGCAATCACAGACAGAGAAAACCCAAAAAATCAAAGCATTGATCCTTGATGATGAGTGGTGGGTTTGTGTGCAATATGTTTTGGATTTCACCAAGCCCATCATGAGTATGATTAGGTATGCAGATACGGATCAACCATGCTTGGGTGAGATTTAACAGGGTGCAAGTTCATCTTCAGCTAAGCGGAATTGGAGTACATACTCCTTTATCCACTCAGTTAAATGAAACTGATTGGGTGCAAAAATGGCCAAGGATTTGGTCTTTGTGCACTCCAACTTGTGTCTCTTATCACATAAGAAACCTGATTACAATGAGAGAGTGACAAGAAATTGGGATCTAACTCCTGAGTGTGCCGATTTAGATGCTACTGCTACACAGCTTGCAGTAGTCTTTATCGATGAGGTCCATGAGGACTATGAGGGTACACATGACACAAACCTGGCTATTGGGAGTGGTGTTCCAGCTGATTGTGCTTCAAATGATGTTGAACCACATGTTGACTATAATGCTTTTGATGAAGACCCATATGATACTTATTGAACAATGAATATTGATTGTAATTTTCATTTTGTAGTGACATTTGACACTTTGAGAAATCAATTAATTATGTCATATGAATTTCAATTCATGAGTATTTTGATTTTCCTTATTGCAAGTTATGAGGTATTTTGATATTTTATTATGTTGTTTATTGGCAATTATGAGTATCACTGTTTTTAAGTTTTAGTCTTAGAGTTTATTGTTTTAACTTAGTAATTAAGTGTTTTAAAAGATACACTTAAAAAAGGGGCCTTGCACATGAAATATTAATATTATTTCAAATAAAGTTCTTTTGGAGAGGAAAAATGTATTATAAATTTGAGGAGAAATATGAAGAGGTAAAAAAAATATATTTTACTTCCCTCAAATGTTATAAAAGGAGGATAGGAGCTTATTGTTTTGGTTATGTTGGAGAATTATATTGTTATGCTGTCGGATTGAACCTGCAAGTTCTTCCATCTCTTGAGGATGAAAACACTCTTGTAGATTTCTTCTTGAGGATGAAAACCCTATTGTAGATTTCTTCTTGAGGACGAAAACCCTCTTGAAGTTAATGTGATTTCATACAGGAATCACCGTTTGTGCTGAAGGCGGTGTTTTGGAGCAATCTCATACAGAGTTTGCCATTGTACTCATTTGGTTTTGATATGTTTTGAAGTATTTTTGGTTTTATATAACTATGTGATCATTTTCTATAACATTCTTTGACTTTGAAGGGTTTTAGTAAGGAATACAACTTGTTGGGCCATACCAATCCTCTATGGAAGTCACACCCTTGTAGTTGCAAATTTATGAAGATTTAATAATAAATCAAGAATCAATCAGACAAGCCGCCACATATGCAAGGTGTATTCAGTGATAGAGATTAGAAATATTGGTTTTGTTGCTGCTTTTTGCAAGTTGTATTGTCCTAGGATAGGCCGTAAGAACCCAAGAAAGGGACATGAGGGTTTGTGGGCTGATTCAACCCTTCTTTGCTGTCCAATCTGCCCTATTTGGAGGCGTCTTGAGCTGAGAAGAGGTTTTGAGGGAGTTTGGTATTGTTATATAATGTTTTCAATGGATGAATGAGAAGTTGTTGTAGGTTTTCAGAAATATGCAGTCTAAAAAATTAAATCAGACTTGTTATAACACAGTTCTAGAACTGTTTTGGGCAGAGTAATCAGAGTTTGCAGCATTTTAGTCATTCTCAATGCAGTTTGCAGACATCCTCTTTCATCTGTAGCATCTGGGTTACAATGGGTATGATTCAGTTTGAAGTTATTTGATTTTCGGTGGTATTCTAATATGATTTTATTGTTACAGCAGAGCTATTTGATTAAAAATCAGATTATATTACTTAATTATAGCTTCCTTGATATTGTTTTTCATTGCAAAATTATATGATTGTAATCCCTGGAAGGTATTACCACTAGTGGGAGTTGTCTGTTCTCTTGATACATGTTTCTCACCCCATTGAATAAGTGGACTTATTTGTAAGGGCTTCCCACTGAATAAATGGATGTACCTATGTTTACTTTTAGTTCACCCACTAAATAAGTGGAGAATACCCACTGCACAAGTGGATGCCCGTTGAATAAGCGGAAGTTGTATTTAATTTGCACTGCGTTATAATTGCTTAGTCCAAAGCACTTGTATGCTCTCACCTCGCCCGTTTGGGAACTTGGTGATCAAAAGGTGTGAAAGAATTCATTGATGCATTTCAATTCTAATGGTGTTTGTGATAGCATTGAAGATTAGGGAAAAAAAAATATAGGGGTGGTTTATTACATTACCGAAATCTGAAAAGATTCAAGGAGGAGATAGAGAAAGCAATTAAGGAGTTGTTAGATATGGGGCATATCAGACCTAGCTCAAGTCCCCCCTTTGCTTCTTCAATTGTTCTGGTGAATAAGAAAGATGGGACCATGAGGATGTGGATTGACTATCGTGCACTGAACAAAAAGACTATCAAAACAGGTATCCAATTCCCAGGATCGATGAGTTGCTAGATGAGCTACATGGTGCAGTTTACTTTTCGAAGATTGATCTCCGTTTTGGATACCATCAGATCAAGGTCTGTGAGGACATTTATAAGACAGCTTTTAGATGTCATTATGGCCACTAAGAGTTTCTGGTCATGCCCTTCGGTTTGACCAATGCTCTTGCTACTTTCCAGTAGTGCATGAACCATATTTTCAATAAGTAGCTGCGAAAATTTTTGCTTGTGTTTTTCGATGAGATCCTGATTTACAGCAAGACATGGGAGGATCACCTTAGGCACATTGATGAGGTGTTAGGCATTATGGAAGCACAATCCTTGTTTGTCAAAGCTTCCAAGTGTGAGTTCAGCATGATAGAGTTTTGATACTTGGGGCATGTGATAAGTGTTGATGGAGTGAAGGTCCATCAAGAGAAAATTCAATCCATTCTGGATTGGCCACCACCAAAGGCAATATCAAATTTGAGGGGAGTCTTCGGCCTATGCAGTTATTACAGGAGGTTTGTTAAGGGGTTTTCTAAGCTAGGGGCACCTCTTACATATCTCACCAAGAAGGGAGCTTTCAGATGGACAGATGAGGCTCAATGCACATTTGACAAACTCAAAGAGGTAATGAGTACTTGTCCTAATTTAGCAATTCTTGATTTCTCTCAGCCATTTGTTTGAGTGTGATGCATCAGGTGAGGGAATAGTTGTACTTATGTAGAATAAGCATCCAATAGCTTATGAGAGTAGGAAGCTCAGAGATGTAGAGAGATTGTATTCCACCTATGATAAGGAGATGCTTTCCATCATGCATGCGTTGGCAAAATTCAAACAATATTTGGTGGGTGGAAAACATGTTAGAATAGACCACAATAGTTTGAAACACTTCTTGGAGCAGAAGGATTTGATTGAGCGGCAACAAAAGTGGGTAAGCAAAATTCAGGCATATGATTTTGATATCGAATATATGAAGGGGAAGAGGAATGCAGTAGCAGATGCTCTATCACTTTATTCTCTATGACGGAGATTTCAACTAAGTGGAAGGCTCACCTTTTGGTTGAGTATTCAAAAAACACTTTTGCATGCAAGCTCATGGATGGTAAAATTCAGGATGACAAGTACAAGGTGGTAGATGATGTTATCTACTACAAGGATATAATTTATTTGATTCCTGAGTGAAAATTTAAGGAGAAAATCTTGAGAGCAATTCATGATACGCCTCTTGGAGGACATCCAGGTTACTTCAAAACATACAGGCAGATCAGAGATTCTCTTAGAAGAGTCTCAAAGATGATGTCTTGCGCCATGTTAGAGAGTGTATGACTTGTTAGCAAAACAAGTCAGAGCATACTTTCCTAGCAGGTTTGTTGCAGCCATTGCCTATTCCTAAGCAGAAGTGGGAGAGTATATCCATGGACTTTATTACAAGTCTTCCTAGAGTGCAAGGCAAAGAATGTATCTTTGTAGTAGTTGACAGGTTGACCAAATATGCGCATTTCTTTGCCATATCTTTTGAGTACAAGGCACCTTAGGTTGCGGAGTTATTTTTCAGAGAGGTGTTTAGACTTAATGGAATTCCAAAGAACATTGTTAGTGATTGGGATAGCAGGTTTCTCAGCACATTTTGGCAGGAGTTGTTCAGATTGGTTGGTACAGAGTTGACCCCGAGCACTAGCTATCATCTGCAGACTAATGGAAAGACGGAAATTGTGAACAAATGGGTGGACTGTTTGTGCAATTATGTTTTGGGGCAGCAAAAGGTTTAGATCAGGTGATTATATTTGGGAAAGCATTGCTATAATACCACCTACAATATGTTTATTGGCATGACTCCTTTCCGGGCACTTTATAGTTATGATGCTATGTCTTTTGTAGACTTCGCATTGGATGACAAAAGGGCTCCTAAAGTTAAGGATTTGATCCAGGAAAGTCAGGATATCCTTAAATCACTTTAGGAAAATCTTTAACATGCATAGAATCAGCAGAAGATCTATGCAGATAAGCACAGGGTTGAGAGGACTTTTGAGATAGGAGATTTGGTTTTCTTGTGCCTACATCCTTATAGACAGTCTACATTGAAGAAGAGTGGTGCAGAAAAGCTCAAGCCTCATTTCTATGGGCCTTACAGAATTGTGTGGAGAGTAGGAGAGGTTGCTTATGACTTGGAGTTCCCCGAGAACAACAAAATCCATAATGTGTTTCATGTTTCATGCCTCAAAAGGGCACTTGGGCAGCATGTTACTTCATCTCTTGAGCTACCACCCTTGGACAAGGAAGGCAAATTCATCTTGGTTCCTGATGCTATCTTGGATGTCAAAAAGAGGAGGTTGAGGAGTAGAGTAATCAACGAGTACTTGATTAGATGGAGAGAGTTGCCCCTAGAGGATGCCACTTGGGAGGGAGAGCAGATTCTTCAACATCCAAATCTACAATTGTTTGAGGGCAAGCAATTTCGGGAAGGGAGGATTATAATGCCCCCTTCTTCGGCCTAAACGTCGGAGATGGCCATTTAGCCTATTTAATTTTTGTAGGCTAATTCAGAGTTTCGAAGAGGGAATAATTCATTTAATTAAATTAAGTTGTCTCAAATTATAATTTTACGAACTTGTATTTAACTAAAAAGGTTATTATAAAATGACTTAAGTTGGAGCCAAAAGTGAAATATTATAAAGTCACTTATTTTTTCGTTGAAGATATATTAAAAAGGTAATTTTAAATTGTATCTTCGGGAAAGTTCCAAGGGAAATTATAAAAGGAGGTTTGAGACTCATTTTACTTCTTGCCATTTTATTATTTTGGAGTCTCTTGGAGAGTTAGAGCTAGACTCATTTTGGAGTCTCTTGCCATTTTACTTCCGCAAACCCTAGGACGGAAACCCTTGGGAATATTGATTTCGGAAGTAAAAGAACTTCCCTAGTCATTTGCAAGTGGGGTCATTCAAATTTCACGCTTGTGTTGAAGGTTTGATTTTGAAGTTTGTGTGCAGAAAAATATATCTATTGCAGCTTATTGGTATTTGCTTGCCAGAAGGATTCCTTTCTTAAATTTATGAGATTTGCTTGCAAATATAAATTTAAGAGTTTGTGGAGGATTTTCATTGAAGAGTTATTGGGAGATTGATTAATATTGAAGAAGGGTTCAAACCCTATTCCAACGCTTATTGTTTAAGAAATGAATAATGTTTTTAAGGCTTCGTAGCCTTCCCTACAACTGGCCACAACCTTTCCTAACCTAGCCGCAGCTATTGTTGGAGCCACAGCCTATTCAAAGATGTTTACCTTCTTCAAAGGTATCATATCATGTTGAAGAAACATCACGTGAGGACTTTCTAAGGCAGCGAATGAAGCTTGCATCCTTCACTTGCCCCTCACAATCAACTGCTTTAAAAAACCTAGCCCCTTTAGGGGACATTGCAATGACATTAACTAGTGGCATATTTTTGCAATCCTTCCATCCATTAGAAATGGACATTCTTGTTTCAGGCCATGTATCCTTGATTGCTCTCAATGAAAACTCTACGGAAGCTTTATCCTTGGCCAATAAGGTGGTGCACACCTTTTCATACCCAGGACTAACATAATCATTAGGTGCCTTGGCAATTGCAGTCATCATATCCGGCCAATATGGTGATCTAACAAGGTTGAAAGGAAGCCCATTGGCATAAATGCAACGAGCAATGCTTTCATCTGCAATGTCCTTGACTCATTCTTGAAGGCTTTTTCCAATGGGCCTCTTTTACGAGATTGAGTAGTGTCTTCTTCAGAAGATGGTGGTGGCATCAAAGGATGTGGGATAGCTGGTTTTGTGAAGCCAACAAGAGATTTTTGTGGTCCTTTCTTGGAAAGAGGATGTACTCTTTCCTTTGCTCGGTTACTTAGCATGTCAGCATCCTCTTGTTCCTTGATATATTCCAATATTTGTTGCTTTGGCAACCCTTTTTTATTCGGCCTTGGACAAACTCTTATACCTGTGCCGGGAATAGCACATAAGTGAGCTTTCACTCGACTATATGAGCTCTTTCTTATATTCTTTCAAACATTGGCTACAACGCCAAAGATAACCCCCACCATTAGGTATTTGTTCGATCATGGTTGTATGTCGCTAAAAAGGTGATGATGCATCAATTTTAAACGACTTCTCTACAGGACCAATTGAACTAGAACTATGAGCCATTCTGTATGAAACTATACTACAAAACAAAACAAACATTATAAATTTAGAACCCTACAACTTTAAAAAAACAAAAAAAAATGGGCATTATAACCCCTTTATTATGCATATAAGGTTTACAAAAAAAATTTAAAACTTAAAAAAAAAAAACAAAAAAAAATTGAAAAATCTTGAAAAAATTCTTGAAAACTTGGAAAAAATTACAAGATTCACTCACCTTTGTAGCTAAACCTTCCTTGAGCAGCTTTTCCTTCCCTTTTGGTGTAGTTCTTTCACTCTTTTAGCCTTCACCTTCGAAGAAAGAGGCAGCAACCTTCAACAACCAACAATGGCAGCTTGGAGACAAAAAATTGAAGTTTCTCCCTTTCGTTTGCATGAATGGAGTGAAAAAAGCTTATGTTTGTGTGTTGTAGTTGCAAATGACCTTTTTAGGGTTGTGGAGGAGTTTTAAATCATTAAAAAACTTTTAAAAAATTAAAAAAAAAAAATGTTTTAAGCGCTTTTTAGCGTTGACGCCTGCAGGTCTGCCCGGGTTCGCATCAGGTTCGCAGGGTCCTGCTGTAACAAGCTATCCCAAATTTTTTTTAAACTTTGAATCACCATCAAATAGGGTTAGCACAAGTATGCAACCAAATAGATTACCTCCACACTTCTGATCACCAAGTTCCCAGAATGGGCAAGGTGAGAGCATATAGTGTTTCGGTTGATAAATCAAATGCTATGCAATGAAAATGAAATACAATCTTCTGCTAACAATAGGCATCTACTTTTCAGCAGGCATCCACTTATGCAGTGGGTATACTCCACTTATTTAGTGGGTGATGAAAGGAAGAGAAATAATGTTCATCCACTTATTTAGTGGGAGTTAAGAAGGATAAACACTACAATTCCTCCTCACTGGCGGTTGAACCATCTAGGGGTTACCGTATGTCCTTTGGAATGTAAGAAATAATTACAATGAAGATCAAACTACAAAACTATTATTAACACCCCTGATGTGAATAAGTCTCAGCTGTGATAGTTAGAACAATAGCCTTGTCATTATTATGTTCACAGCTGTTGCAATGAGGATCCAGAATTAACTCTAAATATGAGGATTGAACAGGAAATATAGGACTAGAAATCAAATATTAATACCATAGAAGAAACCTTGAGGAGTGCTGCTTGCAGACCTTCTATACTGCTGTAAGTGATTGGCTGCCAGTGACACAAGGTGACCATCAACAACTTGACCCTCCAACCATACTCAAACATCATCAAACCTTTCAAATAGAATGAACCTCTTCAATCCTCAAAGACCCCACCTTACCCTGATTCCAAAGCATTGATTTTTCAGCTGATCTAAACATTTATTTATCACAGCTTGTACGGCTGAGTGTAGGTACGGCCTGCATAGTTCTTTATCAAATCTGCTGAAATCTTAATAAGAACTGATATTAGCAAAGGCCTCCAAACTAGACAAAATTAATGCAAGATGGATTCACAATATGCGTACACTGTATTAGTACCAAACCCAAGCCTTAAGCATGCGTACGGCCCAGGTAAGTGGCAGTACTTCCAGATTATTGCACTCCGATTATGTAGCAAAAATACTCCAAATCATCACCAAACTGATTGCCCAGGCATGGAAATATAACCCAGCAACCTCTCTTGGAATCAGAATATTCAGTTTCTTTTCTCAGTCCAGTCATGTATGGTCCTGACTGGTACAGCTCCTTTGATTTGTATGGCCCCTTTATTAGTGTTCAATCTGCATCCCTCAACACTTGTAAAAAACTGATTCTATTAGTCTTGACTATGAGGCGACCATTATCCAGGGGTTTCCAAATCATGCCAGGCGTAGATCACTTTCCAAACCCTCAACTATTCTAAACACATGGTACGGCCGAGACTGAAAGGCACAGTAGAATCAGCAATAACAGTGATCATTCAAATAAACACTGATCTAAACACATTTAAATCCAATATCCATTAACATAAAGATAACCATGCCTTTGATCATGCTGTGAGTCCAACAATCATGGGCATCACCATCAAGATGCATACTGGTAAACTTGGTCGAGTCTCCCTCCAACATTGGGTTCAAACAGAGGTAGTTGTCAAGTGTTTGCACCCATGATCTAGTAGTGCATTTGATTGACCCATCAAATGTAGCTATTGGCACCTTCCCAAGCTTCTGTTGAAGGTCCTGATTTTGAATTCTTGGTCTATTTCTGTATTTGATTTGACAGAAATCATGAAGGGACATTGCACTTTGAAATTCCTCACCCAAAGAAGGCCATTCTTGTTGGTAATCAGCAAAACTCTTAGCCACAAATTGCTGTCCACCTCCTTGGTTTTGCTGTTGTCCCAAGAAAACTGGCAGCATAGGCCTAGTTTGTGATGTCCCGATATTTAGGCATTGTTTAAATTAAAGATTTAAACATCATGATCAAAACAGTGAAATGTGATCTACAGTGAAATGTAATCTTTTGAATGATAGAATATTATTATTATATAGTATTTAATAAATAACATTAAATGATATTGATATGTAAATATAATAAATAATATATTAACAAGATATATTGTTATATTATATAAAATAAATATTAAATTAATAGCCTCAATATTATTATAATTTAATACTATAAAAATAAATATATTTCAAATGGTGATATAACCGACTCATATAAATGATGTCTTATATGGTTTGATAAGAATTAATGGAAGAAGTGAATTAAATACGTATCGTAATAAGTAGTGATTAGCTTATATCTAGAGGCAGCGATTATAGTTTTGAATATACTATAAAGTTAGCAATTTAAAAGCAAATCTTAGAGAAGCAGCGCTGGGATGAAAGAGCGATTACATTAGCAACATGAAATAATAAAAGATGCAATCGTCATCTTTAAAAGATAAATGATTAATGAAAGAGTTGTCTAGTTAATAGGAGACGCTGAATGATAAGCAACGATGCACCTAAAACAAGGCAATTATAATAGCAAACAATGAACACCTATATTAGTAAATGGAAACGATTGTTAGCAATACCCAAGCAATTAGTTTACAAAGGGCTGCGATCCCTCAGCAGACACCTCTTCGAGCATTTAAACAAGGTATAAAAAGAACATAAAGGAGCGTGGAATAGGGGAGAGGAATAAGAGATGCATCGAACAACATTCGTTCTCTTGTAGATCCATCGAATATCATTCATTATCTTTCAGTCCATAACAACAGATCACAAGGAGGTAAGACAGCAATCTCCAGCCAATCAAGGAACATCAGAAATAATTACATTGATGATATCTATCAACAAGTACTAACAGCATAAGAAGAAGTATATCCGGAATTATATTAGATCCGCCATTAAGAATATCCAAGCAAACACAGTTCAGAAGTTATATCAGCAAAGAGCATCCATACATTATCATTCTTACTATATTATCTGATCGAACCATCATAATAAGACAGGTATGAATGCATATTGCATCTCCTTGCTTGTTATTTATATATTCATACATGTATCATTATGATAGTACTGTAATTTATATGCAGCCATTACTAACAATGTAATGTATAGACAGTCATATGCAATCATTCATAATAATGTATCCTGTATGCAATCAGCTATAACAATATGTGAACCCATTAACCTCATATGAGTCAGAATGAGAATGAGACGCCTAGAGGCCATTTATGGGTATTTAGAGGCCTTTGTCACATGAGGTATAAGGTACCCATAGTGCAAAGGATATTAATCACATAGAGGCCTTTGTCACATGTGGTATAAGGTACCCATAGTGCAAAGGATTGTGATTTAATGGCCTTGGCTACCTTGATGTAGGGCATCATAAGAGTACCAAGGAGTCTTATAGAGGCCTTAACTCTAAGAGTACTAAGGGTACTACTTGAGTCCAAGGATAGGAGACATTAGAGCCCCATGGTGGATAATGGTAAATCTCATCTCAGCTCTCTCATAGGTTGTTAATGATTAACACATAAGAAGATATAGTGATAGAGATCATGATTTAATAATAGAGCATGAGAAATGTCATAATAGAGAATATGCAAGGCATATTGATAATGATCATGAGAGTCACATGAGAAATATTAATGATAAGAGAATATGCAAGGCATATGGATAGTGATCATAAGAGTAACATGTGAAATATAAATGATAGACAATATGCATTGAAAGTAATCATAAGATTTGTAATAGGGATGTGCATTGAAAATAGTCCTAGATTAATGATAGCAATAAGTATTATAAGTAATTAATGATGAATTAAAGATATGAATTAGCATTTGATCATTGAAATGATAAAAGCAATGTTCTTATGTGAATTATATATGTGGCTATAAATGCAAAATGTACTAATGTTCTCTTTTTGCAAGTTGAAATTTGTGAACAAGGTAGAGAAATTTTGATTTGTGACAAGGGGGCATTACATAGTTGTAGAGACCCGAGAGGTTCTAGTGTTATTAGTGGGATTGCTTCCATTGTTGGAGCTACTGGCATCACCACGGTTTTCATTATTTCCTCTATTTAGAGGAGTGCCACCGCCCATACTTTGATTCATCAAGTGAGATAACAACCTTGTCAACTGCTGATTACTTCTCACGAATTCTTGCTGCTCTCTTGCAAGATCGTTCAATGTCTCTGGTATTGGGATCTTGTGGAACCTTGTCACCCATGCTGTTTTCCTTTTATGTCCTTGAATCAATGTGCAATTGCCTTCATCTATATGTTATGAAATCACCCTCTCTAGGATTCATCAAATGCACAGGTTGGAAATTCTGATTTTACCACTGAAAAATCTGCAAAGATGAAGCAACCAATCAGGCTGGCAGGAAGACCAGCTCTGATACCACTGTAATGGGCTACCCCAAATTTTTCAGATTTTTACAAAACTAACAGCAGCGTTAGCACATGAAATTCAATCAAATAAACACCTCCGCACTTTTTAATCACCAAGTTCCCAAGATGGGCGAGGTGAGAGCATACAATGCTTTAGCTGATCAAATAAATGCCTTGCAACAAGAACCAATTACAACTTCCGCTTATTCAACGGGCATCCATTTATTCAGTGGGAATACACCACTTATTCAATGGGAGAATGAACAAGAAAAACAAGCACCTCCGCTTATTCAAGGGGATAGCCAAAACCACTTATTCAGTGGGATGAACAATTAAACATAAATCTAATAATCCACACTGGCGGTCATACCATCTAGGGGTTCAAAGTACAAATGATAGAGCTCATTTACAAATTAGAGATGTTGGATTAAACAACATAAACAAGCTCTAAGCTGCCTTGCTGCAACACAAACAAAATAAGACTTGATAAACACCCCAACTATCAGGAATGGTACGGCTTCATTGTGGCAACCTACATGTTTTCATTAGCATCAACATAACTTAGTAAATCTCCCTCATAACTGATCAAAACCAAGAAGTCTCTGTTTTTTAAAGGCTGCGATCAGAATCAGCCTCTGCTCTTGCTGCACGGACGGCCCCAGAGAGTCAAATACTCACAAATGTGCACAATGATCATCAAATCCACTTCTAAATAAGATGATTTCCATCTGATTTGGGACACGTTGCAATATTGATGAATTTTAGAGCATAAAACTTAAGCGTCACCTCTAGAAATTCTCACGCCAAGCTTTCAAGGAAGTACGACCATGGCTGAAATGGTACAGAAATCATGAAGAGCATGCAAATTGTTTCCAGCTTCTCAACATAACTCACAAAACTGATTTTTAGAGGCGTCTAGCATTATAAACTAAACATCAAACCAAAACTTCATTACATCTCCTTCATATGATGTATGGACACCTGCAACTGTACAAATGACTATAGAGGAGTCATAAACACCAAAAAAATTGATCAACAATGCATTACATATCCAAAACCATATTGAATTAACAATCAACCCCTACTCAAAACACACCAAATTCATAATCCTCCATTTAAGCACAAGAGTGATCTCTGAATGAAGTCACTTCTTTTAGCTAGGGTGGATCTTTCACCACCAAAACTGAACTTCTTCGAGAGGGTTTTTGTCTCAAGAAGGTATGAAGAACTCATAGGTTCATTTCTGCAGCATAATAGTATAATCTTTAGCATAAAGAAGCAAAATGAGCTCTCATCCCCTTTATAAAGGCACTTTGGGAGTTCCACACAAAAATAATTATTTCTTGGAAAATAATATTTTTTCTTTCCAACTAAAATATTTCTCTTTTCCCAACTTAAGCGCTCACTTTAAAGTGCCTAAATAAAAAGAATATCTTTTCCTTTTTCCAATGAGCTATAACACATGCACTTATTAATTATTTCCAACCTTTAAGAAAGAAGTGCCAAATAATTAATAAATAGCTCATTAAATCACTTACTTTTACGGAAAATCCCAAACATTATCAAACTACAAAATAAACTATACCATCGCCCTCCAGGAAGTTTGGGACGACGAATGATGCCATCCAGGTGATTTTCTAAAAATAGATGGCTTCTCCAAGAAGTTTGGAGAGCAATCCGGGAAGTCGAAAAAACTTCCGAAAGCTACACTACAATCCTAAAACACAATCGAGCTCAATGCCATCATCAAAACCCCCCAAAAGAAAACCGAACCAGTGCTATTGACAAACAATGAGCCCCTTACCATACCACATAGCCAATTGGAACTCTAGGAAATAGGTTATTGGGACCACAACTGGCTAGGCTTGAGAAGGGGACATTACAAAAGTCCATTAAAAGTCTTTACCTGATCTGTTGCGTTCTGCCTCTTTTCCTTGTATTCAATTTTCATGGAGGTTCCCATTCCTTGATATTCTTTTTTACTTTGTTTCTTCAGCTCCCCTTCCATTGTGCCTTTCCGTCATTCTTCTAGAATAACTAGGCTTTCCATCCCCAAAATAGCAGCATAAGAAAAGACTGCCCTTGGAGCAGTTCAAAAAGGAAAACTGACCGAAATTGAGATGGGGGATGTAAGCTGTTTGTTTTAATTCTTGAAACATGAAGTTTCTTAGAAACATACTTTATAATGATGCTGATAAACTTAATAATACCAACAAAACTTTGTGTGTTATTATAACCTAATGCCCCAGATCCCATAAAATAATGATACTGAAAACATACATGACAACAGCTAAAAGAGAAGATAGAAACAAAATTAAGAGTTATTCCATCGGTTATCCCAGTTCAATTAAGTAACATATATCCAAAGCATTAATCAAGGCTAATAAGGATGTTTGCATGCTCAGTGCATAATTTTCATAGATTATGGAAAGTGGTGCAGAACTTGGATGGTATTACTATTAACTACTAAATAGTTTGGTTTGGTTCTGTTGTGACATAAAAATGCAGATATATTACTAACCAGGAAGTAGATATGCATAGACTTGTAATCAAGCAAAGTTAATGTCTCCACTTATGCTCACTAAGAAGGGCTCGCATTAATATACTTCTGGCAATCTATGGATTGGCTGCCTTTGAAGTCTTCCAAAGGAAGTTCAATTCATGAACAAATTAACAATTTAAAATACACTTTTTTTACATTATTCTATTTTGGAGGCATTGCAAACAGTCAACCTACCAGATGGTTGGGAACTTCAATGCAATTATGCATCATCTTATGATAGAAGTTCTTCATGTGGATTCTTGTGGGATTGGAAAAATTGTATATAACTTTTACTTTAATTGTTGACTATTGTTAATTTGTTGGTACTTTTGATATACTTTTAAAAGTTTTCTGCATTTATTATTTAAGTAGCACTTTGAAATGTATGGTAGATGAACAAAGAAACAATATGTTGTGTTATTCAACATTCATTACACCTGTATGAATGGATTGCTAATGCTGACTCCTAGAGCTCTTTCAGTTCTCTCTAATTTAAAATAGAGATTTTGAGCCTATCACAATGGACATTCAAAGTTTCCTTTGAGTTCCAACTGGAAATCATTGAAAATACCTGATTGTCACAACATTGCTGACAGCCTGACACATTTGAATAACTCACTAAGGTGATTTTTTTGTACTAACAATTTATTATGAATTCTTTGAACTTGTGCGATCAACTCCAGTAAAGAGAAGAAATCCAAGAGTGAGGTTTCTAACAGTTTTAGGCAAGTTCCTTAATTTCTTGAAGGCAATATACTGATGATGTGATTTGCAGGGAAATCCATGCTGGTTGTCTACTGTATTGCAAGAAGATGCACTGAACCATAAATCAACAGAATGGCAGTTAACTGATGGTCTTACTATTGGCAAGGATTCACTGCAGACATCTCTCACCACTAGTACAAAATTTGAAGGGGAGGTCCCAAAAAGCAATCTATGTGTTGATGTTATAGGCTTACATGCAGAGTCTCCAGTGAAATCTTCATTAGGGGAGTTAGATTTTGTTCATGGAGAGAAACCCAAAGTGAATAAATTTCATCATATGATAATTATTATAAACATCAAAGAATTTGATGAAGAAATGATTGGTTATTGCCGAAGTTCCTACCAAAAGATTCTAGCTTTGGAAAAAGAGGGATTGCAGGTAGTAGAAAGGGAGTACTATTTGCCAGTTGACCTGATATTTGGCACTTCTGTCTGCTTAGTACGGTATACTGCAAAAAAGCTTGGGCATTATAAATCTGGCTTGCAAGACTATACAATATCCACGGGCATTGCAAATGTGGCCGACAACCTCTTAATGTCTCTGAGCTTTTGTTTCCAAGATTGTATAATGGTAAGACTCTTGGCATACCTGTTTTCTTCATGTTGAATTTAAGTGTGTCTTGTGTGGTGCATGCTGTAGGTATAATGTGATAATATTTGAATTTCTTATAAATCAGACCTGTGACTTCAACTGAGAAATTATTGTGAGAATATTCTTCTAGGATGCCTTCTGTAGGTGAGGATTTTGACCCCTTGAGTAGATTCGAAGATGAATTAAATTTGAATTTGAGTAGTTATTGACTGCAACGGTTATCTTTTTCTTCAAGAACCCTTAGATTTACAGCACACACAAACATCAAAACAATACTAATAATATGCAGCTATGGAAGAGTGAAATTGTAGGAAATGAGCGAATGAAATAACTTAAAAATGTATTAATGATCAACTATGCTTGCACATTATGTGTCCTACCCAACTAGCAATGAAGCATCCCCATTCCATGTATAAACTATACCAGCCATATGATTGTCTTAGCATCATGACAGATGTAAGTCTCTGAGATGGTTACAACACCACAACCACTGACATACCTAATAACACCTTGTCAAGGACAGTTGCAAGAAGCACAACGAGCAGCTGCCACTGTGCAATAGAATGGCCTGCAAAGCCAATGGATGTTTCTTGGCCCCCGTCCATGTTTTATCTCACTGCAACAGCCATGTTTCAGCAAGTGTTTGCAGGCCGATATGGGGGCATTTCATCAATTTCTCTCCACCCCCTTTCTTTTTTCTTTCGTGTTCTAGGTATAGTTCATGCCATTGCAGGGTTGTTTCAGGCCTAGTAAACATTCTGGGGTAGTTTCTTATGTCCAACTTCCCCAACCCTGTTTCTCATCATGTTTCCCTATCTTGATTCTGCTTACATAATTATCCAGGAAGACAAATCCTAATCAAGGTAACACAGATTTGCATACATGAACGGATACAGTTCATGTCCAAAGTATGTACCATTAAATTAAATATTACAAAAAATGTTACACTGTATTTCTCACATACCTACTTCAACGTGACATCATGAAGTATGCCACAAATTTTGACATTTGCCGAACTAGGGTTTGAACCAAAATTTGTGAATTTGCAATTTTCAAAATGAAACCCTAGGACTGTTTACTGATTTTATTTCTGCACCTTCAATTTTATCTCCTTCAAGCATGAATCATGAACTAACATATGCAAATTGGAAATAGAACAAAATAGATATTGGCAGCCTTATCGATACGAATTACAACATGGAGTACACAATACAATAATGTCAAATCAACTCAACTCTGCTG
Organism: Cunninghamia lanceolata; assembly: GCA_027924645.1. Lineage (NCBI taxonomy): Eukaryota > Viridiplantae > Streptophyta > Pinopsida > Cupressales > Cupressaceae > Cunninghamia > Cunninghamia lanceolata. The sequence continues at coordinate 3,240,857 of BSBN01000918.1, read as the reverse complement.
TTATGAAAATCAGATTGCTCACTTGCATCAATATGTCAATTTATGCTCTATGATAGCCAAAAATACAATCCAAATCGCTGTTACAAATCAGAGTAAACAACAAACTACAACATACCAATTCCAATGCCAAACTATGATGCAAAGGGCAGAACCTCCACGCTCAGATCTGATATAAAGGTCTTCAAACTATGACAAATGCTGATACAACCTCTATGATGCTGATTGCTGACCTCTAAGGCTGACCGCTGATCATAGGATGTTCAAAGAATGCCTTAAAACTGATCGCTGCCAAGATGTATGCAAATCACTGCCACTACAAATGATATTCGCCCTTCCTTATCCCCGGATGATGTGAAATGGTGACCAAGGCACAGGGGCAGCGGCTGCTAGGATAAAATGTCTGCTGTGATGAAACTCTGCCAAGAGAATGTTGCCAACAGCCAACGACCTCCTCCAATTATGGCGCTTCAACTAGCAATATGATCTTCAACAAAATCGGCGCTCAAGTGCAAATGAATTTCAAAGTCTTCAATGATATGTGAAATGATCTTCAAGCTTCAAATCGCCAACAATAGTCTCTGACCAAATCTTCGATGCAATCACAACGAATGATGTATCAATGATGCTCAAACAAATCTTCAAATCTCCAATGAAGTGCAAATGTGAACTCCGTATGAATCCACCTCCAAGATGTAGTTGGGTTTTCGTCCAACACACCACCTCCACAAGGGTTTTCGTCCTTGGAAGTACCTGCAATACAATTGCCAAGGCAAAATGCCAAAGTTACCAAAATGTTCCTGATGCTGGAATGAGCTCCTTCAACCTTCTTTTATACTTGGTTAGTCTCTCTTCTTCGAAATAGGCCAACAAATTCAAATTAAAGATTTGAATTCCTTTTCACTCCAAGTCGGCCAATAATTTATTTATTTTTGTTTCTCCAATATGGCCGCTCAAATAAACAAATATTATTTTATTATTTTTGAATTTCTTCCTCCAAGGTTGAGCGCCCAAAATCAAATATAATATTATTTTATATTTAATTTTCCTTCTACCAAAGTGAGCGCCAAAATCCAAGAGTTAATATTTTTTTATTATTTTCTTTTTCCTCTCTCCAATGTTGCGCTCAAATTAAATAATATTAAAATAATATTATTTAATTTATTTTCTCCTTTTCCTTCTCTTGGCGCTAGATATAAAAAATAATATTTTATTATTTTCCACATGCTAAAATTTGTAACAATTATTTTATTATTTTTAGTCACTTGATAATTAATGTAAAAAATACATTAATTCATTTTCCCAACTTTGCCAATGCAATGAAAATTAGCTGAGCCTTGAAAATCAACTTTCCATTTTCCAAACCTCTGAGCAACATTATCTTCTCCAAGCCATAGCTTAGCCAAAATATTCCCTTGATTGAGGAATTATCCTACGGGAATGAGGATAGGCTAACCCGGACTCCTGTTGGGTGATCATGCCGGAAATGGGGACATGTCAAATTTCTAACATGATACAAGCTAGACTCAAGTACAATTTTTTTTTCTCTTTTGACAATGAAAAATTAGTATAATGATGGTAAAAAGTGTTACAATATTGGATACAAAAACCCTGTCCAATTGAAAGCATGTACGGGCAGATGACAAAATCTTTGTTGCGAAAACAAGGAACCAAAAGCTTTTCAAAAAGGCACAAAATAAGGAAGTCCATTATAGAATAACCCAGTGTGTCTCAAAGACAGACTATACCAAAAGCAGCTTAAGCTTGTTCATAAGCAACAAAAACATAGAAGTGATCAAAAGGCCTCACCTTATATTTTGGAAGTTGCAGCGTCTCTTCCCAGTAGCTTGACTGGCAGTCAAATGTCTCTCTCCTGGTTCCAAACCCATCCAGATTGCATATCTCCTTGGTTGCCCTGAAGTATATGGCATTGCTCAGAGGATGTAGGAAACACATTTGAAGAGGTTGGTCGATGGTTTGGAGCTCTATTTGCTGTGTTAAAATGCTGTTGCTGCTGTTGTAGAAAATTATTTTCTCTTCTGATTTGATCAGCATTCAGAATATGCTCAACACCATCAGCCTTTATTGAATTGTTTGGTAGACATGACTCAAAATTGATATTTCTTCTTCTTGTTTGTGCAAGCAGCTGGTGATAACCTGCTGATTGTCTTTAATTGCTTGTAAATTCTGAATCAGCAACTTCTGGTTCTTCTGGCTGAGATCATGATGCTTTTGTCAAATTATGACATGTATCAGCCGCATTGATTCTGTCGTTGGTGTTCTCAAGAGCCAGGTTTGTAGTGGTTTCTGAAGGGGAAAATTGATTTGCAGGCTGATATTCAGGACTTTTTGGTGTGGGCTCTTTACAGATAGTAGGACACTCATTGGGTGATGGAAATTCACAAAGCTTGAATTTAGGGCCTATCTTCATGGGTTGAGGATGGAAAAGTGTATAGGAAGAATCCAAAATGATAGGATTGAAAATTATGGAAGTGGTGCATGGAGAAGTGAGAGGTGAGTGGGGGCATGCTGATTTGGTGATCAAGTCAACAGTGTGTGAGACCCTAAGGGGTTGCACTATCGAAGCAGTAAACTTATTGGATGCAATAGTGAAGTCTGATTGGACATTGAAAGAAAAATACCATTATTTGTGCCACAAGCATTGTTGTTGACTGTCTCTTGAGTTGGAGCAACCATGCAGGGAGAGATATCTTATTCCTTAGTTTTTTCATCCAGAATAATTGTCACCTTTCCATCATTATCGAGCTGCTGGTTGGTCATATATTGCTAAAGTTCTAGTGATTCCTCACATTGCTGCCAATTAAAGGCTCCGAAATTTAATTTGGTCATCACAGACTGGGATTATTGATCAAAAAGTTAGTGTATTTGCCTTTTATTGCTCAATGTTTCACACTTGTGCTGAAATCTTGAATATTTGGGAAGAAATTGTCTCTATTCCTACCAATAGGAATATACATTGTAGCCTTGATGTGGTTTCAGATAATTGTAATTAGGGCCTTTGTGGAGCTGGATTCATTGTTAAAAACTGTCATTACATTGTTTCCACAAGAGCCACATGATCATACTAGGGGATGATTTTGTGAATTAATTGGAGAACTGTTATATACTGTTTGAAGTTACATCAACTCCTTATCCTTCTCTCAATGGTATCTGTCAATACCAATTTAGTCTAGAACATAGAGGCAAAATGAGTCAAGATTATTTGGTCTTAAGCGGCACCAAATTAAAAGATGCTTTGTTGTTTCTTCATCAATGAGGCAATTCAGGCAGATACGTGGTCCTAATTTCCTCTTTTTTGGAGCTGATCGTGTGTTAATCAAGAAGCATTTGGTTTTCAACCATCCTAGTGTATCCAATAGATGAACCCAAGCCCTTTTTTTTGACTGCAGAGTATTAGATTGAATGGTCAAAAAGGTTGATCCAAAAAATGGGTCTAAAGTTATGCCATACCATTGGGGGTCACTGTTGGCCTCATAAAAGCAGTTCTGTTGCAGGTCCAAAAACATGTAGCATATGGCATCAAAAGTAGAATGAGTTTGCATATTTGGATTCCTCTCGAAAAGTTGTGTGATTTCAAAAATCTGGCACCTCGTTTCTATTTGCTACTGATTCTACACCACCAAATTGCAACAATATAAATAATAACAGTAATAACAATGAACACAGTAGATACTAGATAAATAGATGTTCTCATAAAGGTAGTGTCTTGACAATTGTTTGGTACATGGAGGCCCAAAATTACAGTAACCTCCCTGTCACAGACATGCTTTTTAAATAACAATACATACGGTTATTGGTTATACAATCGTCAACAACAGAACACAAGAAATTACATCACTACCTAATGCTGACAAAATAAAACAAGTCAGCTACAATAAAACATTATCAATCCAAAGGTCTACATTATCCCCTCTTCTAAGAAAATTCAGTCCCTTCCAACAATGTTAACAACAAAAGAATTAACTTAGCAAGAAGTTGTAGGTGGAGTAGAAGACATCCTTGGAGCTCCAAGAGGTGGTGAACTGGATGACCCTGCATAGTAGAAGCTTCAAAATTATAGCTCAAATTCTTGAATGTTATTAGAATCTCCCTGTCAATATGTGACACAACTGCAAGCGCACTAGTTTCATCTGGAGGTTGGGTCATAACCAAAGGAAAACCAAATGCCATAGTGAGTTTATGGATCTCAAGGCATTATAGATGATGCAAACAGGCTTGCATGCTTTCATATTTAGAAAGCATCCTTCCATAGATGGAATACAGAAATTGTGCTTCATAAGCCATTACATTTCACCACTTGATCCCTTTTGAAGATTTGCATGGTGCTTTAGTCACTCCCTTAGAAAACACTGAATAATTTGGAAACTGTGCAACCAGTTCAGTTGCTCATACAAAAGGAAAATTCCCAGGCTTCTCAGTGTCATGAAACTCACGATATATGTGCACCAACAACCTATTTACCATATAATTTTGAACATTTTTAGATCTTGGTGAAGTACTTCAATATGAGGCTCTATGGTGGCAATTGCAGATTTGAACAGTTCAACAGAACATATAGGGTCAGTAATGAAGCATACAGATGGTGCTGAAGTTGACCATATAATAGACCCTCTGTTAGATACTGCAGGTCATACAACAGATGGGTCATTGGATATTTGGATGGTGGCAGCCATGGAAGTCGAATATTCTGATTTTTGGACCATATGGTGATGTCAAAAGCGAAAATATTATCGTATGATACCCAACCTTGAGCAAAAATATTTCATATAATTTCAGGTTTGACAGAAAACCCTTTGAGCACACATTTCAAGGCAATGAAGTTATGACCAGCATGTACAATGTTTACAGTAAGTGTGGCAATTTCAATACATTTTCCAGAGCATACGGCGTTGGCACATTTCCACATGCATTTAGCAGCAACAACATCAACACTATTTTCTAAATGCTTGAGAGTATTTTTCAAACGCTCAATAGGATGTATGAAACACTTTTACATGTGTACAATTGCATCTAAAACCATATGGTATATGAGAGGGTCTGATGGTATTGATCTGCACGCTCCTGCACAAGCTTGTGCACTGTCAAACATTGACAACACAATGCACAATATCATGTGTAGCTCCTTGTACCATGCACCGTGCACATAGTGCCAAGAACCATGCCGTGCACCTATGTGCAACTCCTTGCTTCATGTGCAACATAGTGTTGGAACCATGCCATGCCTTTCCTAAATCACTCAGCTTTTGCATAGCCCTTTGCATCATGCGCCATTCATTAACACCAAGGATCGTGCTGCATGTTGTCCTAAAGTTTTCAAAGTATGCATTTTGAACTTCAAGCCACCCATGTTAGCCTAAGAGTCTCCTGCATTTTTTAAGTCATTAGGTGGTCATGTTGTTTCAAGTTTTGAGCTTGATGTGAGCATTTTGGTGGGTTGAAAGCGTTAGCTCAGATAGATAAAGTGTTTGGGAAGTCCTTGGAAAAGTGAAGTTCCAAAGGGGAGTGAAAATTCTAAGTTAAAAAAGAAAATTCCTTCATTTTCAAGATTTTGGGGTTTCCATGCACCCTTGTAGTCTCTTTGTAAACATACCGCTAATTCCCAAACCCCGCATTGTTAACTTCGTTGGAGTCTCAGAGTTTTGTAGTTGTTACCGACTTACCACCAGATCCCACAAACCCGAATGTCATAGCTGTTTGGGTTTCTAGACTTTCCATGTGTCATTATAATTGCATCGTCGAGTTACATTCCTACTCCGGAACTTCACATGATTAGCAATGTCAAAGTTTTGGACTTTAGTTGTTCATTTGTAATGCCTATTGAACTGCAATCAAAACCTGAAACCTTGCTAGTGAAACCAAAAGTTGTGTGATTTATTGCTCACACGTGTGGTGAAAATATCAAAAACTTGTAACCTACCCTTCATTTGCACATTAACTATTTGGCATTTTCTCATGCTTGCACAGTCACTCTTGTGATTTTGCAATTCTTGCAAATCTGCCACACCTTTTCAAATTGATTCATGAGCAAGCCCAATCGTGCCATCACAAATTGAAACAAGAAGAGTTAGGGTTTGGTTGTTTTGGGGTTTTGAAGCTGCGCATACTAGCAGGATTCACAAACAAGTCTGCAGTTTCATACCAACAAACTTCCATTCCAAGTTTGTCATCAACCTTCCAGGTACTCTCTGACATTCACTAAACATTGCCAAATCCTTAGTTCCTCTAGGGCTTGTTGTTTTTTCATGTGAGGTCACATAGGGTTTTCTTCCTAGGATTTTGAGTGATATGTGCATCTATGTTGATATTCTAAACTCATATAAGTCTTTAAGTTGCATCATTCCTTTGAGACTTTCCTTGCATCTTTGCAGACCCTCCATTCTACAAATGACTCCTGGAAGCCTGCATCACCTAACTTCATCAGAGTCCCCAACTTTATGCACACAGTTATAACTCTTACAAAGTTGCAACCAAAGCCTTCAAAGCCACTTGCAATTTACCTTCAGACTTTTGGATGCCACATGTAATTCTACAATTGCAAGCCTGCTTCTAAATCCTGAGAGCCTACTTCCCCTAATTTTGGGACTTCTTACTCCTTTCACTTCCTTGCAACTATAAGCTTACAATCAAACCCCAAAACTCTACCATTATAAAACCCTTAGACTTTTCAACTTCCTAAGGGATTACAGAGCTGGATCCTGAGTTTGAAAGTCCACCCAACTATTAACTAAATTGTTTTTTCTCCTATTTGTTTCAGAGCTAAAGGATTTTGGGTATATGATAGCCCCCCAAAAGATGAAGCATGAGTCTTTAGGGAGTTGTTTCTCCTTTGAAGTTCATCTTGGAGGTGGTAATTATTCCAGACACAAATCTTGGGCATGTGAATTTGGAGGATTTCCACACAAGAATGGAAGAAATGAAGAAAACAAGTAGAAGAGTTAACAACATTGTAGAAAGTGGGATCATATGGGTTGCCGCCTTCCCTATCTCAGTCCAATGCCTTGATCTGGTATTGACTTGTGCACGTTTCTTGTGCACGTTTCTATAATCAGAAACCTAGAGAAATTCAAAACTTTATAGGTTTTAGAAGGTGCTCCAGATTATGCTAGAATACATAGAAGAAACTTTTGGAATTCCCACCAATGTGAAGTATGCAGATGTGACAATCGAGTTAGCCTAGTGATTCTATGAGAAAAATCTTGATGAATGCCTCCAAATACTCAACAAAGGTTGGTAAAGAAAGAAAGGTCTACTGTCTTTAGAATACCAAAGATGTGCCATTGGAGTGAGTTTGTGGAAGAAGTAAGTCATTTGGTCACCTTAATGGAATTCTAGGAAACCAAAATGCCAAGGATCACCATCTATGGACGTTCTAGTTCATTGCTAGAATCCTAGATTGTAAAGAGTACATTGATTGAGGCACCGTAATTAGTAACAATTTACATAACTAATTAGTTGAAGTTATTTCATCAAAACACTTCTTTATGACCTCCTACCTAGTTTATTCAACAATTAGAAGAGCAAACCTTCTTGGATTAAAAAGATTTGGAGTCATGAGTATTAGACTTGGATAGAAGTTGGTCTATGACCATTAATCATAGTTGAGCTCAAGTGGATTCAAAAGTGCTTTGGGAGGGTAAATGATGCTTTCATCTTCCTCATTGTCAAGATGTTGGAAAATGATATTAACAAGCCGATGTCAGCTGAAGCAATTACAACTATTGCCACATAGGGAAGCAGGCTTATCCAATTCCTTACCTTCTCATATATTAGAGTTGGAGGATTTACTGGTGCTCCATATTGACTTCCAAGATATGTTAGCGACAAATTGGTCTTATTGGAGCTATGTTGATGGATAGCTAAACTTCAAAAGGTATTATCTAGCAAACATAAAGAAGGTGTCCAATTCCCATTGGCAATTGGAGATTACACTTGTGCAACCTATGCAAGTGTAAAAAGTGCAGAAATAGAAATGGCTGAAATATTGCTTCATCCTTGCAAAAGGAGAATAGTGTATTACCCTAGAGGGCTCATGGAAAAACAAGCAAGGTTGGTGTACACACAAGTTGAGTCTTGAAGATTTCTGGGCTGACTATGATGATGACGAGCACGAAGTGCAAAGAAGGTATTATTGTAGACTCACAGCATTTCAGATTTGATCTTCTGGAGTTGTAGATGTGCCTAAAGAACTATTAGATGTTGACAAAGTGTTGGACCCTACTTATGAGGATCAATAAATATTTGATAGGCCAATCCCTCCAATTGATTGGTCTCTAGTTGAGCTTAAATCAAATGAGAAAAGAACTCAGATTATGATCAATAGAATCCTGTCATGGTTGAGAATAAGGTTGAAAGAACCAATGAAGAACACAAAAGAATCACCAAAGAAGAAGAAGAAGAAGATTATGGGGTCACCTAATTAAAAGCAAGTTTCTTGTGTTGGTGATTCTTTATCAATTTACCAAGATCAGTCCCATTGTTCACCTGAATTTGCACCCTTTTTGTTGAAGCCTGCTGCTGAAACAAATTTAGTGAAACAATGGGATTGATCTCAAGGTGTGGGACATTGCAGATAAGATCAGACCTCCAAAGAATGTGGTTCCTCATTCTGAACTGAAGGTTCAAAGAAAATGTAACTAAACCTATGCTAATAAACACTAGGAAAAGCGGAAGAAGTAGAACTGAAATGTAAAAGGGTGATGAACCATATTTAGTGTGCTTAGCTGAACTTGAAATAACACAACAATGATCTCTAATACTGAATAAAACTCACACAAAAGTTCATAAAATCCAACAAAGGTTTGAGTAGAAAACCATAACTACAAGGGGGATCTTACATCCATAGAATAAGTTTATAGATTTCTGATAAACATAGTACAAAAATGAGGAGGAAGGCAAAATATCAGTTTATTATTGATCATGGAGGCTAAGCAACCATTACAAAAGAAGAAGAGATTCAATACAGAAAAACAAATACAAAATGACCAATTCCATTTATTGACAAACTGGTAATGGAGACATCAAAGGCTCAAAATAGAGCACAATACATCAAATCCACTAAGTTTTGGAATATACACGAGGGCCAAATCTGTAGTCGAATCCCTCTGCTTGTATATTGACTCAGAGAACAATTGACCTCTAATACATATTTTTTTATGCATATACAACATTTACATTTTAGTGTTACATTCATGGACGTGGAAAAGATGAGCCAACACGTTTTGTAAATCACCCATGCCTTGCTACGAACCCACATGGGCTCTGTTAAGAAGATCTGATCAATGGAGTGTTTGCCCATGCCTTTTGGGTACCAAACTTTAATGTTGGAGGTCTATCATCCACCCAGGATCGCTGAAAATCCACCCACCAAGCCAAAAAGTCAAGGAGGGACCATTAATGGCTGTTTTGCAAGTCGTTGGAGTGTCCCGTCGTGAAAGAGAGCTTTCAGCGGGAGTTCGGGAGTAGCGGGAATGCGGGTAAACAAGGGACACAAGAAAAGGACTTGGATCATGAAAATGTTTTGGTCCGACACCTAGAAGGAAGGGAAAAAGTTCCAACCCGACACCACAGGACAAAAAGGGAAGAAGGCAGAGCCTTGAGATTTTGCAGAAAGTGGGGGTCGGAAGTTTGGAGGAACGAGGGACATTAGCACTGGTGGGAAAGGTGCAAATGTCCCATCGAAACTCGAAATTCCGAAAGGACCTAGAAAGCAGGGAGCAGGAGAAAGCAAAGAGCGGGAACTTCGGAAGGGAAAAGAGAGTGGGGAGTGGGGAAGCGGAGGGAACTTGGACTTTGGGAAAAGTTCCAAGGTTCCGGCAAGACCCGAAAACCTGCAAGGTACAGAAAGAATAACCAACACTTAGAAACTTCTTGCATTGCCGAACTGACATCATGCTACCATCACGTTGAGGTCATCATCACCTTGAAGCCGAAGAATGAAGATCTTGTGGGGCGAGAGTTCGAAGGAACCAGGAACCAGAGGCTGAAGAAAAGGGTCCAGGCCGGGGAAAAGTTCTTGCCCGGGATATCCACCTGTCCTTGCAAAACCTGAAAGTCCGCCAAGGAAGAAAAACAATGAACTGGAACATAGACACTTAGTCAAATTTCCAGCTTCACCATGCTGACATCACGTTGATGACGTACTGATGTCACCAACCTATCATTGCTTTTAGACTTATAGTAGCCTCGGAATCTATGCCCTTCTTTGGAGGTTTAGAAGTGGACATTGCTGCAAGCTTAGAAGAAACATGGCGACGAGAAATAATAGAAGGATTTGATGACATAGGAGTAGGGAGGGCATCAATTGGGCGAGATCTAGCTGCGGATACCATGGTAGTAGCTTTCCTAGGCAGATCTCTAGGGGCTATAACATGATGGTGTGAGTAAAAAATCTGTCCACTGGGTGGGCTTCAAATGCAATGTTTGTCTACCCAATTCAGAGCCAGAGATTTTGTGGCATTTGGAGGTAAGACGCTTAATAGAAAAATAATTTCTGCATTTGAAGGCAATTTTCTCATAGTCCACTTGTTGCCTTCATATTTTGTCTCCCACTTTTAAAAGAATTTCAGCAGGAAGCCCTTTTGAAAGGTCCATCTCCATATAGATATGCATAAGTGTTTTAGGAGTAGCAAGTCATATCATCAGACAAACAACAATACTTCCTAAGACCATTTCCTATTGCCTTGAAACTATCTATTAGCCAAAATTGCAATGGTGGGTAGTGTAAACGATCCCACAAGAAAATAGAGGTAAAGGAATCTATTTGGGGATCAAAGGATGAGAGTCGTGGTTTGATACAGGGAAAGTCTCCCTAGAGGTCCTAGGAACCAACTTTTAGCACCAAATCTTTATCCTTGATAGAGTCAAATTCGAGGATTATAAAAGCTCTTGCAAAGGCGTAAATGTAGATTTCGTCCTCCATGAAATATTTCCACTTCTTCATGATCTAGGCATGTAGATCTCACAGTTTGGAAAATCGATATATTAGGGCGTGTTCCTATAGGGGTACTTATCTATCATCTCTTCATCCATGCGGATTTCAGGAATGTGATCGAAGGGGCAAAAAGATGAGGAGAAAGTCTTTCCCAATGATTGAGAGGCAGGTGCTATTAGTGAAGATAAAGAAGTCACAACTCTCATATCCTCGGTCGCTCTCCTAACCCTAGATGAATCTGTGCCCATTACCAAAAAATCCTCCTATGTGACTGCTTCCATGTAATTGAGTGCCTTCTGAGGGCCATATTCATGTCGTGGTGCCTGTTTGTTACATAGGACACCCAAATAAGAGCTGCAAGAGGAGGTGCAGCCGGAATGAAAATCCGGATCCTCAGCCCTACCATCGCTGCACATGCCATGATATATTTTACCTTGGGCCTCCCTCATGTCAAATGATTCTGCCCCATCCACTGTCACCGAAGCCTTTTCAGCCCTGCTGCAAGACTTGAAGCTGCCCTTGTTCGCATGCAAAAAGATGGGAGACATTACGAAAGAAAAAAGAAAATCTATCCCCCAAATTAATTGTTATATTTATGGCTATATATATTCAGCTATTTGTGTTTGTTTTGAGGCATTATAACAAATCCATTGAGCATAGTTTTTTAAATGGGCATTCTCTTCATTTAACATGTGGTCACTCACTGGGACAACTTCTCTCTAATTGGGAAAAGAAAAATCTTACTCAACTGTCTTAGGAGATTATTTCCTTAAAAGGGTCTAATCCCATGGCATGACTATCCATACTTTTTACCTTCAATAATTGGAATTTAGACTTTTACCAGATTTATGTTCATGTCCTATGGCCATTGATTCTCGTGTAACAAAAAAGAAAAAACTCTCATAAATTCTTTGCCTCTGCTAGCATTGGTGCTTGTATCACATTTTGATTTTGTTGCTTTTGTCATATTTTAGTTTCATCTGAGAATACTTCATTGTTTCTTCTGTGTATACTTCAATGAATTCCTTACATGCCAACCATATTAGATTCATTTTATTAAGTGCTCACTTCTGTATGATCATGGTTCTCTGATACAAGAACAAAGTAATTTTATTTCATTAAATGCAATGTTTAAAATGTGATTACTTTAGGAAGATGGAAGTTATATTTGAAATAGGAAAATCTATCAAACATATGCCCAGCTTGCCAAAAATCTACAACACTACTACTCTCATAGCTTCATTACTTAGAATTCCTGATATTATGCAGATCTTTGAAGGCGAGGATACTTTTCTTACTGAAGTAATTGAAGCATCAGATGACCTGTATGCTTCTGCTGTTGGAATGGGGATTCATTTGCAGTGTTTTCTATCAGGATCATCAGAAACCACAGATGATATAGTTTTAAACTGCATCAGAATGACCAGGAAATTAACAAAAGTAGCTTATCCTGCTATGAAGGATTCAGAAACGCTAGGAGAGTTCTTTCTCACAAAATTCCCTTCAATCAACCCCGTTACTGCTCATGCAGTATTATCTTGTGCAGATACACTCACTGAGTTTATTTGTCTGACATGTGGACATCGAATACATTTCATAGCAAAATTTGATGCACTGAAGATAAGCGCAATTTTATTCAGTGCACACTGTAAGTATGGTGAACTAGGAGAAACAAAGTCTTGCACGACTGATTGCTCATCAACTTTAACTTCACCTTTTAATGTAGATAGCAATTATACTAGAACAGAAATAAACTCAGACAATCTGGACACCACAGTGAATATTCATTCAGAGGATATCCTTGAAAATGACTGTTTAGATACTGATACGTCATTGCTGTCCTTTGGAATGTATAATGAGATATCCTTGGAATCATGCAAACTGCTTCCTTCACAGATATCTCAACGATCACATAAACAGAATTCAAAGTCATGTGAATGGGTTGATAACCATGATAATCACACAAATCATGAGCATATTGCAGAACTAAATTGGGGCTGCACATTGGATGATGCTACTGGATATACTGACAGTGACTTAGTTGATGAGTTGAATCTTTCTCCAGTCATTGAAGAATCAGTGAGCAACTGCAAGGATTCCCTGAAAGGAGCCTTTGGCAAACCCCAGTGTAACATTTCTAGTGGGTTTTCTAACTCCAAGTTTAGCACTGAATATCCATTATTGGCATCATTAGATATTAGAAATGCTAGTAAGCCTTCAAACTCTGATGAACTAAACCAATTGGAGCAATTTCAGAATAATTTTCAACAGTTTCCATCTTCTACCAAAGTTAATTGTCAAATGGATCCATGGAACAGTTCAAATAATTCTATGCTATGTAGTTTCAATGCTGGAGAAACAAGAAAACAACCACAGTTGGAAAACAATATAGTATATATTTCTAATTCCCTAGAAATGGGTGGCTGGCATGATGAGGCAAGTAACTGGAAGCAAAAATCTATAAGAAATGCTTTAGAAAGGTCACAATCAGTAGAACACCAGAAACTTTCTACTAATTCCACAAATGCATTTTTTGGAAAAGGACCTGGCTTGTCATATGTTCAGCACAAATTTAGGGGATCAAAAGATCTTTTGCATATGGTACCAAATGAATATTCCTCGGCACAAGGCAAAAAAATGGTTTTGGAAAATCCTCGTGTTTCCTCGTTCTGTCCTGGGCCCAGTCCAGGACACAAACTTCAAAGTCCATCTATTTTTGATAATTACCAATACCGAAGTGAGGTGGATTCAAGAGTAGCAGGCAAGAGAAAACGGCAGAACCTTCTTATGTACTTCAAGCAGTCTCCAGGAATGAAAAAACAGAAAAACTTGGCATCTTCATCACTGCAATCATGGACTCCTGTTGACAAGAGGGCAAAACAGGTAAGTGATTGAGCTAGATAACTGCTTTCCCAACATCTCGATATATTTCTATGGACTGATATAACTCTGTGTTTCTAAGCAGGCATTGACTTTTGTAAAAGGAAGCAATAAGCAAAGCCGATTGGTTTGGAGCAATACAAATAATTGAAGGTTAAGGAAAATAAGAGTTGATGAGAAGCTCGAGATCTAACCATCAAGGTTTATGGCAGACATTATCCAAGAAGTATTGTTGATGGGGACTAACAAGCATTATTTACAGTGTTAAATATATCATAAGATCTGCATCCTTGTTTGAATTCTTTTATATCTATGATATTGTAGAGCCCATAGAGAGATCGGCTCTGTTTCTTATGTTTCCTTGTATGATTTCTATGAGGAGATGCTTCAATGTTGGAAGGAGAGTGCATTACTGTATTATAGCATAAAGAGAATTGTATCTTAAGCATAAAAGGTTGGACATAATTGTGTGCACAAGTTAAAGCTGTATATGGTTCATAAAGACTTTATAAATTAGCTAAAGATTATAGGCCTTAAATAATTGTCACAAGAAGCATGAAGAGAAAAAGTTACTCATTGCAATGTGCTTTCTAAAGAGAAGTTTATGAGATGTGCTGGAATGAAGGCTGTGTTAGTATTCATTATTTTGTAGTTTCCCTCATTTTAATCTTATAAATGCCTCTGCAGAAAGGCCATGTCTATTTTTTCATAATAGAAAAAACGCTACCTTAAACTTGCTTATTTGCAAGTCACTAATAGTAGGCATGCTCATGAGATTTTTATTATTATAAAATTTATCTTTTCTAATGCTATAAGAACTAAAAAGACACCCCTGACAAAAATATTATAATGGAATGAATGCAAAACTAGATATCTATATTTTGGGGTGGCTGGTTCCAATGGAAGGTTGTAAGTGATATGGCACCCTTTGTTGTTATTGAGAACTAGGATCATGTGTGTAGTAAACACTCCTAACCAACACTCAAACCATGTATAGAAAAACTCTTGATGTTCTTTGTTGTATCCATATGGAATCATTTTTATTAGACCAATTTTCAAGTTGAATGCTTCTCTTTTTGTCAAGTCAAGAGTCATCTTATGATTGACTATGTTTTTTTTTTGGTCTCTAGTCAATGTCTTTGCGAGGTCAAATAAAGATACTCAGACAAGGAAGGAAAAAGAAGGTGATGTTTTAAAAGACATCAAAGTGGACCTTTAAACCAATGAAACATGTCTAGATTGTGAAAGGTTTTAGTCTGTAGAGGTGACGTGGGAATAAGTCGTTAATCACATCCTTCAAGTTTTTCAAGCTTTGTTGCAAGCATGGATTGTTCAAAGGGAATTTGGGATAAGATTCATCAATGGACTCAAGTTTCCAAGTTCACCTGCAAAACTAAAAATAACCTTCCACGAGAGTAGCAAGAGGATAAACTATTTGATTATGGATGCAAAATGATATAATGATACATAAAGTACATAAGGGACCTTGCTTATATAGTGAAGATAATGAGATAGGACAACATAGGATTATGACAAGTGTCTTAATCATATGACATGAGACAAAAAGTAAATAACCTAAATATGCCCTAAGTGAACTAGTGTGAATAGGACCTAATAGGGAAACTAGTTAGGTAATATACCCCATTCACACCAACACCCCCCATAAGTGCAACTTAGAGGGAATGAGAAAATATGCAAATGATACAAAGATGCAATGATGAATGGGTCTGGACTACAAGGCCATGTTAGGTACCCATGTACAAAAGATCTTTCACAAACAAAGTAAAGGAGAAAAACTTGTAGGAAAAAACCCCTCTTCAAAAGAGAGAAAACAAGAAAGATGTGATGGAAGGAGGATTGAATATGAACCCCCAAGGGTTACATCCAACACAAATACACAATCAATGACCCCCTATAGGAGAGAAAGAGTGAGACAATAGACCCCCCCTACAAAGAAGTAACTCGTGTCAATGGTGAATGCTCAAAAATGAATGTCGAAGAGTGTCCAATATTGACAAACACTTCTCCCCTTGGGAAGAAACAAATCCAATGGCATATGTAGAAGAAACTCCCACAATCTGGATGAAAAGGGAATCCAAATCCAAATGTATGTCTCAAAATACAAGTCATGTGTCATCATGTTGGAAAAAGATGTCTTCTCCAAAACAAAAATTGTTTGCCCAATTAGAGTAGTACCAGGAGAGGGAAGATTTTGAACTACATCCGAAAATGCTAAAGATGGGATGACATCATTGCCATAAAAGGAGTTGAATGCCCTCCAATGTGTCCTACAAATTTGATATGTGAGACTCCACAAACAAGGATGATATGTCTGATAAGAAGGAATCCCAATGAGGTGGATCTATAAGATTGAAATGGTCCTGTTGTAAAGAGTCATTCGAAGCAACAAGTGATGAAAATGTGATCTCGGTAGAAGTCTCTATAGGAGAAGAAGCATTAAAAGAAGCCTCAATGTCGTCACAACTATCAAGACCTGCCAAATATTTAAGCTCTTCCAAAGTATCATCATCAAAAGATACATTATCTACATCATCAATGGGTATGAGACAATCCATTACATGATCATTAGGGAATGGAGAGAGATGTGTCTCCATGAATCTCCCAAATTTTGATCCAAAGAGAGCGTGGGAACTCAAGGTCCGAAATAACACACAGTGTCATAATCTATTGAAAGTACAAGACAACTGAGGGGGGGGGAAGGGGTAAATCAGTTGTATCAAAAACTTCAAACCCTCACAAACATTTAGATCCGCATTAACCTTAAACATTGTTATGATGATTAAGCATGAAAAGCAAATAACAGAAACTGAATCATAACAACACCAAACACAAGACAACACTAGATTTTATGTGGAAAACCCAAGAAGGGAAAAACAACGGTGAGGATTAGCTCACAATATAAAGTAGTAGCAATATCGAATTACAAAAGGCTCACTGCCTAGAAGAAAGAAAGAAAGGCTCACTGCCAAAGAGATAGAAGAAAAGGCTCACTGCCAAGGATGAACTGATATAATTGCATCTGACCTATGCATGGAGTTCAGTTCCAATGAAGCTCAATATTCACCACAACACAAACAACACCTTCACAGCAACACTGAAAAATAGTAGACACCTTCTCACTGCATCCAGTAGCCTAACACATGAAAGCTCTTACTGCCCTAATCCAATTCGCATCATAGACATCATATTCCTTGCGTGTGCCTGCACTCACGAATCCTAGACTTATTTAAACCATCATCAACCTTGAAAACATTCTCCAAGGTCGGTAACACATCTTAATCCATAAAATTCAAATTAGGTCTGGACCAAAACATTCCCTTGGAGGAAAGGAATGAATGCAAACCACATCACACCTTAGCATAGTCCTAAATCCACTCTTACATGCTTCATCATGCTTTCACAATCAACGAAGCACAATTGTAATTAGTGTAAACAACCAAGTTGGCGAAACTTGTGTTAACACTATGAACTTTTAAGTGCACGCTTCCTCAAGACCAAAAGATGACATATAGACCACACTCCAAGCTTGAATATGATCTAGAAACATCCACAAGCACTTGAAAACCATCAAATTCCTTTGCAACATTTTTCACTTGAAGAAAGTTCACACTAGAGTACTTAACCAGCTCTAACATACTCTGTCATCAACTACAACTTAAGAAATGAACTTGCAGAGCACCAAACCACGAATCACTTGAACTGAAGAAAGATATAGACCTTATAAGCATAAATCCAAAACCGCAAAGTCAAAAACAAATCTACGGAGAAATGTGGACTAGAACAGTTTCTCCCAAACACCTCTACACAACTCAGAGACATAATCCACACACTTTTGAACACAACTTTCTTTGCATAACGAACCAGAGCACCAAATTTGAAACATAGCATCTCTGAACACCTTTGAACAACATATTCAAACCGCATAATCAGATATTCAATTGGGAGGAAATGCGGAGCAAAACTCGATCACAACTCTATAAGCTAGAACACATCTTCAACACACTATTTCCTTTTTTAATCATTTTTTTTCAAAAACACTTGGAAACCAACCATCAGAACCATATTCCTAACACCTTCAACACCTCTTCAAAGCAACCAAAACACCTTCAGCAATAGCTTATATCCTCATCTCTGCACACCCTTATTTCTAATCTCTGCTTAACACAAACTACTCATACTCTTGACATAGTTGACACCAATGACAACACAAGCTTGTTGACATCAATGATAACACCGATAACACATACTTGCAACAATCTCCCCCTTTGTCATTGATGGCAACACATAATGTGAAAAACCATCAAGATACAAATCTGCACCAATCTTCTTTACTTTCTTACTCTCCTCCTTTCTTTTACATATCTTACTCTCTCTCCCTAATCATTGATTCATTTCTTTGATTACCAATTCATTTATTTTTCATATATATCTCTCTCTGACATCAATGGAAAAGGGTGACACACCTCTTCTTTCACTCTTATCAGGTCACATGATCTTCTTTTTTCACTGCTCTAAATACTCCCCCTTAGGAATGCACACCAAACTATATCAACTTTTACTCCCCCTGACTGCAACAATCATCATGACCACTACCTGCTCCCCCTGAGAGGTAGCCTCCAACACCAGTCTAGAAAAGAATGAATCTTGAAATCCACTGGACTGATGCACCTCCTTATGCATCTAGTTCAAAGGAGGGGCAAAAACCCCTAATTTCTTCTGGAGATACTCAAATGTATCCTTAGGAAGAGCCTTAGTGAATATATCAGCAACCTTATCTTTTGTAGGCACATACTCAAGCTTCACTTCATTCTCTGCAACCTTCTCTCTTAGAAAGTAATACCTAATTGAGATATGTTGTCCTTGAATGCATCACCAGATTCTTTGAAATGTTAATAGCACTTGTATTATCACAGAAAATAGGGACTGACTCATCATACACAACTTTGATATTCTTCAAGGTTTGTCTCATCCATAACACGTGTGCAACATGATGTTGCAGCAATATATTCTGCCTCTGCAGTAGATAAAGACACTGAATCATGTTTTTTACTTAGCCAAGACACCAATCTGCATCCAAGAAAGAATGCACCACCACTTGTACTTTTACTATCATTTACACAACCAGCCCAATCTATATCTGTATAAGCACTTAGAGTAAAGTCAATATCTTTTGGATACCACAAGCTATGATCCGTAGTGCCCTTTAAATAGCTGAATATCCTCTTAATTGCCATAACATGTGACTCTCTAGGATCTGCTTGAAATCTATCCACAAGACAGACTGCATGCATAATATCTGGTCTTGTAGCAGTCATATACAATAATCCTCCAATCATTGATCTGTACTTGCTCTAATCAGCCTTAGGAGATTCATCATTCTTGCTCATCTTGCAACTAGTAACCATAGGAGTACAAACTGGTTTAGAATCTTCCATTCCAAATTTCTTTAATATCTCTTTACATACTTTGACTGAGAAATGAAAATACCCTTATCTGTCTGATTGATCTGTAACCCAAGGAAGAAATTCATTTCCCTACATATTGACATTTCAAATTTTTTCTGCATTTCTTCTGTAAAACTCTTACACACACCTTCATTTCCACCAAAAATTATGTCATCTACATGCACTTCCACAATCAAAATTTGATCTCCACTTACTTTAATGTACAAATTGTTATCTACAGTACCTTTATTGAATCCTTGCTGTAATAAGTACATGTCCAACCTTGCATACCAAGCTCTGGGAGCTTGCTTCAATCCATATAGTGCCTTCTTCAACCCGCAAACCATATCTAACTTATCTGACAACTAAAATCCTTCTGGTTGTTCTATGTACACTTCTTCTTCCAACTCACCATTCAAGAAAGCAGACTTCACATCCATTTGATATACTTTGAAACCCTTTTGTGTTGCAAAAGACAAAAACATCCTAATGGCCTCCATTCTTGCCACCAGAGCATAAGTTTCCTCATAGTCTATTCATTCCACTTGTGAGTAGCCTTTACACACAAGTCTTGCCTTGTTCTTTACCACTTCCCCATTTTCATTCAATTTGTTCCGGAATACCCACTTAGTTCCAATTACATTTTTATTCTTTGGTCTTGGGACAAGTTCCCAAGTTTGATTTTTCTCAATCTGCATTAGTTATTCTTCCATAGCCTTGATTGAACACTCATCAGAGTGATGCTTCTGCACATAATTGGGAGTTTTAGGGATTCTTTTTGAAGCTTCCTGTTCTTCAACCTGTACTTCTTTTTCTTTAGTTTCTTCTTCTCCGCAAGAAGACTCATTTGATTCATATTCATTAACCTCTGAAGTTTTCTGTATACCTTCATCAACCTTAACGTTAGCACTTTCAATAAATTTTCTTAGCCTTTTGTTGTAGCACCAATAAGCTTTGCTTCTAGTAGAATATTCAAGGAAAATACCTTCATCACACCTTGCATCAAACTTTCCTAGTTCTTCATCTCTTCTGATATAACATTTGCCACTAAAATTTTTGAAGTATTTAACAGTAGGAATCCTTCCATACCATAGTTCATAGGGAGTCTTTGTGTCATTTGCTCTTACTTGTACTCTGTTCTATATGTAGACAACAATCTAAATTGCTTCTCTCGAGTAGACTTCCGGTAGGTTTGCTTCTTTATCATTGTCCTTGCAGCTTCTTGAACAATCCTGTTCTTCCTTTCAACCACTCCATTCTGTTGAGGAGTCCTAGGGGCAGATAAATGCCTCTTTATCCCATGATCCTCACAAAACATGTTAAACTCATTAGAAGTAAATTCTCCACCTTTGTCAGACCTCAAACATTGGTCTTCATATCCATTTCATTTTCAATCATTGCTTTAAAGGCTTTAAACTTATCTAGGGCTTCTGATTTTTCCTTAAGAAAAGTGACCCATGTCATTCTAGAACAATCATCAATAAATAACATAAAATACCTATCACCTTGAAAACTCCTTACTTTGGTAGGACCACAAAGATCTGTATGTACCAATTCCAACAGTCTGGTAGATGACTGATCCTTGACTTTGAAGCTTCTTCTTGTTTGCTTTCCAATCTAACATTCCTTACAGACAACATTGATGGGCTTTGTAATCTTTGGCAGATCTCTCATAGCTTGAATTGAACTTATCCTTACCAGGCTATCAAAATTGATGTGACACAATCTCTTATGCCATAGCCAACTCTCACTGATCTAAGTCATAAAGCAGTAACCATCACCACCTTTCAGATAAATATTTCCGCCTATCCTCTTTCCAGCAGCTATCACAGTTTCAGAGTTTTTTTTGATCTCACAGCCATCATCCTAAAACATGAGATTGTATCCTTTGCTACACATCTGTCAAACACTCAAAATATTATGCTTTAAACCCTTAACATAAAGAACATCATCAGTGTGATGCTTTCAATCAAAACTGATTGAACCTTTTCCACAAATCTTAGTAGTTGCATCATCACCAAACCTAACTACTCCACCATCATATTTCTCAAGTTTAACAAACTTACTCTTATCACCTGTCATATGATTTGAGCATCCGCTATCAATGACCCAATCATCTTTTTCTCTTCTAGCATGAAAAGTAGACATTATAGTGCCTTTAGGGTTAGTACTTGCTTCTGGACCCTTTTCCTTCACACAACTTCCAGAGTTAGCAGAAACAATTTCATCTCTTAGGGCTATGAATAAGCATTCACTATCATTATCATCCTCATAATCAGATTCATCATCAGATATACTTGCATCTTCTCTAACATAGTAACTTTTCTTAACTATTTTACCTCTGTTTTCCCTATTCTTAATCTTCAGAGCTCTATTTGGACATCTTGAAGCATAGTGACCTATTTTTCCACAACTGAAACATTTAAAAGGCAACTTACCATTGAACTTTCGAGTACCCTTTTTCATCCTTCTCACAAAGTTAGCTTACACTTCATCAAGGTCTTCTGGATCTGATTCCACAGTCTTCTCTGATTTGCCAGCCTTAAAAGCAGTCTCATCCTTTGCAATTCTAGTTGTGCTAAACTCTCTTATTTCAAAATAGTTAGGGTGCTAAGCAATTGATCTTTGGTAAACTAATTCAAATTTTGTAATTCTTCAATAGCAGAAACCTTATAACTGTAAGTTTTAGGAAGAGTTTTGAGTACCTTCAATATCACTTCTTTATCATCTATATTTCCACCAAGTCCTTTGATGCCATTGACAACTTCATCCACCTTTTGTAAGTAGCTTGTAATGTTTTCATCTTCAGACATTCGCATGGTCTCAAATGTGAGCTTCAAATTCTGCATTTTAACTTGTTTGACCTTATCATCTCCTTCATAAACACTTTCCAATTTTTTCCAAATCTCATTAGCAGTTGTCAAATTCACAACTTTCACCAACTCAGAATTAGTAAGACCACTTAGAGGAGAATGTTTTTCCTTACCATTAATTTCAACAACTTTGATCTCATCATTGATATTTATACCATTCTCAGGTATAGTGAAATTAGACCTAACGTATTTCCAGATCTCATAACCAAGAGAATTAGAAAGGCTTCCATCCTTACCTTCCAGAGAGCATAGTTTGATCCATTGCTCTGCTACCAATTGTTGAAATAACAAGACAACTGACGGGGGGTGAATCTGTTGTATCAAAAACTTCAAACCCTCACAAACATTCAAATCCGCATAAACCTTAAACCTTGTTATGATGATTAAGTATGAAAAGCAAATAACAGAAACTGAATCATAACAACACCAAACACAAGACAACACTAGATTTTACGTGGAAAACCCAAGAAAGGAAAAACCACGGTGAGGATTAGCTCACAATATAAAGTAGTAGCAATACCGAATTACAAAGGCTCACTGCCAAAGAGATAGAAGAGAAGGCTCAATGACAAGGATGAACTGATATAATTGCATCTGACCTATGCATGGAGTTTAGTTCCAATGAAGCTCAATATTCACCACAATACAAACAATACCTTCACAGCAACACTAAAAAATAGTAGACACCTTCTACTCACTGCATCTAGTAGCCTAACACATGAAAGCTCTTACCGCCCTGATCCAATTCACATCACAGACATCATATTCCTCACGCGTGCCTACACTCACGAATCCTTGACACTTATTTATACCATCATCAACCTTGAAAACATTCTCCAAGGTCGGCAACACATCTTAATCCATAAAATTCAAATTAGGTTTGGACCAAAACATTCCCATTGAGGAAAGGAATGAATGCAGACCACATCAAACCTTAGCACGGTCCTAAATCCATTGTTACACGCTTCATCATGCTTTCACAATCAACGAAGCACAACCGCAATTAGTGTAAACAACCAAGTCGACCAAACTTGTGTTAACATTATGAACTTTTAAGTGCACGCTTCCTCAAACCAAAAGCCGACATGTGGACTATGCTCCAAGCTTGAACATGATCTGGAAACATCCACAAGCACCTGAAAACCATCAAATTCCTTTGCAACATTTTTCACATGAAGAAAGTTCACACCAGAGTACTTAACCATCTCTAACATACTCTGTCATCAACAAAACTTAAGAAATGAACTTGCAGAGCACCAAACCACGAACCACTTGAACTAAAGAAAGATATAGACCTTATAAGCATAAATCCATAACCACAAAGCCAGAAACAAATCTGTGGATAAATGTGGAGTAAAATAGTTTCTCCCGGACACCTCTGCACAACTCAGAAACATAATCCACACACTGGTGAACACAACTTTCTCTGCACAACGAACCGAAGCACCAAATCTGAAACATAGCATCTCTGAACACCTCTAAACAACATATTCAAACCGCACAATCAGATATTCAATTGGGAAGAAATGCGGAGCAAAACTCTATCACAACTCTGTAAGCTAGAACACATCTTCAACACACTGTTTCGTTTATTAATCAAATTTTCTCAAAAACACTTGGAAACCAACCATCAGAAGCATATTCTTAACACCTTCAGCATCTCTTCAAAGAAACCAAAACACCTATAGCAATAACTCATATCCTCATCTCTACAGACCCTTATTTCTAATCTCTGCTCAACACAAACTACTCATACTCTTGACACAGTTGACACCAATGACAACACAAGCTTGTTGACATCAATGACAACACTGATAGCACATACTTGCAACATAATCAACACTGGAACAAATTAATCCTATGACATGATCAATATTATTTCCCCATACTAACTTCCTCCTAGATGTATTTGGTTCAAGTATGAGTCCATAAAGATAAGGCAAAAGATTAAGCCATCTGCAATGTGTTTGGATGCCCTTTCGTTAAGACTCACAATTATCTTTATTCAGGGTTACCACAAAAAGATGAATAGAAAATCCCATGATACCTCCTCAAATGATAAAACCAGAGATTAAAACTCACAATACATATCAATAAACTGATAAATGAAGCTCACCCAAAAAAAATAACCTTTCTGGATGCCAAAATATATAGGATATCAACCAAAATGTAAATAACTGACAAACTGAATAAATGATACTTGGGGCTGGATTTAAAAAAATTACATGGACGGTTGAGAAGAGCTCGTCAATACCTTTCCAATGCTTGTAAGAACTCCAAAATCAAAGAAACTATGCGAATGTTATGAACTTGGTAGCCAAAAGGATGATTTGGACTCCAAATAGCAATATCAGACACTTGCAACAAAATTTGGAAAAATGATTTGTACTATTGCGAAGTGCTTGGAGCCAACTTTTCAATGCCTATTTGTTTGTGGAAAAGCAACATTGTATGCCCAAGATATGCCAAAAAGAAAAAATCAGGTACCTTAGGGAAGCAAAGTGGGGTCTCTAAAGGACCTGGTGGTTCTCTAGCAGCTAGGCGGTGGCCCCTTTGGATTGGGAGATGGAACTAATGGAGGTGACCCAAATGGACAGAGTGATCGATCCTTTGAGCGATTAGGGATTGAAGGCTTGGGAGCTAGAGTATGGCAAGTGGTCACAGATGTGACCTTGGTCTTAGCCAAAGGGGCGTGGCTAGTGGTAAACTATGGCGACTGATTCTTAATGTGACCATAGATGAACCAAAGGAGATGTTGTGGTAGTTAGTGTTTGAGTCTCCATCGAGAACCTTTCATCTTGTGATTAAAGATTTAAACCACTATATAAAAGCACATACCATTGATGACGCTGACAACTACCATGAAATTAATGTAGACTAATGGATAATAAAAAGCTGATAAATGAATATTCTTATTGCGTATTCGCCGATGACGCAAAGATGTCGTCAATGAAGATTTTTTTGACTACGCAGACCTATCAGGGATTGTGCAATTCATATGGACCTATATAGTCCCATATTGTGTGGATTCTGTATGGATCGTACGGATTTTTTTTGCAAAAAAATTGGAAACCCTCCAAAAATGACCAAAATTTTTCCAGCTCTGAAATATGAAGTGTTTTATATCAAAATTCATCCCTTGGGCCTTCCAGACTCAATGGTGGGGTCCTTTTTTCCTAGAATTGCACCCAACAAAAGCTCCTTAAATCACTTCAAGATTTGAGAAGGGACAAGTACAGATATGAAGCTCTAATACCATATAAGAGTGACCAATGGACTCAAGCTCCTAAAATCACTTGCAAAATTAGAAATAACCTTCCACAAGAGAGTAGCAAGAGGATGAATTGCTTGATTATAGATGCAAAATGATATTATGATCATACATAAAGTACATGAGGGACCTTGCCTATATAGGCAAGGTAATGAGATAGGACAACATAGGATTATGACAAGTGTTTTAATCAGATGACATGAGACACAAAAATGAAATAATCTAAAGATGCCCTAAGTAAACTAGTATGAAAAGAACCTAATAGGGAAACCGGTTAGGTAATATACCCTTCACACCAACATTTGGATCCAATAGTTTTGGCATTCACTATTCACCATTGCAAACATTTATTGCAAGGTTTTCATGCTCATTTTGTTTATTGGATTGTTTTCATGAAGCACATCATGTGTTTCTTTTATATGAAATAGTCAACTTATTTTTGCAAATGTTGGTAACTCACATTGTGTTCTCAAAAGGGAGAATCAGAGGCTTATCACAAAACACACGTCATGACTTGAATTAGTGAAAGAAAGGCAAGAGCTATTAGAATATGATGAGCCAATGGTTAGAAGGAATGAGCACAAGTTTGAAGGTTTAAAGTTTGCACCCACACACAAGGGTGTGCATCATAGGACAAGATAAATTTCAAGTAAAAAACATGCCAAGAAATGAACAAGCACATGCTACTATGAGAAGGGAAAATTTTGTTTAAGATAAAATTGTATTCCTTTGTTTCGGCACATGCCAATAATAGGGCAAAAATGTTTTGGAAGTAAAAGTTGTAGATACAATACAAGAGTGTGCACTGTAGAGAAGAGGGACACATTTTTGCAAAACCAAATTTGCATTAACAGTATTCATGCACACCTCATAATGGAGATGTCGAGGTATTCAACAAAGATTTGCACTAGTATGAAGGAGACTGTCCTTGAACATAGAGGCAATATTTTAAAAAATGCAAAGGTTACAATCATATAGAGAATTGTGTACCAATGCTAACATAAATGGATTTCTGAAAAGTAAAGTTTGTATTCACACAGATAGGTGCACATCATAATAAAGAAAAAATGTATAAGTCTAGATTTGAGCTTGAGCTTGAGTCAAATAGTGGAGAAACCAATTTTGTTTTGAGTTAAAAACATGTTAGCTACAAGGCATGCACCATGTTGCATGGTTGGTAATTTTTTATGATAAAAAATTGCATGGGTATACATAGACGTGTGCTTTGTTGCACATGAATCAAAGGCATGATAGGTCTTCAAAAAAGAGACTTTATATCACTTGTGATAGTGCACCATATAGTTGATGTAGATCCAATATAGTGGATATATGATCTACAATAACATAATTGGGTGCCCTAGGTATGAGAAAATTTAGGTTTTGATCTAAAGAACATAAGGGATAAACTAGAGTTTTATACATACTGAATTGAAAGAAAGGCAGAGACCTGAAAATAGTTTGTATTTATTCATAATAGACTGACGCTTGACATCCTTTTTCTAATTCTCCAAATGTTTGCAAATTGTCCAATTTGCAAAAAGAATCTAGCCATTTTTATTGATTTATAGTAGTGATCTTTCATTAGTACAGTCATTTTATATCTTCTAGTAAGGGTGCCATAATGGTTTCAATAGGTTTCTTTTTGCTATGCTTAGGCACCTAGGGTTTCTACATGTTTAGTGAAAATTTTTAGTCACCAAAATTAGATTTTTCAAACATTTTAGCAAGGCACTAGAGTTTTGGAGATATTTTTCAGCCCTTATCATCAAACATTCAACTATTTGTATTTTTCTAAGCAACTAGTGTTTTTGATCAATTCTTAGACATCCACATTTGACCCTAGATTGTCCAGTCATATGAAATTGCTTGCAATGTAGCCATATCATAAACAAAGTTTACAAGCCAAAACTTGTACAATAACAAATACATTGACCTATCAATAACAAATATTTTGAGTGTAAAGGTACAATTTTGAGAGCAAAAAGTGGTAGGTTATCATTCCTTCTTCCCTTCATTCAAAGTGTTTCAAGGTTTGTGGTTTGACGTTTGATGAGCATAGATTTTTAGAAGATGGGTGGCTAGATCTAGAGGTTCTCAGAGAACTCAAGGTTGCATATTTGAGCTAGGGTTTGATGTAGAATCAACAGAGAAAGGTTTTAGATTTGAGTCACCAAGATTGGTGAATTGTCAAAGTTTCAAGAACTCTTTTGAAGGATTTCCATTAATAGAGTGAGTGAACTTCATTAGAATCATCGCTATTAGCCAACTAGCAAGATTTGCTATTTTTAGTGAGTTATTTTTAGGTTGTGTTATTTTTAGTTGTCATCTTTTTAGGAGATAAGCATATTCTAAGGACTCTTTTTAATGGCTATTTATAAATGATCTTCTTTATTGATAATTGTCCTTATTAGAAATTTATTTAAAGATTTTATGATTTAGGGTTTAGTATTTATGGAGAATGTGTTGTAATAAGCTTCCTTTAAATGCAAGAAAACTATTATTAGTGTAGAAGAGTGTTATCAAATAACTTTTTATTTATTTTTCATGGAAAGTCTTGTAAAAAAATTATAAATAAGAGCTCCTAGCACCTAGTTTATTTATTGAGTATGAATCGATTAATAGAGTTTGATATGCCTATTTTGTTGCTCACTTCGCTTTTATGAGTTGAATATACCTCAATGATTATTCGAAGTTTTGTATTGTAGCAAGTGTTAAGCTTGTGTTAAGTTGGTGGTTGTAGTTGTGAATGCAATTACTATGTTGAGCTCATAATGGCTAATGCATGTGTAGATGAAGTGAATTGAAGTGTTTTTACCATAGTTTGAAAAATTGGATTCAGCGTGGACTCAACGACCCAAAATTTTGACTCGGAAAAAAAAACCTCATAAGTACACATGAAAAAAAAAGAAATTTCAATGTCATAAGTCAAACATTACACGTCATATGATCCCCAAACTCCCAAAATTTGAAATTTCATAGTTTCAATGTAGAACAATACATTGTAATACAACAAAATTATAAATATAAATGTATAGTATCACTATATATGTTTACATACAATGATATGCCAAAATGAAACAACCAAATACAATCTACATCTTCCACTTTCCTCTCCTAGTGTAACTTAATTTTTCAGGCCTCGAACTAGAAGGTAAGTCAGTATCAAAACGATGATAGATTGTTTCCTCAAAAGTGTCTGCGTTTTCCTCCATTACATCCAATTATGTTGCTTTTGCTACTCCTCTTTCCAATTTTGCAAGA
Source organism: Cunninghamia lanceolata (assembly GCA_027924645.1). Lineage (NCBI taxonomy): Eukaryota > Viridiplantae > Streptophyta > Pinopsida > Cupressales > Cupressaceae > Cunninghamia > Cunninghamia lanceolata. Next base: position 3,212,159 of record BSBN01000918.1, on the reverse strand, counting down.
TCTTCATCAATAGGGACATTTTGTTCATTGATAGTCCATTCACCATAAGGATCAATGTCATCCAAGTCGATGGAATCATGTGAAATGCTCTCCACCTTTCTAGTTTGAAGGTGAAGGTTGTATCGAACGAAGACAAGATCATTGAGGCACTCTTGGGTCAACCTGTTTCTCTTCTTTGTGTGAATGCTCTCAAATAGGCTCCAATTGCATTCACACCTAGAAGCACTATAGGGTTGGGACAAAATACAGATAGCTAGCCTTTGAAGATTTGGTGTGCCAACACCATAATTCTCCCACCATAAATCTACAAAAGAAAACATTTACAAAATATGAGAATTAAGTAAAAAATATAAGAATCAAGTTTTTAATTTATACTTGTAGTATTGAGCTAAAAATTAAAAGATTATTTTTTTAATAGGTTGTTGTTTTGACTCCTTTGAATTGCTTGAGTTGAAGAAAAGAGCCTCCCCTTTGCACCCTTGTAGACCTTGAATAGATAGATGAAATACAACAATTTAATTATTATGTATGTATAATGGATGTTTCTAGAGAGTTGGCACTACCAAATTCATAAATAATATATACTAAATCAAAATTTGACCTCCAACTCATCAAGGACTTTGTCTCTTATCTCATTGTCTAGCACCATTTATCGATGCATGAAATGACACCTGCCATGACCTCCTCATCAACCTTAAATGTATCAAAGTAGAACTTTGGTTTCAGGTAGTAGGTCAAGGCATGTATCGACTGGTGGAGTTGGTTCGTCCATTTGCGATCAATGATGCACCAAATAATTTCATATAAATATTTTGTTTCCACCATAGTAATGTAAAATAGCCTTTTTGGTCTTATATTTTGCCTCATAGAGGAAACCCATCAGCATGCCATCCCCATCCACCATACAAAGAACCCTGACCAAAGGTTCTATCACCTAAAAAATTGAAAACAAATTTGAAATTATTACAAAATTAACCCCACCCCCCAAGAAAAATAGCAAATAGATAATTTCGTATAAAATTTATGTTTGTATTTGTTACTTACCTTGATTAAATCCTCTCCATTTTTTATGAATAACTCATCAAAAACTATTTTTGCACTCTTCTCCCCTTCATTTTTTTTTTGGAAAATGAAGACTCCAACCAAGCTTCAGACACAAAAATTTGCTTGAGAGTAGTAATTGTGGCAAGAATGCTTTGAAAACAAAGTGAGGAAGAGGCAATGAGATCATGTCACCCTAGTCACACAAGCTCCTTGCCATTTGTGTACTTTCTCATCAAAGAAAGAACCCAAGTATGGTTATAGATAAAATTGGTAACCTATTTAGCATGTTCAACCACACTTTTAACCCATCCAATCTTCCTAATTTCCTCTAGTAGAAAATACAAGCAATGTGTAGCACAAGGAGTCCAATAAATAGTAGGATGCCTCTCCATAATAAGTCTCCCTGTGGCTACATAGGCTACTGCATTGTTTGTGATAATTCGAACAACACTCTCAACCCCAACCTCCTAGATCACCCCATCCAATAGATTGTGCAAAGTCTTATAATTTTTTACTTCATGCAAGGCATCTATTGACTTCAAGAAAAATAATGTGGAATTAGAAGCCACTAAAAAATTAAGGAGGGTCCTATTCTACCCATCTATCTATCCATCTAATTAGATGCTATAGCCTTTTTTCGCCATACTTTTTATCATCAACCACAAGTCGTGTATTTTTTTACGGCTTCCTCTAGCAATGGCCCACTCAATTCTCTAGTTGTTGTAGTCTTAAACCCCTTATTGGCAACTATTAATGCATTCACCAACCCGTCCCAATACAGACTGTTTACCACATTGAAGGGTAAATTATTATCTAGTACTAAAAGTTTGTTGCTGCCATCCTAACCTCATGGTGTTTTTCTTTATTCCAAGCGTTACCTTCAAGTGAGAGTTGTGCTCCTGGAACATTGCATGGAATAAAGAATTTTGGTGATAATGAAGAAGGAATATGGCTAGAAATAGAACCCTCAAGAGCCTCATCATTAGAGGAATGTGGATCTGACGAATGTTTGGGGCAGTTAAGGAACCCGTAGAAACATTATGATTTATTATTGTTGCCATTGTTTTCTGTCTTTTCTTTTTCCACTTTTTTTCATTTCAAAGCTAGCAAGTAGGGCATTTATCTCTCTCATAATCTCTTTGGATGCCTTAGGACATGCCTTCACATCATGTCTAGGTATTTTAGCAAGGTGATATTTTAATCTATTAATTCCTCCCATCATAGGATGCTTGCATTCATTACAAATGACCAAGACCTTGATAGCTCATGGTGTCCCATATTTCCATGTAGGTCTTTTCTACCACTCATTTGTGTTGAACTTGACATTGTTGTTTTAACATAGAAAAATAGAATGCAAATTAGCAACAAGCAAGTGACAAACATTTATAAAAAAAAATAGAATGCAAATAGAAGCTAAAAATTTTAGGAAATAAGGGGTGAAGGGAAATGGATAACATTTGGACATTTCCCTTATTTTTTCAAGTTTTTTAATTTCCAAATCAGAAAATAAAAAGAAGAAAATATACTTAGTTGTTTGATGAGTTTGATCAACTTTGAATCCTTAAAACCTCTTCTCAAACATACTTCTTGCTATGTCAAAGTTGAATACTTGCTTGATTGGGCGAAATGGGTGAGTGAACACAAGAAATGACCCCAAAAAACTCAAAAATGACCCAAAAACAACATGGATTTTTTATGTTTTGATGCCAAGAGAGTCTAAGATCAAGACTCATGAGTTCAAGCCTAAACTTGACAAGTCTTGGTCTGAGACTTGACCAAGTACTTGGCAAGCCTCACCCAAACTTGGCTCGCAAGTCATGCTGACTCAGTGCGGTGAACAAAAGGACTCACGAGTCTTGACGAATCCGTTGAGTATTTGGCGAGTCCTAAAACTATGGTTTTTACTATTAAGTGTTGGATTTGTATTACAAGTCATAATGAAGGGGGTCTTGTAGCTTCACATGTCATTCCCCTCTTCTAATTTATGGAGTTTTTTGTGTTGTTTAAACAAATGACAAACTTATGTGTAATTGCATTGATTAGTTTGTCTTCTACTAAACAACATAATCTTGATAGTTGTTGTAGGGTTTACTTGCAATCAAAAAACATAAAAACCATTTGCCTTGAGTGTGTGTTAGCCTTTTTCCCTAGGTAAATCCAAAAAGACACCTTTAGTTTTATTTTCTATGCATGGACCATGCAAAAACACACTTTTATGGATTGTAAATAGCAAGTACATATTGTTTAGGCTAGGGTTTATGTTAGTTTTTGTTACAAGGATATTCCCCTTCGAATTTGAATAATGTTCTATCGTACATGATGTTCTATTTGATGTTGTACTAAAAGGTACAAATTAAAATGCTAACAATTTTTGGTGACTCCATTAGGGAATGAAAACATATGACTAGTCATAGTGCAATCTACACTTGATTGTGAAGAAAATAAATCTTGTTGACCTTGTTTTTGAATCATTAAATCATTTTTCTCCAAAAGAAGGTTCTTCTCTATTTGTGCCAAAACTTGTTGAAATATTTTCAACTTCAAAAGAAAAACCACTACAAGTAATCGTTGATAAAGAGGGCAACACCAACAATGTTTTGCCTCCTCTTCCTCTACCTTGGGGAGAAAATATTGGTTTGTTGGCTGACAAAACATCATGAGCTTCCTCATGGATCATGCAAGGCTTTCCAAAGTTCTTCAATAATGATAGTCAACATCCATATGTGCATATTTCAACATTCACAATAGCATGTGGAATTTTGGGTGTTGATCATGAAGATACTGCAATTCATTTATTTGTTGATACTTTAGCATACAAAGTTTCAAATTGGTTTCATCATGTTCAAGTCGGTTCTATCACCAATTGGAATACTATGAACCATAAATTTCATGTGCACTTCAAGATAGTAGAAGATAGTCATATTTTGTTTACTTGACTCTCAAGTGCTAAGAAAGACGATAATGAGCCCATAAGGGAGTTTGTTGCAAGGTCAATTGTCTAGTTATTAGAATCACTACCACTCTAATGTCATCTTTTAAGTTGCTTCATAAATTCTTTAGATATTGTTTTCTTTCTTAAAACATGTTATGCTACTAAATTGGAAGATGTTCCAAGTGATTACAAGCGGAAAATTTTAGAAAGATTCAATAAAGCCACTAGTGTAAAGATTAGTTGACCCTTTATTACAAAGAGTGTAAATGATGTAATGTCAAAATTTTACTAAGGACAAAATAGGTAAAAATAGTCTAATAAAATTTTCACATTAACAAATGCAACCCTTTTTTTTGCCTTTTGCTAGATTTACGGTCTGCATTGCTAGTCTTGCTAGTTAAGAAATATGGGAGGTGATAAGGTGTGCACAGAGCCTACATCATGTGGGGAATTCAAATAAGACTCGCAGGTATGGAGTATTGCCTACGAGGGGGGTGACACCATTCATTGAATGTTTGAATGGCTTTGACAAAGGCTTATCCATTTAATTCGCCATGTCATGGGATGCGGATAGGAGGGTTCAGGTCGGTGGCGTGTAGTTTGTTGTCTCAGAGGATGCCATTGCTCAGGCCACTTGGCTGCAATGCAAGGGAAAACGTTTGAAGAAGCAAATGAAAGTTCAAGACTCGGAGGGGTTGAAGCTTTTTTACAGGGAAGGTGAGAAACAAGTTAGACTCCAAGGCAACTTTGAGCGTGAGAGTTTGGTTAACCCATGGGACCGGGTATGTTATCTTATCATGAAATTCTTTACCCTGGAAGGTCGCTATAGGTGTTTCTATCACTACCATTTGGCTCTTATAAACCATTTCAGACAAAAAATGTTGGTCAATTTTCCCTTCTACTTTCTTTCTAGCCTAGAGTCCTCTATCAATTCGACCAAGAAAACCCGTGAGGGTAACCCGGAGGTGGTTGTGGTGCCCTTGCACCAGGGTCTTACCTTTCATCTATATCATTTTCATCTTGCCCTGTGCCCTGTTGAGCCTCTTAAGGCCTGTCTTGTTGAAGAAAATGTTAAGGAGGATTCAAATGATCACATTCTCCTCAGTGTCAAGTATGGCAGTCCCTCTAAATCTAAAGCCAAGTCCCTTGTTGCTGATGTACCTATTAACCCTGTGGACCCCCTCCCTAAGTCCCCTGCTATCCAGTGTTCTAGCCCCACCTTGAAAGGCGTTTCTACTCCTACGGCCCTGCTCCCAGGCAGGGACCTCGCGTTCTTTGTTTTTGGTGGGGCGGATGGGTCCCATGGCCAATCCTGTGAAGAAGCGACAGAGGGCCTTTGTGGTTTGAAAAATTGCTCACCTCCTCAGGGTAGCAAAAAATGTAAAAGCTTGCAATGTCAACCTAGCCTTGCCAAGGGAGGAAAGAAGAAAGCTAAAAAAGGAGATGTGGGTATGAGGATTGAGGAGTCGAAGACTGTGAATAAGTAGGACATTTCTCAGTTTTAGAATTTGGAGGATATCGCTGTGGACAAGGGGAAGACGGTGGGTAAAGACTACTCTGAAAGGAGGCTGAGCATTAGAAGGTCTTCTAGGTTGGCGGGAGGGAAGCCCCAAGTACTCAAGATTGTGGATTACTCTTTGAATTCAGAGCATGATGACCTCGAGTATGAAATGGAAATCAAGGAAGTCAAGACAACACCAGTGCAAGAACAAGAAGGTGCGAGTCATTTTGACTTGATGAATAACTCATTCTATGATAGTGAACCCAATGATGTCAAAATCCTGGAGACGCCAGACAAGGAGGTGGTGAGTACCAGAATTGATGACCCCAATAGGAAGCTTGCTTAGGAACTGGAGGATGTTAAATCTCGTCTTTCTAATGCAGAGAATAAAGTTAAGTTGCTGATGAAGGTTTGCATGAAATTCTTTCACAGGGTGGCCTCTACCTTTTCTGTTCTATAGGAGGATCACTCTACTACTGGCGTGGACACCATGAATGAGAACAAGGAGGATCTGATCAAGCTGCTAAAGAATGACTGGAAAGAAATGTTTATTTAGTTTTTCCTATGTTTTATGCTATGGACTTGGTTTTAATACCGATTTAATCACCTACTGCTAGTCAGTTATTTTTGTGTTGTCCATGGCCATGGGCCTTTTATGTTGCCTGTTGGGCTTTTTGTAATCAGGATTTGCACCTGTGTTTGCAGCTTATCAATACTAAAAACAAATGCAACTCTCACTATGGTGCAATGTCTGCTGACTCACTGGTGTTTTCATCACATAAGATAACACTACACAACAAAATGATCGAGACACATAGAAGATATGTGTAGATACACACAATTAGAGAGGTGTCGTCATCTCAATGTATAAAAGGTGATATGCATCACAATGTGACAATCACACACACACACACACATGTGTTGGGATAAGGGGCCATTAACCTTGTAAATCCCATTATTTTATTTATTCCATTTATTATTTGTAATTTGTAATTACCCATAAGAGATGTATAAGTTTCACTAGTAGTGGTAAAAATTATTTACTGTCCACGGTAATTACAGAGTTACTGCACAGTAAGTCCTTGAGTTACTGGCGGTAGTTATGAGATGTCATTTACTATGATAAATGGTAATTGGTCAAAGTACGGTGCACATGTGGAGGAATAATCTATTTTTAGTATTATGACGAATGTCATAGATGTTGTAAGAAGGTGTAGGAGATTCTATGACAACTGTAAGTTGTCATAAGAATCTATGACACTAATAATAGCATATGACGCGTCATAAGATGCTGTAAGTGGCTATTTTTAGCTCCAAGGCATTCAAGCTTGCATGGGCACATTTTTCCAAGTGTAGGATGCATGTATGACAACATTTATGACCCCGTAAGAGCCTATTCTTGGCCATGGACGTCCAAGGTTGTATTGTTGACTCTTGACAAGTGTTATGGGCTTGTAATAAGTCATTTAATGTCTTGAGGTTGTGTAAATTCTATAAAAACCATAGCATAGTAGATGAGGTGAATATAACAGTTTACAGGTACCTAGGTTCTACTAGAGTGAAGGTTGGAGGACAGAGGAAGTGAATGTATTTGTAATCTCCTTTTGTGAAGATAATACAACTTAGCCTCTTTTCTTGGTGGAGTTTTTACCCGAAAGGGTTTTCTCCACATTAAACACTTGTGTTATGTGCTTCATTCTGCTTCTGGTATATTTATGTATTGTGATTTTATGTTTTGTTACAATCTCCATTGTTAATGCACACTTAAAAGATTGCTGAAATTTATTCAAATCAGATTTCCATTGAAGTAGTGTTGCTTTCATTTCTAACATTTGGTATCAGAGCCTGGCCGGCTTTGACTCTTGGGTGGTAGTGTGGAAGCTGTAGCTGCAGTGGGAGATTTGGTTGTGTTAGTTTTGTAGATCTTGTGTTGTTATTATGGCTGCATCCGCCATTGCATCAACCTCTCGATTGGACATTGAGAAGTTCAACGAAACGGGGTATGAGTTGTGGAAGCTGAAAATGGAAGATTTGTTGGAAGAAAGAAACCAATGGTTGGCTGTCCAAAAAGAGAAGAAACCTGATGATGTCTCTCAAGATGAGTGGGATAGACTGGATAAGAAGGCATGGGGAACCATCCGCTTGTGTCTTCCAGACTCTGTCCTGTTGAATGTCGCAAAGGAAGAGACTGCATACAAATTGCGGATCCGAAGTTGGATGCTCTTGTTTCAGTGCTACTGTCACATGAATTGAGGAAGAAGAGTTCAGATAGTTCAGGGGATGCTCTCAGTGTCAGGGGAAGGTCTAAGGAAAGGGGACCTAAAGGAGATCAGAAAGGCGCAAAGGACAAGTCCAAGGGCCGGTCTAAGACTCCTGGTAAAAAGAACATAGTTAAGTGTTGGAACTGCGGTAAAAGGGGATATGTGAAGGAGTGTAGAAATCCCAAGAAACAGTGGGAGAGTGCTTCAGATAAGTCCTCGAATGTAGGTGAAGAAGTTTTACTTTCTGCATGTAATCCTGTTTCTAATGATCACTGGTTGGTTGACTCAGGATGCTTGTTTCATATGACTCCACATAAGGAATGGTTCTCCTTATATGAAGAATATGATGGAGGTAATATCTACCTTAGTGACAACTATACATATCCGATTGTCGGGAAAGGAAAGGTATTGTTGTGTTTTAGTGATGGGAGGATTAAAACTCTCCCTGGTGTTTTGCATGTTCTTGGATTAGCTAGAAATTTGATTTCAGTTTTGAAGTTGAATGATTTGGGAATGCATGTGGCATTTGACAAGCATGGCTACAGATTGGTGAGACGGAACTTGGTGGTAGCGTGTTGGTAAACAGATTTGTCACCGTGAAATAACCTTTGAAACTGACCTGTTGCCCTTAGAGCGGTGACCAAATTATCCCAAAAGTTGGAGAAGCTGTTATTGAATTATCAGCTTTCCTCTGCATTTGAGAGGGGCAGGTCCCTCGTATGATTGGGTTTTTGGTATTTTTGTGTACTTTTAACCTTAAAGTACAAAAGGGATGAAAAGCAAAATGACAAGAGAAATGAGCATGTAGAAACCCTCGTGGTAGATGTACGAAAACCAACAGGAATTTCACAATCTTATTGAAAAGTATGAGGGGGTTTCACCACAAAGCTAGAAACCACTTTCCTAAAATTTATGATGGATCTCATGACATATATGCAACAACGATGAAGAAAGATGGCAAATCTCAACATACGAAGAGATAATTTATCTAAACACTTTCAAATCAGGATACCAAGACATGATTGTGCTTTATCACCCCAATTGCATGCTTTAATGGATAACTTCGATTCACACAAATACATAGAGAGATCACCAATTTGACATACGAGAAACTAGTAATCATAACTCAGAAATACATCAAGAATATACGAACTAAAGATGCATTCTTCATTATCTTTTCGAAATTATACAATTCCAAAAGTAGACTATACAATGTGTAGAACCAAAAATGTTCCAAGAAGTTTATTCATAAGTTCCCCCTGCAAAAGTTCTCTCTAAAGAGACCCCGCCCTCTTTACAATGTGAAGTCCAGTATATATAGACTTTCCCTCATAACCACCTAATAACCAACTTTGTAACTACCTCACAACTACCTAGTAACTACCTTTTTCAAAAAGAAACCTAATTTTGAAATTTTAATTACAATAAGTGAAACAAGTCACTTTTTAAAATGGTAGTTTTCAAAGATACAACTTTCGAGTTGTGGATTTAGCTAAGATACTCTCCATCTTCATCTGCTCCATTTGCCCTTGTACTTACCTCGCCATCCAGCCAATTAAGAACATAAAACTATTATCATTATGTTGAAATACGAATAATTCTGAGGTATTCCATGAGAACGAAAAAGCTTAATTGTTGCAATGTGCCCATAAGTCCTCCTCGCTCTGTAAATTTCTTATCAACTTCAAAGGATATTCTCTCTCTTAGTTGTTCTCCAGTGAGAAGTAGAGCTGAAGAGTCCCTGATGTGTATTTGTTTTTCACTTACATGACAGGCTTGCATATTAAATGATTCACACATTTTTCCATATATGATTTCCTTTCCTGCCTCTTATCACAAACTTTGTTCTATAATACATTCTCTTGATCTCTTGCTCATGGCAATCTAAAAATAGAATGTACCTCAGGGGATAGTATATCATGGAGCAAGGATCAGAGTTGATGCAATGATGCCAGTAGCAAGTCCAAATACATTGACTAAGATAATATTGAGTCATCCACTGATTAATAATTCTCAAACATCGAAGCAAGCAATTGCTCCACTTGGTCTTCATTGTTTCACTCATCATAGAATCCATATATATATGAGTTGGTTGAGGCCCCCTTTTAATCATGTCAAAAGTTTGAACAACAGGCTGCCAAAATGATTCTTCCCTACCAATAGTGTCTGACTATCCTTGTTACTTTCTGTGCAGGAAAAAGCATTTGTGATAATGGTGTCATTTTCTTCTGCCATATGATATTTACTCCAAATGATGACCCTGTTGCCATTTTGCACAAAAACCTTGCACAACAATTCATATTGTAGTCATTATGTTGAATTTCATCCATACTGAAGGAATACAATGCTACTCTAACCCAGTACATATAAAGACTCCAAGAATAGCAAAATAAGAATCAGAAATGAAACCATCATTCATGTTGCTCTGATGGCCTTTAGGTGATCAAATGTCCTCCACACTATGCATGCATGTCTACCAAGGCATTTGCAACCACAACTCTAATAGAAATTAACTTCAAATTATACTTTGGTGGATGTTCAAACCCCTGTAATTATTGCAGTCCAAACCCATTTTGTGAAAATCTTGCAATCATCTGAGTTCGTGACACTGCATTTCTCTCACTCTAATTTAAATATCATCCATTTTAATGGTCAAACAACCAATAGCAATTTTACACTTCGTTCATAATCAAAAGTGGTAAATATTTGTTCTATTTTTATTGGCCAAAATCGTCCTTTGACTGTTGAAGTGGATGATAGTTAAGAGCAACTTATTTCTCTGAGGCATCTTGCCAAATAGTTCTGGCACATTGTTTACGCTTCTAAATTTTGTATCCATATCTATTAGAACACTGCACCTGTCGTTTGGTCTTTTCAACAGAACCATTTTGTGGATATAATGTAAAAACTATAGTGCATCAATTTGAGGCAAGTTGTCGAATAGTTCACGCGGCTTGTCTATGCTTCCACGGTTTGCATACATGTCCACCAAAGTATTTGCAACAATAATATCTGACGAATCCTTCATTTGAGCTCACGGTTTGGCAAGAGATTGTAGAATTTGGCTTCAAGCTTAAAAATTGCATTTGCTAAAAAGTTTTAAAGTCTTTTCAACAAATCCATTTTGTGTATATCCTGCAGCTATGACAGTCCATGAGATTCATTTCTATGAGGCATTTAATCAAACAGTTCGAATGCCTTGTCTTTGGTTCACATTTTGCAGATATATCTACCAGTGCATTTATAACTGTAATAGCTAACACTTGCACCCATAAGAGGTTTCAAGGAATCCGCTGCTAGGAGCAACTGATGGTGTGAGATAATTTTCTGAATATTATAATGCTCACATATGAAATCCGTTCAACTAAATCTTTGAGGCATTCTGTCCAACAGTTCGCGTGCTTCATCCATGTTCCTGTATGCTGGAAAAGGTTGAAGAATCTGGTTTTATTCCCACCAACTACATTTCCTTGAAAGTTTCGAAGGCCTTTTTCAATAAATTCAGCTCATTCATATCCGGTGCATTTCCAACTAGCACTTGCACCCATCGGAGACTCAAGGAATATGCCGCTAGGAAGAACCGACTGTAAGAGAGGCATTCTTTCAAACAGTCCATGCGCTTTGTCTATGCACCCACATTTTGTATACAGGTCCGCCAAGGTAGTTATAACTATCATATCTGATGAAAAACACAGTTTACATACACGTCTACAAAGGCACTTGCAAAATTTTCTACGGCCATATATTAATGAAAGTTTTGTGCAGGGTCTTGCAGTCATGACAGTCCATGAGACCGAATTTTCTTTGAATTCCTTTCCAAAATGTTCACGTGCCTTGTCTAGGCTTCAACGTTTTGCATACATGTTTATCAGGGCACTTGCAACCACCAATCTAACAAAAATCCATTTTCAATCTTGCTTTGAGAGGATGGCCATACCCTATTCAGAAGTTCTTGTACACTTAGGTCGAGAGAATGTTGGAGTAAGTTCGTGGAGTTTGGCATTACATCAAAATTTTGAAGCTTCTTGCAATAAGATCCGTGATATAGGTAGTTACAATAACTACCTTATTAACCTTTAATTAGCTTCTTTAGAAGTTCACCTAACTCATTTTAAAAAGATTACAACTTTCATACACTTAGCAAACTGATTCAATCATCCGAGGCTAAGAGTTGGTTAGAGAAGTTCAGAAACTTTTTAGTCTAACTAACCACCTTCAAAAAGTCTATCATCAGCTGACATAAATACTTCCAAGAGCATTTTAAAAATAAACTTCTTTTATCGGCATTGGTAGAAGGTTTGGCAACTTCATTGGGAAAGTTGATAACTTTCAAAACTTAAAACTTTTACCGATCGCAAATTTGTCCCTTACCGGCACTTTAGATGGTTTTCAAAACCTTGGAGGAGCTAAACAATGCTTTTGAAACTAAACACAACCTTCGATAATGCATTTGAAGTGATGTTCTTAAGCTTGTCGGTGCCTTTGTTTTACTTCGTCGAAAGTGCAAGTGGACTTTCTCTTTGTGAAACTTGAAAATCATGCCCTTTGTTTTAGTTAACCAGAAGTGAAAGTTGACTCTACTTTGCCAACTTAGCCAAAACTGAAAGATGACTCTGGTTTTATGAAAACTGAAAGTGACTTTTTAGCTGTGCTTAGCGAAAAGTGAAAGTGCACGCATTTAGCCAAAACTAAAAGCTGGCGCGAACCTTGCCCAAAGTGCAAGCTGACGTGTACTTAGCTAAAAGTAAAAATGCACCCCAGTAATGTTAACTTGATCAACCGTGCAAGTGCGAAAACTGATAAAACTTGCGTAACTTTTGACTGGAGCGTCGGATCTTTATGAAATTTTGGCCAGTTGTCCATAAAGGTGATATAAGGCCGTAGATAAAAGGATTCTCTTGAACTTCAGTAGAATTGCCTCTTTAATTGTTTCCGGAATCCACGTGCAGAAAAATTTAACTTTTAATATCTCGCATACTGTGAAGCATACGTCTTTGAAACTTTGCCACATTTTGCAAAATGGACATAACAACACCCCTATAAGAGGATTTCCTCTCAACTGCTTGAAATCTTCAATTTTAATTGTTTTTCTGATTTTGCCACGTAACAGACCAGCTTCCTGGACTACAATTGAAATAGGCAAACAATTTCTCCTTCAAACTAGAAAGAAACTTGACACTTCGGGAGAATCAAAGAGAATTACTGACTAGGGATGACTCGACATAGTAATTTTGACGCAAAAGTTTAAAATTTGGCAAGTTGAGAATGAGGCCAACATAGTGAAAGGGAAGAGATTCGGGAACTTGTTTAAGCTTGAAGCCATTACAGTTTGTAATGCCTCCTATGTATCTGAGGCTACTATTGAAAATACATGTATGTTGTGGCACCGTAGATTGGGCCACACAAGCAATAATGTACTGAAAACTATTAAGAATAAAAATTTGTTGGATGGTTTCTCCTATTCTGATGAGCACTTTGATTTCTATGAGCATTGTGTGTTTGGTAAACAAAACAAAAAATTATTTCCTTCAGGAAGCAATAGAGAAAAAGAGAAGTTAGAAATTATTCATACGGATGTGTTTGGACCTGTGGATAATGAATCTATTGGAAAATCTCGTTATTTTGTAACCTTCATTGAATAAATTTGAAGTTTTCACTAAGTTTAAGGAATTCAAAGTCTTAGTAGAGAACCAATCAGGTTTAAAGATAAAAATATTAAGATCTAACAATGGAGGGGAATATTGCTCTAAGGAAATTGACGAGTTTTGCAAGCATGCAGGTATAATTAGACAAAAGACAACTCCGTATACACCACAGCAGAATGGTGTTGCAAAAAGGATGAATTAAACAATTATGGAATGGACCACAAGTATGCTTAGTGATGTATAGTTGGATAAATGCTTTTGGGCAGAGGTTGTGTGTACTGCTTGCTACTTGATAAACATATCTCCTTGTAAGGCTCTTGATTCGACACCTTATAAAGTGTGCATAGGTAAGAAACGTTCTATTTCACATTTAAGGGTTTTTGGCTATGAGGCTTTTGTTCATGTGCCTAAGGAAAAGCGATCTAAGTTGGATCCAAAGGCTGAAAAATGTACATTCATTGGATATGGTGATAATGTGAAAGGTTATAAGCTTTGGAATCCACTAACCCGCAAGATTATCTTTTCTAGAGATGTTATTTTTAGGGAACTTAGAGCTATTTCTGAACTTGAGTAGCCAAAAGAAAAAGATGAAAAGGTCAAGAAGGTGCACTTTGATTTAGAGCAGCAAGATACACCTCAAGAAGAACAAAATGATGGATTAGGGGGTGAAGAAGAAGAAGAAGAAGATTCAAGTAGTTTTGATGAAGATGAATCTGTTGTGACGGAAGAAGTTGGTATAGACGATCATGCAGAAGAACAAGTAGAGTTTCTTACTCCACCCTTGAGGAGATCCACAAGACAACAGAATCCAGTTGACAGGTATAGCCCACTGGATTTCCGTTGTGTATATGCTTTATTGAGTACTAACAATGAACCTAGATCCTACAGGGAAGCTATTTCTGCAGATGATAGTGAGTCTTGGCAGCTAGCCATGTAGGAGGAGATGATGGCTTTAGACTCTTGTAACACCTGGGATCTTGTTCGTTTGCCCAAAGGAAGAAATACCATAGGATGTAAGTGGGTCTTCAAGAAGAAGTTTGGAGCAAACGGGTCATTGGAGAAGTACAAGGCTAGACTGGTAGCCAAGGGCTACTCCCAAAGAGGGAGTTGATTTTGGTGAGATATTCTCTCTTGTTGCTAATTTGACTTCTATTAGATTTCTCTTATCCATTGTTGCATCTTATGATTGGGAGATTGAGCAAATGGATGTTAAGACTACATTCTTGCATGGAGATCTTGAAGAAGAAATTTATATGCAATAGCCTACAGGTTTTGAGGTAAAAGGAAAAGAACATTGGGTTTGCAGGTTAAAGAGGTCTCTTTATGGTCTGAAACAGTCCCCCAGAATGTGGTATCAAAAGTTTGATTCATTTGTTTTGAAATTGGGTTTTGTTAGAAGTGAGGAGGATCATTGTGTTGATGATTCTATATTGGTTATTGCTTTGTATGTTGATGACATGTTGTTTTTCAGCAATACTAAGGGTATGGTCAGTGAGCTTAAAACCTAACTTTCAGGTGCATTTGAGATGAAGGATCTTGGTGCTGCAAGGTATATTTTGGGAATGGAGATCAGGAGGGATAGAGTTAACATAAAGCTTTGGTTATCACAAAGTAAGTATGTGAATACTATTTTGCAGAGGTTTAGTTTGTAAGACTGTAACCCAGTTAGAGTTCCTTTACCCATTGGTACTAAGCTTTCATTAGATATGTGTCCAAAGATTGAGGATGATCTTGAGGATATGTCTAATGTGCCATATGCTAGTGCTGTAGGGAGTTTGATGTATGCAATAGTTTGCACTAGACCAGATATTGCCCAAGCAGTGGGAGTTTTGAGCAGATTTATGTCTAACTTTGGTAGACAGCATTGGAACTATGTGAAGAGGGTGTTTAAATATCTTGCAGGTGCTCTGATCATTGTTTGGTTTATTTTGGTATTGATAGTGTTGATAAATCTTTGGACATACAAGGTTTTGTTGATGCAGATTGGGCAGGTGACTTGGATAGTCGAAGGTCCACTAGTGGCTATGTGTTTACTCTATTTGGAGGTGTAGTGAGTTGGATGAGTAAGAGGCAGCCCATAGTTGCTTTGTCCACCACAGAAGTAGAGTATATGGCTGCTACTCATGTCTCTAAGGAGACAATTTGGTTGAGGAGACTGTGTACAGGTATTGGTTTTGATTGCAAGATCATTCAGATTGGTTGTGATAGCCAGAGTGCTATCTGTTTGGCCAAGAATCCCATGTATCATGCTTGAAATAAGCATGTTGATGTTCAGCATCACTTTGTTCGAGAGTTGATTGCAAATGGAGAGATTGAGCTGAAAAAGATAGACACTCAAGAGAATGTTGCAGATTCATTGACCAAGCCTATGAGCACAGAGAAGTTCATGTGGTGCAGAGAGGCCATGGGCCTTGTTTCTAGTGCCTGATTATTTTTCATTTGATTTCCTATGGGTTGATTTATAATGTATAATGTCAAGTGGGAGAATGTTGGGATAAGGTGCCATTAATCTTATAAATCCTAATATTGTATTTATTCCATTTATTATTTGTAATTTGTAATTACCCATAAGGGATGTACAAGTTTCACTGGTAGTGGTAAAAATCATTTAATGTCCACGGTAATTACGGAGTTACTACACGGTAAGTCCCTGTGTTACTGGCGGTATTTATGAGATGTCATTTACTATGGTAAATGGTAATTGGTCAAAATGGGGTGCACATGTGGAGGAATAATCTATTTTTAGTATTATGACGCATGTCATAGATGTTGTAAGGTGTAAGAGATTCTATGACAACTGTAAGTTGTCATTAGAATCTATGACACCAATAATAACATATGACGCATCATAAGATGCTGTAAGTGGCTATTTTTGGCCCCAAGGCATTCAAGCTTGCATGGGCAGATTTTTCGAAGTGTAGGATGCATGTATGACAGCATTTATGATCCTGTAAGAGCCTATTCTTGGCCATGGACGTCCAAGGTTGTATTGTTGACTCTTGACAAGTGTTATGGGCTTGTAAGAAGTCATTTAATGTCTTGAGGTTGTGTAAATTCTATAAAAACCATAGCATAGTAGATGAGGTGAATATAATAGTTTACAGGTACCCAGGTTCTGCTAGAGTGAAGGTTGGAGGACAGAGGAAGTGAATGTATTTGTAATCTCCTTTTGTGAAGATAATACAACTTGGCCTCTTTTCTTGGTGGAGTTTTTTACCCGAAAGGGTTTTCTCCACATTAAACACTTGTGTTATGTGCTTCATTCTGCTTCTGGTATATTTATGTATTGTGGGTTTATATTTTGTTACAATCTCCATTGTTAATGCACACTTAAAAGATTGCTAAAATTTATTCGAATCAGATTTCCATTGAAGTAGTGTTGCTTTCATTTCTAACAACATGTTCATGCACATGTAAGTCCCACACAAAAATGAAATACTTAAGCAAGGGCATGCATAGGGATAGTGTTACAAGTCATACTAAACCTAAGGTAACAAGATAGGGGAGATAGACTCTCACTCTAAACTTAGTGCATAGGCAAATATCTTTTAATGATAAATATTTTAATTATGCTCATGTTGGTCGAAGTAGGTTTGTTTTGATATATGAGGTGGTAGCAAAACATCTAAGAAAAAGACAAATGGTTTTTTCATTGAAATTGCACCAAGAATTTTAGTTATCTGATTAGCACAAGTTAATTTGTGTTGACGTGAGATAATAGCATATAGTTAGCACAAAGAATTGCATGTCAAAGGTAAAACAAATGATGTGGCACACTACATCTAAAGATTGTGCTCAAGACATGGCATATAAATAGTCAATGGTATTTTTAAAAGTTTCTTTGTTACCTATGCAAAGAATACGATGTTCATTTTTAATGTTTGATAATAAAACAAATAATGAAAAAGTAGTTGCCAATCCAATTGATATAGATTGATCAAGCTAAAGGAGGTGAAGTCAATAATTTCTTTAAGTGATCAAAGAAGTCATTATTCATAAAAGACTCAAAGTAAATTAATGAAACAATATTTCAAATTCAGATCAATGGAATTATTCATTGGGAAGTTTATAAAACAAGGTATCAAATTAAGAGCATATAAACTTGTGATTTTTAGTCAAAGGGTATGTGTGATAATATCAAACCTAGATATTCATAGTTGTGGATTTCAATGAGGGATTGGTGTGAAGATAA
Organism: Cunninghamia lanceolata; assembly: GCA_027924645.1. NCBI lineage: Eukaryota > Viridiplantae > Streptophyta > Pinopsida > Cupressales > Cupressaceae > Cunninghamia > Cunninghamia lanceolata. The sequence continues at coordinate 3,194,584 of BSBN01000918.1, read as the reverse complement.
ACAAATTCAATGAGGGTTGTTCCGTTCAAATATCGAAGTGTCAAGAGCTTGTGAAAGTTTTAGAGTGTTTTAGAAGGTTTCCCAAACTTTGTCAAAATAGTGGATCCACCATGAAAGTTTCATCAAAATCATCCATAGAGCTACCTTCTAAAAAGTTCTACTTTTAGACTACACTAAAAATAGGTTGTCACATTTTTGAAAAGAAGACCATATTTTGAGTTTGCTATTTTTTACTAGAGTTTGTGTTATTTTTAACTTTTTCCTATTTTTAGCATCTTCTATTTTTTAGTTTGGAGTTAGCTATTGTTAGATAATCTATCTTTTCAAGAAAAAGATGTGAGCTTTAGGGGATAAATTATAATAATTTGTAACATGAGTTTAATTGAGAGTCATATGTATTAGTTTTAAAATTAGTGGATGAGATAATTTGTAATAAAGCTAACAAATTATGCAAACAATCAATAGTTAGAATAGAAGTTCATTTAGTTTAATTCATTTGTTTCCACGCATAACTCTCTAAAAAATATAAACAAGTGGTATTTTGCACTTAATTGAATTCAATGGTAATGCTGTCATATTTTAGCCCAGGCCAAAATAACCAGATTCCCCAAAGTCTTGCCTTCCTTCCATAAAAAACATCCAATCTGAGAAAGCCTAAATGGAAGGAAGTCCCATTTAAAAAACCCTAAAATCTTCTAAGTGTTTTGCCTTAGCCTATTTTGCAGTGTCAGCAAACTTGAAGGTTTGTGAACCTACCGGATCGTTGATCGACAAGTTCACCAACAAGTCAGTTTGCCGACAAGGACTGAAAGAATAGGGCAAATAGAAGTGAGGTTAAGTGTTATATTGGCAAAATGTGAAGTTTGCGAACCTTTAGGTTTGCTAATCAACAAGTTCATCGACTGGTGAATTCACCGATAAAGGAAAGAAGACAAGGAAAAAAGAGAAGAAAGGGTTCAATTATCGACAAAAAGGATGGTTCGTGAACTTGTTAGTTTGCCGACCAGCTGGTTCACCGATGAAGGAAATTGTCAATGAAGAAGGAAAGCAGCTAAGTCAAAGGGGAAAGAAGAAAGTTAAAGTGTACACCGATGAACTTAGTGGTTTGCAAACTGCAAAGTTTGTAGACCAAAAGGTTCACTGATCGATGAATTGGCTGACAAAGCAAAAAGCGCCAAGGCAAAAAGGGCATGATTCGTGAAGGAGAAGAATTGCCAATAAGGCAAAAATAAAAGAAGAAAAGAGGAGAAAGTTGAAGTGAGGTTGGCGAAATGGGCAGTTCACGAACTTCCAGGTTCACCGACCAAAGAGTTTGCCAATGGGCAAATGTGCCGATAAGAGGAAGCAACAAAGAGCCAAGCGGCTAAGGAGAAAGAAGAAAGCTAAGTGTTGTTCGGCAAACTGAGTAGTTCACAAACCTGATGGTCCACTGATAGGCGATTTGGTCGACTAAGGAGTTCGCCGATGGCAAAAATTGATGATAAGGGCCCAAAGGATGGAATATTAAAATCGTCTAGGTAGAATTGGAAAATCAAAAGGTGCCAAAGGAAGAATTAAGATAAACACTTTTAAAGTGTTGTAAAAGCTTTTAAAAGGCACGATTTTTGGAGTGCCTTAAAACACACTTCTGTAGGTGACATCATTGTTGCACGTTGATGTCACGCAGGTAGCTAGAACAGTGCAAGCCTTCAATACACAAGTACATGAATTTAATGAGGGTGGAATGTTTCAATGGCCCATACTTTTGCAAGTCCTTTTAGGGTCAGAATTTAGTGCACAGGATATGGACAACACTCAAATCTGTAGGTTCTGACAGGGCTTCTGGGCTAAATTTAATGCAACAGGCATGTCATGTTGACTAATTTTCAATGCCTAGAGCTGCACAGTGAATAGAAGAAAGCTATATATGCATATGAAAAAGATGCATTCTTGTTGGTTGGTCACTGAGTCCTTATTTAGGTTGAAGCGCTGGATGTTTGATCATGGCCTCATGATATTTCCTAGAACTGTATGAATCCAATGGACTGTGTCCTCTTCTGGACCTCTCTTGTCTTCATTTCTAGTTCAACTATGAGGGGAAGGTTGTCATTCTGTGTCTTTTCTGATCTATATTGAGCTTTTCTTCCTTTGTAATGGCTATTTAGCCTTCATGATCAATATAATAGACTGATATTTTGCCTCTCTTCGTACTTCTACACTATGTTTACCTAAAATCTGTAGGGTTATTCTTTGAATGATTCATCCCTCTTGTAGTTATAGTTTTCCATCTCAGACCTCTGTTAAAATTATAAGTTTGCGTGAATCTATATCAATATTTGAGATCATTGTTTTGTTATGTTAGTTCAAACCGAACACTCTAAATCTAGTGCATCACCCTTTTTATTTTGATCTCTCTCTCTCTCTCTCTCTCTCTCTCTCTCTCTCTCTCTCTCTCTCTCTCTCTCTCTCTCTTCTTGGTAATAAGTAGCATTAGATTTAGCTTTTTCTTTTAACCTTAAGTTCAGAATGAGGAACCAACTTTCTCTGGAGGTTTGATCTCTTCTGCAAGGTACCACACCTTGAGATCAGTCCCATTGTGTCATTGGAAGCTTGAACATGCTTCAAGTAGGGTGTGATTCCAAGTGATAATAGGTAACTCTCATGCTTGCTTGTTGTTGAAATTGTTTGTTCATTAAGTATTCAAGATTGTTATTCCAAAATTTGTTATTCATTTGATAGAATTTATTATGCTTATCTTTCTTTTAAATGTCTATTGAGATGTTTTGTTATGTGTACTAAGGGAGATTAAATTGTTTTGGCGAGTTTGCAAGTTTTCTATTGTAGGGTTGCTTAAAATGAAAGATTATGGATTTGTATTGATCTCTTGATTTAATTTACCAAAGGGTTTTTGTCTTTGTGTTTTAAACCTATTCAATCTGTATGTGTACTTGCATTATTTAGTCTTTTTTTAGTTAAACAACACAAGTGTGTAGTTGTAGGGATTTCTTTAGTTAATAAAGCCCAAAATCTCTTGTTTAGTGTTGATGTGTTGAATCACCTTGTGCTTTAGATTAAGAAAACAAAAGATAGGTTTTTATTTAGTTAGTTTGTATTGTGTACTCAAAATCACTCTAGAAAACACTATAAAGATTATAAATAGCAAGTACGTATTGTGCAAAGTAGATTAGTTTTTGTTTTACATAGAACTTCCCCTTCTAATTGGAAGAGTGATTCTATGACACATCTGTTCCATTTTGTGTCACACTAGAAGATACAAATTAAAATGCTAATAAACAATTACTTAGTTCTAAAGCATAAGAAAACAAGAGTATAAACTAATCCAATAACAATAACTAATTTCCTTTTTCACGAGTGTAGATGAGAACAACGAAAAGTAATGATTATCATTCCTTAAACATGGTAAAATTCCATTACTAAAGTAATAGAAACAACTCTAATCAATCATTTATATACGTATTATTTCTAATATAAAGGGGTATATGAGAATATGAAAGGACTAAACAATGTTTCCTTATGTCCTCTCATTATTTACTAGTAAAACAAACCATTATATTTGCATTAATTAATCCCAAATAATCATTTTTAAATTAATATACCAAAAAGAAGGAAAAAATGACTTGTTTATAAGAAATGCTTCAAACTCAAGGTATAGCATCTCAAAAATGTTCACAACACCAAACGTAGTAAGAAAACATCACATAAGCTTCCTAACCATACATTTTTTTAATCTTCAACATGCTTATTGAATTAGGAATTGTTCAACAAAGTTTTGGAAGGAATTGAGCATAACTGTTAAAAAAATAGAAACAAAAACATAAAATACAAGACTAAAATTATCCCTATCAAACCCTAAGATTGATTTTTAAAACTCCTTGTCCAAAATGTTGTTGCAATAGCTAGATGCCATTGTGATTCCTAGGTTGCTACTGCAAAACTCAATAACTTGAAAAATATGTTAAATCCAAGCATGCAATTTGTTGCACATGTTTTGTATTATTTTATTCTTGCTTTCCAAATAAATAAATTACATTTATAATTCCATTAAAGTATTAAAGAACCAATAATAATGTAAAAGAACTAATGATATCTTCAACAGTTTTCAAGGATGTAATTTTCACAAAAATGGCACAAAACCTACTACAAAGCGTAAATTTTGATTGAAATATGTCATAGACTTCCCCAACAAGCCATTAAATTACAAATTGGATCAACAAAATCAAACCCTTATATTCTAAAAGTAAGAAATTTGAAATTACACACAAATTCCTCCATTACAACAAAGTCTATAATTTGTTCATATGTAAATTCCATCGAATAAATACACAAAGGAATGGTTATAAATCCATTTGTTAACTTGAGCATATATAATCAATACATATTTAGAATGATAAGGAACAATAATCAATTTACAATTTGTTTCATGTCATAAAAATGAAGAACAACTATCTTTAAGGCTCTATGGCTCCAAGTTATAAGCCAGTGGAAGGTAAGATACCTACCAACCATGTGGTACCTAAAGGCCCATCTTACCTTGCTTAGGAGAATGACAACATGGGTACACACACAAACACGCACGAATACACATCTTTAGTAATATGAGAATACACATTCATGCAAATGTGAACTCAAATACTACTTGAATCTCTCAAGACTCTAAAAAAAGAAGATATGTGCAGTAAAGACAATAAGGGGTCTTTTATCATGGATCTCCATATCCAATGGTGAGTTTAAAGGATAAACATCAAGAATCTCAAGAATGACAAACAACTACTAAGGATGTCAAAAACACCAAATTATCCCTCTTTTAAGATTTCAAAAACCACCTTCATTTCTTAATCCTCCATACATATCGAGAAAGCTCAATCACGAGTTTGAAATCACACTCCAAGCCTCCCATGTAAGCTACAAATTCCTAAACATGTTAAGAATGTCATTCCCTCATTGTAGACTCTTAACAAGGATTAAAAACACATAAAGATACAAGCAATCACTAATATATACGTGTATTACTTTTTTCTCTTCTCATTTTGACAATCATATGGATGAAAGTACAAGGTTGTGTCACCCTTTTAGGCAAGTGATATGTTTTGGCTACAATGTGGTGGACATAGGGTGAGGTTGGTTCAGTTAAACTAGGTATAGGGGAAATCTTACAAATTATATAATTGCAAAAATTACAAAAATCACCATTTTTTCCTCTAATTTTTTTGATTTGTTCAAATAGAGGGAATTTGATGAGAACACAAGTACATTTTGCAAGCTAGTTGACTACATCCATTAGAATTTTAAATTAATGTGATATTTTTCTTTGTTTTATGGAAAAAATAGTTAAGTTTTATTAATATAAATTTTAATATTTTTTATTAGTTTTTTTTTAATATATAAAAATTGACATTTTTTTTGATTTGGTAAACTTGGGTTTTTAGCATGTTCTGAGCCTAGAGAGACCATTTTTTATGGGGGACTATCTTCCCAATTGGCTTTATTGCCGAGACCACTATTGGGGGGCTTCAATCCCCAAGGCATTATCACCTTGTTTAAACCCATGAGCTCAACAACCCATCAAAGGCACATAGTCTACAAACATGATTGCCTAGTGAAGGCACATATCCTACAAGCATATCAACCCAACAAAGGCACATGGCCTACAAACTTAGTGGCCTAGTTGGGGTTTGAACCTTGGTGGGCACCACAAGAATGTTGTGACTTGACCACTACATTGCACCCTTATCGACATAATATATGTATGTATGTACATATATACATATACATACATACATATATACATATATACATATACATACATACATATATACATATACATATATAAAGCCATGAATTCGGCTTCGTTATTGGTTCCATTTGGCAACTTCTTGGAGATAGCCACAAAACCTCTCTGTTTTCATTCCGAACACCCGAAATCCCAGGGTTACATATATACATATAATTGATATAAATTGATATCAATTTATCAACATATATCAATTTTAAATCAATTTAAAATTAACAACAAATCATATAAAATTGATATTGCTTGATTGATATAAAATTTATTTAAAATTTCAATTGTATATAAAATTGATATAACTTGATATTAATTTGGTATATATTAATATCAATTTTATATAAATATCATCCAAAATTCATACAAATCAATATAAATTTTATTAAAAAATTAATTTCTTTTAATAAAAAGGTGTATAACACCTAAAATATATATTATAATATAGAAGGAATATAAGGAGGGCTAGCAAAACAAAAGCCCTTAGGCAAGGTAGCCATTAACGAACCAAAAAAATAGCTCTAAAACAACCCAATAACAACTTGATCAAGCGCCTATAAAAGCCTACATAGGAACAATGACCCCATACCAGAAATATGGTAGCCATTTGCATCAAAAGATACAACTCTTGAATGTCTTATTACAACTAGATTAAAACAAGACAACCTCAAAATGGCTCAAGGAAAGCCGGATATACACAATATAGGAGCAACAAAAAACATATACATAAGATAGAATAGACTAGTACATAGAAGTTGAACTGAACATTCATGGATATTGATCCTGACAAGTTGATTAACTTCAATCCCATCGCCCTGGTCATCTTTAGCATTTTCTTCATTGTCTTCAGGGTCGAGATCAGAGGAAGGATTAGGTTGTTGGAGCAGCAACATCACCGCATCGAGCACGTCTTGCACCCTGTCAGCTAACTCTTCACCCAACTCTCGACGATGGGAATGGAGGGAATTTTGAACAGAGGTCAAACGGGAGTTACAAATCCTATGCTTTAAAGACCTGAAAACACAATTGAAAGTAGGAACTATCTGGATGTCTTCATGTTTGAATAAACCTCCAACCTTCGCTTCAGGAAAAGAAAACAAATCATAATGACCCATTGTAGAATTGAAAGAGTCCTCGGAGATCATGTATTCTTGAAGATAGGAAAACACCACCTTCTTGACAGTGTCTGGATCTTGCAAGACGTCCATAAGGTTGGAAAGGAAAGAGGACATGATCTGGGAGTAGTAGAGAAGTCGAAGAACTTCTACCAGGAGCTCCATCCCAGTAATCTCCCTTATGGCATCCTCCACATTAGGTGAAGAAAACTTAAAAACCTTGCCAAGAATATCTGTGTCGAAACCCCTAGCAACAAGATACTCCCACTTATGCGGTGAAAATTTCAACCTACGATTCAGACGAGACTCCATGTTTTGCGAATGGCAAAAAAATGAAGGGGGAGGAAGGATTTAAAAAGCCCTCACAACTTACCCAGAACACATATCCAAGATTTTAATAATTAATGACAAATTCATCGTAATCCAAAAGGCACAAGCTCACACATACAGTGTCACATGGAGATCAACTTGAAAGGATCGAATATGTCCTTTCACATACCGTGGAGAATGACGTTGCCTGCTACAAGAAAGCCTAGGAAAAGACCAAAGTACGACTCCCACGAACCGCCAGGGACTCCACAGGAACATGAAGCCATATGATCAACATTTTTCTACGGCTAAAATATCTTGGAACTTTTTGGAATTTTGAATTCTATCTTGAGAGAGAATTTGTATGTTATCATCGGAGTCACAAGCTAGGTTAGCCGAATTGTCAGCTAGTTCATTGCCTTCCCTATAGCAATGTAGGATTCAAAATGATCTAAAAGAGACCACACGTTGTTGAGGATGTAAGCCTGTTTCCAGTCACCAATCTTCTTATTTTTTATCATGTTGATCACATTTAGAGAATCTCCTTCAATGATTAAGACTTTAGCATTGATCGAGTGGGCCAAGTGAAGACATAGCATCAAACCCTGGGCCTCTACTTGATTATTGGTTCCCCACTAAAGTTTATGAGTTGAAGTAGCAATAAGGTCTCCCTTAGAGTTCCTAATCACATAACCAACCCAAGACAAACCTGGATTTCCCCTTGAAGCTCCATCAAAGTTCAACTTCAGGTGATCATCTTTCGGTGGAGTCCATCTAATTTTACTTCTATCAGTCTTTCGTAGGGTTTGGACACTTCTTGGAGATGAAAGAGAGATATTTCCATTTTCTAACACAAGAGTATCTCGAGAAGAGAAGGGAAACTTAGGGGAGTAAGTGTTGAATAACTGAACCATCACACCTTTGGAAATGCTTCTTTCTAATTTAAAAAAGGATGTCTTCCCAAGAGCTCTCTTATTTCCTAAAGACCCTTTTATTCCTCTCTAACCATATGGTCCAAATAACCAAGGAATGGGAAATTAACCATAAAGAATCTAGTATGTAGATTTCTTGAAAGGAAGAGGCCAGCTACAAAATAGTTCAAGAATAGTTCTTGGGAAAGGAGACAACCAATTGAGTTTAGAAGTCAACCATCTCCAACACTTCTCTGCAAAAGTGCAATTTAAAAGTAGTTGATTTGCATCTTCTAGGAAATTTTTACAAAGCGGACAACTGAAAGGATTTGAGATGCCCAAAGAAACCAATCTATCATCCATTAAAATCTTATTTTTTAGGGCTAGCCAAGAAAACACTCCTACTTTAGGAAGGCAAGCCGAGTTCCAACAAAATTTGTGAGGCCAGTCTTTTGTGGGAGTGTCAACAATGGTTAGAGATTGATAACCTTGCTTCACATTGTATTGCCTTGACTAAGAGGGGGCCCAAATGAGTTGACTAGATTTTCTAGGGAAGGACTTTTTTCTCTTATCCAAGAGGGGTTGGAGCAAATGCTTCTGTTGATCATAAATAGGATAGTCTTGCAAGTTTTTCCATTTGGCCGAGAAGACAAAAGAGGACTTGGAAACAACAAAATAATCCTTAACTTTCCTGCCCCACAACTCTTTTAGAATGAGTTGTGAATCTTTCAACAATTCAATTTTGTCCAAATGAAGATGCCCATTCCAGGGATCTTCCCAAAAGAGGGCTTTTTCATCATTGTTAATGACCTAATTTAGATGCGGCAAAATGAGTTCTCTACATTCGATGATAAAATTCTAGATTTTTGAACTTGGATCTTGGTTAGAGATTGTAAAGATTCTTGTTGAATCACTGGAATCCAAATATGTCACTTGCATTAGTTTACACCATTTAGCTTCTTGTTTCGCAAAGATACTCTAAGCAAGCTTATCCCCAAGAGCTAGGTTATGCGCTTCAAGATTATGAATATATGTACCACTGTTCTTTTGAAGTGTGTGCATAATTTCTCCCAACCACAAGAGCAATTTTATTTTTCTTTTCCACATTACCCTTCCATAAGAAGTTTCTTAAACGTTTGCATACTTCTTGTAAAATCCCTTTGGGCATATGCAATACTGACATCATGTAAATGGGAATGGCTGATAGAACTGATTTGATCATAGTGATCCTGCTTGCAACCATGAGCCATCTACCTTTCCAAGAAGAGACTTTGTTTTGAATTGACATAACTATAATCCCTTTCTAGAAATCATTTTTACTAACCTCGAAAAACAAGGATATTCCTAGATATTTGCATAGTAAGGATTCCACTTAAACCTGAGAAAGAAGAAATCTTAGATTGCATCTGAAAGTTGACATTGAAAAAGAAGATTTTAGATTTCAAAGGGTTTATTGCCTGACCGGATACTTGACTATAAAGATCAAGAGTTTTTTCGCACATTTTGCTTCAACCATAGAAGGGGAGCCAAAAAGAAGAGTATCATCTTCAAATAAAGCATGTGTTAGTGAAAAGTCGATTATAGGAATGCAATTCCCCCTCCAACTCTGAAGAAGATGTTGATGAGAAATAAATCTGCTAAGAGCTTTAGCCATCAAAATAAAAAGAAAAGGAGACAAAGGATCTCCTTGGCGCACACCTCTTGAGGATTAAAAAAACTTGTAGAATTCCCATTGATTAAAACTAAAAATTTAACCCCTGAGATGCAGTCTAGAATCCATTTACACCATTTCTTAGAAAATCCAAATGTAATTAGAACTTTGTGTAGAAAGATCCAATTGACTCTATCATAAGATTTTAACATATCCAATTTTATGATCATAGCTGGTAGCTTGTGTTGGTGAATAAAGTGTAAGACCTCATGTGCCAAGATAGCTCCTTCAATTGTATCTTTACCTGGAACAAAACCGCCTTGTTCCTCTGAAATAAGCCTAGGCAACACAGAAGCAAGCCATAAAGAAATGGCCTTGGAAAAGATTTTGTATGACATATTACACAAAGAAATAGGTCTAAAATCTGAAAAAGAGGAAGGAGAAGAATTTTTAGGGATTAATACTAAAAAAGTTGCATTAAAATCTTTAAGAATAGTTTTGTTTCTTCTAGATTCCTCTAATGCCAACCATATGTCTCTACCAATAAAATCCCAAGTTCTTTTTTGATAAAAAAAAGTGTTGTAAGCCCATCGGGTCCAGGAGCTTTATCAAGTGAGAGAGAAAAAACCACAACTTTAACTTCTTCTTGAGTAAACTCTTGTAGTAGAAACCTATTGTCTTCCTTTGAAACAAGAGTTAGAATGTTTTCCTTCTTTTTTGATTAAAAAAAGTGTTGTAAGCCCATCGGATCTAGGAGCTTTATCAGGTGAGAGAAAAAATATAGCTTTAACTTCTTCTTGAGTAAACTCTTGTAGTAGAAACTTATTGTCCTCCTCTGAAACAAGAGTTAGAATGTTTTCCAACATGACATCCACATTGGTGCTGGTGTTAGGGATATCTGCCTGATTGGACACGAGTTTAGAAAAGAAGTTGATTGCCTCAGTTTGAATATCCTGTTGGTCTGAAAGTAGTTGACTGGAAGAGGAAGAGATCGTGTGGATACAATTCTTCTGATATCTGATTTTTGAAGAGGCATGGAGAAATTTGGTGTTCCTATCTCCATATTTGAGACAAATCTCTTGGGATTTTTGTCTCCAATCAATTTCCTCATGAGATAACACTTCCTCAAGTTGACTTTGGAGAGATCTTTGCATCTTATATGAAGACTGATTGAGCCCAAAAGCAATAATTTGATCATTGATAATCTAAAGTTGGGCTTGGAGGTCTACCTTTTGAGAAATAATATTTTTGAAATGATGAATGTTCCATTGTCTAATCTGATGTTTAATATGTTGAAGTTTCATGCAAACTGAAACATTTTGGAGCCTTGGACAAAAGGAGTTGTTTCCCGTCATTTCTTAAGCAAGGGAATGAAAGTAGGATCTCTAAGCCACATAGACTCAAAGTTAAATGATTTTTTAAATTTAAAGTGATTAGATTTATCTTTCAAGTCCAAAGAAACTGGGAAATGATCAGAGGATGAGAAAGAGAGGATTGAAGAATTGTAACTCGCTTCCTCCTCGAGCCAATTGACAACAAAAATTTATCAAACCTTTCAACTATAGAGAGAAAGTCTTTTCTCTGGTTAGTCCAGGTATATTTACCATTATGTGGGGGACAATCAAGTAGAAAGTTGTCACTAATAAATGCATTGAAATCTTTAATAGTTTTTAGAAGGGTGGATGATTCCTCCAACTTTTTCTTGAAGATTTTAAATTGCATTGAAGTCTTTGCAAGTATAACTTTTTCAGCTCTTAAATTCTTCATTACATTACCAATAAAATCCCAAAGCAATTTCTTTCTGACTGTGGAGTTTGGTGCATATATGTTGAACAACCAGAAGGCCCTTTGGGAAGAGGAAATCTTAACTAACAACCATTCAATGTTGGAGGAGATGAAGTCAACATGAACCATATTATGTTTTCAAAGAAAGGTCAAGCCTCCTAAAGGTCCAGAAGATTTGACTAAATTTTTTTCCAGATGGCCCATTTTGAAAAGATATTTTCCCCCATATCCTAAAAGAGTTTTGTTTATTGAAGCAAGAAAAAATCTACCCTAATGGCATCAATTTGACACTTGGTCAAGCATCTTTTATTAGGGGTGTTCATGCCCCTAACATTCCAAGATATGAACTTCATTGATCTCGAGGAGAGCAACACGCTCTCCTCGATCTCAAGCATTTCTCTAATGTAGTTTGGATCCATGCTTCTATCTTTTTTTTTTTCTAGAGTGACTTTTTCTCCCTCTTGGAAGGAGTATGAATAATTTTTGACATTTCCAATTTAGTTTCTATAAGATGAACAATTCTTGGGAGTAGTCAAAATCATTTGTCTCCTTGAGCATATCATCTATCATTTCTTCTGATATTTCTGTTCTAATTTTGAGGATTATTTCATTGACCATTTCTTCAATATGATGAAGGGAGGGAGGTTCCAGGGACAATCGAGAATTGTCAAGTAAACCCTCATCTTGTGGGACAGAAGGGTCAACTAGGAATTTAGTAAGATCCTTTTTTATACCTTCTCTTCCAAGGGGTCAAAGGTCTAAAATTCTCTCCAAAAATTTGAGATCCCTTGCTCTATTTTCAGATGAAATTCAATATATTGAGAAAAATATCCATCCATGATCAAGGGATTTGGAACATCAGGAGAGATCTAATCTTCATCATTGTGTATGTTCTCATGACTTTCATTATTTACTTTACATTCATTGTTTATGAGATCACCTCTTGAAATTCCTCTAAATTCTTATCTTGAAGTGCGTGAGAAGACATACAAGGGTCATGGAAAATGGATTGCTCATGACTAAAAATATCTTCAGGTTCTTCTATTTGACAATCAAAAAGAGAAAGACTCTCATTGAATCATTTCTCCTCTCCCAAGAGGCTATTTATATCCTCTTGTTCCCCAAAAGCATCATCTTCTTGTGAGTTCTCTTTGTCTTTTTCGATGATAGGGCTCAGAGTATGGTGGTTTTGAGTCGAACAGGGCAGTTTTGTGAACTTATCTAGCCCCTCACACTCCTTAACAATCTGGCTACTTGGGGGTTGACCACAGGCTAATTTTGAGTGATCATAGGAGTGACAAATTTTACAAAAGTCATCAGGTCCTTCAAAAACGAGAGACTGGATCCAACACCCATGATTGCTTCAGGAAAATTTAATAGAGGTATCTACAAGGGGAGAAAACCTAATGGGCCTTTCTAGGTCCCTAAAGAAAGACATCATATTGCAAGAAAGGCCCCAATTTATTGCCCATGGTTTCAATGATTTTTTGTATCCCTATATTCTTGAGGAAGGCATTGCATCTATGCCCAAAAAGGGATGAATTTGACAAAATCTCCCATGGGATTAAAGTTTGGATTCTAGGGTTGGAGATCCCTAGTCCGTGTTGTTAGGGTTAGAGCAGATCAAAGCAATAAACACTAACAATTATATGCAGATTAAATAACCCAACAATGAGGAATAACACAAAAGAGATCAACATAAAAAATTAATGTGGTTCACCCAATATGGGCTACATCCATAGAAACTCAGTCATCCAATGATTTTATTATCTAGTGCAAAATAGATTACAATCTCATGAATACTTCACTTTGCCATACATCCTAGCCGCTTATAACAAGCTTTTTGGAAGCTTCTAGAATTAGGGTTTTGTAATGTCATTTTTCTTTTGTCGGTTAACAAAAAATTAACAACTAACTCTGATCGTGCAAAAAAGAGGGAACCTTGGAGAGGATACATAACTAGTGTACAATACTTGCATGATCAGTTGCCACATACCAACAATCTCCCACTTGGAGACTGATCTTGGATGACACCGCTGCACTTGCAACTCCTACTGGATTACAGGCCTAGCTAGTTTCTTATGTCCACCATTATCATTCATGAAGGCCAATGGAAACTGATGAGGAAATTAGTTTCTCCCATGTAACTGCCTTTGTGAACATATCTGTAGGATTCTCACTTGTGTGAATTTTCTCTAGCTTCAACTGCCAATCCTCCAAAACTGACCAGATGAAGTGGTATCTAAGCTGTATGTGCCTAGTTTTTGAATGCAAAGCTGAATTCTTAGCAAGATGAATGGCACTCTGGCTATCAGTGTACAAAGGGCTATCTTCTTGTTATTGCCCCAATTCCTCCAGAAAACGTTGTAACCAAATCATCTCCTTGCTAGCTTCTGTGGTAGCAACATACTCAGCTTCAGTGGTTGAAAGCGCAACAACCTTTTGTAGTCTTGAAATCCAACTGACTGCAGTACCTCCTACAGTAAAAACATACCCTGTAGTACTCCTGCTATCAATATCACCCACTAGATCAGAGTTGACATATCCTTTTAGAGCAGAATTTGTTCCTCCAAAACATAGTTTCTTTGAAGTAGTTCCTCTCAAATATGAGAGAACCCATTTTACAGCATTCCAATGTTGCATTCTCGGATTGCTCATATACCTACTCACAACTCCCACTGCATGTGCAATAACTGGCCTTGTGCATACCATTGCATACATCAAGCTGCCAACTATTGATGCATATGGTATCTTAAACATTTTGTCTTCCTCCTCTTGTGTCATTGGACACATCTCCTTAGTCAACTTAAAATGACTACGCAAAGGTGTACTAACTACTTTTGCATTCTACATGTTAAACCTTTTCAACACCTTCTCTACATACTCACTTTGGGAAAAAAAAATTATGTTTGTCCCGTCCCGTGTGTTCCTCATACCAAAGATTTTTTTGTTGCACCCAAATCCTTCATAGCAAATGAATTTGCTAATTTCTACTTAAGTTCATTAATATGCTGCATGAACATTAGACCCGGCAACAAGCATGTCATCAACATAAAGCAACAGGATAATATAACTGTCATTACCCAATTTCTTGAAATAAACACAATAATCAAAATGCCATCTTTTGTAACCTTGTTCAGCCATAAAACTATCAAATTTCAAATACCATTGTCGAGGTGCTTGCTTTAGGCCATACAAACTCTTCTTTAACCTGCACACAAAATCCTCCTTACCCTTGACCTCATATCCCTGTGGTTGTTGCATGTATATTTCCTCTTCCAAATCCCCATGGAGAAATGATGTTTTCACATCTAGTTGTTCAAGATGCAAGTCTTCCGCAGCCACAAGACTTAGAATTGTTCTAATAGAATTCATCTTTACAATCAGAGAAAATATTTCATCAAAATCTATACCTTTTTTCTGTGCAAAACCATTTACCTTGAGTCTAGCCTTATATCTTTTCTTGCCTTCATCTTCTTCCTTCAACCTGTAAACCCATTTATTTGGCAATGCTTTTTTTCTTGCAGGCAATTTGACTAAGTCCCAAGTCTGATTCTGCAGCAAGGAATCCATTTCCTCTTTCATGCCTAGCTCCCACTACTTTTTGGTATCTACCTATATTGCTTCTTCATAACTTTCAGGTTCACCAGAATCAATTAATAATATAGAATATAATGATGGAGAAAATCTTTCTGGAGGTCTAGTTATCCTTGTAGACCGTCTATCACTTGCAAGAGTCTATGGGATAACTTGATGTTGCTGAGCATCAGGTACCACTGGCATTTTATTTTCTAGAATCTCATCCAGCATCACATATTTTTTTTTGGCTTGTTCATGCTTCTTTTCCTGCCACTGATCCTTATACATGACCTTCTCAGTGAATATAACATCTCTGCTCCTAATGATTTTATGATTTTCACAATCCCATAACCGATAACCAAATTCATCTACTCCATATCCAATGAAGGTACATTTTTTAGACTTAGCCTCAAGCTTGGTTCTATTTTCAATATCAACATGGACAAAAGCTTCACAACCAAAGATTTTCATAAATGAATAGTTTACCTTTTTGCCCATCCATGCCTCCTCTGGAATGCCACCATCTAAAGGATTTGAAAGTCCCCTGTTTATTAAATAAACAACGGTATGTACATCATCTGCCCAAAAGTGTAAGGGTAGTCCAGCATGCAATATCATACTCCTTGTACACTCCATAATGGTCTTGTTCATCCTCTTAGACACACCATTTTCTTGTGGGGTTCCAGGAACTATTTTTTGCCTACGGATTCCATTATATGAACAATAATTCTCAAATTCTCTGCTGCAATACTCGCCTCCATCATCAGATATGAGACACTTCAATTTTTTTCCTGTCTCATTCTCAACCAAAGCTTTCCACTTTTTAAAAGTTTCAAATACTTTTGATTTTTGTTTTAGGAAATACACCCATGTTTTCCTAGTTGCATCATCAATAAAAGTAACATAATAGCAAGAGCCACCAAGAGAAGATACCTGAGCTGGTCCCCATACATCTGAATGTACAAGCTCTAATTTCTCACTCTTCTTCTCTTTCCCAACTTTGAGAAATCGAACTCTTTTCTGTTTTCCATAAATACAATTTTCCCAAAACTCCTAGTCAATCTTCTTCAGACCTAGTAGAAACTTTCTTGAGTGAAGGATCTTCATCCCTTTCTCACTCATGTGCCCAAGTCTATGGTGCCACAATTCTGTTTCTGTCCCTGTAGCAAGTGATATAACTGTTTCTGTAGCAGCTAAGGTAGAATAAGTATTATCAGTACACAAATACAATGTGCCTACCTTTTCACCTTTAGCTACTACTAATGCACCTTTAGTGACCTTCCAGACTTTGTTTGAAAAGGTAACTATAGAGCCTTCACTACTCAGTTGTCCTGCAGAGATTAAATTCCTTCTCAAATTTGGAACATGCCTTACCTCATGTAGCAACCATTCATTTCCATTCTGCAACTTGATTTTTATCTTTCCTTTTCCAACAATTTGATAGGGTTCATCACCCAAATATACCTGTCCAAAATCACCTTGAACATAATCTACAAAATATTTCCTATGGGGTGTGGCATGAAATGAAGCCCCCGAATCTATTACCTAGGAATCATTAGCATTATCTAAACATAGAATTAAAGCATCCTGTAATTTATACTTGCAACATTAGCTTCCTTACTGTCATCATGTTGTCCATCTCCTTGTTTGCCCTTTCGAGACCAGCAATCCTTCTTCAAGTGTCTTGGCTTTCCACAGTGCCAGCAATCCATTCTTCCTCTGGATTTAGATCTGCCTTTCTTCGACTTCCCTTGTGACTTCCCATGATTTGTAGGGCTTTTTCCTCTTTCCTTTGTTCTTCCGTTGTTCTCTACAGTTAAAGCATTACTAGATGTTGAAGTCTCACCTGTGCTTTTCCATCGCATTTCCTCACTAAGGATAACGCCAACAACATCATCAAATTTCAAAGTATTTGAACCAGAGACAGAGTTACTTACAGTCATTACCAAGCTATTCCAGCTTTCTAGCAAAGAACATAAAACCAAGAGAGCCCTCACTTCTTCATCAAATTTCACTTTTACAGAAGTTAACTGACTAGTAATTGTATTAAACTCATTTAAATGATCTAACACAGATCCACCTTCAATCATTTTCAAATTAAACAAACGCTTCATGAGAAATACCTTATTAGAGGCTGAGGGTTTTTCATACAATTTGGCCAAAGCTTTCATCAATTCACTTGTTGTCTTCTCTTTTGTTATATTGAATTCCATAGATGGTGCTAGGCACGGCCGAATGCTTCCCAGTGCCTTTCTATCTAGAAGTTCCCAATCCTCATTAGTCATTGGTGCCGGTTTCTTGGCTATTCCTTCCAACGGCCTCCATAAATCCTTCTAATAGAGATAATCCTCCATCTGCATCTTCCATAATTGATAGTTTTGCCCATTGAATTTATCTACCTTCATTTTACCCTCATTTGCCATTGATCCCACTTAACCATGAGACTCCCACTCAACCATGAGACCTTCCTGCAGATGATAAACAAACACAACTCGCTCTGATACTAGTTGTTAGGGTTAGAGCAGATCAAAGCAATAAACACTAACAATTATATGCAAATTAAATAACCCAAATATAACAATGAGAAATAACACAAAAGAGATCAACACAGAAATTTAACGTGGTTCACCCAATATGGGCTGCATCCACATAAACTCAGCCATCCAATGATTTTATTATCCAGTGCAAAATAGATTACAATCTCATGAACACTTCACTTTACCATACATCCTAGCCGCTTATAACAAGCTTTTTGGAAGCTTCTAGAATTAGGCTTTTGCATTGTTGTTTTTCTTTTGTCAGTTAACAAAAAATTAACAACCGACTCTGATCGTGCAAAAAAGAGGGAACCCCGGCAAGGATACATAACTAGTGTACAATACTTGCATGATCAGTCGCCACATACCAACACATGTATGAACCAGGATTTGGTGCCCAAAACCTTGTCCCTTGCTTCTTTTTAGGGAGAAATTGTGACAAAGAAACCCTTGATTTTTTATATAATAAATAAATCTTCAACATCTTCCTAAGAAGAATAAGCCCAACTTTCTAAATCCTCTTTATCTGGGATAGAGTCCCAAACCTTAACTATGAGAGCCTTTTGTTGATCTTGAATGTGAGGATTGACTCTTTCTGGAGAAATCAGAACTTGAAGAATCACCTTCCCTAGAGCAGAGGCTTCATTAACTTCCCCTTGTTTGGAGTGGCCTTCATTGATTCCTTTGGCAACCAAACTAGTTTTGATGTTGGCGCCCTATTAGGTCTAGACTGAGATGGTTTTTTTCCTTTTTCTGTTGTAGTTTTGTTTCCTTTTAGACTTTAGGGTTCCCCACAAGTGATAAAACTTTTGTTGGGAGCCTTGGAAGGAACGTTTCTTTGGCACAAAATGTTCCTTGTTAGGCACATTTGAAAGAAACTTTTGGTTTGGAGGTGGAGTCTGGAATACATCTGACTTGGTCATGTTATAATAAGTAGGACCCATCAGAGGGTGTGAAGGATTGGACCCTTTTCTTTTTGGACACCCAACCCCATCATCTTTTCTGAAGTCATGCTTTAGTCTGACTGCTTCTTGGAATAGTGCAGCTTGTGAATGAAGAGAAGGTCTTCGTCTTGTTGTCCTTGCTACCACTGCGAGAGATCTACACTGTGTAGGTTCAGAATTTTTTTTGAAAAAATGACTGTTGGAAGGACCTCGCATGTGTTGGTGCAAAGCCATTTCCTTTTCTTTGTGCTTCTTTTTCTAGTATAAACATTCCCAAGAGATTTTTTTTGAATTGAAGATCTATTACCAATAAACTCAAAAAATATCTTTTACAGCATGAGTGGCCAAGAAGGCCACTAAATGACCAATAGTTACAATGTCTTCAATTAAAAAAAAAAAGTCAAACCAATTGAAAAATGTCCATAATATCCTAGCTTGTCACAGTACAGACAATTTATTACAAACAACATTCAAAATCCAGTTAGGCCATCATACATCCATCCACATGCTTAATATTCTTCTAATTTTACTGTATTTGATTGTTTTCCCCTTCTCATTGCCTATTATTTGCTCACTATTTTTTCTTGTTTTCATTTGCACCTGCTCTTTCTATTCCTTCCTCCTGCTAGTTTCCACTTAGGTTCTGCCTCTTTGGATCCTACCAATTATCTTCTTCACCCATTACCTGTTCTTTGATATAAACTCTGTTATCATTGAGCTTATAGGAGTCCAACTCTTTGAAGGTACTTAAAGGAGTTGAAATATATGAACTGCTTTTTTCTTTACCAAAGTTTTGAAAAGTCATTTCCAATCCTCTTAATGCTTCATCCCTCCTTATTTCATATTGATGTTGTTTGATGTATTGGTTCTGGAAATCAAGGTATTCATTTTTAAATTTCTCATCCACTATTCTCAAATCATGAGGGCAAAACTATGCATATTTGACATCTGCTCTAAATATTGTAGTTGATCCTTCCTCAAATATCTTCATGAATTTGTCCGCTAGGAGTTGCAATGCCATTCTAACCTATAATACAATATTAGAGAGTGTGAGTCTATTAATATACTTAGCAAGGATCCTATCTCTACCTAGTAGTAGTCCTCACTCCTATTCTTCCAAAAAAGCCACATAATTTATTGGTAAGAAAAACAAAATTTATTGGACTTACCACTGACACTATTAACAAAGCCACAAAGGATCTCTTTTCAAGACATTTTATCCTCAATATCCCATTCTTTTAAATTACCCATAAAATATAACCAAATAGATCTAGCATAAGGACAGTAAAAGAGGATGTGCTCAAGATTTTCCAATTCCTTACAAATAGAACATATACTTTTATCAAATCCTATAACAAATTTTTTAATCAACAACAACCACCTAAAGAAAAATTTCTTTGGCTCAATATGTTTAGACCAAATGACTTTAAAAGACTTACCCAACTCAGTATGATCAAAATCAATATGCCTATACACCTCGTGGGATTCAATAACCATCCTGTATAGGTTTTTAGGTTTCATCTCCACAAACTTTGTTCCATCTTTCTAGGTTATTCTGCTATAATCCTCAAGATCTTTTATCATTTTGAATTCTATATAAAATTTTCCAAGGACTTAAAAAGAACAAAGTATGTTCTCCTTTGTGAGACAAGAAGGCCATACTCTGCCCTCAACTGAGGCCAGCTTTTAAAACTGTTATTGTTAAAAAGATCCTTAAAAACTTTTATACCTTTCTTATTCCATATCAAAGTAGAACATCCTTGTAACAGAGCCAAGGGTTTGGCTTTATGCTCCAAGTTCCACCATATGGACCTAAAGTCATTGATCACAGTGTCTTTCATGTTGATAGCTTCTCTATTTTCCACATATTCTTTAATGGATTCCCAAGCCTTCCAAATACTAAAAAACACTACAGAGCCTAAAGGTTTAGAATGAAATTTACATAATAAGATATCATGTAGATGAATATTAGCCCATTGTTTTGCTTTTTTTGGAACTTCCCTGAGAATATTATTTCTCACCGGAACCTTCCAAGGTTCATCCCCTTCCATTGCCTTGATAACCCACTTTGTATCTAATGCTACACCTTGGGTCTTCAAGTCTTTTAGACCCATTCCACCATTTTCCTTGTTTAAATAACACCATTCCCATTTGACTGCATGCCTTAACTTTTTCCCTTTCCCAACAGACCTTAGGAAGTCTCTAATAATATTTTGAATACTATCAGTTTGATAACAAGAAAACAATCACATAGAGGCACAGTAGATAGTATATGCTGACAAAATCTTTTGACACACTTGTATTCGCCCCACTAGGGACATAAAGTTATTATTCCATTTTCTAAGCTTCCTTTCAATATTTGCAAACAACCTCTCCCACATTCCTTTCAGGGATGGGCTCACAACAAAGGGAATGCCAAGAAACCTTACAATTTTATTAGGGCCTCCCCATTGCCAGGGGGTGTGTTTGATCCAACTTGGTGGCTCCTCATTCCATCCTAGCAGCAAAGATTTGGCACTAGAAATTTTTGTTCCTGAAGCTATAAAAAATACTTGCAATCTGTTATTCATGCTTTCAAAATTCTCCTTCTGTAAGATAGGAAATAGTGCAGTATCATCTGCAAATTGCATATTTATAAGATGATGTTTGTTAGGTAGATCAATTCCATTCATTATTCCTTCTATAACATATGTTCTAAGAAGATAATGTAAATCTTCTAATGTAATAACAAATAAGGTAGGGGCAAGAGGGCACCCCTTCCTAATCGACCTTTACATCACAAAAGATTTAGATAGTTCACCATTAACCTCTACTTGTGTTATAGCATCTTGAAACAACATTTTTACCATCTCGCAATATTCTTTTGGAAATCCCAAAGCATCTAAAACTATAAGAACAAAAGACCATTCTATTCTATCACATGCCTTTTTAAAATCCAAGAGCAAAATGCCTACATCTTGTTCAATATGTTTGGCCCAATGCATAGCTTCCTAGCTAGTAATAAGATTTTCTAGGATATATCTCCCTTTAATAAATCCTTTTTGAGTATGGCTTATAATTTTTGGCAAAATGTTAGTTAGTCTCAAAGCTAAAATTTTTGCAATAATTTTATATGAAACATTTAGCAATGTAATTGGTCTCTAGTTTCTTTTATTTCTCTTATCCCCTTCTTTTGGTAGTAGCTTAAATATTCCTCTATTGATCTCTTTTTCTAGTGATCCTTTATCAACTGCTTCTTTGTGCATTTCATAAAATTTATCTATAATCCAATCTTGTGTGGCTTTATAAAACTTTGCAGGAAGACCATATGCCCTTGGGGATTTACCATTCTCCACTGACTGGATAGCCTTTTGGATCTCCTCTTGATATCTCCTAGTTTAGCCTTTCATCCATATCAACATTAACTTTATTCGATATAATTCTTCTGCAAAGCTCTTGGGCCTGATTAGTTTCAACATTTTTGTCTTTAGCAGTAAAAAGTTCTTCATAGAGGCTCTAAATATTTCTTTTATATCTTCATTATTTTGATAGGTAACATTATTTTCTAAAATAGGTCCAATAGCCTCTTTTCTATTCTTAAATTTCAGAAGCTAAAAAAAATATTGACTACCTCTATCTCCATCTTGTAGCCAATTAATTTTTTTTTCTTATTCTCACACCTTGAGCTTTCCTAATTTGAAACTTTCTCAGTTGATGCTTAGTTTCACCTAGAAACAATTGGATCTTCGTTTTTTGGGTCTTTTGCACCATATCCTCTAGCTTGATATATTCTTCTTAAAGGAAGTTTTCATCTTTTCTTCTATCTAGGGCATATTTTTTCCCACGGTTTGGAAAATCCTCCTATAGTTTTCAATCATATTATTCAATGTTGAATTTGATTTGTGTTAGCTTTCAACATTTTTCTTATATTTCTAAGAGATATGATCCCATCCATAAAATCTGTATCCTTTAGAAGCTTAATGTTAAGTTTAAACAGATTGCCTTTTTTACTTCTACTGTTTGGAACCTAGTTCTTGAAGAGAATATTAGCTTCTATTGGATGATAATCAGATAAGGCACATGGTAGAACTTGGACCTCATTAGTATCATTCTTCTTTTGAAAATAAAAGACCTCTTTATTAACATAGAATCTGTCTAGTCTGCAATATATCCTCTTACTATTCTGTTGATAGTTACACCAAGAAAACCAAATGCTTTTACTTTGTCTTATTGCCTTGTAGGGGGTCAAAGAGTCTAAGAAGCTTTTTCATTCTTTGCCAAAAAAACTATTCATTGCCCTTCCAATCCCATGGCGATCTGCATACTTGTCCTCTTTCTGTTCAATCATGTTAAAATCCCTTCCAATATGTTGGAAAATGTGCCTCAAATTACTGGCTTGTTATTCTCTCATCAGCCTGATTGTTCTCTCTCGGTAGGACTTGTTCATAGTCTCCTCATTGGACCGATTCCTTCATGCTTTGGTGTTAAGTCTTCATGTCAGCAGGAGGTGATCATTTCGGTGGAAGTCTATGTGTAGTCCCTTCGACAACCCGATACCATTGTGAGCTTTGGCTACATCGGCGAGACATGGTGATATCGGTGGGAGCCTCTAAGTTGTCCCTTCGATAGCCGATACAAAGTACATCGAAGTGACTTAGTGACTTCGATGAGACTCTGTCTTGAGTCTCTTCAATATGGCCTCTATTTTGCAAGCTCGTACGCTTCTTGGTGGGGCCTGATAAAAGTCATGCATGAGTGCGCTATTGGTGACTGTGTAACCCACCAGCCCGTGGGTGCCTTGGTGGGACCTGGCCAGACTAAGCAGGAGAATGGGGATTCGATGGATGATGCATGACGTGGCGGTGAAGACCATGGTCAAAGCTTGGCCAATTAACAATATCAGAATGACATTGAAAGTTCGGCGAGAGGCTATTTATTGTCTCTTCGATGTCTAATGAAGTGTTGGCATAGCTTGCAGTGATAGTTACGGTTTAGTTGACGGTTACGGATTGTGTCTCTGACAATTAAATGATTAGTAACTGTTGGCTACAGGAATTGAATCGACAGTTTCTGGAATGACTTGGAATGCAAAATGAAGAGTTTTTGTGTGGTAACCGAATGTGAAGAGGTTAACATAGTAACTGTGTGTAATTACATAATAGAATTGTTCAGTGCAGGGTGTTAGAGGTTGATTAGAGAAATGTTTGGCTGTCGAAGTTTGAGACTGTAACAAGATACATGAAAGCACAAATTTGCTACTTGGTATGTAAACAATATTTTACTGTAATACAAAGAGATTTTGCTTGGTGTGTGGGTTTTTTCTCCCGTAAGGGTTTTCCCATGTAACTCTGGTGTTGATCTGTGTATGTCTCTTGAATTGTATATTCTATATTTCTAATTAATGTGCATCCTTGAATGGACTGTAATTGAAATTGAAAGTACTTCCTACATTTCTCTTCTACAAATTGGCATTAGGAAGGCGTTTCCGTACTGAGCTTTCCTTACACAATAATCTAAGGAATTCTGGGCAATTCATTTTCTATCCACTTCCACACATCTATTCTATCTCTCTATACTCTTTGGGAACATATACTAAATTTAAGACTATCTTTCTCAATGATTATCCAAAGGCAACTATTGCATGGGGAGCAACCATTTTGAATGATAAAACTTTTCCATTTTTGGTTGATCAGGATAGCATTACGCCCTTCCCTTTGTTGTGGTTTGAAAAAAAATAAGATGCTTCTCTCCATATAAATTTAAAATTATTTTCCAAGGTGAATCTAACTACCTTTACCTCCTGTAACATCAAGTAGTCCAGACCTCTCTTTTTATTGCAAAAATCTCTTATAATATATTTTCTATCTGGGGGCTCTAGTCCCCTTATATTCCAACTTACACATTTCATGTTCAACATTTATGATTACTTTATTCTTTTTTACTTTTAGAAAGCCTATCAAAGTATTTGGGGATGCAATCTCCTTTTCCTTTCTTTCCTAGCTTTATAGTGCTATTACTTCTACTAACTTGGCTCCTTTTTTAATTTTCATCTTCATTTTCTTGTTTTTCACTCTCATTGTGTATTAGAGGTCATCTCTAATTTAAGAGGAGGTAGGGTTGCCTCTTCTTCCGAATCATACTCATTATGGGAATTTGCCAAATTGTTTTCAACAAAAACAATATTTGAAGTATTAGTATTGGAAGTTTGGCTTTTTTATAAATGTCTATTACATTTTTGTTAACATTAATATCATATACCTTCAGGCTTTGTAGTGTCATCCTTATCCAGATGGCTCTTTTTAAAATTTTCTATGGCACTTCTATTTGCTTTGATCTGATCTCTTAGTTTGTTAAGGACAAGCTCTTGGGCATTCTTTTTATGTCCTACTAGTTCTGGCCCTCCTTTATTTTCACTCTCCTTTAGGCTATTTGTATTCTTCTCTTTATACCTAGTCTCAAAAAGAGACTCTGTACCAACAGGAGAAACATCAGCTATATATTTTCCATCTTCCTCATCATTTATAATGCTTTCCCTATTAGGGACTGAACAATGCAAATTATTTAGATCTCTTTCTTCATTTCCTATGTTTTTATCTTCCTTATTGCTAGTCAAGATAGCCACATCTTGACTCAAAATAGAGTTTTTGTCATCTCTAACTTGGAAAGCATTAGGAGTGTTGTTTAGTTTATTCTCATTATTCCTTATATCCTCTTTCAGATCTTCTTAATTTTTCTTGAGAGATTATTTTCCATTATATACATCTAGATTAAGATTACTTTTATTATTAAATTTTTGGATAATAGGGCAATCCCTTTTTTGGTGCCCATCCCTTTTGCATAAAAAACATGCAATTGAGGCTTCCCATGCCCAATATTTCATAGAGGAAAGATTTTTCTTCAATATTAATTTTTATTTCTTCCAGAATTGAGGAACCAATGTGGAGGAAAATCAATACTCTCGCATCCATATGTGGTAGAATGCTTCTTGTGTCCTCAATTTTAAGGACATTCCCTATAGACTTAAGCATTTGTGGTAGGAAGGCCCAAAGTTGTGATGGAAGTTTTTAAACCAGCATCCATCTAGGATCAGAGCAAAACAATACTTCTTCATGAGAGGTTTCGGAGGCCCAAGGGAAAGCTTTGAAAATAGTTTGCCCTAAGCTCTAGAACCCTCTATCAAGAACTCGCCGTTGCATGTTATTATTCTTCGAGACTATGACAAAGAGTCTGGATTGCAACATTCTACAAAAAAGACACATAGATCCCTAATTTCTTCCCTCACACTGTTGCATTCTAGTTATCAAAAAATTTTCTTGAGGGCATATTATCGATGTTTAAAAAAGCAAAGAAAATTGCCACATTTTTTAATCTTAATTCCTCTTTGTTAATTGCTACTAGCATTTCATCATTAGGAACAATGCATAACTCCTTGGTTGAGAAAGGATCCTTACCATTTACTTCTTCTCTTCTATCCATTCTCTCTTCCTTTGACATCATTTCCACTGTTGACTCCAATTCCTGTGGTAATGTTGATGTAGAGAAAGGACTGACTTTAGATTTACAACTCAAAAATGACAAACTATTCTTAGACCTTCTCCATTGTTGCTCCTAGGTGCACCTTTCTAGACCCTAGCATTGAACTCCCTTAGAGGCTTGATCCAACTTATTTGGGACAGTACAAACATCGAGGGTAAACTTGTCTTGAGGCTTAAATGATCAGGGACAACTTCCATGTATAACTCAACAATGCAACAATTTATGGGACTCACAACCCTTGTATTGATCAACCTAGGAGGGACAACTTCAATGTACTAAGGCAACACCAACATAGACTGATTCAAACCCTCAACCACTGACTTAGAGGCCACTTTCCAATGTTTCATAGGTGATTCCATCAAGTATTTAATGCCAAGACTCCTATACAACCCTGTCTTGTCTAGACACTAACATCATACCTATGACTGTATAATCAGTCCTCTTGGGACAGTCACAACCAAACTTGTATAAACCTTCAATAAAGTTACAAAACCCTTTGTACAGGTATGCAAGACTTCTCGCTACATTTCCCTATCATTACTCATGGAAAACAAACAAATCTAGACTCTAACTCGTCCAATCTTCCTTGTTTCTGTTGTCCACGGCCTAGTAGCCCTTCAAGTGCAGCAATTCACACCTTTTTGGTCATAATTTTTATTATAGAGATGATATTTAAAAATGTAAGCCCTTTTTGAGATACCCTTTTGGCCCTTACTAAACATTTGTCAAAATGGGCTAGGGTTGTTTTGTACAAAATAGGGCAAAACAAGGTTGTTCCAAACTACCTAAACCCTATTTAGGGTTCAGACCTGTCCTCAGTAAAAATGTCATAACTCACTCAAAAAATAATTAAATTAGATGAAACCAAAAGTATTTTAAGATTAAAATATATTATTAACTTTACCAATCATTTGGAGGATCATACTAGATTGTACAAAGTCGTACCATGCATATTTTCAGACTGCAACGTTCAGAAAATAAACTCACAAACCTGCCCTTAGTAAAATGATCATAACTTATTCAAATCTCCATGAAAATAATCCAAACAAAAAATATTGTAAACTATAAACAAATATCTTTCCATCCATATATTATATTCCCTTATATGAGGTCATACCAAGCTGTACAAACTGAAATAACAGGCCTATAATGTTGGAATGCACAAAAAAATAGGGTTTTCATTCATCAAAACTTCAAAAATAATGTCTTCCCCTCCTTATTCAAGTTTAAAGGGTGCCTTCTACATTTCCCATCCATTCCAACATATTAGAAATGGTTTCTTGATTTGTTTGTAACTGATTCTTGATTATTGACACCTTTTACCTAAGATGCTTGACCACTAACATTGACACTTTTGTAATTTTGAACCAATTAACATATAACACCTAAAAATGGATCAACATGATCCCAAATGATCACATATGACCTTATTAGACTCTAAAACACTCAAACAACCTAAAAACCAAACATGAAATAAATTATGCTTATGAGGCCCCTAATGCCCCTACATCAAGTGTTTCCAGTATTGACTCCAATATCCTCATGGATCTTGAAACAAGCATTTTTGGGCAGAGCTTCAACATGGTCTACACTCAATGTGGACGTATACATTTTATTTCCATCATTTTCATCTCTTCCTTCGTAACCCTTGTCCATTACCCCTCACAATTGAGTAGTAAATGCGTCAACCGGAGGATCACCGAATCTACGTATAGGCATAAAATTTTAAAAGGATATAAACTTAAATCAAAATGAGTTCAAAAAAAAATGTAATAAAGACTTTGAAGGGCTTCATGCGGGAAATGATAGCAAATTTTAATGCATTCAATACAAGTAAAACAGCTAGCCATGCATACTATGAGCACATCAAATTAACCAAGAAATCAAATACTACCAATTTTGCCAATGGAATTACTACCAGGGCAGAGAAGGACCCTACCAAGAAGATCATGGAGGGTAGAAATTCCCTTGGCCAACTTCAAAGCATTCTCCATCTATTTTCCTTCCCAAGAGCCTTTTTTTAACAAATCACTATGTTTATTTTTAAAAAATGATATTAAATTATATAAGTTTTATATAAAACTGATATTAAAATTGATATAAAATTATTATTTTTTATTGATAAGGACACATACCCTTACTCTTTTATTAAAGAGTAGAAAAAAAGATTACATAGATTCTTTATAAAGAAATTTAAGAGACTTGTTAAAAAAATATGGTATTATACTTGAAATTCA
The DNA here is from genome assembly GCA_027924645.1 of Cunninghamia lanceolata. Classification (NCBI taxonomy): domain Eukaryota; kingdom Viridiplantae; phylum Streptophyta; class Pinopsida; order Cupressales; family Cupressaceae; genus Cunninghamia; species Cunninghamia lanceolata. The sequence continues at coordinate 3,166,219 of BSBN01000918.1, read as the reverse complement.
TAATATACATACGTACATACATACATACATACATACATGTATGTGTGTATGTATGTATATGTATAAATATTTGTATCTATAACACATACACACAAGATCACCAAGATGTTTGTTTTTTAGGCATGCGACTTTCAACATTTATTATAAATAACTATTTATCAAAATTTAAAAACTATCTTTGCACTAGAGTACTATCAAGTTCTCAAATTATTAATTTGAATAAGCATTTCATTCATTGTTATAGTCTATACCAGACCTGATAAACATTGTAATCAGATCTGATTTGATGAAAATAAATGCATATTTAGTATTGGTATTTTGATGTTTATGCATGCAAAGTATTTGGTTATGTTTCCTATATATTGGCATATGTATTTTCAATGAAAACCATCTAATACAAGCACCAAAACCAAACACAAAACTCAAAAATCAGAATACAATGACATTGCATGACAAGTGTTTGACAAAATTTCAACACACTAAAACTCAAAATTCAGGGCAGAACTAGACAGGGTTCTTACAGTGGTATAAGAAAAAAATGGAAGATTTTTTTTTTCTTGATGTTCCATCTACCTTTTTGATTTTTTAACAATAAATAATACTAACAATTTAAAAAATATATATGCCAAACTATAAACTACATTGAAATATATGCATTTCATCAATTTACATTATTTTAAAATTTTTAAGATATATATTGATTTTAGGTGCTTCAAGTTATAAAGCTAAACGTTGTTGCTCTTTTTCTTTTTAAAAGGATGAAAAATGTTGTTCTTTCACCCTCATGAGCAAATAATACTCTTATTTTTATTTAAGTAAAGAACACTCAAATTTATTCACACATCACACATAAGAACTCCATTACTATGTTGGCATCCTACCAAATTGTGCTAAAAAATATGTTTTACTATTGGGATTTTACTCAAATTGTGCAATCTTGTATTCTTCTATGTCTTGAGCCTTGTCAAAATGTGGCTAGACCCTTTGTACACATATGCATAAGCCTCACTCAATGTACATGACTTGTGATTTATCTAATTCATTTGTGACTTTAGTTGGCAATCGCCTTTTCACTAAAGTTACCCAATTGCACTATGTTTTTTTATGAGGGTTACTCAAGTTTTTAGCCTACTCCAAGCCTACAGAGACCCTTACGGGGTATCTCTTCTGATGGATTTATCATCAAGACCACTATTGGGGGGTCTCTGTCCCTAAGGCATTGTCACCTTTGTTCAAACTTGCAAGCTCATTGGCCTAGTGAAGGCCCACAACTTGTGAGCATGACAACCCAATGAAGGCACATATTCTATGAGCATGTCAACCCAGTGAAGGAACAAGGCATGCGAGCTCTTTGGCCCAGTGGGGGTTTGAACCTTGTTGGCCGCCACAACGACCTTGTGACTTGACCACCACACCACACCCTTATCAACACTTGCACTATGTTTTAACTATTGACCAGTTCTTTGATTTTCCTCATGCCTTGCAAAGAGTTGGATAGGTAGGCTAACATCACTCTCTATAGTTAATAGTTGTTGATGTCATTTGTGTTTTATAATTCTTTTATTTGACATAGCTATTTTCCTATTAGTATTGAGGTGTGACTTGGTAATTGAGTTTTTTATTCCATGGTGGCTCCTTCACTTTTTATTACATGTTCATTTTCTATTGGTCTAAGATAGAATCCTTTACTTTAGTGAGTTGCATGTGCTTTCTAGAATTTGAAGTACCTTAACAAAGTTTGCTTCAAGGAAGGAAAGATCTATTAAAGCTATGCATTATTTGGTTTGGGCTTATTCATCCATTGTGTAAAATGTGAAACCCCATTGCATCCCACATTATTATAATTCAAAAATCTCATGACTATCATTGTGACTTATCTATCCTAATGGTGTGGCATGTTCTTATTGGTTGTTAAATGAAGTCCTTGCTTTGTCGAGTTTTATTTATCAATAGCTTCAAACTCTATGTAATTTTCTAATCTATTGATTAAAAGTACCTTATAAGAACAACTATTGATTTTCATCCACTTTTCAAAATCTTTAACTAATGTGACTTCCTCGGCTTTCCTTTGTTTCTCAAAGTAAATGTCATTGATGCAACCCTATTTCTTCTTGAACTTAGGTATATAACTATTTTTTTATATTGCATATCATTTACAAATATTATGCTCATACGAGCATCAACATGAGACCAGTACAAGCTCTTTATGAGCAAACACACTAGAAATCACCTATGGAAGACCATGAATCACTACTTAGAAATCCACTTTATTTAGAAACCACATCCACATTAGAAGCCAACTATGGAAGACTAAGAGTCACAACTTAGAATTCTACATTAGATGTCCCTATGGGGAATTTGAACTTGGTTCTCCACAATGAGAACCCAACAATTTAACCAATTAAGTTCAACCCCTTGGATAGTATGTAACTATTTGAATCCCATTATACTTTATTTTAAGTTTTATGTATTGTAGAGTATGTGTACCAAAAATTATAGGGGTTAGGGTTTAAGTTCAAGGCTTTGTAAAACCAAATCCACTAGGCATTTTATGTTTGTCTTTATTAGAAATTGTGTGCCTATAGAAAATTATCATAATGCAATGCCCACAAGTGTGTGCTTTATTTTGTTATTGATTTTGATTTTGATATTGGTATCATACATTATCGATGATGTTTTGTATCAACATTGAGACATATGAAAAAGTGTTTTGGATATGTTTGTTATGATTTTATGTTCAAACCTATAGTTGTATTTCAATTTCACTATTTTCATTATACGTGTACATATATTGATTAGTAATTTTTTACTATCTAATTTGAAATTATATGATTATTATGTTTATTGATTTTTGCATCTGTGATATCTAGATCATGTTAGCCTTAGATGATTTTTAAATTGATGTAGTTAATTGATATTGTTTATTGGATTACATCATATTGGATATTTTATGTTGCACTTTATATATCTTGTCTTGTGTAGATATACCAAATATTTTAGTTGATTTTTCAAGTATAGGTTTCCGTAATGGTGGTTAATTGGAGATCATTATTTGGGTAAATATGTTAATGTTTGAACTCCCCATCTCACTTGATTTGAGTTAAAAGGTGAGTCCTTGTGTGACCCTATGAAACCATGACCCAAATTAGTGTTGATTTTTTTAATCTTTATGTTGTGATTAAATTGGTAAAGTGTGTGGTTGATTTTCATGCATTTATTTATCTCTTGTTGCACTTGAATTTAATTGGTTTTCAAAAGTTTGATTTGAGTATTTATAAAGTATTTATTGTTTAAGTTGAAAGATTATATTGAATATGCCTTAGTGAAAAGACCCTATGTGTAATGCCTAGGGTGTTTGTGCCTTATATTCATGTGGATTTTTTCTTTGGTTCTACTAATCTTTTGTGCAATGATGTTTTCTATTACCATTGATGTGTTTTCTATGAATTTTTACATTATCATCTATATTTCCAACTATGTATTATGGGATGCATACATTGTGCCTTTTTATTATAGTGTTTTAGCTTCACTGTTTTCACTATATATGATATAGGTTTGATTGTTATATTTGATTCAACATTCTAGATTACTATTGATTTACTTATCTTGATTTTTGGATTTTGTTGGTCATAGATGATTTGTAGTTAGATATGATGATTTATTATTATTTCATTTGGATGTGCCACATTGGGTGTTTTGTGCATTGCTTCGGCTATTCCTATATGGTGCACATACACCTGATGTTTCACCTGAGTGTGTAGGTATAGGTTTTCCCTAATGATGATTAAGTTAGAGATGGTCACATTGGGTAAAACATATTTTTAAATCTTTATCTCACTCAATTTGAGTGTGAGATGAGCCTTATGAATCCCTATGTAAATTTAGATTTGAATAATGGTGATTTTGGAATCTAATGTTTTGTTCTGACCTATAAAATGAGTGAGTTTATCTTGTCACATTGCCTTTTAAATTATTTCAAATTATGTGGTTACCATGTTGCAGAATTAGTGTTGTGATTCAAAAAGGTAATATTTGTACCTTGGTAAAAAAATGTTTCTTGCATTAACTTATTTCTTGTGAAAAGAAAATTAAAGTGTGTTCAATTATTCTTGGAAAATAAAATAGGTTGCACAAGGAAATAGGAATTTCATTGAGGTTAGAATTTAAATTTGCTTGAAAATACTATTGGAATACATTAGCTTTATTTTAAATATTGTGCAAAGGTAATTTATTTAAATGTAGGAAAGAAAAGAAATAATACAAAATGTTAAATGCAAAATCTTTGAAAATAGATATGAAAGTGTGAAAGAGAGGGAAAACATGGAAGGGGTTTAGGGAATTATAAACAAAAAGGAAAAGAATAGGCATTTAACTCTACACTTACTTTTGTGCTTTAAATTTTTTTTTGGCTTTTGGGAAAAAAGTTTTTTTGAGAGATTGAAATGGAAGGGATTAGAGTTGTTTTGGATTAGGATTGGATTGGAGTGGAATTGCTTTGGCAAGGATTTTTTTATGAGTTCATGATTAAAAGGAAACTCTTCCTTCCATTGTTTCAAGATTGAGTTGGAAAGGTATTTCTCTTTTTAAAATTTTTCATTTTGATTGAGTTTCTTTCAATTGTCATGCCCACAATAGGTGGAAGCATATGGCTTCTTCATTTATATAAATGGATTGAATAAAATACATGTGATTATATGTCAATTTAAATTATTGTTGTATCTTTTTAAATTTAATTGGAAAGTGCAAAATAGAGCCAAGGTTATGGTAAAAAAATTTAGATTCCTTTTGTGAGTTGAAAAATTTATAGTTGTGCATTTTAGGCATCTAAGGGTATATTTAAAGTTTGGGAATTTTATATTATGATTCTTATAGCATCCTTGCCGATAAAAAAAAGTTTGAGAATTTTATGTATTTTGGAAGTTAGAAATTTAAGCTTTCTTGGATCTCATCAACATTGAATTTGGGTTTTTATGGGTTTTTTAAAGTTTTAAAAAAATGAAAAATGGAATTCGAACCATGTTTGATTGTTTAATTTTGTGAGGAGTAGTCTTCGCATTGTTTTTGGATTATGCATCATTGAACAATGTAACATGTAATTTTGTATCAATGTTTGAGCCACATCTAAATTGAAATTTGGTAAGTTGGACACTTAGGATCAAGGTATAAAGTAATAAAGAAGTGGCCTCCCACTGCTTTCCTAGGTTTGAAGGGAACTTGTGGATAGAGCCAAGTGGAAACATAAAATAAGTTAGGAATAACTAAACCATGTGTTTAAACAAGATAACTATACCATGATTTGAATGTCTTATGAGGATTTGGACTTAGTTGTAAAGGGTGTGTCACAACTCCTTGAAGTTGATGAATGTTGCTGAGTAACCTCTTTGGAGGTAGGATTCCTACTCAACACTCTAGATAATTGTGCTATTGTAATGGCACTCCTTGATTTACATTGTAAGGACCATACTACCTTCTCAACTATATTCTCAGGGCTTAAGTACTAGGTACATCCTTTGTTGCCCAGATTGCCTACATATCCTATATCCACGGGATCAAGGCCACAAGAGAATTTGATCGCACTCATGAAATATGTAGTTCTGTTTGTTCTAGGTTTATGTAACTATACGAGTGGGTACACAACGCTTTCTAGGGTCCAATTTCCCCAGACAGTTATTTGTTAGATACCACCCACTCAGGTAAAATAAGGATGGAAACCTAAAGAAGCTACTATAAGCAAACACCTAATAGGGGTGTTTAACGTGAAGTGTTTTAGTTTCCTTGACTTTTTAGGTTTACTAACAACGAGCTCCTTTCCATAAGAACTTATTGTTTTAACAATAACTTTCACAAAAGTTTCGTAAGAGATCAACCACCGCTTTCTAATTTAGAACTCTCCAACCTTATTTGGAAGATTAATTATAATATCAAGCTAAGATTTGATATTAAGGATAAGAAAAATTAAAGAGACTTATGAGAAGGGAAAATCAATCATTTAAGATGACCTAACTAATTAAGCCCATAGACAATTTATTTGTTGATGTAAGAAGATATCAATAGCCATTCCTTACCTTAATGATCAACCATAATTACTGACAATTAAAGCAAGTGAAATCCATAATTCTAGTCTAGGCATGCAAGTGTCCTGAAAATCATTTCTACCAAAATAATTATGCTCTATATTGTAAGAGGACCTCAAGATCTTTAACCCCATAAAAACAACCCCAAATTTGACTCATTGTATCCTATTAAGAATCTATGTTTGCATATTCAATGAAACTATTGCTATCTCATTAAGGTGTCACAGAACTAATAGAATATACATTCAATGACCCAATAAATCACATAACTATTTAGTTACTACAAGTAATTTATTTTCTTAAAGAAGTATTATAATGATAATCTTACCGTAGTCAAAAAATCAGTCATTCCTATTAAGTTCTCTATATACTTCACAACCTACATTTTTAATGATTAGTCAAATGGATCCAAGTGCATATTAAGAAATATCATTATACACAAGATGCCACAATTCCTGGGGTTATCCATCAATAGATTTGCTAATCATTAGTCTCAAAAGAGAGTATGCAATGGAATGATTGAAAGATTAACACCCAAAGTCTAAGCTAACCAATATCATAAGAGCCATGTGAAAAAGAGTACGACTAATTTCCCAAGATGTGTTTATGGTTTACTAATTCTGAAAACACACACAATAATGATATTAAGGATTACACTAGGTAATTATAACTCTTAACAATGTTTACAATATCCATAATAAATGATGTCATCTCAGCTATCACTCTTCCTATTGGTGCATTTGGGGAATTTTATAGATGTAGTGAGAGTTAATATAAGTGACTCTTTATTGGTAGAAAAGTATAATTAAGGAAAAATTAATCTCTCTAAGAAGGAACGCTAACTCCCCTCACTTTATGAAAAGCATAAGTAATTCATTTGATTTGAATACAAGAGGGACTTAGGCTACAATAATTTCCTAGAAGAATATCACTCAACCAACCGTTAGGAATTCACCAAAAAAATATCATCTCTATTTCTTATATTCACTTCTATAATCTCCCTCATTACAATACACAATGATTCATACCTTAATAGTATTTCTAAGGACAAGATTCATACAAGAAGGATACCAAAACTGCTACAAACTAATCCTCATGACTTAAATATATTAAAACCTATTACATGAAAGGTAATTCAAAATTATAAGGGAGTGTGATTCTTCAATTATGATTAAGTGGGATATTAGTCATCAATCAATGGGAGTCTACCAAAATGAGAAAGTGCAATATCAAACCTTCAAGAACCACATCCGATGTACAAGAATCCCAAGGAACTATTTTCATTAGTTACTACAACAAGGCCAACAAACTTATTTAAAGTATATAAATTGCAGGCTAGAGAATTAGAAAAGATATAGTGCTAGATAACTGACATATGTTATTTTATCAAAGAATGACTTATAAAATATTAGATATGGTACTATTTCAACATTGGGCATACAAATAAGTACTAACCATGATAATAAAAAATCCATTTAACTCAAGAATATCCACCTAGTTGCTTCAAAAAGATTTAATCCTTTAATTAACAATTATTTAAATATATGGAAATGTTTTGTCTACCACAACATGCTATAATTTAAAGTGAATACAATATTTTAATGGTAATCCTAATTTCCATTGAAAACTATCATCAATGCAACAAACGAATCCAACATTTATGAGACTTGCAAACCAAATCCCTACGTTTTTGGTGACCTACAAGAACCTTCCCCATTTAAAATGACATAAAATGAGATGATGGAAAATAGCACCTTGTTATTCTAAAAAGATGACTAGGTTTAATAGGAGATAAAAACTACTTACGTGAGGGAGATACTCTTCTTCCAAAGCTACACACTAGGAGGTTCAAGGAATAGGCCAATAGGAGTGAGTTTAGAAAATTTTCCGGTTACGATGTGAGACAATTCTAAGCATTATAATGTCACATATAAAAGCCTATCGGCTAATTAATCTGATTGTAGTTCCTTTTACGTACTAGTCGAAGGTTTAACTCTCTATTTTTTTATGGGAAAGTTATTTTGGACCCCTAGTCCTTTGTTTGTCATCTTCTTTATTTTTTATGGGAGTGAATGTATGCCAAGGCCCTTATTCTTTGGTTCTATGAAATCTTGAAGTGACTTAGCATGCATAAAATCATTATTAAATAATTTGTTGTCCTAAAGCATTTTGCACTATTTGCAGCAGGGTACGTTCAATAAAAGGCCCAAGACATTTCCAAATCTCTATCATGCATTCTATGAACTTTGTGGGTTTAGTTTACTGGAAGAAACTAGACTGGCTCCCCTTTGCTTGAATTGGGTATGGACATCCATCGAAACATACTGAAGGGGCAATTTTCAACAGATAACATAGTTGGAACTGTTGTCCTTAGTTGTTGTCCTTGATGTCAAAGACACAATCTCTCTTGATTGGATATGGTGATTGGATTTGGTATATGTATAGTTGCTCCTCATGGTTTCACATTCATGGTGACTTTGGTTTCCTAGCTTGTTCATGTTCATGATGATGGTTTGACTTGACATACATGAGCATATTCATGACACATGATTTGTTGGCATCTTGTTTCAGTTCTATGGCATCACCTTGTTTTAGTTATGGTGACAAACTCATATGGTTCCTTTTGGATGACACAGTTCATTATAACATAGTACATTATGGTTTTGATCATATTAGTATTGTGCTATATTTTTTTTTATGACATGCTCTCATGAGGACAGGACTTTACAAGTCTACAAAAACAAAGGCAAGTCTATAAAAACAAAGACACATTCCTTTTCTAAAGTGTTGACCTCGGTGTTCCCTAAGGCATTGGAAATAAAACAAGAAATATATTCTATTTTGGGTCATAATATTTGAAAGACATATGACTTGTTGAATAGGTCACAGGACTCTTTGAAGGTCAAAAGGCATTAAGTTGCAATGTTTTGACGACCTCCTTTTAGGGTTAATCGGGACTACCAGTTAAGTGGATCAAAAAGCATGCAGAGTATTTTGGTCACTTCTTTTCATCATTTGTTTTCTCAACTTCGTGTGCTATGGTTTTCATTTGTATGAAGCTTGTTGCAAAGATTCGGTTATCATGGAGATTTGATAGAGCACGAATTGTAAAGTGAGCTTCAGTTAGTCTACAGTGAGCTTCAGCAAAGTCAATCTTTGAACTCAGGTAGCTATGGTGGTTCTCACAGTTTGAGGGCATAGCACGGTTTGGTGATTTTTTCATGGGTTTCAAGTGCTTTCTCTCCAATTTTGTTTTGGAACAAAATTTACACATTTTTTACACAGTTTTTCATTTGTTGTTGGGTTGTGAATATTCTTGTTAATATCGCTAGGGTTTCGACATTTATGAAGGGGTTTTGTTGCAGTTATTTAAAAATGAAGTCATTGTGGTTGACTGTGATACTATGGAAATGCTCTCTACAGGTTTCTTGTATACTTGCAATATCCTTGCACAGTTATAACTGTTTCTTTTCTTCTGTGATGTGGGATCTTTCTTTGAAGCAATTTGGAAGTTATTTTACTAAGGTTTGGAGGTTTGCCCTAGGGTTTCTCTCGGGTTTGAAAACAGTTTTATGGAAACGGTTATCTCTTCAAATTATTTCATGAGAAGAGGAAGACATTGTGAAATGTATAAAAAGAGCTTTGAACAGGAATTGTAAAGGGGTTGTGTATACACCTGATGTAATGTTGAGGATAGATGACTGAATGCATTATCATTAATATTAGATTAGAGATTGAGGATCAATGAAACAGAGTGTCCCTCTGTATTTGTTTTTCTTCATGATTGAAACATGTATTGAAAAGGTCAAGTCAGTGAGACAAGAAATGACCTTTGCCAATGAGGCCTGTAATCAATGAGATTCATTAAATAAGCCAGTGAGGCATTTTTTGAGTGGTTTTTATGCCCCAGAGGGTTTTCCACTTAGAACAATCTCTATGTTATGGTTACTTGTTCTACTCATTATTTCATAATTTAACTGTTATATGATTCTCATAGTAAATTAGTACAAATGCATAATACTTTGATACTTATCTTAGTCCAATGAAGTAACAATCTGCCTCTATTGTTTGTCTTGATGAATTGTTCTAATGATTCTTCATAATTCACAAACAGTTGCTCTATCTTTTCATGCTCACAAGTTGGTTTGATAGTTCATCTTGGTTCTTAAATGAATGTCTTGCTTTCACCATTTAGGGTTGAAGTTCACAGTTGGTAAAAGTTAATTAGGTGTTGCCAAAAACAAGTTTGTTTTATAAGACACTGATTCACCCCCCCTCTCAATGTCTTGCGTACTCCAATAGGAATTGCTCTAGTCAACATGCCTGTTACGAAAATAAAGCAATGAGGTTAACAGGATGCCTCAAAGAGATGTCATCTCATAGAATGCAATGATCACAAGATATGCACAAAATGGATTTGTTGAAAAGGCTTTACAAACTTCTAAGTCAGCCTTCCTTCCGCCTGTGTGCATATTAAAGTTAGATGAGGGTACTCATGACAAGCATAAAACACCTTTTACAACCTAGCTGAAATATAGACAAGAGAGAATAAATGCGAGAATCCCTATAATTTTTTTGGTATGCAATAACTACAAGATAAGCATAATTCAAAAGTTAGAGAGATTTAGAAATGATGGAAGAGAGTATATAGACCATTATAGTGTTCTTGGTAGACCTGCACATGAAAATATGGAACCAAGGACAAAATATGCAAATCAAGATATTGTGGATAGAAATACTTTGACCATACCTTCATTTACTTGGGCATTTCATTTTCAACAGCTCATGGTTTTATATGCGGATGATCATATTCTTATTGCAAAAATAGCTCATGGTTTGAGGTATCATTTGAGGGCCTTAGAGCTCTTTTGTCTAGATGTTGGGATGCAAGTGAACATTAGTAAAAATAAAGTCATGATCTTCTCTCTAAAAAGGAAGCAACAACAAATTAGTTTTATTTTCGAAGGTAGCCAGTTGGAAATTGTTGAAGAATACAAGTACCTTGACATTATTTTTCACAATAGACTCCTTTTGGGAAACCTGTAGAGCGAAAAGGATACAAGGGGGATGGAGAGCTTCTTACCTTCTCCAGAATAGGTGTAGGAAAGCAGAATTTTGGGATTGGAAAACCAAGAAAACCCTTTTTGGGCTATTGGTCACACCGATTGTCCTCTATGGGTGTGAGGTTTGGGGGAGCAACATGTCAAATCACAAGTGGAGATAGTTGGAAAGAATTCAAAAGCACCTCATCACTAGTAGTCTTAAAGTCAAAGCAACAATTCTGTATGAGATTCTTTTGGCTGAAGCCAATACTTACCTGATGGAGGCAACAAAGACAATTCGGTTACTAAGTTACCTAAAAAAGGTTGAAAACATAGGGAAGCATTGGTAGCCCAATATAACAGTGAACGATGTGTTAGATTGGAGGAAGAAGACTTGGATGAAGGAAATCATCAAGTGGCTAGGAAAATGGGACATTAAGCTACATGAATGTCCTAACACCAAAGAGGAAATGAAAAAGTTTGTGTTAGAAAAATTCAGGACTACCATGTGGACGAATCAAATTGGGCGTAAAAAAGTGCATTATATTAAAGAGTTCAATCCTACTGGGGAGCATGGGGATAAAGCCTACTTATGTGCCAATCTTAAGGGTAAGGATAGGATCTTAGTTGCTCAATTGAGGACCGGTTCGTATCATCTTAGGTGCGAAACTAGTAGATGGATGGTTCCCAAGGAAAGGTGGGAAGGTAGGACCTGCATTTTCTGTAGTAATATAGCGGTTGAAATTTTGTCATGGACTACAAGGTGTACAAGGATATCTATATGCAACATGATATGACATGAATGTTGGTAGTCTTAGTGAGTTATTTGAGGAAAAGAGGCTTCACAACACGGCCCATCTCTTGGTCAAGATTCACAGGAGAAGAGAAGACATCGAAAGGAGCTTGAGAAGGTCTTAATGTGTTGGCGCTTGGTCCCTTAGACTGTTTGGTCACGTGGACATTATTAAAACTCATTCATTCATTCATTCAACAATCCCCCTTTAACTACAAAAGCTTTTAATTTCTAGAGACAAACCCTAAATCTGACTAAGTGGCATTGTGATATTGACTTCATTTACAGGCTCTAAGGTAAGAGGAGGTATCGAATGATCTACTAAAAAAACCAGATGATCTACTATTCTCCTAGCATTAAACCCATTGTATCTAAGGTCTACCCTCTTAAGTCCACCCCCTGCACCTGTATTTTAAAACCAATAAATAGTTTTTCCACTATTGCAATTAGTTTCTTTTTCAATTTTAGCGTACTTCATTAAGTTAAATGAGACACTAAAGTTTAAACATTTGTTGTTTCTAAAAAGATAAAAAGATAAATGTGATTTTTCTAATTGAAATAGTTGTGCTAGCTCATTAAAGCAAAAAACAGGAGTTCAAATTGGAAAGAAATCTAGAAGATAGTGATAAATTATAACAAAGATAAGGATTATTGACTAATATGGAAATTTATTATATTTTCAAATTAACTATATTTATTTATTTATTTTTGGTTAATTTATATTTAATTTGTCTATAAGGTGTATATACAAATAATGTTTTAATATGTCAAAATATGCAATTTTGTCTAATTATCATAGGATATTAATTATCATAATGTTAAAAGTAAAATTGTCTACTTAATTTCCCAATATAGTTAGTACTAAAAATTAGGAAGATATTATGAAATAAGATGTTTCTAAACTCATTCAACATTTTTATAACTAATTTATTCTATTTCTAAAAAAATGGTTATCTACACACGACATTAATTATTATGTACAAAATTAATCAATCCTAAGAATATTTTCATCTAAGTTTGTTGCAAGTTCACTAAGAGCATTTTCATCAATTTGAACATCAAAGTAGAACTTGTCATGTTGAATTTTGTATTTTAATGCCTTATATACTCGATTTCTATTGACTGAAAAGTTATAATTTGTGCCACATTGATCTCTCCTTAGAACAATAATGATCGAAAATCTTTTATTTGATGTGGCAAAACCATTGAAATATCTATTACATCATGTGGAAAACTTATTGTGTCCTTTGTATTTATATTGACCACTAGTTGCATGTGTGACTTGTGGGATAGGATTGACACATGCTATCAACATTTCTTCTACTTGTGTCAAATTTTCAAGATCTTGTGGTTGGGGGATAGGATCCATATTATTTGCTATTGAAAATTGATTATTGTCCTTTTCTTGCCGACATCTATTGCAAATAGGACCTTGAGGTGTGCGAGAAACATTTATTCCAAGGTAACATTCTTGACATATTATTAAGTATGAAAAGGAGAATAATAACAACTAGAATGCAAACGAGATCAAACCCTTTTCCGTATAACATTCAAGGACAAGGCTGAGCCAAATCACTACCAAAATGAAGGAGGACTCAGTTGTTGACCTTGTGCTCATGTATGCTATAGATGGATATGATTTAATTTAGTCTTTTCCTCAAATCCTAGGTTAACAATGCATGATACCCTAATTCTACAATGATCTACTTATAACAAAGAAAATACAACAGAAACTCAGAAACTAATTTCACAGGGATGATTAGAGGAATGACAGAACCTGCCTTTAGAAAGTAGAGGTGTCAGAGGACCTCGGTGGGACCGCCTAGGTCTTGAGTGAAAGAATCTGTCAAAGGTGTGAACTGAAAGATTGTTCCAAATGTTGTCTTGATGCCAGATCTAAACTTAGAAAAGTTAGAAGGACATGGGTGGTACCGCCCAAGTCCTTGGTGAGAGAAAGCTCTAAAACTATCTTTAGATCCTAAAACCCTGATCTGTATCCAGTCTTCTTGTAGCTTTGTATTTTCCATATCTTGCTCCTATAACCTACACACAAGAAGATAAGAAGGGGTTTGGGGGTTATGGTGTTTAGGGACTTGCCTTGGTCAAATCTCAGGATAGCATTCAAGCTTCCCAATGTCGTTGATTGACGAAGAGTGCGTGTGTGTTTGTCATCTCTTTGACGGACACAAAAGTATTCAATTGTTTGTGCATGAGGTATTGTCACCATATTTGGTTGTTGCTGATTTTGTATTTCCAATTCATCAACTGTTATTTGAACTATACATTTACGATATCTTTCTCTATCAACCTCATTTCATTGAATCTTTTGTTCTTCTTTTTCTACATCTATCATTACTTCACATTATCGTCTTCAATATTCCCTTTGATATTCTCTCTGATATTTCCTATGGTATTCTCTTTGTTGCTCCTCGGATTCAAAATTCAACTTAGGTGGAGCCATACCTATATAATAGTATAAAACCAATATTTATAAGTGTAAAGTTAAAAGATTGATTAAATCAAATATAATATATAAACTTATAATTTTATTTTTTTTAAATCGACCTAAATTAAAAAGTGAAAACTAAATAAAAAATATGCTATACAATATGATTATTTTTAATAATCATTAAAGAAAATTTATAAAATATTAAAGTACTTGTATTGAACAAGCTTAGTATTTCCCACAACCTTAAATATATGAAAAATTTATAAATCCTAGCTTGCAGAATATATGTGAAAATAAAATAGACTAATGTTTAAATTGAAATAGAAATACAGAAAAATTGTTAATTAAAAAAAATTAGCACGCTCAAACAATACAAATATTTGAAATCAAGAATGAAAGAAAATCCATTTGTACATCTGCCTTCAATCATCATGCTATGGTACTTGGTATTGGGAATTAATATACATTATGATGTCTTAGGCATGCCATTTTGTAGGGTGAATAGCAGCTACCAAGAATTGCCTTGAGAGGCTTAAATTTCCTATCAGTTATTTTATATGGGACGGTCTACACACTCAAGGCTGTTTGGAATGCACTCCAAAGTCCCTGGAATGAATGTACACCTTACACCTGTGGGAATTTGAGCTCTTTTGTGAACACTGTTAAAGAATTCCAACATGTTATCTACAAAGCTAATATGTTTTGTTAACTACTGCAAAGTTTACGGCATAAAAAAATTAAACTTATAACTAATGCTACAATTTATAGCTTCTAAAAGACATTTCATATACAGCTAATATGGTACACAAACCCATTATGATCACTTAATTTCAGGCATGTCAGTGCTCAAAGTGATTATGGTATGTTAACTGTGACAAATTTTACTTTTAAAACACATCAAACTTGCAAGGCATTATGTTCTGTTAATGACTGCAAATTTTGGGTCCTAAAACACAACACATGTATAGCTTACATATGTTAATGTACAATGATGTAAAATGCTACCCCAAATTTTTTTTAAAATTATACAATCTATCACAATAGGGTTATCACATCAATGCATGCAACCAAAAGATCCTCCACACTTCTAATCACCAAGACCCCATAATGGGTGAGGCAAGAGCATACAGTGCTTTGGTTATCAAAACAATACTTTGCAAATGAAACTGAATACAATCATCTGCTATATAGCAGGCATCCGTTGTCCAGCAGGCATCCACTTATGCAGTGGGAATACTCCACTTATTCAATGGGTGAGTAAGAAAGATAAGTATTGTTCATTCCTCCACACTAGTTGTAAATCATCCAGGGGTTACAATATGAGTTCATCAAATGCAAGTTTACAATGAAAGAACAACTTTGCAATATCAAACCACTACCCTGATATTAAAGTCTCAGCTACAACTATTAGAGAATAACAGGGTCAATGCAGGATCATGGGGGTCCAAACTAGGCCCCTAAGTGGCAACGAAAAATAAAAAAAATAGAGTTAGGCAACTTGACATAAAAATTTGAATAGGTTATTAACATAATTTGAAAAATATGTAAGAATAGAATTTGTAGAAAATTGAATGTAGTTTCTAGGCTACTAGTCCTTTTTTGGAAAAAATAAATCTATTTTGTGAAAATTTAAAATTTCAATGCAGTAGTACTACATTTTCAGGAAAAGGATAAAAAACAAGTGTATGTCTGACCAACCTAAGTACAAGAAAAAAATAATATTTTTTTCTAGAACTTTCAATATAAGTAGAGGACACATTCTCAGATGTGCCGCATTTTTTTTTGTAGTTTTTTTGCAAGTATATAATTAGATATGATTTTTTTATTAGAACATTTCAAAATTATTAAAATGTGTTTGTTTGACCACCATAACTTCGTCAAAAATTTAAACACTAAGAAAAATTAGTAACAAAAATAATCATGATGTCTGTAGAGTAGGTAACTGAAATTTTGAATCGCGATGAAGGCAGATCGTGGAGCACTGAAGGGGGGTCTGTGGCGTTCAGGCCTAAGTCAGTTGGGGGGCAGCCTGGTGGTTTGGCCGCCTCCGTCTTGGCTGTGGGTGGCTCCGTGGCTGCTCTGGGTGAGCAGGGGCTTAGCCCCAAGAATGCTAGTCCCGAGGGTCTTTCTTCTGTCCCTAGATTTGGTGTCAGAGGCTTTTCCACTGTGGTAAATGCTGGAGGTGGGGTGGGGTTTCAGGCCTTGGGTGACCCCAAGAAGACCTTTTCTGCTACTGTTGCCAGATCTAGTGCTCAGACCTCTTCCCAGCCTAGTTCTCGGCCAATCCCTTGCGCCCATGAGTCACCCATTTTGGTTTGTGGTTCAGAAGTTGCTGAGAATGAAGAATTTTACTGCAACACTGGTGTGATTTGCAGATTTAATGGTTTCTGGCCCTCCTTGCCCAATCTTCACCATTGGGTCTTGGAGTCTTGGAAGCCACTGGTTGAGGGTAAGATTGAGTTGTTTCCCTGTGCTAGAGGGTTCTTCATAGTGACATTTGCTTCTTCTGAGTAGAGATACTTAGTGCTTGATGGCAGAGTTTGGTTGTGGGGGGAGCATTCCCTCTCCATCAAGCCCTAGACTCTCTCCTTCAATCCCCTTACGGAGCCACTCAACATCAGACTTGTTTGGGTTTGACTCCCTAATCTCCCTCTATAGTTTTGGGAGGATTCATGCTACGAGGGCATAGGCAATGCCATTGATCATTTCCTCAAGGTTGATTCTACTACCTCCTTCATGGGGCACTCCATGGTAGTGCGCATTCTTGTGGATATTGACATATCTAAACTGCTCAATGTGGATGTGGTCTTGATGGTAGGGGAAAGGCCCTGGAAAGAAATATTGGATTATGAGGGTATTCCTTTTAGATGTAGAAGGTGTTTTTCTATAGGTCATCTGGCCTCTTGTTGTCCCCTCTTGCACCGTAAGGGTGCTACTACTTGGTGGAAAGATGTTCTCCCAGATCACCTTACTATTAGAGCTTTAGAGGATGACAGTTCATCTCAGGGGGATGCTTCCTCTTGTGATGCTAACCCCTTTGTGACTGTTGCTGAGGATGTGGTGTCGGTTGCTATTGTGGTTCCCTCTCATTCTTTGAATTCTCTTGACCACTTGGCTGCTCGTCTACCAGCACCTTCTATTTTGGGTAGGCCTGTCTCTTCTATTCTTGATTCTTTTTCTTCAGTTTTGCTCTCTTCGGGTTTGGCTTCCCCTCGTGGGGCTTCCTTGATGTCATTTGGGTTCATCGCGAGCCCTCTTTGCTGGTGGTTTCGGGGGAGTCTCCCCTCTCTCCATGTGCTGTCGATCCTAGTTCTGAGCCCTCCTGGATAGTGGTTCAGCGTAGGAAGAAAGGTCCCTTGCCCCCTTGTGGCAAGGGTGTTAGGGTGTCTAGATCAGGATCAGATGTTGTGTAGATCCCTGTTGTTCTCCAGCTAGGCTGTGGTGATTGTGTTGTCGGTCTACCGTTCTTGTTCTACTACTTCTGGGTTCAAGTTCTCTTGGCTTTTCCCCTTGTTCTTCTACCATTGTGGCCTTGTTTTTTGCCCCTTGTTCTATTTCTGGGCTTTTTTGTATTGGGTTTGGCTCCCTTGTTTAGCCGCTTATCTTAATCAAAAACTTCATCCAAAATTTATGAAATTCAATTTTTTATCCTATAATATGCGAAGCATGCAATGTGATGCATCTTTTAGATTCAAAAAATGTGAAATAGTTTGAAAATTATAGAAGTTTTTCAATTAGCCTATCAATTAGGACTTTAGTCATAATGTATGTAGAAAATCAATAATAATTATCTATTAAATTCAAAATAAGGCATATCTTATATTGGTGGAAAGCTGACAATTTTTTCAATAAGCACTTTTCATTTCATCAAATTTGGATTAAAAAAATCGTCAACCACAAGGGCAAAATTTTGGTATCACATCGCCACTTTTGGACCCCCATGATCCTGCATAGACCTAACATATCATTGTAAGTGAAGCTTGAGTATACAAGATTGAACATAGAATCATTATGTAAATGCCATAGAAGGAATCATGAAGAATTCTCTGTATGAAGTCTTTTTGTACTGTTGTTACTGTATGTTGCACTATAACACATGATTTCAGTCATGAATCAACCCTCAACACATGCTTAAAACCTACTCAAACCACCCCAAATCAAGTAAGACTAACTTCATCCATCCAAGGCACCAAAGAATGAAGACATTCCTGTTGAAAGGAACAAGACAACTGAGAGGGGGGTTGAATCCGTTGTATCAAAAACTTTAACTTCTTTAAACAAAATCACTTTCACATCCACTTAATTTAACTCCTTATTCTGTCATGAAGATTAAACATGAAAAACATAAACACATCAACACCATACACACATGAACACCTAATTTTTACGTGGAAAACCATAAAAGGGGAAAAACCATGGTGAGTGTTAGCTCATAATATAATGTAGTAACAATACCAAATAAAAAGTGGCTCACTGCCCGAGGGCTCACTTCCCAAATGAAAGGTTCATCAAGCCAAAGGGCTCACTGCCCAAATGAAAGGCTAATTGCCAAAGGGGGGCTCACTATTGTGGGCTGGCTTACTACCAAGGTTTGGTGTCTCACTACCTTGAACTGATATAGTAGCATCTACAACATGCCTGAGTTCAGTTTTATTGAAGCACAATATATCTCCTCTGCTCTGCTATGCTTTTACAACTTACACTTTATCTTCGCCTCTTCGCACCACCTCTCCTCACTCACGAATTCATTATATACATTTATACCAATCATCAACCTTGGAATGTACTTTAAGGTCAGCATTACAATCTACAACCATTGGAACTATCTCCAAGGTCGGCATACATAATAAATCAAATTAGGATTAGACCTAAACAAACTTGTGAAGCAAAATGAATGAAAGAGGAATACTTCACGGCTTAGCTTGGATCCAAATACATCTTCACATGCTACAACATGCTTCCACAATCCACGAATCACCTCCGCAACAAGTTTATCTAACCAGGTCGGCCATAACTAGAGCACACATCAAGAACACTTAGATACTTGCTTACAAGAACTTCATTATAGCTTGCGGATCAAGCACACACCTTCAATACATTCTAGAGACATCTAGAATAACATAGAATCACTTGGGAGCCAACAAATCCAATCACAACAGATCTCACTTGAAGACAACAAATATCACTTAAAGATATATCACAGACTGCTTCTCAACAAACACTGTCAAACTCTGCTAATCAATAACTTGCTTTTTGGAGCACAAAATCACAAATCCTTTGGAATGAAGATAGCTAAGGACCTTAAATAAACTTAAGTCAAGAAATGCAAGACCAAAATTCAACCTATGGAGAAATGCAGAGCAAAATACTTTCTCCTTGTCACTCTGCAAACATTGCCAGGCATAGTCTTCAAACTGGTGAATAGAACTTTTTCTGCACACGATCTGGACTACCAAATTTTGGATTTCACATCTTCAAACACTTATCTAAAACATATGCAAATCTCATACTCCAGTCTTCAACACAGAGGAAATGCGAAGCAGAATACTCATATAATGTTCTTAACATGTGACAACTCAATCAATCAACAAACAACAATATCAAAAGATATAGTTGGCACCAATAACAACACAAACATGTTGACATCAATAACAACACCAGTTAGTACATTCTTACAACAATCTCCCCCTTTGTCATTGATGGCAACATATGATGTGAAAAACATGTTCCATCATCAAGACACAATTCTGCATCAGAACTCCCCCTTTATTTTTGCACATCTAAACTCTTTCTCCTCCTAAGTTTTTCACATGATCTCTCTCCCCCTTTGAAATCAATGGCAAAGGGCATCACATATCTTCTACTACACATACTTGCACACTACTGCTCTGATTAGTCTGAAATCCTTCTTTACTCCCCCTGAATGCAACAGTCATCTCAAACCACTACCTGCTCCCCATGAGAGGTAGCCTCCAACATCAGTCCAAAAGGAGAAATGTACTTTGAAGCACATTGGACTGATGCATCTTCTTATGCATCTAGTTCAAGGTAGGAGGGGCAATAACCCCTAATTTTTCTTTGAGATACCCAAATGTGTCTTTTGGAAGAGCCTTAATGAATATATCAACAACTTGATCTTTTGTAGGCACATACTTAGGCTTCACCTCATTCTCTGCAACTTTCTGTCTCAAAAAGTGATACTTAATTGAAATATGCTTTGTCTTTGAATGCATCACTGGATTCTTTGAAATATTTATGGCACTTGTGTTATCACAAAGAAAAGGAATTAGCTCATCATACTCAACTTTGATATCCTTCAAGGTCTGTTTCATCCATATCACTTGAGTGCAGCATGATACTGCAACAATATATTCTGCCTCTGCAGTAGACAAGGAGACTGATTCTTGTTTCTTGCTATGCCAAGACACTACCCTATCTCCAAGGAAGAATGCACCTCCACTTGTGCTTCTCCTATCATCAACACATCCAGCCCAATCTGCATCCATATAGGCACTTAGGGAAAGTCATTATTCTTAGGATACCACAAACCATGATCCAGAGTGCCCTTTAAGTACCTGAATATCCTATTTATTGCCATCACATGTGATTCTCTAGGATCTGATTGAAATATGGCCATAGGACAGACTGCATGAATCATATCTAGTCTAGTATCAGTTAGGTAAAGTAATCCTCCAATCATTGATCTATAATTGCTTTGATCAACCTTAGGAGATTCATCACTTTTGCTCAATTTACATCCAATAACCATAGGAGTGCATACCAGTTTAGAGTCCTCCATTCCAAACTTCTTTAACAATTCCCTGACATACTTTGATTGAGAAATGAAAATTCATTTATTAGTCTGATTGATTTGTAGTCCAAGAAAGAAGTTCATCTCACCACACATAGACATCTCAAATTCCTTTTGCATTTCATTTGCAAAATTCTTGCATATCTCTTCATTTCCACCAAATATCCTATCATCCACATAGACTTCAATAATCAAGATTTGATCTTTGCTTGCCTTTATATACAAATTACTATTTGCGGACCCTTTACTGAAACCTTGTTGGACTAGATACTTATCTAGTCTTGCATACCAAGCTCTAGGAACTTACTTCAATCCATATAAATCTTTCTTCAACTTGCATACCATGTTTGGTTTTTTTGATGACTGGAACCCATTTGGTTGCTCTATGTAGACCTCCTCTTCTAGCTCACCATTCAGAAAGGTAGATTTCACATCCATCTGATATACCTTAGAATTTTTATGTGCTACAAATGCCAAAAATAGTCTAATAGCTTCCATTCTTTCCACCGGAGCATGGGTCTCTTCATAGTCAATTCCTTCCACTTGTGAGTAGCCTTTACACACAAGTCTTGCCTTGTTTCTCACAACTTCTCCAACTTCATTCAATTTGTTCTAGAAAACCCACTTTGTTCCAATCACATTCTTGTTTGTAGGTCTAGGGACAAGTTCCCAAGTCTTGTTATTCTCAATCTGCATTAATTCTTCTTCCATTGGCTTAACCCAATATTCATCATTGCATGCTTCATTTATTGTTTTAGGTTCCACCTTTGAAAGTAGACATAGATTTACTTGTTCTTTTGTAGTCTTGCTTCTTGCCATCACACCTTTCCTTTTGTCACCAATAATCTGATCTTTAGAATGATCTCTTTGCACATACCTAGGAGTTTTAGGAATTCTTACCGGTGCTTCAGCTTGAACTTTTTTTTCTTCCAGAGCAGCTTGCACTTCAGACTAAACTTCCTTTTCTTTGTCTTTTTCAACCCTTTCTGTATCAGCAGATCCATCTGACTCATATCTATCTGGTTGAATATCTTCATCTACCTTCACATTTTCACTTTTAATGATCTTTCTCAATTTTTTGTTATAGGACTGATAAGGCTCGCTCTTAGTAGAGTACCCAAGGAATATGCCTTCATCACATCTAGCATCAAACTTTCCTAATTCTTCATCTCTTTTGATGTAGCATTTTCTTCCAAAAACTTTGAAGTATTTGATAGTAGGAGTTCTACCATACCATAGTTCATAAGGTGTCTTTGTTTCTTTTGCTCTAATTTGTACTTTGTCCTGAATGTAGACAGTAGTGTGTATTGCTTCTTTCCAATATACTTTCGGTAGGTTTGCTTCCTTGATCATTATTCTGGTAGCTTCTTGAATAGTTCTATTCTTCCTTTCAACCACTCCATTTTGTTGAGGAGTCCAAGGGGTAGATAAATGTCTCTTTATTACATGTTCTTCACAAAAAGCATTGAACTCGCTTGAAGTAAACTCACCACCTCTGTCAAACCTTAAACACTTGATTCTCAAATCCAACTCATTTTCAACCATAGCTTTGAATGCCATGAACTTATCTAGTGCTTCTACTTTTTCTCTAAGGAAAGTAACCCAAGTAATTCTTGAAAAATCATCAATAAGAAGCATGAAGTACCTTTCACCTTGTAGACTTCTTGTTCTTGTAGGACCACACAGGTTTGTATGCACCAAATCTTACAAATTGGTAGAGGATTGTTCTTTTCTCTTGAAAGTAGTCTTTGTCATCTTCCCAAACTGACATTCTTTGCATATAACATTGGTAGGCTTCACAATCTGGGGCAGGTCTCTTACAGCTTGAACAGTGCTTATTCTTATCAAATTATTAAAGTTAATGTGACACATTCTCCTATACCATAGCCAACTTTCATCTATCTTAGCCAACAAACAACAATTTTTAGTACCTTTAAAATGATATACATTACCATGAGTCTTCATACTAGCAGCAATTAAGGTTTTGGAGCTTTTCCTTATCTCACACCCATTGTCCTTGAACACAAGATTATACCCTTTTTCATGCATTTGTCCAACACTTAGAAGATTATGCTTTAATCCCTTGACATAAAGAACATCATTTGTATTATGCTTTCCATCAAAGGTAATTGATCCTTTTCCACAAATCTTACCAACTGCATCATCACCAAGTCTAACTAGTCCTCCATATTTTTCAAACTTAACAAACTTCTTCTTATCTCCTGTCATATGATTTGAACATCTGTTGTCAATGATCCATTCATCTTCTTTTTTAGCATGAAATGCAAACAACTCTCTTGGACTTCCTTCCTTCACACAGCTTGCAAGATTAGCATAAATAGGTTCTTCTCTAAGTACAATAAACAAGCATTCACTACTATCACCATCATCAGAATCAGGTTCATGATTAGTTACACCATCATCATCTCTAACATAATAACTCTTTCTTAGCATCTTTCCTTTACTTTCATTATTTTTGATTTTCAAAGCTCTGTCATGACATCTTGAAGCATAGTGACCAATTTTACCACAATTGAAACATTTGAAAGGTGAATTACCTTTAAACTTTCCTCTACTGCCTCTTTTTATTCTGCTTGCAAATTTTTCCTCAAGCTCTTCAAAATCTTCTTCATCTGATTCCACAACATATTTATCCGATCTAGCAGTCTTTTCTTCCTTGGCCTTGAAAGCAGACTTAGTTTTCATAGGACCATCAGTAGTACCAAACTCTCTCATCTCAAAAGCAGTCAGTTTACCAAGCAATTGATCTTTTGAAAGTTAGCCCATATCAAACAATTCTTCAATGGCAGATACCTTGTGACTATAAGATTTGGGAAGATTTCTAAGTATCTTATCTACAACATCCTTGTCCTTTAATTTTCCACCAAGACCCATGATGCTGCTAACAACTTCATCAAACTTCTATATGTAACTTGTTATGTTCTCATCTTCAGTCATTCGCATGGTTTCATATGTGGTCTTCAAGTTCTACATCTTAGCCTTCTTGACAGATTCATCACCTTCATAGATTTTCTTCAATTTGTCCCAAATCTCATGAACAGTTTCCAAATCCACAACTTTTACCATTTCAGTGTTAGACATGGCATTTAATAGAGCATTTTTAGCTTTGTGAGTAGTCTCAAAATCCTTAATCTCTTCATCAGACTATGGACCACCTTTAGGTACTGTGTATTTATCTTTGACCATCTTCCAAACATTATAACTAATAGAAATAAGATAACTTTGCATTCATACCTTCTAGTAGGCATAGTCAGATCCATCAAACTGAGGAATGTATTTTTTGTGTGCCATCTCGGATCTACCTTAAGTTGTTAGGATTTCTTCCAAGGAACCTCGCTCTGATACCAATTGTTAGAAGGCACAAGACAACTAAGAGGGGGGGTGAATCAGTTGTATCAAAAACTTTAACTTCTTTAAACAAAATCACTTTCACATCCACTTAATTTAACTCCTTATTCTGTCATGAAGATTAAACATGAAAAACATAAACACATCAACACCATACACATATGAACACCTGATTTTTACGTGAAAAACCCTAAAAAGGAAAAAACCACAATAAGTGTTAGCTCACAATATAATGTAGTAACAATACCGAATAACAAAAGAGGCTCACTGCCCAAATGAAAGGCTCACTACCGAGGGTTGGTGGCTCACTGCTATGAATTGATATAGTAGCATCTACAACATGCCTGAGTTCAGTTCCATTGAAGTGCAATATATCTCCTCTGTTCTACTCTACTTTTACAACTTACACTTTATCTTCACATCTTCGCACCACCTCTCCTCACTCACAAACTCATTACATACATTTATACCAATCATCAACCTTGGAATGTACATTAAGGTTGGCATTACAATCTACAACCATTTGAACTATCTCCAAGGTCAACATACATACATAAATCAAATTAGGACTAGACCTAAACAAACTTCTGAAGAAAAATGAATGGAAGAGGAACACTTCATGGATTAGCTCAAATCCAAACACATCTTCACATGCTACAACACACTTCCACAATTCATGAATCACCTCCACAATAAGTGTATCTAACCAAGTCTACCAGAACTAGTGCACACATCAAGAACACTTAGATACTTGCTTCCAAGAACTTCATTATAGCTTGCGGATCAAGCACATGCCTTAATACATTCTGGAGACATCTACGAACAACATAGAATCATTTGGGAGATGACAAATACAATCGCAATAGATCTCACTTGAAGACAACAAATATCACTTGAAGATATATCATAGACTGCTTCTCAACAAACACTGTCAAACTTTGCTAATCAATAACTTGCTTTCTGGAGCACCAAATCACAAATCCTTTGGAATGAAGATAGATAAGCACCTTATAAACTTAAGTCCAGAACCACAAGACCAAAATCCAAACTACGGAGAAATGCGGAGCAAAATACTTTCTCCCTGTCACTTTGCAAACATTGTCAAGCATAGTCTTCAAACTGGTGAATAGAACTTTTTCTGCACAATGATTCGGACCACCAAATTCTAGATTTAACATCTTCAAACTCTTCTCTAAAACATATCCAAATCTCATACTCTGGGCTTTAACATAGAGGAAATGCAGAGCAGAATACTCACACAATTCTTAACATGACAACTCAATCAATCAATAAACAACAATATCAGAAGATACAGTTGGCACTAATGACAACACAAACATGTTGACATCAATGAAAACACCATTTAGCACATACATGCAATAATTCCCATACTAAAACTGTAGTGATTTCCAAGTCTGGGTCAAAATCCTAGTTTTAGCAAGTACGACCCAAGTACAGTATGATCTGATGAAACTTAACTTCAATCTACCACAAAACTCAATAAAGTTTGATCAGAACTAGGTGTCTAGTTATGGAAATAAAATTTAGAGCAATCAAACTTCATAACTCCTTGATCATCCCACATCTCACCACCAAATAAGGGTACGACTTGGTATAGTATGGCCTACTCAACCTCATTAAATCTGCATCAATATTCATATTAACTAGACTACAATAGAAGATTAGTCATGGAAGAAATTATGCATAAAGAATCCAAACATAATATGCATTATACTCTTCATAAAAATAACTCCTGCATACTCATGGTACGGCCAGGTACAGGGAACAACAACTTCAGAAAAAGCTTCAAACTTCAACTCCAAAAATGGATCAAAAATCCCCACAATAGAAAATAACACTTCAACCCAACAAACTGTCAAAAAGCATCGATCTCCATTCAACTCTATGTGATTCCTGGGTGAAATCATCCTGTGCCAGCTAGGGTGGATATTTCACCACCGAAACTGATCATCTTCAAGAGTGTTTTCATCCTCAAGAAGGAAAAATGGAAGAACTCATAGGTTCAATCCAGCAAAGTAACAATACCAAATCAAAATCATAACCTTCAAATGAGCTCTCATTCCATTTTTATAACTTTTTGAGAGGAATATAATATTAATTTCTTTTTAACTCTTCATATTTCTTCTCTCAAAAGGACTTGTTTTAAAATAATAATAATATATCATGTGTGAGGCCCCCTTTTTAAGTGTCTAACATTTAAAACACTTAATTACCTTTTGAATGAGCTATAACACTTAGGTACCTTTCAATTATTTTCACCCTGAGGAGCTTAAGTGAAAAAATAATTAAAATAGCTCATTAAAATATCACTTTTTACAGAAAATCCCAAACTTCATCCAACTGCCAAATAAACTAAACCAATATGCTTTGAAGAGTTTGGGATGTGAAACAATGCCTTCCGGGTGACTTTCCAAAAATAGACAGTTCCTCCAAGAATCTTGGAGAGCAATCCGAGAGCTCAATCAAACTTCTGAAACCATCACTGTAACCCTAGATCCACTGAGCTCAATGCCATAGAAAATTAGTCCATTACTAGAAGGGAAAACCATTTTTATAATTATTATTACACTAATTTACTATAATTAATCACAAACTTAGGCAACCTTAGTGAAATATTAATTATTTATCTCAATAATAGTCCCAAGCCATATAAGCACTAGAAATGCACTGATTAAACAACTTCGATCAATCCCTTGGTGAAATTGAAAACTTGAGACACACAACTGTTCTGCAGACTGAACCACGACCACTCCAAGGACTTTGGAGTTCTCCCAAACATGCCAAATAGCCTCCAAGAGACTAGAAACAAGCATAATGCACACGAAAATCTATGCACCAAAAAAGGGACATTACAATCCTCCCCACTCAAGGTTGCTTGTCCTCAAGCAATACATGCTATCCAACAGAGATACTGTAATGTCCCCATTTTTAATTAACTTAAAATGGTTCTAATTGTAATTTAATTTTATAAAGAATTTTAATTAATTTATAAAATTATACTTTTATTAAGTTACTTAAGTCAGTCTTATGTCAGTGTGTACACAAAAACAAGCATTTAAAATTATATAAATGTGACTGTGTACACAAATTGTATAAGTGTGACCGTGTACACAAATTGTATAAGTGTGACCATGTACACAAAAACCTTTGTGAGGGTTTTAAAAGGATGCCGAGAGTCATTTGAAGTCATGCTTGTGTTGATGTTTGTCTTTTGTCAAGCTTTTCCAGCTAATGATAATGAGATGATCCCTTGCATTTGCACTAGTCGGTTTGGTGATGCTCCCTTACCGTCATTGAGGTGAAGTTTCTTTAGACTTCATAGTTGTACTTCAAAGCTTTGTTCCATATTTCTGTGTGTTGGTGTTTGGTGTTGTTTGGGTTTTCGATATTTGGGTCGGAGACCATTATTGGTATTTGAAGATATATATTGTATGCATATTTGATGATATTGTTCATGCTAGAGTTTTATTTGCAAATTCATAGATTTGTAAACAAATATAAATTTGTATGATTGGATCAAGATATATATTTCTTCTTGGTATTTCCTCGATGATTATATGAGCTAATTCTCATGTATGAATTTTTGGAGGGTTTGCAAACCCTATTTATATCAATCGTATCATTATTCTCTAGCTGCAATAAGATGAATTGGTGAAGCTGCGTAATACCTATTTTGTAATAAGTTTGAATTGCATATAAGGGACTGGTGTCAACAACAATGGTGATTGAGATTAAGGTTTCCAAATTACATCTACCATCAGGGAAGAATTCAGAACATATCTCTAATATAAGCCAACACTTCAATAAGGATTTCATTAAAAGTTTAGTGTATACAAAAAGAGGGAGTGCTTGAATTAAAGAAGTTTAAGGAAATTAAAAGATTTGAAGGTTTTAAACTATTCGTGGGACCCATCATACATTTGCCACCAATTTTAAGAAGGAAGGAGATATTTTAAAAGATGTGTATAAGTTTGTTGTATTAAAAAGGGGACAGCATCTGATAGAGTTTTAGACTTGTCTACAACATTTACTTTTGTTATTACAACATTCCAAAGGCCTATCATATGCCAAAGGAACTCAAAACTACACGGCAACGTTGAGATAGATTTATGAGGTATTGGTAATTTGGTTGTAAAAAGGGAGACAAGTTTTGAGAGGTAAATCTAGTCAACAATCACATAAAGGCAGAACCTTAGTTTATTGAAGAGTATCCATATATGAAGTGCTATAGCTATTCAAGTGGGCCCAATCCATCATGAAAGAAATGAGGGACTTCTAAATACAGATTATACCGTGACTTGTATAAGTCCTCCTTGTCTAATTCGTGGGGCCCATTCCTAAGTAAACTTAGCACATGAAATAACAAGAGATATTACTTGAGTTGGATATCTGCAGATACCGTTGTGTTAGTATATATAGAGGAACAGAGAACACAGGTCAGTTTAGAATAATAATTGTGATGAGAAATATTTATAAAATAAGCTCCAAAGGTGTATTACTTCAGTAGCAACAAGCATCATTCAAAACCTCTTTCATTCTGAGTGTTTGATTGGTATGTTGATATTTCATGTCTATCTTTGATTTTTGTAATAGCATAATATGCATTCTATTTGGCTATCATAGAACCATACTACTAAATGTAATTGAAGTTTTCCCAAACTCATATTATAACAACAAATTTCAATTTTATGTCATAATCTTGCTATCATTGTATGTTACAAATCTATATTGAAATGTAAGTGAAAGCTGCATATATCTCTATTGTCATAGATTTGTATCTTGATTAGTTGGAGAAAATTTACAAATTACAAAAAAGATATATCAAATTCATGGTGTAATTGGAAAGAACAAAAATATCCTAAGTGGGATATTACAGTGGTATCAGAGCCATGATCCTGCTAGCCTGAGGGTCATTAATCAGATTTTGCTTCAATAGGTTATATCAATGGGTGCCTCACCTACAAAAGAAAAGATGATGGAAAGAATATCTACAAGTAAGAAGATTGATAAGTATGGTAAACCAGCAGTCTTTGAAGATTCTAAATCAGTGAATATTGTTGAGAGAGAGTTGGAAGAAAAGATTTACAAGGCAAGAAAAAAATTAGAACATCTATCTCAACTAAAGGAGGTTCTTCTAAGTACTTTGGAGGAGGTAGATGCTTGTTTATGCAAGTTTGGACAAGAACCATCTCAAACAATGCAACTTGCTATAACTCCATTAGTATGTTCTTTGGCTAAGCCACAATTTATGAGACATCATGATGAGGTGACAAAACTTGCAACTATCTCATGCATCAGTGAAATTATGAGGATACCAGCTCCTAATGAATGTTATGACAACCATATTATGAAAGAAGCACTTCAAATCATGGTGGTAATATTTAAAGGTTTGGATGACATCAAGAACCCTTATTTTGCTAAGAGGGTTAAACTACTTGAAACATTTGCAAGATGCAAATTTGAGAACATTATGTTATCCATTGATTGTGAAGAGATCATTTGTGAAATGTTTCATATATTTTGGAGTGTTATTGATGAGGTTCACCCTTGTAGTGTGATTACTTCTATGCAATCCATCATGTCTTCAGTTTTATATGGATGATGCTCCAAAGTATTGGGTTGTTTGGAAATGTGAGCAAGATGTGTCACCCATGGCACATGAGTTGTTAAGGAGATTGGTTGAACAACATAAGGATAAAGAAATTTCATATATGATATGCAAAAATCTACATGAAGAATTTGTTAGGCATGCTGATTTGAATCAAGAGGGCATGAGGACAACTTTGGGTAATGATGTGTCTACATCATCTTTGCATGAGGTTTCACTTGAGGCTTCTACATTAGAGGCTAGCATAGAGCATGTTAATGATATGGGTAGCAATGGCATGGATTCTTTGGGTGATCATATTGCTTCTTCACCTACACATGATGAAAAATCAAACTATGGCAACCAAGGATAGTTGGAACACAAGCCCTTGGTTTGGGAAGACTTGCAAGATCAAATGGTGGTGAAAGAAGATAGAATAATTCAAGCATTGTCAAGAATGGATAGCACTCACAAACACCTAGAAGACCTCATTTGGATAGCCCAAAGAGAAGAAAGACAAAAAGGAATGGAACATGGTATTTCTCATACACATTTGCACCCTTTCAAAGAGGCTTTGGAGTTGATAAAAGAAGACTATTTACAAATAGTTAGAGATAGAGACATGGCTATCCAATTCATGAAAGATCAAGATAGAAAGATTGTTGACCTTTGTCTAATTTTGAGTAGGCATAATCACTCCTTGCATAATTCAAAAAATCAGTCCTTCATAAAAACTATTCCTATACAAGATGACAAGGCAACTAGTGTAGAAGTTGAACAAGTAGAGGAAAGGATTGAAGAATCATACAATAAGGAACCTTGCAGCCTTGTGACATTTAGTAGTGAAGACTTCTTTGAGCCACTTCCACCCCTATTCACTTGGGAAGAAGAGGAGACAAATCAAGAGTTGATGGTGTTTGATGACACCCATAGTGGACTAGCCACTCAAGAGTTATCTTTGATGAGTGTTGAAGGCATCCATAATTCATCTTTGGTTATGTCACCAATTGATTATGATATGACAACTTTTTATTTGTTGATTGGTGACTTCATCTTTATTGATTCGTCATGGGTTAGTAGCTATCCTACTTGGAATTCCATTGCACTTTCTAATTTTTTATAGTCTACACCAGCTATTCAATTGCTTGGGAGTGTGTGGAGGTATGTTTATTTGCTAGACATTGAAGCATGTGATTTCAGTTGTGATTTGCATGATACATTGATTTTCATTGGAGAGGATCAACCAACTCTTGAAGAGACACCACATCATTTTGATGATGCTCTCTCATTGGCACATGTGGATGATTATTCTTCATTGTTGAGTAGTGAAGTATGTGATTTCAGTTTTAGCACAAAAGGAAAGGATACATTTGTGTTTAGCATCCTTCATCTATTCATGTTACTATTCAATGGTAGAAGGATTTTCAGCTTCATTGGTTCATTGCTTGGCATCTATACCTTCATGTTCAAACGCATCTCCTCAAGGCTGTTGATGTAGAAGATCCTGGGATTGCTTCCACTGTCACACAATGACTCAAACACATCCAAACCAAAATAGATTAGGAAGGGAGGGTTGTAATGTCCCCATTTTTAAGTAACTTAAAATGGTTCTAATTGTAATTTAATTTTATAAAGTATTTTAATTACTTTATAAAATTATACTTTTATTAAGTTACTTAAGTCAGTCCTATGTCATTGTGTACACAAAAACAAGCAATTAAAAAGGTCATGTGTAAGCATTTAAAATTATATAAATGTGACCATGTACAGAAATTGTATAAGTGTGACCGTGTACACAAATTGTATAAGTGTGATCGTGTACACAAAAACCTTTGTGAAGGTTTTAAAAGGATGCCTGGGAGTCATTTGAAGTCATGCTTGTGTTGATGTTTGTCTTTTGTCAAGCTTTTACAACTAATGACAAGGAGATGATCCCTTACATTTGCACTAGTTGGTTTGGTGATGCTCCCTTACCATAATTGAGGTGAAGTTGCTTCAGACTTCCTAGTTGTACTTCAAATCTTTGTTCCACATTTCTGTGTGTTGGTGTTTGGTATTGTTTGGGTTTTCAATATTTGGGTTGGAGACCATTGTTGGTATTTAAAGATATATATTGTATGCAGATTTGATGATATTGTTCATGCTGGAGTTTTATTTGCAAATTCATAGATTTGTAAACAAAATTAAATTTGTATGATTGGATCAAGATATATATTTCTTCTTGGTATTTCCTTGATGATTATATGAGCTAATTCTCATGTATGAATTTTTGGAGGGTTTGAAAACCCTATTTATACCAGTCGTATCATTATTCTATAGCTGCAATAAGATGAATTGGTGAAGCTACATAAAACATATTTTGTAATAAGTTTGAATTGCATATAAGAGACCAACGTCAACAACAATGGTGATTGAGTTTAAGATTTCCAAATTACATCTGCCATCAAGGAAGAATTCGTAAAATATCTCTAATATAAGCCAATGCTTTAATAAGGATTTCATTAAAAGTTTAGTGTATACAAAAAGAGGGAGTGCATGAATTAAAGAAGTTTAAGGAAATTAAAAGATTTGAAGGTTTTAAACTATTTGTAGGACCCATCATACAGTTGTCACCGATTTTAAGAAGGAAGGAGATATTTTAAAAGAAGATGTGTATAAGTTTGTTGTATTAAAAAGGGGACAACATCTGATAGAGTTTCAGACTTGTCTACAACATATACTTTTGTTATTACAACATTCCAAAGGCCTATCATATGCCAAAGGAACTCAAAACTACAAGGCAGTGCTGAGATAGATTTATGAGGTATTGGTAAGTTGGTTGTAAAAAGGGAGACAAGTTTTGACAGGTAAATCTAGTTAGCAGTCACATAAAGGCAAAACCTTAGTTTATTGAAGAGTATCCATATATGAAGTGCTATAGCTATTCAAGTGGGCCCGATCCATCATAAAAGAAATGAGGGACTTCTAAATACATATTATATCGTGACTTGTATAAGTCCTCCTTATCTAATTCGTGGGGCCCATTCCTAAGTAAACTTATCACATTAAATAAAAAGTGATATCAGCTGAGTTGGATATCTACGGATACCATTGTGTTAGTATATACAGAGGAACAGAGAACACATGTCAGTTTGGAATAATAAGTGTGATGAGAAGAATTTATAAAATAAGCTCCAAAGGTGTATTACTTCAGTAGCAACAAGCATCATTCAAAGCCTCTTTCATATCAAATCTAAGTGTTTGATTGGTATGTTGATATTTATTGTCTATCTCTGATTTTTGTAACAAAATATGCATTCTATTTGGCTATCATAGAGCCATACTACTAAATGTAATTGAAGTTTTCTCAGTCTCATATTGTAACAACAAATTTCAATTGCATGTCATAATCTTGCTATCATTGTATTTACAAATCTATATTGCAATGCAAGTGAAAGTTGCATATATCTCTATTGTCATAGATTTGTATCTTGATTAGTCAAAGAAAATTTGCAAATTACAAAAAAGATATATCAAATTCATTGTGTAATTGGAAAGAACAAAAATATCCTAAGTGGGATATTACAAATACTTGCATGATTAGCAATAATATACCTAGATCCCAAATCAACCTCAAGAATGCTCCACACCACTTCTGTTGTGCTACTCTAATGTAACTACAAACTGAACAACTAGGACTCTGCTTACAACTTTGAAACATTCTTTCAATCACACATCTTTTTGGATCCCAAACATTTGTACCATCACTAACCCTGAGAGTGCAAGAGTTAGCATCTTTCAACAAATGATCAATACAATTTATCAAACCTGAAATTTCAACTGGGAACCAAAATATGAAATTTTCCTCCAAGAAAGAATATAAATTAGCTTGAACACAAACTGAAGGTAACTCCAAACAAACATGAATCACCTAGTGTTCACCATCCAAAAGAGCAATATTAGTTGGTACACTTATCCTTTTCAACTGAACCCTTCTGTCAGCTTCCCACAAAGAGCTAAAAGCAACAAAAAGATCAATCTCATGGCTACAAAAATCTGAAATAATCTCCTAAAAATCTGGTTTTAATAATTTTATAATGGGATAGCCACAACAAAACTGAAATCTTCTAGAAACAACACGATATTTAGGCCATCTACAACCAAAATATATCAAGGTCATGACCAAAATTTCTCTCCAATCTATCATTATGTATGCAAATGAACACTTATGATGGCTGATTGTATGAAGGACAACAACTTCGTGATAGAAATTTAACTCCTCAATCATCCATGAAACATTCTTACCAACACCACTATCCTTCACAAAACCCTGACGATAAACTCTATTATGAAAACAAACCACCATTGAACTTAACTCATTGCATACCTTGACCTCATGCCAAACTTCAACAACTATTGATAACTTCAAGTTGGTGAAGTTTTTGTGCAAAATATCATCCCACAAGTGCACTTCACCCATATCCCATATCTTGTTACTATCCTCATTTGTGTTGCTAATGTCAAATAGGTCCTCATCATTCAACATGAAGAGTGGATTATCCAGAGTTAACTCAACATCCATATCAAAAAGGGGATTATCAAATGATTGGAAGTTGTTTTCACCTTCATATTAAAAAAAAAGTTCATATTGCTCCAACTCTAAATTTGCATACTTAGGAAGTTGTCCTAAGTCAAAATCTTATTGGATCAAAACAAGCTCTTAAATTACCAGCTTGATTTTGTTTGTTGTTGCAACATTTTCTTGTTTCCTTAATTGATGTGCAACCTCAAGCTAATTTTCCACATCTAAGAGAGCCATTTGGGTACACTCTAAAGAATTCATAGTTGACTTAAGCTTAGATGTAAGCTTTTCAACTTTAGCCTCTCTTCCCTTCAATGCATCATAGATTCGACCAACAAACTCAAGGACATGATCTCTATCAATAAGCATGTTCAAATAATCCGATTTCAATGTTTCTAATGCCTTCCTGATTACACACCAATTTTCAAGTGAATATCCTTTTTCCATGCCCATTTGTCTCCTTTCAACTTGTGCCCTCCAAATGTGATCTTCAACAAACTTATTTATGCTATCCAAGTGAGTTAAAGATTGTACAACCTTATCTTCAGTGACCAACAACTGATTCTTGAAATTCAATGTTGCATCAACAATGGAGGTTGATCCAAAGCTTCCAACAATCTCCCCTTCATCATGCTCTTTAACTGATTCTTTTGAAAAGACAATTGGTTCTTCTTTTTGCATAGGAAATGAATTTTCCTCTTCTTTGTCAATTAGATCAAATGATATGGCAGCATCAAATTCATTACCAATGGCTGATTTAAAGTCTTCATCAACATACTCTTCATCCTGGATCTTTGAGAAGACTAATTGTTCTTCACTTGTCATGGGAAATTCCCACTCATACTCAGAGCTACCATCACTAGAATGGTGGAGATGCTCTTCATTAGGTGCTATTCTAAAATATTCAGCAACATCAACTCTTTCAACCTTTGTAATTTCACTGTTTCTCATGTCCTCATTAGGACACTCAGCTACAATGCTCTCAGGCTCACTTGCAAATACACCTTCTAGCAATCTATCAATCATCTTCAACTCATTCTAAAAAATAGTGGCATCTCTAGGGCCTTCACCAAATGAAGGACTTGCAAAGTCCTACACTTTTGGCTCATTAACTTCTTCAAAGGAAAGCTCAACTTCACTAATTTCCGTTGTAATCTTCCCCAAATCAGCTAGCTCCTCTATGCATGCCTCTTGATTTGTGACTTTGTCTTCATCATACAGAGGCTCAGACTCATTTACTTCAACTATCAGGACTTCATCTTCTCCTTTTTTTTTATTCCACAACATCTTGAAGGAAAGAACATGCGGTGAAGGTTACTGGTTCATCTTCTTTGTTCTTGCATTGGTGGTTAGCCTCCCAAGAATCTTTGCATAGGAAACAAAGACTTCTTCTCTTGAGTTCATTCTTGTCATCCTCTTTCTTTCTCGAAGTGAGAGAGTTCTTGTTATGTTGCCTAGAAGCATGAAGTTAGGGGGAGTAGTGTGAAAAGAGTAGGGGGAGCAGTATAACAATTTTTCACATCAAATATTGCCATCAATGCCAAAGGGGGAGATTGTTGGAAATTTGAATAAGCTTGATGTTTGATGGTGTTGTCATTGATGGAAACAAGAAAAGGAACAAGGTTGGAACAAAGATTTTGGTCCGGTGAAGAAGACTTAGTCATTTTGGCTAAGTGTTTGCAGTGTACAGAGACAACAACAGAGAGACAATGTTTGGATTGGCATTAGTCTGCAGTTGAAGACCAGGTACTGTAGTTCTGGTATGATGTTCCTAATTCTCACATGATCTTATATTCAAGGTTTCAACTTTTGATTAGTTTCAGAAGTATATCTTCAAATGGCCTAAGTTCAATAGAACATAATATAGTGCCAATTAAAGCAGAACACACATCTATTTTAGTTTGCATTCCTTCGGTGTTAGATATTTAGTTATGCGGTTTTGAGGTTTTGTAAACACTTGTATGAAGTGTCTAAATCTAAAGTTGCAAAGTCTAGGGTCCACCGGAAAGCCAGTTATAAGCCACTAAGTATCATTACATGGTTTGAAAGTGACTGGCTGTGACATAGTTTGTGTTTCAACAGTCCGCATTTTGCCGCATGTTGATATTATGTTCTGTAGTTTTGGAGGTATGATCTATGATGTCTAAGGAGTCTTTGATATGATTTTGATCAAGTCTTGTGGTCCGCAATGAAAGTTGTGATCTGACAGTCAGACTGAGTCAGTAAGAGTCTATGTTTGAGGCCGACATGATAGTTTGATTTGTGTGCGGTAAGTTCTATTAATTAAAACTTTATCCTAAGTGGTTCTATATTTGGAGCTGACATATGAGAAGATGTTTCAAATGTTATTTGGGTCCGCTATGTATTTTGGTGAGTGGATTTGGCTGGCAAGCTACAAGTTTATTAACTATTTACACTTCATCTAAGTAGGTCAACCTAATGTGAAGATTCTAAGTGTTGTATATATATATGAGATCAAATTTCGTGTTTAAGTGAGGTGATGCGAATGTGAATGTATGTATGTGACATGTGAAGTATAGTAAGGGCGATAAGGGAAGAAGAAGAGAGATTTTACTTGATGTAAAAGCAGAGCAGTGAAAGAGCAATCAGAGATGAAGAGTTTTGAGACAGTATTTTTGTTCATTAGATCTATAACCATGCATGTGTAGATGCAATCAAAACACTTCAAATTGGCAGTGAGCCATCCTTCCTTCTTTCTTTCTCTAGGTAGTGAGCCTATTTTGGTAGTGAGCCTTCTTGCAGTGAGCACTTCTTTGGGTAGTGAGCCCTAAGGCAATGAGCCTCCTTATAATTCGGTATTGATATTACATAATTATTGTGAGCTAACACTCACCATGGTTTTTCCTAGTTTTGGGTTTTCCACGTAAAAACTTTGGTGTTCATGTGTGATGCTTTGTGGTTGCTTCTTCTATGTTTAATTTGCTTTGTTGTTGTTTGTGGCAAATGGACTACTAGTTTAATAAGTAAAAGGTTTAATAGAATACTAATTCATGCCCCCTCTTAGTATTCTGGGTGTTCAACAAGCTAATGGTGAAGAAAGAAGAAAGGAATGT
This sequence comes from Cunninghamia lanceolata, assembly GCA_027924645.1. Taxonomy (NCBI): domain Eukaryota; kingdom Viridiplantae; phylum Streptophyta; class Pinopsida; order Cupressales; family Cupressaceae; genus Cunninghamia; species Cunninghamia lanceolata. The sequence goes on along the minus strand of BSBN01000918.1, from coordinate 3,128,438 downwards.
CTATGTGGATGACTTTCATATCAGCAAGGTAGATTTGGGGCCTCCTTCTATTCAAAGTGATATTCATAATGCAAAATTATGTGGAAATCTTGGTCACCAGGTTGGAAGAGAGGGAGAAGGAAAATGAGCTATTGGAAGAATAGGTGAATATTTTAACCTCATACATTAGGTCTATTGTTGATACTACATCCCAACCTTTAGATGCTACCATAGACATTCCTGCAAAGATCCCTCCTAAAGGTGTAAGTACAAAGGTGATAGATCAAATCAATAAGTACAAATTTTTGGGTAAAGCAATGGAAGAATGGGTGGAGAAACTCATTATGGATGGATTGATTTTTATTCATGAAACCATTCTTTTGTATACTAAAATCTCTAACAAGCAAACTGAGATTTTAGCCGATCTGAAGACTATCAAGAAAGAGGAGACTATGATAAATGTGGCTAAAAATGGGCTAATGGGAATGGTGAAAATTAATTCCACTCATCTTGGTTTTAGAACAGATCATGCAATCCAGAAGAAAATGAATCTGTTAAATGGCTAAACTCAATCGATTGGAAATTAAAAATGGTAAAACAATCCTTACTTATTGGATCTCAGGAGCTCTTGCCTTTCTTTGGGGGTTGACATTTTTTATGAGACTGAGACCAATTTGTTAGATGTTGCCATTGTTAAGCAGACTTTTAAGGATTTGTTGGTGGAAGAATTGAGGGCCAAAGAAGATTCAACTGGTAACCCTATTAAGAAACTAAATAATCTGGCTGCATGTCACTTGAACTTCAAGAAAGAAATAGTGGAGATGCACAAGAGGTATGAGGATGCCAGCAATACCTTGCAAATGTGGAGAATCAGGTTGATGATCACCCGCATTCTAAATGCTAAGGCCATTATCCTGATTCTAAATAAGTTCAAGGTCTTTAAAGCCAAATTAGATGCCTCATAGAGGTTCGAAGATCAAACAGAGAAAGATGGCACTAGTGAATAGGTAATCCGAGAGGAGCGTGCAGGACATGATGCAGGGGAAAGCAAAGACAAAGAAGTCTCTTCTTGATACTTCTTCAAGCTTGTATTGTCTCTCAAAATTATGTTCTAATCTTTATTTTTATTGGGACGATGTTTCTTTTATCATTAAAAGACTTTGTTATGTTTAATTGTTGGTTGTAGAAAGACAGTTACATGGGAAAGTTAGTTCCCAACTCTTTTACTATATAATGAATGAGTAAAAGAGAGTTCGGGTCTTTTGGGGAAATTGCTTTCATGAATAGATCATTTTGTATACGATATTCATAATTTTTGGAGGAAAGGGGGATACTTTTACACAAGTGATGTGACATTTCCTAGAGAAACAGAGTATTATGCTCTATCTTATTTATTAATACAGAGAAGTGGTAGACATTGGGTCAATCATCTTTCTGTGTTACCTTTTATTCTTCTTATGTTGAATGTAGGGTGATTTGAATAAGGGAATATTTATATGTCTATGTAGAGTATTGATAACCTACCTTCTTTAAGTCTATTATTTCCATTGAAGTGTCTTCATTCTTAGGTTTGAATCTGATGCTAAAATGGGAGTTTGAACAATCTACTGTTTATTTACTGAATCTTTCCATTCTTATGTTTGGGTCAAATTTGGTGATTATATTTTCATAAAAGTACACTTTGGGGTTTCTTGTTAGCGCATTGGACATTTGGGAAACACTATTCATTTTCATACTATCAAGTAAAATATACCCTTTCCTGCTTTCAAGTCAAAAGCATACCAAGAAAATCTGAATTTTATTTTACAAAGGGAGCTGCCCCTTTTTCAAAAACAGAGAATAATTACAAAATCCATTTGCAATTTGTTCTTGTCATCATTTAATTGGGTGAATTATATAGAGAGTTTGGTGACAAAATTTATTCACTAGCAACCAACAATCTCACTTCGATCACAAAATTCTCTCAAGGGTTGCAAGAGAACTTAATTTCCTTAGAGCAGTTTTGCAAGGAGGTGAGTATGCAAGTTAACACTAATATGACCAAGGCCATGGTCTTTTCCAACATAGAAAAAAATACCTTAAATTTTATTTTGAAGGGGATACCCCAGAGGAAGTAATAGAGTACACATATCTTGGGATTGACTTCAACAATAAATTTAGTTGGAAAACTTGTAGAAGGAAGAGAATTTTGGGAGGTTTTAGAACACTTTTTACATTACGAAACAAAAGCAAAAGGTAGAGTTATTGAATTAAAAAACTATCTGAATTCTATTCATGCTATTGGTAATTTTGATGGTACTTTATAAATGTGAATTATGAACTAATAATACCTCATAAATAAAATAAAAGATTTAAAAAACTAAAATGATTAAATCCACTATCCCATAAACTTTTGACTTTAGAAGACTTGTATTGTCTTCTATTCTATAATTTATTAGATGTTTGAATTTGTGAATGCTGGGGGAGAGTTAGGAAAGAAGAAATGTGTAGGTGCTTGCAAATTACTTTAGTGACGTTACCATCTCTAGACACTATAATCCTTTTTAAGTTTCCCCTGGTCAGTTCTCCACCAGTACCAACAACCGAGTTATCCCATAAATAAAAGAATTGCCTACATGCACTCCAAGCTCTCTGGAGTGAATCTGCACCTTACAAGTTCGGTAGCCTGAGAGAAGTCTTCCTTACGTCAACTTCTAGAAAGTCAATCCGTACGCACGACAAGATATTCACATGTCATTTCTCTAGTCAAACGCGGAGGTTTGATTTCTGTATTCAAACGAGATTTTGTTGGGCTGCCTACCCTCCAATATCTAAAATAATAATATATACAAATCTACTTTGATAGTAGTTGGGCAACCATCAAAAAGTATTTTTATTGGAAAATACAATTAAGATTTTAAGAATATTGTATCACATGAAAAGGGAGATTTCAATAGATGGTTAAGAATGTTTTAGGATTATTCTATAATATATTTAATTTATATATGATTTTGTTTATGATAAAGTGTATCTTAATAATTGAAGGGTATGTTTTAGGATGAAAAATTTGTTTGATAAGTTGGGTCGAGTGTCAAATTTAGGTCTTAATAGAAGTAAAAGAATAATTAATTAATTTAATTTAGAGTTATGATAGATTCTATAATAGAATTTCAAAATTTGGAAATAATGTAAATACAAGTATTTAGTTGATTACAATCGTCAATAGATAATTGTCCATTGTTTTAATCATATCTTCTAAATTCTAATTCAAAATTGTAACTTTTAATAATTGTAATAACATAATTAGTGAATTGTGTGGAAATACCTAAAAATAGGAAGCAGTGAAGAATTGGGGAATAAGCCCAACTTTGCATAAGTGTGTCATTTATCAATGTGATTATATTAAGTCATTCCATAAAATAGGGCTCAAAATTAAATGGGCATTGGAATGGGGTATATAAATTTCACCGTTACATTTGCCCCCACATCGAGGTGCATGTGAATTCTAAATACTCATATTTCAAAGTAAATGAGCATTCACAAACATGCATGTAAAGTAAATATTCAAACATAGAAGGATATTGGGATCCATGTAAAGTAATGGGCTCAACTGAATATCCTCTTGTGTTCCTTAATCCATCGACATGCATGCTTCATAGGAACTTATGAAACAAAGAAAAGATGTGCAATGAGTAAATTCTATCATGCAACTAAAAATAAGCACGAATGTAAGTTGATTTTACTGTCTAAAAAAATAAGAGAAAGAGGGAGAGTATAGGGTTAGAAAATTTTTACATATACAAACAGTGGTATTGTAATGCTCCTCTCAATGTGGCAGTCATAACATGACATGGCATATCTAGTGCTACCATGTTATGTGATCAAGATCCATTTGGAAATAGTGATCAGTCTCTATATAAGCACCTATAACTATTTGCAATCTCAATAGAAGAGCTTTAATGACAAAATATGCTTCCTTCAATTAGTTGCATCCATTAGATGCAAAGAATTGGAGGAGAGGAATATTGCATGAATTGTAAATGTAAGCTAAGCATGCATCATGTAAAGTGATAAGTGTCATAAATACATTGTACAATAATCAAATAAAACATCTTAAATGATAAGTGTGATAAGCCTATGGGTTGGAGATAATCATGAAGGTACATAACTTTGTCCCCAATAGAGGCTAATGAGAAAAAATGAGATGGCCCTAATGACAAGATAAACTCATGTAAGCACATTTAACACTAAGAAAGGCATATGCCCCTAATGTGGCTCCAAGATCATGAACACACAATGGTGTGTGTAAGGCATGAAGTCCCTAATGGTGACATAGCTCTAGGTGCATGGCACATTGGGCACTACTATGTGACCAGTAGTGTGGGGTAGTCGATGGTGTCCCTCATATGACTTCAAATTCATGAGAACACAATAAAATGGGAAGGCATGAAGCCCTCCAATGTGATAAGAGAGTGAGCAAGGTTCAATGAATGGTATGAGCATAGGCTAGACCATAAATGATGTGTAGTTGTCCAAATGATAAGGTAAGCCCTTAGTGGCCAAATAGATATTATGTAAGAAATGGAGATAAGTAACCATATCAATAGATAAGTGTATAGATATATAGGTAAAAAAGCATGTAAAGATAATTGGACCCCAATACAAGAAAAATGGTATGATAAATCTTGGAAGTGATATAGGCCAAATAAAGATAATGATAAATGAATGACTACCTCCATGAATAACAATCAATAGTAGTATCATCATAGATCCATAATATTAACCTAGTCTTTCACCAGTTTTCTATTAGGAGTGGACAGGCCATGTTGGTGCTCAAATTTGATGGTTCCCAAATCCCTAAAGCCAGACTATTCTTGAATTCCAAGGGTGTCAAATTTAAGACAAATACTTGCAACTTATGGTTAGGTATGGGCAACAATGGACAAATTTGATAAAGTGGGTAAGACCTTATTATTCTTTAGGCTTTGCTAGACCAAGGGGTATTCTCTAAGGTTTATAATGAAAAATATAGATAATAACATAAAACTAGGTCTTGCAACAAACCATACCCAATGCATAGGAAACTCCAATTTTACTATCACTAAGTGCCTATATATTTTGTTTAAAAACACAAGGATATTACACCTTCATGAAGCAAAAAAAAACCACGTGGAGAGTCTAAATTTTTTACCTCAATAGCCCCTATTGTAACTACATATATCTAGACATAGAAGTGAATATAATAAACAACACAGAGAAAAGGTCAAAATTTAATTTTGTTAAGTTTTGTTTATTGGTGGGATGGGAGGTTGAGCATACAATAGAATGGTTCCTTTATCTAGTTATGGAATCAAAGTCTAAGTTATCAACCAAAAGGGACACCAATGTAATCCAAACTATGATGCCCTAATCAAGATATCAACCAAAAACCATACTTGCAAACTCCATACATAAGCTAGGCTCTATGCATGCAAGTAAGTAGATACAAAAAAATTGTGAAACATACAAATTAGCATAATTTAAATATCCACTTGAACAAACCCATGAATTCCATGTATTATCCTAAAAACATACCTCACAAAAGCTTTGCAAGGCATTTTATAGTCTTTAGTTGACTAACTAATCAAGAATAATACTTGAATCAACAAATGTGACTAAGGTGAATTACCAAAACACCAAAACATAGAAAATACTCATGGAGATAGTAAGAGGAAAAACCTGCACATTTACTTCATTCTTTTATGATTACAATACCCTATCATATCCCTTGGGAGAAAACCAAAGAAGATTACAAAGAAAATGCTCTAATTATTGGATGCAAACCCTAGAATTTTATGTTTGTTTTTCTATTTTTCTACTTTGTATTCAAATCTCCATCGTTTGTTATGAATAATAAACTACAATATATAGCTCATCCAACATCATCAAGAAACATAGGGAATCCATATTTAATTTGATCATGTCCAAAGGAGGTCATTAATGGAGGTCTTAGGATGTGTAGGGGAGTTTTTGAGGTAGATGGAGTCACCAGGTGAAGTTTGTAGGAATTTGACTTGGGATGGGATGTGAGCTTGATGAAGTTTTGTGGGAAACCCATGCATGATTGCATGCAAGAAGTGGATGAAAGAAAGGGAGGAAGGAAATGACAACCTGGAGGTCATCAAGTTCCACAAAATGAAGGCAATGAGTGATTTAGGCTTTTGGAAGAAATGCAATAAAATAACACAGGACTAAATATATGGAAGGGAGGGAATATGGGGAATCCATGCGAAATGGAAGTTCAAGATGGGATATGGATGAAGAGAATGATATATTGAAGTCAATCAAATCTCCACAAGGAGGTAAGAAGTGAATGAAATGAACTATGGAAACTTTACAAGAAATGGACCTGGAACTGGATGTGGGAACTGCATGTGAGAAATGGATGAGATCTAAGAGTGAAGGAATTTCCTGTAAAAGGGATCAAGAAGAAGTAGACAAATAGTGAAGGACTAGATGCAGTATAGGAAAGAGGAGCCATATGTTAGAAGTGGATACCAAGACTTAACACATGAGGTTTGGGACTCTAGTATGAATCTACAAAATGGAAGTGATGGGCAAAGTAGAAGGAATGAAGGCCTGGTTTAGGTTTGCGTGAATTTTGTGCAGGATTGAAAGAAAATAACAAATGTGGTGCAAATAGGAAAGATCTAGTATCTAATTGAATTTCTATAAACATAGAAAAATGGAGTAAATGCATGAAGTGAAGGAAATGATGATTTTTTTTGTGGAACTAGAGCACAAGAAAGGATGTGGGTGTAGGATATGGGATAAAGGGAAATATCCAGTTGCATGATGGGTCTCCGTAAAGTTGAAAATGGAAGAGAAATGAATGAAAATGAATGGAGATGAAATCCATAGTGATTTCATGTGGGATGGAAAGTGAATACTGGATGTGGGAAGAAATTACTACATCTAATAGGAGTAGAAAGTTCTATAAAATGTAGAAACACTTTGAAAAGGACCAAGAACACTCTACACTTAGCATTTTTTGACCTTTTGGCAACTTTGATACATGATAGAGGCTTGGGAAAGAAAAGCACTTTTCCATCATAAAAATTTGACCAAGGGGAATCCATTTATGATTTCTTAGATAGACTATCATTGATCAATAGAGCATTTCCAAGACAACAATGAGGCACAATACTTAGGATTTTTACAAATTTTGGTTAGGTGCCAACATTGGCTCTAGTTAGGGACATGTGCCTCTTGCAAGAATAATGAGGATCCAGTTATCTTTGAGTTGCAAATCAAAAGGACAAGGGCTAAACCAAAACAAAAGGAGGGGGGCAAGAACAATAAAAAATAAATCACAAACACACAAAGAAAAGATATATACATAGGCCCAAAGAGAGCCACAAACCATTAAGATAAATATAACTTGAGGTAAAAAGTGCCTTGGTCATACTTGTTTGCAATTTGGTAAGGTCCAAACCATAGGGCTTCAAATTTCCCATGTTTTCCCTTATCTTCATACCTTTCATTACACATGAGGACTAAGTCACCCACTTGAAAAAATCTTTGAACTACCCACTTGTCAAACAAATGCTTGACCTTCTACTACTACAACAAATTTATTTCATGTGCAATTCTTCTAGATTCTTCATTATCATTCAACTTATGCACTCTCAAGGAAATGGAATCATCTCCTTTTTCTTCAATCAACTATAGTTTGTATATTGGAAATTCAGGGCTAATTGGAATCTTGGCTTCCAATTCATAAACCAATTTAAAGGGGCTCCTACAAATAGCCTTCTTGTAAGTTATTCTATATACCCAAATAGTAAACTTAATATTATCATCCCATCATTTCTTTTTTGAATCTAGTGTCTTCTTGATGATGGTCACAATACTTTTGTTACTAGATTTAGCTTGGTCATTCCCTTGTGGATGATAAGGGGAGGAATGTGTTAAAGCTATCCCATATCTAGAAAATATGTCTTGAGGATATCATGGGATCTAAATCGCATTGCATTATTAGCAAATACCCTTGTGGGAACACCAAACCTTGTGATGATATTGTTCATCAAGAATTCAGTCACTTCTTTTAATGTGACATTCTTAGTAGGTATTGCTTCCACTCATTTGGCGAAGTAATTAGTGGCTACAAAGATCCATATGTATCCATTACTAGATTTTTCAACAATCTCCCCAATAAAATCAAGATCTCACTTTTGAAATGGAGCCTTAGTTGATATGAAGGTGAGGGGGAGTGCACTTGCAAACTTCATCTTACCTCAAAATCTTTGGCAAACATCACATATTTTGACAAATTTGGCTACATCCTTGAATAATGTAGGCCACCAGTAACCTACTCTAATTACCTTGTGAGTAGTAGTATTTGACATGAAATGTCCTCAACAAAGTCCTTAATGGCGTTCATTTATGATTTTGATAGATTTCTCATGATCCAAACATCTGAGAAGAAACCCATCTAGGTTTCTCCACATTAGTTGGCCCTACAGAAACACATATTTTTGAGCAACCAAATTTAAGGTTCTCCTCTTATTATCATTCAATCATGGAGGACAACCAAGGTTCCCTAGATAGAAAACAATGTCTTTATACCACGGATCATTCTTCAAATGGTAAGGAGGAAGTGTTGAACTAGAAGTTACCTAATGTACTTCTATTACATCTAGGTTTGTATCCACCATTAACTTGTCAAGGACTTGACCCCTAACTAGTTTTGTAGTTTTCACATCCATGTCATATTCTTGGATCTTGTTGATCCATTTGCACCTTTTTCCTAAAACTTCTTGCTAAGAAAAGATGTCCCTCACAACAACATGAGGCACATATGTAATGGTTTTTTATCCTACAAGATAAGGCCTAAAATTCTTGATATCTTTGACAAGAGCATATGCATGTTTTTCCATGATGGAATAATTTAGCTCAGCATTCTACAATAATTTGCTGAAGAAGGTGATTGGCTACTCAAATCCATCATTTTTTGAAAGTGGCACTATAGCAATGGTGTAAAAGGAAGAAAAAGAGAACAGTTGAAAAGGCTTTGAATAATCAAGGCTTGCCAAAATTGGTGCCCTTTTAAGTACATCCTTGGTATCCATGAGAGATTTAGTTGATTCCTTATCCTAGCTAGTTGATTGTCCTTTCTTGAGCACCTTAGAAATAACCTTTGTCTTTTCAACAGAGTTAGGAACAAACCTCCTAACAAAATTAATTTGTCCAAAGAAAGATTTCACTGCTTTAACTATTTTGGGTTGAGGAACGAGGTTTATTTCTTTAAATATTTTAGGATCAATCCTCATACCCTCCTTGGACACTATATGCCTAAGGAGTTTATCCTCTTCAACACCAAATGTGCACTTCTTAGGATTTAAAGATATCCCATATTCTAAGCATTGCTAAGAAAATAGATACAAGTGTTTGCAATGGTCATTTCTATCCTTAGAATATAGGTAGTCATATCATCTTGATAGACAATCTTGATTTCATTTATCAATCTTGTAAAGGCACATCCATTTCCCTTTACAAGGTGGCTCCTGTATTTTTTAGTCGAAAAAGCATCCTCACATAAACAAAAAGTTCCCCAAGGGGTTATGAAGGTTTTCTTATGCTACTTATACTCTTTGACCATAACCTAATTATATCTTGAGAAGCCATCCATCATTGGAATCAATTTAGACCATGTCACCTTCTGCAACAAATGGTCCATGTTTAGCAATGGGTAGTTGTCCTTGAGGGACTTGATGTTCAAATTTTTGAAATATACATAAAGCCTTATGTCCCCATTTTTCTTCCTTACTGGGAAAAAATTAGACACCCATTCTAAATGACAGATTGCCTTGATTATATTGCCTTCTTTCAGTTTCATCAATTTTGTTTGCATCTAAGGTGATAGTGTAGGATTGACAAGTCTCTATGTTTTCTTAAATGGTTTTGTGCCAAGTTCTAAGGGAATAGTATGTTAGAATAAATCTTCCATATAGGTCTTTAATTCATCATGCGACCATGCAAAACACTTTTTGAACTTTCTCAATAGATTAATTAGCAATTGCTTCTCTACTGGTTTCAACGTTTTGCTAATGTAAATCATCTTAGGAATTGATTTAGTTTCTAGATTCACACCTTCTACATCATCTTTGTTGATTGGTTTACTCTTTTTATTGTAATAATTAATGCTAGCAAACATTCTTTCAAGATCTACAAGACCTCTAAGAATGGTATTGGTCTTGAGTTGAATGACCTCATTTCCAAACAAGGTCTCTTTTCCATCCTCTACATCAACCATAGGCTACCAATCAATTAACTCGATTTCAAAACTACTTGTGTAGTTCAAGAACTCATAGATCTTCTTGTCATCATTGAATACCTACTAGCTATATATGTTATCAGAAATGCTTGGCCTAGTGAGGGATTCTACACTGTATGTGTAATGGGGTGATGCCAAAGAAGCATCAAACTTTGAAGCTATGACAACAAGAGCATCATTTTCAACATTTTTAGTTCTCTCCACCCACTTGATATCAAAGGAATCAAACATTTCAATGGAATCCCATACAACATTCCTATACATTTTTTAATCTTTTTCTTTAGCTATATATAGCCTTTGACCTAAAACACTATTAGCTCATAATCACCATACATACCTAAACATTTAATTCCATACTTGGAAGCAATATTCAAACCAAGTAGTAGAGCCTCATACTCTGCTACATTGTTGGGGCAATCAAAGTTCAAATTGAAAGTGAACTAATATGTTGTGTCACCTAGTTCCTTTTTTAAAGTAAGCACCCTCAAAATACATGTTCCATACATAATTGATTTCAAGGAAAAGAGGTTTGGGACTTGAGGTGGGGTCAACATGGCTATCAAAATCATTATCAAAATATCTAATTGTGTTCCCAAGTTCACTTTCTACATAGTGCACATCGTCCTTTATCTTATCTGGGTCCTCCACAATATGCATCATCTTATTTTCTATATGTAACTAGACCACTTTCCCATTAACTAGTATTGTGGCATATGATAGGTCCATCTATATGCTGCCACCTATTGAGACTTCCCGCTTTCTTAACAACATTCCCCACATGGCTTGATAATCAACAATGATTATGTCCATCGTGAAACATTTTCTAGGATATGCAACAAGTTACACATCCATACCATTGACAACACCAATAACATTGACTTCCCTAAAATCCATTGCATAACATTTGCCATAAGATTTGGAAACTTTCAAGCCTGGTTGATTAAAATGACTTCAATTGGTATCACATTACTTGAATCTCTACAATCTAGCATGCAATTGTGTACCAACTACCCCTTTATCAACAATGACGTATAAAATGATCAAAATTGTCTAGTTACTCACAAATACTATGCTAAGGTAAACTTCAAGTGTTCCTTGGGCATTTGTCTCACCAAATGCATCATCTATGAAATCATTCAAAGGATTTGCATGGTCTTGAAATATGGTTGGTACATTGATATATTGTTGGATCCTATCTTTATGAAAGAATTCTAAGAACCTCCCAAATTGGTACTAGGACATTTATTTAGCTTATAGTAAGAGCCATGTCAATGGGGACATACTCAAGTAAGGGAGTGGATAGGAGCACAATTGTTGCATGAGTGTCAAGGATGAAAGACATTACCTAGCCACCAATAGTGACACCCTTTATATCATTGATGTTTCCACTTAATTTGTCCTTCTTGAGAACTTTTCCTTACTTGAGTTGGCTTGCCACCTACTTCTATCACCTTAGGATTTTCAGCATTGCTCACTTGCATGTTTGCACTTTTATTTTTTGGAACATATTTCTTCTTCATAGGGTTTTAGGCATAGTTGACCTCTTATTTTGTGCTAACCTTTCTACAATCTTGTTCATAGGGTTTTAGGCATAGATGACCTCTTCTAAGAAAATGATATTTTGGACTTGTGTCTAATCCTTGTATTGAAGGAATCTCCTTCTTCTTGCATGTTTGTCTTGGTGGCTAATCCCACACTTTTTTTGAAAACTTTCCTTGTTGTGCCACCATACTTGATGCATTTGTGTTTATTCTTGTGTGTTGTTTTGATTATTATGACACCTTATACATGTGTGTGTTGGTGTGTAATGCGACATGAAAATGAAATAATTTTAATGTGAAAAATTTGTTCATATGATGTTCATACAATTGATGTATTGGGTGAAATATTGGAGCATTACAATGGAAATAATTGAGAAGCCTATACTAAAGCCCATGTTTGTGCCTATTGTGTTTATTGTATTGCTCTCAACACAACCCTCATAATATGAACTCCTAGCATGAGGAGATATCATTATGCCCCTCCACATGGGACCTATGAGGCCTCTATCATGCCTCTATAAATTATACCTACTAGGGGTAAATATATAAGGAAGGCCTCTCAAATTATTGTGTAACTCAACCAATCCAATCGATATGTGTCTATTAAGAGGGTCTCACCTCTGTAAAGGTCCTCACCCCATCATAACTAGGCCATAGACCATCCATCTCTTTGTAAGGGTCCCCAACCATGTCTCCATCTATGAGGGTGGCCCTAATCCATGTACCTACATTGAATTCTTTAATATTTCTCATCTAGCTATTCTAGGGACTGTTAGATTTGCAATCTATATTCCCTTCTAAAATGTAATAATGTTCTCAAACATCTAGCACATAATCAAAGAGGGGTGGAAAATGAAATTTCCTTACAACAAGCAATCTAGTATAGGTCCTAGTATACTTGTGGTTGGATGTTGATGGTCCATGCATGTATCTTGCCCTAATCCATCTAGAAAATGATAGGGGACTAGCTATAAAGAAGAATGATGGATTCCTTGTCTCTAGATAATCTAGAGGCATTTAGGCTGATAGTCATATTTTGAAGAGGTGGAATGTCAATATCTAGAATTTAGGCTACTCAGACACCCCTCTTGCCCCCTGAATGGGTATCCCCATGAACTCTACACATGAAGGCATTTGATCATCTATAATGTACTCCAAGATCAACTTGTTCCCCTAGACAATGACCCCTAATATGTGGTACATGTCATAAAGAGTGATCATTCACTCTCGTGTAACTCTTGGGAATCAAAAAGTGTTATGGTCTACATTCGAATGGGTCACAATACCATAGCATATCCTATTAGAAGGATGGATCAATAGAACCAATGAAACTTTGTCAAGGTCTGCTTGTCAAAGTATGGGCTTATCCCTAGTAGACGTGCCTCTAATAATCCCTAATATCTAGATCTACTCTTAGGTGTTACCCCAACAAATGTAAGAACCCTGTGAGATGGCATTATAATACCTCTAGAAAACCAAAAAAAAATCATAAAACTCCTTGAAAAGACCAAAATAACATAAAAGTCAAAAAGATGCTTTAGAACTAGAAAATCATGTTGCTTGTACCCATTCACCCCTTTCCACATGGGGTGAACAACCATTTTCCCAACCACTAACTAATCTTCCACAATAAACAAGAGTTTGCTAGGGCAAACAAATTACTCATAAAATAGGTGAACACCATCGAAACTAGTGAATGGGTCCACCAACCAACTAAAACTTTGACTTGACCTTTGAACTATAAAATAACAACAAAATATTATAAAACAAGAACCTCCTATTCTTAACCTAGGAACCTATGTTTTGAGCCTACTTATCCTAAATTTAACTAGTTAAAACTCATAGGTTTGAAGAAATTTAAAATTAGGGTGGAAAGGGTTGTTATGAAGATGTGTACCTATGGGTCCACCTATGCTAGAGCTACTTCCATATCCATGATATTAACCCCACAAGCTATTTATTGACTATAATTTTTCCCGAATCCATCACCATCAATTTAGAGCTCAATTTTCTCCACTCACTAAGAGCCAATGAATTTAAAATGACCTAAGTTAAAGTATATAGACTAGAATTTTGGTTTTTCAATAATTCATTTATTTTGCACAAGTCACCTTGGCAAGGCGACTCTGTTGACAACTAAGAGGGGGGTGAATCAGTTATCCTAATTATTTCTTCTTTCTGAACTTTCTTATTAATCAATGCAGCATTAATTCAAACAAGCAAACATAACCATGAAATGGAGATACACGTGACACAATATTTTTGACGTGGAAACCCTGTTAAGGGAGAAAACCACGGGGTGATTAACCCAAAGATTATTCTCTGTTAGAAGAATAAGGAAATACATAATGGCACTTGCCAATTAGGGCTCACTGCCCGAGCACACTACTCACAAGAGGCACACTGCCTACAAGAGACTCACTGTCTACAAAAAGAATGTTATACAATACTTGAACTAATTGGGAGCATCTACAAATGCTGGAGTTCAGTTCCGGTTAAGCTCAGTAAACTGATCTGCTGCACTTCATCTTTCCTCTTCTCTTTAGCTGCTTTCCTTTCACATACCAGACCTTCCTTACTGCTTCTGCTCTACTCTTCTGCTTTTATTCGCACACCACTAACCACAACAACTCTCACAACTAAATCCATCGTGTATATATATCTGCACAAGTAATTTCATCACCTTTCTAGTCGGCACCCTGAATAGTCAATCTTTTCACTAATTCTGATCTGTCGGCTGAATCCTTGCACATCAAGTAATGCGGATCAAGTATATGCTTGTAGAAATCATTAATCATGTCGGCCAAACATGATTCATGCCTTCATAACCTTTACCACCATCAGTAACACATCCGGAAAGTAGTCTGATGTTCTGTCAGTCAGTTCTTCCTCTGTTCACACTGTCACTCAGGAATCCGGTACTCAACTATTCATATCTTTTTCCTCATCTATCACTGGAGGCTAAATCCTTGGAATATAACAGTCAAGGTAGTCCTCTTGACTTCCCCAAATCCGCACTTCACCAAGATACTCCTCTGAGAGATCCAGACCTATCTGTCGGACCTTGCCACATGCTCTGTTCTTGTTTACCAGACCACAACAATCTTCATTCTGACTTTCGGTAGAGACACACCATGTCCTGCGGATGTGTGGGATGAACTTTGTTGCCATCAATGACAACAATCATGAATCCATATAGTGTCTCTTGCCAACAATCTCCCCCTTTGGCATTGATGGCAACACTTAGTGAAAAATGACTAAGTGTCTACACTATGCTCCCCCTTGGCTGATGCTCTGTCTTTATATACATTTTTTGGAGCTCCCCCTTAGTTGGATTCCTCATTTTTCACTGCTCCTCACTCCCCCTTTGACATCAATGGCAAAGGGTAGGGTCTGCATACCAAAATTTTCAAAAATTTAACTATACTTAGCCGCATAAGTATATATATACAAGTTGTACTTACATATACTTAAGTATGTCTGAAAAAGTATTCTTCAACTATACAACTTCTATCGCCCAACTCTGCTTCATCCTGTCCAAAATTGAGATGTGACCACTCAACAGGAATGCAAATGCTTCTGCCTTCTTAAGATCTGTCGGGTCATTGGTCCGGGCTGTAATCTGAGCATCATTTATGGCCTCATGCATGGCCTCTAACTTAGGGATAATAATCCTTCTAAGTTCACCCATCCGGTTAATTATGTTCTTCCTTTCCTTCTCAAAATTCTTTATTGCATTTGTGATTGCAATAGTCTGACACTCTTGATTTACTATGGAGGATGAGAGAGGATCAAAACTTTGAGACAAGCTTAGTAGTTTGTCCTCTTGCTCTTTTATTTTCTTCTGAATTTCTATTGTTGCTTTGGACCAGGAAATACAAAATTTGTATACTTCACCGCCATCCTTAAGAGCATTTTCTAAGCTCTTTATCCCAATATGCATGTTTCTCCTATCATTAATGATCAAACCCTGTACCTCGGAGAACCTTTTATCCAAAAACTCCTTCCAGACCTTTTCTTCAGCTGACTTCTCTAGAGAATCAAAATGTGTATTAACACTGCTGACTAGAGTTTTGAGATTACCAGATGAGGAGGCTGTGGGATCTTTTTGAAATGATGGCATAATCTTTTCTAGCACTCTGGAAGCAGCTTCTATCAACTCACAGTCTTCCATATGAGACTTTAGGAGTTTTTCTTTAGCCTTAGCATTAGCAAATGAAGCTATCTTCATTGTCTGTACTAGAGAAGAGAATCAAAATTGAATGGACCTTGTAGAAGCTCTGGTTCATCAATCTCCATTGTTTCTTTGTTCAGGAATTCTTGGACAGTTTGTGTAGTGTCTCTTGTCGGAGACAGATGTTTCTTCTCTTCTGCAATCTTGGAGCTGTCCTTTGGAGCTTTCTCTCCTTCTACATTCTCACCACTAGCAGTTGTGGTCTTCTCTGTTGAAGTCTTCTCTCCTTCTGCAACCTTAGCCCTGTCATCTTCTTTTCCCTTCACCTCTGCTTCTTTCTCTTGTATTTTTTCTTCTCCTTTAGATCCGGAGATTGTAGGGGAAATCGGAGGAGAAATGTTAGTCTGTTCAGGGCCCACCTCTTCTGTCATTTTCTCAGTAGTTTCTTCTGCAACACTTGTGGTTGCGGGATCAGTACCCAAGTCCTCTATAATAGGAAGATCAAATCTTTTGAGGGCTTTTCAGAGAATTTCTTCTATGTCCTTGGCTACCTTGTCGGTCTCACCAAGCATAAGCTGATTCATCCTTGCTTTGCTCCTGAATTCATCCTTGCAGTCTTTGAATACCATGTTCATTGTCTTGGGATCAATTGAAGGATATAGCTGAATAGCTATCTGTTCCTGGATCTCAAGGTCTTTTGCCATGGCATTTGTCTTTCTCATTTCCAACTCCTTTTCTAGGCTCTTGGGAATAAGAGATATAATTTCAATGAAGGCCTTATTATATATGTTCAGATACTTGATTGTAGCTTCATGCAGGATCTTTCGGTCAACCTCATTGTAATCATCATAAAATTTGGCCATTGGTTGAAGGTTTCCATCCACAGTGACTGATTTTATTACACTTTCTAAAGACAGGGTGGGCTTTTCAACAAATTCCTCTGCCATTTCTTCCTTGTCTTGTCCTGTGGTAGGTTTACCGGATCCTTTCTTCTTCTGCTTCTTTATTTCCTTTACTCCCTCATCTGATTCTATTTCCTCTTCATCTCTTTGACTTGCATAAGCCCTTGTGGCTTTTGTCTTTGACCTTTTCTCTCCTTTGTCGGATGCCTGGACTTCCGATTTTGATGTTTTTGAGCCTTTGGCTGTGACAGGTGCAGATCTCTTTGATGATCTGGTCTGGGTTGAGGTCTCTATCAGAGCACTTTCCTTGCTTCCCTTTTCTGCCTCTTTCTTCTCTTCCTCAGCCTTTTGTCTCTTTTCCCTGTGGGCATCAAGTGCCTCCTTTGAGATGCCAAGGCCTTGGGCAATATGTTCTACTTCTTTTCTCACCTTCCTTTTGATCTCTGGTTCTTTGAGTTCCACATGAATCTTTACACTCAGCTCCTCAAAGGTTCCAAACCTTTCTGCCTTTGGATCCTTTGGTTGACTTAGCATGTGTTGAACATGCAGCTCCACAATTTGTTCATCAACTTCATACCCCATGGGCATGATCCAAACTGTCCTTGGTTCTACTACCTCCATTAGGCACTGATTAGTCTCTACCATAAAATAGACCATGTCTTTGTATTTCTCAACAAGAGACTGGGGAATCCTTTCTCTTGCTTGCATCATGTTCTGAAAGTTCTTGAAGTATCCCCACAGAGCTGTATTTTGTGCTTTGTTATCACCAAGTCCATGCAAATAGTCTCTGATTTGGATAGCTACTGGCCTATCACTCTCCCACACCCAGCCACTAGATCCAGGAAGCTCATTCATAAAGTAGAAAAACAAGCACATTATTAATCCACCATACTTGAATGAATTCTTTTTATCTTTCTTTATTTTTTTGTAGATTTTTCAAGAGTTGGTTCAAGAGAAGCTGACAAAGATCATAGTCTGCATCCTTTCTTAGCATTTCATAGGCGGTGTATATGGCAGTTCTAGGTATAGAGTTTTCCCTGCTAGAATGATATATTTTATATCCAATGATCATAGAGGCAAACTTGACATCCGGATTAGAGATGTCATCTATTGTCATTGCTCTTTTGTCAAACTTGGATCCGGTAGTCTCACTCACAGTTTGATTCTTCACAGATTTGAGAACAGGAATCCCACCGGATGAGTGTAATCCGGTAACTGCCCTGATGGCATCTTTTGTGATTTTGAAAGGTCCATTTAACCACATGAAGTAGTCATGTATTCTGCTCAAAATGTACCTGACCCATTCATCCTCCGTAAAACAGGGGAAATGTATGTATTGTGCAAAGTGCTTGTTCCGGAGGCCCTTGTATTGGGGTTTTAGCTCAAATGAATCATCTAACAATTGTTTGTGATAGATATCTCTTAGTTTGAATTCCCCAAACTCTTCAACATTTGCATGTATATAAACCCTAATATCTTCGGTGTGCAAAACACCATGCGAAACACTGGAAAATGCACCTAGGGGATCTACCTCCAAGGATTTGTATGGATGTTTCTTAAATGTAGGGCGAGGTCTATCAGAAATCTTTACTATATTCGGAGTAGCCATCATCAAGAGATTTGCAGTGAGATATTGAAAACGAAAAATACCTTTTGCGCCTTTCGATTTCACGGAGTTGGTTGGATTGATTTATGGATGTAATGTCTTCTGCAAATGATCTTCGATGAACTTGAGGAATTTCGTTGCAGAGCTCCACTTTTCGTTTCTTCTTGAGTGCAGAATGAGCAAGTGATTAATGAGGAAACCCTTATATTGCTCTACAAACCCTAATATCATATTGCAATAAATGCTTGACCTACATTATTCTGGTTTGCCTTATTCGGATGATTTAAAGAACCGGATCTGTCCTGATCTTTAAACATCATGCGGATCTTCCAAATCTTAACCATAGTTTGTTTGGATGTTTCCCTTATGAACCCTTCAATCTGCAACTCTTCTTGTGCTAGTTCTGGCACCACTTGACTGGCTGGGGGAACAAGGTTTTCTTTGTGTCTCCCCCTGAGCCAGAGCTCACTTTTTAATTTTCAGAAGGAATATCAGCACCAGAGTCTGGTGCCGATCCAACCTCTACATTCTCAGTACTTTTCTTTACCCAAATCTTGTTCATCTCACTTTTAACTTCATCCGCATTCACTTTTTGTTTCCCCTTATCTTAATTCTGATTATGATATATCGGACCTCTTTTGTCCTGATTCTTGTTTCTACAGAATCTTGCAATATGACCAGATCTATTGCAAATTTGGCAAACAACATTTCTCTGCATATTTGATTGATATCCTCTTGATCTGCATTGATTAGCCATATGACCTATTCTATTGCATGCAAAGCATCTACCATTGAATGATTTGTTCAATTTGCATATTTCTGCATTCATGAGATTTGTGACCATACCTTTTGCAGTTAAAACACTGTCTGGAGAAGGATGAATTAGTCTGATTCATTCTCTTTATGCACTGATTAGCTTTGTGACCAAAGTGATTATAGCTGTGGCAGTATCCATTGAAGGATGGATATCTTTGAGCATTTCGTTGTCTTACCGGAGGTCTTCTAGGCATGTTCCTTGGATTTTCTGATCCAAAATTCTTCTGACCGGATCCGGAGCTTTCTCTTTTCTCATATCCCAAACCACACTTGTCATATGCCCTCTTTTGACTTCCAAGAAGAACTTCAAGTTGAGCAGAACTTATCTTGAATTTCTCTTTATATTCATTTGCTGATTGAAGATCCCTTTTGAGAGAGACAATTTGATCCTCAAGTTTTTCTTCATTTTCTTTAGCATCTTCAAGATCAGATTCAAGATGTCTAATAATTCTGTCCATTTGGTGGCAATCTTCTAATTTCTCCTTGAGAGATTGTCTTAGATTATCTTCAGTTTTTCTTTTCTCTTCAATCTCTTGGGTAAACTCTATAACTCCTGATTCCATTTCATGTCTTACCATAATGATTTCTTTTGATAACTTTTCACATAACTTGGTTTTTTCAGTCAGCTCTTCATTTGCATCATTAGCTTCACCTTGTCTTGCCAATTGCTGAAGTAGCTCCTTTCTCTTTTTCATAGAGAGACTTAATTTGTCTTTTAGTTCTCTCATGAAATCATTAGCCTGTTTGAGTCTTTCCTTTAATTCATTGACTTCAGAGTTTTACTGTTCAAGATCCTTAAGGGTAGTCTTGAGTTGCTCCTTTAAACCATATGCATCCATTTGGATTCCCAGATCATCCTCGAGCTGTTAGACTCTGTTAGGAGGAACTTAGCTCTGATACCAATTGTTGATAACTGAGAGGGGGGGTGAATCAGTTATCCTAATTATTTCTTCTTTCTGAACTTTCTTATTAATCAATGCAGCATTAATTCAAACAAGCAAACATAACCATGAAATGGAGATACACATGACACAATATTTTTGACGTGGAAACCCTGTTAAGGGAGAAAACCACGGGGTGATTAACCCAAAGATTATTCTCTGTTAGAAGAATAAGGAAATACAAAATGGCACTTGCCAATTAGGGCTCACTGCCTGAGCACACTGCTCACAAGAGGCACACTGCCTACAAGAGACTCACTGTCTACAAAAAGAATGTTATACAATACTTGAACTGATTGGGAGCATCTACAAATGCTGGAGTTTAGTTTCAGTTAAGCTCAGTACACTGATCTGCTGCACTTCATCTTTCCTCTTCTCTTTAGCTGCTTTCCTTTCACATACCAGACCTTCCTTACTGATTCTGCTCTGCTCTTCTGCTTTTATTCGCACACCACTAACCACAACAACAACTCTCACAACTAAATCCATCGTGTATATATATCTGCACAAGTAATTTCATCACCTTTCTAGTCAGCACCTGGAATAGTCAATCTTTTCACTAATTCTGATCTGTCAGCTAAATCCTTGCACATCAAGTAATGCGGATCAAGTATATGCTTGTAGAAATCATTAATCATGTCGGCCAAACATGATTCATGCCTTCATAACCTTTACCACCATCAGTAACACATCCAGAAAGTAGTCTGATGTTCTATCAGTTAGTTCTTCCTCTGTTCACACTGTCACTCAGGAATCCGGTACTCAACTATTCATATATTTTTCCTCATCTATCACCGGAGGCTAAATCCTTGGAATATAACAGTCAAGGTAGTCCTCTTGACTTCCCCAAATCTACACTTCACCAAGATACTTCCTCTAAGAGATCCGGACCTATCTGTCGGACCTTGCCACATGCTCTGTTCTTGTTTACCGGACCACAACAATCTTCATTCTGACTTCCGGTAGAGACACACCATGTCCTGCGGATGTGTGGGATGAACTTTGTTGCCATCAATGACAACAATCATGAATCCATATAGTGTCTCTTGCCAACAGACTCAAGTATATCCTACACCTCACTATGATGGTACATCCTCTCATCTATGTTTTTCTAAGATTTTGAGTTGATTACATCTTTGAAATACATTTGAGTTGTCATTCTTAGGTGTTTTACAAGATCCAGGCAAATAAGACGATTTCAAACATGTAGTATTTTCTAACCACGCTTGGATGATAAATAAACTTGTCTTTTATTTTTATTGCAAAATTCATTTCTAAAGTTTCTTTCTGTTGCACACATGATCTCACATCTCATTTTGTAGGTCTATATGTAGGACAAAAAGCAAGGTAAGTTTTTTCCAATTTTGGGAGGCGACACCTACTCATCATGGTAGAATGAGTTTCTTAGGGGGGGAAATGTGTAAGTGCCCAAATTGGATGGGTAACAATTTCAATGTTGATGATGATTTGGTGGTGCAACACATAACCCTCATGGTGTGAATATAAAACTCTCTCCAAACAAATTTTAATGTGATGGAAGTGTTTAGTTAGTCTCTAGTATCCTCCCCTTTGTCACCTTGTGTCTTTTTTACCTTTTGGCAAGTTTCTACCACTTATCACTTTGTTGATTTTTCATTTTGCCTCTAAAATGACACATTCACCCCTTTCTTATAAATTCACCCCAAGGTGAATGATGTTTGTCATAAATAACACATTACTATTGAAAGGGGCAAACATTTTTTATTTCCTTTTGTGGCATCTTTCTTTGATCTTTTTAGCATTCTATCTTGATGGAATAGAGTGCCTAGAAACTCTAATAAGAGTTTTTTCCATCTTTTTGTTGATAAATCTATAGATAGGAGAGTTCTTGACTTTTCTTGTGGATCCTTCTTTCATTCCTTGGCTGTCAATTCTTGAAGTAGCACATAACAATACATAACTCTTTGAACATACAATAAACACCCAAAAAGCATATCAAGGATTTTTGAAGAAGGAATTGATCACACATATAGGTTTTCATTGCCTCCATACAATCTACACAACTTCTAGGCTCCTTTACATGATCTTTTTCACAACTTCTACTCCTCAAACAATAATTGTCACTCTCTTTTTCTTGTCTTCATCTTGTTTGTCAGCAATCCATCACAAAAGGAGAACCCAATGAAAAGGATATAAAGAGGAAAGAAAGGAAATTTGGGTCCCTATAAACAACTTCATCATACTACAGATCTTGCATGCTTGGGATTTTCAAATACCTAGGTGTGGAAGTTGCAAGCTTTTTTGAAATTTCATTAGGTCATTTGATTAGACTGAATCGTTAGTTTAGATTAAGATAGTTTAGGTGTACAAAAATTTCCTTTCTCCATATATGTAACAATTTGTTCCATTTCTTGGATTTATAGTGGAACTAGATTCTATTTTTCCTTAGATTAGTTTGAATTTTAATTCATTTCTTACAAAATCTCTTTCGAAATAACATTCACCTTATTTTAAAGGGAACTCTTGAATCATTAAAAAACCTTCTACAATAAGCATGAATCATTCAAGAAATCAACTGGCATAAACAAAAAATGATTTGCAAACAAAAAAAACTATCTCCTCTCAAACAAACATTGAAAACAATGAAGAATCAACCAACTTTCACACAAACAATTTTCATCTAACTCGGAAATAAAATTGCTTGCATGTACATGCCTTGATTATTAGCTTCTTCAATACTTTAGGTTCAAATTGTGAAAGAGACAATATTCATTAAAATTGCCTGCTACTTTTCTATTGAAAAAGTTACATGCATTTATACTACATTTAGGTTAAAATTGCCTGCTACTTTTGTATTGAAAAAGTTACATGCATTCATACTAAATTTAAAAAGTACAAAATAATAGATTGTATGAATTTAAAAAGTACAAAATAATAGATTGTTTTAGCTTTTTCCTTGCATGCATAGCAGTTTTTTTTATAGATCCCATTCTAAATCACATTCAATGAGAAGGGGTAAAAATCAATTGCTTCTAAAGTAGTTTTTTTTTCTTATGTATGCATGTTGATCTCCTTTACCTCAATACCTTCATACACCTAAATAGCACAAAATCAATAAAAAGACAAAAAATCACAAAAAGTAAAAGGGAAAAAACATTAGGTCCTAGTTGTCTTAAAGCCTAAGGGTTTCTAAACCTAGTTTTAATGAAAAGCAATTATCACAAACAAACAACAATTTTACAACCTACAAACAAAAATCAAAATTGCATACACATTAAATCATCAAAAGAACTCATACTTACCTGATCATCAATATTGCATACACTTGGGCATTTCGTGCCTACATGTGTCTAGGAATAAGGATAGAGGTAGAGATTACCTTGGGTGAATTAAGAGAACAAACACTATCCCTTACACTAACAAATTTTTGAGCAACAAGTGGCCTTAGAAAGAATGAGACAAGAATGCAAATGCATCCTAGACATTGAACAATAATACCAAGAAACTCTATTGGAACTTGAAACAATTTAAACCAACATCACTCTAAAGAAAGCTCATTGAGAGCTCCATACCTTGAGAACACAAGTCAACACACTCAACATAAATGTAGCACCCCAATTAAACATCACCATCCACATGGAGCTCTTTCCTATTAAAGAGAGAAATCCCACAGGACCAAAAATTGTCCCTTAAGTAAATATTGTTGCCACATTTTGGACACTTCTCCCATGTGAAGAAGATAGTCCTCTAGATACTCCTCCACTACATTTTTTTTTACCATGTGAGCAAGAGTGATTTGTCCATATGCAAGCCACACATGTGCAACACATGTAACCACCATTTGTTATTCATGTACAATAGTGGTGAGTTAGATTTAGAAAGTACAAAACCAAAACCCTCCTTTAATAATAAAATGTGAGAATGATTAACACCTCGTAGGTTCACATGTAGAATTATCATCACATTACTTCCTAAATTAGGTTGTATGTTGGCAACCTTCCTCTCATTATGTTGAAGTCATCGAGGAGGCTTCTACTTCCCTCGATTCCTCTCTTTTTCAAGAGTTGACTTCAACTACAAAATATTTGGAGATGAGTATTAAGTAGAATAAAGATGTGGTCTCATGGAGGGGACTTTCACTTCTAAATCTTATAGAGACAAGGTCTGTATTATGAGGGAAAAACTATTTTGAGATTAATTGGAAACTCATCCAGGAAAGGGAACCCCTATTTTTTTGCTTCAAACTTTCAGTGGTTTCTAGTGAGGTGGACTTAAAGTTTCCCTTAAAATTTTAGAGTTTTTTGGATCTATATGGCATTATTACTAGGTATTTGCATTTTTAAGATTGTTGCCATTAAGTTTTGCCTAAATTTTAGAAAGATGTATAGCATTGCAATTTGAAAGAGATAATAAGACCACTAATTTCTTCTATTTTTCAACTAAATTTTCTAACAATGACTATTCTTATAAAATCTTTAAAACTACTTAGTTTTCTTTATTTTTCAATGCTTTTATAAATAGCCTCACTCCATAAAACCCACTCTAATAAAAAACATACACCATATTTTTGCCAACAACATTTTCAATCTATGCATCAACCCTAGATATATCATGTTTATTTTAAAAGGAAGAAGTTGGATCATGATTCTTACCATTTGTGATGGTGGTCACTAGCAGTGAAACTTTTCTCTCCTAAAAAAGGCTCACTAAAAGCTAATAGACATCAGATTTCCACAGTCCATAATGTTGTAAATGAGTGCTTCAGGATTAAACTATGTTAGTTTTTCTCTCAACGTTTCGGATCACACTCTGTGATCCATCATCAGGAGAATAAAGCAAGAGAAGAGAAATATAAAAGATACTTTGCAGACCAAGCAGTTTAACTAAAAGCTTTTCCTTTATTTTTGTTTTATTCTCATGGTTTGAAAATAAATTGTTTGATAATTTTTTTTTTAAATTACAATATTTATTATAATCAAATATCCAAATCAATCAAATATGATGCCATCTGATTCATATAACATATCTAATTTGGTCTGATTTTTATAAGAATAGAGGAAGCCCTTCTGCAAAGAGAGATTGGTATTAAAATACTTGGGAAGCTTCTAGATAATGTGAACCAAACCATGAAAAATGGTGAATAACAATTTTAACGAGTCTTCATTATAGCCAAAATAGCTTACCTAGGCAGCCTACTTATAACAAATTCAACATCTTCCTTAAGAAACATCTCATCACATCTCATCACATCTAAGGCAGCTCCAAAAATTAAATGCAAGCTCATAATTTAGAATGTAAGTGGGGTGGTGATGCCACCTAAACCTTGGCATTCAATTCTCCCAAGTAAAATGCCTAATCTACCCTTTAAAAATTTAACTTACATTTAACAAGCCATCAAAGCTCTTCCATTTGCAAATATAACTTGCAATGGAGAGGGTGACAACATGAAGGGAGGCGTAGAAGTTTCTTTACTCCAGACTCCCTCACTTAATTTGTACATTACACGTCTGCAATTTGAGATCTAACCAGATTGTGATAAGATCAAATCGGATTGCTATCAAGTTTATAAATGAGAGCAGGCGTTCTTTCAGGGCATAACATCATTATAGTAGCGAAAGCAAAGTGAGCTCTGGCTTTGAAAGTGAAGCTAAAGGAGGTAAAGAACGAGGTCTAGGTAAATCAACAATTGCATGTTAAACGAAATAACAATCTGAGTGCGGCGGGGAAGGAGAGCAAGCAGCGATCAAGATTGACAAACAAGACGCCTGTAACATTTCTGATCATGGATCTGGCAAATTTTAGAGCCATGTTGTAGTAGGTGACAACCGTACCTATAAATCCTAATGCCACTCGCCTTCGGAGCTCTGCCTCAATTGGCGTTGCTTTCTCTCTGCAGAGTTTAATAAAAATTGAAATAGTTGTGTATAGGATGGATTTGAAACGTTGATCCATTGATTATTTGTTCATATCTTTGCCATTTCTTGTGCAATTTTTACTGTTGTAAGAGAGCAGGATTTTGGTTGGGTGGGTTTGTGGGATAGTTTATTTGGGGATTTTATTTCCTTCTTATATCTAATTTTTCTACAGCAGTTAACAGACTCTTCTCTTCTTTAGATGATGCTGATGATTTTGTTGGTTCACTCACTCTGCAATGAGTAGACCGATTGTTTGATTGGAAGATTGCTGCAAATTCAGCATAATTTTATAGGCAGATTGGGATTCTGCTTGGAATTTAATATGATTGGTCTTTGAATGGCCTCTCTTTATCCATGAAAAAACCTCTCTAATAGATAGACAGTGGAGTTCATTTTGTAAGCAGTATAACTGCAACCATATAAGGAAAATGCAAGCATTTTACTCTTAATAGCTCTGTATATAGGTAGATAAACAGGTGATCCATTTCTTTCTTCTTCCTGTAACAGGAAGAATGTACAGCAATACCAATCTAGTCATCAGTGCTGTAAATATATTTTACATTCTGTGTATTTTGAATATAGGTGGTCAAAATTGTAAAACCCACAGTAAATATGATATTTTTTATATAATCAAAAATTAAAGTGTGGAAATATATTATATTTATATTTTAATATATTTAAGATAACTATGTTACTTAGATATATTTAAGATAATTATGCTACTTAATATTATAATCGCAGTCTGAAATATTATGGGACAATCACAGTTTGAAATGTGATCCAGAAATTAAATGATAGATTATTGCTGTTTTCCCACAATGTGAATGCTAGATTAAGTTCAAAATATTAGCAAGAGTGAAATTAAGCATCACTTTAGCTCATTGTCTTCAATATTACATTGAATAATATATTGTTAAATGAAAAGAAAACTATAGACCTTGATAGAAAAGATTTGATCGTGGGTTTTAAGTACCTCTATGTTTTTCAAGTGAAAATCATCACTATAGTTTTAATGCCCAAAGAAAGGCTAGTGAGAGGCCCCTATTGTTGAGACAAGGCCCATAGAGCCTCATTTGACTTTCTCCCTATCTGAAACGAGTTTCCCAAAATAGACCACCCAAGAGGTCCAGGAGGAAGACAAAGGGTGCTCTTCCTCTTTCTTTCCATAATAGCAATGCATCTAACAATACATACATTAATACACCACTCACAATGACAAAAAACTATTTACTAATTGGTTATCCATCAAAGAAAACAATTCTTAACAAACATCCAAAAGTAAAACACCTATAAACATACAGATTTTTGCATAGTCACTTACTGTCTTCACTAGTATTTACAAGCTTTATAGGCTAGACTTGAGCTCTAACAGAAATTTGTGCCCTTCCCGAAGTGCAGTCTTAGTCTTAGTCATGGTGTAGGAAATCTTCTCCAAAATTGATTAACTAATTGATATAGTTATCATACAAACTTGGGTCTCATATAAATTAGATATAAATACAACTATAACCCTGAATTTTTTATGGCATATCTTATTTATTTAACTCTAATAAAATTTTGTTCCAATCAAAAAATTATAGGGTGCCCATTAAACCTATGGATTCAATTGCTCATCTTTATATTCAACATGAATGACCCAATAGTTGAACACAAAATACTATTTATTTTATAAAAAATACCATATTCTTATTTAAAATTTAACTTATATTCTAACATAAATAATCATATAACTGTTTTTATAATCTTTTTATGTTTCATCATTAAATGGTATTTATTATATGTATTCTCATACATAATTCCATGTTCCACCTACATCGTAGAGTACTAGACCAGGAGGCCTACGGGATCTGTTCTTGTTTGACTGGGAAAAGTTGTAGCCGTCACACGTTTTATCTCTCTCCAACGAACGAGTCTCCTTTCCCACCATGATCGGCGGCTTTGGTTTTATAGGATTGACCACCGCCTCGTGCTTTATAATTTTTTCTCTGTGATTTTGCACGAGTCATTCTTATATTATTTTTCTCCACATGGTCAAAAAAATTCCTCATGAAGTTTAGATATATGAGCTCTTAGCCTAGCAAATCCAGGGGAGAACTGCTGACTGCATAGGCCAGTAACAATAAATTTTGGCTGGTGTGTTTCTATTTTTCTTCAGTTTGGAACTAAGTTTGCTAGAAAATTTCTTCCTGAGCTTCGAACTGGTAATTTGAAACAGAAGAGATTGGACCATGCATTATAGGAATTCAAAAAGAAGCAGTTCTGTAATGGGGCATGTTGTTTGCTTAAAATTCTGTATAGGATGCTCGTGCAACTTTAAGATTGCTTGTTTTCTTTTTGAAGCTTTTCTTGAGTTCTGTTCGTTCATGGATTTTTCTGTGATTGCTAGCCTTAATTCTTCAGCTTATAATGTCGGTTTACAGATTTTTGTAATTTCGGCGTGGAATTTTTGTTATTTTCTGTGTTGAGTTTGTGTTTTGCCGTGATTGTTAGCATGAATTCCTCTCATGGGTATTGCTAGGTCTCGTACTTTTGTGAAGTATGGGCGAGCATTGTTGGTCATGCTTTCAGTCATTGGTAGGTGAAGATATGCTTCTCTATGACTGCTAGTAGGAAAATTCTGTAATGGGTAATGTTTTGGGTATTATATTTTGGGAATCTGTTATGTTTTGATTTCTAGTACCTGCCGTCTTGCTATGAATTTTATTGTGTTGAAGTTTCAATTTTGTAATTTATAACTTTGATGAATGCTTTCCTGTTGTTTCCTTGAAATGTAGTTCTCTGACGTTAAGTCAATACTCCTAAATAGCCCTTTGTGGGTTTAGCAGAAAACCATTTGATGCATGATGCTTTTGTCACTTGCTAACATGCCATATTGTAATGGGTTCTGTGCAGAGTTTGGATTGAGCATTTTAATTTATAGCAGCCATGGCGACCACAGTTCCAAGTGCGTACCAGAATGTCACAGGAATTCCAGATTGGCTTAACAAAGGAGACAATGCATGGCAAATGGTAGCTGCAACTGTTGTTGGATTGCAAAGCATGCCGGGCCTTGTTATCCTGTATGGAAGCATTGTAAAGAAGAAATGGGCTGTTAATTCTGCATTCATGGCTCTCTATGCATTTGCAGCTGTTTTGATCTGTTGGGTGACTTGGGCCTATAAAATGTCATTTGGGGATGAACTCCTTCCATTCTGGGGAAAGGCAGGACCTGCACTTGGCCAAAAGTTTCTCATCAGGCGTGCCAAAGTCCCTGAAACAGAGCACAACTTCAAGGATGGAAGAGTGGAGACGCCGGCTCTAGAGCCCTTTTTCCCTATGGCTACCCTTGTGTTTTTTCAGTTCGTTTTTGCAGCCATAACACTGATCCTATTGGCTGGTTCTTTGCTTGGAAGAATGAATATCAAAGCATGGATGGCTTTTGTGCCACTCTGGCTCACTTTTTCTTATACTGTAGGAGCTTTCAGTGTATGGGGAGGAGGATTCCTTTTCCAGTGGGGGGTCATTGATTTCTCAGGTGGTTATGTGATCCATCTATCTTCTGGAATTGCAGGTTTTACTGCAGCTTATTGGGTATGCTCACTTCTTTGTTCCTCGTTGACCACTATATTTTACAGAACTAGTGATTATTAGGTTTTATATCCTGATTGTTTTCATTCGTTGAATTTGGGGGAGTACAGGTAGGACCTAGGCTACAAAAGGACCGTGAAAGATTTCCTCCAAACAATGTGCTGCTTATGCTGGCTGGAGCTGGTTTTCTGTGGTTGGGTTGGTGTGGTTTTAATGGAGGCGGCCCTTATTCTGCCAACGTTGTTTCATCCATGGCAGTTTTGAATACCAACATATGTGCAGCCACCAGTCTTCTTGTATGGACTTGCTTGGACGTTATATTCTTTAAGAAGCCTTCAGTCATTGGAGCCGTTCAGGGAATGATAACCGGACTTGTCTGCATTACCCCAGGCGCTGGTAAGACCAAACCCTTAATTAGCTCTGTTTTGAAAGGAAAATCTTGATTTTATTTATTTAAATGTTTTAAGTTAACCTACGTTTTTCTGTAAGTGCTCCTTTGCACTGGGTATGGTTCTGTCATGCATTTTTTACAATTGATTTATATCTTAACTGCTGCAGTTGATTGATTTTATAACACTGTTAATTTACTGGTTCTTATTTTCCATTCTTCATCTTGCAATACCGGAACTGACCTGTTTCTTTCTGAAGTCAATAGCCTTTTGTCTTTGGTTCTGGGATAGATTATGAAACAAGTTTGGTTCAAATTAATTGATATGCATTAGAAACTAGCTTTTCAACCATAAGGAATGCAGCCCATCTTCCTTCACATGTAGAGGATGTTCACTTCTAAGCACAGGGTAAAGTAAAGGATTCCAAATTTTGAATGCAAACCATTTCATAAAATGTTTTCTTTCTACTGCTGTGTAGGTGTTGTCCAAGGATGGGCTGCCATTGTAATGGGAGTGCTCTCTGGTAGTATTCCATGGTTCACCATGATGATAGTTCACAAAAGGTCGGCCTTGCTACAGAAAGTAGATGATACATTGGCTGTATTCCATACTCACGCAGTTGCAGGATTATTAGGTGGAGCACTTACAGGCCTTTTTGCAGAGCCTACTCTTTGTAGCCTCTTCCTACCAGTAACAAATTCCAAGGGAGCATTTTATGGGGATGGCATGCAATTTGTCAAGCAAATTGTGGGAGCTACTTTTATCATTGGCTGGAACATTGTTTCCACAAGCATAATCATGCTAGTCATCCAGTTTTTCATTCCATTGAGGATGCCGGAAGAGGAACTTTTGATAGGAGATGATGCAGTTCATGGAGAGGAAGCATATGCTCTGTGGGCTGATGGCGAGAAGTATGACCATACAAAACATGGTTGGTATTCTGATGAGATGCAACATGTAAAAGGGAATGGAGTTGGGCAGGGTGCAGCAGGAGGACTAACTATAGAGTTGTGATCCTCGAATAGGCTTCTTTGTCCTGCTCTTACATTACATTCAGTAAGGGTATTAAGGGAAACAGAAAAGGAAAACGAACAAATGAATATTGAGATGATGCAGTTCATTCTTTTCATTTATCCTGATTTATCTTGGTGGAGCAGGATTTCAGGATTCCCATGTTCGATATCCATTGTAACAAGCACAATAGGGGAAAAGCCCTAGTTCCAATGGCTGAGATAGTATTTGTGCATTTAAGGTGCAATATTTTTAAAAGTTTGCAACTAGTAGTTGTGACTTTAAGGTTGTTACTTTAAGGTTGTTAGGTGTTGACTATAAGTACTAATTAATTGAATGAAATGTGCCCTTTAGATCTAAAAAGCAACCAATCATGTGATGCCACATCAGCGCACCAACAAAACATGATTTAATGCACACCTATTGGTCCATCCTTTTTTGGGGGAACTATTTGACACCTCAACAAAAAGCATGCTGATGTGGCATCATATTTGATGATGTGGCCTTGAAATCTTAGTTATAAGCAGGGGCCTTGCCATGTAAGCTACTGTAACACGTATGATTTTGAGAGGCATGAAGTTAGGGTGCTCAACTATTGGGTCCTCTCCCCTAGCATATGTTGTGTGTTCGATCTACATTGTATCACTTAAATCTGTTTTTAATTTTGTTGATTAAATATTTAACATTTTTACTTTTATTGATTAAATATTTAACATTTTTACTGTAAAATCTTTTTACAATTAAGCTCGCAATTTACTAAAGGTTATAGCTGCACATAATTTTAATGGCTTTTAAAAATGTTGTAATGGTGAAATTTGTATAGCCATGCCTTGATACATTGATATTGTATGAAGTTGGGTCCCTTGCCCTATGTCACCTTACACACATTCCTATACATTTACCCCTTACCCCATTTACATGTTCACTCATCCCCATTCATCGCCCTATCCTTACATTTATTGCACCCATGATATGCATATACTTTCATGTACACATTATTCATTTGGATTTAGCCCATTCCATGTTCTGGGACAAGTTCACAATTGTGAGGATGTCCTTGTAGTCGTGGACTCATCCTTTCAAATTTAGAAATTTTAATTCAAATTTTGGGTGACTTCCACTTATATCATTCATGCCTAGCGTTAACTAAACAAAAAAAAGGTGCAATGTGTTTCTATGTTCTTGTATTCGAAGATATTTAATGCATTCATTTATTCATTGAATATCTGTAAGTATTTCTAGACATTTCATTCACTTTACACACTTTAATTAGTGCACTAAAAGGATTCTAGATTTGCACAAGCATTTTTAGAGACATGTGCATGATTGCAAATTGTTGTTTTCGATCATTTGTACACATTTTTTGTAGGTTGACCTAGGAAAACATGCCCCCTTGTGATATATCAACAACACCACTAAGGTATTTATAAATGCCACCAACCCTCAAATATAAGAAGATGCAAAAGAAAATAAGGAGAACTAGGCAAAGTGAAGAACAAAAGGTTGCCAATCACACATGACAAGTCCGTAGGTGTACAACAAAGCCATGACTGCAAACTTGTCCTTGATCTCCATATTCATCCTTGTGTAGTCAAAATAGAATATTTTGACTTGAGGGGAATACTAGTCTATCATTATCTATTTCTAATTTTGAGTCATATCAGAGTCATTGTACACATTAGTCTTTGGGTATGCTTTGGATATTGAGCTAAGTACATTGTTTTCTATTGACAATCCCACATTAAATAACTATTGCAAATTATCATAATATCAGTCCTAGTTATCATATTATTAGTCCAATTTAATTATGTGCTCATGTGTAGGCATTTTATTGGATTAGCCTAGATTAAATTTAAGGAAAGTTTATTTTCTTTTACATTTTGGTGAACCCACTTGATCCTACAAAACTCTGTCTTTAAGGTCTAATTAATTTTATCAGCTCTAATATAATTCTAATTTTTCAAATCCATTTTCAAACTTTTCTCAGGTTTCATCTTTGTATGCTCAAATCTTTGGCTTAGGGTTTGGGATACTAATTTATCTTTTATCCCACCCTCCCACCCTCCCACCCTAAATTATCCTATCATTATGGCACCTTTTAGGGTGTGTTCCTTATCTAGTTTACATGTATTTATATCAGATTATGACACATTCCTATCTTTCATATCATATGATACATCCATCATTGATATATTTGTGGAATTTTATGTTGTGGATTTGAGTGTCTTCTATATGGAGGTCTTAATTTCCCATGCCTCGTCTTTTCCATCATTCATCGAGTTGATTAGTAGACATCCTATAATATTAGAGATGCTTAGTTCATTTGTTCACTCATTCCATGAAGATCCTATGCTTTGTAACAATAATGAGTAAATACTACACAAGGATCCATCACGTGATTTACCTATGCATGAAATTCATGATAGTCTTATTTCCATAGATTCATGTGCTTTGCATGAATTATTTTCTTTTATACATAATGATCACTCTTTTACATCTAATGTGGAGTCTATGGATACTTGCCCTTCACATTATCTTCCTTCACATGATGATATCTTATGCCTTGATGATACTTTATTTGCTTCTCATGTGATTTCATTGATGCTTCATTGCCTTATTCTACATTGCATGAAGACATATAAGTCTTAGTGAGGAACTTTTACATGATAATTATGATGGGTCTAGTGATGCATCTTTACAAGTAAAGTCATTTTGCCTAACTATATGCACATAAATGATGACATTATATTGATTAGTGAGTTTAGATTGCACTGAAGTGGTAGATGTTTGCAATGATTTGAATCGTCTTTCTTGCTCTACACTTCATTTACTAGTTTGGCCAATGCTTTCATTGCATATCTATCTAGACATACTTCATATGAGGATTGTATTGACTTCGAAATGACCTCTCATAATCTATCTTTTGATCCTAATTCATCTATTAATATGACTTTTATATCTCCTACACCTACCTTTCAAGCAGCCCCAAATTCATATAAATATAATCTTTTGGGGCATACTCATCAAAGGTTAGGTAGATGACAATATGTTAATTTACCACCACCTATCTTGTCTACTAAGGTATTTAATCTACCTCTTATGCCTCAAGCTACATCTAAAACAAAGGAATATGACATCACTTGTAATGAAATAACTTGCACAAGAGAATAATATGATAGGAAATATGTTAGAAATGCTTGATAATACTTGAGAATAATAAGCCACTTCGAGGGGCCAAACCTCCAAAATTATCTAATAAGGACATAATGTGCAATATGATGATCATAAACTAACCACTAGCTCCTATATATACCCTACTTATACCTTAGATGTCATCTAGGACTTAACTACCTATATAAGACTATACTAATGATCATATAACTTAATTAAGAGTTAAGGTAGCCACACGATGAATATTTATAACCTTATGCACACTATAGGATTAAGGGCATAGAATGCCCCCCTCTTTAGATAAGTGTCATCCTTAGCATTGATCAATTGTGGATGCTTTTGCACAAAATCCATATTTTCCCACATAACATCTTCAACTGGAGAGTTATTCCATTAATCAAATACTCAATGATTGCCCTCAACCATAGCCTCTTAGTGTAGGTTTTGAAAGGAAGCTAGGTGTGCGGAAAACGCTTCCTACACTAATCTAATGAGGAGAGGGCTATGCAAATTCAACTTTATCCTAACTATTACAGCAATGTTAAACCATTAACATGAGATATTACAACAAAACACAAGAACCAGAAAGAAGACAGAGGAGAGAGAGACAAGATATACGTGGGGAAAACCCTTACGGGTGAAAAACCCCACACTCCAAAACACAGCTCAAATGTATTACAGTAAACAATAACAGATTACAATATAGTTTCAGAGCCAATGCTCTTTCAGGAGTCTTCAAATGTCGAATCTGGAGATATTCCGGCAGCATAACAGTACTTGTAACAAAGTTGTCTATCTCCTATCCAAGTACCTGTTTATATAGAGTTTACAAGGCAAATATGGAACCTTCTAGAGATGGGCGTCCATTTTGGACTCATGCCCCAAAACCCATGTCTAAGGACACTTGTCCAACATCCCATCCCGAAGTGGGCGCCTAGTCCCAAGATAGGTTATGACAGATGTGTAGGAATACACTCAACACTAAGAGGGGGGGTGAATCAGTGTTGTTAACAATTTTAACACTTTTTACTCCTTTACTTAATTTAAATTCACAAATGTAGAATTCTTCAGATAGAACAAAGAAAAATATGCAGAGTATCAAAACAAAACTTGACACAAGAAATTTCCCGAATGGAAAACCCTCCTGGGGTATAAAAACCACTCAACTGCCTCACTGGCTTAACTCAAAATTTCTGATTACAATTGTCTCACTGACATTACAATTCTGCCTCACTGGCATATTGTACTTCTCTGCATGTCTCACTAACATTACAACATCACATTCAATGAAAAATTATAACTCAAGGGATTTCCCTGTTTCAATAAAAACAAAACCTTATTTCTCCCTTTTAAGACAAACAAAATAAATTCTTTGCAATCAACCTTTAACTGTCTTCAACACCTACAGTCATTCAATTTTGATCTTCAATATATTTCATACCTCTGCAAAAACAATCTCAAACTAATTCACCATTTTGAGCTTTCTCTCTGTGCAAAACTGAACAATTTATCTTCTCTGAAAAATTATAGTCTTTAATCACCTTCACTTTCTCTGAACAAACATTAGTCCATCATGATCATTGAAGAATTCCATTCATTTTTTAATCAACATTCTTTCAAACTCTCAACATAAATCCCTGAAAAATGATTCTCCATTCCTGCAAAAATTACATTTCAAAACAACAATTCCATTCTCCAAAAACTTCTTCAAAAATTCTCAAATGTCATCTCTCATCTGCAACTATTTATATCTGCCATACAAAAATCTCTATATGCAAAAAGAATTTCAATCAAAAACAAAATCTTCAAAAACCGGTTCAACTTCAACATTATATTTCTTCTCAAACTTATCATCTTCTCTCTAATCAAAATCAAAAAACACAAAACAAGAAAAATGAAACTCCTTCGAAGAATTCTGCCTTTTCATCTTCTTGTCAATTAGAAACCTTCTAAATTTTACTCTTTCCTTCACAAAAAAAAACAACTTCAGTGGCCCTTGAAATTCGGTGAGATAGGTAAAAAAATAGTTTTATTGCCTTTTTAAGAATGGAGGACGTCAATTTTAAGGGCATGAACTAACCGTTTGATAAAACTCTCCATTTAAAATAGAACCCTCCGATCTGCGGTGCCCGCCACATGAGGATTCAAAGATAGTCGTTGATTTTGTGTTTCCCGCGGAGCACACAATGCATTGACTGGTTACCGGGCACCCTAGGCAACGGGGCCGGTAAGACTAACGAGTCTCATACCCTTATGTTGTCACTAAAAGCCCGATGACCTCCTCGACCGGTCACTTTGAAATTAAAACATAAAGTGCATAGTGTGATGACGGGCAATAGGGTTAAACAATATCAATGTTGAGAACAATGTATAAGACTTAGTCAATTATTAAACAACCACACTTACCATATCAAATGCTATATACCTTGACAAATTTCACATACTTCAAATACTATAGCACTGAAATGAAACACCATGCTTCATCAGATCTGCCACTGTTATGAACCCAATGTAGATGGAGTTAATATAATGCATATTAACTTTTGTCAAATGATGCAAGCCCTTGCCCTAATTCAAAAATTGATAATATGCAATGAATGCCACTTATCAAAAACCAAGAGATCTGAAAAACCATGCACTGATGTCATTATAGATCAAAACTGAGATGATACCAAATCACTGTGATCATAATTGCATGAAGACCACTCATAAAGCCAACCTTATGAAAAATCCTTCTGAAATATCATGTGATTGAAACTTCACAACACTGATTGCAACTTCACAACACTGTTTGCATACTTCACAACACTGATTGCATAACCAAACATGATATATACCTGTCAACTGCATCTTGTGAAAACTGTGAAATGCAACATCCTGATATCCTGATATTTTGACATCAATGAAAAGACAACATCCTGAACTGTGAAATGTGCTACAAGATGCTCTTAGGCACCTTACAGCTGTCATAGAATCTGTCATACACTAACTAAAAATATCATATTCCTCTTACATGTCATAACTGCCCTTGACCGCCCAAAGATGCCTTTCTCTCGTGCAAAGATACTCATCGACACTTGTCATTAATTAAAAAACGTTTGAGGTTTCGGGGGCATTGCCCCCGAGCCCCCACGAGGGCGCTGCCCCTGGACCCCGCAAGGGGCTACGCCCCTTGACCCTATCTTGGGGGCACTGCCCCCAAACCCCCGTTAATTATTCAAGGGGGAAACCGCGGCTGCCAAAGTCACCAAAATTTACCCTGTTGCATATACACAAGGTGCTGACTATGCCAACTCAACATGGGATAAATAAATACAACATTAGGAATTTGCAAAGGTTGAGACACCTTAATTCCCAACATTCTCCCACTTGTCGAACACCTTGCAAGGGCCAAAAGCAATGACAAGATTTAACTACTAAGGGCCAAGAGGCCCATAGACTCTGAACACCATCTGAACTTCTCTGTGCCCACTGGTTTCGTCAATGCATCTGCAACATTCTTCAAAGTATCTACCTTCTCCAAATTTACCTTTCCATCCTCAACCATGTCTCGCATGAAGTGAAACTGAACATCAATGTGCTTTGTTCTAGCATGGAAAGTTGGATTCTTCGCAAGGCAAATTGCACTCTAACTGTCACAACTGATCGTGATATGACCTACATCAACACCAATATCTGAACACAATCTCTTAAGCCAAATGGCTTCCTTACAAGCATGAGTTGCTGCCATATACTCAGCTTATGTCGTGGACAAAGCAACAACTACTTGTCGCTTACTCATCCAACTAATAGCACCACCAAACAGTGTAAAAACATAAGCACTGGTGGATCTCTTGCTGTCAATGTCACCTGCCCAATCTGAATCCACAAATCCACGAATATCAATAGAATGCGGAGGTCCTGAAACATTACCATGATAGCAAATGGAATACTCAGAAGTACCCTCAAATATCTGAACACTCGCTTAACTGCATCCCAATGAACCCGTCCAGGATTAGCCATAAATCGACTAAGGACTCCCACTGCTTGGGCAATGTCTGGTCTTGTGCAGACCATGGCATACATCAAACTGCCAACAACACTAGCATAAGGTACTCTGCTCATGTCCTCCACCTCACTAGGAGATTTTGGACAATCCTCAACAGACAACTTTGTCCCCAAAGAAATGGGAACACACAATGGTCTACAATCTGCCATGCTGAATCTGTCCAACACAGACTTCACATACTTACTCTGGCTTAACCAAAGTTTTCTGTTGGTTCTGTCTCTTCTAATTTCTATTCCTAGAATGTACCTGGCTGCCCCTAAATCTTTCATTTCAAACTGAGCTGACAACTGAGATTTAAAATCAGAAATCATATTTTTACCCTTCCCAATGAGCAACATATCATCAACATATAGTGCAACAATGAGAATACGATCACCATCAAATTTATAATACACATAGTGATCCAATTTCGATCTCACAAATCCAATTGACAACACAAAGGCATCAAACTTCAAGTACCATCTCCTAAGGGATTGCTTCAAACCATACAAAGACTTCTTAAATTTGCAAACCAAATTTTCTTTACCTTTTACCATGCAATGCTTTGGCTGTGACATGTAGATTTCCTCCTCCAAGTCACCGTGAAGGAAAGTTGTCTTCACATCCATCTGTTCTACCTCCAAGTCATAAGCTGCTGCGAGTGACAACAGGAATTGAATGGATGTCAGCTTTGCAACGGAAGAGAAGATCTCACCATAATCTATACCCTCCACTTGTGAATACCCCTTCACAACCAATCTGGCCTTATACTTCTCAATACTGCCATCTGCACCAATCTTCTTCTTGAACACCCATTTACATCCAACGGGTTTCCGTCCAGGAGGCAAAGGCACCAAGTCCCAAGTTTGATTCTTATCCAAAGAAGCCATTTCTTCCTCCATGGCCTCCTTCCAGGAACCTGCATCCTTCATATCCAGAGCCTCTGATACAGTTCTAGGTTCATCACTGTTAGTAAGCAAAGCATAAGCACAACTAGAATCAAGCAATGTAAAACCAAACCTTTCAAGTTGCTTCCTTATCCGTGTAAACCTCCTCAAGAGCTGAGGTTGAGGTTCAGCTTCTTCATCTAAGCTTTCAGAGCTGCTAGAGCTCTCCTCATCATCAGGTCCAACATTATCTTTCTGTTCAGTCTTCTCAAGGGTGAGAGGAAATTGAACAACATCCTCTTTGTTTTCTTTTTCTTCTAGCTGCAAAACAGTGGAAGAAGGTATAAGCTCTCTGAAGATGACACTTCTGCTATACAACACTTTTTCAGCCACGAGGCCCCAAAGCTTGTATCCTTTCACACCAACAGAATAGCAGATGAAGATACACTTAACAGCTTTGTTCTCCAACTTTGACCGCTTCTCCTTAGGCACGTGTGCATATGCCTCACAACCAAAAACACGAAAATGCCTTACTGAAGGCTTTCTACTAGACCACACCTCCATGGGTGTCTTTCCAACAAGAGCTGATGTAGGAGATCTGTTTACCAGATAGCAAGCAGTGGCAACAGCTTCAGCCCAAAACTTTTGTTCTAGACCAGCACCACTAAGCATACTCCTAGCCTTCTCCATCAGTGTCCTGTTCATCCTCTCTGCAACTCCATTTTGCTGCAGTGTATATGGAGTTGTCTTATGTCTTTCAATCCCAAGTTCCTTGTAGTACTTATCGAATTCTATAGAACAGAACTCACCACCGTTGTCAGTTCTCAAACATTTAATATTTTTACCAGTCTGATTTTCAGCAAAAGCTTTAAACTCCTTAAACTTGCTATAGACTTCAGATTTGCTTCTGAGAAAATAAATCCATGTCCTTCTACTGTAATCATCTATAAAAGATACAAAGTATACAGATTTTGATAACGAAGGAACATTAACAGGACCAAACACATCAGAATGAATAAGGTCCAACACACCAGAAGACTTATGAGAACTCGAGTAAAACTAAACACGGTTTTTTTTTCCATAAATGCAATGTTCGCAAAAGTCAAACTCAAGATTACAATCATCTAACCCCTCAACGAGGTTCTTATTTTTCAAGGTACGCAGATCCTTCTCACCAATGTGGTCAAATCTCTTATGCCATAACATTGTCTTTTCTACAGGAAATTTAACTTCCAATGCACGATTACAACCATCAAGACTAGAAACAACAGATTTCTTCACTGCTTGTTCAGATGGTGGGGATGAAGTGACTGCTGCCCTCTTCCTTGAGTCAGAAGAACTATTGCATTGTGCAATGCATGCTTCCAGCTAAAATAGAGTACCTCTCCGAGTACCCTTAGCAAGCACCATAGATCCTCTAGTCATCTTGCATCCATCTTTCGAAAAGACAACCTGCACACCTGCATCATTCAACATACTTATAGAAAGCAGGTTCCGTGCTAAGCCTGGGATGTGCATAACCCCAGTGATCCCCTTCACTTGACCATCAGGGAATTGGATAGAGACTCTTCCACGACCAACAATCTTCAGATGAGAGTTGTCACCCAGATACACCTTTCCACCATTGAACTCCTCATACTTAGTGAACCAGTCTCGATGCGAGGTCATGTGGAATGATGCACCAGAGTCGATTAGCCACACATCATCAGATGCATGGGTGCCCAGGGCTGCGATGAAGGCATCACCATCATCTTGTGATTTGTCAGAATTTGAATCAAGAGCTTTCTTCTTTTTCTTCTTCTCCTCTTTGCATTCCTTTCGGAAATGCCCGGTCTTGCCACAGTTCCAACAAAGAGCCTTGGACTTTCTAGGAGATTTAGATCTCCCACAGGATTTGGATCTACCCTTCTCAGCTTTCTTGTCCTTCTTTTTCCCTTTCTCCTTGGGTCTTCCACAAACTGCAAGGGCTTCTTTGGCTACCTCAGAAGACTTTCTCCGCATCTCTTCAGACAACAGTGAAGAAACCACTTCTTCCATTTTGAATGTGGATGTGGTGCTTCCGATTGCCATGACAAGATGATCCCATGAGTCCGGCAGAGAACAAAGCAAGGTCATACACCGATCCTTCTCCTCCATCTTTACACCGATAGATGTCAATTGTGCAACCAACATGTTAAAGGCATTCATATGCTCAGCCATGGATCCTCTGTCCTCCATTCGAAGAGAATACAACTTCTTTCTCAGGAAAAGTTTATTGAGAAGGGATTTAGCTTGATACACATCCCCCAATTTCTTCCAAAGGAGTGTTGCAGTAGCCTCCTCATGGACATTTAACAACACAGAATCAGCAAGACTAAGTCTTATGAGACCCTTAGCCTTCTGATCCTTGAGATCCCAGTCAGCTTGTGACATTGCAACTGGTTTAGTTTCGTTCACACTTTCCCAAAGGTCTCAGTCAACTAACATGTCTTCCATCTTAAGCTTCCACATCTCGAAATTACTGCCGTTGAACTTCTCTACTTCAAACCTTCCTAATGTGCTTGCCATCTCCTTGCTGCAATAAGATACAGAATGCTCTGCACAGACTCCCACTCAACCTAAGATTAGCTCAAAAAACCCCCACCCTACAACTAGGACAAAAGGTGATCAAGCTCTGATACCAACTGAAAGGAAGCTAGGTGTGCGGAAAACGATTCCTACACTAATCTAATGAGGAGAGGTCTATGCAAATTCAACTTTATCCTAACTATTACAACAATGTTAAACCATTAACATGAGATATTACAACAAAACACAAAAACCAGAAAGAAGATAGAAGAGAGAGAGACAAGATATACGTGGGGAAAACCCTTATGGGTGAAAAACCCCACTCCAAAACACAACTCAAATGTATTACAGTAAACAATAACATATTACAATACAGTTTCAGAGCCAATGTTTTTTCAGGAGTCTTCAAATGTTGAATCTGGAAATATTCCGGCAGCATAACAGTACTTGTAACAAAGTTGTCTATCTCCCATTTAAGCACCTGTTTATATAGAGTTTACAAGGCAAATATGGAACCTTCTAGAGATGGGCTTCCATTTTGGACTCATGCCCCAAAACCCACGCCTAAGGACACTTGTCCAACATCCCATCCCGAAGTGGGTGCTTGGTCCCAAGATAGGTTATGACAAATGCTCTTAGGCACGTTACAGCTGTCATAGAATCCGTCATACACTGACTAAAAATACCATATTCCTCTTACATGTCATAACTACCCTTGACCGCCCAAAGATGCCTTTCTCTTGTGCAAAGATACTCATCGACACTTGTCATTAATTAAAAAATGTTTGAGGTTTCGGGGGCATTGCCCCCGAGCCCCCACGAGGGCGCTGCCCCTCGACCCCACCCTGTACCGTTACAGGGAGCACGCCAGGGGCGCTGCCCCTGGACCCCGCAAGGGGCTACGCCCCTTGACCCTGTCTTGGGGGCGCTACCCCCAAACCCCGTTAATTATTCAAGGGGAAAACCGTGGTTGCCAAAGTCACCAAAATTTACCCTGCTGCATATACACAAGGTGCTAACTATGCCAACTCAACATGGGATAAATAAATACAACATTAGGAATTTGCAAAGGTTGAGACACCTTAATTCCCAACATGTTTGAAGAATTCTCCTAGGATCCAAATTTATTCTACCCTCCTCATCAATCTCTAGTATATTAGTATGTGCTACAACTCTTTATTTGATAACCTTCTTCAAGCATGAAACATGGAAGATTAGATGTATTTTTGATGACATAGGTAACTCCAATTTATATGCTACACTAATAATCCTCTACAACACCTTATAAGGACCATAATACTTGGGTGCAATCTTGTTATCCTTCTATTGTTGTTTTAGTGACATTTTCTTATATGGTTGTAATTGCACAAAGATCCAATCTCCCATTTCAAAAGTCCTTTCATTGTGATGTTGATCAACTTGTTGCTTCATTTTGTTTTGTGCCATTGTCAACTTCTCCTTGAGACTAGCAAGTACCTCTTGTTGATGTTGAATGTGTTCTTTAACTGTTCAAACCTTTATGTATGCTTGCAATGAAGATGTGATTGATGGTGGCTAGTACCCATATAGTGCCAGAAATGGAGACATCTTGGATGAATTATGGAAAGAAGTGTTATACCATCATTCTACTAGTGGAAACCATTGCACCCATCTCTCTTATTTATCTTAAGCAAAACATTAGAGATAACCCTCCAAGAATTTGTTGACCAACTTAGTCTATCCATCTAATTGGGGATGATATGACAAACTATGAGCAAGCCGAGTGCCCAAACATGAAAATAAGTCAATCCAAAATTACTTGTAAATATAGGATCATGATCACTTACTATGACTTTTGGAGTCCCATGTGGTTTCTAAATACTATTCATAAAGGTTTTTGCTATAGTGCTTGCTACGAATGGGTGTGCCAAAGCATAAAAATGTGCATATTTGGTGAGATGATCCACAACAACCATGTTGACATTTTTCCTTCAAATATGCACAAACCTATGATGAAATCCATGGATACATCCTCCCACCTTTGACTTGGAATAGATAAGGGTTTCACATGGCCTAGAGTCTTAATTGTCTCCCCTTTATTTTTTGGCATACCATGCATTCTACTACAAATTTTTAAACATCCCCTTTGAGATTTTCTCAAAAGAAATCTTGCTTGATTCTATGACAAGTCTTCAATAATTGGGAGTGCCCACCTACTAGAGAAGCATGTAATTCTACCAACACCTTAAAATTAAGGGTTGAGTTCCTACATAGGTACAACACATCCTTATACCATAAATCGTTTCATTTCCATGCAAATTTTTCTAACATAATTGAATTGTGTTGGATTTTCTTAATGAGAGTTTGAGTATCCATGTCCTTCTCACACTCTTCTCAGGCCTCATTTACCCATTCTACCTACAATATAGAAATTGCATACAATAGTGACTTTGTGGGTTCATCCCTCCTTGATAGAGCATCAACCACAACATTCTCCTTTCCTTGCTTATATATATGATCTCAAAGTCATATCCTGACATCTTTGTGACCCATTTTTGTTGTTCTTTATATGACAAACTCTATTCCAAGAAGTATTCAAGACTCTCATGATTTATCTTTACCTTAAAGTGTCTTCTTATTTGATAAGGTCTCCATTATTTGAATGCATGTAAGATACCCAACGTTTCCTTTAGCTAGAGTTGTGCACATGGCTTCCTTTAGCTTCTCAAATGCCCTAATAGTTGCCTCATTCCATTGGAAGGAAACCTTTTTCAACAAAGTTGTGAGAAGTGATGCTATGCTACCATATTTTTTAGAAGTTGGCGATAGTAACTTGTAATCCCTAAGAAACCTCATAGACTCTTAAGGGTCCTAGGCATTTTCCATTTTATAATGTCCTTGATCTTG
This sequence comes from Cunninghamia lanceolata, assembly GCA_027924645.1. NCBI lineage: Eukaryota > Viridiplantae > Streptophyta > Pinopsida > Cupressales > Cupressaceae > Cunninghamia > Cunninghamia lanceolata. Next base: position 3,083,806 of record BSBN01000918.1, on the reverse strand, counting down.
TGAGGATCCACCTTAACTCCCTTGTGTAACAATATGACCTAGGTACTCCATTTCTTTGACTCAAACACACACTTGGATGGCTTAGCATAAAGTTAATGCTATTCAATAATGTCCAAAAGTTGATTTACATGCTGCAAGTGTTCCTCCCAATTTTTTCTATATATCAAGATGTCATCAAAAAATACCAAATTTTTTTTTTGCAAAAATCTTGAAGATAGAGTTCATAAAACTTTGAAATATAGGTGGTGCATTTGTGAGCCAAAATGCATTGCCAAAAATTCATACTGACCCTCATGGGTTAAATTTTTTTTATCTTATGTACATCCTCATCTCTAATTTTGATTTGATGATAACCATGACAAAGATCAAATTTGGTAAAATAAATAGTACCATTAAGCACATCTAACAAATCATCAATTACTGGAATGGAAAACTTATCTTTTATGGTGCACTTATTGAGCTCTCTATAATCAAGACACATCCTCCAAGTGCCATCTTTTTTATACACCATTACCATTCGAGAGGAGTAAGAACTTTGACTATGCCTGATAATACCTACCTCTAGCATCTACTAAACTATCTTCTCGATCTCATTTTTGTACATATGGATACCTATAGGGCTTGATGTTGGGTGGTTGGCTCCTTGGTACTAGCTGAATGGAATGATCATGATCTCTTTTAGGAGGTAATTTTCTTTTGGCATCTCTCCAAAAACTATTGAGTGCTTACCTACAATTGCTTGCAAATCTAGTGGTGTAGAATCCTTTGAGTGATATGCTTCTAATGAAAATAATTGGGCCACAAACCCATTTTTTTCCTTGTTAAGCATCTTTTACACTTGATGAGAGCTTACCATCTATGGAGACTTTCATGCAACCCTCTCAATTCTACCATCCTTTCCTTTGAGTGAAAACACATGAATAGATCTTGAAAGTTCATCTCAATTATCCCCAATGTAGTAAGCTACTATACTCCCAACACATTGATATTTGTTGCACCTATGCAGATAGCAAATATAATGCAATCAAGTTGGTAATCTCCCATGGATAATTTAATGCTATGATATTTCCATGAACAACTGATAGTACCCCCATCTACAATCAAGACCTAAAAATTCTAGAACTAGATATATAAAAAAATTCAGACAAGCCACTAACTTCTTGTTGATGAAGTTGTGCTTGTGCTTCCTAAGTCTATCAACATTGTTACTTTCTCTTTCTTCAAAAAACCCACTACCTTTGGAGTTTGTGGGTTGCTAATTCTAGAAAGTTGGTTGAGTATCTCCTAACTCCTCATCTATCTCATTTTAACTCTCTAATATTTCTTCTTCCTCATCTTCTTCCTCACTTGGACCTTCAATGTAGAACAATTTACTTTTACTACAGTTATGTCAGTTCCAATTTTTTAAGTCTGAATTACTATTTAAGTCAGTTCCAATTTTTAAGTCTAAATTACTATTTTCCTGAAAAAAGATCTTTCCTATTTTATCTTGTATCCATGTCCATTCGACCTTCCATCCAATGCAAATGAAGAGGAATTTTTGTTGAAGTCATTTTAGCATAGGAGGATCCTTCCTACTGGGGAAGTCAGGCCCACTTACCCAACAGAGGAGATCTCTCAGTACACCTCTTTGTTTTGTTGTTTTCTTTGTGTATGTCAGAATTAGTTAATGTGTCCTCTATGTGTTTGTTTCAGTATTTAGATACCTACAAGTTGTTCTTGAATTTTGAAAATAACAAAAAGAGTTATGTTCTTGAAAAGTTCAACTTGTGAAACAACACTAGTTTATTCTATTGAACTTGTATTGTTGAAACAAAGGCTGAATGGTTTGATTTCCTAGTTGTTTATTTCAGCAATTCATTTCAGTTGCATGATAGAATAGTTTCAAATTCTTTAGCAATTCAATTTGATTAAAATAGTTTCTTTTCTACAAAGTGGTGTAAACATTTTCAATTCCTTTCAAATTCTAGCGTGTGTTTAATTCAGCAATTAGAATAGTTTGAATTCTAGCATTGTCCTTTTAGTTTACTTAGATTCAGATCCATACTTAAATCACCAAACCATTAGAAAATCTTGTCGTAGATCACTCTAGACACCTCTAGATTGATAAATTAAATGATGAGAAGTTAAAATAACTATGATGACCTCATCAATAATCCACTTGTGTGTGTGCAACATTCTTGTGGGTTCCTCTCATCCTCCTTTCATTTCTATATTACTCACTAATATGCTTTAGCTAGTGTAGATTTAGCTTTAGCATTCCTGATATTTTCAGTCACTGCTATTATTTTTCTAGATACACCTAGAGAGTAATAGCACACACTATATATTCAATATTTTCATTCTTGGCTATCTATGGAGGTTGGAAAACCTACATAGGGGCTTGACCTGAAGGAAAGCCCCCAAACAGCCCCAACATCTCCTTATTTCTTTGCAAGTTATAGACTTAAGGGAAGAGATTTCAACTACATGTTGGTTTTGTAAATCTTCCCCTTTATTTATGTCATCTCATTTATTTCCCTTGAGTATATAAATAATATCTTTTCAATTATAGTTAGTATTTGTCACTTGGAAATTCTTGGGTTTGTTGTTATCTTTTGTTGTGCATACTAAGTGGAGTAATCAAGAATAGACTCCATATTTTCAATTTTCCATACTATTTGGACTTGGCCTCCTGGGCAGTAGCTTCCTCCATCTGGCACCAGGTTACTTTCATCTTCCTCTTTTCAATTTTGTAATAAAAATTTGTAAATCATTTTCTAGTTTTCAATAATTAGCGCTTTATCATCTTTTTTTCATTTATCCTAGCAAAATAAAACTATTCATTTCCTTTATTCAAATCACTTTTGGAATTGTAGAATCACTCTATTAAATAGTAGAAAAACTAGTACAATCCTAATGTGGAAGTAGTGAAAAATCATTTGGCTAATATATCTAAGCTAAATCGTAATTTTTCCTCTTTTACACAAAAAAAAGATATAAGGGCCCACAAAGCAATGATGGATAAATAGGCAAAAATGATAATTCAAGATTATGCAAATGACTACCATCACCCTCATGTTTTAGGCACAAACAATCTAGATGTGCACTTGCAAGCTTATTGCCACCATTAGTGCATAATTTTCTCATGTGACAAAAAGCATAATAGAAGTGAAAAGAACACCAATCATCCCTACTTCCATAGCACAAATGGATCAATGAGGGAATATTAGTTGATACAACTATCCTACCAATTGTTGCACAACAATCAGTCGTACCACCACCACAAGACCAAGTAGAAAAGTGTAAAGCAAAAAGGAAAAGGGATAGCAAGTGCACCATCACAGAAAAATATTATTTCAAATCCCAACCTACCCTTTGCAATCCATTCGATCAAAGAAAGATAAGCTAAAGTAAAATCAAAAAAGAAAAAAAAATTACAAGCATTACATAGGAGGTGCAAGAGGAAGGTAGGAAAACTCATGATGAAACACCATAGACTAAGGAGACCAAAATGCTTGCAAATGATATAGGAGCACATGCTAAGTAAATTTCTTCAACTCTTATCCAAAGTCTGCCTTTGTATCCACACAATCAACAATCACCATAGATGTACCTCAACAACCAACACAAGATGTAGCACTACCTAATTATTTGCTTCCTAGATGAGCACCATTTTTTATTTTTAGAAAAAATGATGTAGTGTATGCATTCATCCAACAAATTCTTTCAACAGTAAAAATCCACTCTAGTGAGAATTTTACTTGTTTTAAGGTGGAATCTGAATTTAAAGTCAAGCAAGGCATAGATGGCTCTACCCACTTCATAATGGATATTGCTTTAATATGACTAATTAGATCCTAGATAAACTAAATCTAGTAGCCATCAATACCATGATACAACACATTACAAGAAGTTACATGGCAATTTTATTAACTATTAATGTTTCCAAGGAGAATGTAGCCAAGTTCAAAAAGGCAACAAATTGTTTATGACAAGTAATTGAAAATCAAAAGAAGCCAACAATAATACATATGGACAAATTAAAAGAGCAATCGACAATAAAAAGTAGTGAGCTTAGTTTGGTGAAGTTGAAACTCACTCAAGTGTATGTAGACAAAGTTATACCACTGGCTACATTAACAAAATAAAGAATACAATTAGGAAGATAGTTGCACTTGAGCTATTTCCTACAAGAGCCATGGGCAAATATTGCCCAAGCAACGCTCTCAAATTATGATAGGAAGCACACCTCGCTGGCCTATGGAGGTGTCTATGATCACAAGGAATTGAAGTCAAATAAGGAGATTTGAAGGTGTCTTGATCTATTTATAGAGTGCCTTGTCTTGCAAAAAGTTGAGCCTTTCCAAAAGTTTGTTGTGGAATATCTGAACTTGCTAACCGGAGAGCAGTGGGAATGATTGGAGGAATTGAAGTAGGTATTGTTCTTCCTCCAATGTTTTTGACTTTCTAAAAATCTTGTGTAACCTCCACGATCTATTTTCTTTAGAAATTAATAAAATGGGAGCTACCCCCTTGGTAGCAACTTGCCAAAAAATAAAAATAAAGAATACAATTTAAATGAAGCTCTTAGGATTCTATCATGATATTTCACTATATCCTATAACCCCTAAGGCATTCAGTACATAAGTTGACATACTTGAGGATATGGTCAACATGCTTCTAGTACCATCACCAACACTATCTACGGTAGTTGACATCAATGAAGAAATAAAAAAATAAACTAGCATAGGCAAGAAATACTGCTAGACCAACACAAACAACCACAAGAGGATAGATATTTTCTACCATATCAGGTCAAGTTAACCATTGAACAACTACAAACTCTCCATGAAAATATCTAAAAAGATAGTATAAGTATGTGTAAAGTGCTCTCCTTAGTTTTAATACTATAAAATTTGATTAATGTGCACTTGCAAGAGAATTTGACCAAGATCAAGGACCTCATGGAAGGATTTGTGCATGACTATATTATGATGAAGTAGTTTTCCACTACTTCTAAGAAAATTTACACATAGCAAGAGTTAATCTCCACCTAGAAATAAATAGAGGTGCATAATTTTGCACAACTTTAGTGCCTTATTCAAGATCAACTAGAAGTGACTTTTTACCTACTTGAGAAAATGTATAGTGTGGTTCAAGATTTTGTCTCAAGGCAAAACTCTCTAAACCCCATTAATGCACTAGTCATCAAATAACTTCTTGCAGAAGTACAAGTCTTCATGATTCTTCTAAAGTACAATGAGATAATTAGAATAATATTCTCATATACAAGGTGTTGGTGCCTGAAAAAACCAAGTTCCCAAACGTGCATTATTTTTACCTAAATCCATCAAAAAATCCCAATTTGTGCCTTTGTTCCTTAAAACCATCATTTATATCTGATCTGAGATTACTTTAAATGGGTGTTGTTCATAAAAATTCTAAGTAAAAATACCCCTAAGTCTTTGTGTTTTCCTTTGAAAATTTTCTAAGTGTTGAAATTTGAGGCCTTTGTCAGTGAATCGACTGGTTCGCAAACTGTCGATTTCACTGACTAGGTTCATGGGTTCGTGGTTTTGTCGATTTGCCAACAAAGCGATAAAGAGGGGAAGGAAAAAGTTTCTAAGTAAAGAAAGGAAGTGCCATGTATTTGTCAATGAATTTGGTGGTTCGCAAACTGAAAGGTACATTGATTGCCAAGTTAGCCGATTCGCGGGTTTGCCAATAGGGCGATGCATAGAGAAAGAAGCTGAGCCTTTATCGGCAAAGTTGGAAGTTTGCGAACTAAAAAGTTCACCGATGGCCAAATTCATTGATAAAGGAAGTGGATGAAGATTTTATAAGTATTGGTGAAGGAAGATAGAAAAGGGAAGAGAAGGCAAGTGATTGTCGATGAAGTTGGAGGCTCGTGAACCCTCGAGTTTGCCGACGAGGGTTTTCGCCAACAAAGTTTTTCTGAGATCCCGGGTCAGTGACAGGCAAGTGGAAATTTTTCTAAGGAGACAAGGATGCAAAGGAAGGAAACGACAGTGTCTTCGTCAATAAAAGGAAGATTTCGTGAACCGATAGGTTCACTGACGAAGTAGTTCACCGCCAAGACAGTTTGCCAGTAGAAGGAGGATCAACCAAGGAAAGAAAGAAGGGAAAAGCGGTGAGGGAAGAAAATGAAAGTAATTTCATGGTTTGTAAAAGTAAAAGGTTACCGACAATGAGAAAAGTAAAGAGAAAAAGGTTAAGTTTCCATCGGCAAAGGGGTGAGTTCGCGAACCATTGGGTTCGTCGATGGAAATGTTCGTCGATGTGAGATTTTGCCAACAAAGGGAGCCAAAGATGAAGAGAAACAAAAGGGACAAGGAAGAAAGCGAAGATGAAACACCAAGTTCACCATGGGGTGATTTTGTTGACAAAGGAAATAGAAGAAAGAAGAAGAGAAGGCAGGCCTTTGTCAAAGATGAAGATGGTTCGCGAACCATAAAATTTGTCGACAAGGAGGTTCGTGATAAGGAAAATTCGCCGATAAAAGATAAAATGGAAATCAAAAGTAAGATTATAGGAAAATCAAATGCATATGTGAAGCATAATGTAAAATGTAATAGTTTAAAATATTTTAAACTTTGTTTAAAATATTTTAGAATGTTGTAAGGGATTTACATGGGCATTTTGGCAAACTATATTTCAGACGCCTATATGAGTGAAATCGTGCCATGATTGCAGGGTAAGGCAGACGGTTGGTACTCAGTAATTAATGTGTTACAGGTGAAGGTCAGTTGCAGGTAGTTGAAGCAGTAGAAATCTTCAATGCAAAAGGACTAGAATTAAATGTAAGGATGAAGTGTCTCAGCATCAAAACAGAGATTTTTTTAGTGGCAAATATTCAACAATTGGTGAATATCGCAGATCGACCAAGTCAGAATTGGTGAATAAATCGCATCCAACAAGGTGGTCAAATCACCTAGATTTTACATATTATCGGTTGAATCCATATCCATTCGCCATCGATTTATTTTATGAGAATCAATGAAGTAAGATTTTCACCATAACAAACTACGCATTTCAAATGGGCCGACTAATACTTTCGCCTAGAATCTCGGAAGCAAGTACTAAATCACCTATATATTCACCAATACTATTAAAACAACATTGTGTATCGAGACACATTTTGCCAACTCCATTAAATGGTCGCTACGCATGAGGACCCATTTCACCAACCCCATTTAATGGTCACTGTGTGTGAGGACCCATTTTGCCAATTAAAATTTACAAGTAGTTGATTATGAGGGGCCATTTTGCCACTTTTCATGACACCTCTGTGCTGATCGTAGGGCCATATTTGCCTTGGAAATTACAATGTATGTAGTCCATCGAGGTTTGATTCACCAACACTTAAACGTATTCCTTGTATAATCACGCAGGATTCACCAAAATTTTTAATATACCATATAGAATTCCCATGGAATTCACCAAATATGGATTGATATAAATACAATAGAAAAATTGATTTATTCTTACACATTTTGTTCAGTTCTGAACTTGTGAGCTCGTGATTCGGATTTCAGAAGTTGGAGTTGGAACCTTGAAGTTGATCGTAGGCAAAGTTACAAACTTACAACACAGGCATTCCTGCATTAATGAATAGCAAGTCAGTGAAAACCTAAACTTAAAGGTGAGTAATCATTTCTTCATAGTATTAGTGTTATAAGATTTCTTTATCTCTTATCCATTCTTGATTCAATCTTAAAGAAGATATTTAGTAGGGAAAGGGATCTATATTCTATGAGTATGTCCTTCTCAAACAAGAAGACATTTTTTTCTAGCTTTTATTTGAAGTGATAGATCAAGATGTCGAGCCGCAAGTGTGACAAAGGTAAGACTCCTCAGGGTGGTGAAGGGACTGGGAGGCCATCAAAACACTTAAAATGTGGAGTTAGTATACAGTCTTACTTTAGAACTGGCAATGTTTCTGATCCATCAAATCAAGATGGAGCTACATCATCAATTCTTGCACAAAATATTAATGAAGAAGCCATTCGTAATACCTCACCACCACCAGAAGGTGGGATTGCCATTGAGTCAAATGAGGATGGCAATACCGCAGAAGATGTTCCAAGGGATACCCTGGTTAGCCAGAATGAGGATGGCAATATCGCAAAATATCTTCCAAGGAATACCCTGGTTAGCCAAAATGAGGATGGCATATCTGCAAAAGATGTTCCAACGGATACCCTGGTTAGCCAGAATGAGGATGGCAATACTGCAAAAAATGTTCCAAGGGAAACCCTGGTTAGCCAAAATGAGGATGGCAATACCACAAAAGATGTTCCAAGGGATACCCCGGTTAGCCAAATTGAGATAATTGACCTAGATGTAAAAGAAAATGTTGACGTTGTAGATGATGTTGGCAAGAAGAAAAGAAAAGGCAAATCAAAAGATCCAAAATTGGGGTGTGAGTGGGAAATGTCAAGGAATTTTTAGCTTGATTGGGTGTCAAAGTACCCATTCATTGAACCAGTGGAGAAAGAAAACAAAGATGAACAACCAACTGAATGTAAGTGTGTGATTTGTAGTTGGAAATGTAAAAGAGACAAGAAATTGCAGCTAAATCTTGACACTATAGAAAAGCATATAGGTAAAGTTTATGAAAAACAAATCATAGACGGAAAGGAAACATCAGTAGTAAGATGGAAATCAAAGGAAGAATGTCTTCATGTGAAGTATGCCACAAAATATGATGAGCATAAGAAAAGAATGACAAAGCTTGCTGCAAGTGGAGGTATAATCAAGGCTCAATTTGGAAAAGCAATGGAAGGAGCACAACTGGCAAAAATTGTTCAGATGAGTGTTATTTTTCATATTTTGTCCAGAAGGCGTCCTATGACAGACTACCCAGAGTATAGTAATTTATTATATTTTTTGAGTGTTCCTCACTATCCTAGCACACATTTGTCAATAAACGTTGAATGGGAATGGGCAAACTATCTCGCTGCGGTGGAAAAGCAAGATTTAAAGGAGAATGTAAAAGAGTCAAACTTCATTGCATTATCTTTAGATGAAGTTACTGCAACTTAGATAATACTTCTTGGGTCTGTATGCATGTGTATACTATAAAAGAACATGTCCGCTAAGCTCATCTACTCTATGTTCATAAAATGAAGGACAGTTCAACATTGCAAAATCTGTTTGAACAAGATAAGAAGTCTTTGAATGAAATTACAGGTATGGATGACTTGACAATTGCCAAAAAGTTGGTGTGTGTAGGATCTAATGGAGTTGCAGTAATGCAAGGTCATAGGACCAGTCTTTGCACAAAATTATAAACTACTTGTGTACCATACATGCTTGCCATTCACTGCATGGCCCACAGAATGAATTTAGCATTTAAAATTGTAAGCAAGTTTCCTACAGTATCAAAAGTTGAAAATCCAGTCTGTGAGCTTCACGCATACTTCTGCAAAAGTCCCAAACATTTTGTAGAATTTCAAAATTTTGTTGAGGGAATAACAACACGAAATAAGCTTCTAAAGGATGTTGATACTAGATGGATCTCCTTGCATGGACTAGTGCAACGAGTTCTTTCAGAATATCCATCCTTGATTAGAATAATGTACGAGCATCGCAACACAGTAGACAAAGCTCCTGACCTCTTACATAGGTTAAGTGATTAGAGACACTCTTAACTTTAGCTAGTCTTCTCCCCATGCTGGATGAAATGAACAATCTTGTGAAGAAAGCCCAAGACAGAACTATGTATATCTATGCGTATACCAAACTACGTAGAATGACATGCATGGCCCTCGATAATCTATATCTAGATCTAACTTCTCAAAGCCCAATTTTTTTTAGGTGGTAGATAATTACAGATTTGAATCATCTTAAAAATTATTCACAGTTTAATGCAAGCAGGGAGTTATGTGCCTTTGTACGTGGATTTTAGATACCAATGCACCATTATAAGATGGTCAGGCGCTCTATCAGAGAAGTACCTGTTAGAAAGGAAGATTTTGATGGCATTGTTGAATCTATTAGTAATAATTTGAAGGAAATTGCAAGCAATCTTTCAACAGAGATTTATAATCGACTCCCTCGAGAAGAAATGCTTAATGCCATGTCTATTGAGTATCCTCAATTTTGGGTTCAAGGCCACCGAGATAGCCCAAGATTTTTTCATCAAAAAGTAACTACTTTGACCGCATACTTTTCAAAAAGTGCAGAATGCAATGGATAGACAATAGAAGGAATTATAGATGGAATAAGCTTAGAGGACAATGTAGTCAGTTTGCAAGAAGTATGATAGACCAGTTTAATGCCATGGAGAATCTCGTTGAAGTGAGATCAATAACAAAGGCTTGGAAAAAGTTGGGTTACAGTGAAATATTGCATGATTCGATATCAGAATATTTCAAACTTGTTGATTTATGTCGAACAATGATATTGGGTTCGGTGGAAGATGAGAGAGTTTTCAATGCATTGGGATTTTTGAAAATAAAGATAAGAAACAAACTAGACAAGAATTTGGAAAATTGCTTGAGGGTGTTAGGAAGTGTGTATAATGTCAAACAAATTCCTTATGAAAGGGCACTTACAATCTGGAAGTCCATATGCGAAAGAAGAGGGTTGTGCAACACTTCAAGTTCAAACGCTAGTGGTGGTGGGACAAATGACAGTGACACAATGACTGATGAATTTGACTTTCAAACTCAGAATCAAGACGAAGAAAATGAAGACCTGACTCAGAATCAAGATGACTCTTTTTCTTTATCTGAACGCCAGTTTGAGGACCCTGACTCGATTTGGGAAATGGAAGTGAATTAGCAGTTTTTAGGTATTTATACTGCATTTCATGAATCATATTCCAAAATTGTAGTTGATGATATTTTAAATTGTATTCCTTGAAATTGTGAATCAAATTGAATACATTAACATATTATTAATTATTTCATATTTTAATTGTGTCATATGATAAGTTTTGCATGTACTCCGTGATTCATCATTCAACTCAATGCTTAATATTTCCTTGCTAAAGTTGATTTGTGCATAAAACATAAAAGAAATTGCAATAAAGTAGAATTTTGGTTTTTGATTTGATATGTGATTCTGCATCATTTTTTACAGTTTATGAATTATTTTGATCAGTGCCTTATCTGCAACTGAGTCAGAAAATGAAATATACTCCTACAACAGACCATTTGATCTGTTGGTTTAGGGTTTGTCTTCATTTCATACATAAACCTTGTTGGGTTTTTTCCAACTGATAGTTCCTAAGTTCCCCTACAAGGTAGCCATCTCTTATCAATAGGGTTCTCAGGTCAGAGGCCAACAGTACAGGAGACAGACTCTAAATGTCTCCTCTCCTTCTTCAAGCTCTGCAAAACCTAGGGGGGTATTCCCTATTCAATACCTATGAGATAAATCCTTGACTGTAATTAGATATTGACACAAAGCAGATGAATCTTTTTTTATGAAGGCCAAAATTGTAAGATAAATGCAAAGGGGCTAGCTTTGGACCCTACTCTAGTTGTGCACCAAAGGATTTTGAACCTAAACTACTCCTAAAATCCTAAATGTTTATAAATGTTGTTCAATTTTTATTTTATGCTTGGCTGCAAGACTTGGGTTTTAAATCATAAACTCAACACCAGACCTGGCCAGTGCTTATCTCAGGGCATGGAGTCACATTGACATATATGTGTGAATGACTTGCATAAACTAAACTAACAATCTGATTTCAAGGGGGTAATTAGTATCTGGCTTACAAATACCTCCCAAAATAGAGTATCATGTTAACTCTACTTACTTATATCCCTACTGCAATACATTCTTCCCCATACTTAACCTAGAACATTTAATCTATCCCTTGAATAGAAGTAAAAGATTAAGCATGCAATATAGAAAACCTATATTCTAGAATCTCAGATAACCCTTAGTGATTAGATTCAAAAGAAGAACACATACACCCATGGAGACAGTTAACAGAATACATGCAAGAAGCATTTCTCATTTGTAATCAACATGAAATTGATAAAACTTAATGCAAAAATACATTCAACACATAACTCATAGACTTACAAGACAAGAGATGAGACAACCCAACATAACTTGTATTTTATTTACTCTCCAAGAGTTTCCAAAATCTTCAACAACAACAAAAAATGAGTAACATAGTTCTTTTATAGACTAAGAACGTGTACTCAGCATTAATTACAATGTCACTTCAGAAAATGTTTGATACAATGCACCGCCCTCTTTGGCATTGAGAAGATTTACTACAATAGAAGAAGAGAAATGTAGATAGACTTGGAGGATGTGCAGCCACTTGAAGGAGATATGCCTCATTAATGTAGGGAGGTGGTGGTTGGCCTTTCCTTTCAATCATGTAGGCCCATACTTTTCTGTCCATTCGCTGTATGTCTTTTCAGATGGCCACTAGAATGAGATTATCTCTGCAATTCTGCCATTATGACTGACATACTGGGCATCCAACAAAATCTTCACTTCCTTACAAAATATTTCAAAATTTATCTCAACTATATGTAGCTTGTCAAGTGCTAAACTCAACATATTCATAGTTGGATCGCCATCAGTACAACAAGTAGGAATTAGCTGGTAGGCATTTTCTTTTATTTCTATTTTCCACTTGTCTAAGTCTACCATTTTATATTTGGCATCCACTTTGTATCTATTTTTTCTATAGCCTGCTTCTTATCTACCAAACCTTTATTCAATCTTAATTGAAAGTTGGCAACATCCTCACAATGCTTCAACATATCTGCTACCATTTTTAGCTAGGGAGGTGTCTATGCATCAAACCTTGAGCACTTGAGGAGATCCCTGACTTCTACAGTTCATGGCAACCATCTTGTTTTCACAACTAAAAGCCTCTCCTTATCTGATTCATGCTTTTCATAGGCAATCCTTAGTTGTGAATAAGTCCTCAAGGTCTCATCTACCCTTACCAAGGTTTTGGTCATGCTGTTATTTGTGACCATGTCCTTTACTGTACTCTTTTTCTCCTCCTCCAATTTCTTCACCTCTTCCTTCAACTCTCTGATTTCAGTCAATAGAGGCTTTGTATCAACTGGGAAGGACTATGTCGTTGGAATAACTGGTGGGGGAGCTAAAGTGCTAGCCCCTAATGACAATTGTTACTTCAACATATTTATCTCTATAACTACCTGGGCATAATTGAGTTGTAGCTCGTTGTGATCTTTCTACAATTTGTTGGTGACTACTTCTGCAAATTGTGCAATCTAGACATTCAAGCTTGCAGCTTGGGGGGTAGGGGTGTCAGATACCCTCTTTATTATCGCATCTCCTACCAATTCCCCTAATTCAACCCTAGGCTTGTTATTATTTGGGGCTAGAGCCCATATAGCCAATGTTTCAAACTTAGGATTGAAGGTTGAACCAAAGAGAGCCTTATCTATCTATTCACCTATTATATCAGAGTCTTCTCTGGTAATTGTGTCAAATGCAATTGCATCTGACAAGGTCTAATGAGGAAGAAGCAAGATGTTACTCTTTGCAACCAATGCCCTCCCCTCCTCTGGAGTCATTGCACTAATGGATTGATTGACTTCTTTTAAGACCCTTTGTGTTATGGCCTCATATTCAGTAAGGTCTACTCCACTCTTAGCATCTTCAATCCTTTTCTGAAACTCTTCACTTCTTACTTTTAATACATAATTCCTGAATTTAGGAGTATTTATAAATTCATCATCCTCTAAAAATTTGTTGCAATCCATTACTCTAACATCTTCAATGTCTACAGTTTGGCTTCTCATTGTTCTAATTGCCCTATTTTCAGGGGATGAATAGGGTCTTACTCTATCAGGTGAATTCAGCTGATGGACAACTTCTTGTACATGTTCCCCTGCATCCCCTTCTAAATCTACGACTTCAAGTTCTTCAGGGCTTTCCAAATCAATATTTTTTGCTTTCTTGGCAGGGGAGGGGTCAATTGACTCCCTCTTGACTACATATCCTCTACTAGAGATGCTAGGTTGGTATGTTGGTCTTTCTTCTCCTACAGGGGCAGTAGCAATTAATTGCTCTACATTTTCCAACATCTTCTCAATTCTCTGAACCCCTCTTGCACTTCTGAGAAGGCACCCTGATATGTTGCATTTATATTTTTTCTCATTCTCTCACCTGCCATTATGGTGTCCCACTTGATTCTCAAGTGATGGACCTCATCCATTGTAAAGCAGTTCCTGACAGGATCCTCATTCAAGTCAACCTGATGAGTATACCTTGGCCTTCCTTTGTTGATCCTTACCCTGTTGATGAAGCCTTTAAGGTCAAAAATCCTTGGCTGCTCCAAATACATCCCAAAACACTACATTACTGAATAGATCTGATCAAGCCCACTCTTGTCAGTTATCAAAAAATCACTAAATCTGAGGGAAGAGGGAAAGAATGAGCCCTTCTTATGACACCTCAAGTGCTCCTTGTCTGAATCATTCAATTGTCTAATGATTTCTAAGAATGCCACTCTTTTAGGCACATATTTAGGCAAGATATGGGGTGGGGTCTGACATCCATAGACCCTGATACAAGTAGTGTGCTCATGAAAGAACCAATCACCCCAATTGTGGTCAATCCCCAAATGAGGGGTCATGTCCAAAGGCCTTAGGAAATCCAGTACATCTGGGCGCATCCTCTCACCCTCTGGCTCCAAGAAACCAAGTATCCTTCTCACAAAATACTCTTCAAAAATACATAATCTATTGTTATATGGAGCCTAATCCAACTCGGAGGTTAAATTTACCCCACTTTTATCGGCGCAGTTTCCCCCCAAATTATTTAATAGGGTCAAGGGGCAGCACCCCTTGTGGGGGTTTGGGGGCAGCACCCTGAAACCTCAAACGAATTTTATTATTTTATAAAGGCGTCAGGAGTTATTTTTCTATTGGCCGACATTAAAAAAAACCCTATTTTTTAGTAACTGACATAAGGCTTGATAAAAGTAGCTAAGGGTTAGGGTTTCCGTTGATGTATTGTAGCATTTTGCAATGGTATTGAGTTGCAAGGATTGCTGGTTGTAATCGGTTTGATTTACTAGATAATAATATTGGACTCTCTATTGGTGGATGTAGCCCAGGTTTGGGTGAACCACATTAAAACTTGTCTCTTGCTGTTATTATTTCTGTGTATTTTTCATTCCTCTATTTAATCTTTAGTTGCATTTAATTGATATCTTCTGCATGCAATCCCTAACATAATCTGTGGTAGTGCAATGCATATCCAGCATACAAGTCCATACTTGCACTGGCAACATATTTCCCTAAGCGTCTGTCATTTTGACATGCAAGTTATGGTTCCACATCCCAGATAAAGCAAACAAAAGCATGTGACATAGCATGGAGTACCATGTGAATTTTGTCATCTATTTGTGCATCTGTTTGTCATTTGTTTGTCATCTGGCTTAGACAGATTGTTCTTAATTTCTGTCATCTTTTTGTGCATCTTGTCAACAATGTAAGTGGCATAATTATATGGCTCTTTGGGATCCTGACTTTGAATGTCAACTGCCATCATCATTAGAGCATTGGGCATTTTATCCGAGGCATCCCTGCCCAATTCCTGGCACAAACTGTGATAAGTCTTGACAAAGTAATCCATGAACATGCTACAGTGAAAAGGCTCCTGGTCACTGGCTGAAATCTTCACTAATTTGCCATCTACACCCTTCGGCATGTGCTTGGCCACTTGTGCTCCAGCTAAAAGAACCTTAAAGATGAAAAGTGGTTAGGATCTTCTTAAGTATGGTTGTGTGTGCAAACAATTATCTAAGGCTATCTTCAACTAGTCTAACACTAACTTACAACCATGTGAGATAGGACTGACAACTAAATTAAAAACTAGACAAACTATGCAAACTATGCAAATTTGAAATATGCAGACTTGAAAATTAGCAAGCAATGAAATTAACTAGGCATTAAAAATGAAAATTAATGAATAAATGGGTTCAAATGCACTTGTGTAGAGAAGTGGTCATAATGAAAGTTGCTTCAAATCATGCTCTAGATCTACCTATGAAATTTGAGATTGATTGGACCTAAATGATAATGTTGCCATATGCAAAATGACCTACCTAACAACACTGACCATATTGGAGTCCAAATTTACCAATTCCAAAGTGCTCTTTTTGCCTCCAAAAATCCAAAAATCATGTGCAAATCCTTAACAAATGTCACCATTGGATAGAGAATTTTGTTCTGAGCAACTTTGCCTTTTGAACCATGTCGAAATTCCTTAATATGAAAAAGTTATATGTGGTCAAAGTTTGGTCAAAAAATGGTTAAGTCTTGTTTCCTTTTGCCCCTTAGAAAATTTTTCATGTTTTGCCTTATTGTCAGCAAATCAACAAAATCCTTGACCTGTGAACTTGTTCTCAAGTTCCTTTTTTTGTCAGTTCGCCGATGGCCAACTTCGCTGACAATGGAAGGGAGCAGGTTGTCGCGGAGTAGATTGCAAAAGTTGCTAAGGCAAAAGGAAGAAAGAGAAAAGCTTTGTCAGTGAATTTGGAGGTTCGCGAACCTCCAAGTTCACTGATGAGAGGTTTGACCGACAATAGATTTTCCAATAAAGGCATAAAAAGGTGCAAAGGCAATAGGTTCGAAAGAGTGAACTTTTGCCGACGAAGTAGAAGTAGGTGCAAATAAAGATGAGTTTGGCAAAGTGGGTTTTTGCAGATAAGCATGAAAAGGTGCCAAGTAAGTAATGTTTGGCAAATTGAAGATTTGTTGATAGAAAGCAGAGCCAACAAAGTTTGAAAAAGTAACAATTTTCTGACAGAAAAATGAGGGCGTCGAAGAAAAGTTTGTGAATGCATAAAATTGTTGATAAGGCAAATGGTGAAAATGAAGGTGGCAAGCAGATGAAGAAATGTATCGATGGAGTAGGTAGAGGCAAGTTCCTGCTGGAGGACTTTTGCCGATGAGGCAAAATTGAAATACAGAATCAGGTGTAAAGCACAGATGTGTAATGTGTAAAGGCTTTAATAATTTTGAAGTGATGTAAAAGCTTTACAAACATTGTTGGTGGGTTTATATTTAAAATACACTTTTCTTCCCCCTTGGTTGTTGTGATGCAGGAGTGTTGATGTGACACAGGTGGCTGGAAAAATGTGTGTAGGTACCAAATTTAATATCATGGATGGTGTGTTCTAGTATCCTATATTTTTTACAGTTCCTTACAAGGACGCAGATCAGCTTGCAGGGCATGGGCGCCCAAGTTTTTCGTTGATTCCCCTAACATGGTCATGTGCTTCAGTCATTAATGCGATGTTGCTTGTTGACTGGGATTTCAACACCTAGAAGCTGCATAGAATAGAACATCTATATATGCATCAATTTTAGATGTTCTAGAGGTTGGTCTCTGAGCCAATTGTCTAGACTAGGAGAGCCTAAGGAGTTTCTCTAGCATCAACACATGATATATCTGGTTTGTTAGTGAAGGGATTTATTTAGCATAGAGTAGGAAGGTTGTGTAATGCAAATTTGATTGTAATGGTATGTCTCCATGGGAGTTTGTTTTGATTTTGGTAAATATATAATCATAGTTGTATTATTTCCCTTGCCACATTTGTTGGTATAATTGTAACAGAGGTTTGGAGGTGTGTGACAACCCCTAAGTCAATACAAGGCTTGTATTTTCCATTTCTTTGTTGCATATGAATCATTGCAGTTCTCTTTTGAATCATTAAGTATGTCCATTGCATGAAGATCTATCTAATAGTCATATATGTAAATGTATGCCTGGTTATGTTGATCCTTTGCTGTGTCTTTCCTTTCCTCCTTACATTCTATGACTTTGTTGCCCAATAGAATAGGCACCGATCCATATTGGAGAGGGTTCAAACACTCTTTATAAATCAAACAAATCATTCATTTATGGTTCAACGTAAAAACCATCTTTCTTGTGCATATATATTCGTACAGTTGAATCAACTTAATGAGAGGCCTGTGCAGTTAGTTTGTCTTGATCTAGTGACATCTTTGGGGTCAAGTGTACATTGGGTATCGTTGTGTATGTTTATTTGTATTTCATTTCATGTCTCTAGGAATATCCCTCTTAGGTCTAGCTGAGCCTGAAGAGTAGAGGAGTCTACCCACTCTTATTAGTTGGCCAAGATCACCCAAAACTTGTTGATAAATCTCTTCCTTTCACCTTGACGACAATCCCTGGCCTGGGTGATTTAGGAATGTTTTAGAGTTTTGTGTTACCATTATTTTGGGTTCCAACAAACCAATCATTGGAGCCACTATGACAACATTGTCTAAGGGGTGGACTTGACCAAGAGTAGGTATAGACGTGAAACTTGTTAAGGAGCTTGTTGATAGTGTGTCTCAACTTCTCAAAAGTGTTCACCTATCAATAACCAATAAAAAGTATGTAATTGAAACCAAACTTATGAGGCCCCAATAAACATGAACAAAATAATGCATGCAAGTTGAAGGCCTAATAACATGAATGAAACAATGCATATAAGTCGAAGAGTTGAAATGATAATAGTTTGAAATTGATAGAGATCAATAAAAACATCACGAGGAAGCATCCTAAGAGTTTTTAGGATCTGATCTATAGTAGAAACATGGAAACAATATGAAAACTTAGAAGTCCTAATTATTGACAAAAACTAAGATAAAATGAACAATTTGGAGCAATACCACCTAATAATCTTTTGATTTTTAAGCACAAGTGGTTTGGTTGGACCTAATATGGATTCATGGTATTAAACTGTCCACTAACAAATCACTAAAATAAACCTTGCAATCAACAAGTGGTGGCTTGTAGGGTAGCCTTGACTGCTCTTGATGACCAATAGGGTGACCTTGACTGTCTAGGGTAGCCTTGTTTGTGTTAGATAGAGATATACAATTTTTTTAAGGGATAAATAAAAAAATTAAGTTATAGTTTAAGTCTAACACTTCTTCTACAACTTTGTAGATTCTCTTTAAACTAACCTACAATCAAACTTTTATGAATGTAAACTTTGCAAAAATAAAAGTTAAAGGGGGAGTCTACCTTTATCAATCCCCATGTGTGATTTCAAGCATGAATCCGCATTAAAAAGATTATAAATAATAAGCCATTGATCTTATTTATGCAAACAAACAAGTCTAAATCATAGCATAACCATTAAAACCTGCAACATGATGATAAATGACAAATAGGAACACAACAAAGCTAGTGGGGTGGGAGAAAGGTTTTGGAAACAAGGTTTGGGATCAATTAAAAAGGGTTTTGGGATGTTGAAGAGCATTGATATATGGATGGGAAACATTAAGTTTGAATCTCTCTAACAAGGGTTTGGCTAGTGATGGCTTGCAACTCCAAAAGGTGGCATAAAAGGGCTTACATTCACAAAGGGTTAGTGGAAAACACACTAAGATGATGGAATGACTCTATGATGGCTAAAGGAAAAAGAAGAGGAGGGTTTGAAGGACTAAAATTCCAAAGCACAAAGTGGATTGATGGAGGATTTCAAAAAAATCAAGTGAAAATGGCACAACACTATGGCAAATGCCTGAATAATGGTAATTGGGAGATGGGGGATAAAAAAATGGATCAAAATGGTGATATAAATGGGAGGTAAAGGATTTGAATGGTGTGTGGGAGAGGTAAGAAGAGGTTCCTATAGAAATCTCAAAAAAATAACTCCATTTTAATCAAAAATTATAAATGAAACTTGCTCGCCTAGTTGGAAACCTTGGAAACCAGCCACCTAGTCTCAAAGATCTTGTTCCAACATTGTCCAATGGAAAAATAATTTTATTTTTAGACTTTAGGGACAAAGATAATTCAATCTTGGAATTTTGGAAGTATTGTTGAGGTGTTTTCCATTAGCTAAAATAGCAAAAACCTTATGACCAACTCAACAATTCTCTTTTTCTATATAAAAAAGAGGTAAAGGTGGCTAGTATTAAAGAACTTACTTTGGTATTTCAAAGCTAATAACTTAGTAGGTGGGAATACCTAGAAATTAATTTTCTTGGATTCAAATATTATGGTGGGAGGATGAAAATTCAAGACCACCCTGTTATGTGGTAAATTGTGGGCATTGTCTGCAAATGAAAATTTGGCTTAGTTTCCTAGGGGGCCTTAAGCTTGAAGGGAACCATCTAGCAGTAGGTGTACTCATTAATTTTGTGTTCATTAATACATGATTTAGGATGGGAAAAGGTGGTGTTTACACATAGTATGGGGCTAGGCACAACATTTTAAGGTTTGATAAGGGAGTAAAGGGGGTAAAATCAATGGGAAATTAAATGTGGGGTTAGGAAATGGAACGGGGATAAAATTTAAAGGAGAGGAAACACATAGGAAGTCTAAAAAGGCCATGGGATCAACGTATGAAAAGAGATATGGATGGCTAGGGGTGACATAGGCTAGATAAAAGGGGTTAAAACAACACAAGACACACATACATGGGATAGGGGATAAAATGGACATAAAAGTGTAATAAGGAAGTTTTAAGGTATGAAAATTTCATTATTACACCAACATAACTTGCTCATATGCCTTGTACATAAGATGCAAACCTAGAAACACCACTTCATGGTAGTCATTCAAGCATCAACCTTAGTAATTTTATGCATAGTCACACATCATTAGGAGTCCCTTGTTGCAAAGCTTCAACAACTTCATAAAGCTTCTTTAGCATTATGCTTCACATATGATTTATATTCCTTCACATTATACCCTACAACAAATGGTGTGCCTTTGCAACTTGGCAGTGGACCACATGTGTTGACACATGGAACATCGACATCCATGTGTTATGCTTCCATATGTATGTGAGACATTATATGCCTTGTGCTATAGAAAATGACTCCATGTAAGTCTGATATGTGGCACCTTACACATCTAGCACATGGTGGTACCTTACACCACATGTAATATACAACATATGGGTAACACTAGGTAGCAGGTCCTATCCACACATGCAATGTGACTTATAAGATCCACACAAATAATAATTACAATGAGACAATATAGAATATATATCACACACCACACAAGAGATGTTTGTGGACCAAGATACCCTAATATCTAACATATGCAAAAATACAATAAACCAACGAGGTAGGGTAACATCGTACAATACTCCTTATCAAATAAACCACTCTATGTTGTATTTCCAAGAGATCCAAAATACAATATCATACTCAACACCTATCCTTGCAATGATAATCACCTCCTTTGTATAGACCTCCTAATAACATAATGGAGGGGTAATCCCAGTGAAGGCCTACTCGTCACCTAATATAATTAATTACACAAATTATCCACATGACCCAATATAACTAACTTAAGGGATGTGTGCCACATGTTATCATCTCCATCCACCTAATTATGATATCATATCCCTAGGTACATAACATGCCATCCCTCCTTGACATGTTTCATTCTCGAAACATGAGAAGAAGCCAAATAGAATGACTGTCACAAGTCATTACAAATATGACACCATGAATAATCATATAACCATCCATAGTTGATCTTTGTGGTGGTTTTAGCTTGATGTACCTTGATCCACATTTTTTTGCACCCATTTGACTCTATTCCTTATCATAGTAAGTCCTTTTCTACCATGAATAACCATACTTCTATGTTGCCACTAATTGTTGTAGTTGTTCCTTTAATTCCTTATAGATCCATAGTTATTGGCTTGTTCATTCCATGTATTACATCAATAATTATTTATTTCCTTTTAATTAATTATTTTAATCTAGTTTAATTAGTAATTACCCACACAAATAGATTACCTCAAAATTCTTCAACACCAAGACCTAGTTCACCTTCCCTGATACCTGTACCTGTTGCACAACATAGTATTGCCACACATACCTTAGTAGCATTGTTAGGAACAATATAATCATATAATCACCCTTAACAGTTAACCATGGTATTGGAATCACATATTATACATAAAACGTGTTAAATCAACACTTTACATTTAACATAAGTTAATAGAGCTTATCTAATTTTATCACAAAATTATAATATCATAGACTGACAAAGAAACAAAAGATGAGGGATGTTACATCCTCTTTTTTATCTACATCTTTCTCCTCTTGTTTGTCCTTTGATTCATTGGTACAATCTTCAATAGATTCCTAAACTTGCTCTTCCTTGACTTTCCTTTGGACTTCCTTATGTGTAATATCTTGTAATGTAACTTTTTTCTTCGTATACCAAAGCTTAGTGAACTTCTTTTGCACATTAATGTTTATTGTTCCCAAAGATTCTAACTAAGGATAACTAAGAACAATATTAAACCCATCCATATCTAAAGCATGAAAGTTTGAATCCAAAACACATTTATCCATAAAGAGATTCAAATCTTCAAAAATTTGAATATCCTTACTCGCTACTTGATTGTCCTTGATGTGCTTTTATTGTACCTATAGTCTCTTAGCTAATTCCATGTTGATGAAGTTATACTTGGTTCTAGGGAATATAGAAACAATAACCTTTAGCTTTTGAACACATCCATAGAATTGAAGGATTGAATCTTCCTTCCTTCGAGCTAAAGTGCATGTCCCTATATCCTTCATCTTCTCTTCATCATCCTCTCCTTTTTTTCTTCATCTTTATGTTCTTCATCTTCTTGTTCTTATTTTCCTTTTCCTTTTCCTTCTCCTTCTCTCTCTTCTTCAAATTCTTCTTCTTCATGAGCCCATCTATCTAAGAAAGCTTGTTATAGTTCATCTAATGAAGAAATATCCTTACACAATGGTTCATACCATTATTTAGCTTCACTTTTTAAGGATGATGAAAAATACATGCACCATATTATACTTTTACCATGAGCTCTTTTTTTATTTTCCCACCATTCTAATGCATCTCCACTTCCATCAAAATTAGAAATCCCCATTGAAACTAGGGTTTCTAAATTTATATTACATACCCAACTTTGATTGAATCATTTAGTAATTTTTTTGAGCTCAAAAATAAAAATACAAAAATAGACCCATGATAAATTTTGGCGAGCTTTATAGAAATGTAAAAAATATTAGAAATTTTGTGTGATTTGCAGCCTATAAAGTGACTTTATGAAAACTCGTAAAATTGTAAGAAATCACTCAATATTGATGATCAAAACCTAATTTTTGGATTGTAGCTTCCTTATATGATCCTCTAGCTTCATTAAAAAAAATGTAGAAAAATTCATACCTATTTGGAAGATATAGATGAATCTTCAAAATTCAGGGTTTCATCCTCACATTTGCCCAAATCGTAGCTCTAATACCACTTGATAAGAGCCTCACATATAATAATTTTAATAATGTAATGTAGATTAGAGATCAGATACTACACAAAGATGTTTGTGGGCCAAGGTTCCCTAATATCTAATATATGCAGAAATAGAATAAACCCTTGTCCTTATAAAAGAAGTCACTCCAAGCTATATCTCCAAGAGATCCCAGATACAATACATACTCAACACATATCCTTACAATGATAATACCTCCTTTATATAGACCTCCTCCTAATAGCATAATGGAGGGGTAATCCAAATGAAGGCCTGCACATCACCAAATATAATTAATTACACAAGTTGTCTTGTCCACCTGACCCAATATAACTAGCTTAAGGACGTGCGCTACATGTCAAAATCTCCATCCACCTAAATAAATTATAATATTATATCCCTAGGTACATAACAATGACCATACACATTGGACACATGTTACCATAGTTGTGGATATCAACTATTAGCCTCACCTATAAATACTTGCACTGTACACCTTACACAAGGGAGCCACTAAAGGGGAAGCCATCTACACATCTAACTTGGCAACCTAGCACTCTAGTGCAATGAGTACAACACTCCAACATGATATCCACATAATAGCATGCTCCACACATCCAATATAACCTTTCGTGCATTCTAGGAAAACTAGGAAAGATGTCTCATTCCATTCTCTGGTCACATGAATTCTCAATCCCAATCTTTTTGTAATGGATCATAAACTTATTTATCCGTGTTTTTATATTGACTAGAAGTAGCATTTCTACTAGTGTTCCTCTTCTTGAATGTGTTATGTTTTTTTTCATCTTGCTTTCCAAGTTCCATTACACATTCTATAATTCAAAAGATTGTTTAGCCGATTCTCATCACTTAGATAGGTTATGGTTTGCCCTCTAATTATCGCACGGGCTCAAATTAGATCACAAGTTTGTAGGACAAAATCACAAGTTTCTAGACAAGATCATAGTTTCTAAAGGTCATTCTCACAATTGTGATTCTATTCCAAATATTCAAATACACAAATTTTAGTCATCTCACCCCTCATATCCATTATCTAGTCTTTGATTTTAGAAATCAATATTCTATTAGAGCACATGGTCAAGGGTGTCCATATTATAAGGTACAAAACCCTCTCTCCCTTCAATGCATTTAATTCTATCATCAATTAACTTTCTTCAATCCATTCATCAGTCTCAACTCTTAAATTATCTAGAAGCAATTTTATTTCACACTTAATTTATTCTTATTCTCCTTTTAGATATATTTATAGAGGTTATTTATTATTCTCTACAATGATGGGTGGAAGGGTTTGAGTAATAACTTGTAAAAACATTTTAAGATCCTCAAGGTGTTTAGGAATAGAAGTTAAGGACAAGTGTTGACTACAATTAATGGTGAAAGATTTTACAATGAAGCACACATGATGAGGGGATCCAAAGGGTTACAATCAACTAAGGGTAAACCCTAAATGAAGTTCTAAAAGCACAAGGAGCAATCAAATCCTAGGTAATGGTACAAAATTAGAGCACAGAGATCTAAAACTTAGATAATTTGAAGAGTTAACTATTGTCACATAGATTTGCACCCAGTGTTGAAGGCTTTTAGGGCTCTAACAATCTAGTGAAACATTGAGACGACCTCCAGGTGTGGGACCCTACAAGGAGGCTGAATCTCCAGAGAGAGGTTGGTTCCTTTGCTGAATGAGAAGAATTCAGTGATCCTAAGACTAAACCTAATCTATCCACCTGTTAGGAAAAGAGGAAGAGGGAGTAAAAACTGAAAATGGAGAGTGATACACAAGGTTTGAATAAAGAACATTCATAGAGCTAAGATGCATAGATAAGGAAATACAACTGATAAACTTACATAGATCATGGAGATTTTAACAGAGGTAAAGAATGGATTGCTAGTAATTAAACATTCACAAACAATAGCCAATTCTAAGGTTATACAGAGTCAAAAGCATGAAAAAGTAAAACACCATATGTATTAATCAAGAGGCATAATTACAACAGAGGAAAGTTTTGTTTGGAATATAGAAGCATCAGACTAACTATTTTCTGACCTTTATTACATATTACATTCATGTATATATAGCATCTGATTCCAAATAACCTAATTAGGTTACAATAAATTGCCCCATGGGATCCACAGAAAATATCTCTACCTGAAAGATGTCTATCTGCAAGAATTAATGCAGAAAATATCTAGAGTCCATGGGTGGTTGAGAGATATTTTCTCTCCTCAAGGCAAGTGACCGATTCATCGACTACAATCATAAATGCAACAAATATCTGAAAAGGGGCAGCTGAGAGGCATAGGATCTACATTTGTGGCATAAAAGACAAAACTTCCTAAGCAAAGCTTTTACAACACTTAAATCCTGAACACTCGAGTCATTGTGTCTTCATCGGCCTCGAATCCTTGAAATTTTGATCTCGACAATATCCCAATTGGCAGAGTTTGCATACTTCCCTAATCAGTAATCTTTCCTGCCTTTGGGATTCCTGAGAGTCTCATTTGAATAATGGTCGTAGATAGATTTGTTTTTTAGAATCAATGACCATCGCTTTCTCTTTTGAATCTATGTTGAGGCTCACTGACCTGACATACGTGGCGTTGAATGTGCAGGTGAGTCATTTCCTCTTAATATCTATCAGCATATAAGGGCCCACCTAAGAGATTTGGTAGAGAAGGTTCCAGCATGCCACGTGTCCACATCTTGCGATCGCACACAGAATCTTCCCCGCGGGCAAGATTCACCTGCGACACCGCGCCACTATTCGATCTTCAATGTCGCAGCTCCACTTCTTCATCCCTTACCTGGCACTATCTGCTTCGTCCAATAGAGTCATCGATCTGTGGCCATGGGCCCCTGATATACTTTACACTTGTCATTATTTCACAGCCACACGTAAGGAATGTGATGTTAACTTCGGCAGTCTGCGGGCTCGTGAAATACCGCCATGTGGCATCCTCGAGCCTGGAAGGACTTAAGACTTAAGAAATGAAGTCGACGAGCAATAAAAGGTAACCTTATGACTTGGGGCCAGTCACTTCATGACATAAAGGGCTCAAGGTTATAACTTAAGTGACCAGAAACCTAGGCTAGGCAGTCAACGACAGATTATAACATGAAGGAAGATGATACTAAACCTAGGGGTTTAAGGGGAAGGAAAACACTTAGGGTTTAAGGGTTTGGACTATTTGGCTGGGAATCAAAATAAGCCAACATTTTGGTGACCTCTCAAGGGTGTTTTCCTGCTAAACAAATGGAACAGAGGCCTTATCAATCCATTGGGCACAGAGTCAAGTCTGAAACATGTTGGAAAACTGAAAATTGCCTCAAAACAAGACCACAAAAAGAAATAAGGCCTGCATTCTCCTAATGACAATGCAACTTGTGCAAGGCACTTAGGGAAAGGAGACCTAAAGTAGAAATAGGCTAAAATAATATGTACAAAATCTCAGACCAACCTTAATGGTAGGGTTTGAGATGGATCTCATTAACTGAGATCAGGAGAACTTCACCATCCAGCCTTGAAAGAATTAAAGCATTTGCTTGTTTGTAGTTGTTGATGATGTATGGCCCACTCCAAAATGCATCAAACTTGGTGTGGCTTCCAGGTTTGGCTTTGTCAGCATCCCATTTTAGAACAAGATCACCCTCTCTGAAGATCTAGATCTTGGCTTTCTTATCAAAATATCTCTTGGTCTGCATCTGATGTTCTTCTAATGTGATCATGGCTGACTACCTTTGTTCCTCTAATTCAGTTAATGCAGCCATTTTGATAGACCTTGCATCTTCTCCTTCTAGCTCCAATTGATGAGCCAAGTCTAATATGGGAAGCTCTAAGGATATAGGCAATCTAGCCTCTCTTCCATACACTAGAACAAAAGGAGAATTCCCAATGGCCCTCTTTTATGTGATCCTATCATCCCAAAGAGCTAATCTGATCTTATTGTGCCATTGTCTTTGGTTTTTCTCCATGGTCCTCTTTAGAATCCTGATCAAGTTCTTATTGGTGGATTCATCTAGCCCATTACCTTGAGGGTAATAATTGGATGAAGTCTTCAAGAACACATTGTACTTAAGAGCCCAATCAGCAATCCTAAAACCAGTGAATGCTTTTGCATTATCAAAAGTAATAGTATGAGGAGCCCCAAACCTTGTCATGATTTCTTCCAAGAAATCCATGATTGATGACTCAGTGGCCTCCTTGAGTGGAACTGCTTCAACCCACCTAATGAAGTAATCCGTTACAGTCAAAACCCACTTATGACCAGCACTAGAAGAGGGATTTATCATGCCAATGAAATCTAATCCCCACTGTGAAAAGGCTTGATCAGCCTGAATAGGATGGAGTGGAAGTGTTGCCAATCTTTTCTTCCTTGCAACGAGAGCACACTCTTTGCATCTTCTTACCCATACATGGGTATCATTAAATAATGTGGGCCAAAACTAACCTGTCCTCATGATTTTCATTGTTGTAGCTCTAGCAAAGAAATGGCCACCAGCTGGGCCAGCATGAAACTCACTAATAAGTTTATCAACCTGATCTTCTTCTATGCATCTCAGTAAGACTCCATCCAAGTTTCTCTTGAAGAGAACACCATCTACCAAAGCATAAGGGATAGACCGTAGCCTGAAATGTCTTCTTTAGGTTCTGTCCAATCCATAGGGGTACTCACCAGTGGATAGGAAACTAGCCATGTCTATTGTCCAAGAACTCACAACTGATTGCCTAGCTGTAGGTTCCTCCTCATTTAAATAGCAATATGAATTCACCTCATCTACTAATGTCTAAGCTAGCTATTCATATAATCCTCTACCTCTAATCAACTTAGTGGCTTTGATGACCACATCGTGCTCCAGGATATTAGTGACCTAGCTGGCCTGTTTTTCACTAATCTCTATCCCCGTTATGTAATCTCTCACACTAGGATGAGAAAACAAAACTTTAATATGGTTATTTGCCAGCATATATCTGAATTTCTTTAAAGCTCTAATAATGGCAAATACTTGTTTATCCATGGGGTTGTCCCTGACCTCATAGTCCTTCAAGGTTTGACTGATGAAGGCCAAGGGCTGCTCCAGTCCATGTTCATTTTGCTGCATCAGGACAGAAACAATATTGTTCTCTCCTCCATATGCATAGAGGACAAAGTCCTCATAATTTGGATTCATGAGTAGGTGCCTGGGCAATCTCTTCCTTCATCTTTTCAAAACCATCCTTCCCCTCCTTAGTCCATCTGAAGACTGCATCTCTCTTAAGCATAAGGGTTAGAGGCTTCACCAAGCTAGCACAGTTAGGGATGAACTTCCTAACAAAGTTGATCTTCCCTAGAAATGATTGTAAATCCTTTATGTGAGCAAGCAGAGGAAGAGAAAGCAGGGCAAATGTTCTATCAGTGTCTATGGATATTCCATCCTCAGACACTATATGGCCCAAAAGTTTGCCCTAGGTAACAATGAAAATACATTTCTTGGGGTTTAGAGACACCCCAAACTCTCAGCATCTCTGGAAAACTTTCTCCAAATGCTCCATGTGGTTCTCCCCCTTCTTGGAGAAGATCGTGATGTCATCTAGATAAATTAGGATGAACCTGTTTATAAATCCTTTGAAGGCAATATCCATTGCCCTTTGAAATGTGGCACCAGCATTAGACAAACCAAATGGCATCTTTGCATATGCCATGATTCCCCATTTGGTTGTGAATGTCATCTTAAATCTATCCTTCTCTCTGACAATGATCTAGCTATAGCTAGAGAAGTCATTTAATAATGAAAACCTCTCTGTCCCTGTAATTGTTTGTAAAATTTGATCCATAGAGGGCAGAGAGTAATGATCCTTCAGAGAAGCATGATTCAGGACCCTGAAATCTACACAGAGCCTAATCTCTCCGTTCTTCTTTCTCACAAGCACTAGATTAGCAAACCAAGTAGAATACTTGATAGGGAAGATAATCCTTGCTTGTATGAGCTTCGCAAGCTCTTTCCTCATGAGTGACTCAATCTTTAGATTTATGGGCCGCTACTTTTGGTGAACTAGCTTGCAATTAGGATCCAAATCAATGGCATATTGAGCCACATTTGGATTGAATCCTTTAAGATCTTCATATGTCCATGCCAGGACATCATTATACTTTTGGGCAAGTCTTACGAATTCTTGCTCCTCTGCATTGCCGCACACTTTTTCTAGAAGTAGTTCTTTATCCGAGGAGACGGTCACCTTATGATAATCTTCTTTCTTGAAGGTTATGTTGTTTTTATCCCCCATGAATTCATCATCACGGCTAAAGATGGCCTCCAGAGTGACTAGACCCTTGGGCAACTTGTTTGATTTGAGCTGGATGATCTTATCGCCATAGCACTCCTGCAACCTAGGATGCACCCTGGAGGAAAATTCTGCTTCATTCTGAATGAAGCTCACAATCTACTCATTGTTGTCAAAGACCTGCCAATGGATATCATTATTAGGGATAGAGGGCGTGATGACCATTTTCACATGCTAATCGGGACCCTGAAACAAATATGTAGGTGGGGAAAATTGAGCTCCCACCGTTGCTAATTGATCAATCTCTTAATTTAATTTTCTTGGGGTTACCTATAGATTAAGAGCATCAAAACTCTCAAACATGTCCCAAATTCTATGTCTGTAAGTTCTTAGAAGCCAATTTTTTGTAGCACATCTCTTTCAGACTTGGTTGACCACCAACTCAGTATCACCAAAGATCTCCAAATGTTTGATATTTTTCTTTTCAGCAATCAACAGGCCATGAACCAATGCCTCATACTCTGCTGCATTATTGGTGCAAGAAAAATGCAACCTATGAGCAAAATGCAACTTCTTACCAATCGGAGAGACTAGAAAAACACTTGCACCAACTCCATTTTTGCTCCTCGCACCATCGAAAAACATCTTCCATGGGCCATTGGAGTCATCATCAGGCTTGAGTACAAAATGAGTTGAAGAATCCCCTTCATGGATCATGTAGTTGCCCAAGTCAGTTGCCTCAGTGGTATCATAAGGATCAAAATTTCCATGATCCCTTGCCCATTCATCAAGAAATAGATCATGGATAGGAAGAGGTGAAGGTTTTTCCTTAATAGGTTATGAGTCATGGACTTCCTCACCCTAAATCATCACATGTGGGTTCACAAGGTTGTGGTCATAATTCTCCACATGATATTTTGAAATTGGTTCAGCCTTGATGGTGAATCATGTGCCATATTTGTTCCTTAGTAACATATGAGACCAGTCAGAAGAAAGGTAGCCTCCTACCTTTGTTGTGAAATCTCTTGACAAAAAAATAACAAAGAAAGGAGGAAGATCAATGACTGAAATGTCTTGTTTGAAAGTTAGGTTAGGACATGCATGTAGAGTCAAGTTCAATCCCTTGATCACTCCTATAGTGTTCACAGAGGTACCCTCCAACTGTAATATGCCTGATGAAACAAGGGTATATTTGATGCCTAATGCATCTATTATCTTCTTGGGCGTTACTGAAACACTAGCCCCTGAATCAATCATGCAGTTGTTCACTAAAAACTTGCCAATGAT
Organism: Cunninghamia lanceolata; assembly: GCA_027924645.1. Lineage (NCBI taxonomy): Eukaryota > Viridiplantae > Streptophyta > Pinopsida > Cupressales > Cupressaceae > Cunninghamia > Cunninghamia lanceolata. The sequence goes on along the minus strand of BSBN01000918.1, from coordinate 3,052,999 downwards.
CAAAGACAAGTAGAAAGGATATGGCTTCTTGACTGCACTTACTTGTCCTTCACTTGGTTGCATAAGACTAACATGGGCTTTCTCTTTCTATTTTGATGATGGATTTGATGTTGCTAACTCAGCTAATGGGAAGTGCCTCAAGGCTTCTTGTAACAGATCCCTCTGAGAGGGGATGGACATCACTTCCCACATGGAGACATTGATATTTGTTTTCTTCATCTGCTCCACGATATTTAATGGAACAGTGGCTGCCTTATGCATGAAGGGAATCCAAGTTCCCTTCTTTAATTGCTCTGTAGGTTGTCCAAGCACCTTTAAGACTGATGGAAGTTCTTTCATAATAGCAGGTTTGTTGCTTTGAATTGGGACTATGGCACTGGCCACTTTGACCTTTGGAATAGGCTCTTTTTGTAACACAGTAGGCATGGGACTAGCCTCCAACTGCCCTTTCTTTGACCTGATGTAGTCTGCAATAGGCATAACAATATTGTCCATAAGCTGATTAACAGTACAAAAATCTTCTACAGTCCATAGCATCATACTGGCATCAGGAGTAGCCTCATTTTGAACTTCAGGGTTGCTATTGGCTCCCTCTGATAATGATGCCTGATGAGTGTGAAAGTTCTACACCATCAAAGCCCTCTCTTGTGCACCAAAAGCACAAGAGGACTGATTGTGAGGTTGGTTGTAGGGATAGCACCAATCTACCTCCTGGGCCAAATTATTCTGAGTAGGGACTAAGGCCCTAACTGGATTCATAGCTGATATTTGTTGGATGGGTCGAATGGTTTGTAAGGGTTGTGCAGGGTTAGGATTTTGGTATCTATTCTCCTAATAACCCTGATTCTAGTTCTGGTTTCTATTTTGATAATACCCTTGGTTCCAATTCTGATTAGATGACTACCCCTGATTATAATTTTGATAGGGCTTGGGAGCAGTTTGAATAGCTATACTATTCATTTTGTTAGTCAAATTAGACATTAGGGTCTTAAGGTCACTTTCTTCTTGAGGAAGAGAGGACGTTGAAGCTTTAGGCTATGGAATAGAAGCAATAATGGGCTGCTGGGATGAGGACAAAAGCTCTAGAAAAAGTAGGACAGAAGGTTTGGGAGCAATTTTCCCAGCCTATATTAAACAATTTTTAGCTTTCAGAGTTGTCTCATAACCATCTGGTAGAGTCTCAGCACCCATTGATTGCATCATCACAATAATGTCACAATTTAAAGCTCTTAAAAAGTACATGAAAGCACCTTGTGGAGATGGCATGAGGGTAGCTGGAATTCTCTCCCACATCCTCTGGAATCTGAAGTTAAAGACTGCCAACATCTCACTTGGAGCCCTCTTGATAGTTGTCAATTGCTCAAGCAATTAAATGTTATCTACCCTCTCACCAAACTGCTTTTAGAGGGCCTCTCCCAACTCGTCCCAAGTATGTATTGAAGTAGGGGTCAAGCTCCTGGACCATTGAAGAGCTCTTCCCTTAAAAGATGAAACCATGAGATGGACTGCAACATCTTCATGTTGTATATGATGAACTGAGCATATGTTAGATATATCTTTGATATGCTCAGCAGGGGTTATAGAACCATCACTCGTAAAGGGTGAAACACTTTTTAGGGCTGCAATAGGTATGTCATTGTATGCAGCCAAATCTAATGGACTTCCTCCACTGAAGGTCACAAAAGGTAAATTCTTTGCCATCCTAGGAATGTTTAGTTTTAGTCTAGGGATATATGCAAGCTTCTTCTATTATACTGAAACCTAATAGGAGGGGGTGTGGACTGAGCTCTTGAAAGAGGTAAAACTAAGGTGTTATCCCTTCTCACAAGAGACCTAGATAATTTAGACGTTCTCCTTGAAGTAGTAGCAGATAATTCAACAAATTGGAAACTACCTCTTGAAGACGCCCTAGTTTTCACTGGCATAAAAGATGACACTAATCAGAACTAGTAGCTTGTAGGGTCACTAGGTGTACAAAAATTCTACCAAAATGTAGAGTGCCAAGAAGAACGCCAAATTCTTAGCTTGATTCTTTGATTTCTTATGCTTTGGTCCCATCAGGCGTGCCAGAAACTGTTGTCACATAGATTTACACCCAGTGTTGAAGGCTTTTAGGGCTCCAACAATTTAGTGAAACATTGAGACAACCTCCAGGTGTGGGACCCTATAGGGAGGCCAAATCTCTAGAGAGAGGTTGGTTCCTTTGCTGAATGAGAAGAATTCAATGATCCTAAGACCTAATCTATCCACCTGTTAGGAAAAGAGGAAGAGGGAGTAAAAAATGAAAATGAAGGAGAGGTGATACACCAGGTTTGAATAAAGAACATTCACGGAGCTAAGATGCATAGATAAGGAAATACAACTGATAAACTTACATAGATCATGGAGATTTTAATAGAGGTAAAGAATGGATTGCCAGGAATTAAACATTCACAAACAATAGCCAATTCTAAGTTTACACAGAGTCCAAATCATGAAAAAGTAAAACACCATATGTATTAATCAAGAGGCATAGTTACAGTAGAGGAAAGTTCTGCTTGGAATACAGAAGCATCAGACTAACTATTTTTCAACCTTTATTACATCTTACATTCATGTATATATAGCATCTGATTCCAAATGACCTAATTAGGTTATAATAAATTGTCCCATGGGCTACGCATAAAATATCTCTGCCTAAAAGATGTCTATTTGCAAGAATTAATGTAGAAAATATTTGGAGTCCATAGGTGGTTGAGAGTTATTTTGTTTCTCCTCAAGGCGAGCGACCGATTCATCGACTTGCAATCATAAATGCAACAAATATCTAAAAAGGGGCAGTTGAGAGGCATAGGATCTGCATTGATGGCATAAGAGAAAAAACTTCTTGAGTAAAGCTTTTACAACACTAAAATCCTAAACCCTTGAGTCACTGTGTCTTCATCGGCCTCGAATCCTTGAAATTTCGATCTCGGCAATATCCCGATTGGCAAAGTCTGCATACTTCCCTAATCGGCAATCTTTCCCACCATCGGGATGCCTGAGAATCTCTTTTGAATAATGGTCATAGATAGATTTGTTTTTTAGAATCAACGACCATCGTTTTCCCTTTTGAATCTGTGTTGAGGCTCGCTAACCTGACATATGTGGCATTGAATGTGTAGGTGAGTCATTTCCTTTTAATAGTTATCGGCGTATAAGGGCCCACCTGAGAGATTCGGCAGAGAAGACTCCAGTATGCCACGTGTCGACATCTCGTAGTCACACATAGAATCTTCCCCGCAGGCAAGATTCACCTGTGACACCATGCCACCGTTCGATCTTCAACACCGCAGCCCACTTCTTCATCCCTTGACACCTAGTGCTATCTGCTTCATCCGTCGAAATCATCGATCTGTGGCCATGGGCCCCAATATATTTTACACTTGTCATTATTTCACAGCCACGCGAAAGGAATGTGACATCAGCTTTGGCGGTCTGCAAGCTCGTGAAATACCTCCATGTGGCATCCTCGGGCCTGGAAGGACTTAAGACTTAAGAAATGAAGTCAATGAGTGATAAAAGATAAACTTAGGACTCGAGGCCGGTCACTTCATGACATAAAGGGCTCAAGGTTATAACTTAAGTGACCGACAACCTAGGCTAGGCAGTCAACGACGGATTATAACATGAAGGAAGATGACCGTAAAACCTAGGGGTTTAAGGGGAAGGAAAACACTTAGGGTTTAAGGGTTTGGACTATTTGGCTGGGAAGCAAAATAGGCCAACATTAACCCAAAGAGGTAAGCAAGTTATGAGTTTTGCCAATATGAACAAAAATAAAATGATCCTTCAAAAATATCTAGTTTTAATGTTTGGATAACAATATTAAACATAAGTGACACTTTAGATATAGGAGCCAATTTTGATAAATTGATTGATATAAACTAATTGAGATTGAAAATAAACACGTGTTTAAATGGAAATGGGATGGTCAAGATTGTGTAGGCCTTGTAATGAGCACTTTGACTAATATATTGTTGTGATAAAAAGGTCGTAAGCTAAAATATGGAATTGGATTATTGATCAGAAGAGTGAGATGACTAAAATCTAAGAATTTGATCTAGCCTGTGATAGAATCGTGATAGTGATTCTATCCAAGAGAGTAATGTTCAAGAGTGATCTTGTCTCAATTTTTCTAATCTTACTCTAGACATAATTAAATTTTCAACACTTACAACACCTATTTACTTAATAATAATATCTATTTAAATAAATTAAGAATTAATAGTGACAAGAAACACCATAAAACTTGTTATCCCAATAGGCATTCCCTTAGTAAGGAGAACTTGAGGAATTACATAGATTAATGGTGGAGATTAAAAAGATTACCATCAAACAAATCTTGACCTTACATTAAAAAAAACAATATTACTTAAATAATCATAAAAACGTTACATTTATTACACTATTATATAAAAATGGTTAGTAAAGTCAAACATAGAACTAAATTAATTTTCTTGTCCCCTATTTTAATTGCTTTCAATTGAAAACCTTAAAGACACCTTATTTTATTCAAACATATTAGTGTTGTGCCTTGCACACATGCCCCATCCTTTGCACCAGCAAAATGGGGACCCCCTTTGACTTAAACTTTCAGGTGAGTTTTCACTCTCTTTTCAACATTTTAGTTTGTTTGGATTGCATAGGTCCCGGTTGGTGAGTTGATTTGATCCTCCTAAGTCTTGGTCAATTCTTATGCTTCAATCCTTAGTTTTCTATGATATGTCTTATTGGGGTCAATATGATGCTTGCGTGTCTATTGGAGTGGTTTTGGTATGTTGTTAGTTTAAAAAGTTTGGATATGCACTTCATTGTTTCACTTGGTCTTTTGGCTTAGATAGAGGGTTTTAATAATTTTGTCCTAGTTTATCATGTCAATGTACTTATCTTAACAAGTCCTATATGGTGGATTTTTTGGTTCTTGAGGTCTTTAATGCAATTGAGTTTGTGTGAGGGTTAAGTAGGAAGGTCCTTTTCTTATGGAGTATCAATTTCTATTCCTGGTCTATATTTTATGTGCATTGATGTTGTGTGGTTATGATAATCTAAAGGTCAAACTAGAGTTAACCACCTTCATGACATGATGCCCTTCATGGTTGATCTTATGAGATTATTGTCATTAGTTGCATAGGGCTGAGGACACTAAGGATTCAATCAAGGTCTCAAGCATTTTAAAATAGTTATTAAGATAATCATTAAACTTTTGCAAATATCCCAGACAACCTTCAAAGTTGTCCATGATCCTTAAATCGAGCCTAAAACCTCTTAAAATTGTCATATAATCCTTAAACAATCATTAAATCTGTCCAAAAACCTTTGTACAAGCTTTAAAACCCTTAAAGCAACCTTAGAAATGATTCACACGCATTTGGGCACCAAATTTGAAGTGAAAAAAGGGATGGAAATTAAGTTTAAATTCTATTTATGCATTACTTTTGATCTAAAATTTGACGATATGTTTATAAAGCCTAAACCCTCATTTGACTATCAAACCCTCTTTTGGGACTAACTTAAAACATTTATGAGTGATTTAAGATTATAAAAGGTGAATTAGTGTGATGACATCATCATGAGGTCCCACACATAGATACTTGCACGGATGAGGATGATTATGGCATATGGAAAGTATTAAAAATTTATTAAATTTATCATTTTGGATTGTCTTATCCTAAATCAACTATTATAAGCCATTTTCAGCACCTACTTTCCTTATTCTGGGCCCACACATGTGGGAGAATGTATGAAGGTTTATATCTTCTATTTTATGTGATTAAAATATATTTTTCATGATAATTTTGTGGCATGGGAAAAGGAGAAAAGTGTTGTTTTAATTGTTACAACAGTCTAGGCATTGTAAAACCTTGAATACATCCATTATTTCATTATTTTTAGACCATTTTTAGATGATTAATCAAGTTGCAAGGTCAAATGAGACATGTATGCTCAAGATTTAGTGTTGCATTTTGAGTTTTTTCTTCAAAAATGAGATAAAGGATAATGTTTTAGACTTAGGGTTTGTAGATATTCCCCAAAGAATCTTGTTCATTATTGATGTTTGATGAGTCCAGTTATTGGCTAATTTTCTTATGTTTTTTATGCAAATTCTTAGACATTTGTCCTATACATATTCCTACACTTTGCTATCTTTTATGATCATTATGCAAACTTGAACATGATTATTAAGTATATAGAAATATGGCTACAATATGATGAATATTGTATAATTATGTGTGGATTGTAAAGGATATTTGTGCTTGATATGGTTGTTAGTATTGTGTGCATGTTTTGTAAACTAACTCTTGTAGGTGGAGAAGGTGGACTGTAGCCCATAGCAAATACAAGGTGCAGCTCGCAGCCGAAGAGTTTCTAGACAACAAAGCAGGAGAGATTCCAAACTAAATCACACGCAACAACTACAACATGGAGGCACTTGATGAAGATAATCACGTATCATGATAGTAATTAATAAAGACAATTGAAGGAAAAGGATTATGTTACAATTAGGAGTTCAACGTGACTAATTCAACCAATCCACGTTCCTCTGTTTCAACAAGTACCAATTTCATTAAGACTCTTCTTCCTTTCTCTTTGAACAGTTGTTGTTTGGCATTTATGACACTCTGGTTTGTACAAAGTGGTGGTTTATGATTTCAGTTAAGAGACCTTGTTCTAATAAACTCCCTCGTGCCTATATGTATGGCTTGGTGGTTGAGGTAGTTTAAGATTTTCAGTTGGAAGTTTTAAGTTTGAAGTAGATTGTTCAATCGCAGATATAGGTACTAGATGTTTTTCCAGTTATATGCAGAGAATGTTGTTATTTTGATTATGAGTTCATGAATAATAATTTTCAGCAAGATCTTATGTGATTCAAAAAGGATTGTGCAATGAATGGATTAGAATCAAGTATGATTGTGTAAATCTAAAGAACTAGATTTGTGTTAGAACAGTGGAGACAACCACCTGAGCAAGGGCCACTCAGGGTAACTATCCCTCACTTCATTTCATGTATGTTACTTTATTTCAACAATCAATTCATAAATGCATTAGATTCTTCAAGATATTATAGTTGTTAACTTGTTGTGCTTCGGAGTGTAGAGTGTATGTTAGGAGTATAGGATAAATTGTCAATATCAAGTCAAAACCCTAGTGTTCATTTCTTTATAGTCATTAGTTACATTCTTCTATTGCAAGTACCCGTAGCAATAGTATCAGCATTTCTTCTTTTATCATTGTGTAGTTTGAATTATAATAGTTGTATTAGGATGAGTTAGGTAGTCTGAATCTTTGAAATCACATACAGTGCTAGTGCCATCACAAGCTTACTAGCCCTAGTTGATAATTCAATGAACATCTTTTCAAGGGTTACAATGGACTGTTTAGTTAGGTTGTTCCTCTTCATTGTGTGATTACAACCAAGTTTACTAGACATAGTAAAGACTCTACCATTTTGGCGTCGTTGCCGGGGATAGTGCTACTTTTAGAGATTAATTTCTGTTATTTCCAAGATTTCCTAGTTTAAACATTTTGCTTTCCGAAGATAGGATGCTTAGGTTTCATCCCACCAAATACCCGAACATTTCACTAACATTGTGTAGGAGTTGTTGCTATACAAAGTCATACCTATTGTATGCGGAGGCAGAGAGACGCTTTGAGAAGGTTTCTCCCATCAACCCAACAAGCTAGAACATATATTGGTGACTACAGTGATCAGAGCAAGGGTATTACTAAAGAATAATTTTCCCTCTCATCAACATCTACTGATAATATAGAAAGGACCTTCCTAACCATGGCTGATGTAGTGGATGATCCATCAGAACATGTGACTTTTGAATTTCCAATTACCAACCAAGAGAGGTTTGTTGCTTTGAAGAATATACCTCCATCATTACCAGTCTTCTATGGTTTGGTGATTGGGGATCCTGATAATTTCTTGTTCGAGTTTGATGCCTTGTGTAGAAGTTATGACTACACAACTAATGCTCATAGACTCAAGCTATTTCCTGCTACTTTGAAGGATGCTGCTTTGAGATGGTTTATGGGACTAGGCAAAGATGTTATTCTAGATTGGGACACAATGAAAACAAAATTCTTGGAGAAGTACCAAGATTATTGCAGAGGAATTGATAGGAGAAGAGATGACATCTTCAAGATGACTCAAAAAGAGGACAAACCATTGGAAGATTATGTAGAGAGGTTCCAATTTGCCTAAAGAAAAACCCACAGAATAGACTCTCAAAAGAATCTCTGAAGCTTGTATTTTTGAGAGGAGTCAATGATGACTGCATGGATGGCCTCATTCTTATTGGGTTAGGAGATGTGTTTCAATTACCCTTTGATTAAGTCTGTGGAGTTTGCAGAAACTATACTCAAAGTCCTTTACCAAGAAGATAAGGGGAGAAAGATCATCTACCATTGGCAAGACATCTAATTCAGTTTCAAGGGTGGAATTGGGAAACCTGCTGACCAACATGAAAGAAGATATTATAGGTCACCTAGCTACTCAGTTGGACACTCTACACTTGATGAAGAAGCAGGAAGAGGCTGAAGCAATACTTACTAAATATTGCCCCAATTGCAGACAAAGGAAAGTCAATTGCAAGTACAAAAGGGTGGCTACTATTATAGAAGACAAATCAAATAAACCACATTTTCAACTATTTGAAAGTGAAGATGGACAGTTGTTCTATGTTGCACAAAGAAAGCCATGGCAACCAAGACAATGTATGCCGCAAGACCCTCTAAGTTTTAATGCATCATTTCCAATTGGTACTCATAGTTTCTCTGGTTGGAACTCCCAGCCTTGGCCAAATAACCAAAACCAATGGCAAAACCCTCAACAAAACTGGAATCAACAGCAACCAAAAGTATGGCCACAACTAAATTTCCAAGGACCTAATTATAATCCTCAATGGCCAATGCAACAAAACGAATGGCCGCCACAATGGCAAAAGGGACAACAATGGCAAAACCAAAATATGAATTACTCACAACCTTTGTTGCCTTCTCAACCACAACAACAAGCTATTATGCCCAATCCATCAAACCCAACATCTCAGCCACCAAGAGCACCACAATTGCCTGCCCAACCTGCACCTAACCCCAATAACAAGCCTATCCAGCAAGCATACACTAACGAGGCTATTCAATACCCCACTTATGGAGTAGAAGTGAGTGATGTCCACCTCAGGTCAGGGAAAACATTAGCTGGGCCTTCATCTCCCCAAATCACTGAGATAGTAGATGAGGAGCCCATAGATGAAGCTTCAGATAATTTACCTCTAGAACCTGAGTCAAATCAGACTATCTCAAGTCTAGAGACTCCTTTCCCTAAGCGTTTAGCCATTACAAAACATCATACCCAAGCTAAGACCGATCTATTAGGACAACTCATGAATTCCAATATCAAAATTCCACTCATTCAAGCTATCAAGGAGATCCCAATTTATACCAAAATAGTAAGGGACCTTTGCCTTAAAAATCTAGGAAGAGAAAAGAAGGATCCTCAGACAGTCCATGTCTTAGGGAACCTTGCTGATATCATGCTAGGGAACATAACTGTCCCTAAGTACACATACCCTAGCAGTCCAGTAGTGGATGTTAAGATAAATGGGACCCTCATCAAAAATACCTTGATTGACTTAGGGGCAGACATTAATGTCATGACTAAGGAAATAATGCAGTTACTTCAACTACCTAACCTCAGGCCTACACCAACTTTTTTACAGTTAGCAGATAGTTCCACAGTAAAACCCGAGGGGATCATTGAAGACATAGTCATAGCATTAGACACATGGGAGTATCCCACAAATTTCATAGTCTTGCAGCCAAAGGTTAACCTTGCAAGATATCCACTTATCTTAGGCAGACCATGGTTAGCAACAACCGATGCATTAATAGGTTGTAGGTCTGGGAACATGATAATATCAAATGGAACTATAACCAAGAAGTTGGTCATCTATCTACCAGCCCAACCTCATGACAATCTAGAGCAAGTTATATGACCTACCTTGGAAGAAGAGGACAACTATTCCCTGCAAACTCTCATGACCATTGAACACAACCCCCTATTAGCAAACCAAGATGATGATGATTTAATTGACCACATTATACAAAACAACTACGATAGGGACTTGCAGTAACAAGACTGTTTGGCATGTCTGCAAGATCCACTGCAGAACATTATACCTACAAATTCCTTAGAAGACATATCCAAACTTTTCCACTCTTTACTGCCACAAGAGTGTGTTCCCAACATTAGTGGATATGATTTTTCTTCTGTGCAATCAACTTCCAAAACATTGGAAATCATGCTAGGTAAAATGTTGAATATTAACAATGCCCTAATTGAAGAACAACAGAATTTCCTGACCACTATGTTGCAGGCACATTCATTAGCCTTTGCATGGGATTACAATGACATGAAGGGAATTGATCCAGACCCGTGCATGCATAGGATTTACATAAATGATGGTTTCAAACCAATAAGATAGCCTGAAAGGAAAATGAACCCTGCCTTGTGAGAAATAGTTAAAACTAAGCTACAAAAATTACTTGATGCAAGCTTCATCTACCTTATTTCTGACAGCCAATGGGTGTCACCTTTAGTCATTGTTCCTAATAAAGGAGGCAAATGGAGGGTATGTGTGGACTACAGGGAGCTAAACACAGCCACTAAAAAGAATCACTTTCCACTACCTTTCATTGACCAAGTACTTGATTCCCTAGCAGGTAAAAAATACTTCTCCTTCTTAGATGGCTTTAGTGGCTATAACCAGATAAATATAGCTCTAGAAGATTAGGATAAGACTACATTTACATACCCTTGGGGTACTTATGCTTATTCTATTCTCCCCTTTGGATTATGTAATGCCCCAGCCACTTTCTAGAGGGCAGTGCTAAGTATCTTCTCAGATTATGCTCATGATTCCATGGAGATTTATATGGATGACTTCACCACCTATGGAGAAACATATGAAACAACACTCAACAATCTAGAGAAAGTTCTCAAAAGACGTCAAGAACACAATCTATCATCGAGTCATGAGAAATGTTTCATGATGACGACTCAAGGGATTCTTCTAGGACATTTTATATCAAGTGAAGGAATTCAAGTGGATCCCCATAAAATTGAGATCATTTCTACACTTCTTGTGCCACAAAAACAAAAAGATGTCAGGAGCTTTCTAGGCCATGCTGGCTATTATAGAAGATTCATTCAGGACTTCAGTAAAATTGTAGCACCCTTGTTTACTTTGCTCACAAAAGATATAGAATTTGACTAGACCATAGAATGTCAACACTCTTTTGAGAGACTTAAAACGACTTTGACTCAAGCACCTATCTTGAGAGGACCAAACTGGACATTGCCTTTCCACATACACACTGATGCTTCTGATTTTACTATAGGAGTTGAATTGGGTCAAAAGGAAGGTAATAAGGAGTATGTTATCTATTATATCAATAAGAACTTACAAGGAGCATAACTTAACTACACTGCCATAGAGAAAGAGATGCTAGTAGTTGTCTATGCCATTAACAAGTTTAGGCATTATAGTACTGGTTATCCAATCTTTATCCACACAGATCATACTACAATCAGGTACCTAATGAACAAACCTGTGGTTGGAGGTAGAGTAGTTAGATGGTTGCTCTTACTTCAAGAGTTTGATATAACAAAAGTGGATAAGCTAGGAAAAGCTAATGTGGTGGTATATTTTCTATCTAGATTGCCTACACAATTAGAAGAAGGTGTTGTAGATGACTCTTTTCCAGATGACCATTTGTTTGCTCTGAATATACAAACACCATGGTTTGTTGACATTGCAAATTACCTAGTGGTAGGGCAAATACCATCACATTTCTTTCCTAGGGAGAAGAGGAAACTAGTGCATAAAAGTTTTCCATACTCTTGGATTGTTGGTTATTTATTCTATACTGGTCCAGATCACATTATGAGGAGATGTATAAGATAAGATTCAAGGTCTTTGACATCCTAAAAGCTTGCCATGATGAGCCTTGTGGGGGTCACTTTACAACCAAAAGGACAACATTTAAGGTCTTAACAATAGGTTATTATTGGCCAACTCTCCATAAGGATTCAATAAAGTATACAAGGAGCTATGACAGATGTCAGAGAATGGACAGACCAACAAAGACAGATGAGATGCCTTTGCAGCCACAAATTGTACTAGCACCATTTGACAAATGGGGGCTAGACTTTATTGGCCCAATTTCACCAGCATCCAATAACAAGGAGTATATTTTAATTTGCACTAATTATCTAACAAAGTGGGTTGAAGTCAAAGCATTCCAATTTGCAAGAGACGGGAATGTAGCCAAGTTCTTGTATGAAGATATCTTCATTAGGTATGGAGCCCCAAGAGACATTGTCACTAATCAAGGTCCCCAATTCACTTCTAAACTCATTTCTACATTGGTTAAAATCTATGAAATCAGACATAGAAAGTCAACACCTTATCATCCCCAAGCCAATGGGCAGGTGGAGGTTACAAATAGGGAGATTGAAAACATTCTGACCAAAATAGTGCAAATTCACAGGAAAGACTGGATAACCAAATTGCCAGAGGTAGTGTGGGCATACAGGACAACATGGAAAACAACTATAGGCTTTACGCCTTATGAATTAGTGTATGGAAAAACAACAGTCCTGCCAATTGAATTTGAATATAAAACACTCAGGACAATAGTAGAACTAGAAATGGATTTGATAGAAGCATAGAAGGAAAGGCTACATATTCTGAATGGGTTAGATGAATTTAGAATGGAGGCTATCCATCACACAGAGATAGTTCAAAAATAAAGGACTAAATGGCATGACCAGTTTATCAAGACTAAAGAATTCCATGTAGGTAACTGGGCTTTGTTGTATGACTCCAAATACAAGGACTATAAAGGCAAGCTACAATCAAGGTGGTTGGGACCTCATGAAATACAACAGGTATTTCCCAATGGAGCAGTAAAATTATAGACCATAGATGCTGTCAGGTTTCCATTATTGGTTAATGGTCATAGATTAAAGCTCTACACAAAGCCAATGACATGAGATGCTTTTCTAAAGCAATGCTTTGTTCCCTGCCCTGCTTCAGATACTGTCATGCTATCACTAGACAATAACCTAGAAGCAGATACTACTGGTTCTCATAGTGACTTAGTAGAGGAGCTACACAGCTCACCTCCTAAGGTCACTCAAGTATAATTTCTTAACCTTCTTCACATGCACACACAACATCGGTTCCACAATCTTCATGGAGACCATTTCACTATGCCGTAGGGACATGTAGCAGGCAATAAACTAAATGCTTCCACACTTCACTATGGGACTTGTTGATGACGGTACATGCAACAATTATCTGTCAGAACATTCAAATTTCACGCTGAGTTAATTGCACTTCCTTCACGAGTACTCCACTTTTCTAACGCATGTAGCTACCATTCGTCATCTCACCGCATGCAAGATCCTTCAACTCGTTCACATGCACCAGCATGTCATCCATACCATCTTCCATAATAATGATTTCATATCTAATCAAATTCATGCTGCATTCACATTTCACAAAGCTACACTCACACGAAGTTCAATTCACTTCACCTCAACAGGTACGCACACTAACTTTCCATTATTAACACAGATTTTAAATACATCCTATATGTGTCTTACATTTAATTCAACATAATTCTCATTATTAAACTTATTTCCATATTCTATCATCCTTCCCTTCGTTCGTACAATGCCTTGAAGTGAGGTCACTTCAAGACATTAGTTGGGGGGAGATAGTGTTGTTCAAAATGATTGTTCACCACCATTAGTTGCAGAACACATACCAATACAACCTTTGTCCTTTTGCCTTCTTACATCTATAACCTTTTGTCTTGTTAATTTCCTAAAATCTCGAGTTAGTTCATGTTAGTTTGAGCTTAGTGCATACAAGTATAATATAACAACGAAATGTGTAGAGGGTTGTTGAAATTGAAGTGCAGCAGATATAACAAGAGGGTTAGTAAACGGGTTGTGAAGATTTTGAATTTGAGTTTAATTGGCAACATGGGAGGAGATCTTATTAGATGAGAACCTATAGTGCATAATATAATATTGGAAGACTAATTAGCCTTGCCAATCTTTACACAAGCAGGATGGCTTGATTATGTTTTGAAGCTCATGGAACACAATGAAGGCATGACAAGGCAATTTTTAGCTTCACTATACCATGATGAAGCCACTATCAAGGGTTTGAAAGTGGATGCTTTAGAAGCTGCAATTGTTGAAGTATCTAGTCTACCCAGAAATAGAGAAGAATTCCCTGTCAAGGTAGATGCAATCGCTGCAAGAGATGAATTTAGTGAGGCAGGGGAGCATCTGGACTCAATGTTCCAAACTAAAAGACTATCACTTCCACAGTTATGGGCTTCTTGTGTTGTTCATATTATTAAGCACATTACTTGTGATGGTAGGCAATCCATGTTATATATTGTGCATCTTAAGTTATTGAGTCACCTTTGCCATAACAGAATACTCAACATGCCCAATTTTATGTATAATTTGTTAAAGAGAATGGGATATGAATACCAACAAAAGTCAAATAAGTCAGCTTTGTCACATGATGGTTTGATCACTCTTTTAGTAAAAAGAAACCTCAGGGTTCAGTACCCAAGGTGCCCTGAAAAATATTTTTGAAATGTAGGAATATTAATAACATTCTTAATGAGCCAATAGTACCAGGGAATGTAGAGTCACCTACTGCATCTTTGAGGGAAACTCTTGTTACACATGTTGTTTCACCTACCTGCAGCAAGGGAGAAACAGGGGAGTAAGATGTGCCAATTTCACCACATGCAGCATTTGACCAACCTATAGTAGAAGAGGTAAATCAAACCCCATCCTCTAGTAAAACACCCAACACCAAAACACCAAATACTAGAAATAAGAAAGGTGATTCTTCTTTTGAGCCTTTGAAAAGGCTGGAGAAAAAACCCACACCACTGAGGCATTGACACCACCTAAAGAGGAAAGGTGTTATGAGGGGTGTTGTAGATAAGCCACAAGAAGAAAAAGAGGATGTTGTGACAGTAGAAATTAACCATGAACCAGAGGCCAATGTGACTGAGAATGTGCAAGTGCCCATAAAAAGGAAATGGTATGTATCTACTACCTCTGAATTAGAATCAGAGGATATTTTTGTTGCCAAGAAAACTAGAAAGAAATCCTCAGATAACCATGAAAATGAGGGTTATGAGTCCATAGGGGGTGGTGATGAACAATCTTTAAAGGATGAGGAGTTATTGCTTGAAGATAGAAATGTCAAAAGAGAATTGCAGGAAGCATTTGAGAGAATTAAGCAGCTGGAAGAACTGGTCAAAACTTATGAGTAGAACAAGGAGAGAGAAGCAAAGATACAAGAATTTGAAGAAAAAGTAAACACTCATGATCAGGGGTCAAAACTAGATATCCTTATAGAGCTAGCAAAAGTTGTTGCACAAAATAAGGAATTAGTGGCTGAAGATAGAAGTCCCTAGGCTATTACAAAAACCCCAACTTGTCATACAGTTGTGTCCCTAGGATATCAGCTGTGGAAAATTACTCAAGAATTTTCTAAATGAGAAGAGGAGTGGAAGAAAAAAAGAAGCCATGATTGCAGAGCATACCCAGGTATTGGAAAGGAAAGACCTTGAATTAAGGAGAGCAACAGTCAGAATGGAAGAGGTAGCAGATAAAGCTGCCCAAATTATCAAATGCAGGCCTCCAGCTAGAACATATGCTTTGTTTTTATAGGAAACATTTTTGAGTTTTTAGTTTAGTAAGTTGATAAGTAACAAACCAATTGCAATGAGTGGAAAAATGACTTTTTTGAAAGTTTTTGCTACTGCCACACCAGAAGAGCAAGACCAATTATGTGAGTACTACTTACATAACTATGTTGTACCTAAGGATGCTAAATGGAACCCACTGATGTTTGTAGGTGATTTACAAGTAAGGGCACTTGTATCCTATTTCAGAAATGAGAAGTTAAGGGGTGAAATTGAAAGATCCCTAATGGATATTGGACTGATATTTTAAAGCTCTGATACCACTAAAAGATCCCCTACCAATTCTGATATAATTTTTCTATATTTTGATCTCAAACAGTTGTTGTGCAAACTAATGAATTCTGATTTCTTGACTGCTATTCTGATTTTCTGAGTTTGTTATTTGATGTTTGTGTGGATATGAAATGGATTTGATTGCAATATTCACATATCGAATGAAGAGCAATATACCCAACAAATAAACATTGCAATACCACACCAAAATAAGCTTTATTTCTCACTAAACATAAGTCTGATTACAATATCAGAGGTTTGATTTCCACTAAATCAAACTGTAATAACACTATTAAACCCAATACATATGAAATAATTGAATACCCAATATGGTAAACACATACCCGGAAGCCAACGCTTAATTTATGGAACATTAAGTTGCTGAAATCCTAATTCCCAGCTAGGATTTGACTGAAAATTACTCCTATTTTGAACAGCCAACTGATAAAGGTACTGAAATGAGGATATATGCTGATAAGAAGACCCAATCTGCCATTATACCCTGATTATCCACTGCTGCAATCACTCCAACAGCAATATCAACCTAAAATGAAGTCCAATGAAGCCCAAATGGAAACCCAAAGTAGATTTCCCTATTTTGTGAACTAGGTTTTCATCTAATCCACTGTCCTCTTAGGGGTTTCATCCTCAGAAGAGCTGCAATCTGCTAAAAACTCTATCCAGAGCTCCAAACTTGCAATTGTGTTTTTAGAAAATGATAATAGAATACCAAAAGAGAGCCCAATACATTGCTTTATAGCCTCCATCTTCTTTAATGGGATGCCCACCTTAATAAAATATTCCCTCCATAATGGGATGCCCACCTTAATAAAATATTCCACCTCCATAATGGGATACCCACCTTCTCAAACAACAATAAAATATTCTCCATAATGGGATGCCCACCTTAATAAAATATTCCACGTCCATAATGGGATGCCCACCTTCTCAAAAAATAATAAAATATTCTCCATAATGGGATGCCACTTTAATAAAATATTCCCTCCATATGGGATGCCCACTTTGAGGGTCTCTAGGATGGGGACATTTTCACTTTTACTCATCACTTTTCACTCTTCACTTTTTACTATTCATTTTTCACTATTCACTTTTACTATTCATTTTTCACTATTCTGTTATTAATCACTATTCACATTAAGGCAAACTTTTAATATTCTCAATTTAACTCTTGTATTCATCATCTAACATCAAACTGAAGACTCGAAAGACTCCCAGCAAAGCTCCACTGCCCCTGGATAGGTCCCCTAACCACTCATTGACCTACGGGAACCCTGGTAATAGGCCAACCACTGCTCATCTATGTGCCATCTAGGAAGGGGACATTACAGAAATCATGCAAGCATATACAGAGAGAGAAACATCAATTGCTCTCCCAATAAGGAGAGGATCTAAAACCCCTGGATTAATCATTGTAGAATGGAGATAACTCTTGGAACATAAAGGTGTGGCAGAAAAATCATGAGTTTGAGACTGTAGGACTATGAAAGGATGCAACATTTAATAGTTGGACTCATTCACCACTCTTATCAATATGTGCAGGATAGATGGAATAATTTAACCCTTGAGTTGCAAAGAAAAGAACCCCACTTTGTTCACAATTTTATGGCCATGTTTGAAAGAGTACGAAAATATATGGATATTGCGAAAGGACAGGGACTTGAATGGGTACCACTTACCTTCCAACCACCAATGCTTCTGTACTCGGTGCCACATTGGATATGCAAGAAGAATGTGGAGTGTGAAAAGGCAGAGGTTACCATAATGAACAAGCTGCATATCATAATGGCTTTTGTGGAATAGGATGAAGAAGTGGATGTTGTTACAAACTTCAGGGAGATTACTCTACACTACAACCTCCAGTCCTAGTTGATTTGCTTGGAGACAAGCAAATGGGTAGTTGGGGGGAAATGATGACTCTAGTTATTAGCTAATTTTCTTATGTTTTTATGCAAATTCTCAGGCATTCTCAGACATTTGTGCTATACATATTCCTACACTTTGCTATCTTTTATGATCATTATACAAACCTAAACCTGATTATTAAGTATATGGAAATATGGTTATAATAGTATGATGAATATTGTATAATTATGTGTGGGAATGTATGGATTGTAAATGATATTTATGTTTGATATGGTTGTTAGTATTGTGTGCATGTTTTGTGAACTAACTCTTGTAGCTGAAGAAGGTGGACTGTAGCCCGCAACAACTACAAGGTGTAGCCTGCAGCCGAAGAGTTTCCAGACAATAGAGTAGGAGAGGTTCCAAACTAAATCATGCACAACTACAACATGGAGGCACTTGATGAAGATTATCACGCATCATGATAGCAATTAATAAAGATTTTAACATGACTGATTCAACCAATCCATGTTCCTCTGTTTCAGCAAGAAGTTTCAATTTCATTAGGACACTTCTTCCTTTCTCTTTCAATTGTTGTTGTTTGGCATTTATGACACTCTGGTTTGTACGGAGTGGTGGTTTATGATTTCATTTAAGAGACCTTGTTCTAATAAACTCCCCCGTGCCTATATGTATGGCTCGATGGTTGAGGTAGTTCAAGTTTTTCAGTTGGAAGTTATAAGTTTGAAGTAGATTGTTTAATCGCAGATATAGGTACCAGATCTTTTTCCAGTTATATGCAGACAATGTTGTTATTTTGATTATGAGTTCGTGAATAATATTTTTCAGCAAGATCTTATGTGATTCAAAAAGGATTGTGCAATGAATGGATTAGAATCAAGTATAATTTTGTAAATTTGAAGAACTAGATTTGAGTTAGAATAGTGGAGACAACTACCTGAGCAAGGGCCATTCAGGGTAACTATCCCTCACTTCATTTCTTGTATGTTACTTTATTTCAATAGTCAATTCATAAATTCATTAGATTCTTCAAGATATTCTAGTTGTTTAACTTGTTGTGCTTCGAAGTGTAGAGTGTATGTTAGTAGTATAGGATAAATTATCAATATAAAGTCAAAACCCTAGTGTTCATTTCTTTACAGTCATTAGTTACAGTCTTTTATTGCAAGTACCCATAGCAACAGTATCAACATTGCTTCTTTTATCATTGTGTAGTTCGAATTATAATAGTTGTATTAGGATGAGTTATGTAGTCTATGTTGTAAGTATGTGCCTAATCGGTGTTGTCATTAATGTCAACATATCCTTGTTGTCATTGGTGTCAACTGTATCCTATTCTATTACTTGTTCAGAAGACTTGTATATTGAGAATATTGAGAAAATTAGCCTCTCTGGAAGAAACAAGTGAGTTACAGAGAAGTGAAGTACAGACAGTGAGTTGTATGCTGAAGAACAGTCTGGTAAACTACTCCACATTTATTTCTACTTGAAGATCATGGTCTGCAGATTGGAAGTAAGTTAGAGGTATGACTAAGGATGCTACATTTTGGGTTTGAACCCTTCACATGAAGATTTGAGTGAGTTGTGTTCACCAGAGTGAAACCTACTTTTTCTGTAAGTTCAGTTGGGACAGGAAGAAAGTATTCTACTCCACATTCCTCCGCAATAAAGTATTTTGCTTTGTGGTTCTAGAAGGAAGTCTGGGATGATGATAAGTGCCTATAGTTGCAATGGTTCGTGGTTTGGAGGTCTGCAAGCTATCTTTCCTTTATGATAGTTGAAGACAGTAAAGTTCATGTGTTCTAATGTGAAGATTCTTATGGGTAAAGTGGTTAAAGGTTGTGCGGTTGCTCTTGATGATTATAACATGCTTGTGGATGTCTCTTGATTATGCTCCTATCTGGACTTTGGTCTGCGTTAAGAAATTGAGATTGTGTTTGAAGATTGTTCCTAGATAATGTAGCGTGTAACCAGTCTTAGCTGACTTGGTTAATCCCAGTGATTGCGAAGATCTCTTGAAGATTGTGGAAGCGTGTTGAAGCGTGGAAGATTGTGTTTAAGTCCCAGCTAAGGCATGGCATGGTCCACGTATAATTTTACTTCACCCCCTTTGCATAATGTTGTAATAGGCCAAGACCTACTTTGTAAATGCTTGTAATGCCGACCTTGGAGATTGCTCCAATGGTTGATGATTGTAATGCCGACCTTGATGATCATTCCAAGGTTGATGAAGTGTATAAATACTTGTAGTTGAGTCATGGAAAAGAAGTCCTTGAGTGAAGATGGGAAGATAACAAGAAATGTCCAAAAAGGTAGAACAGAGAAGAGGCAGAGCAGAGTAGAGGCATAACAGAGTCGAGAATGCGTGGGTATGACATGAATATGTGAATAATAGAGCAGTGACTCAGATCAGTGAGAATGAAGACTTGGGATTCATAATTCAGCTATTAAATGACTGCACCTGGTTTAATGGCAGATGCTTAAGTAGTACTCAGTTTTCATGTGCAATCTGATTGGAAGCAAGATTTCGTCATCAAGGCAATGAGCTAACAGTAAGCCTTCAAGAGGGTTTAACAACCCTTATTGTAATCTTGCTAGGTTTAGGGTTGAGGCAGTGAGCCTGCTAAACCTAGTTGTACTTCATGGTAGTGAGTCAACATGTTCTAGGCCCGTGGAGTGACCAAGCCTGAACATTATTTTTGTAAAGATTGCAATATATATTTGAGAGCTAATCCTCTTCGTGGTTTTTCCCTTTTTGGGTTTTCCACATAAATCTTGGTGTTGTGTGTCATGCTTTTGTGGATACTGTTCATTTGTATATTATGCTTCTATTTGATTAATTTTTTGAAATGGTTAAAAGTAAAGTAAAAGAAAAGGTTTATAGAACACTGATTCACCTCCTCCTCTCAGTGTTCCTGACAATCAACAATTGGTATCAGAGCAAGGTTCCTTGGAAAAAGTTTAACAACTTAAGGAAGATCTAGGATAGTATGATCATGGCAGTAGGAAGGTATGGAAATTATGAAAGATACAATCAACTAGAAGCAGCTCTTATGGATCTTGAAAACTCTGAAGCAGAAGTCAGGGATCTGAATGAAAATCTAAAACAAGTTGATGAATGCATCTTGAAACTAAAAGAGCAAGTCAAGAAATTCAAAGACAAATACAAAGAAGTTAGTGATCAAGTGTTATCAGCAAATGAAGCCTTGAATAATTTGGAAGCAGAAGTTATAGAAAGAACAAGAGCAGAAGATGATCTAAATTTGATTGTGAAGAACATATTAGAAGACTGTGCAAAACTTGAAGAAGAAATTGTAAATCTAAAAATAGACTTGGAAAAGGCTAAAAGCTTTGAAGAAAAATTCAAGATAAGCACTGCAAAGCTTGATGAAATGATTACTAGCCAAAAGAAAGTTGATGACAAGCAAGGTTTGGGATTTGAGAAAGGAGAAAGTTCAAACTCTAGTCAAATGAGCACTGACTCAAGGCAAAACAAAGGATACCAGTTCGGAAATCAAAGAAGAAGACTTAGAAGACCTTCGGTTAGACAACCAAATGCTCAAAGGTACCCATCTTTTCATGGTTATTGTAATTCATGTAATAAGTTCAGTCATAAGGCTACTCAATGTAGGAGCAGAATAAATCAAAAGGTTCCATCATTCTCTAGTTAGTGTTACAATTGTCATAGAGCAAGTGAAAGTAGAAATCAAATCAAGAAAAGTTTCAACAATGTAAGAAATGAACAATCCTTCAAAGGAAGATGTTTTACTTGCAATAAAATTGGTCATAAAGCTGCTGTATGTAGAAGCAAAGTGAGTCAAAATCCTATTAGGTGCAATACTTGCTATAAAATGGGACACAGGGCAAATGAGTGTAAAAGTCAAGTGAGAAACGACTATGGCAAGATTAGGACAATTGAATCCTTCAGTGGCTACTATTATATATGCAATAAATTTGGGCATAAATCTAACCTATGTAGGTCAAGGACGAATGAAAGGAATAATGGTCAGAAAAATACTATGTGCTTTAATTGCAACAAGCCTAGAGATATTGCAAGATTTTGCAGAAGTAAGAACATTACGAAGGATAATCAAGAAGAATTGAAGAAATTAGTGGAAAAGGTTGATCCAACAGATGTCAAGAAGGAGATGAACAAGGTATGGGTCAAGAAAGAAGTAAATGAAGTCAGAGATGAGTCTGCACCAGATTCTGGAGCAAATTCTTCCTCCGAAAAATGAATTGGGTGCTTTGACTCAGGAGGAGCTTCAATGAAAATCTTTTTCCCCTGACAAAGGATTGGTGTTGATGCCTTAGCATGAAGAGACAAGGTAAAGGATTAGCAACAAAGATTTAAGTTAGGACAAAGACTATGATTGTAAAGAATAAAGGAAGAGTTGTGCAGATATAGATCAGAAAAGAAGACATGCTATGAGTTTTTGGCTAAGTTACAGTGCTTCGGTAATTTGGTTCATTGTTGAAGATATTACTCTATAGTTCTAGCATATGGTTATACATCATTGGTTACATCTACATTCAAAAATTTGTCTAATTTTGATGAGTGGCTTGAAAGTAATGAGTAACAGAAGTTTAGGTTGACAGAACACAATTGTCTTCAGTACAAAGCAGTTTTCATGATGAACTCAGAGGTAAATAGACATGAATCAAATGAGTATTCAAGCAAAAGATGAAGATCTAGGTAAGTTTGATGCAAGAAGTGATGAAGGTATGTTATGTTGGTGTTTTTTCCTGAATCGACAGAGGGTTTGCCAGTTCCTATGCACGGGCAGATCCGGCCAACAGAAACGGGAGGTTGCGTGAGCTGCCTCCCCTTCACTTCTGGTTCTGCCGCACCAAGGGGGGTGTCCCTATTTGCTAAAGATATGACTTTGACTCATTCAATGACATAAAGATTTAACATTGTGATAACAGGCATAATACTCTCATGTATGGACCAAGATTTGTGTGATAAATCACAAGGTTGGCAACGTTCTTGGACATATTTGTCTGGTCAGGTATGAGAGTATGCAGGGGTTCCTTATCCTACTCCTACAACTAACAGATTGGGATAATGGGATGGTTTGAAATGATGGTTTGGATGCAAGATAGGGGTTTTGGATCATAACTACTTCACAAGGGCAGACCGGTGCCTATCTCAGGGCAAGGAGTCAAATAGACATATACATAAGAATGGCTTGTAACTAGCATTCGAGTTTCAAGGGGTTAGGACTGATGCTTGCCTTACAAACATCACCCAAGGATAAGTATTTGACTGTCCATACTTATAGATATCCCAGCTGACATACACTCTTCTCCATACCTTAACCTAAAATAGTTTAATCCACTCCTTGAATGGAAGTTAGAGATCAAGTATGCAATACATAAATCTATATTCTAGAATTTGAGAAACCCTTAGCAACCAAATTCAGAAGAAGAGATGCATACAACAAGTGGAGACAGACAACAAAACACATGCAAGAAGCATTTTTCATATAAAATTGACACTAAAACTAAACATATGTGCAAGATACATCACAGATGCAATACATAAACTCCAAAATGAGATAGAACCGCAAGGAAATGCTATGTATTTCATTATCTTTCCCCCAAAATTGCCCAAGTCTCCAACAACCAAAAAGAGTGACACAGTTTGGCCTTTATACCAAGACCATGAACTCAGCAAAATTAATCACAAGGCAAATCAAAAATTCTCTAGATACAATGCATGATCTGAATGGCGCTCAGAATATTCAATGCAACTAAGGGACAAGGAGGAGGGAGCAGGTATGCTCGAGATTTGAGCCGTCGCTCCAAGATTTTCTTCATCAATTCTAGTGGTTGAGCTGTCAACACGACCCATACTCTCCTGCACAATCTGCCATTAAAGCCTCAACCAGCGGCAGCCTCTGGAATGCAGCAATGGCGCGCCTCTGAAGTTTCCCACCCAAAAATAGTCGCACATGCACAGGAAAAACCCTTCGCTGCAGGTTTAAAACATGGCCGTCGATCTACTTCCATTGCTGAGATCCACGGCCCCAAAAAATGCCTAGAAAGTCGCCCACCTGCCAGATCGTGCCACGTAGGCACTCCATATTCCTATCGCTAACTTTTCCATTCACTATTTTTGCCATTTTCGCCCATTGTATATGCATGTTTAAATGCATATACAATCACTACTGTTCACCCTGTCAAAAACCCTCGTATATGCAAGAGCAAATGCATATACAACTGATTGATATACAAGGCAGACCCCAAACCTGTTTAGAACAAATTAAAATTCAATTCGGGTCCGGCTTGTATCCCCATCCTTTATATATCCGCGATATACAACACATACATACATACAGGCTACGGACTTCAAATCACTATGCATCAAAACATATCCCCTTTTGAAGTCTGGCTTGTATCTCTTTTATTGCACATCAGCTTGTATATCGGCATATACAAGTGCTTTATACAACCCACAGACCTGAAATATTTATTCAATGC
This sequence comes from Cunninghamia lanceolata, assembly GCA_027924645.1. Taxonomy (NCBI): domain Eukaryota; kingdom Viridiplantae; phylum Streptophyta; class Pinopsida; order Cupressales; family Cupressaceae; genus Cunninghamia; species Cunninghamia lanceolata. Next base: position 3,028,513 of record BSBN01000918.1, on the reverse strand, counting down.
ATTTCATTCCTCCATCGTGTCCGGGTTGTATGTCCCCTTGCTTGCATCCATCGCCTCATACATACAAGGTGGATTTCAAACTTTTATCCGCCACATCAGACTTCTCCTTCGATTCCGGAATGCATATTTCACTTGCATGCTTTGAATGTACATCGGCATACATACAACTGCCTTTGTATACAACTGGTGGGCCCGACCATTTTCTCTCTCCTTTGTACTGTTCGTTTTGCATGTCGCGAGCCTTTGTATAATTTTCAATGTACATTCCCCTGTACATACAAACAAGGAATCTTCTCTAGAATATTCCTGCAATGTATTTAACCATTGTATGTGCGCCCGATTGCATATACATTCCACCTTGTATATCGAAGGGCCCCACCACATGCATCCCTGCTTCGCCACTGTAGCAAATGTATATTTGCACCTCCTTGTATATCTTGCTTTGTATATGACCCGATATACAAAGTGGGAATATTCCCAGGAATCTGCGAAAGATTCCCCCTTTGTATATGCACCTTTTAGAGCTCGATATACAACCAGAAATACATCTAAACTCAATTTTTCAAGGGGCGATAGAGTTTTTTGACCTGCCAATGCACATTCGACCTGCATGTATATACAAACACCTTTGTATATACAAAGATACTGCATACAAACTAATTTTTTCATTTTTTACAACTGCAAAGGCTGAAAATGTTGGAATTTTCTGGATTTTTGGGAAGGTGCCTGCATATTTAAATGCTTGAAACCTGAATACTTATGCAGGCACCACCAGTGGCTCAAGCCTAAAACCCTAAACATAAATGATTACCAACACAGGCTCCGTCTGGAGACGCATGCCTCTTGCAGGCATGGTGAGGACTTCAGATCTCTGGGATGCAGACCAGTCCCTTATCCATTGGGCAACATAGTCGAACACGCACCAACCTACAACATGAAACACATTTATTTAAAATTTACTTGGCGGCCTAGGGCCACCAAAAAGGAAAAACCAGAGTTTTCCTTTGTCAAACACTTGATTCTGTTTTGATTTCTTCAAATGAAGCCTGAAAACTTTTAACTGTTTGCAGCACCTAGTATTGCAATTATTTGTGCTGCTACTCCTTTCTTTTTCATTGACAAATCTACAATGAGCCTCATTAGCGTACATTATCATGAGTTGTAGAATGTCATCATCATATGAGTCATTGATGTTGCTTGGGAAAATGACAGACTCACATGAAACAAATGAATCCATATCAGAATTTTGCCCTTTTTCAAAAAATAAGAGCTCCTCTGTATCAAACATGTAATATTCAGGCACGAGCAACATCTCATAATCAAATTTACTTTTATAGTCATTCAGATATTCATCATTACTATGCTTAGCAATCTCATCATCAATGCCCACCTGGAATGTCTCAAAAGAAGGCATGAATAACTCAGAATGCAACCCTTTGTCAAAAACCTTATAGTTACCCCTGGAACCAACACTATCCCCAACTATATGAGCACACACATTTGTAACTTGTCCCTTCACCTCTAAACAGTGACCCTGTTCTTCACCACTGCACTGATAATCAAAAGCAAATTTTTCAACCTTTGCACTGTGAAGGTGGTTAGAATCTTCAAGGAAACACTCATATTCAACATCCATATATATTTCATCATCTGAAAGGCTCATATACGCATCTGAATGCTGACAATCACTAATACATTCACTGTTGTCCCTTGAAACAACATCCTCTACATTCAGAGTGAATATCTGCATATCCATTTCACACAAATAATCAGGCATAACTGGGATATGCATACTGCTGCAGGACACAACCTCATGTATATCTTTCACTTGATCAATTGGAGGGCATCTTGTGTCTGCAGGCTTGTCTTCTAGAGGCTGACAACAATCTTTGTTTTCATTATTACAAGATGTGCCTACATTTTCTACAACATTTTCTTCAAGCATCACATCATGGCTGCACACATTATTCTGAAATATATTTCCCTCTGCAAAATCATCCTTTAATGAATATTGTGGAAAAGTAGAAATACATTCACTTTGATAACTGTTTTGACAACTTGCAGCCATGAAACCTACTGGCATTCCATATTTCTCATTGTTTTCTATATCCATAGCAAATCGATAAGCCTGGTGAAGTGTGGCTGGTTCCTTATCTCTCAATAGATAACTAATTTCTTCATCAAATGCAGCCAAATAAATTGCTAAGCACAATGGACTATTGGGTCTCATATATTCAGGGTTCTGCTCAAGCAACTTAATAAATCTAAGGTTAAAGGCTGGAACCAGCTCCTCGTCTTCCTTTTGAATATTCATAAAATGTATGATCAATGAGGCCACATCAAATCTTTCATCAAACTGCTATAAGAATGCAATTTTTAAATCTATCCATGAAGAAACTGAACATACATGTAGGTCTGAAAACCAAACTCTAGCATCATCTTCTAATGACTGAACAAAGAGTCTCATTACAACATCTTCATCCTCTACCTCATAATCTTCTATTAAATTACAAAATTTTTGCAGATGTTTGTTTGCTGATTCAGAATCTGATCCACTATATTTTGGCAAACATCTTCTAATTTTATTTGGAATAGCATTTGGGTAACCACCTATTCCTATGAAATTTAGGGCTTTATACCTTTCAATAAAAAATGGTCTCCTTTGAGAGCATACCCAGGCCTACTGTTTTAAACTTAACATTTTGAATCAAAGATGAATACCTAGATATATGTTGCAGCACTGATAGGTTCAATCAACAGAGTCACCACCTCTCACAGAGAGGACAATATATCAACAAGGCCATTTTGTTTTCTAGATTCACCACACCAGCAGAGCACCACATGGTCATTTTTGGATCTTGCTGCAACGAATTCACTTTTCAAATAGTTTGACTCTTTCTCTCCCCAACGGAGTCGCCAATTCTGTTGGTGTTTTTCCCAAATCGGCAGAGGGTTTGCTAGTTCCTATGCACCGGCAGATCTGGCTAATAGAAACGGGAGGTTACGTGAGATACCTCCCCTTCACTTCTAGTTTTGTCGCACCAAGGGGGTGTCCCTATTTGCTAAAGATATGACTTTGACTCATTCAATGACATAAAGATTTAACTTTGTGATAATAGGTAGAATACTCTCATGTATGGACCAAGATTTGTGTGATAAATCAGAAGGTTGGCAACGTTCTTGGACATATTTGTCTGGTCAGGTATGAGAGTATGCAGTGGCTCCTAAACCTACTCCTACAACTAACAGATTGGGATAATTGGATGGTTTGAAATGATGGTTTGGATGCAAGACAGGGGTTTTGGATCATAACTACTTAACAAGGGCAGACTGGTGCCTATCTCAGGGCAAGGAGTCAACTAGACATATACATAAGAATGGCTTGCAACTAGCATTCGAGTTTCAAGGGGTTAGGACTGATGCTTGCCTTACAAACATCACCCAAGGATAAGTATTTGACTGTCCGTACTTATAGATATCCCAGCTGACATACACTCTTCTCCATACCTTAACCTAAAACAGTTTAATCCACTCCTTGAATGGAAGTCAGAGATCAAGTATGCAATACATAAATTTGTATTCTAGAATTTGAGAAACCCTTAGCAACCAAATTCAGAAGAAGAGATGCATACAACAAGTGGAGACAGACAACAAAACACATGCAAGAAGCATTTTTCATATAAAATTGACACTAAAACTGAACATATATGCAAGATACATCACAGATGCAATACATAAACTCCAAAATGAGATAGAACCGCAAGGAAATGCTCTGTATTTCATTATCTTTCCCCCAAAATTGCCCAAGTCTCCAACAACCAAAAAGAGTGACACAGTTTGGCCTTTATACCAAGACCATGAACTTAGCAAAATTAATCACAAGGCAAATCAAAAATTTGCCAGATACAATGCATGATCTGAATGGCGCTCAGAATATTCAATGTAGCCGAGGGACAAGGAGGAGGGAGCAGGTATGCTCGGGATTTGAGCTGCCGGTCCAAGATTTTCTTCATCAATTCGGGTGGTTGAGCTGTCAACACGACCCATACTCTCCTGCACAATCTGCCATTAAAGCCTCAACCATCCACAGCCTCTGGAATGCAGCAATGGCGCACCTCTGAAGTTTCCCACCCAAAAACAGCCGCACACGCATAGGAAAAACCCTTCGCTGCAGGTTCAAAACATGGTTGTCGATCTACTTCCATCGCTGAGATCCACAGCCCCAAAAAATGCCTGGAAAGTCGCCCACCTGCTAGATCGTGCCACGTAGGCACTCCATATTCCTATCGCTGACTTTTCCATTCACTATTTTTGCCATTTTCGCCCATTGTATATGCATGTTTAAATGCATATACAATCGCTAGTATTCACCCTGTCAAAAACCCTTGTGTATGCAAGAGCATATGTATATACAACTGATTGATATACAAGGCAGACCCCAAACCTGTTTAGAACAAATTAAAATTCAATTTGGGTCCGGCTTGTATCCCCATCCTTTGTATATCCGCGATATACAACACATACATACATACAGGCCGCAGACTTCAAATCACTATGCATCAGAACGTATCCCCTTTTGAAGTCTGACTTGTATCTCTTTTATTGCACATCGGCTTGTATATCGGCATATACAAGCGCTTTATACAACCCACGGACCTGAAATATTTGTTCAATGCATTTCATTCCTCCATCGCATCCGGGTTGTATGTCCCCTTGCTTGCATCCATCGCCTCATACATACAAGGCGGATTTCAAACTTTTATCCGCCGCATCAGACTTCTCCTTTAGTTCCGGAATGCATATTTCACTTGCATGCTTTGAATGTACATTGGCATGCATACAACTGCCTTTGTATACAATTGGTGGGCCCGACCATTTTCTCTCTCCTTTGCACTGTTCGCTTTGCATGTCGCGAGCCTTTGTATAATTTTCAATGTACATTCCCCTGTACATACAAACAAGGAATCTTCTCTAGAATATTCCTACAATGTATTTAACCATTGTATGTGCGCCCGAATGTATATTGCATATACATTCCACCTTGTATATCCACGGGCCCCACCACATGCATCCCTGTTTCGCCACTGTAGCAAATGTATATTTGCACCTCCTTGTATATCTTGCTTTGTATATGACCCGATATACAAAGCAAGAATATTCCCAAGAATCTGCGAAAGATTCCCCCTTTGTATATGCACCTTTTAGAGCCCGATATACAACCAGAAATACATCTAAACTCAATTTTTCAAGGGGCGATAGAGTTTTCTGACCTGACAATGCACATTCGACCTGCATGTATATACAAACACCTTTGTATATACAAAGATACTGCATACAAACTAATTTTTTCATTTTTTACAATTGTAGAGGCCGAAAATGTTGGAATTTTCTAGATTTTTGGGAAGGTGCTTGCATATTTAAATGCTTGAAACCTGAATACTTATGCAGGCACCACCAGTGGCTTGAGCCTAAAACCCTAAACATAAATGATTACCAACATGTTCCTTGGATACTCTACCAAGAGAAAGGCCTACCGGTGTCACAATAACAGGCTGAAGAAGATCATTGAGAGTGCAAATGTCAAAGTTGATGGAAGCAAAGAAAAGGTATCAAGTGGATATGAATCTGATGAATCGGATGACCCTACAAGCAAAGTAGTTGTACATCAAGAAGAAAACTCAGAGGAAGAAGAAGAACTAGCTCTGTAAATCATTACTAAGACACCCAGGTATGTGAAGTTAAATCTCTTTGAAGATCAAATCATAGGAGATAAGAGCAAAGGGATCTTAACCAGAAAAAAAGCTATAGAGAAACATGTAAATTTCTGTTTGATTTCTAAGATTGAACCTAAAATTGTGGATGAGGCTTGCAAAGATGAGAATTGGGCAAAGGCTGTGGAAGAGGAATTAATGCGGATAGAAAATAATCAGACTTGGGATCTTGTTCCCAGATCAATAGATAAGAATGTTATTCAGACAAAAATGGGTCTTCAGAAACAAGATGAATGAGAATGGTGAAGTGGTAAGAAATAAAGCAAGGTTGGTATGCAAAGGATACACTCAAGTTGAAGGAATAGACTTTGAAGAAACTTTTCCTCCAGTGGCAAGGATTGAAGCAATAAGGATGTTTTTGGCCTTTGCAGCTTACAAAGATTTCAAGGTTTACCAGATGGATGTGAAGTCTGCTTTCTTAAATGGAGAATTGGAAGAAGAAGTCTATATTGAACAACCAGAAGGATTTCAGTCATCAGATCAGGGTGACATGGTATGCAGATTGAAGAAAGCTTTGTATGGATTAAAACAAGCCCCCAGGGCATGGTATGCATGGTTGGACAGGTATCTAATACAGATAGGGTTCAGTAAATATACTATAGACAACAATCTCTATTTCAAGATCAATGATGAACAAATCCTAATTGTTGCAGTTTTTGTTGATGATATTATTTTTGGAGGCAATGAAGGTATGCGATTAGTTTTTGTTGGAGAGATGCAAAGGGAATTTGAAATGTCTATGTTTGGAGAGATGAACTTCTTTTTAGGTTTGCAAATAAGAAATGACACAAAGCTGATCCAACGGCCAACGCTGATGCAACTTTTAAACTTGAATCACTAAAAAAAGACATATATGTTTTGAATTTTGAAATAATGTAAACTAATAAAATATTTATTATTTAGTATATTTTATGTTTGTATTTTTTGAAAAAAATAAAAAATTATTTGAATATAGTTTTTAATAAATTGACACTATAATTTAGTTGTTGATAAAATGCTGAAAAATGAAGTTACATGAGACGTCAATCTTTATATAGTAAATTTTATTTTTTTTCTTCATTTTTTATGTGTATTTATAACTTGAAACTTTAGTGCATGGATATATTTTTTTCCAATTTTGATAAATATATATTTTTAAATAAATAATAAAATGTGCGTGTATTAATAAACGTAGTTTGTTGAAATATCAAGTTTTTCAAATAATTTTTTTTTTTTAGTAAATTGGCCTCATAGTGGTGCTACATATGCATTTAGCCAACAATTTTAGTTGGAAAAGTTGTGGACATATCTAACTTAGCTAGAATGAATCTTATAAGATCATATGTTTGACCAAAATTGATTTTTAGTTATAAATACTTAAATTCACTTGTGCTGATAAGTTGGCTAAAAGTGTGACACAACTTTGTGCTTTTACTTGACAATCAGATAAAGGTATCTTCATTTCTCAGTCTAAATATGTGAAAGAGTTGTAAAAGAAATTCGGGATGGAAGACACTAAACCAGTTTGCACACCTATGATAACTGGTTGTAAGTTGAGTAAAGATGATAACTCACCATTGGTAGATTAGAAAAGGTATAGATCTATGATTGGAGGATTACTTTATCTAACTCAAACTAGCCCTGACATAATGCATGCAGTATGTCTTGTGGCAAGATTTCAGGCAAAACCCAAGGAATCACATGTGATGGTAGTCAAGAGAATTTTGAAATATTTAACAGGTACAATGGATTATGGTTTGTGGTACCCTAAGGACTGTGACTTTACTCTCAGTGCATATACTGATGCAGATTGGGCTGGAGATGTGGATGACAGAAAAAGTACAAGTGGAGGTGCATTCTTCTTGGGAAAAAGATTAGTATCTTGGTTGAGCAAGAAACAAGATTCAATATCCCTATCTACTGTAGAAGTAGAATACATTGTAGCAACATGCAATTGCACTCAAGTGTTATGGATGAAGCAGATTTTGAAGGATATCAAAATTATATATGAAGATCCCATTGCAATCTTTTGTGACAACACAAGTGCCATAAACATATCAAAGAATCTAGTGATGCATTCAAGGACAAAGCACATATCCATCATGTATCATTTTCTGAGAGAAAAGGTGACAAAGAGTGAAGTCAAGTTGGAGTATGTTTCTACCAAGGATCAGATTGCAGACATTTTTTACTAAGCCTCTGCCTAAGGATACTTTTGAGTATCTCAGAGAAAAGTCAGGGGTTATCACCCCTCTTGCTCTAAACTAAGATGCACAATAGAGCATCAGTCCGGAGGTGCTCAAAGGTCTGGATTGATGCTTTTTAGGGCTACTTCTCAGGGGGAGTAGTCAGAGAGTTCTGAAGAGAGATTAGATCAGAGCAGAGGAGTGCAAGTATGTGCCCTTTGCCATTGATGTCAAAGGGGGAGAGAAGTCATGTGAAAAACTTAGAGTACATATGTGTAAGAGAAAGGGGGAGAATTTTGGAGAAATAAAGAGTGCAGGTGTGTAAAGAGAAGGGGGAGAATCTTGTCTTGATGGTTGTTGCAGTTTTTCACATCATATGTTGCCATCAATGACAAAGGGGGAGATTGTTGCAAGTATGTGCCTAATCAATGTTGTCATTGATGTCAACATATCCTTGTTGTCATTGGTGTCAACTGTATCTTATTCTATTACTTGTTTAGAAGACTTGTATGTTGAGAATATTGAGAAAATTAGCCTCTCCGGAAGAAACAAGTGAGTTAAAGAGAAGTGCAGTACAAACAGTGAGTTGTATGCTGAAGAACAGTCCGGTAAACTGCTTCGCATTTTATTTTTGCTTGAAGATCGTGGTCTGCGGATTGGAAGTAAGTTAGAGGTATGACTAAGGATGCTACATTCCATGTTTGAGCCATTTGCATGAAGATCTGAGTGAGTTGTGTTCACCAGAGTGAAACCTGCTTTTTCTGTAAGTTCAGTTGGGACAGGAAGAAAGTATTATGTTCCACATTCCTTTGCAATAAAGTATTTTGCTCTATGGTTCTAGAAGGAAGTCTGGGATGATGATAAGTGGCTACAGTTGCAATGGTTCATGGTTTGGTGGTCTACAAGCTATCTTTCCTTTATGACAGTTGAAGACAGTAAAGTTCATGTGTTCTAGTGTGAAGATTCTTATGGGTAAAGTGGTTAAAGGTTGTGCAGTTGCTCCTGATGATTATAACATGCATGTGGATGTCTCCTAATCATGTTCCTATCTGGACTTTGGTCTGCGTTAAGAAATTGAGATTGTGTTTGAAGATTGTTCCCAGATAATGTAGCGTGTAACTAGTCTTAGCCGACTTGGTTAATCCCAGTGATTGCGGAGATTTTTGAAGATTGTGGAAGCATGTTGAAGCATGGAAGATCATGTTTGAGTCCTAGCTAAGGCATGGCATGGTCCGCGTCTAATTTTACTTCATCCCCTTTGCATAATGTTGTAATAGGCCAAACCTATTTTGTAAATGCTTGTAATGCTGACCTTGAAGATTGCTCCAATGGTTGATGATTATAACACTGACTTTGATGATCATTCCAAGGTTGATGAAGTGTATAAATACTTGTAGTTGAGTCGTGGTAAAGAAGTCCTTGAGCAAAGATGGGAAGATAACAAGAAAGGTTCAAAAAGGCAGAATAGAGAAGAGGCAGAGTAGAGTAGAGGCAGAACATAGTAGAGAATGCGTGGGTATGATGCGAATATGCAAATAACAAAGCAGTGACTCAGATCAGTGAGAATGAAGACTTGGGATTCAGAATTCAACTATTAAATGACTGCACCTGGCATAATGGCAGATGCTTAAGTAGTACTCAGTTTTCATGTGCAATCTGATTGGAAGCAAGCTTTCGTCATTAAGGCAGTGAGCTGGCAGTGAGCCTTCAATAGGGTTTAACAACCCTTATTGTAATCTTGCTAGGTTTAGGGTTGAGGCAATGAGCTTGCTAAACCTAGTTGTACTTCATGGCAGTGAGCCAGCATGTTCTAGGCCCGTGGAGTGACCAAGCTTGAACATTATTTTTGTAAAGATTGTAATATATATTTGAGAGCTAATCCTCTCTGTGGTTTTTCCCTTTTTGGGTTTTTCCATGTAAATCTTGGTGTTGTGTGCCATGCTTTTGTGAATACTATTCATTTGTATATTATGCTTCTATTTGATTAATCCTTTGAAATGGTTAAAAGTAAAAGTGCAAGAAAAGGTTTATAGAACATTGATTCACCCCCCCTCTCAGTGTTCCTGACAATCAGCAGTCTGAATCTTTGAAAGCGCATACAGTGCTAGTGCCATCACAAGCTTACTAGCCCTGGTCAATAATTCAATGAAGGTCTTTTCAAGGGTTACAGTGGACTGTTCAGTTAGGTTGTTCCTCTGAATTATGTGATTTCCACCAAGTTTACTAGACATAGTAAAGACTCGACAATGTTCATACTTGGATTATATTTTCATTTTACATCTAGATGTAATGGGTTTTTTGTTGAGTGTAGGGCTTTCAAATTTCAAATCATGACAGTTAAGGTCATGGAAAGTTTTCAAGAGATTATCATGGATTTCACCAAGCATGGATGGATGGATCTTGCCAAGCAAATGGTGTTGAAATAAGGGAGATCCTTATCACATAGTTATCAAGTGGTTGTGAAGATCAATACCAAAGGATTCGGTCAAATTAAACCTTCATATAGTATTGTTACTATTAAAATGCACAAAATCAATCATAAGATAGTTATGGAGTTATTAATATGCATAGAGATTATATTGAGGACGAGGCATCTTAAGGTTAATCTAGGTTATCACATCATGTCATTGAAGTCAAATTACCATGTGAAGATGAAAGAGACAGTCCATGCAAAGGTGGAGAGGACAATTTATGAATGATTTCAATACTACCTACTACTATTATAGTCATATAGGATTGTCCCTAGTATAAAAGCAACCCATTATCAAGGAGATCACCATGAAAGAAGAGTTATGAGTTGTCTTAGGCCATGTAGAAGGAGTTAAAAGGTTAATAATCACAAAAGAAGGGTTTTTATGATTCAGACATGAACAAGTAGATCAAGTTATCTAAGCCCATATCAAATCTAATGTATGTATAGGCCGTGGTAGGAAATTTTGAAAGCAAACTATCTATTGGTGTTAATAAAATTTTCAAGCCTTAACATTTTGTAAATAAAGTCAACAATAGACATCACCTAATACCATGCCCCTTTTTAATATTTCTTTCCACCTCCTATAGTTGTATAATACATTAATTATACCTATAAAAGCTGATGCAAATCTCTCATCAAAAAATAACAAACAATTTTTGTGGAGCAATAGAGATCTCATTCTTGTCTACGTGATGATGAAGGAGATTGTGTGCTTGTGGGAGACATGCCTTGGGAGTACATTTGTAGAATGTGTTTTACCCTTTCTTTAATTATTGAATGTTTGTTAAATGAGTCGTCTCATTCTAAGTATTTGATTGGGTTTTATTATTAAGTGCCTATTAAAGGATGTTTATGAGTATTGTGAAGAGGCTGTGCATGTTAAGAGTTCAGATGCTCATGATCTAGGTGTCTTCTCTCCTCTAGTTTTATGTATGTCATTTCTGCATCACATTGAAGTAGATCGCTAATTTAGTACTAATAATTATTTTATTCTCAAGTGCCATGACCAAACAAAACAACTCAATCTTGGGTTGGATATTTCATACTACACGGTGATCTGAGAGGAAGATAAAAGTAAAAAAACTTCTTACAAATTCTCTAGGTGCATTTTTACGAGCAACTCATTTTATTGTCTTTCCAACTACATACAAAGCTTCTATGTACCTACGAAGATTAATATTCACCATTAATTTATTTTATTTAATTTGGAAATAACACAATTTTAAGTTTCATTTAAAAACTTCAACATCACCACTGAATTTGCTACCACTTTGAATGTGTTGACCAATTATTTATGTCACTACCTCTTTTTTAAAAACTATTAATGGAGCCCCTTATCAATTGTTTTCACCCCCATATGTTACCTCTTCTTATTGTATTTTTAAGAGATTTATTGGTTAAGAAGCAAATGTAGTATTTTTTAAGAGATTTCTTGGTCAAGAGACAAATGTAGAATTAAGATGATTAAATTTGTTGGTTTTATTAATTTCCTTTTTAAGAGATTTCTTGGTCAAGAGACAAATGTAGAATTAAGATGATTAAATTTATTGGTTTTATTAATTTCCAAATGGTCAAGGTCCCTTTCAATATTTAATTTGCTTTTCTATATTATAAATAAGTTTTGTTTATATTAACATGTCTAAGTCATAATGATGTTTAAATAGAATTTATATATGCATGGACATTTAGGTGATCCATCAAGTTATAGTGCTCTATGAAAGTTTTGATGGAATTGAATGCCATCAATGCTTGATACATAAGTAGTAGTAGTGAGAAATTCTTAGGCATTATTTTATGTGATAAAAATATAATAAAAAGAGACAACATATTAGTTGATAATTTTTATTGTGTAAAATATAAATTTAAGTAAAAATAGGAAATGCATAAACAATTTTTCACTTTGGAAACACACAATAAAAAATAAAAGTGGTAATAAATGGATAAGAGAGTTAAATGGTTAATAAAGAGGTGAAAGTAGACCCACTGGTCCGTATTGTAATCAATGCTAATTGTGGAACTAAGTGATGTTTAAAGAGAGCTTTTATGGGATGAGACCTTGAACACAAAAATAAACTTGATATAAGATAGTTGAAATTAACTTTTTTGAAAGAGACATAATTGTTTTATGTATTTAAATGAAAAGGTTAATTGTAGAATTGGCGAATTTTGACATTTGCAAATGTGGGGAAGAATCTAATAACAATTGTTTTACCACAATTTTGTGGACATCCTAAAACAATGTCACAAATACCATTCCTCATCCTCAAATATCAATCCTCATCCCAAGCATCATTCTTGATATGGAAGCTTCGAGAAACACTAGTATTTTGGCAATTAACATTTGTATGTACTTTGTATAGTGTAGGCATGCACTATTTATTATTGGAAGCATTGAATTGGTTCTATATAGTTTGTTAATTATTGTGAAACTTGATATGTGGTTGAGCCTAGGAAAATAAATGGTTGGATATCTTTAGAAGAAGAGAATAGTTGTAAGTGTTGTCATGATAATAGGTTATAACAAATTGTTCACGTCTCATTTCAAAATGTGAAAAAAATTGGTGAATGGCTCCTATTTTAGGATGTTCGTACTTTACTAGCTGGGTTATATTAGTATGTAAGTGGTCATTCATGAGATATTTGTTTTTTAAATAGATTTTAATTCTAATTATTATTTGCTATTTTAAGACAAGAGACGCATTGCGTCAGGTTCCTGCCGAAATAAAAGTTGAATTGTGTATAGAAATAATTAATATTAATGTGTAAAATAAGTTCATAGAGTTTTAATATAGGAAGAAAAGTGTAACTTTACAAGATGTTACATGTTACAGAGGAAATTGAAGAAAAGCAACAAAAAGGAGTAGTTTTACTTCAGAGCCAAGAGAACATGCAGGAAAATGAATTTCAAATCTATGAGATATTAGAGAAAAGTGTTCCACATTCTAAAGTCGTTTCAATGTTAATGATATTCATGGAATTGTATTATTGTGTTCATATAGTGAGAAAGGAAAATGCCTAAGCATAGTTGTTTTGTTCAATGGTCTAAAAAATCATTTCAATTGTGTTGTTTATGTATCTCACCTCAATAAGAGATAAAGTATGTTTTATTTGCATATACATTGTATATTGTTAAATAGTAAGTATTTTCAAGTGGTTTATTGAGTTGTATAATCATACATACAATTTTATTATTTAAATCATCTAAATTGGGCCAACACAACTGAATAGGAATTGAAGACCATCATCTCTGTATTTTATCGTAATTTAATAATAAATGCATTATTATTAAGTAAATCAAATAGGAGAGTAATAGAAGGTGTAGTTGTTTTAATGGAGTTTATTTAACTTGAGAATAACCTTTGTCTACCAAATAATTTTTTCATGACATTTGTTCATGTAAAATATATTTTTAAAGATGTATAAATAATCTCATGAAAACTGTAATGGTTTGCGCAAAGTTTCTTTTTGAGCCTTTTGTTACATCCTTGCAACAATTCATATCTTGTAATGCTAACAAAAAAATTGTAACATCAAATTTGTTGCTCCCAAATTTTTGGGCTATATCAGTTATGTCTAAAATCTTATAGGTTATGCAAGGCACTATTGTGTGGGAAAGTTACCTAAATATTACATAAGAAAACTAGCATCAATTGATACATTGCACTTGTAGAATATCGTCATTAAACATATTCTCTTGTTTGGAAAGCTAGTGGTACATTATCTAAGACCTCACCTACATTCACACTTACCTTTACTTTTGGTGTTAAATTTAGCAATTCAAGGTGAAATGTAAGATTAGTAGATGTTTTAATTAGACTAGAATGTAATAACCATATTTAATGTAATCAAGTCTAAATTAAGTCAACTATATTTAAGATGCAATTGAATACAAGTAAAAATAAAATGATAATAATGAAAATGTTATGTTATGAAATTTAACAAGAGTAAAAATAAAATGATAATAATGAAGATGTTATGAAATTTAACAAGAATAAAAATAAAACTGATTTATGAAAATAGACCTTGAGAATAAGGAAAAACAAAAATATAATGTAAAACTAAAAGGGAAAAAAGTCATTTAAATGACAATGATTGGAATGGTAATAAAAATAAAATATAAATGAAATGGCTAGTAAATTTGAAGAAATCAAACTCTAACCACCATTCATATTTTATAAGGGTTTGAGAGTTATAAGTAAAAATGACCTCTATAATGTTCATTTTTAAATCTAAATTACTAGATAACAGATTTTTATTATTATTTGTTTGGTTAGAAGTCAATTTAAACTATTATGAATGCGAGATTTAATTTTATCAATGGGCTTTACTCCATCCACCCCCTTAGACAGGGAGAAATAAAAAACATTAAAACCAATTTCAACTATGGCCCGTAAAGCAAATCATTAATGTTGGAAATAAATGATAAAATATTAAAGTAGGTCATAAAAATATAATAAAACATTCTTATGTAAAGTGTTATTCCACTGTAAGAGTGAGTGATGGAGGGTAAAGGAAAATATAATATTAAAAATAATTTATTAAACTTTTCAATTTTTTCAATTTATTTTTTATTTCTTATTATTATTGAATTTTGAGGAAAAAATTAATTAGCCAAGTGTTAGTATAAGATAATGATGTAAAATGTAATATTAAATTTACATTTAAATTATTAGAATTTTTGAAGAGCAATATAATTTTTTTAATGGTAATATAGGTTTCACCAAAAGATTTCTGATAATTATAGTATTGTATATTTTACAAATTATTTGGAATTAATGCAATGTATTTCAGTTAAAGAACTTAATTCTAATTTAAATAGTTTTAGTAGTAGTTTTTTAGAATTAGGCCATGTTAGTGAAATTCAAAAATATTTAAATATTATACCTCTAGTTATTGTTTGAGATTGTTATATAATATAAAATATAAATATAAAGTGATATTATGCTTATTGTTTAGTAAGACTAACCCCAACAGCTATATAAGGAACTTTTCATTAACTACCAATACCATCCATTCTCCAAAAATTAAGCTTCATCTATACTAATTTACTCCAAAAATTAAAAGTATAGATATCTTAAATACATCACTGAAGTATTTGTCTTTATAGTATTGTAACAAGTGTCAGACATTATATTCAGCTACAAACCCTGTGTTTATAGGCTTTAGGAACATTCTAAGTTTAGCTATTTCATCTTATATTCTTATGATCTTTTGGTGTTTTACAATGCACATTCTAATGACATTTTGTTTTTGTAGCATATACATTGAATATATCCCTTAAGATTATACCTTATTACTGCATTCCAAAGTATGATTTTTAAAGTTGCCCTGGAACTTATGCCTTCAAAGTCTCTGCACATTCTAGATTTTACTGTTGTCTACAAATAAAAACAAGAAATGGCCGAGCCAAAAGACGTGGAAAAGGAAGGCTAAGGATGCACGCTACAGAAGAACGGTTGCCCTCGCAATTAAGGAAGGGCACATAGAGAATGCTTAGTGAAAGTTTACCCCCTTATAATTTTTATTTACTTTTAAATTGTTTTCTAATGTACAGAAATTGAGTAGTCAAACTAGTAAATATATGGCTTAAACTTTTTTTCTCCTCAATTTTTAGTATATAAAATTTCTAAATTGAGCAGCCAAATTTTGGAATTTATCTTTTTTGAGAGTATATATAAAATTTCCATACACATATGTATTCTTTTGGAATTGGTGATTTGGAAGATATTTATTTTCTAATGTATAGAAATGTATCTTTTGCGTTTGAGTAGTGGAACTAGTAAATGTAACTTTTAGTTGCAAATTTTGGAATTTATCTTTTCTTGGGAGTATATGTTAAGTAGTTGGAATTAATTAATTTTAGAATTTATTATACTCCCAAGAAAAAATAAATTCCAAAATTAATAACTAAAAGTTGGACAAATTATGAGATTTAGCCCAAGAAAAGATAACTTTTTATAAGCACGCTGAACCTATCACAACAGAGTATTTGCTTGTTTATATGCTTTTTCATCGGGGTACTCATAAATTCACAAGTCTGTTACGTTTGTTTTAGTTTTATTGTTTAAAGTTCTATTGTTTAGTTTTAACAAGGTTGTGATTGCAAACATAATCTGCATTGGGGTGCATATTATGGACTGTGAACCCGCCACAATGCTCCATACAAACCTGGTAGTCCATACATCATTAATATAATAATGTTTACTAAACCAACTACTACATTAGGCAATATCCCCACTAAAGGCACCGCACTTTTTTTTTATTTTTTTATTTTTTTAAATGCGCCTGGTAAACTTTTTAACTTGACCGGCGACGCTGGTGCGACACGCCCTCCGGCTCCACGCAAATGCTTTTGCCCGGAGCAATGAACCGGTGAGGCCACAACTGGGGGACCTCATCCCCTAGGAAGAACACTTCAAACCCGCGAGCTCATTGGCCCAGCGAAGGCGTAAAGCCTTGCGAGCTCGTTGGCCCAGCGGAGGTTTGAACTCTGGTGGCCGCCACTACATCCTGAGCGACTTAACCACCGAACCATGCCATCATCGGCGGCACCGCACTTTATTTTGCTGACACGATTTCTTCCCATTTCCTCTAGCGCCCATTCTCTCTTTCCACCGTTTATCATTGCCAGGTGTTGTACATTGTAAATATGGGCATTGATGCTTCTGACACTTGTAATATGTTTTAACATTTGTTAACAAAGACATGCATTCCTCCTTCCACCTGTTATCTCAGCTCTCAAGAAAGGAGGGACGCTTTTTTTTAAAGGATGGGAGGCATTTTGCCAAAAAAGATTTTCATGCATCTTGTCTATGCTTCCAACAATTTTGAACGATAATATCTAAAAGAAAAGATCTTTTTTTTTATGTTTGCCATAACCTATTCCAGGAGCGGCATCCAAGCTGCAGATGCTGGTAAGAGTATTTGGACACATAATAGATGCTATTTGAATTTCATAAAGATGAACTTCTTACCTAACCAGCTTCCTGCAATGATTTTGGAACACTTAGAACTGTATGCTATTTTCTGCAAAACTGGCAGTGGTGGGATTGTATATTATTTACAATGCAAGGAAGAAAATGTACTATATAACCTGGGCTATATAGTTTGCACATTTCAGAACAAGTATTACAAGCATTTGTTTTGTTTTGGGAATGCAGATCTATGTTGGGGCCCTTCAACTATTTTCAGATGATCTCTACCAGAGGTGGACTTCAATTATTATATTGACCAATATTGCACTATGAAGCAGATATAGACATGCTAGATTTAGGTTTGAGAATTTTTTTGGAACAACGAAATCAAAATAGAAAGACAAAACATTTTGTATTCACTTTGGTGGGATGTTTGAGTGTATTTGCAATTTTGCATGCATTCAGGTTGTTTAGTTTGCGTTGTTTGCTATTAGGCGTGCCGAAATTAGGTTCTTCCGACGGTGAAAGTTTCACCGATAGTAGTCTTGGCCGAAGACATCGGCGAGAGTCAGGGCATCGGTGAAAGAAAATTGTGAAGGTCCAATAACAAAAGTCTCACCGATGGTTCTATTGTCGGTGAGAGTGGAGAGAAGTCTGGCCGATAGGTTGATATCGGTGTGACACAGGAATCGAAGTGACAAACTGAAGGGTTGCCGATAGCTAGATGTCTCGCCGAAGGAGAGAAGAGTGAAGGTTCATCGGCGTGAACAAAGGCGTCGGCATAACATTTTTGGGGGTTGCCGATGGAAGGGTGCATGGAACATTTTGGTGAGATTTCTTATTTATCCTGCCGATAGGCACAGAATCGAAGTCACCCATCGGTGTGAGATTGACATCGGCGGGAGTGTTAAGGTGGTTGCCGATAGGCTTCTTCTTGCCGATAGGAGAGCGGATGTTTTTGTCGGTGGAACATTTCGATGGTCCTGCCGATGGAAGGCTCATCGGAGAGAGGTAAGGATTGGCGAAGGAGAATTTAGCTTGTCCGATAGAATAGTGTCTTGCTGATAGGCAAGAGAAGAGCTACTTCGGTGAGACATTGGAAATGTCTTGCCGACATACACTATAAAGGCTATCTTGTGGGCTCCAAAGGGTCTTGAACCGGTTTATATGCTTCAACTGGGTTTTACTCTGCATCAGGCACCTTTGTTATACCAGGCAAATCCACCATAGCAAGATCTGAAGCATTGAACTTGCTCATTCAGTGTAATTGGGGTGTCATTGATTTACTCCCTGGGCGCATGCAACATCGTCTATGACCACATTTAAGGCTTTTGTTATCTGAGCGTTAGAAATGCTTCTTCTCCTTCATCCTACTGTATGGTAATCTCACAGAAAGCACTCTATTTGAGTTGTATTTTCAACAAATATCTACTGAAGGGAGATGCATGTAACCTTTTATTCTAAAATTCTTTTGGACTGTTAGGTTTAATTCTTTCATTCCAGATGCTTGCTTTGCCTATTCGTTTTACATAATTAATACTGACTTTTTTTTTGCCATTGAAATAGAGCTGGATTAATCATTCTCAGTGTTAGGGTTTGTATCTGACGAAGGACGAGGATATGTTTTTAGGGTTTGTTCTGGCAGTGGTTTTACAGAGTTATAAAGGGACTCAATTACTCCAATGGTTCCTGCCCTTAGCTGCCAAGCAACGATGCACAAATTAAAATCAACCCCACACCAAAAAGAAGAAGGAAGCAGAATTAAGGGGAAGACGCCCAATTATCTACAACGGCAATTTCCATCAATATTTCTTGCTATGTTAACATTATTATTACCAACATTTTTTTGAATGAATTTTCATGCAAGCTGATGAAAGACCTTAGAAACTAGCAGCTTTGCAAAAGCAACCACTAAATGTTGAGTATGTTTTTAGATATGTTTTTGTAAGGTTCTTGAATTTTGCTGGTAAGGAAGCGATTTTGTTATTCAAATAGTGATGAATGGAAGCTTTTCAGATTCCGCCTTTACATTTTTCTTCAGTCTGGTATTTTTTTTTAATTAGGCATATTATGAAACATTTTTTCTTACTCCTAACTTGAACTCAGAGAATTTAGCTGCCACTTTGTTTATACCGTAATGACATTTTGTTTTTGTAGTATATACATTGAATATGTCAACATCCTGGCACCAGCTAAGTAGCAGTATCATAGAAAATAGACCTTAGCAAAATACATACCATGTTTCTCCACTGGTTTAGATAGCGCTATCTCCACTGGTTCTCATTCTCATTGCCGCTCAAATGCAAAGATTTTTTCTTCAATATATGCATTGAATCCTAACGCAATATATACATTGATTACAAATTTTTTTTCACAATATGGCAACAGAACTCTGGCAAAGGTACGACACAAATTAATAAATAGCTATTAAGTGACACAAATTAATAAATAGCTATTAAGTACCAGAGGAATTAAATATTTATGGCATCATTTTTTTTCAAAAATTGATTTTTCTCATTACTGTTTTTAATATAAACCAATAGGGAAAAAGAAAAATAGCATTTATAAAATCAGTTTAAATAAAAATTAAATATAAACTATAGAACTTCTGTCTTAAAATTTTAATTCTTTGTTTTCATTGGTTAAATCAGTTTGAAATAATGAATCCAACCGATGCGATAGTAACCTGCCTACAGCAGCAGGAACTAATAAGGATTGCATTTGTTTCTAAAAAGAATTGCATAAATTTGTATCTTCTTCCATGTAATTAAGAATTTGACTATGGAAAAATCATAGTCTCTAAAATTCAATTTTACTCTAATAAAAAACTATTGGCATGTCCATTAAACTGATGATCCTGATTGGTCGTTATATAATAAAAAAATTAGATTAAACATGATGATCCAATTGGTAGTTATATAATACAAATTAGAGTTCAAAACTTGCTTGTATCTTAATCAAAGGTCACATAATAAACACACAAATCATGTGCTCGACCTGTCCTAATTTCTTGAACGATGGAGAAATAATATTTGTTTTTGTTTATTATTTGTGACGGGCAACTGAATGATGATGACGTGTGAGCGGGTACAACCCAGTTGCTCACATCAACATGTTAAAGTCACGAACCGCCCACGGGTCCACCACAAATCAGGAAAAATATCAGCCGCTTTGAGGCCTCATAATATCGAAATTAAATATCCGCCATGGGAAAAGCTCAAAATTCACGTCATTCTCCAACCAGTCGCGCGATATTCTGAAAATCATCACTCAGGCTTAACGCAACCTTAGAAGCATGTCATTCTGAAACATCGAATAGTATACCATTCTCCAACCTTACTAGCGGTATTAAAACTCAAATAATATACCAAGCGCAGCTTGAAAATAGTAGCTCTGATGAGGTTTGAGATTCCAAGGGTTGATTATACAGGACAAGATCAGTAGTAAATTTTCGGAAAAATAAGGAATTTGGCAGAGATTTGATAGAAATCAAGGTTTTTAGGGTTTAAAAGTTTTCAAGTGTGAAAATTTTTCGGAAAAATACGAAATTTAACAGAGGATTGATAAGAAATCAAGGTTTTTACGGTTTAAAGGTTTTCACGTGAAAATTTTTCGGAAAAATAAGGAATTTAACAGAGGATTGATAAGAAATCAGGGTTTTTAGGGTTTAAAGGTTTTCAAGTGTGAAAAAAATGGCGTCTTGGGCGGATGAGCCAATGGCAGGAGAGAATGGAAGCGCTGCTCCTGTTGTACGCGCTTCTCGCGGCTCTTACGTACCTCCCCACCTGAGAAACCGTACGGCCACTCCAGCTGTTCCTTCTTCTTCTGGTCCGAGCCCTCCTCCGCAGAGCCAGACGTGGAATCGAACGCGCGACGCTCCAGAGGCCTGGTCACGCGGCGGTGGATGGGGAAACAATAAATCTAGCGGTGGTGGATGGGGTCGCGGGGGCGAGCGAGAGCGTGAGGCCAATCCCTTTGGGGAGGAGGAACAGATTGAGAGCGACAAGAGTGAGAGTGGTAGTGGAATTAACTTTGATGCCTACGAGGACATCCCCGTGGAGACGAGTGGGGACAACGTTCCGCCTCCTGTGAATACCTTTGCAGCGATTGATTTAGGGGAGATTGTCAACAGCAATATTAACAAGTGTAATTATGTGAAGCCCACTCCCGTGCAGCGACACGCCATACCTATTGCTCTTGCTGGTCGGGATCTGATGGCCTGCGCTCAGACGGGATCCGGAAAGACAGCGGCCTTTTGTCTTCCCATAATTGCGGGCATTTTGAGGGGCCAACACCCTATCAAACCCCGGGGCGTTCGCAAGGCCTTTCCCCTCGCCCTTATTCTTTCTCCCACCAGAGAATTGGCTTCTCAAGTGAGTGCCCTTTTTTATTTCTATCAACATGGTCCAATGCAGTTGTTTACTGTCAAAATTACTAAGGTTTCGGTGGTCTCAAGTAGTTTTTAATTAGCACAGTGCGTAATTTAAAACTTTTGTCCTAAAACAGTGGAGTAACTATAATATAGGATTTTTGAAACTTAAGGTGTAGTTGGAATGAATGAATGAAAGATTTTAATAGCCTCCACGAGGCCACAGCAGCCTATGGGACCCAGAAACGCACACCCCCGCTAAAAAAGACACCACAGCGAACCACTAAACAGTTTGCAGCCCCTTCTCGAGCTCAGATCTTCTGCCCTGAATTTTGATCAGAAAACTTGCAATTCTGCCCAGTCTTTCCTCTTCAAACAAGGTGCTTAAGGAGTGAAATTCTTGGCCATGTTTTTATAAACCAAATGTAGAATAGTTCTACTTTCCATTCTTAAACTAAGAAGCATGTGTGGAGGGAGAGGCTGAACCTATGCTGCTGCTGCTTAATCTCAAATTTGACCCATGGCTCCACATTTTTTCCTCCTTCCTTTTTAAATTTTTTCTTCAGCCTTTACCTCCAAAATTTAGTAATAAAAAAATCACAGGAAGCAGGAAAACAGAAATTATAGGACAACTGGATCTAAATAAAATCTCTTAAAAGATTGGAACAGTGCTTGCCAAAAAACCAAGCAACTGCACGGGACCCTGCCGTCACTTCTTGCATCTTACTTATGATGCAACTATATAGTCTAGCCTTGTTAGTTAGCAAATTGTTTTCTTCACTGTTCCTCTATTTTCTTCAAGCGACAACCCCGTTGGTAGCACAAATTCTGTTACTGTTAAGCAGGGCCAGGGAGATTGTGATATGGTGTAATTTCCAGGTCACACGGATTGCTCTACACCGGCTAATTGTGTATATATGCACTCTACGAGTTTTTCCAAAGTTGAGCTTTCAAGTTGGAACTCCCAGAAAAATGATTGTATCCTGAGCTTCACCAACTCAAAATCAAAACCAAATTGAGTTTTCAATTGAATTTTAGACTTTTAGTCCGTGTTTTAGGCCAATTCTTAAGGAGTGAAATTCCTGGCCATGTTTTTTTAAACCAAATGTACAAAAGTCTACCTTTCCATTTCCAAACTAAGAAGCATGTGTGGAAAACAGAACTTGTTTTATATTAAAACATGTCCTTTTGCTTATGGGCAGTTTTTTTTTTTCATTTTCTTTTTTGTGAAAAAGTAGTAAATTCACAAAAGAACACCTATAAAAAATACTCCACTTTATTGTTGAATGATATTGGAGTTAGAATTATAGTTATTGGGCTGCAGCTTTATAGGTGGAATTCTTTCAAAGGGAGCAGAAGAACATATGTTGTCTGTAGGCTGAAAATCATTGTGTGATTCAGAAGTTGATGTTTATTCTATCAATGGCTTCCATTAATCTTTTCGATCATGGTTCTTCTCATCTACAGATCTTTTTCAGTACACTGAATGCATTTTGTGTGCCATTATTTTTGAATGCCAAACAAGGTCAAAATGAAGTGTGTGAATATGGAAAATGTTTCTGAAAAATGCTTGTCCTAGGAGGTATTTTTTCATCAGGGTTTATTTAATCCTGTTTATGACTGGACTATTGACTGCATTTATTCATTAGATGGTTATTGCCAATCCATGGTATCAGTGCGCTGCATCCATATCTGGAGAGTATAGGCCAAGAAATAGGTTCAAGTGAAATGTAGTTTTGTGACTGTGATCATAATCTGAAGAGATGTATCAGCAATGGCTATGGTTGCAAGAACCATTGCAAATTATTATTTTAATGCTGAATTTGACAAATTGAGCTTTTAAATTGTTCAATTCATATCTCTAGAAGGAATTTGTATTGATATTTTCTGAGTTTTATGTAGAACAACTCAGGGTGGTATACTGCTGTGAAAAATGGGAAGTAGTAGATCTTATTCTGCTAGATATTAAGAATCTTTCCAAATGTATGTTAGTTGCAAACATTAAATATTTGCCAAAGGACTGCTGACTTCGAAGCACGTCTTGCTCATGCTCCTACCATTTGCTCTGCTTTTTGTATTTAATATAAACAAATATTTGGACAAGGCATATTAGAAATGTTATCTTGTTGATTCTCTCTACTTTGTACTATACACTTGTGCATATACAAAAAAAACACATGAACAGATATATAGTTGTAACTCATGGAATGGTGACATTATTTTGAGAGGGGTTGTATTGTATTTGCTTCCTTCATGGTATACACATGAAAGCTCGACACTTTATAACTGCAGAAGTTTCAAGATTGGTTTTGCTTATGGGTGAGATCTACTTGTTTGTTTCAGATACATCAAGAAGTTAGAAAGTTCTCTTATCAAACTGGTCTTAAAGTGCTGGTTGCATATGGAGGTACCCCCATATATCAACAGGTTTGCCCATTTATATGTTTTCAGTATTTCAATAGATACATGTACTGAATATTAGATATACCTGTTTTCAAAGGGAACATGAAAATAAGTCAAATATGCAATTTTATTAGGAAGCGAGATGTGGTTATGTTGTGTAGGTATGTTTATGGAATCTCTAGCTTTTGGTTAAATTTTGTAACCTCTATCTAAATGATCATGGTTGTCTCTAAATTGAAATCATCTCTCTACTTTCTTGTCAAAATTTCAGATGTGTCAACCTTTAAAGTTTCTGCATTTGCTTTTCTCCACCAATACCGTGTTGCCTTCTTTCCAAGCTTGTTTCATCTTCTTACCAAACATGCTGTTTTTCTGCCCTATGAAATGTTGTCTCTTTTATGCATTCTGTTATGGTAACTACATAAAACAGAGTAGCTATCTGTTCACTATCATATAAAGTTTCTAAAATATGAAACACAAAATCACTATAAGCACCATTCAAAACTGCTCAGATATGGAATTACAAGTTTAGAATGATGGGTCAGATGAAGAGAAAGTACATCAAAAAAAAAGAAAGACTTCATTTGCAAATTCTTTGGAAGATGACCTTGAAATCCTAGCTTGTGGAAATGCAAATTATAACTGTAAAATTGGAGTCCCAAACTCTAAGAATGATTCTATCAGATGTCAAATCAGCACAAAAATTAATTAATTAAAGCAAGGAAGATAGATTAATAATTAGGGTAATCACCTCCTTGAAGAAATCCCATGTCTAGCTGATAAACTGAAGATCTTTCCGTTTCTCACCGAAGATCAGACCCGAACTGTTAAACATATGATTGCAGTTAACTTTGAGCTGCATCTCACACATAACTGAATGACTAACAGTCCTAGTTGGGTCACCCCACTTCGAATTTCAACATATTGAAGTGTGATTGACATGCTAAAAATTACACACAAACTATTCAATGGTCTTCTCAACACTTAGCTCACTCTGAAGTGGGCCTATGATGCAACTGCCATTTATAAATTATAACCACTCAGCTCCAGAAATAGAAAGCAACTACTTTCTAGTCTAATCAACAGGTAGCTGACTCTGAAGTGCTCTCATGAATTCATTTCCAGAAATGTAAAGTAACTTCTAAAGCAGTATGTGCTAATTTAAACATGTCATCGAACTTTAAAAAAACAAACTAGATTTGGACTTCTTGCCTTAAACTAGAAACCTTTCCAAAAATAAAAATTTACTAAAATAGAAAAATGTGCAGAAGAAGAAATTTGGAGAACTTGTTAGGAGCAAGCCAACACTGTTTTTTTGTGAGAAACAGACTCTCAATTGCTGCAATTTGTTCTTTCAGGAACAGAAACACCTCCTTTGGTAAGGACTTGGTTGCCACACCAACCAAATGCAACTCTAAAGGACCTTACTCAAGGACCGATGCGTGCCTTCATACCCTGTCTTTTATAAATCGATACCAATTATGTAGATGCTTAGATCGATTATGAAAAACAAGATTCCCAAAGAGTTTGTGTAACAACCATCCCAAATAGCTAAAATAAAATAATTTTATTCTTATAAAATAGTACAAATAACACAAGTCATGAAACAAATTTCATTAATATATATTCAAATAAGATTCCATGCATCAGTGAATCAATAAGTGCAATGAAATAAGACCATGCCTTTACAATATTCATCTATCTAGGCTTATACAAGAATATCATATCAACAATAAACATGAAAACACTCTGCATTTGATCCACTGAACTCGACAGAGAGAGAGAAGTACAATTTACAGGATCACTAATAATCACCTTCAGATTGTTCAGTTACCTACACCATTCATATAATACTTGTCTTCATAACTGCACAAATCTTTCGTTATGAATCTGCACAACTAAATATAAACATTAGTCCCGCAAAATCAATGAACAACATATTAGATATCAATGCACAAAATGACGAACCTACAGGCCCTAAGGGGCCGACCTAATGTCTCGGGGGCTCATCTATGATGGCCTTGCCTACGTATATGCGTCTAATGTCTTCAAAGGAATTTGAACAAATGAATAAGGAATGGTAACCATACCTCAAATGATGTTGGTTTGATGCTCTAATGTCTTCTTTTCATTGCTGTTCACCTCTTCTAACTGCTGCTCCTTCTCTTTCTCTTCTTCTTCACAAGTTGTAAAATGTCAAAATGTGTTGGTTTTTTTATTTTTAGTTGTTATGAGAGATTTTTTAGGTTTAGGTTGTGTTTAAAGGGATATGGGGATCCTTGTGGGCTCCCCCATCCCTTTTTTTTTTAAATTGTGTTTTAAAAAAAAAAATTGTCAAAAAATTCTGGGCCGTAGGTTGCTATCTGTCCCTTGGTGTCCCTTGAGTGTTAAGGGACGTCCCTGGGATGTTTCCTGAATTTAAAAAAAAAGGGGATGGGGAGGGGACGTTTCCTATCCGTCCTTACGTCCTCGACATGTCCCCTATAGGGGACATGGTCTTTTCAGGCAGGGGATGCGTCCTCGTGGAGCATAGCAAAAATGCGATAAGAAAAGACAAAGATAGTAAAAAACCACTTCAAATGATAAGGGTAACCACCTAGGGTGGCCTTGGTGGAAAAAATAGCAACAAAGACATCTCATTGGAGTTCTAGAGGGATTTCAGCAGAGCCTAAAATGAAGCAATTGCTTTGAGTTTGCTTTGGAAGTCTTTCTTGATGAAAACATAGTTTTGAATGGAAACTGAAGGAGAGCCCACTTGAATGCACGAAAGGAAGCAAGGTACAGGAAATGCTTCCTACACTAATGTTTTGAGGAGAGTGTTGTGCAAATTTTAAATCTTTACAATTACAAAAAGTAAAAGCACATATAAATCAAATAAACAATATTGAATATACAATAACACAAGGTGTACGTGGGGAAAACCCTTTCGGGAGAAAACCCCACACTCCAAAGTAGCTCAATGTATTATTTAGTAAACACCGCATGGTTGCAATACACTTGCAGAGCAAGCCTTTATAGGAGTATCACCAACATTCAAATCTGGAGTGATTTCAGTAGCATAACAATACTTGCAAATTAACCCATACAAACTACAACTCCAAGCACCATTAAATAGGTGAAGCACAAATTGGAAACTATAAATGGTTTGGGAAAACCATTAGCCAATACAAGAGAGGTATGACGCCCAAATTCAAAGCCCATATACCAACACCCCCCCTTTAGTCTTGGTCGTCTCGGCTATATTTAGCATATTTTCTTGCAACATGTCATATGTCATAAATGTCATATTTAAGCACCCCAATTTGTCTTCATTCCCAATGCATAAAGATGCTCCATGACAAGTTCCACACTTGATCCTACAATTCCACAAGATGTCGACACATGGCCAAACTATACCACCTCAAAGTGAGATGCCTACCTTCTCATGTGAGGACAAATCCACTAAAGACAAATTCCGTGTCACCTCCAAATGGGATGCCAACTCTCCCACAAGAAGACAAAATACACAAAAGATGAAATAGTGAATACATACAAAAGTATTAAAAATGAACATTAGGAATGCAAGGTTGAGACACCTTTTCCCAACAATGCAATGGGGAATATCTCAAACATTTTGATCTGTCTTACGAGTACTTCTAGTGGCTTGGAGATACTATCCATAAAGAATATTGAAAATGTGAGTCAATCAGATCACTGACGCATTGAGGAATAGGAGATCTCTTTAGAACGGAAGAAACATTGCATGAGGAGTCAACAATGGCCCTTTGTTTGTAAGATATAACAAGATTTTGGATGATTGCCACATGTTTGCAAGATTACATCTCAATGTAGAGTGCGCTTAAAAATTATTTGGAGTCTTAGTGAAAAGGAATCAAGTGTAATAGTATAGAGGAAAAATAATAAGCCACTTCCACCCACACTTGATCAAAGATTTTTGATCCACACTATCTGAGTTGTGTCATTGTCTTCTTGCACTACAACCAAACACTACCCATGGCTTACAGTAGTAGAGAGAGACACTTGATGAAACATAGTTGCTTGCAGTACCTCTAGGCATCTCTTGGAACATCACCACGCTCTTGATTATCACTAAATGTATTCCAACAGCGCCGCAAGTCCACCTATACTATCATACACACTTACAGTGACATACCTACAGTTATGCGGTTGTGAATTCTGTTCCAAATGACTTGTGATTGTGAATTCTGTTCCAAATGACTTGTGGTTGAGAACATAGCACCAGTGGACTAAGGCAAGCCCCCATGCCAAACTGCAATGCCTAAAACTCATTACAATCTGCCACATAGACAATTAAACTCTTCCAATCTCCAGATAAACTTTGTTTAGGAATTCTCTACAGGTGAATACCACACTCTAGTTCCAACAGCAGTTTAGAGTGAGGTAAACAACCCAAGAAGTTAGTTTCACGCATGGAAATGGAATAACCCCATTGCATCCTTGCACCACAAAACCTTAGCAGTACTCACTAGCTTGGTCAAAGAATCAAAAGAATCAACAATATTTACTTAAGTGTCAATTTTCTCTATATCTGAACATTCCCTAACCATTAGGGAATACTCATTACAAACTGCAATGCCTAAAACTCGTTACAATCTGCCACATAGACAATTAAACTCTTCCAATCTCCAGATAAACTTTGTTTAGGAATTCTCTACAGGTGAATACCACACTCTAGTTCCAACAGCAGTTTAGAGTGAGGTAAACAACCCAAGAAGTTAGTTTCACGCATGGAAATGGAATAACCCCATTGCACCACAAAACCTTAGCAGTACTCACTAGCTTGGTCAAAGAATCAAAAGAATCAACAATATTTACCTAGGTGTCACTTTTCTCTATATCTGAACATTCCCTGCCTCAATCATCTCTTTTCCAAAATGATATTGAACATCCACATGTTTAGTTTGAGCATGATAAACATAATTCTCAGCTAGACAAATTGCACTTTGTGAATCACAATTCAATACTATAAGATTCTTAAAACCAATACTGTTACTTAGTATTTGTAACCACACTGCTTCTTTGCAAGCATGTGTTGCTGCCATATACTCTGCTTTAGTTGTGGATAGTGCAACTGTCTATTGTTGCTTACTCATCTAGCTAACTGCTCCTCCAAACAGAGTAAAGACATAACCACTTGTTGACATTTGGTTATCTAGATCCCCAGACTAATTAGAATCTACAAATCCCTATATCTTCAACACTTTGCCCATATCATTAGCACCATGATAAGACAAATAGTAATCCTAAGTTCCTCTCAAGTACCTGAACACTCTCTTCACTTGTGTCCAATATTCCTTTCCTGGTTTAGCCATAAAACTACTAAGAACTTCCATTGCCTGGGCAATGTCTGATTTTGTACAGACCATTGCATACATAAGGCTTCCTACCACGCTGGCATATGGAACATAGCTCACGTTTTCCAAATCCTTCGTAGACTTAGAAGTAGAACATTGTTCCAAACTTAATTTTGTACCAACTAGTAGGGATATACTTACCGGTTTACTATCATGCATGCCAAACCTTTGCAAACTGGTTTCTAGTTATTTCTTCTGGTTTGTACACAGTTTTTATTAGCTCCATCCCTGTGACAGAAGAGCCAAGTAAACCATTGACAACTCTTGGTACAACTTTTTACTTTAGTAAAATAATCCTCACCTGGATATCTCAACAACATTTTGGGAACTGTATGAAGTTATGAACCAATCTCCATATTCCTGCATGATTCTTTTGGCTTCCTTTGACATTTGCTCCTCATAATCTCCTCTCATGGCTATTATTAGATTTACAACATAGGCATTGTTGACCCTTTTGTAATGAACCAAAGAGTTGTATTGGAGCTGAGGCAAGTAGTTATATAGTGGGGCCAAATTCTCCTTGCCTTTGTAGGCTTGTAAAATCTCTTACCCATGTCAAACTGTACATCAGGTATGACATCTTATAAAGTTCGTGCTTGGTCAACTTCACACATTTGCTGATGTAAACTATCACTTATAAAGCAGACCCTATCTATTTTGCATTCTGTGCCACTTATCAAGTTCATGATGGAGAACATCCATGGATGGAATGTTCTAGCTTCCATTTTCCCAGTTACCCTGTGAAGAAGTGTGATTATGTCCCCGAGGATATCCTGAAAATCATCCCTCCTCAGTGACCTGGGGAGTCTTCTGACTTGCTTCTTCTCTATAAGCCAGTTGTTAGCAATTTGTCTCTGGCATGAGTCTAAATTATAGTCCCATTTTGCTTTGCATTTTGCTAGGTCAATTTGTACTTCAACCATAAATGAAGGAATTCCAAGAAGTTTTTCTAATGCCTTCGGATTCAACCTTGCTAACAACTGACCATCAATTCCCCTTATTTCCCTAGTCTCATGGTTGTAAAATCTAGCACAAGTTAGTACTAGTTTTGGACCTTGTATAAGTCTAGGAAAGGTAGTGGCTTGCAAGAGCCTGGATGGACTTTTTTTTGACAGTAAATCATCTTTTGGGCTTTTTCTTGCAAGTCAGCTCTTTACAAATTTACATGACCAATCTCTGTGTCACAGATATTAATGGGGGCTTTTTTGAATATGACAAGGAGGCAGGGTCTTGATAAACTTTATATCTATGGGTTTAGGAGGCATTTACTTATTAGACATGAATTTGAACTTCTATTTCTACCCAAGAATATTTTGGGAAAAATGATACAACGATCCCCTTTTTGCCTCTCTTTAAGGTTTCCTGTTTTTATGTAGAAACAAAAAGAAATCAAAGAGAAAATGTATCTACATGGTGTTCTGAGAGTGATAAAATGCAGTATCTGAACCCATAAGTGCTTCTTTGCCAATATATCTCAAATATGATCTCTAATCATCCCCTGAAGGTTCGCACACCTCAATAGCTTGTCCAAATCTGTATTTAGTGATGGTTCCTGCTCTACTGTGTGAAAAATCTTCCCTTGTAAGTGCAGATATGAGAAAAAATAGCAATGTATCTTAAAAGTGTCGCTAGAGTGGGAGAATGTTAGTGTTGAAATGAGGGCAAAGAGGGAAAAGCACATTTGGGGTAAGGAGCATGATGCAACCTCTTTACAAATTCATTTTTTTTATTTTTAAAATTTCAAGTGGCAAAAGTGCGCCTAGTGCACACTTTTGCCACTTTGTCATTTGTGACAACATGTCACTTTGGCTTTGGCGTGCCACTCTTCTTTTCCCCCTTTTTTAAAATTTATTTGCCTTCTTTTGACTTTCATGCACAGTTTTGCTCTTTTTCCTTGTCATTTGGTTTTTCATTTGTAATGGACAAAAGTGACACTGGTGCATGCTTTTTTCACTTTGTCCCAAAGAGTAAATGTGTCATTTTGGTGTGTTGGCCTGCCAATGCGCTTTTTCCTTCAATTTTCCAAATCATCATTTGAAACTGCAAAATTGACCTACAAGTGTGGTAAAATTGATTGTTTTTAATTTGAAGACGAATGAGCAAAAGTTCACCTGGTGTATGCTTTTGCCACTCTAGGTGAGCTTTTGCCACTTTGTCTTAAGTGGCAAAAGTGACAATTTGGTATGCTGGCGCCCCTGGAACACCTCTTGGCCAAAAACATGAGTTTTTAGAAATTCTCCAATTTTGTCTTTTTGATGCTCGGTCTGACTTTAGTAACATTTTGATCCTCCCAAGACATTACCTGAACACACATTGAGGAGAAAGGCACATGAATTTACTGACATACAAATGGCAATGGAAAAATGACAAACGAGGTGAAAAGGTATGAATGACTATGTACAGAATGGTGAACAGGGAAATTTGGTAGGGGTACAACACTTGTTCAAACTACAACCTCCTTTTGAACCACTCACTGGTTTTATCATCAAACCCTAACTTGAAGACGTTGTTGTACTTTTTGGCTTTGTAATCTGTTCCTTCACATCTCAAGATTTAACTTGTTAGCTTTGACACCATGTCAGGACATATACTTATGTTATTAGATAATCTACTTAAACCTTTTCATGGCTATTGAGACAAGATCCACACTACTCTTCTCCATTCGCACTCCATGGTATTCAACATGAGCATCCACAATAACGTGTACTGATATGATACATAGAGAGAGAAACAAAGATACGATGGAACAACGAGTGGACTGATTATCACTATAGCACAAAAATGATGAATGGTTGACTTTATCTCATGCCAACAACCTTATTATATAAAAGGTGGAACAGATTTAATGCATTTGCATCATAAGGCAGGACCTATAATTATGGAAGTTAAGGTATGTAAAGAGTGTTCCTAAAGTGGGTCCACTAACAAGTTAGCCAAGAACTATCACATAAATTGGCGTTCCATGGGAATAATAAATCCAAGCCTAGAATCAAGGAACTAGACAAGGCTGGATTACAATAGAGTGCAATTATGCACTAACAGTTCCGATTCTGTTCATGCCTCTTTCCTAATTATGCACTAACAGTTCTGATTCTCTTCATGCCCCTTTCCTAATTATGCAACATACATATTATAAAGAAAAAAAATCATTACTTTATGAGCAGTGCATTATGCTAAAGAGCACCAACATAAAAAATTGAATTTTTTGTTAATATAATCATCATTTTCATAGGGTTAATCTGTACCATGCTAAATAGGGTCAAGAATCAAGATATAAGTTAATAGAATTCATGTACTGTATAGCTACTATAAACCATGCTGAGCCCTCTATGTCAGTTATCTACACAAACTATCTTATTCTACAAATTTATATACATTTTCACACGACTGCCCTGAATGAACCACTTACAGCTTATCCAATGTATAGACATGGATTTAATATCACACAATTGATTAGTGCTAATATCTATGTATGAAATGCATTTCAGCTCTGAGAATGATTTTATCATGCATATAGAGAGGAGAGAATACATATATAGTCTTATGTTGCATGAATTCTGAAATGATTTTTTTGTGATGGGGAAACTCCCTTTTTGGACCCATAACTGATTTAATTTACTTAACACTTAAATACCCTTATTATGATTACATAGCTGATTACAAATTAGTAACTACAAAGTAACAAACAAGTGAATAATTTTGCCCATAAAGTAGACAGCCCGGTAGTACAAATTCATTTACTCTATTAATTGGCAGGGCTTCTCTTCTATAATTTGGTTTTGTTTTGGGGATTTCTTTAAAATCATGTTGAATTGGAGATTGAAATGATTTCTTGTTAAATCTTAGATGTTTCCTATGAGTGCTTAGGAATTTCCTGAACTAAATTTTCCATTTGTTAACACATATTGGTGACCTTGTTATAACGGTTACTTAATATGCCTAACTCTGTACTGAACTAGAGCTTTGGATGTTCCTACCTAATGGATCCATAGAGGGTGTATACTCAATTTTCTCACTAGTTGTGTCAGCAGCCTTCTGCAATTATATGGGCACAATACATCTTGTTTTCTACCTGGTACAGTGTTTTAGCAATCTCCCTCCAGAACTATAAATAAACATTTTGGAGGGAAACTAGTAAACTACCAATAATTTCTTCTGCATTGCTGCATCTCTTAAGCCCACCCTTTTCAGTAACTTAAAACAAGAAATTGCTCACAAACTCTGTCTGCTGCTTTTATTTTCTTTTTATAGAACTACTATTTTTTCCATTTTTTTGAAATTTTTAATTCCATGGGTTCATCACAGCCTCTGAAAGGTAGGAGAGAAGTGGATGTTCTTCTTAATGGACTTAATCTAGTTAACACATTTGTTTGTAAATATTATCAGTTATAGTGCTGGCCTCGACTTTAGAAGCTTTTACTTTCATTAGGTCCATTAATTGATTTGAACATGTTACACAGTTCCGTGAATTGGATAGGGGGGTTGATATTCTGGTTGCAACTCCTGGACGTCTCGGAGATCTTCTTGAAAGGGGCAGATTATCATTATCCATGGTGCAGTTCTTGGCTCTAGATGAGGCAGATCGCATGCTTGACATGGGTTTTGAGCCACAAATTCGTAAAATTGTTCAACAAACAGATATGCCTCCTCCAGGCCAAAGGCAGACGATGCTCTTCAGTGCCACTTTTCCTAGGGAGATACAGGTACTACTATATAATTTTATTCTAATACATCCTTCAATTTGGTTAATAATGAAGCGGTACCATGCAAGCCTTTATTTTTGGATCTATTGATATTTTTAAATGTAGACACTCTTGATCAGTTAATGGGGTCAACTTGTATGCATACTTTTAGATAATTAAATACGGAACACAGCTGATAATTGATAATTCAATGTCAATTGCCAAATGTTAAATATAAATGACTTAGAACTTAGAAGCCACTTTTTAGGAGTCTTTTTTTAAGTTTTTTGCCTTTTTCATTAAAATGTTACTTTTTTATGTTTTGTTGGGCGGGTTCTGCATGGGTTCACCCGGGTGCCCTGGGCCTGTGGGTTCAGCTTGGGTACGTCTGAGCGTAGCTGGGGGCCAAACCCAAATGTCCAGGGCAGAACCCTGGGTAAACCTGGCTGGGATCTGTTCAACTTCCCAGTCCAAACCAGTCTGGGTTTGGTCAGGGTTCTGGTTGAACCTGGCAATGGAGATTAAGAGTATGTGCTTTATTCTGCTTCATATCTGATGAGCTTTAAAATTCTTACTGTAATCATATGGGGGCTCTGTGCTAGATTTATTTACTATTGGATATAAAACTCTGTTCTGAATAATTGGTGTGGGTTCAGTTTTTTAAAACATCATAATCTACTTTATTGCAGCGGTTGGCAGGGGATTTTCTTTTGAATTATATATTTTTAGCAGTTGGAAGGGTTGGTTCCAGTACAGATCTGATTGTGCAGAGAGTAGAGTTTGTTCCAGATAATGATAAGCGAAGCTATCTAATGGATCTTCTTCATGCTCAAAAAGCTGAGGGAACTCATGGGAAGGTAGTTGCATTCAAAATTGTAGCTGTTATTACTTTATAGTAACAAGTAGATCATATAATATTCATGATGCTGAAGCTTAATAGCTTCATTTAGTCAATCAAATTCAAATGTTTTATTTTCCTGCTCAAGCAGTGCTTTTTTAAATCTGCCATTCGTTGAAGTTCAGTTTTTATTTGATTTATTGAATGCTATATTGGTGCACGAAATGCAGCAAGCATTGACACTAGTGTTTGTGGAGACAAAGAAGGGAGCTGACTCATTGGAATATTGGCTATCTTCTAACAATTTTCCTGCAACAAGTATCCATGGCGATAGATCTCAACAGGTTGGCTGATATCTCAAATCTTTGTTGTTGACTTGTTGGATTTGTTCTTCTCATTTATTATGTTTGGAACTCATTTTGTTTTGATCATTTCTATTATTTCTTAACAATTCTTCTCTGTGTCAGAAGAAGAGTCTTGTTGGTCTCATTTACTATTGTTTATAATGTGCAAACATTATGTTTCGATTGTCTAATATTGCATACAAGATTGTTTTCTATAAATGATTTTCAGAACTGTTGTAATAATTTGTCAGTGAATTTGTGTGCATTTAGTCTGCAATACCCCCAGCCATTTTCTACATGGTTTCTTTTAAGAAATTTCTGGCATGTTGTTAGATTCCCCATTCCAGTTATTGCTTTCCTCTAAGCAATATCTTGTTTGGATCCAGATGCTGGTTTCCTCAGAGCAACAACTATTTGGATCCAGTTTATGGTTTTTCTAAGCAATGTCTTTTTTATTGTGCTCCTTTAGAGAATGCTTTACTTGTTTGGAAAATTTATTTAACGTAATTTCTGATATTTATGCCCTTCCATTTGATACATTTTCTTACATACTATTGCATTCTCACGATTTGAAGGGCTCTTAGATCCTTCTGTGTTGAAAGGGGCAAAATTATTCATCTAATACACAGTGCTTGGTTTATGTTTCAAATGTTTAATTCTGCAGCTTTGGCATTCTGTAAAATTTATATTTGTTCTGGATATGCAAGAATATTTTCCCCACGCTTTTGAGGAGGTTTTTATCAAACAGTCAAAATTTAATTGGCTGCATAAGCGATTTAGAGATAAGATTCAAATTAGAGCCAATCTATGGAAAGTGATGCTCATTAATATAGCCTTTGTATTTGGTGGAAGAAATATTTTGCCATGCAATGCATGCCTTATATCAAAGGATTCCATGTATTGTAGCATATATTTTGAATATTTGAGTATTGATCACAAGATACTCTTTGTATAAACCATAATTTTATTCTTATTTAGAAGTATGCTATTCGCTTTTTGTCCTTTTTTCATTTCTTTAATGTGCACTTGAACTTCACCTAGTATCAAAGCCAATGACCTAGGTTTTATCCTTTGCTTGTGGTGATATGGTCCCTTCTGAAGAGGTTTGCAAATTATGACTTTCAGGCATGGAGTGGATGAGTCTGTAGAAGGCTTTCCTCTTTCAGCAAGAGAGTATAGGACATGTTTTCAATAATTTATGGTGTTAAAGTTCTATCAAGGGTTGGCTCTTCCTTTGTTGTTTTTGATTTGAGATTTGGCTTTATGATCCATTTAGATTCAATCCTTAAGAAACATGCTGAAGCAATGTCCTCCTGGGTGAAGCTTTGTCTAGTGGTCAATCTGTTCTGTTGCAGTTTCAGATTTGGCTCTGAATG
This sequence comes from Cunninghamia lanceolata, assembly GCA_027924645.1. NCBI lineage: Eukaryota > Viridiplantae > Streptophyta > Pinopsida > Cupressales > Cupressaceae > Cunninghamia > Cunninghamia lanceolata. Next base: position 2,991,803 of record BSBN01000918.1, on the reverse strand, counting down.
CCCAGTTTGGGCAACATTGGGAAACATGTTGACGTCACCTTTCTCTGTTTGGCTTGAAATAAAACCTGAAAATAGATCTCAATATTATTTATATCTGTCTAGATTAAAATTTAACCTAATTATACATCTAGTTTCTATGCCAATCTTCCCTATGCAACAGGTCATGATTTAACTTCTATATGATATAAATGGGTGACGCCATGATCCGTCCCTCAAAAATGTTGTGGTTTGGGCTGATATTTTACAGGAAGGTAAATTGTTTTTATTATAAATTTGTAAGTTCTCTGATCTTCTGCCACTAGACCTGATTATTTGCTGTATCAGTGTTATTCCCAATTTATTGGTCAGATTTATCTGGGCTAATATGTCGGGAGCCACTCAGTAGTAGTGCCAATGTTTTTTCCACATAAACAAGATATCAAGTGACAACAAAACCATTGAAAGCCTTATCTCTGGTTTATTCTCCATAGTAGCTAAAGGGACACTTTCCCTGCGACTGCAGATATGATTCAAAGCTCGATGTATTCATAAGTTATCTTACAAATCAGTGGGCCCAGAATATCCTATCAAGAGTGAAGAAGAATAATGGAGCAAGGGGATGAATGCCAACACATATATCATAGCTCAAATATAATAAATAAATTAATACCTCCATCCTTATTAATTCCCTAAAACCATCAAAGCACCCTGCAGCATCACTAATACAAAGTTCTTGCTGACTTTGAGGAAATACCTTGGTAAGATAGGAAATCTGCCAAGTTATTTGCTTTCCTGAAACAATGCTTAAAGGAAATATCTTTGTACTAGATAAAGGACTTATGGCCTCATCCAAAATTGCTTTCAGTCTTCATCAACACATTTTCAATTTTCATAAATGAAATAATGATCATGGGATCTGCTTTGACTTATAGCTTCTTTGCACTTTTTTTGACAGCAATCTGGAGGGCGTATGACAAAACTTCTGTGTTGTCTATGTTTTTCTTGTTTCATGGATACCTGGCACAGATAGGCATCTATGTGACTAATATCCCTCCTAATAATCGGTGCACAATCAGCCGCATTCAAGTTGCCTTGTCAAACTTAATCTTGAATTAACCACTTTTTGGGGTGCTGCAAGGGGCAACTTACACCGACCCCTTTAACATGGGATGCAGTATCTTATTATTATTATTATGTCTTTTTTTTTCTCCCTTTTCCCTATTTGGTTCTGTAACCACCTTTACCTCCACTTCTACTTGTGCATACTTTATGGAGTCTTTCACTTGTTATTGTGTATGTTTTATATAATCTTCCACTTGTGCCTATGGATAGTTTGTGTGCAGGTCTAGACATTGAGAGCACCCCTTATTGTGAACTCATGTAGTAGTATATAGTAATATACTCTTCATTATCATTGATTATTTCAAATACTCTTGGTATCTATCTTAATTTCAGTGCTCTATGTGTAATTCTATATATTGAGCACACTTGCCCTTATGGGAACTTATGTAAGTTGCATTTGGTGGTTCTAAGTTGGCTCATTGTTATGCGGAGAGGTGTAACCTACAGTGGTAGCAAAGGGTTTGTGATGATGTGTGTAAAAAAACTCTTTGCTGCCAACATAAAAAAATTTAAATATTTATTTTAGCTGCTGACAAACTATTAAAAAAAAATATTATATAAAAATGAAAAATAAATTATGTTTAAAAATTTATAAGAAATCATACTGAAGAAAAGCACAGAAGAGCAGAGATAAATTTTTAGAAATAATCTAAGTTTTATAAAAATATAGTACAGGTGTAAGGAAGATATGGAAAACATAGACATTGTGAAAGAAGAGAATTGCAGCCAAAGAGGCAAAGTTTGCAGTCGAAAGAAGAATGGGAAGCAAAGAGGATATGAAAAGGAATGCTCAAGCAGAAGAGTGTGAGAATAACAACCTGAAATTATTCAACGCTATCCCATAGAAATTATTCCTGGTGTGCAATTAACCTTGACACCACAATACCTATGCGCCATTAAGCAGAATATGGAGGTGCACAAATTGTGATATTTCTTTGTTTTTAAAGTCCAAATCAAGCATTTTTATAGATTTTGTTGAACACCTTTACTGGATTTGACCGACTGTTTTTGTTAGAACCCTTATGTTGTAACCTTCTATTACTGTTAGTTGGGTTGTGTGGATTTATCCCACATGCATCATATGGAGTTGTAATTGTGCAACAAGTTCATATTAAGTGTGGATTTATTCCACATGGGTTGTACCTCATAGGTCACTTTTTGTGATGCTTATATATTGGGGTTGTAATGAAGAGAGGATCATCCTAAATCATATTCTGTATTAGAGCTTTAAAATATTACAGAGCTGTACATGTTTTTAACTTTTGCATTTAGCAAATTAACACACAAAAACATAGAAGAGATGCATTAGTGTGATTATACATAATGGGTTTATCTCTATAGCCCTTCCATTATTGCATTTATTTTTATATAATCCTCGTAGGCAACAAACGACATAATTCTCAGTAATTCTTAACTTTTGTATCAATATTTTTAGTAGAGATTCTCCACGTTTTGTGCTTGACAGAAAAATGTAATCAATGTTCTGCTCTCGTACAGGGTTGGAGACGAGGATCCTTTCCGCTCTCAACCATTAGTAGACAGTCAACCAAAAGAAGAAATAATTTTTCATAGGGAGATTGCCATGACAAGATCCTAGAGGCTTCTTACTGAGTAATTTAAGCTATTTCAATTATATAATAATGAAGTTATTTGGTAGCAACAACCTGGTTGTTATTTCTGCTCCCAACCATTACTAGACAGTCAACCAAAAGAAGAAATAATAATTCATAGGGAGATTGCCATGACAAGATCCTAGAGGCTTCTTACTGAGTAATTTAAGCTATTTCAATTCTATAATAATGAAGTTATTTGGTAGCAACAACCTGGTTGTTGCAGAATGTCAATTCATAGCAACAATCCCGATTGTGTGGAAGGTTGATTTGTAACAACTCAATTGCTTTGGAAAATCAATTAGTAACAATTAAAATTGTTGCAGAAAGTTGATTTGTAACAATAACTTAGTTGTTGTGAAAGGTTGATAAACAAGAACAACTCAATTGCTGTGGAAGGTTGATTTGTAGTGTGTATTAACAGTTTAAAAAAAAAAAAACTCAGGTTGATTTGTAGTGTGATTTAGTGTGGAAGGAAAGCCACCTTTCTGCTTCTGAAGGTGGAGCCAATGGGCAACCAGCCAAAAAGAAAGATACCTGTAAGGATCCATTGGATGGGGTTGTTCAATGCCCCCTGGAATGATTTGGTTTCAAACCGCTCTGAGCTTTTTATTCTTTTGTGATCTCTGAGTTGTATGCTTTCTTTTTGATGGGCTCAGTCCCTTTGGTTGTTGTGTTGTTGTTTTGTCTGCTGTTGTTTTGTAGTTTTTGAGCTGCTTGTTCCTTGTTGCTTTATGTTGTATTGCTGGGCTTCTTTGTCCGTTTTTTCTTGTTTGTAAAAAAGGGCCTTTAAAAAATCCTACCTTTACCCTTAATCAAAAACCGTTTAAAAAAAACTAAAATAACGAGTATGTGGTAACAAGTTAGGAGTAGGTAAAGGACACTTTACACAACCTGACGGGATAGATTGCATAGACCTAAGGGATGGATTTACAAAAAAATACTTAAATAATGAGTACACAGTAACAAGCTAGGAGTAGGTAAGTGTAATGTGATTGTTTAATTAGTTTAGCTTATGTAAGCCTATCCTTATTTTCCTGATGAGGATATAAAATATTTTAATAAAGGGGTCATGATTGGGGAAAGAGAAGCAACAAGTAAAATAATATTTAATTGTGAGCATCTAAATGGAGGTGTTGGTTTCCATAATGAAGTTTTGTAACCCTGGGACATGTGGCAGCTACATCATGATATATTCTACGACAAGTTTATGATAGATTCTACAAGCAAATTAATGGGGAATACAGGTTGGTATTCATGACAAAGTGGGAGTTGTTTTGGGAAAGAATCTTGCCTAAATTAATCATTATTATTTTGTGGGGATATGGGGTGTTGGGATTTGGGTGTCCAAGTTGGCCCTCTTGGTGTTTATAAATTGAGGTGCTTGATGCTCTTGAAACTTTTGTCATTTTTCTTATAACTTTTTTCGTAGTTTGAGCCTTGTATTCGGTTATCAATTCAACGACAAAAGCCTTGGGTTTGGAGATTGGAGGATGAAACCCTTTTGATTTCTTGAGGGCAATGTCATCTAGAGGTTGTATTTGTGCTGAAATCTTTGTTTTGTTTTACCAACAAGTTTTGTATTTTTAGAGCAACAACCTATTGTAATAGTAGATTGATTCATATTTATATGTTGTTTATTTGAGATATTTTAGCATATTTATTCAGCTACAACATATTTGCAATGTTCATGCGTCTATCTTTTGGGTATTGTTTAGCTAAATAAAATATAAAAAAATCATCATTCATCCATTGTATGCTCTCACCTTGCCCTCATGGGATCTTGGTGATCAAAAGGTGTTGAATAATAATATTTACTCATTGTATGCTCTCATCTCATCCTCATGGGACCTTGGTGATCAAAAGTGGTAAATATTTAATATTAAAATTTATGGACATTGCAGTGGTATTAGAGCTAACATCTTGCTAGCCTGTGAAGAATGGAGAGAAGTGGAAGACCCATGATAGAGGAGGAAATATCAGAGTTTATTCAAGACACCATGATAGGCCTTTAGATGAGACAAGACAAAATGATGGAGGTGCTAGCAATGAGCTAGTAGAAAATGACCGAATTGTTGACATGTTGTAGATCAAGATGAATATGTCCACTGCCATTCCATTGCAAATGCAAGGTCACACCGAAACATGACAAAGAGGAGAAAGTTCATTTGTATATAACTGACCAACAACTAGTTCCATTTTGAAACCTATTAGGCTCGTGTTTCTACAAAAAGAAGAAAGAATGGATCTTGAGACTTCTTCCACAGAGGAGCTTGATAGACTATTCGAAGAATATTAGGGGAAATATGAAGATTTCAAAGCAGCCATATCTTTTGATAGATACTTGGAGCTACTAGGGAAAAGTGTTCAACATCGAAGAATATTAGGGGAAATTTGAAGATTTCGAAGCAGCCATATCTTTCGATAGATACTTGGAGCTACTGGTGAAAGTGTTCAGCATAAAAGAGGTCAAGGGAGTAACCATAATGACAGTGGAAAAGAATTTAAGCATAAGGTAAACAAACTAGTTGCACCTACTTTTGATGGCAGCAACAAGCTATTTGCTTGGGCTTGGTTGCAAAAGTTGCAAACTTGCTTCACACTGAGCCCCATGATGGAAGAAGATGCAATCCAATTTGCCACATTGCACTTGGAGGGTGTTGCTTATGATTGGTGGCACCGTGGTCTAATCACGCAAGGGCTTGACCTTGCGCAAATTTTTTATGATTTCTGCCAGACGTTGCTTGATAGATTTGAGCAAAATGACGAAGAAGAATATTTCAGAGAACTTGCTAGAATTAAGCAACAAACTTTGGTGGATAGAGTTCCAGAGAGTTGTAGTTATGGTACTTGACATATCAGAAAAGAGGATCACTTTCCTCTTTGTTGAAGGTCTATATGTGCCATTTAGGGGTCTAATTAAGGGCTTTTTGCCATCATCATTGCAGGAGGCTATTAGGAGAGCTTTGACACTTGAGTCATCCTTGCTAAGGAGCAAATTCTTATCATAGCCAAAACCATCCACTACTGGACCTCAGAAGGGAAATTTCTAGAAAGGAGGATTCAACTCACATCCTCAAAAAGCTACACCACCACCATTTGTAGCAAATAAGTTAGATGATAACACTGGAAATGAACTTAAAAGGAAGAAGTTGTGTTTCTTGTGCAAGGAGCCATGGGAACCTAGTCATAGATGCCTTGGCAAGGGCCAAGTCTGTTATATTAAGGTGGTATGTGATGAAGAAAATGATCTTGAAGAACTAGAGCTACAACATGAATTAATAGAGCAAATCACCAAGCATGAACTTGAGAAAGTAGTAGGTGACTATGTAGACAACACACTTGCAATTCTTTTGGGAGCACCATGATATCACCCATTTAGGATTTGTGGGGAGTTATTCTGGCAGCAAATTATCGTACTTATTGATAGTGGGGCTACCCACAATTTCATTGATGAAGGCTTGGTGGTTAAGAAGTGGTTGAAGGCTAAAGACTTCCTTGGATTCAATGTCATTGTGGTTGATGGATTCACCATTCCGTGTACCAAGGTAATTCGACAACTGAAGTTATCATTTGGTGATGACAAGGTGTGTGATGATTTCTATGTGGGATTAGGACAAACACATATGGTCTTAGGAATACAATGGTTGCATTCCCTTGGAGAATTTTCATAAAATTATCAGTCCATGGAATTAAAATTCAAATCTCAAGGGAAAGATATGGTGCTTAGAGGTATTCTCGATGGGTTGCTGCAACTAATCACAACTAAGAGTATGAAAAGGACTTTCTACAAAGGAAAAGTTGCATGGACAACTAGTTGCTTTGTGTTGAAAGGCATACACGTCACTTCATCTTTTGGCAAGCACCATGGTTGATATTCAAACTAGTTTGGATAAGCATGGTGTGGTGTCTAGTGACATGCCTCTAGGTTTGGCACTAGATAGGGGATTCCAACACATCATAGAGTTGGACCCTCTGTTGCCTAGAATGTGACTTGGACACAATGTGGATGAGTTAGACTTTGACATAGCACATGAACCGTGTCCTTGAAGCTGGCGCCCACCCAATCACTCCCGCTCTTGGGCAGGAGCCAATTGAGTGGAGGCGGAATGGTGGGGTTGTTCTATTTGCGGGGAGGCAGAATGTCATGGATCATGGTTGGGTTGATTGTGGTATGTGTTAATGTACATTGATGTCGATTGTTGTAGCAGAAGTGATGACATTGAATGAGTGATGTGGTTGTGATTCTTATATGACCCGAAGCATCACTGGCTCAAGTCTATTTTGCTCGTTGATTGTATGGAGGCAAAATTTTCCCAACCTCCTTTGTTCTTGTTGAATGGCTTGTTGAAGAAGTCTTTGTTCGTGATTTAGAAGTTCTTGTGCTCGCTTCCTTTGTTCGTTTTCTTGTTGAATGAGCCTCAAGATAATTTCTTGTTCTTGGGTTGTTCCTTAGTGGGAATTGGTTGAGGGATGATCTCCTTGATCTCATCTAAGATGGATCTGACCCTATCGTCGTTTATACTCAGACACATTGAATGCTTAGGCCAAGGGGAAGGGTAGTTGTTTGTGGTTTGTGATGGAATCGATGGCTCTTCCTAGTTGTTCCCTTTTTTTGGTGTTTTCTCTGTTTTGATGAATCTCTAATGTGGCTGATCTATATGTATGCAAACAACTTTTTGATTCTTTTTCCAAATTTTTATGATGAGCTAATTACTATGAAAGGAAAAATGAATGCAACTATGTGATCTTTCCTAATGCAATGTAATCTATGTTTTTGTGGTTTTGATTTGATTGTAATTATTCTAAGCACAATGAAAATAAATCTATTCTAAGAAAGCAATAAATTCTATGTATGAAAATAAAAATGAACAACATTTTGCACAATGAAAGCAAATCTACTCTAAGAAAGCAATGAACTTTAACTATCAAGAGGAAGACAAACAATGTTGTACTTCCTCAAGAGCAAGAATTGTTGTCTAATTACTAAGAAAACATGAAAGAAGTTGTACGAATAGGGCGCCAATGCTAGGCTTTTGTCCTTAGAAGTCCTATAGTAGCTGCCTCCTCTGCAGTAGTGGGATCCTCCTGGCCACATGGATAAATTGTGGACTTGAAGGAAATGAATTGAGTTTAGAAGCTTTTACAAATGGAAATGGCTTGAGCTTTGAAGCTATTGCAGAAATAAAAAGGTACACAAGGTCTTGTGTAGAGCATTAAAATGCTAATGGGGGCGGCTTTTCATAAGCTTGAGCAATACAAGAATGCAATAATGAATTTGCCCCCTAAGGGAAAGCTTTGAAGCTTTGCAAAAATTAAAACTAAAGAAATAAACTAAGAGGCTCAAAGGCCTATGATGAAGCTTGAAGAAGCTTGTGAGAATGAGAAGAGGATGCCAAATAATGAAGAGGTGAGGGGTATTTATAGGTCTAGAATCAACACCAATGGTGGTGATTGGGTAGATAATTTGGATTGATTAGGGAGTGATTTAGTTTTGATTGGAAGGGAATAGAGGTTGGAGAGATCATAGAAGATTGATTGAGAATGAACAAAGGTTTGATTGGGAGTGAACAAAAGAGTGATTCGAAGTTTAAAATTAGTTAGGGGAAGTCAAGGCTTAGTTGTGCACGGAATAACTCTTAATCACAAGCCAAAAATGGAGGTAAATTGGGCTAAACTGGAAGAAATCTCGCATGGCAAAAGACGATAGGGTCGCCCCTTATGAGAAGTGGGTTGCCCCTTTAGTAGGGCAAGTCACCCAGGTGACCAACACTTAAGTTGTAGGGTTGCCTGGGCGATCCTACAGGTCACACAACCCACTCAAAGTGGATCAAGTAGGTAGCTAGAAGGTACGTAGGACTTTGGAAAGTTAATTTGAAAGTTGAAGAGGAATGATCACGAGGGAAGAACATTAGGAAACATGTCACCAAGAAAGAAATTATTGAGAGGAGTATAATTCATGCCTTCATGCGTGTGATTTGGACTTCTATATCATCCTCAGACTGCTATGTTGGCCTGTGCGCCTTTTTCGTACTACCTAGGCTCTGAGCTTGTTATGATCATTGTTTACCACCACTTGCAGATATATGAAGAAGAGATAGAGAAGACCATTAAAGAACTATTGAGATGGGCCACATTGGACCTAGTTCTAGCCTATTTGCAGCATTGGTGGTTCTTGTGAACAAGGATGGCACAATGAGGATGTGAATTGACTATGGAGCATTGAACAAGACCATCAAAAATAGGTATCCTATTCCCAAGATTGATGAGTTGCATGGAGCATTTTGCTTCTTAAAGACTAACTTGAGATCAGGCTACCATCAATTCTATGTGCATAATGAGGATGTGCACAAAACAACTTTGAAATGCCTATTTGGACACTTTGAGTTCTGGGTCATGCCATTTGGTTTAACAAATACCCTGATCACTTTGCAATCTGCCATGAATTAGGTAACAAGTGGTCAATTAAGAAAATTTGCTTTAGTGTTTTTTGATGATATATTGATATATAGTTAAAACATGGGAAGATCACTTAAGGCACTTGGTTATAGTCCTTGGGATATTAGAGCAACAGGTTCTCTTTGCTAAGGAATCCAAGTGTGGATTTGGAGTTACTGAGATTCTGTACTTGGGCCATGTCATTAGTGCTCAAGGTGTTTAGGTGGATCAACAAAAGGTCCAAGCCTTCTTGGATTAGCCAACTCCCACCGCATTGACACAATTGAGAGGATTCTTTGGCCTTTGTAGCTACTACATGAGGTTTGTTAGTTTTTTTGACAATTGGTAGCACCCCTAACTGACATAACCAAGAAGGGAGGTTTTTGGAATGACCAAGCTCAAGAGGCTTTTGAGAAGCTCAAAGAGGTAACTAGTTCATGCCCTGTACTTGCTATTCCATAGTTCTCATAACCATTAGTTGTAGAATGTGACACCTTAGGATAGGGAATTGGAACAATACTTATGTACAAAGGGCACTCCATATCATTTGAAAGTAGGAAGTTGAAAGATTTTAAATGAGCTTCTATAATCTATGACTAGGAGATGCTTGCCACCATGCATGCTTTGGCTAAGTTTAGACAATACTTAGTCTGTGGAAGATTTGTTGTGAGAACAAATTATAACAGTTTGAAATTCTTTTTTGGCCGGTGTGACTTGAATGATAGGCAACAAGAATGGGTGAGTAAGCTTCAAGCTTATGATTTTGGTATAGAGTACATGAATGGTAAAAAGAATGTAGTTGTTGATGCCCTCCCTAGAGTGCTCACTCTCTATTCCATTTCTACCATTTTTGCTAATTGGAAGGTTTCTATTATGGGGGAATATGCTAAGAATGCATTTGCTACCAATGTCTTAGATGAATGTGTGAAGGATGACATATATTTAGTGGTAGATGGTCTCATCCTATGTAAGGATAGAATCTTCTTGGTGCTTGAATTTAAAATGAAGGAGAAGATTTTAAAAGCATTGCATTATGAACACCTAGGGTTCTACAAGACTTACAAGTAAATAAGAGAAAGCTTCTCCTAGAAGGGCCTTAAGGAAGATGTTCTTAAACATATCAAGGAGTGCACAACTTGCTAGTGAAACTAAGTTACCGATCTTGGTACTGGTTTGGGTTCGGGTTTGGGGGTTCGGTTCGCGGGTTGGGTCAAAATTTTGTTTTGGGTGTGGGTTCGTTTTGGGTTCGTCCATATAAAAACATATACAAATCAGAAATATATTCATATTTGCAGCAGTAATTAAGTTCAGAATACCATAGCATCATGAATATGATCATATAATAAACAAAGACTGCAGCCAAAATTGGTCCATATGGAGGCAATCTAGCACTGCAAGGGCAACAAAAATTAAGTAGTTGATCCTAGATGACACTTGGTGGGATCGTGTTGACTATCTCCTCAATCAAAATTATCAAACAGAAAAGGAAACAACCAAGAATTCAACTGGCTCTATTTGTATATTCTAGCCATCCTAGATAATTTGAGAATGCCTCTTGAACAAAACCAATATAATCTTCCACTCTATCCAAAGTAAAAGGAATGAACATGTCACATAAATATAAATCTCTCTCTAAAGAATAGAAAGATGCTTCTGAAATTGAAGAATAGAAAGAGAGAAAAATATAGAAACAACTACTGAGTTCTATGATGGCAGCACTGCATTTATTTCGCATGTTACTTATGATGAAATAGTAATGGCAATTCTAGATTGGAGTTGCCTGAATATAAAATTAAAAAGAAAATTGTGTTATACTTTACAAGATATGATTCTCATATAACTCCTAGAAATGGTAACAAAGGGAAAACTATGTTATATTTGAATAACATCATAGACTTGTTTCTTGTCCTACTACTTTGTAATTAATACTTTGATTTTCTCTGCTGGATGACCATCAATTCTAAAACAACAAATGTCTCTTATATGGTTTTTTTTTTTGTTGGAAAAGATGCAGCTTATATTACACAAATGGAAATAGAGAATTTATATCAGCTGAACATAAAAATTTAATAATTACTAGGAGAGTCTTTCCCTATCAAAGGAAGGACTGACAGTACCTACACGTGGGCCCCAATTAATAAAGTGTTAACAGATTTACCAAACCATGCTAACTTTGCTTCCACAAATAAGGTCAAGACTTGCTTGAAAAGCTTCAAATTTGCAAGGCTAATGAGAAGCATGTCCTGGAAAATAGTTATATGCTTAAAAAATGATTAAAATCACTAATAAAATGACTAAAAAATGCAAAAATAAAAATAAAAAAATGCCAAAAAAGCGCTTGTCCCAGAAAATCACGCTGGGTTCAATCAGTTCTCCCTAGGTTCCCTCGGGTTCAGCCCGGACGGACCCATAGGCCCAAGCAGGACCTTGGCCGAATCCCCGGGAGGATTGGACCAGGATCCGGACTAGGGCCGTACCGGACCGGTACCCTAATGAGTCTAGTGAAGAACCAATAACATAGTAGTGAAATAAAGCAGAGCATGTTTTTCCTACAAGTTTGCTACAACCATTGCCTATTTCCAATTAGAAGTGGGAAAGTGTATTAATGGATTATATCACAAGCCTCTCAAAGGTAAATGGCAAGAATTGCATTTATGTTGTAGTGGAAGTATTTAGGCTACATGGATTGCCTACGAATATTGTCAGTGACAGGGATAGTAGATTCCTTAGCTCATTTTGGTAGGTGTTGTTTCATTTGATTGGTACGAGCTCACCCCTAGTATCAATTAGTACTCACAGATAGATGGACAAAGATAGTGAATAAGTGGGTAGAAGGATATTAAAAAAATTGTCACACATACCAACAAGCAACATGGGTCAAGTGGTTGCACCTTGGAGAATATTGCTATAATACCACCCATCACATGCTCTTTGGTATGACTCTTTTTATGGATTTATATGGATAGGATGCATTGACCTTCACATATTTGGTGTCCATTCATGGTAGGGTACTAGCAGCTAGTGACTTTTTAGAGCACATCCAAGATCTTTCGAGGTCACCAAGGATCACCTACAATGGGCTCCAAATGAACAATAATTTTATGTAGATCAACACTACATTGAGAGGTCATTTGAGGTTGGAGACATGGTTTTTTAACACTTGCAGCCTTATAAGCATGGTTCCATTAAGCAAATTAGGGCTGAAAAGTTCAAACCTCGCTTAGAGAAGGGTTGGTGAAATGGCTTATGAGTTGGGATTGCCAATAGATACCAAAATTCACAATGTATTCCACATGTCTTGCCTCAAAAGGGCACTTGGGCAACATATTACACCATCAATGGATTTGCCACCCTTGGATGATTAAGGGAAGCTCATATTGGTGTCAAATGCTATCATTGATACACAGGTAAAGAACTTGAGTATAGAATAGTCAAAATATTTGGTTCATTTGAGGAACCTAATTGCAGAAAATGCTACATGGGAGAGACTAGAGATTCTTGAGCATCCAACACTGCATTGCTTGTGAGCAAGCGATCTCAGGAAAGCGGACTTGTAATGTCCCCTTTTAATTAATTTAGCATATGTAAGCCCTATCCTTATTTTCTTGATGAGGATATAAAATAATTTACTAAAGGGGCCATGAGTTAGGGAAAGAGAGACAAGTAAATTACTAATAAAATATATTTAACTGTGAGTATCTCTAAATGAGGGTGTGGGTTTCCATAATGTAGTTTTATAACCCCCAGGTCATTTAGTAGCTGCATCATGACAAGTTTATGATAGATTCTATGTCAAATCAATTAATGGGGAATTATAGGTTGGTATTCATGATGAAGTAGGAGCTATTTAGGAAGGAGTCTAGCCTGAATTAATTATTATTATTATTATTTTGTGGGCTTTCGAGGTGTTGGGATTGGGGTGCCCAAGTTGGCCCTCTTGGTGCCTATAAATTGAGGTGCTTCATGCTCTTGAAACTATTGTCATTTTTCATATAATTTCTGTCATAGCTTGAGCCTTGTGTTCAACTTTCAATTTAAGGATGAAAACCCTTGGATTTGGAGATCAAAGGACAAAACCCCTTTGGTTTCCTGAGGGGAATCTCATCTGGAGGTTGTATTTGTGCCAAAAGCTTTGTTTTGTTTTATTAGCAAGTTTTGTATTTTTGGCACAACATATTGTAATAGTAGATTGATTCATATTTATATGGTGTTTATTTGAGATATTTCATCATATTTATTCAGCTCCAGCATATTTGTCTTGTTCATGCAATCTATTGCTACATCTTTTGGGCATTGTTGATTATTTAAATAAAATATATAAAAATCATTATTCATCAACCGTATGCTCTCATCTCATCCTTACGGGATCTTGATGATCAAAAAATGTTGAATAATAATATGTATTCACTGTATGCCTTGGCCTCGCCCTCATGGGACTTTGGTGATCAAACAGTGGTAAATATTTAATATTAAACTTTGTTGTGGATGTTATAGTAAGGGACACATCACACAACTTGATGGTACAGATTGCACAACCCTAAGGGATGAATTCTACAAACCAAGAAGATTGGTTACACAACCCAAGTCTTGTGCATGGTGGGTGGCCATGATTCCCTCTTGAAACCATTCCCCTTCTGTAGTATGTCATTTCCTCTTACTCCACCCTATACATGGATATTAGATATTTCTTCCATTTCTCTTTAAAGTTTATACATGTGTATTATACAATTTCTCTCTCCATCTTTCACATACAAGGCACAATAAATTTGACAGAGTTGAGGCTCGAGCCATGGGAGTTGTGTTAAGTGTTTCCATAAGATTGGCCTAAACAAGGTGGTGAGCCTTGCACCCATTTGCCACACACATGCACAGTTTTCACCTTGCTCCTGACCTTTTAAATTTGATATTTGCTTTTTCAGTGTAACCATCATTTGTAATAAAAAGAATTTTTTGATTACTATAGGATGTTTGTTTGAACAGGAATTTTAACTGTCGCTTCCTCTAATCGATCACAAATTCACACAAAATAACATAATATAAATAATTTCCAGCTATATCTCATTCTATTATTAAATACAATGAATATACGAAATCACAGGATTAACCACTTGCTGAAAAATATGTGTCTTTATTTTGTTGGATTGAAAGAATCTTGGAAGATATATATATACAGTTAACTCACCAGTTTACTTTAATAATAGATTTACATGAGAGTGGTTAACTGAGTTGTTCACTCTAATAATAAATTTGCACAAGCAGATAATTCAGTTGCTCACTCCAATAATAAATTAGCACGAGTAGTTAACTCTTTTGTTCACTTCAATTTGCATGAGAAATCAACTCATGCAGTGGATCTTCATTTGCTTCAATTATAATTTTGTATGAGTTATTGACTCATGCATTAACAACTCCTACTTGTTTCTGTAATTATTCTCCCAACTCATGCACGCACCTTTTTTTTTTGGTTACCTCAGAGGTGTCTCCGGCTCAGCGGCTGCGACCCTGTTTCCGAGTCCGTCCGGGTGAGCCGAAACTATTTCTTTGGGCCGCACGAAAACCCACAAGGGACCCACCTTGGGTGTGGCTGGATAAACCGGATTGGATACCGGATGAGGTTTGAACCTGCGTCGATTGTCCGTGTCTTTCAATTGCTCGACCAACCGGTCTACACCCCGGGATACTCATGCACACACCTTTAATTACTATTGCCCATCTTTAATTTTGCACGATCCAAAGCAATTTAATTTTTTTTTTGTACAATTAAACTGGATGTTTAAAAATAACACATAATTAATTTTATCCAAACTCATAAAATGAAGATAATTTATAAACATCCTTCCTATTTTAAAAATGCAACACGTGGCTGTACCTAATTTAAACTAAAGTTTGGGTGAAGATATAGGAATGGTGAAACACATTAGAACTTTTTAGGAATGGTGAAACACATTAGAACTTATGGTAAATGTGATCTTTTGGTGAAGAACGATTTCAACCATGGTTGAGTTGCCGTCGTAGCTAGTCTTCCATTCATTATTCCATCTGTACACATATCAAAACCTTAGTAGCTTTGCTAGAAAAATAATGAAATAAAAACATAATTAAAATTTTGCGTAAATAGAAATGGTATCTAGATTAGTGATACATAAATCAAGTTTTCCAATATTAATAATTTTAATCTACCATTTATTTAATCTGGCAGACATGCCATTTTGAAAAATAATGAAATAAAAACATAATTAAAATTTTGCGTAAATAGAAATGGTATCTAGATTAGCGATTCAAAAATCAAGTTTTCCAATATTAATAATTTTAATCTACCATTTATTTAATCTGACAGACATGCCATTGATAATGTCTTTGTAATTGTCTCAGATTATCAACAATCATATAATAGCTTAAGCATAGTCTGATTATTATTAAATAAAATATGTTTTTCCTAAAAGGGATGTCACACTGCAAATTGTCATCACTCATGCTCATGTTCATATGCACTGTTCCACTCTGCTAGGATTCCAAGGTGAGGTCGTCATGGCAGTAAATGTTGTCCTTAAAATCCCACGACTGAGGGAGAAACCGACAGTTGACTTCCACAAAACTGCCTACTCCCAAAAAATAACAATTGCAGACTGATACTATGTAGGTTTTCATAATTTTTTTGGGCAAAATATTGGGCTTATTTTACAGATTTAAAAATCAGTTTTTTAAAAAATGTACCCAATCACTGTTCATCTTCATTGTTCTGTTCAGTGTTCACCCATATTGTACCATTACTATTCATCTGTACTGTTTAATGTTCATCCATACAGATTTCTGCCTCTTTTTTCATTGTTTTTGTTTTATGAAGCTATATGTCCCCTTCATCTTGGACAATGATTTGGTGTCCCTCTCACAGTAATTCCTTTAGTGAATTCTCTTCCGTCTAAATGGATTGAATCAGCATGCCCTCTCCCAGCACCTACTTGCCTCTATTTAGCATACCCTCTCCAAGGTCTTTCTTGCTCTGAATCACTGTACCCTTCCTAGGGCTTCCTTGCTTTGGATCAGTGTACCCTTCATAGGGCATCCTTGCTGATATCAAATGCTGGAAGAATGACTGCATGGACTGTGAGAGAATTGAATGTGCACACTTCAATGAATGCATCCTTGTATATATTATTGAATGGGGAAGTTACAAGTCTCAACTAGTATTGTAAGTTACTTTTTAGACATAAATAATTGATGTTATTGCATCAGTAACATACAGTACTTAACATTTATGTTAACATTAAATTATATTTAATACCACCTATACCTCACAAATCCAAGTGGACCTTTGAAATGGGCCTAATTTAATTGATTAGACCCATTGTTCAAGACTACCACTTAACCATATTGCAACCTACATAACTTTAATGACCTAATCACTTGTTAAATTTCAGTAAATGGTATGTAGATTCTGCACTCTAGGGCTTGGCATAAATGGTGCCACTTAAACTTTGATCAAACTAGCAAATCTGAGTGCTATAACCTACATATACAAACTTTTGAAAGTACAAGAGAAAAGAAAAACTGAAATCAGAATGTATAACACTTGCTTTGTGAATATATTATATTTTTTTATTTTGAGTTTTGATTCTGTAGTTCTGATACAAAATAATGAATGTCTAGGGTCCTAAATAGACTCCAACTTGGGCAATCTAAAAACAAAAAAAATGTCTAAACCTGTCATCTAAAGGAACAACATCGACAAAATCGACTCCCTCTTTCTTAGAGAATCATCTGGCAATTGGGCTAAGAGTTTCATCAAGGTCAACTCCATCTTTCTAAGAGAATCCTTCGGCAATAAATTTGTCCCGGTTCTCTTCAATGCTCCCACAGTTGCATTTATGGAATCAATCAAATATTCCACAATAGGTTTAGAAACTCTCCATAAAGATAGGAGGATGCTTCTCCATCATGTCATCTTGCCATACCTGCTTGTCTGGATCAACAAATAGCTTGTAAAGGTCACCATCTTGAACTCTTTTGGCTAAAACTTGACCAGGGTTAGGGCTGTGTTTCCTAATAATCAATTATTGACCATCAAACTTGGCAATACACTATAGATCTGTCATGCAAGAAATTGAAAGAAGGCTCTTTGTCAAACTAGCAACATACAAGACATCATCTGGCTCAATAACATCACCTGAAGGCAACAACTCAGATTGGTAACTGGACAAGTGGCATCATTGTCCAGCTCCACTTGTATGCCGTCCTCTTGTTCTTCAAGTTTGTTGAACATCTTTTATTGAAGGTCATGTGTCTAGATGCTCTATTGTCCACGTACCACCCTACACTAGAAATAGTGTTTGTGGATAGGCACGACACGATGGAGAAAGTTGTCTCAAGTCTAGATGCTAATTCATCCACTTTAGCTGAAGTTTCTGCACTCTTTGCAAACTGTTGTTGTTGCTGCTTGTTTTTCTTCTTTTCAAGACATTGAGATGCATGGTGGCCCATCTTGTGGCACTTAAAACACTTCATGTGACTCGAGTATTTCTTCCCTTGGTCTAAAGAATTTGATTCTTCTTCCTTGCCCTTCTAACCCTTTCCGGACCTTCCTTTCTTACCACATTTTTTCATCTTCCCAATGAGGGCTAGGTTTTGACTCTCTTTTACTCTAGCTGAAATTGTCTTTAATGTGGTCTTCTCCTAGATGAACTCATCTCAAAGCTTCTCAAAAAGTAGGAAGCTTCTCATGAGCGTAGACACCCAGAACAAACAGTTCCTAGGATGAAAAGAACCCATTTAAAGCTATGGATACCAACTCTTCATTCTTCACCTTAACCTCAACAGCTGCAAGTTGATCATGAAGTTTTATGATCTTCATTAGGAAGGTGGCTATTGTGTCTATGTCACTCATGCATGTGGCACTGAGTTTGTTCTTCAACAACATTTTCCTGGAGATGTTCACACTTTGATAAAGAGTGGTCAAGGCATCAAACATCTTCTTTTCTGATTTATTTTCAGCAATGTGAGGAATTAAATTATCCTTCATAAAATCCAAGATGATATGCGTTGTCTTGGTCATCTTCTTGTTATGATCAGTCAACTGAGCAAGATTAGTTGGGTGTCAACACAGTTTCCACAAAGACCCAAAGATCTACTTCTTCCAACAACATCTGCAATCTACACTTCCAAGGAAAAAAATTTGAAGCTCCCTCTAGGTGGTCACATGCTTTGAAACTGAGAGTAGTCATGTCTGCAGCTACTAGAACGTGATAAAACTGAACAAATTAGTTGAGAGTAAAAATCAGATCTGCAACCTAATTAGGTGCAGACAAATACTTAAATCTCAGGTGCAGATCAATACTTAAATCTTTGGAGCAACTAGGGCATCACACCCTAAAGCCATTCAGGTCTAAATCTCTTCAATCACTGAAGACTCTTGGGCATCACACCCATTGAAATAAATCAGCCACCTATCTTAGGTTAAAATCAGCCTTCCAATCACTGGAAGATCTTGGGCATCACATCCAACAATCTATCACAAGTCCTTGTGCCTCTCATAGGCATGAATCAATTTCAATAATTGAAGCTCAAGCATCACACCTGCTGAAACCCTACGATAATTCCCTCTCATAGGCAGAAGCTATTTCCATCCATAGAAAACTTGGAAGATTTCAAATTCTCTGCTCTGATACCATGTTAAAACTCGGCACATGGTATGTAGATTCTGCACTCTAGGGCTTGACATAAATTATTTTACTTAAATTTCAATCAAACCTGCAAATCTAAGTGCTGTAACTTGCATACACAAACTTCTGAAAATACAAGGAAAAAATAATAAATAAAACTGAAATCAGAATATATAACACTTGTCCGAATATTTCATTATGAGTTTTGGTTCTGCAGTTTTGATACAAACTAATGAATGTCTAGGGTCCTAAATAGACTCCAACTTGGGGTTTCAAAAAACAAAAAAAAAAATCTTTAACCCAAAGAAAACTCTAAAAATTTGTCATTGTTCTCTGCCCAGAATAAAGCAGAAAACAAAAAATATGTCTACTATCAGCCCAATAGAAAACTAAAAATATATAAAACCTCTCTCCACCTTGAATAAAGCAACAACACCTAAGAATAGTCCAAAATCAGCACCTCAATTAAACTAATAAAAGTGCCTAAACTTTAAACAAATCTGCGCCTAACATAGTATTTACAGAAAAACTAAAAGTAGGGTCTGATTTCTCCCAACTTTTGTGCCACCAAAACACCATCTAAGGAACCCCCCCTTTTTCCAAAAAACAATTCTTACTATAAAAAGCATGGATGCCGCAAGGTCATAAACATAGTTTCGAGACTCGGACTTGGCGAGGGTCACTCAGTTCGAGACTCGGGACTCGGCGCCCAGACTCGGCAAAGTGAAAAACCCAAGAAATTTAGAGATTTTTAAAGATTTAAAACTCGTTTCATGCACCCTTTATTAAATAAACCTTAAAGACACAATAACATAAAAAAATATAAGCTACTTTGATCACATACACAAGTATACATTGATCACATAAGTATAAACGCAAATTGTAGCTGAGCTGTTGAAGGAAATAACACACTTGGATATATAAATATAGTCAAATGTATACAAAACTCATGGAATATGAAAACCATGACATCAACTGTTCCAAACAAATATGAAATATCAAAAAAATAACTAGAAGTCTATGGCTCAGAGGAGCCTGCATCCTTCGCCTTCCTACGAAGGCATAACTGGTAGGTCTTCAATGATGTAGCAGCCATAATCTCTGCCTGTGACTCCATGCCACCCTCACCAACATCAGCTATGCCTGTTCTGCTCATGCTCTATCCTCCTCCTCTGCCATGGCTACAGCCTCAACCTCTCTATATGCTTGGTCAACCCAATCAAGGTCCTCGTCACTAAAGACAGGATATGTAGCTTCAGTGATCCACTTAGATTGTGGATCGACCTTCTCTAACATAATTGGGGTGGAGTCATGGTCAAAAATCTATCTCTGTCTAAGACGAAGGTTGTAATGAACATACACTAGATCATTCAACCTCTCCATAGACAATCTATTGCGCCTCTTGAAGTGTATGTGCGCAAACATACTCCAATTGCACTCACAACTTGAAGCACTGCATGGCTGGCTCAATATGCAAATGGCAATCTTTTGAAGGTTTGGTGTTTTAGCACTAAACATTTGCCACCATCTATCTGAGATGAGAAAAAGAAAAAAAATCAATCTCATTTCCAATTTTAAGTCTCAAGTTTCAACATTTAATAATAATATAAAAAGAGGAAAATTATGCCTTTAAATATATTTTTACCTGGATGCAATGTTGTCCTACTCTTTTTGCACATTTGACGAGAAAAGAGGTCTCCTTGTGCATCAGTAAAGGCCTCTATCTCATGGACTATTTGTGTAGTAACTGCAGGTGCCATCCGCTCTATCACTGAGTAGAGCCCACCAAGAACCTCATCATCCGCCTTGAAATCAAGGCGGAATTGGAATGTCGGGTTTAGGAAATAAGCGGCTGCATGGAGGGGCTTGTGAAGCTGGTGGTGCCATCTCCTATCAATGATCTCCCAAATGGGACGATACTTACCCTCAACTCCCCCATAGATGGATCTAATGGCCTCCTTGGCCCTATCCATGCCCTCATATCTGTAGCCCATTGCGGGCTTCTCCCCATCAACAATTCATAAGAGAACTACCAAGGGCTCAGTGAACTACAAATATTGTGAAACATTAACTTAACATAAGTAAGTGTGAACAAAAATAAAGTTAAACAAATAAAAGAAAAATATGAATAAAAATTAAAAGTAAAACATAATGTAGAATACTAGAATTAAATTTTATGGTTACCTTCACAATCTCTGCAACAGGTGTCCAAAAGCCTGGCTTATCATAAATGTAATTTGCCACTTCAATGTGGAAGTAGCATAGGATGAGGAAGTCCACTCCTTAACAACAAACATACGTCTCAAAGCTCCCTTTGACCGAATCAAGGATTGTAATGTGATGAAATTAGTAGCAAATCTGGTGATGCCAGGACGAGCCAACTCCATCAACCCCGTGTATTGCCTTATTAGGCTAAGGCCCCATGTGTGATTGTATATAAATTTGCAAATATTTTTGGCTATATCCACACATGTTTTGATCCATGGAAGCTTGCCAAGATCCTCCAATATGAGGTCAAGGTAATGGGTGGCACATGGAGTCCAAAAAATTGTTAGGTGCCTCTCCATCATTAGTCTACCTGCAACAACATAATTTGCTGCATTATCGGTCACCACTTGAACCACATTCTCCTCACCCACCTCAAATATGACTTCCTCTATAGCCTCACAAAGGTATGTGGCATTTTTTACATGTGTTGAAGCATCAATTAACTTGATCAACACGGTGCCACTTGAAAAAAGAAGCAAAATCAATGGTTCAATAAAACATAAATTAAAAATACTAATTGCTAAATCAAATTCAAATTTCAAATTATTCAATGCATTGAGGGAAGTGCAATTACTTGCAGAGGAAACAAGAAAATTCAGCAGTGTCCTATTTCTTCTGTCGGTCCAACCATCGGTCATGATGGTGCAACCCTTCTTGCTCCATACCAAGCGCTACTCCTCTATTTCGGCTTTTACATCAGCCACCTTTTGTGTCAAAAATGGGCCCCTTAAGTCATCTTCAGTAGGGCCTATGAACCCCGCCCCACAAATAGTTATGGCATCAACCATATTTTGCCAAAGAGGAGACCCAACACATGTAAAATGAAGAGTTTAACTTTAAATTTGAATTCAACATACATCTAAAATTTAAATATAAAAATTCATGAGACAAAGAATCAAACTATAAATTTTAAAACAATCAAACAAAAAAGAATTACCTGGCTGCATGGAATGGAGTGGTGCAATAGTACCAAAAGTCTCCAATTGCTCGTCTAGCTGCATCATGTGCCTCCTTGTTCCAACCCATGCTCTCAAGCGACTGTTGGGAACCAGGAGTAGTGCGTGGCACAAAAAATGAATCCAACCTAGATTTACGAACTCTACGACCAATGCTAATACTCCCACTACCACTAGCACTAGCGGCAACACTAGCACTAGCAGAAGCACTAGCATCAACACTAGCAGAAGCACTAGCACTAGGATGAAATGGAGGCTTGGAAGAAGTCTCTCCAACGCCACCAATGCACGCCAACTCCTCCCTTGCCTCTTTTTCAATTCTTTTTTCATTTCAAATGTTTCTAATTGTACTTGCACCTCACGAACAACCTCAACAGGTGCCTTATTGCATCCCACAACATCATGGATGGGTATGCGTGCAAGATGGTATTTCAATCTATTAATGCCTCCATGAAAAATTGTTTTGCAATAGAAACATTTTGCCTCTCCTTTTTTTTGCCTGAGAAAAATTTCGACATGTTTCCAAGCTGGGTCCTTTCGATTTGGGTTTGTAGAGTTAGGCATTGTGGAAAATATAATTTGAATTTGAAATCAAGGTAGCTGCAATAACACATAAATACAAAAAAAATGAACATTTGTGAATTCATTTATAATTATTAAACTAATACAAAAAAAAATGTAGGGTTTGTTTCAAAAAAAATGTAGGGTTTGTTGATTGTTCCAAAACAAAAGGTAGGGTTTCTAAATATGTTGAATGTTAAAAAAAAAAGTAGGGTTTGTAACTTTGTTCAAAAAGAATTGAAATTTTAGAAAAACAATGAAATTTTTTCTTAAAAAAACACAAAAAAACCAAACAAAATCAAACTTACCTCTCTAATGAAACTTGAAATGAATTGCAAACTCCTTCCAATCATTGGTAGAGAGCTCTCGATGCACCAACTCTGAGTATGAAGCTGCCCGAATGCGATTTGTTGATGGATTTTTCGTCTACCTCCTTGCTGTTTGCCCTACAATGCACTCTTATTTTTCCTCACAACTCTCTTTTCTCCTCCTATTTTGCCAACAAAATGAAATGGAGTTGCTTTTAGTGTAGTAGAGGTAATATAAGTAAAAAAAATACAAGTTTTAACTTTAGATTTATGTTTTTTTTTACTTATCTCCTCAGCCTGCGCCGACCGAGTCTCCCTGACGGGACTCGCCTGGAACTGGCGAGTCCGGCGAGTTTTCAAACTGGGCCCGAGTTCGATTCCCTAGGACTCGTCTGGGGTCACTCGGCTCGGGACTCGCTAAGTCCAGGCGAGTCTCGGTTCTCTAATCATAAATAACCCGTGAATGTCATTACATAAAACCCCAAGGCATTATCTTCAAATATTACTCTTCATATGATAAGGTAAGTCATGCTAAAAGGAGTGTCATGCTTTGGTACACCACGTTTTTTTTTTCTTTTTTTCTTGCACGAGTCACAATCTTCAAGATGTAACAACCCCTAGATACAACTACACATTTTTTATTACTTTTAATTCTTAAATGAAGCATGTACAACATAACACGAGTACAAGTACAATAAAGAGAGAATATAATATTTTCCATTATAGGTCATAAGCAATATATACATCAATAAGTCTCTACATCATGATACACACAATCAACAAATTACGTTAAGACAATAAGATCATGGTACATCATACTCAATAATACATCCCATGAATCTAATACAAGAATATAGGCAACATGCCAAGCACATCCACATATACAATAGTGGTATGATAATCAATCTCCCAAATATCCAAGTATCAATGTAACAATAGTCCAAGTATACCCCACTCCATCCTATGCACCAACTACGTATGGGGAAGGCATAATGAACCCATACATTGAAAGAAATCCAATCCTCCTCAACCATCAGCTTGGCCTGAAGTGGCTAAATAGATAATCCATTGTTCATGAACCAATAGGTGTTTGTATAGCATAGTTATTATTTTTTATAAGTATAAACACATTCATAATCCTCACATTTCTCTAATCTATCAAATATTTTACAACAGTCAACCACACATCACAACACTTAACAATACATCATAAGCGAACTTACAAGCCATCACAACACATTACAACATGCAATAACCCATAGAAACTCTTAGAAGAATGCACATAAAACCATACAAGACATATCTAGACGTTACAAGACAACTCTAAACATTACAAGGCTACTATAAAGTATAAATATTATAAGACCCCTAAAAGGTATCTCAAGCAACACTATAACTCATTTCCCATCAAGTAGTCTATAATTCACTTGCAAACAAAGAACGACAACAAACTATTTCACCCACAGAGCACCCTACCCTTCAAATAGATTGGAATACATTCTTGCATTTCATGCCATAGGACTTCAACTCAGAGAATCTACTGGAACATAGTGGTAGATGGACGGTCTGTATGTACAAACATGCCTATGGACCCTTTATCCTCTACACAAACGATGCCCTATGTGATGTGATCTATGTATAGCTAGAAGAGTATTCTTTGGCTACATATATCATGGGAACATGACCTCCTAGGTTCTCAAGACAGGTGTATTACGTAGTACCAAGATTTATCATCCACTACAAGGATACTCATACATAAACCCCAAAATCACAAAACTGTGAATATATCATAAATGATCGATATAATCAAAAATTTGTCTTGGTGGACAGTTAGATAAACATCTAAGCTTACATCCTATACTCCTTTCCAAATAATTTCACTATGGGAAGTACTTGCTGTTTTATGACAGTCATAATCATAATAGTACTTTGAAAATCAGACTCAGAAACATAGAATCGTGAAAACTGGTTTTTAGAAAACTTAATAAGGGACACTAGCACCAGACTGGGGTGCTGGTGTCTGATATGAAGGGCACTAGCACCTGTTATGGGTGCTCCTGACCTTCCCCAAGACACTAGCGCATGTCATGGGTGCACCTATCCTGGCCCACCTGGACACTAGCATCCAACTTGAGCATTGGTGGTTGGGTGCAATATTTTTCAAAGCTGATTGATCAGATCTGTCCTATAGGGTCTTTATTGCTCCTGATGAACCAATAAACTGTACCAGACTTCCCGAAATTTGGGAAATAGCAAAATAAGTTTACACATGTATCATATAGCACGATTCCCAATGATCACATAAAATCTGATCATAAACATACTTTCTAACAATCCTAAGAACACTTGGTAACAAGCATTTGTTTAAGACATCAATCTAACATTCTAATAGATGCAAACCATCCAATCAAGTACACTTTATCAAAAATCACAATACCCAATACAAATTAATGAAATTGATTTCATAAGAAAGTACAAATCAGCATACACATTATTCATGAATCCAATTCTATCACGTAGATTCAATTCCATTGCCAATTAAGTGTATTTCTCTAACCCTACTCATGAATTCTCATACTAGGGTTTAAGGTTTCACGTTCGTAGTTTTTCCAACTCTAGGGTTTCATAATTAAGGCTAATTTCTTGAGTTAAACTAATCAAAATTAGCAATACTAAATTTCCAAACCCCCCTCGATCTCTAACTAGTCTCATGAATTCTATAGGTTTAAATCACTAGTTTTCGAATTATCAATACCTAGTCTACACTTTTCTTCCAAGATTCATTGTGTTCATGCTAACACAATATTCATATATATTTAACTTAAATTACATGTTTACTATGCACAAGAAATCCAATGGAATAAGATCTTACCTTTCAACGCTATTCCAAAGCTCTGTTGAGCTCTTGTTGAAAAACCTTTGAATCCTAAACCTTGCTTGAGCTCTCCAAATATCCACGTGAATCTTGTTGTAGTTCTCTTTCAATTGTAATAACCATGTTTTTATTCAAAAGTTTCTATGCCTTTAATCTTGGTTGGAACTTGAAATCTAATGCAATTCTCTTGCTTCTTTTAAATCCTAAACCTTGCTTGAGCTCTCGAAAAATCTGTGTGAATCTTGTTGTAATTCTCTTCCAATATTAATAATCGTGTTTTTCTTTTAAAGCTTCTATGCTTTAAATCTTGGTTGTCTTAAAATCTCATTCACTTGTTTCATTGCTTCTTCTCCAAGAAATCTAATTATTATAAATCTCTACTTTGATTTTCTAATTAAATCATTTTTCCAATTTTTTAAAAATCTCTAACTAAGATGTAGGAATAATTTAATTAATAATTATTCCCTAATTCTCTATTATTTTTGTCTAAGTTTAAATCCAATTATTTATTTAGATTTGCATTTATTTAATCAAAAGAATTCCTTTCATTTGATTATTTAATTCTATTTATCTTGTCAACCTTTATGCACTTGATTAACCTATAAATAGAAAATTTGTTCTCTTTTCAGTTTCAATTAAAACTTAGCTTACTTACAATTATTTATATTTTATTATTTTAGTTAATTTATTTAATTTAAGGATAAGGGTGTTTCTTTATAATGAGGATTAAATGTTTATCCACTTCATAATCCAAACTTAGTTCCACCTTCCCTCTTTAATTTGTCATAAACTCAAACATACCTTAGTAGCATTTATTAAAATAAATTAGTTAGTTTCTATAATGGTCAATCTGTCTTTCCTATTAGATAGGTTTTGTTTCCCTCTTTCGTTACGCTTTGTTAGCTGTAGCTTTTTACAAGCTGTTAGTCTATTCTTAGAATGTAACCTCTTTAAATAGAGCATTCCCTCCTCATTGTAATTATCTCATTCTGCAATATATTATTTAGTTTTTGCATCATGTAACTTTGTAACATGGTATTAGAGCAGGAAAAGTTTTCCTGGGCTCTTCGTATTCCGTAAGGATCTGGAGCTTGCATTTGTTTCCTAAACATGGTGCTTTTACCTGGTGGTCGGTAGGGTTTCATAACTTTTGTTCTAAAATTCGCGATTCTGAGTTTCAGTGTGTTTGTTTTCGTTTTTATCTTCATTCAGTTTCTGGGCGGAGTTTTAATCCCATTTTTTTTCAAAAACGTGGGTTTGTTTTGCCTCTGATCGAGTTTCCTTCCTTGATCGGAGTCGTGGTTTCTAGAAACTGGAAAAAGGCAGTTTTCCCATCGGCGCGGGTGTTGCCTAAACTTGCGTTTTGCAAAATCGCGATTTCCGTTGGAGGTTTTTTTTTTGTGGTCACAAGCTCCTCTGTTGTTTAGGCGTCGTGTTTCTGGGACCAGGTATTGAAGATTTCTTCCTAATCGCGTGGGTCAACCTGAAGATTTACGCGGCAGTCTACATCCTCTATTGGACGCGATTTCCTGGTTTCGCGTTTTGGACATTTTTTTTTTTCATGAACGTCGGGTTTCATTTCTTTTGGTGCTAGTTTTCCATCGAAGGTCTCTGCAAAGTCGAGGACCTTTTTTTGTCTGCCGTTGACCTTCAGGGTCGTGTCTTCCGAAAACGGCGGTGTTTTGAAACTGGCGATTTATTCTTCCTAGTCGTGATTTCTGATTTTGGGGCAGTGTTTTGTCAAGATTCTAGTTGTTGTCTTTACATTGGCTGACGTTTTTTTTCTCTCCAAGCGGCTTTGATTTTGGTCTATGAAGACGTGTTTGGGGCAGCGTTTGTGGGCCCCCTTTGGTTGACCCCAAGCAGACCAAACTTTTCCAAATTTCCTTCCGTGGTCATTATTTTGGTTTTATCTGCCTCTTGTGGTTGAAATGCCTAGCGCTCAAATCACTCTAGTGATTCTTTGTCTCGGTATCAATGCTTAGCACACTTTCAGAAATATTTTTGCCTCGAAATCCGTGTTCAGATGTTCTAAACTTCTGCTCTCCGTACGCTCGAGATCTGGGTTTCGAAATCCGTGTTCGGATATATCTCGAGATCTGTGCCTTTGTTTCAGTATATTCCGTGTTTTTGGAATCTATATCTTGTAACCCGTGCAAGGGTTTTTGATCTCTGACTCTGCGATCTATTTGCTTCGGTATTTGTGCCATCAGTTTGTAATCTGTCTTTTTGTGACTCGGAAAACGTGTAACATGGCATCCTGGTTCAAAAGCAGTCAGAAGTTCAATGGCAACAAATTTTTTATCATCAGTATTCTCTGCAGGATCTTATCAAAGTTTGGTCTCTGTTCCGTAGCCCTGTGAATGGGGTTCTGTTTTCTGTTTTTGGCGGCTTCCTTGTTCGGCAAATGTTTTTGCCTTGTCGCTATTTCTGGAGAGCTTTCTGCCTTTTCGCCGTGGTTCACAGCTTTGAGGGCTTTCTTGGTTTGCGCTTACAGTGCTTAGCCCCTTTTTGTCACCAGCTGGATCAAGCGATTTGTGTTTGGCAGGCGGTTATTCTGCTTCTTCAGAGTCCTTGGATTTGTGCCCTAAAATCCGTGCTCGGGTTTTCTGTTTTGGGTTCTGTGCCCTTTATCTGCCTTTGTTCATGGTCAAGCGATCTGCAGATCTTGTCATTTAGGAGGGCATCTTGGTATAGTTAGGAAATTGCCCATTAAGGGGGGGTATTAAAATAAATTAGTTAGTTTCTATAATGGTCAATCTGTCTTTCCTATTAGATAGGTTTTGTTTCCCTCTTTCGTTATGCTTTGTTAGCTATAGCTTTTTACAAGCTGTCAGTCTATTCTTAGAATGTAACCTCTTTAAATAGAGCATTCGCTCCTCATTGTAATTATCTCATTCTGCAATATATTATTCAGTTTTTGCATCATGTAACTTTGTAACAGCATTTGCATTATTCAATAAAAATATACATAATGGAATGAATACTCAATTCGATCAAACAATCAACACATAATCAGAACATTCAAACAATAATTATGAGCACACACAAATAATTACTGAAAGCAACAACATCCACAAATAAAATAATATCTAATAATAACCAAAGTATCCACATCCAAAGTACAATGGGACTGGATAAAGAATAAGTCAAAAGAGGTCAATAGTTTGGGATATTACACAAGATTAGATGCTTAAAAATAACTAGTCATTATGGCCACCAACTTATCTAAGTTGTAGAAGTAGAGATTAATGTCATGGTTCAAGGTTGCCCCCATTTTCAAAATGGCTTGATTCGGAAACATTAGGTATGATATGCATATAAAGTAAGAGTTCTTGGTGGTGGCCAAGAATTTCCATAAAAAATGACATAATCTTTGTCAAAAGAAAGTGATTGTTCTATAATAACCTCAATCCACAATGAGCCACAACTAGAAGCCATATATTTAAATGTCCTGTTTTTTTTTTTTGAGACCATGCACACAGAGTTTTGTGAGCAGCAAGTAGTATAGAGCTATTAAACTTGTACTTAAACAATAGAGGCCTATATTGTTTTGAAAGATCACAGCCTAGCCTAGAATTTTTACAAGTCTTTTGCTTTTGACTACATCCCATAAGTTTTCTTTGAACATTTGATTTTGCCCTTTTTGGCATTTTCACAATCTTTCCAAACTATGCATTTGGAAAAAAGATAGAAATAACTGAGATAAAACAATTCTTTTTGGTGAAAGGTACCTTTGGGGACGAGAATTACTTACAAATCCACTAGACCATTTATTCAAGGGTACCGTTAGTAGCACCACTGTAACTCCGAGTCTCCAATGGAGTTGTCCTTTTGTTAATACCAAATTTTGTTGACCTTAGTTAACAAAGGAGGGGGACTGGTACACAATACAAGGATGGGTGTTGGTACATCATTTGTTAAAAAAAGGGGGGGCTGAGTAATTGGAGATAGAAAAAGTAAAGAAATATTATATTATAATATACTTAAATTTTAAAAAATTATGTAAACAGTAATGGTTATGCAACTTGAAAAAAATTAAAATGCTTAAAAACTAACATTTTGAAGTATGAAAATAAATATCAATGAAAGCAAAGATTAATTATATTGATATTTGATTATAAGCACATGCAAATGATTATTAAAAGCAACAACATCCACACATGTAATAATGTTAGAGATTAAGGTCATGGTTCAAGGTTGCCCCCATTTCAAAATAGCTCGATTTGAAAACATTAGGTATGATATTCATATAAAGTGAGTGTTCTTGGTGGTGGCCAAGTTTTTCCATCAAAATGACACAATCTTTGTCAAAAGAAAGTGATTGTTCTATAATAACCTCAGTCCATGGTGAACTATGACAGTAGGCCATGTATTTTAAATGACCTGGTATTTTTTCAGACCATGCACACATAGTTTTGTGAGCAGCAAGAAGAACTGAGACATTAAATTTGTACTTAAACAATAGAGGCCTATATTGTTTTGAAAGATCAAACCCTGGCCTACAATCTATCCAAATCTTTGGCTTTTGACTACATGTCATAATTATTTTTGCACATTTGATTTTGTCTTTTTGGCATTTTCAGAATATTTGCAAACTATGCTTTTTCTAAAGCATAAAAATAACTAAGATCAAGCGATTCTTTTTGGTGAAAGGTACCTTTGGGGAGGAGAGCCACTGACAAATCCACTGAACAAGGCATTCAAGGGTACTGCTAGTAGCACCACTATAAACTCCCAGTATCCAGCAGAGTTGTCATTTTCTTAATACCAATTTTTGTTGACCATAGTTATCAGGAGATGGGGACTGGTACTCCTTCATGAGACAGGGACGGGTGTCAGTATTCCATTTGTCAAAAAAATGGGAGATAAGTACTTGGAGACAGAAAAATTAAAAAAAAAATATAATACACATAAATTTAAATTAAAAAAAATGCAATGGTTATGCAACTTAAAAAAATTAAAATACTTAAAAACTAAAAAAATAACATTTTGAAGTACAGAAATAGATATCAATGCAAACATAGATTAATTATACTGATATTTGTTTATAAACACACACAAATAATTATTGAAAACAATAACATCGATACATGTAATAATATCCAGCAATAAGCAAAGTATCCACATCTAA
The DNA here is from genome assembly GCA_027924645.1 of Cunninghamia lanceolata. Classification (NCBI taxonomy): domain Eukaryota; kingdom Viridiplantae; phylum Streptophyta; class Pinopsida; order Cupressales; family Cupressaceae; genus Cunninghamia; species Cunninghamia lanceolata. The sequence goes on along the minus strand of BSBN01000918.1, from coordinate 2,960,896 downwards.
ATTACAACGGGACAGAATAAAGAATAAGTCAAAAAAGGTCAATAGGTTGGTATATTACATAAGATTAGATGCATAAAAACAATTAATCAGTATGGGCACCAACCTATCTAGGTTGTAGAAGTAGAGATTAAGGTCATGGTTCAAGGTTGCCTCCATTTGCAAAATGGCTTGATTTGAAAACATTAGGCAGGATAGTCATATAAAGTGAGAGTTCTTGGTGGTGGCCAAGATCTTCCATCAAAAATGACCTAATCTTTGTCGAAAGAAAGTGATTGTTCTATAATAACCTCAATCCATGACGAGCCATGACAATATGCCATGTATTTTAAACAACCTGTTATTTTTTCAGACCATGCACACATAATTTTGTTAGTAGCAAGTAGAACCAAGATATTAAATTTGTACTTAAACAATAGAGGACTATATTGTTATGAAGGATCGAAGCCTAGGCCATAGTCTACAATCTTTCCAAATCTTTTGCTTTTGACATCTCATAATTTTTCTTTTCACATATATGATTTTGTCTTTTTGGCAATTTTCAGAATATTTCCAAACTATGCTTTTGGAAATTGGAAAAAGCATAAAAGTAATTGAGATAAAGCAATTCTTTTTGGTGAAAGGTACCTTTGGGGAGGAGAATCACTTACAAATCCACTAAACCATGCATTCAAGGGTATAATTAGTAGCACCATTGCAACTCCCAATCTCCAATGGAGTTGTCATTTTGTTAATACCTATGTTTCATAGTTGTGACCCTCAAACCTTTGTTCTTGTCCCCCACATCATTTCTAAAACAATGAGACGTATGGGATGTCCCTTGGTCGTCCCAAAATTTTTGAAAACTTTGAGACATCTTGGAAATGGCATGTTTGCAAAGGAAATGCGTCTAGGATGTCTAGTCATCTTCGGGATGGCTAGGGATGTTTGAGATGTCCCTTGACCATCCTGGGGATGACTAGACGTCTCGGATGATGAATAAAGATTTTTCTATTGTTTTAAAAATACTTAACATATTTTAAAAAATGTTTTAAAAGGGGCGTGGGGGTCCCATAAACCCTCCCATGTTGCTTATTCAACCCTAATATTATAAAACAGTGAAAATATCTTTGTGCAAACTCAAGGGACCTGCCGCCATATGATTCATTTCACATTTCATTTGCAAGTGCAACAACTGTTTAGTGTTTTTGCATACCTACCACCACAATCTACTGCTACATTTTCTGATTTTCAGGCCTTAGCCATTAAGGTATGCTCTATTCATCATGCCTGTAACAGTCCATTTTTATTTTACTCTTTTTTTAACATAACACTCGGGGAGTTTGTTTGTAATTATATAATTTTTTTTTTTGTATTCAGTTTGTTCTCACACAAAAAGTTTAAAACCATAGTTCTACAACACTAGTGGCCTTTGAAACATCTCTTTGATCTTTCATCTTTTACATTAAAACTGAGCACTGACAGTAGTGATGACAATGAGATGGGTATTGAAGAAGTAAACTAGAGGGAAGTTGAAGGTTCTAATTCTTCTGAAAATCCAAACACAAGTTCTGTTGCAACAGCACAAGACCGTTTTGCATGCCCTTTATCCCTCGCTTTAATAGTTTGCAAAAGGCCCTTTCAACTCCAAAAAGCCCTTGCTGCAATTTGTCACCAATTTAAGCAATAATAAGGGTAAAAATGTAGGGGAAACAAGCATTGGTTACATCCTAGTTGTAAAACTAATTTTTATGGGAGCTATAGTAGGGTTGGAAACCATTTATTGGGTGAGAGTGGATATGGGGTTAGAGTTTGTGGGGACATAAACTACTAGTACTACCAAGAAATGTCATCCACACCATTGCCAACTATTGACAAGTATTCTAATATATCAGTTGGAGAGGGTTATGATAGAGAGAAGAGGAAGGCCACATCTGTTGTAGATGAGAAAATATAGTGGTAGGGTTGTTGAATTTGCAAAAAAGTTAGTAGGCCGATGATTCATTTGCCAAGTTTTTTTTATGTCCATGCCATCCCATTTCATTTGGCAAGGTCTCTTTATTTCAAAGGGATGTTGAGAGATGCAATGGTAGTTGGACCCTTTTATGTTCCCCTTGGAGAACACAGATTGTCATGTCCCCTTTCCTAAATAATTTAATAATAATATATTAAGTTGATCCCAATAAGTGTTTTTTAAAAAATATCATAAAAAGGACAATTTAATATTATTATTATAAAGTGAGCCTAATGTAATATTTTATTAAAAAGTGTTTCTAGACATTTTTGGAGGGAATTTTAGGCGGGAAAAGGAAATTCAAATTAAAAAGGTGATTATAAAAGGAGAACTACACAGAAGAAGGCATCCATTGTTATTTGATATCCAACTCTTTTCGTAGAGTTTGAATACTCGTGTTCATCTCTATGCTTGAGGGCGAAAACCCTTTGGTGCAAGGAATCTGGAGGGCGAAAACCCTCTCGGGTTCCATTTAGGATTGAGGACGAAAACCCTCGTCCATTTGAAGGGATTCCATCTAAGGATTACATTTGTGCTGAAAGATTGAAGGCATTTCTAGTTTCAGTGTGGGTTTTGAAGATTTCTAGTTATCAGTTAGATTATTGAGATTTTCAATGGTGTTGATGGTTGCAATTAAATTCCAGATTTTGGTGAAGAATTGTTGTCCATATTCTATTTGTTGTTGTGCAGCAAATCATAGTCTTTATTGAAGGTTTTCTTGGCCATACATATTCTATTCCCTACTGTATAGATTTAAGAAGGCATCATATGGTTTCTAAGGCTGCTGTACTATTACTTATATCGATCACAAAATTTCCCAGCAGCTGCCATACATCCTCTATATTATTGTACTCCTGTTTATTGTCAAGACTGGGCCATACGAATTGTTCTAGCATTAGCCGTACCTTTAAGTACTCCCCAAAGCTATCACATCATTTTTTTTAGGAGGCTGCCGTACCTTTAAGTACTTCCTGCTATGCCAATCAGCAGTGTTGAAAGTGTGACTGGGATATTTTGCTGTTATAGCTTTGAAGTTGGTTGCTGCTATTAATTTGTGAGTTGGGTTCTCAATATTATTGAATGATATTTGGGTTTATGATTTAATTTCATCAAAATTTATATTATATATATCCTATTCACTGAATATATATATATGGGATTGACTGGATATTGCTGTTCAAATCAATAATTTTATAAGTGTTATGGAATTATAGCTTTTCATATCAGTATTTTATGACAACTTTCACAATAATATCATATTGAAGTATTGAGGGTTTCAGTAGTGCTGTTATTATCCCATATTTTTCCAGTATTGCACAAATCAGAAAATACAAAAAAATTGCATATTTTATAAAAATTCCAGAAAGGGTCATTACATAAATTGAATACCTACCTCCTCAACAAACAATATTCAAAGGTGAACATATTGATGGAGGAGACGAGACAAACATGGATTAGGAGTGGTTGTTCCATTGTCATGGATGGGTGGATTGATATTCGACATTGGCCACTCAATTTTATTGTTACATGTTTTGTTGGTTTATACTTTTTTAGACTCGTTGATTGCTTTGAGAAACATAAGGATGCTGATTACCAGCTTGGCCTTTTGAAGGAGGCTTTAGAGGAGCTTGGGCCTTCTAATGGTGTGCAAGTTGTGATAGATTTAACTTGTGTTTTTAAGTTAGCTGATTTGATGGTTGATAACGCTTACAAACGTACTTTTTGGAGTCCATGTTGTGTACATGCTTTGAATAATGCTTTGAAGAACATCAGAAAGATAGATTGGGTGAAGACAACAGTGGCCAAATCTGGAGACATAAATGCTTGTATGTAACCACCACACTTCACTTGCATTATTTTGATAGTTTTTGAAGAAACAATTCCTCAAACTAGTTGGGACTAGATATGCTAGCTATTTTATTTTTTTGGAGAGGATGTTGGAGGTGCAAGATGCTCATGGTGGTTTCTGGAGAGTGGAAAAAGTGGGCTGAATCAAAGACAGAAGAAAGGAAGAAGGTGAGGCAAAGGGTGCTTGATGACGCTTTGTGGTCCAATATTAGGCAAGAAATTTTTATTTAATATGTTTTTACCTGTGTTCCATGACGTTTCGGGGATGGGGGGACGACAAGGGATGCGTTTCGGGGACGGGGACAGGGGGACAACAAGGGACATGTTTCGAGGACCGCAATCCAAGGGCCAATTTTTGGGGACGGCGGGGGGACGGTGATAGATGAATTTTTCAAAATATAAATATGTTATATAGAGGCAGAAAGAAATAGAGATATCATATATGTCAATAACTGATAACAAGTTAACAACAATATCAATATGTGAATAAATCATGACCCCAGTAGTGTAACTGTAATGTCCCCACTTTTGGAATGGTCGCCATTAAAGAGAAATTGGACTAATCACCCCGCTCTGGGATTTTTGGAGGACATCTTGTATAATGGAGATGACTTGTTATATTTTTCTGATGTCTTTGATGCAATTGCCTTGGATAAGATGATTTGTCTTCCTTGGAGCGAGCTATTTGGGAGAGTCACCATCATGTCGGGAGATTACACTGTATTGTGTGGATGCCATGTTGACGTAAGGAGATGCTCTCATTCATGCCAAGAGAAAAATAAGGGTGCCTTGCTTATGCCTTCACTCATGATTACATTGGACACATCATCATGGAGGTCGTTATTATTATTAATACCTTGGTGCCCAATAAAATATAATATTCCTATGCTAGCGCTTTAAGGAGGAAATATAATAATAAACAAAACTTTAATTTGATTTGTTTAGGCGCTTATTTGGAGATCTAGTTGGGTCGGCCCTCTTGGAGGGAAAATCACATTCAAAAAATAACATTATTTGCCTAGGTCGGCCCTATGGAAAGATTGTCAAGTTGCATATATATACAAGGTCATTTGGCATTGGAAAAGCATCATTCATTTCATACACACTTGGAGAGTTATCTCTTGGAGAGGATCTTGGGACGAAAACCTCAAGCATCCTAGGAGGAGTTGGACGAAAACCTAGCTTCTTCATTTGAGGATTCCGTGACGGGGATCCACTTGCACTTCATCACTTCTTGGGCAGAATTCACATCAACTTTGAGAGCATTCACTGGTGGCGACTTGTCTAGGGTTTCACCCTAGGGTTGGAGCACACCATTTGGAAGAGCGACTTGCACTCTAGGGCAGATTTTGTAGATTTGTTGGCTGCTAGGGTTAGGGTTTGGGCAGATTTTGTGACAGCAGACTTGCAGCCTTGTTTGCCCTCTATGGAAGGTCCTTTCTATGCATATTTTGGTATGTAGACATTGATATTTATATCTGCTATATTGCTGGGCTTGTTGGCTGTTTGCCCTAGCCATATTTTGTACTTGGAGACTTCATATTTTCAGAATTTACAGCAGCAGACTTCTATGTTCATTGTGGACATGTGTACTTGATGTTTGTAAGGTGTATTTCATGGTAAATTTCACTTATGCAATTGGGCGAATCATATGTTATATTCCTTTGATGCTTTGTTGTGATGTATATTGGATGTTATAAGTGTTTGTCAATCTGAAAATTAGAAATTAGAATTCAGTATCTAGGGTTTGAGTAGAAAATTCAAGGTCGGTCCATTTGGAAAGCCCAAAAATCCAAACTTGTCCATAATATCACCATTTGGAAATTTTAGGATGATTCATTTCTCTTTAAAGGATGTTTTGAGTGTATATACTTTAGGTTTTGATTGTCATAACGCATTCAATAAAACATTCATTATATTCTAAGTTACCGGTCCTGGTATTGGTTCGGGTCCGGGTTCGCCGGTTCAGTTCACGGGTGTGGTCAAAAATTTTTTTGGGTGTGGGTTTGTTTTGGGTTCATCCATACAAAAACATATAAAAAATTATATATTTAACACTTTTCTTTAATATGAATGAATATATTAAGAAAAGAGAATATATAATTATATAATTATATAAAAATACATAAATATAGAAATATAAATATATTAATATTAATATATTCATATTAATATAACTTATAAGTTATACTTATTAATATTAATATATTTATATTAATATAAGCTATAAATTTATAATTATATTCATATTAATATAAGTTATAATTATTAATATTAGTATATTTTTATTTATATAAAAATATATCCATATATTTATATTAATTATTAATATAACTTATAATTATATTCATATTAATATTATTAATATATTTATATTGTATATTAATGTATTTTAATATTTTATATTTGAAATATCATATGTTCGATATGATATTCATAATGGAGAGTCTTATATTATTCATAATGTATTTTATATTCGAAAAATATAATATGATATTAATATATTTATATTTTAAAATTTATCATGGAGAAAGGAACAAAACACCATAGTCAATAATTCAAACATAGTATACAGGAAGGCACGACTCGAAGGTGTGAAGAAAATAATTAAAAAACGCAGAAAAATAATGAAAATCCATGGATTTGTCGCGGCGTTAGAGAAAGGCATGGAAATTCGTCTATAATTTGTCTATCAAATGCCTTGGAACGCAAATCAAATCACTTCAAACAATTTTAAAATGCAAAAAAATAAATAAAAAATGGTCAAAGTTGCGCCGTTTCTGTTGGTGTCACGGAAAACAACGTTGGGTTCTTTTCTAGTTCGCCTGGGTTCATCCCCAACGAACCCACAGTCATTTGACTGGGCCTTGGACGCACCCCCGTGCTTACCGTACCCGGATCCGGATCTGGTGTAGACCGAACCTGTACCCAACGCCAAAACCCAGCGAACCGGTAACAGATTATATTAAATGATTTAAAATACAACGAATGTTTTTTAAAACAAATCGGCATAGCTATGACCGTCGGGGACATCTGGTCGTCCCTGGGACGGTCAGACGTCCCCATATGCATTTTCGCCATCCCCTGTCTTCAGACGCTGTTTCGGAGCTGTTTCTTAGTTTTTCGATTCATAGGGGACGCTAAGGGGATGCCCCCTGTCGTCCCCCTGTCCCAGAAATGCCACTGAGGACGAGGACGCCATCAGAACAGGCGGGGACGCGTCCCTGTGTAAACCTAGTTTGCACTTTTCTTTTATTTTTCATCTAAATTTTTAATATTGTTAATGTCTTTTAATTTTTTAAATGTGTGCTTGCAGATATATTTGCTCTATCATATCACCTATTGTGGGGGTAATTAGGTATGTGGATATAGACTCTCCTAGCCTTGAAGAGATTTATGAGACTTTTGATAGCATGCTTAACCAAACGAGGCAAGCAATTGGTGACAAAGATCTTGGATTACAATTCTATGAGGAGCATATTGGGCCTATTGTCACAAAGAGGTGGAACACAATGAACACCCCTCTTCATATGGCTACCTATGCTCTTAATCCCAAGTGGTATGCACCTAGACTTGGCCGAGTTCTTCCTTCTGAGGATGATGAGGTAATGGAGGGGTTTATGAAGGTCCTTTCTAAGATGTATATACAATGTTGAGGACGCAACAATACTTTAGGAGCATTGACTTTAGCTTTCTGATCTTCAGGGTCCTACATTAAGCAAACTAGAGGTTAGGATTGATAGGGCTACTATTGCACAAAAAAAACCCTATTGGATGTTGGAAATTTCATGGGAAGGACACATTGAAGTTGAAGTAACTTGCCATTCGTTTATTCTCACAAATTATTAGTTCCTCTGCTGCAGATAGGAATTGGTCCACCTATGGCTTCATCCACTTGATGAAGAGGAACAAGCTTACCTCTAGATGAGTAGAGAAGCTAGTGGTAGTTCATAGTGCCATGAAATATCAAGAACAACAAACTACTGAGTATCAGATTCTAGCAACACGTTGGGATGTTGATTTTGAAGATGTTAGGTAGATTGACAAGGAGGAGGTGCAGCCAGGATTGTCAGGCTTCATAGGATGGGCCACAACTTCAGTCATTGAGTGACACAGATGGCTCTTTTGATATTGATAGCCTAGATGAGGCATAGTTGTACTTAGTAATAGTACTATATTTTTTTTATGCCGCTATCTATCTAAAACTTTGAAGTTTGAACAATAAAACTAGGAATTCAAATTATACTATCATTTTTGTTAGTGTTATATCATTAGCTATGAATCTAAATCATGATATATTTTATTTATTGCTATACTACTGTCATTGCTGTCATGATATATTTATTGCTACCATACTACCATCACTATCTTAATTTTATTACTCAATATTTGTTAAACTTGTAGAAATTTGAGTATCCTTATATATATAAAAAATAAAAATAAAAATCATATAAATATAATTATATGTTTGATTTTTACTGCCGTCCCTGAAATGTGCCATCTATCCCCTTGTCTTTGTCCCTGAAATGCCATGGAACATAGGTTAATACCAGTTTTTGTTGACCATAGTTACTAGGAGACGGGGGCTGGTACTGGTATAGGAGATGGGGATGGGTGTCGGTACACCATTTATCAAAAAATGGGAGATGAGTATTTGGAGATAGAAAAAATAAAAGAATATTTAAATATACATAAATTTGAACTTTAAGAAAAATATACAATGGCTATGCAACTTAAAAAAAATTAAAATGCTTAAAAATTAAAAAAACTAACATTTTGAAGTACAGAAAAAGATAGCAATGAAATCAAAGATTAATTATATTGATATTTGATGATAATCTTCATAACATAAATAGATAAAATTTAAACCATATTCACTTAGAGATGGCAGACATGGATTGGGTTTGGGATGAGAATGACGTTATATTTTCAATCAATCAATAGAAACTTTAGTGCACTTAAGACATCTTAGATGGTTATATTTTCAATCTTAGACCTCTGGACTTTGATTAGAAAGTTTTCTGACACAAAAGAACTCGTAACTTTTCATGCAAGAAATTAAAAATTACAAGTCTATTGGTGTATTTCTTTAGTTCTTTTAGCTCTTGCATCAGTTATACTTATCTGTACTTGAGGTAAAAAGCCCCAAAAGCAATGCTATTTATATGATATATCTAGCATATCTTTGTAGGAAATTTCACATACTTTTTAGGACACTTCCAAGAGATGTATAAAGACATGAATATTTTTTGTCTGAAGTCTCCTTATCATTTATGTTCCCATGTGTCTCCAAACACGGGAATGTGTTTTTGAGACAGGAGATGAGGACTAGGCACCATAGAAGAAGTCTTTGGGTTCTATGGATGTGACCCTTAAATGGTAATGGGATGTTTGAATCTGTGAGCTTTCATGAGAAACTTGATGTGGATGCAATGGAATCCTATTGTGCAAAGTGAGCATGCTTGGGTATTCTTATACTTACAAAGTTACAACCATTACCTAGTGACATTACACCTACATCTCTGGAAAATGATCCAATCATCCACTGGTAGATTTACCAGTCCTGATAGTTGATTTAACTTTCTATTCCCAAAGTAACACACATGACATAATAGATATCACGTGTTATATTTTCTAAAAAAATGCATGAGAAAATAGACATCATGTGTAAATCAACTTTAGAAAGCAGCTACATTGATCAATATACTTATGCTTCAAATGAAGGTATCAATAAATTAAGACATCAAAATTATGAGAGGTGGGTCAAAAGAGATAACATGAATTGAGTAGAATTCGGGGTGGCTCCTTGCTTCTTCGGGTACCTCACATTTTTATGAATGTTTCCCTTTATTAATCATGTCAGACATTTTTATTTGTCTGAGGGGTTTGATACTTAGACTAACCACCCATGATCCAACTGAGTTGTAGCCATCAACATGGTAGCTATTTATAACTTTTTTATACAGATATTTATGTTTTCCTTTCCAAGTGGGGAAGACATTTTTAGTTGTCAAAGTTCTTTCAAGCATTAGATCTGAAGTAGTAGGGTGTTCTTTGATCGTCCACTCATCATTGATTGAAATGTTTGACCCATTCTTGTTATAATCTATTTCTATCAAAGTTTTATATCCTGTATGTTTTGGCTGACGGTGTTTTAAACTGTTCCAGGAGCGTGAGCTAGCTCTGAGATCTTTCAAGAGTGGAGCTACCCCTATTTTGGTTGCTACAGATGTTGCTGCCCGTGGCCTTGATATTCCACACGTTGCTCATGTGATTAATTTTGATTTGCCAAATGATATAGATGATTATGTTCACCGCATTGGGCGTACAGGTCGTGCAGGTAATCATGGGTTGGCAACTGCATTTTTTAATGAAAATAACCTTTCCCTGGCAAGGCAACTAGAAGAACTCATGCAAGAATCAAACCAAGAAGTTCCTACATGGCTGTCACATTATGCTTCAAGGTCAACATATGGAGGTGGAAGAAGTCGCCGATCTGGTGGAGGCAGGTTTGGTGGTCGTGATTATCGAAGAGATGCTGGTAGGGGGGGCTGGTGATCATTTTGCAACGTTATATGACAACACAGGAAATGCATATGGAGCTTCACAAGGATATGGTAGTGGATATGGTTCTGGTGTTACTAGTTCATGGGATTGATAGACTGTATCTTTGCATTCAACTTAGAATTGTCTATATGTTCAGCTGGGATGGTTGTCTTGCTTTGATAGTTGAAGATTTTGCCTTGATGCTAGTCTTGGGTAAGTTTGTAGCGTGAAAAGTTCTTCTGCATCTGGCAAATAACACATCAGAAATGCCCAAAAATGCAACTAATTAATGCATCAATAGTTATAAGATTCTGACGTCATGGCATTCTAACGGTGTAAAATAGAAATCACCTGGCAATTTACTGGCAGTGAATATACAGTTTGATAGACGTTCCTGGAGTAGCACAATCTGTATCAAATACATATGAGCTACTGATTCTTGTGGATAGGGATTTATTTATTATTCCATGCACGAAAATACAGACAGATAAACGGCCGAATTTCAAATGTACATCACTATATGATATCTGCATTTTCTGTGTATTGCCTTTCCAATTTCTTGGAAGGGCAACCGAACGTAAGATTTATAATTATTGATTGGTGCAAAATTGCAAACGAGTTTTTCTTCCAACCAGTTTGCATTTGGTGTTCGGATGTTTTCTTCATTAAAGCAGTCCTACTTCTGTGCTGGTGATTGAAAATTCCACATGCTTTTGAAGACTGTTTGGAATGATATTCAAGTATAAAGATTGGAAACCTGTAGCTACTGGTGAGCGATTCTGGTTTAAATGGGGATGGAAATATTAAATTTTAACTTGCAATGTCTTGAGGCTTCTCAACCGCATTATGTCATTTTCAATAGACTAAACTATTACAGTACTAGGAAAAATTATAATGTTGAATGGACTACAGATGATGAGTTAGTAATGCAGATTCTACTGTTCTTTTTCCTAGTAACTAATAGAAATTAAATGTTGGCAAATGCCATGGGGTAGCCTATTGTGTGCAAAATCCAGGAATATCCTGTAGCATAAGGCTTCAGACATGAAAATGAAGACATACAGGAAATTGTTGACAGCTTAATGGAATGTATACTAAAATATACACCACAAAGCATTGTAAGAAAGGTCAACATTAGTGTCCTTGTCAATTTGTGATTAAAGGTAATGTAGGAAAGGCAGCAATTAATGTATACAAGTATATTAAGAAAGATTAACGTAAGTGTACTTGTCAATTTGTGATCCAAGGTCCCTGACTTTACCATCAAAGGCCCAAATTCAGCATTAATGGCGATGAACTTAGAAAACAACCTGGCTTAATCACTTTAGTCCCAAAAATCCTGGACTGAAGAGTGCCTTAAAAGCACATGCATGGGATAACACTATTGCATGACATAAATGACATTCTTTTGTAAATTAGTTGGTTGTTTATAATACGTGTTTACCAAATGGCAAGTAAAAAACAGCAGTTTGTATTCCCCCGGATCCTCCATTTCTAGCACCAGTTTTTTTACATAAATCTGGAGTTATATTATCACACAATGTTTGAATATATTAATTACTTTTTCTACCTTCACTTCATATGATTATTTGGAATCCTCTGTTTCGATTGTTTTGATAATGGTATGCTAAAATGAAGAGATTGTTGATCTTATAAGATCAAATATCCCACAAATGTTACGACCAGATCACCCAGAACTTTAAATGCTATGAATACAGAGAAGATGTTTCAATAAAATACTGAGTGGCTACGTGCAACAGCAAAGTGGATTTAGTCAGTATAAACACAATGTCATGTCAGCCTATCAAATAGCAAGGGCTAAATAATACAAGTTATTTTCTCTCTGGTTTGCATTCTCAGCAGATTTGATTTTGTTGCAGTTTAGGGTTGCGTTAATAATTTTAGCATTTGATACATTCAGCTTGGAACACTTTGTGTTTAATCCTTGCACTCATTCAATCTGAAATTGGAACACTTAGCATTTAATCCTTGCACTCATTCAGTTGGAAATTAAAGCCTCCTCCAACGACCAGGTCTAAGAAGTATATTGATGAAAAGCAAAAATTCTTTGTGATGTTTAGTATCTCAATTCACATCATATCAGTGAAAAGCAATTTTTTTGTCATTTAAGATCTCAAGCCCCATTACAAAACCTAACCCTTGATGGAGAATATTGGTTCAAGCAGAGACACCTATTCCAAGGGCTATTGAGTTCATTGTCAAAATACATATGATTTGTTTCAAGGTTTAAATTGTAAAATTTATTAGCATTTGTATTGTACATCAAATTTTACTTTGGCTAAGGAAAGTTATACTGTCTTTTGAGGTTGCCCACTTTGAAAAATACTCTTAGGAAGCTGTAAGGAACTACAGTGAATCTGATTTTTAATTTTATCCGTAACTAAAATAGTCAAAGTTTTGCTTAAATACAAGCTTAGGATAATGTCTAACTCTCCAAAAATAACTTCTTTCAAGCAGTTAGCCTATTATTAGGTCGAGTAGATTCTGTTTTAACATAAAAAAATACGATAGCGGCTGTGCAAGATAAAATAAATCAAGGATGGTTACTCGTACTCGAATTGTATAACTGAACTTTGTCTTCCCGACTATCTGGGGAAGCTTAGTAGTTGCTTAATTGAACTAAACTTAAAAAATAAAAATAAAAAAATTGTAGCGACCATCACAAAACTGTAGACCATTGGTAACCAAAAATGCCGTGGGGAGCTACAACAGATGAAGAGATTGTTGATGAATATCAGAAATAAGTCATAGACAAAGATAAGCAAGCCATGCTGAAGGCAAAGAATGCTTAGGAGAATTATGAAACAAGCTCAAGAAAAAGAAACTCAACAAAGGTAGGGTAATTGAAACAAGCTCAAGATACATTAGGGATTCAAATTTTGGGCCACAACAGGCTAGAAATCTCTTTGCGAAAAAAAATTGAGTGGAAGTTATTACTACTATAGTGTTTTAAATCATTAAAGTGAGACTACAAGAGCAATCAGGACCATATAATAAACATGTAGAATACTAATAAAATTAACAAGTGACACGTTAGTAATGCCTTAGTCTCGAATTTTTATAGACAAAAGTAATAGCAATGTCAACAGTTAACTATACATGTTTTATTTATATTATTAGTATTAGGAAATAGAAAGCGAGTAAAAATATGTGGGTAAAAATATGTGAAGTCCTTGTACATATATACAATGACTAAAATTTTAAATATCTCTTGTGCTCTCCAAGATGAAGTACTGACACATCAAGATTACAAAGAAGAATGATCATCTTTGAATGATAACAGTTTCTCTTCTTACTTCTGGGATCCTCATTTACCGAATTTCTACTCCATCTCTACTTGAAGGCAAATCAAAGCTCGTCGAACTTTACTCCATGAATGGCTCTATCTCATCCTTACTCATAATCTTGATGTTCAACAAAATGTGCCACAGACCAAAGAGAAAGTTGGCATGTGTTTATTCCATCCGTATGGTTTATTCATAAATGCAATGTTTATAAGCAACTATTTGATTATTGATCTGATTTCTTATCTAAATTTAGTGAGCTCCGTATTACCCACTAATTCTTCATGCCATTCTCGTAAAGTAATCATCTACAAATCATTATTGGAAAGAGAATTCCCATTGCTTTATATATTCTTTATCCATGCAATTAGTCAAAATCCAAATGTACATGAGTTGTTAGTGTTCGAGTTTTAATTTGCACCTTTCAGTGCAACATAAGGCAACGGCAACATAATGTGTACAATAAAATTGTTCTTTGAATTATAAAAGGGAAATTGTCTTTTGAGAAGAGTCAAAGAAATGATATGTTTTCGAATGTCTTAATTTATAAAACTTAGAATTAGAATTGGTGGGGGTTCCAAGCATGCAATACAAACAATCTTAAAAGAAAAACTCGTCCTTTTGTTCTCAAGCTAGGGTAGAAGACAATTCAACACTTTTGCACTAGACAAGAGATTTCATCTTTTTTATTTATGACAAAAATAAATCTACAACAACTATGAACACTCGTAATTTTTAGTTAAAAATAGAGATTGAAAACTTGAAATATAATCAGATCGAATTGAAGAACACTAATACAAAGAACTATGAATTAAGTACGAAGAATTGCGTACAAATCTACAACACTTTTTTTAATAGAAATTGCAATACAAAGCTTATATTAATTACTAGATTTTACTTAATTGACAAGACAATTGAACTTATAAAGCAAGAAGCCAGTGAACAACAATTTTAGCAACAAGTAGGCATAAAGATTACTATTAAAAAAATAAATGCGAATGATATTTATAAGGATTACAAAGTGCAATGGTGAAATTGGATTTTAGCTACAAATATTCTTGTTTTCTAACTAAAACAATTTCGACAGTGTTACATTGGGGCTTAGCTAGTTTTGAGGAAAATGTATTTTGCTGCTATCCAAACGGGAAGAGCAAAATAACTGTAGAAAATCCTAGAAATGCTCTAAACTTAAAAAATAATAAACCTTTGAACTAAGTCAAAGCACAAAGAAACCATGAAGTAGCTATTTTCTGAAAAATAAGGTAAAAATTCACAAAAAAATCACGTAACCAGAAAGGGGATGAAGAATGGAACCTGACACTAGAGATTGGAGGACGCTATCCAGGATGCCAGCGCGTCGCATAAATATCTGAAGGTTGCGCTGTAGTCAATACGACTAAAACACAAACAAACTTCTAGAAATGTCTACTTGTCACTTTGACAAATCATCTAGTCTGCACAGAAAACCACGAGGAAAACCTAGTGGCATTCTAGGTGCCAACAATTATAGAAAGATGCATCAAAATGTCTATATTCAAATGACAAAAATGAGAAATATAGAAGAACAACAAAAGAGGAAAAACTCACAAACCTTTTTGTGGTTCAGTGTCTCCAAAATATTTGTAGCGGCAAAACAAAAGAAAAATGGTTGGGGTTGTCTGGGAGCTTGCCTTTAGGTCAAGCCCGTATATTGGTCTTTCGACCTATATGAACCATCGGTATTGGAAAAATAATAAATAACAATTGTGTTCTTTTTATTTCCTAAGCGTGTCTAGAAAAATAACAGCATTGAGAAATAAATAAAATCCACGAGTATTAATCGTAGTCTACGGGGAAGAATACCCTAGTGTGTGTAAAAAGGAGAAACAAGGTGGTCTACACCAAAGATTTGCCAATAGATAATGGAAGATGCAATATAGAAAATACAACAAAATCATTCAAATGAAAACAATATTACCAAGTTCACAGTGTAGAAAAGAGGTTGCAAGCTTTTTGGACGATTTGATAAATGTCCAATCAACACCATCCTTTTGTAAGAGCCTTGATGAAAATAAAACTTCAATAGTGTGTCCAATAGAGGCTAAGAAAGAGAGATGCTTCAACCAAGAGAGCATTTCAAAACCAACAATGGAGAGCCAAGAAGCATGAGAGAGCTAAGAAGCAAGAAGAGAACTCCCAAGGGTTTCAACAATTCTTTGTATGAATGAATAGAGGGAAGATGAAAGGTTGGGTATGCTTGCAAGAGGTGTTTTTTTTGTTAGACGAGCGTTGCCATCGACAAAAGTAGGTAGTTGATCGAGAAGGCAACGACTCGAATTTTAGAAACTTTTGGAATGCTAACACATTGAACTCTCGTCTTGGGAAAATTCTTTAGGATTTGACATGTGTTTCTAGAACAACATAAAGAATAAGAATGTAATACAAAATCTTGGCAAACCTTGGTGAAGGGAAAACATGCCAAGGTTAGGCTCAAGTGGCCCTAGAAACATGCTATGGGAGCAAAAACCAAAGCGGGTCCAAAACACAACGTGAAGTTGTGAGGGTATGCAATTTTTGATGTTACATAAAGCACTATATGAAAAATAAAATAAAAGTTAACTAAAACTTCTAAGCTAATAATAGTTTTCTTGCACTTAAAACAAGCCCAAGATATCACTTTGTCTAATTTATTGCAATATAAAATTAGAAATAATTTTATGATAAGATAATTATTACCAAAATAAATCTATGAATAATAATCCAAAATGCTCACATGTCCTAAAATAAATGATCTAAAAATATGACTAGTTATAGAGAATTCTAAAAAAGCACATTCAACAAAAATAGAGACAATTAAAAATAGCTACTTAGAAATTGCTTTGATGCTAAAGCAGTTTTTGGATGCTCTTAAGAAATTGATCAACTCTAGATTCACCTGGTACAACCATTGAATCTATCTAGACAGTATGTGTTTGAAGTGCATATCTAGCCTCTAAAACT
Source organism: Cunninghamia lanceolata (assembly GCA_027924645.1). Taxonomy (NCBI): domain Eukaryota; kingdom Viridiplantae; phylum Streptophyta; class Pinopsida; order Cupressales; family Cupressaceae; genus Cunninghamia; species Cunninghamia lanceolata. Next base: position 2,944,228 of record BSBN01000918.1, on the reverse strand, counting down.
AATGTCTCCAATTCTATTGATTTCTCTTCTCATTTTTAGACATATACGGCGACTTTAGCCAACTCATGCATGTTGCTCATGTGTTGAGATTTCTCAAATTTGTCTTTTATCAACTGTTGAAATTCACCTTATATGTTATCCAAATCAAAAGTATCTCTCTACCATCAACATATTTACATGAAATATTGGTAATAAATCAAAAACAAACCCTTGTACTTTATTCAATTGATTTTCTGTTCCTATAAAGTAGAATAATCTTTGTTCAACATTTTCATCAAAAAATTGTATTGTCCATTCCATGTAAATATTTGCTTTTCCTACAGCTTAGTCAATCTCATGGTATGCATAGGTTTGAGCTTTTCTGCAGTTTGTTCATAACAAAGAAGTTTTTTGTTCATACATTTCTCTATATTTGTGATCTCATGTCTTTCTTTCTTCACTTTGGATATCAAAGCATATAACTAATCTAACATCTTCGTACCCTATTGGCATAGATCATCCATCACTAGCTGATCTAATGCCTGTACTCATTAGTGGACTTTAGAATTTGGGGTACAAACACTAAGGGTTAGAAACAAGTTGCAAAATATGAGTTATGAATCCTCAAAGTTGATTGATTTCAACCTTCAAAGTTGTCTTTTTTTCATTCTTGAGAACTTTTTGATGTTTTCTGTAATGACCTCTAACATGTTATCATTGTGACGTATGCTAACACCCAAATCTGCCATGGCTATTTGAAAATTAGTTGACTCAATGTTACCAACTGTGGTTCTGTTCGTTGTAGATTCTTGCTTAGGCTTCTTTTCCTTTGAATCTTCAATGATGGTGGAAAGTGTAGCAAAATTGATTTGGTAGGAAGGCAAAATTCTTCCCTTTCTTGTAACCACCGATTTTACCCACTTCGAAGCATCTTTTCCTCTATCTCGCACAATTTGGGGCTCTAATGAGAAAAAATGTCAATGATGAGGGAAAAAGGAACATGATGAATGGGAGATGGTGGAACTTGAAAACGGGGCAGAGACAAAACGAGAGAAGAAATATGAGATTCCTACTAAATGGATGTTAAGGAAACATCCATAGAAACGTTAGTAGAACATGGCCTAATGAGTGACAAAGAATGATATCTAGAAAGGGGAGAAGTAGGAGGAAACAAACGAGTAGAAGATATAATCAATGGTTGATGCCTTGATTGAATCATGGAAAAAATGCCTTCACTCTTCTTAGCAACCAACCTTAATTTGCAATCTTCGGGGCTACTTCTATACCATCAACCACCTTCTCTTTTCCTTTTTCTTTAACACCTTTTCTTCTTTTGCACTTTGAAATCGTGGTACCTATCATTGTTCTTGAGAAAGATGGAGTCACATTCACTACTGGCAACTCTAGAATTTGAGCTTTATCTTGCACTACCCATAAAGGTCGTCCTACTATTTTTGATTGTAAAAAGAGTCTAGTTTGACTCAAGACAACCTTTGCCCTTTCTCAATTTGAAGGAGTATTTTTTTGCCCAATTTACAGAAGGTAAAGGTTGTTGATCAATGTTATATCCATAAATTGAGAAGTGTTAGAAATTAGGATCTTAGGATACTAATCATTATGAACAAAATATAACATAGATATAAATGAGAACTATACAAGCATAGATTTAACACATTACACAAGATATATATGGGAAAAACCTTTTCAGATAAAAACCCCATAAAGCATCATTTTATTAAAACACTTACAAAAAATAGTCTATTAAGAAATAGATTGAACTTGGGGATATACTTCTCTACATACTTCCACATTGCCAATAATACCTTCTATGCATAGTGATATAATTCACTATAAAACTCCAAATTCACATACTCTCAAGAATTTGCCGGTAGAGGATGCTACTTGGGAGAATGAGCAAATCTTACGAAATCCAGAGTTGCGATTTCTTGGGGACAAGCAATTTCGAGAAGGGCAGACTGTAATGTCCCCTTCCTAAGCATACGATGGTTGGTGATGGTTGTGTAATGAAACAACTTGCACAACAGCTGAATATAATAGTATATATGCTGAAAATAATTGATAATAATATGCCACTTCAAGGGGGCAACCTCCTAATCCACTTCGAGAGGGATACCTCCAATAGTCTTCAATGAGAGCACAATACTCAATATGATGAAATAAGACTCACTACCTCCTATATATACCTATTTATGCCTAGGATATCACCCAGGTCGACTTAGATAGCCCTATATAAGCCTTAGGCCGACCTAAACAACTAAATAACAATATAATAATGATTATATGATTTAATTAAGAGTTAAGATAGCCACAAGCTGACTATTCATAACCCTATACACTATAGAAGTAAGGGCATAACATGCCCTCCACCTTTACAAAAGCGTTGTCCTCAATGCTGAACAATTGTGGTAGTTTCTTCATATAATCTTCATCATCCCATGTGGTAACTTCAACTAGAAAATATTATTATAAAGTATGTTATGCCCTTACTTCTATAGTGTATATGGTTATGGATAGTCAGCGTGTGGCTATCTTAACTCTTAATTAAGTTATATTATCATTATTATATTGTTATCATTATTATATTGTTATTTAGTTGTTTAAGTCGGCCTAAGGCTTATATAGGGCTATCTCAGTCGGCCTGGGTAATATCCTTGGCATAAATAGGTATATATAGGAGGTAGTGAGTCTTATTTCATCATATTGAGTATTGTGTTCTCATTGAAGACTATTGGAGGTATCCCCCTCGAAGTGGCATATTATTATCAAATATTTTCAACATATATACTATTATATTCAACTATTGTGCGAGTTGTTTCATTACAGGTTGGCCTATTATTCGGGTTCTCGTAGGCTAACATGGTGGTTAGGGAACCCCTTTGAGGGGTTTGATGACTTGACAGATCAACTAGTTGGTTTTCACAGATGTTGCATTGAGCTCAGAGTCGTCAGGGGATTTGCGACAACCTTTTCTGGAGTGTTTTCTGACACTTAGTCCACAATGGCTATTTTTAGCAAGGGGTCACCGCTCGGCACCGACTTCACCACTTGGCACCGGTCATACTTCATCAGGATTGGTCTCTTCAATCGATGTCTGTTGGTGTTCGTTGAGGAGGAACAATGATATATTTTAATTATCATTAATATATTAAGTTAAATTAAAGATTTAACTTAATGAAAATTAAAAGTTATAATGTGACCTTTTTTTTATCTTGGACTTGGAGAGTCTAGTTTGGAAAAGCAAGTTTAATGAAAATAAAAAATAAAACATAAAGTGAGGCATCCAAAGTGAAGGGGACTTAGGGAATTAATTTAAAGTGAAGTTTTAATTCCTCCAAAAAGGGCGACTACGGTTGGAGGAGTTAAAAGGGAGAAAAGAGCTCATTTTTGGTTATGCTTGAATATGATACACACATGTTTTGGTTGGTTGAACGAAGTTCACCATTTTGCTTCTTGAGGAGGGAAACCCTCACGAAGAATAGCATCTGCGAGAGTGAGAGATCTCTCTACGGTGCTTGCTGATAACTTCATACATAGGTTATGCTGGAGCTTCATTGTTGTCAATTTTTGGTTGTTTAGAACAAGGTTTTGATTGCTATGTCTTTGTGGAGTTGTATAATGCAGTTAGGATGGTTTTTTCTGATGTTGAGAGTTAAAGAAAGAGGAATCAGACTCAATACTTTCCAGCTGTTGGCCTTACCATTCCTTGGCTGGCCGCACCACCTTCTGGGTCAATTTGGGTTTGATTTTGGCAGATTCCCTTCTCATACATTGACGTGGAGGATGGAGTTTCAATTGCAGGTGTAAAGACAAATTTTGGATAGCATTTGTAGAGGGTTTTGCATTATTTTTTGGTTCTTGTTCCTGTTCTATACATGTTGTACCAACATAGGGAAGAGGCGTGGCCTCTCTAAGCCAAAATGCCTAGGTTTTGGGCCTCAAAATACCTTCATTGGAGGTGCCTAGGGTTTCTCTATCATTGTTCAACAAAATAAAAGAGGAGAAGCGAGGGTTCTGTGTATTCGGTAATGGTTATATGACCCCAATTGCTGTAATCTTCATTTTCAGACTTGCAAATATTTGAATCAGCAAATGGGTATGTTTGTTTATGGATTGTAATGAGTTTCCCCCATCTGGGTATCTCTAGTTTGGATGAGTAATGGTGTTTCCATTTATTGCTGAATGTGGGTGTCTTTAAAATTAGTATTTAGTGAAGTTATTTCAATTTTGTTTTTATTGCATCTATATCCATTGTGAAAAAACACTTTTGCATATCCGTCTCCTCCTATAAAAACATTTCAAATTGAAAACAAACAACATAAAATCAGAAAAAAAAATCAGGGTGGGACATTACATTACTCCATCCATGTGATAGCAATTGCACCATATCTTGAAGACTTGGTTTGAGGTGTTTGTCCTATCTATAGGATCATCAAAATAGTGAGTAACACAATAATCAATAAATTTATTTTTGATGCAGGAATAATAAAAGCCCATAATTAATTATAAAAAGTAAGTCAACATACAATATGCTATGACAATACTTAAAAAATGATATGATGATCTTATCAAGGAGATCATATAGGAGTTTCATAAGTATAATTTGTTATGTTTCTACAAGGAAAAAAATAGTCATTAAACATATAGTAATGATCCATAAAAAAATTAAAACGGGTGAGCTATCCTTTCCAGGCTTGCTCCCCAAACAATGTATTAGGGTGACAGCCACCCATTACATGTAGGTGTTTTTATACCCAAGAAATTTATAGTTTCTAGAGAAAATACTAACCTCTTTAGATAGTTATGAAAAATGCTTATATATTGTATCAAAATGTCATCTTGGATGTCTTTATCTATTTGAACATACCTTTTTAGCTTATAGTATTGCCCCTTATGAACCTCTCTTCTCTATGACATATAGGGTAAAACTGCTTCTTGATTATAATAATATTTAATTAACTAATATCAAATTTAATCAATTCCCTAGCTATGCAAACTTATTTTTATCAAATTACTTCATATGAAAGATAATTTATCTAAAATTGTAGCCTTTATATATGACACTATCTTATATGTATGACAATGCAAATTATATGACATCTGTTAATTTTAGAGATGACGATTCTGTTTAACATAAAAATAATAATATGGTTATGTTTTTAGGAGGTGACGACGTATTAGATGGAGGGGATCTCTAATTTCTTGGCCTTGGAGAATGTGAGGTTTAATGTTACCTTTTAGGAAGTTAGGCAATAAGTTCTACCTTCAATGGACAAGGGAATTCTATTAAGTTAGAGTTCTAATTATTTCATCAAGTTCTCTTTGAATATCATATTGTTCATGGTTACAACAAGAATTGCAATGTATATTAAAGAGAGAAATATAGAAACTTGTTTTAGTTTCCTTGCCTTGAGAGAAGAGACTACAACATTTACATTTTTGTATAATATGGTATATGAAAACTTGGTAATATGATAATATGAAAACTTGATAATATGGTAATATGATAAATGAATTATATGAAGCATAAAAGAGTGAAAATGGATACCTTGCAATTCCACATAAATCATAAGTAAGACCTCTCTTTGCTTGATACTAAGCACCACTATAGCATCAAAAATAGTTGAAAGAATGAAATTAACAACATATTAGTGTACTCACTCTACTTAAGAAACATTTAGTTTAATGATCAAATAGTTAATAGTAATTTTATTGGTAAATATTTTTATTGGCTAAAAAATTGACTTTCATAATCTTATTTAACGTTTAAGATGTGTAAGAGCAATAACTTCCCAAAGGAGGATGACCATATATATTAGGTCATAATTGTCTAAAAAATTACATAAGGTAAGTCTCCAATATGATTATAGGGATAATAATATATCCCTCAACTCTAGTGTGTCAGAAAATACTTCACTTTCAAGTTCATGGTTAATGTGAAATCTCTACCCCTCATTAGGAAAGAGATGATCAACCTTATTCATGGGTTTAGTGAGATCAAAAACTAAACTTTGTTTACATGCAATAACAGTTGCATTAAACAAAATAGATTAAATGATCATTGTGGAGTAATTTTGACTAACGACTAAGACTGGTAGAGGGATATGTTACCCGTGATTTGATTTGATTAAAGGCCTAAGTAAACCTACTTATCAATGATATAAGGCCAACTAGTTGAAAGAACTTAATAAATGCATATCTTAATGTAACAACCAAGAAGACACACAGATTCACATTCAATTAATAAACATTACTATAATTTTAAATGCCAATATCACTATGGGTATTGATGACAAGATCCCAAGAAACCCAAAAAATCAAAGTTCAATTTTTTAATATTATAAAACAAAAAAATCTTATACATGTTCTAGAATCAAGACATTTAGCGAGCCTTTCTTATGAGCCTTCAATTAAACCAATCAATTTCAAAATTAATTCTTGTTTACTCATCAAAGATGTCTATTCAAAAGTTTATATGTTTTGGTAAACGTTTTGAAATCTACAAGTATAAATTTGAACATTATATGAATATCACAGAAAAATACACATCAAGAGAGTGCTGAAAAGGATGTCTCATACATTGAATGTGGAAGCATAAACAAGGCATGCAAACTGTTTCATAAAATGCCTAGAAGAAATGTGGTCTTCATTGAATGCCATGATCACGGGATATGGTCGAAATAGATTTGTTGAAAAGTCCTTAGAAACTTTTAAGTAAATGCGACTTGCGAGTATAAAGCCCAACTCCCAACCTTTGCTAGAATGGTCGACTCTCCTAAACGATAAAAAATCCTTTCTTAAATGATAAAGACTCTCCTAAATGATATGAAGGATGTGAATTTTCATTAAGGGGATCGATTTGCTTTTGGGAAGTGACTTTACAAAAATAAGTGACATTTAGAATTGCTTATCCATTAATGATTCAATTTTCGTTAAGGGATATGACTTGGTTTTAGAAGTTAGAATCATCATCCCTTAAGTGATACGTCTTCCTTTTAGTAAAATACACTAATATCCTTTCATGGATGATTCGACCTCCTTTTTATTTTTCTTATCTTCATATCCTTTTAAAAGGGATATGACTCTTTACGAGTCTCCTTGTATAAATGATATCACTTTTTCTATTAAAAAATGATGACTTCCTTATTTAATACGGTTTGACCTTAGTATCTTAGGAGTTAAAGGGTCTTTCAAGAAATTAGAACCGAATATAATATGGTGTGACCATAATAGGGAAGAATCTTTAAGAAATTATGATCAATTTTCATAGAGAATGATGTGGCTCATAAAAGATGCGACTTTCATGTGACTCTAATGACTTCACTTAAGGATATATTTTTCTTTTAAGATTGTGACTTCACTAAGAATGTGCCTTTTTGAATTGTAATTTTGTTGAAATTTTAACATTGTTTAAATGATCACGACTATTATACTAATGTAAGGATCACAACTTATACATACGAAGGTTCTTATTAATATTTGTTGTGATTTATACATACTAATGTCACAAGGTTGAAATATGCTATCTAAAAGACATGACCCCTCGTAAAAGGGACAACCTTTATCTTTTTTAGAGGATTTAGTCTATTAGATAAATCAATTTGATGGTGTTACATCCCTCTTTTTGGAATCAATATTACTATTTACTTTTCCTGAATATTACAATTATGTAATATGTTGTTAACATCATAGGAACTGGTGATGTGGTTAGAGAAAGTTAATTTAATGAAATCTTGGAATCTATTTGATTATGATCAATATGATATTATAGTGGGAATGTCGTTTTGTTATGAAAATGTAATGATTGGATATATTGTGCATTGATTTGAATATAGGTGTTTTGACCACAAAATTTGTATGTGAGATTATCATTGTAGGAGCAGATGGACCTTGTTCGACAGGAAGAGAAAGTATCTTTGAGAAAGAGAATAGACTCTGGAATTAACCATGGGTGTTTGTTACTAAAAATGCAAATCAGGTAAATAAACCTTGATGCCTTGAATTAAGTCATGTTTTTGGCTAAGTTATAAGTCGCGTCTTGTCGTCGATTGGTGCAAGAGTCGATTTCGTGCGTAAATCGATCTCAAGTCTTGTTTTGCGTTTACGCCCAATCTGTCGTTATTGTCGTAATATGCTATGAGCGTATGTCACAAACTCTTTTTACAAAATTCGATGGATGTTGAATTAGAGACCGAGGTAGGTAATAACTTTGGTCGAATTATATAGGAATATTCTAAAATTATAAAAGTAATAGGTTTGTAGTCATTGTGGTATTCCTTTATTCTTGATAGTTGTCAGTATTCTTGTTGAAGCTCGAGTAAGGACACGTTCAAGCTCTTTTTATGATGACTTCCATTTCAAATAAGTCTTTTTCCTTCTAGCTTAAGACCTCGAGTTGTTATTGATCTAACCTTTATTTTTTTTTATGTTGGCTTTCGTTTATTTTTCTTGATCGGCTTAGAGTAGAGAAACATTTTATTCATCTAAAGTCTACCACCTTGCTAGAGTTAAAACTCCACTATTCGGTGTAGTTGCAAATTTCGTGGTAATAAAGCCTTCTTGTTTGAGTAGTGGACGGGTAGTTATGTCTACCAACTACCACAACGCCATGAGGAGCTCCATATTGTGGAGTGGTCGCTTAAGGATAGGGGTCGTGACTGCATGCCGAAAAGGATTTCCTACTTGATAGGCATAGTCGGCATTGTGGAGAGCCTGTGATTCCTTCGCCGTGGGGAGGCATTTGTAGGAGTTTTTGGGAGGAGTCAGGAAAGGAAACTGGGGGAGCTACGCGGAGAGCACAACAATTATTGGATCAGTGGAGGCGAACTGCAGAGGGTAACGATAGGTTCATTCTCTCACCCTGCTGCGCAGTCTTAGATTACTGGTTATGAGTGATGTTGTCACGCATTTTTGCAATAAACTTCGACTGCGTTTGAAGATACAAAGTAGTTTTATTTAATAAACATTGTCTGAGTAAGTTGCTACTATTAAAATGATAGTATTGTATCCACCTTCTGCCCTGCACTACGCCCCCGCGGATGGTGCATAAATCACAGTTTTTATTTATAATATAACGTAGGTTGAGATTGTTGAAGAAGCCTTTGGTGTTTCTTTAAAAAGTTGTAGTAAATATAGGGAACAATTTGTGTGAAGGATTGGAATTTAAAAACGTCTCACAGCCACGCAATTTGTAATGGCATAACACTTGTCGACAGAGAATAAGATCTCTGTCGACAGTTGTAGACATCTAAAATTGACCAATTCCCTAGTTTACCCTATTTCCCTATTTATCTTTAATTATCCTTAATTATTCCTTGATTATCCTAAATCCTCCACCCATATAAGATTTAATTAATTTTAATTAATTAAATTCTTATATTCCATCCCATAAATAATAAAATAAACTTAATACTTTAATTTATTATTTACAAAACTAACCCAAAACTCGTTAATTTACCTAAACCCATTAATATACCTACCTTACCGTTTACCTAACTACCTAAACCACCTTTTACCCAAACTTTCATAAAAATCATTTTCATTCATCATTTCACACCCCCCGACACCATTCACATTGGAGTTATGCAAAGAATGAGCAACCACATTTCAATATTTCGGTAACATCTATTTTATTTGGAGTTCAATAGTTTTTATCATTATCATTTTTGTTGCACTGAATATAGGTTTTACGGTTTGCACAATAGTTTTCAAATCTTTGATTAAAATTTGTATTTGGCTGCATACAATGGTGAACCCGACGTGAAACCCCCTCTGATCATTGATTTGCGAGTGTTATGGTTTGAAAGCTTGCAGGTTTTGGTGCATTTCGCGTTTTTGCAGGCGTTGGAAAGATACTTCTGAGCTCTACATAGCTGTGCTATCATTTCATTTAGAAACCTCTCAGATTTGCAGGTATAACCATTTACATTTAGCCTTTTGTTTCAAACCATCAACTATTTTTTTTTTATCTCACGATGCATTTGACGTTTTGTGTGAGTTTTTGCAGGTTTGTTTGGTCTTGTTCTAACATTTTCTTGCAGCTACACACCTGTCAAAGATAAAATTTTCAAACTACTAATCAGTTTGTTGCAGGATCGATTGCCAAAGAATCTAATCTTCAAACATCGTGTCTTCTTTTTATAGATTAGATCATATCATAAGCGAGGGTTAAAATTAACAAGTGTTTGCAATGTCTTGTGGCTTGCAATTTTGGCATTGAATGCGTATGCTCTTCTCTTGCGCCATTCGGCGATCTTGAGAATCAAAAGCATTTCTTTGACATTTTGTATAACCACCCACACATTTGGATTTGGAATTAAAATGAACCCCATGCGAGTGTGAGGCAAATAGGTTGTGTATGCTCTCTCCTTGCGTTTCATGCGATCTGGGAGATCAAAAACAACGTGTTTCCTTGCTTTTGTTATCCTTAGAGTGGGCCTGCTCTTGAGACACATCCGTAAGGAGAACTCATTTGCGACCCCAAGCAGGACTTTCGTCCGGCCCGCTATATAAATTGAGGATAAGGCGAAAGCCAAGTCTAACCGGTATTAGCGCTTACTGTACAGTGCTAGCTCGAAAGAAGGTGTACCTTGTGTATATTAAAACTCCTAGTAGGGTTAGTCAAAGCCTTTAGTGGCTTGCTGGACGCTCGTATGGTGCCGGTCCCCTGGATATTCACTAGAACCCTTTTGTGTAGTGGCCAAAAATCCTCTACTTGTTGATACAAGAGGAAACTCTGATAGCCGTCCCATATTTTCGCGGCTTATGGCAGAGATAGTAAGGTACCTCAGGATCTGCGCGTCCTAGGACCTGGAACTTGGTGTGCCTGAGAAGTGAGTGCACTGTAAGGGGGAGCCCGTGCCCCAAGTTCCTGGAGCTATACACCATAAGTAGGCGCGGCTGGGTAAAACCAAGTGGGAACTCAACAAGTATTGTCCTTTCCAAGCCTAGGATCGTGCATGTTTACAAGTGTTTGCAAAACATCAAGGTGTCATAGAAAACAACCAATCAAATTGTTGTGTGTCTTATATGATTGTGCATACCTAATCATCATCACCATTACAACTTGTCTCCTATATCATCAACCTGACTTTCAGAATTGAGAACCTATCATCCTTCTGTGTCATATCTCAAGTGGAACCTTGTCACTTTGAATCCTAAGGAGCTCTTTCAATTGATCCATCCATTTCCCACTTAATTCATTTCCCACCTAGTCCAATCCTTATTCTTCAACGTCAAAATAGTTGTGACCATCAACAAATCTAGAACAAATCAAAAACCAAAACTCATACTCTGCGGAGGCCCTCCTAGATATAATAATGATGAGAATTTGGTAGATCATGATGCATATTTTGATACCCATGAACCATATATCTCCCCATTTTGGCCTCCACCAACATCACTATCATCTCAAGACTATGAGGAAATACAAGAGCCTCGACATATCTATGATGATCATTATCCACAAGAACATTCCTATCATCACAAAACAACCCAAGATTTTCCTTCCATGCCCTTGATTTCACAAAATTATAACCCTACCAATGTCTTATCCTCAAAACCCGTTGATCCCCAAATCCTTCAACTACAACAACAACTTGCTCAATCACAACAATTTGCCCAATCGCTACTCCAATCAGCCCAACTATCACAATTATCTTCGCAATTTCAACATCCTACCACGTCAACACCCCAACTCTATGAGTCATCTCCATCCACCTCATACAAATCTTTATCACAACCAAGATACCACTCATATCAACCCAACACATCTATACCTCAAACCTATTCAACAATAAAAAATTTACCTCAAACCTCACAGGTCCAGATCCCTACCCATGCTTCATCTTCACACATACCAAGTCGCCTCATCTTATATCTTCAACAACAAAGACAAAAAAAACAAGCCCTCCTTCAACAACAACAAATCTTAGCACAAAAACCACAACCTTCATTTAACACATCATCCACCATACCTTTATCCATGCAACAACAACAAATTCCATCTAATTTCAATCCTAATCCATTGGTCCCCCAGCCTTCTCATTCATTACCTACACTACCATCATCCACACAACATTAACAAATTCAACCTAAATTCTATGAGTCACCCCCATCATCATGTCAACCTAGTCCCTCCACATCAACCAATCTCATGAATATTCCTCAATATCCATCTCAAAATCCTCCACAACATGAGCATGAGTCCGCAAGTCTTTTTAATGATACTCTTGATAAGGGAGACACCACCTCAAGTTTGGAATCATACACCAATCCATTCACTAGTCCTCATTCATCCGTCTTTATGGAACCTCCATCATATAATCCTTCCAACCTTCCAAATCCTACTCCATTAAGCCAATCCCGAACACCCTTAAAGTCTAAACCATCAATTTTTCCACCTAAACCCAATCCTATGATCCATCAACCAAAACCCGATCCTAATCCCATTATCCATCTAGTGCATTCTAATCCTACACCTTCCACCCTTATTATCCATCCATTATATTGTGCATCCACTCGTATAATAATGAAGGATGTGATCCATTGGCTACTAGCAAGGAATCAACCACCATCCTCATGTCATCAAATCCCTATCCAAGAACCTTTAAATGTCATGCCTATTTCTCCAATCCCATCTTCTAGTCCACAAATTATCCAAGAACCTTCAAATGTTCTTGAAGATCCACCTGCCATAAGCCTAATTCACTCTCCACCATACATTGAATCTATCCAAGAAACCTCCATTCCTATCCAAACTCAAGATTTATGTCAAGGGTCAAATCTAAAGCATGATCAACTTTGCCCCTTACCAAATCAAGATCAAAGCTCTTCCTTTCCACCTGTTCATAACCTATATCTTTTCTATGATCAAGATATTATCTATGATCAAGAGCTTCTCACTCTTTCCACTCACGGTCCCAATACTATTCATGTTCAAGAAACCTCCACCATTCTTATCCATCATCCCACAATATCCACTTCCCTTGATGAGACACTTGGTCCTCACAAGCACATAGATAATCAAACAAATACATTGAATCTTCATGAGCATAATGAGCATAATCAAGATCCTATTTCTCCTTCACCATCTCATACTGATACCATTTCAAATCCACCATCATGTTCTATTGTTCTTACTACCTTCCTAAATGAATGTTCTTCCCTAGGAGAGCAGCCACCTGTATCGGCCACCTCATCCTTCTCATCCAATAAGGAACCCGTGTCTTGTATCCTCAAAAATAAGCATCCCATTGCACATCGTATGTTCCAAAACATGAATTATCAAGGTAAAGGCTTAGGCCTTCATGAGCAAGGTAACCCGGAACCCATCCATGTCAAAGTCTCCCCAAAACCGTATGGTATTGGTTATACACCCCAAGGTAAGCAATATCAAGATGTTGGTACCACATTTCCGCCTCCTAATTCCAATCCATCTAAGCCCAAACTAGGTGCACCTTATCGTACCCATAAAACATTTGTTTCCATTCCTCCTCCATCATCCTACAAACCCAAAAAGCATGTGACCATTCATCTTCCTCCATCCACTTTACCTCCACTTCTTCCAACTCCAAACATCCCTCCATCCACTTTACCTTCACTCCTTCCAACTCCTAATATTCCCATCCTCCAATCTCCTTATCACTTTAACCACAAATCCATTCATACATCCCGTTCCCATAAATCCCCTACAATTCCTAATCATGATCAACAAATGCACACATTGAATAAACATGAAGCTATCCTAAACACCCCTATGGGATTCAAAAACAAAAATTTGGATACCTCCACCCATAAAGCTAAAAATCCCAATAATTCTCATGCCATATGGCACAAATGCAAAGAATCAAAGAAAAATCAAAATTCAAAAATGCTACCCAAGTCCACAAATCAAAAAGATAATTTCAAAACCAAAATGGTTTGGGTCCCCAAGCAAAAAGTACCTAGTTCAAATGGATCATCCACAATTCTAAAATCCCAAATATCCCGCTCCCTATCACAAAATCCTAAAATTCATAAGTCCATTTGGGTTCCTAAAGACCTAAATAGGCAAATCCCTAAGATAACATCTCCATTACTCCCAAATCCCCCTTCCAAGCTTCAAAATCCATTTCGGTGTGTGCAACCGTTGGTCTTGGTTCCCTTCCACTCCATAACATTCCCACATACATCCATCTCCCCATCTCCCATCTACTATCCTACTTATTTCTTCCATCATAATCCTATGGTCCATGCTTTTGCATAAGACATATCTATCTCATTAACTCCATCCTCATCCACTATCCTTCCATCATTGTCCACCTCATACTCTCCTATCCCCTATCATTCCTTGCATGAACCTTTCATAATCCACATCAAAATCCATTGCCCTCTCATGCAATTCCCTACCAACATCTATGAGCATAACGACATTTGACATGGTTGGTGCGTTATCCATCTTGGGACATTTCTATGGGAACAAAATCTTGAGTCCCCCATCTATTCCATCCGACTATCTCCTACAAAAAAAAAAAAATCAAAATAGTAAAGAGAAACCATTTCGTCCAATGGTGAAAACTTGGTAAACAGGCGCCTTGGATAAGTACCATGATGAAAACCTGGCAAACAGGCGTCATGCGTAGATGATTATCTATGTGCTTTACACCTAGGGGCATGTTGTCACATCTATCCCATCTCATATCCTCTCTACCCATCACATATCCTATCCTTTCATTTTCCATCTTATCTTGACATTCTTATCCATCATATCTATCATACCTTCCTCGTTGCACCATCCATCTATATTCCCTTCCTCTTGATCTTGATAAGAGTAGGGGCATAATGTTGAAAATGTTTGTTGACACCTCTTGTCATACCCAAAATTCCATCCATACGTTTCTAAAAATATCCTCCATACATCCATCTACTACTAAGTCCATTCATCCCTTTCAACCATTATCCCTATCATATATCCTCATCAGCATCACCCTACTACATCCTAAGGCATAATATAGAGAAGGGGGCAGGTTATTCCTATGTGACGTAATCCTTCGAGATCACATCCTCAGTTCCTTTCATCCATATTCAGTTCAATTCATCCATCTATCATATATTTCCCATTCATTGTCCTTCTATCCCCAATCCCATATTCCTACCTTTATCCTATTGCCGATTCTTTTATCCATCCATATTCCTACCTTTATCCTATTGCCGATTCTTTTATCCATCCATGCTCCTACCTTTATCCTATCGCCCATCCTCTTACCCATTCATCCAATCCTTGTGTCTATCGTATTCACTATTGTTCATCCCCATTCATTATTGATCCTTGCCTTGTGGTTTGGTTTTCCCTTGTCATTGGTATCTATTCAAAGGCTATCTACACACAATCCCATGCCAAAAATCCAAAAAAATTGTAACATTTGAAAAGCCACAAAAATCACAATATTCCCAAAATACAAAAAAATCAAATATCCAACAAAAATAAAATCAATCAATCCATCCGCTCAACCAATCAAATCAATTACATGCAAGTATCCTTCCATACCAATCAATGTCAATCAATCAGGTCAAATTGTGCAATCACATCCATGGTCTTGTTCCTAGCCTTGTTGTGAACCTAATCAATCATCATCATCAATGGGATATATCGTTCCCAATCCTAGTGTTGTTCTTGGGATATATCGTTCCCCTATCAACAACACAATCCTCGCGTTGTTCTCGGGATAAATCGTTCCCACATCAACAACGCTATCAATCAATCATCATCATTATCAGCATCAATCAATCTAATCGATCATTGGTTTTCATCTTGATAGGGGCAATGCCTTGTTTGTTTTTGAATCATTTGTGCATGCTTGCTTGCTTGCTTGTGTGTGTTATCTTTTCTTCTTGCATTTGAATCACATCCATATCATTCCAGCTAAAATTCATATCTTGTGTGTGTTGGAATAGCTTTTTGCATTATCCTGTGCATCTAAGGTCAACACATACCTTTTTTGCATTAGGACTTTTATGCCCTAAGTTTACTTCCTCATACATTAGACAAGGTTGTATTACGCTGGGGCACAAGACACATCGTCACCTTGGTCTTTCTACCTTGGTGCATAACGTCAGGTGCCATATCAAACATCAGGTTGCTCAACGTTTCATCAGCATAACTCCTTCCTCCTTCTCTCTATTTCCTTTCTCAAGAGCCTATCCACCTCCTTTGTCCCTGCATATCCTCTTGAGGGGGCATTATCTACCAATCCTTCATTTTTATGAACCCTTCATTTTTATGAACCCCATCTAATCCCATCCATCCGATCCAATCCAATCGAAACCAAAATCTGATTTCAAAAACCTATGTTTTAATCTTCTTTGAAACGACATTGCTTCGCAACATCGTCTCAAAGAGGGGCAAAATGTAGACATCTAAAATTGACCAATTCCCTAGTTTACCCTATTACCCTATTTATCTTTAATTATCCTTAATTATTCCTTGATTATCCTAAATCCTCCACCCATATAAGATTTAATTAATTTTAATTAATTAAATTCTTATTTTCCATCCCGTAAATAATAAAATAAACTTAATACTTTAATTTATTATTTACAAAACTAACCCAAAACTTGTTAATTTACCTAAACCCGTTAATATACCTACCTTACCGTTTACCTAACTACCTAAACCACCTTTTACCCAAACTTTCATAAAAATCATTTTCATTCATCATTTCACACCCCCCGACACCATTCACATTGGAGTTATGCAAAGAATGAGCAACCACATTTCAATATTTCGGTAACATCTATTTTATTTGGAGTTCAATAGTTTTTATCATTATCATTTTTGTTGCACTGAATATAGGTTTTACGGTTTGCACAATAGTTTTCAAATCTTTGATTAAAATTTGTATTTGGCTGCATACAACAATCACCCAAAAAAAATCGTGACTCTAGAGAACAAAAAATAACAGTGTGAAAAACTTATTTTTGTCAAACAATTACCAAGGGTTTGTTACTGGTTAGATGTGTAAGACTTAGCATGCAAGTCGATGCAAACAACCTCTATTTCAGAGATAAAACTATTTGGTTTGACCATGGCAAAAATTATCTTCTAGTTGAGAACAATAGCAAGGTTTAGTTTATATACCTTGAAGGTAATACATGTGCGGTTGAAGCATTTAAACTATGGTTTTCTTTTTAAGAAAAGACCATATTCCTAATCTAATTGTTATTATGAAGTCTTTACAAACAAATAGTGTGCCTTTCATCAAGTTTTAAGTATAGGCATACATTCAAAATTGTTGTTGTTAGAAGAAACATTATGTCAAGGCTATCAAATGAATAGTTCAACAAGATTATATTACGTCAATGATTTTGACACGTCGCAATAGTATGTTGTGAGTTTGTCAACGTAGGGTTTTGATCACTGTGTTCTTGTTTTGTCTTTTAGAGAAGCCTTCCAAATCGACTAGATAGAGTTATGTCGAAGAATCGACAGTCGAAGAAGATTCTTTAGTATGTTAATTTTGTACTCAGGGACTTCTAATCTCCTTTTTCATTAAAATTGGTTTTGTCGTAATCTCTTTCCGAAAACAACCAGGATGGGATCAGTGCCCATTCACGAATGGATGAAATAAGCTCAAGGATAGAGTAAACCTTTGCGCCATGCGCAAATGCATGATGAAATTTTAATACCTCGAGGTCATCAAGGTTAATATATATATAACTAACTAATAGGAAAACTGTAGGATTGCGATTAATTCGAGTCGAGTAGGGTGGGTGAACTTAATCTAAGCGTTGATGCAACGCTAATTAAATTCAAATCCTTTGGCCAAGGTAATACATGATCCTCAAGTGCATTGAATGTTCACTGTGACTGGATGGCGTAGCTTGTGGAGTGGTCATGCATGACTAGAGGGTATCTAGGGGATTGCATGATAACAAGTCACGTAGGTCGCAACACCAGAGCTCAGATGGCAAACACCAATGGTTATCCTAAGTCTATCCTCTTGAGTAGGGTAGGGCCACTTCCGGTTAGGAAGGAGTGCGGGAGACCGACGGTCTGTGGTTGGAGGTTAAGCTCCTTAAAGATACTTTCTCTTCCAATTATTGAGGAATGCCGAGACTTGAATGTGAATGGTCGACAATCGAGATGCGGTGATAATGGTATGTTCCTAATATTGAATTTGCTTTAAGTATTTTCAAATTATTAAGAAAACTAAATGTTATGGTTTATCATTTCTTTCAGTTTTACGAATGATGAAATCATGTTTATTTTTTAGTTGAAGAATGTTTTATTTGTTAGTAGTGATATATTTTATGTTTGAACACAAAAAAAATAAAAAAAATATAATAATAATACCTATGGTAAAACCTAGTTTTCAAGTTAAATCGGATATGGATGTTACATATGGTATCAGAGCTAACCAGGTTCAACACTAGGGCTGATGAGTCCACTAACCTGATTAGGAATCAACATTATGCGGGTAGCTAATGATTTGATTTACTGTGCCAGGATGGTACGCATTAAGAAAACCACAAGGAAGTCCTTCACAGGCAAGGAACATTATCTGCAAGCTA
The DNA here is from genome assembly GCA_027924645.1 of Cunninghamia lanceolata. NCBI lineage: Eukaryota > Viridiplantae > Streptophyta > Pinopsida > Cupressales > Cupressaceae > Cunninghamia > Cunninghamia lanceolata. Next base: position 2,925,682 of record BSBN01000918.1, on the reverse strand, counting down.
AGCAGAAATGACTTGCGATGATCAAGACCATTGAGAAAACTAATGATGAGAATGACATATGGCTTGATGATGTGGAAACCTTTGCCAATGCTCTGTCACGACTTCAACGAGTGAAAAGAGAACTCCTAGAGACAGCTACGACGGCGGCTCAAATCATGATCAATTGCTGCCCTATTATTGTACCTAATAGTGTGCCTGTTAGTGTACCTATTAGTATACCTATGAGTGTACCTATTAGTGTACCAATGATCACTAGGGATCCCCGTATAGCACCTAGCGTTGAAATCATTGTACTGTCATCCGATAGCGAGTCTGAGGGTTATACACCTCGTGATTATGTGTCGGACAATGAATCTGAAGGATACACCCCACTTGCTAATACTGAGTGAAAACAGGAGATATGTCTATCTTTATAGAATGTATAAACAATTTTGCAAAGTTGAATAAAGACAAATTTTGGTTTGAGAACAATTATGATTATGATCAATTGTTGTGTTTTGATGATATATAAAATGATAAAGCATAGAACTGATTAGTATATGTTTAATTAGGTGAGAAAACAAACAATCATGGATCAATCAGAGTTTAATGAGGGGGAAGATCGGGAATGTCATAACTCTCAGGAAAACTCTACTGATAAGTTGGATATAATTCTAAATATGCTTACTGAAACTAAGGAAAGGCTGGGCAAACTGGAAAGGAAAGTGAATGAAACTGGGAACACGGAGGGTGAAAATGAGAATTCTCATAATGCAAGTAAAAGTAAACAAAGGGATCATGTCATGTCAAGTGAAAACCAAGATGATAGTGAAGTTAAAAGGGAGACCAAAGATAAACTTGCACTGGAATTATCCAAGGATATGAAAAAGATTATCCCTCCTAAATTCGATGGAACGAAAACCGAAGATGCAGCAGAAGCATGGTTAATAGAAATGGAGAAATATTTTGAAATCAGAAATTACTCTGAGGTTACAAAAGCAGTGTGGGGAGCGTATCAGTTATCTGGGGAAGCATCCACTTGGTGGATGAATAAGAAAATGGAGCTGGAATTAAGTCCCTTGAAGGTGACATGGAATGAGTTTGTGGAACTTTTCTGAAAGAGGTGGTTACCTCAGTTATATTTTGATCAAAAGTTAACGGATTTCCAAAACCTCAGGCAAGGTGATCTATCTATGATTGAGTATGCAGAAAAACTTACTAGATTATTGAAGTATGTTCCTCAATACCAAAAGGATGAGAGATTTTGGATCAGAAAATTTATCATGGGACTCAATCCTCAGATTGGCGGTGAGGTGGAGGTGCATGGTCCAAGCACAATGGACCAAGTGTATGAGAAAGCAATTAAGCAAGAATAGAAGATCAAATCTATTTCTGCTTACCGTGAAAAGAAACGTAGGAAGTATGATAAGAACTACAATGTTCAGTCATACAAAAGGAAGGATGAAAAGGGATATGGAAACAGAAAGTTTGATAAAGGAAATCGAAAGAACAAAGGGGGATTTGGTAATGAATGAAGAAATGAAGATTTCAAGAGAAAGGACAATTTTAAGAAGAATGATGATTCTATGATTAGGTCATCCGAGAAACGAGGACCTATGGGAGGGTGTTTTTCTTGCGGAGGAGATCATTATGCTAACCATTGTCCTATTAAGAAGCAGAATGGGCAGCCTAGGAATACGGTACTTCCTTCACAACAGGAAGCATTTCAACAAAGGATTCATGCCACTCTTGACAATCGACAAGCGGAGTATCAGATCACCCCCATTGAGATGACAGGTACCTTATTTGGAGTCCCTGTTTCTATTCTATTTGATACTGGTGCAACAGAAAATTTTGTGTCATCTAGAGTCTTAAGTAAATTTTCTAGAAGAGTTGGTTTTATGTCAAAACCATGGACAGTTGAGTATGCAAATAATTCAAAGGCTCAGGTAGAGCAGTGTTTGTTCGAAGCTAAGATTGATATTTCAAACTTCACCACCGAGGTAAATTTATATGTAGCACCTTTAGGGTCCTACGATGTCATCTTAGGAATGAATTGGTTGTGGAAACATAGGGCCAAGGTAGATTGTTTTCATAAAACAATTGAGTGTCTGGATGATAAGGGAAATACAGTAAATATTCAAGGGATTCAAAGGGAAATTAGGATCAAATCCATTTCTTCAAAACAATTAAAACGGGCTAGGCGAAAGGGATGTCAACTTTTTGCAGTCAAAATGGATCTTGTAGAAGAAACCTTGGAGAAACAAACATTTGAGGAAAAATATCCATATCTTTGCAATTTCAGTGATGTATTTCCTGAGGAGTTACCAGGTTTGCCTCCAAAAAGAACTTTGATTTTGGCATAGATATTAAACCAGGATCTGAGTCGGTATCTAAAGCTCCATATCATATAACCACCACTGAACTCATGGAATTAAAGGCTCAATTGTAGGAGCTATTGTCTAAGAATCTAATTAGGCCAAGTGTATCACCATGGGGAGCCTTGGTTATTTTAATCAAGAAGAAAGACGGAACTCTTAGACTGTGTATAGACTATAGGATGCTTAATAAGGCGACAATAAAGAATAAGTATCCATTGCCACATATAGATGATCTATTTGACCAAATGCGTGGTGCATCAGTCTTTTCTAAGATAGATTTGAGATCTGGATACCATCAGTTAAGGTTGAAAGATGAAGATATTTACAAGATGACATTTAGAACAAGATATGGTCATTATGAGTTTATTGTTTTGCCATTTGGATTGACCAATGCACCTGTCGCTTTCATGAATCTCATGAATAGTGTTTTCAGAGATTGGCTTGATAAATTTGTACTAGTTTTCATAGATGATATTCTGATTTATTCCAAAAATGAAGAGGAGCATAGACAACATCTTCAAATTGTTTTGCAACGATTAAGAGAACACAAATTGTATGTAAAACTCTCCAAGTGCACTTTCTTTCAGAAAGAAGTGCGGTATTTGGGACATATTATATCAGCTGAAGTGATATCAGTTGACCCAGCCAAAATTAAGGCTATTATGGAATGGCCTGTACCTTCCAATGTTTCAGAGGTACGAAGTTTTATGGGGTTGGCAGGATATTACAGGAAATTTGTTTTGAATTTCTCCAGCATTGCTAGTCCAATTACTTCCTTGCAAAGGAAAGGAAAAAGGTTTGTTTGGACTGAAGAATGTCAAAAGGCTTTTGACTTGTTAAAGGAAAAGTTAACAACCACTCCAATCTTGAAAGTTCTTGATCCTAAAGGACATTTTGAGGTTGTTACTGATGCCTCGGGGGAAGGGTTAGGAGGTGTGCTTATGCAAGATGGCCGGGTAGTAGCCTATGAATCAAGAAAGTTGAAAAACTATGAGCGGAATTACGCTCCTCATGACTTAGAACTGGCAGCAGTGATTCACGCCCTTCAGATGTGGCGACATTATTTGTTGGGAAAGACTTTTATACTAAAATCAGATCATCAAGGTCTTCGCTACATATTTACACAACCTCATCTCAATACAAGACAAAGGAGATGGTTAGAATTAATATCAGATTATGACTTTGAGATTTCTTATATCAAAGGCAAAGAAAACTGAGTAGCTGATGCTTTAACTAGAAGAAGACATATAGCTTCTATAATCTCTATTCATGCTAATTTTAAAGATTTAGTATTGCAAAGTTTGTCTGGAGATGAATATTATGAGCAGGTGAAACAGGCTCTGCACTTAAACCCTAAGGATCTAAGATATGACAGATTCAGTTTTGAATCAAATGGATTGATGAGATTCAAAGGAAGAATCTATGTTCCTGATTCAGTAGAGCTTAGAAACCTTGTTTGGAAGGAAGTTCATTGTGCACCATACTCTGGACACCCAGGAGTAACAAAACTTTTAGCTGATGTCAAGCCACTATATTTCTGGGAAGGAATGAAAAGTGATACTGCAAGGTTTGTAGCAAGTTGTTTGGAGTGTCAGAGAGTGAAGGCGAAACACCAACATCCTGTTGGATTGTTATACCCACATGATATTCCAGAATGGAAATGACAGGTTGTTAGTATTGATTTTGTTCAGGGGTTACCAATGTCTAAAAATAGGCATGATGCAATATTGGTTGTTGTGGATAAACTAACCAAGGTAGCACATTTCATACCAGGAAATTTGACAGATGGGGCACATATTTTGGCTCGGAAATTTGTGCAAGAAATATTCAGATTGCATGGTACCTGAAAAGATTATATCCGATAGAGATGCTCGAATAACCTCTCGGTTTTGGCAAACCTTATTTTCTGCATTAGGGACTAAACTTAATGTGAGTACTGCTTATCATCCTGAAACGGATGGACAAACAGAAAGAGTAAATCAAGTCTTAGAAGACCTTTTAAGAATGTATTGCATGGATCAGCAATACAGATGGGAGGAATATTTACCTCTTGTCGAATTTGCCTATAACAATTCCTATCATTCTGCCATTAAGATGGCGCCATTTGAAGCATTATATGGAAGGAAATGCAGAACTCCTAGAAGCTGGGATAAGCTGGAAGATAGGATAAGCATTGGACTTGAAATGCTTGCGGATATGGAAGAAAAAGTGAAAATGATTAGGAAGAGGTTGGCAGAAGCCAATGATAGGCAAAAAAGTTATGCAGATCGCAAGCGGGTGCCTAGACATTTCTCTGTTGGTGAGAAAGTTCTTTTGTGAGTGAAACCCCATAAAAGTTCAATTAAATTTGGTAAATCATCAAAATTGGCTCCTCGATATGTCAGACCTTTTGAAGTTCTTGAGATTATCAATCCAGTTGCCTACAAAGTTGCTCTACCTCCAGTCTTGTCCAAATTGCATAATGTTTTTCATGTTTCATATTTAAAGAAATATTTTGTAGGTAATGACCACATCCTTAAATGGAATTCTTTACAAATGCAAGAACCAGGGGTGGTTGTGATCAAGCCACTCAAGGTGCTCGAAATACGTAGACTTAGTTTACGTAATCGAGAAGTTTTGCAATGCAAAATTCAGTGGGACCAATATGGCGAGGATAGCATCACTTGGGAAGACTACAAAGACATTTACCAAAGATTTCCTAATCTTTTCAAAAACATTAATGCTAAACTATCAAAAGTTTGTTTTATGTTTAATTTTTGCTTGGTAAACTCAATCATCGGGGACGATGATTCTTTAAGGGGAAGGATATGTTACATCCCTCTTTTTGGAATCAATATTACTATTTACTTTTTCTGAATATTACAATTATGTAATATGTTGTTAACATCATAGGAACTGGTGATGTGGTTAGAGAAAGTTAATTTAATGAAATCTTGGAATCTATTTGATTATGATCAATATGATATTATAATGGGAATGTCGTTTTGTTATGAAAATGTAATGATTGGATATATTGTGCATTGATTTGAATATAGGTGCTTTGACCACAAAATTTGTATGTGAGATTGTCATTGCAGGAGCAGATGGACCATGTTTGACAGGAAGAGAAAGTATCTTTGAGAAAGAGAATAGACTCTGGAATTAACCATGGGTGTTTGTTACTAAAAATGCAAATCAGGTAAATAAACCTTGATGCCTTGAATTAAGTCATGTTTTTGGCTAAGTTATAAGTCGCGTCTTGTCGTCGATTGGCGCAAGAGTCGATTTCCTGCGTAAATCGATCTCAAGTCTTGTTTTGTGTTTACACCCAATCCATTGTTATTGTCATAATATGCTGTGAGCGTATGTCACAAACTCTTTTTGCGAAATTCGATAGATGTTGAATTAGAGACTGAGGTAGGTAATAACTTTGGTCGAATTATATAGGAATATTCTAAAATTATAAAAGTAATAGGTTTGTAGTCATTGTGGTATTCCTTTATTCTTGATAGTTGTTGGTATTCTTGTTGAAGCTCGAGTAAGGACACGTTCAAGCTCTTTTTATGATGACTTCCATTTCAAATAAGTCTTTTTCCTTCTAGCTTAAGACCTCGAATTGTTATTGATCTAACCTTTATTTTTTTTTATGTTGGCTTTCATTTATTTTTCTTGATCGGCTTAGAGTAGAGAAACATTTTATTCATCTAAAGTCTACCACCTTGCTAGAGTTAAAACTCCACTATTCGGTGTAGTTGCAAATTTCGTGGTAATAAAGCCTTCTGGTTTAAGTAGTGGACGAGTAGTTATGTCTACCAACTGCCACAACGCCATGAGGAGCTCCATATTGTGGAGTGGTCACTTAAGGATAGGGGTCGTGACTGCATGCCGAAAAGGATTTCCTACTTGATAGGCATGGTCGGCATTGTGGAGAGCCCGTGATTCCTTTGCCGTGGGGAGGCATTTGTAGGAGTTTTTGGGAGGAGTCAGGAAAGGAAACTGGGGGAGCTACGCGGAGAGCACAACAATTATTGGATCAATGGAGGCGAACTGCAGAGGGTAACGATAGGTTCATTCTCTCACCCTGCTGCGCAGTCTTAGATTGCTGGTTATGAGTGATGTTGTCACGAGTTTTTGCAATAAACTTTGACAGCGTTTGAAGATACAAAGTAGTTTTATTTAATAAACGTTGTCTGAGTAAGTTGCTACTATTAAAATGATAGTGTTGTATCCACCTTCTGCCCTGCACTACGCCCCCGCGGATGGTGCATAAATCACAGTTCTTATTTATAATATAATGTAGGTTGAGATTGTTGAAGAAGCCTTTGGTGTTTCTTTAAAAAGTTGTAGTAAATATAGGGAACAATTTGTGTGAAGGATTGGAATTTAAAAACATCTCACAGCCACGCAATTTGTAACAGCATAACACTTGTCGACAGAGAATAAGATCTCTGTCGACAGTCACCAAAAAAAAACTGTGACTCTAGAGAACAGAAAATAACAGTGTGAAAAACTCATTTTTGTCAAACAATTACCAGGGGTTTGTTACTGGTTAGATGTGTAAGACTTAGCATGCAAGTCGATGCAAACAACCTCTATTTCAGAGATAAAACTATTTGGTTTGACCATGGCAAAAATTATCTTCTAGTTGAGAACAATAGCAAGGTTTAGTTTATATACCTTGAAGGTAATACATGTGTGGTTGAAGCATTTAAACTATGGTTTTCTTTTTAAGAAAAGACCATATTCCTAATCTAATTGTTATTATGAAGTCTTTACAAACAAGTAGTGTGCCTTTCATCAAGTTTTAAGTATAGGCATACATTCAAAATTGTTGTTGTTAGAAGAAACATTATGTTAAGGCAATCAAATGAATAGTTAAACAAGATTATATTACGTCAATGATTTTGACACGTCGCAGCAGTATGTTGTGAGTTTGTCAACATAGGGTTTTGATCACTGTGTTCTTGTTTTGTCTTTTAGAGAAGCCTTCCAAATCGACTAGATAGAGTTATGTCGAATAATCGATAGTCGAAGAAGATTCTTTAGTATGTTAATTTTGTACTCAGGGACTTCTAATCTCCTTTTTCATTAAAATTCGTTTTGTTGTAATCTCTTTCCGAAAACAACCAGGATGGGATCAGTGCCCATTCACGAATGGATGAAATAAGCTCAGGGATAGAGTAAACCTTTGAGCCATGCGCAAATGCATGATGAAATTTTAATACCTTGAGGTCATCAAGGTTATATATATATATAATAGGAAAACTGTAGGATTGCGATTAATTCAAGTCGAGTAGGGTGGGTGAACTTAATCTAAGCGTTGATGCAACGCTAATTAAATTCAAATCCTTTGGCCAAGGTAATGTATGATCCTCAAATGCATTGAATGTTCATTGTGACTGGATGGCGTAGCTTGTGGAGTGGTCATGCATGACTAGAGGGTATCTAGGGGATTGCATGATAACAAGTCGCGTAGGTCGCAACACCAAAGCTCAGATGACAAACACCAATGGTTATCCTAAGTCTATCCTCTTGAGTAGGGTAGGGCCACTTTCGGTTAGGAAGGAGTGCGGGAGACCGACGGTCTGTGGTTGGAGCTTAAGCTCCTTAAAGATACTTTCTCTTCCAATTATTGAGGAATGCCGAGACTTGAATGTGAATGGTTGACAATCGAGATGCGGTGATAATGGTATGTTCCTAATATTAAATTTGCTTTAAGTATTTTCAAATTATTAAGAAAACTAAATGTTATGGTTTATCATTTCTTTTAGTTTTACGAATGATGAAATCATGTTTTTGTTTAGTCGAAGAATGTTTTATTTGTTAGTAGTGATATCTTTTATGTTTGAACACAAAATATATATATATATATACCTATGGTAAAACCTAGTTTTCAAGTTAAATCAGATATGGATGTTACAGATGGTAAAAACATATAGCTTTTAAAAAAGCATATGATTAATAAGTTGATTAATAGGGTTCATGATAATTTAGATCATTTGATGTAATGAACCAAAAAATATAGGACTAATAAAAAATACAATATATCAAAAGATGTAGTCAAGGTAAGGGGCAAAATGAATGACAACCTCACCTTTCAACTTAACACCACACAAATAGAAGAAGCCATTAGGGAAAATTTCATGAGTATGTTAGAAAAAAAATAGTATGAAAATTTTCTTAGATATCACTTACAAGAATGAGTAGCATTTCCTAACCTACTTTTGATAAATTGATTTTAAACAATAGAAAAGACACACCAGATGTCTTGCACAAATGACCTTGCGCATGTGTTGATTGAACATAAAAAAATTTCCCATCAAGTTCTACACATCTTCTAGTATAACCTGTAAAAATGATTAGTATAGCCTAACCTGCCTTGATGCCATGTTTGAACTTAGGATCTTAGGATACTAATTATTATGAATAAAATATAACATAAATATAAATGAGAACTATACAAGCATAGATTTAACACATTACACAAGATATACATGGGAAAACCCTTTTAGATAAAAAAAACCCATAAAGAATCATTTTATTAAAACACTTACAAAAAATGGTCTATTAAGAAATAGATTGAACGTGGGATATACTTCTCTACATACTTCCACATGGCCAATAATACCTTATGTGCATAGTTACATAATTCACTATAAAAATCCAAATTCACATACTCTCAAATGAGAGAGAACCTCCTTAAATAAAGGAGAACGGGTGGGAAAAAACCTTAAAGGGTATTAGTCACACCCATTCAAAGAAACCATTTGAAAATAATTAATAATCTAATAGTTATTAGATTATTAATTATTAAATGGTATATGCTTTATAACATAAGGTGTTATAACCTTATATTAGAACATTATATAAATGTTATAAGGGCATGACCCCTAATAACATTATGTTCTAACAAGAAGAAAGAATTTTACACTCATTTGAAATATCATCTCCATCTTCTAGAAGTTGTTTGATAGTTAGATGGCTAAAATTCTTTCTTCTGACCTTAAACTCGCCTGAGTTGGTCGAATAATTTTCAATCTTTGGAAGATGCCTATATTTGCCTCCTTGTTTATTAGCCATGTTATCATTCATATCATATGTATGCTTCTCATAGAAAGGCTTATAACTGAATTTGATCATTTCACTAGTAAGGAATTTTAAATCCATAACTCTTAAATTTGTATAAACCAAGTTGGATAAAAAACTAAAGACCAACTCTTGTCACTGTCTTAATACAAAATGCACTTGTAAAACCTACTGCAAGCACTCCATGAAGATGAATTTGTCACTTAGATATCTTGGCACCACATAAGGATAAGATAAGAAGCCAAAAATTTTGATGTATGTGAAGGATGGGAATTGAAGGTACCAATCTACCTAATATGAAGTTATCACCTTCATGTGCACTAAAATTCATACAAACATTTAATCATATCCATCTTTCACACTAAATGCATATGGAAAGTACCATTCACACTCCTGTAATATTTGAGATATTCTACATATTCCAACTGTGGAAATACCTTAAAACTATGTTTTGGCAAGGTCCGATTGTGTTCAACCTTGTGAATGCCTCTCTTTGTGCCATAAGATAAACAATCTAAGAAGTTATTTGAAATTTGTGAGTTTGCTCAAATTTTGTCTATTGTTTATGCAAACACTCACTAATCAATATAACCTAGTCAAAGTACACCTCTCCTTCACATGTTATTTATGAGGTAGAACATCCATGATCTAAAAATTCTTGCTTCCTCTTGCCTTGTGACTTGTTTCAACAAAGTGATCATAATGGAGAATCCATCGTTGAACTCACCTCTTTTCAAAATCTTTGGCATGCAAGATTTCTTTTATTTCAACTACTTCTTGCCAATATGTTTTTGGCATTCCAACATACTACTTTCCCACACTCTTTTGCACTCCTCATAATTGACATCCCATGTTTCTTCAAAGGGTAGCAAGGTGAATGCGACTTCTATTTCCTCACGATCAAGTTTGCAAAGGACATGACCTTTCATTGACCTTAATGCTTTACACACAAGAATGAATTCATAGCTTTGCACCAAAATGGGAAAGAATTTTTCTTGAACAAGAATGTTGTCCATAAGCTTTTGTGCCACCTTGTTTCCATTTTTTCTTTTCATTCAAGTTTATCTCCTCCATTCTAACATGAGATAAATAAGTTACACAAATCTCTAAGAATTTATTAACCTAAATAGATGCCAACTTAATTGATTGAGAAGAATACCACATCTTAGAAAATCTAATGTTTGTTGGTTTTGTTTTCTTCAATTGAAATTTAAACCAACTTTCTCATTACTCTTTAAACATGTTGAAAATATGACAAATTTTAGGCACTTTGAGGTGGCAGATCAACCAAGAGTTTGAGGTGAAATGAGATTCGAGAATTTAGACAATGTCTTGATACTCCTTTAGTGAATTCTTTACTTTTGGAAGTAAGTCCTCTTCTGTTATCTCAACTTCTTGAGTGACCTTAGCAATCAATACATACTCCACTTCCTCTATGTTTAGAGAATTGAGGAATTCTTTTCTTGAGATTAACATGACATAGGACTATACTCCATAATCTTCCTTTGGATTCTTCAAAGGATTGAAGAAATGCTTCTTTCCATCCATGGAATGACTTTAATTGTTTGTATGACCATCATGTAGGACTTTCTTGTCAAATTACTAAGGTCTTCCAAACATAATATGGTATACATCCATCAACATGATGTTGCACAAAACTTCATCTCTGTATAAGCCGATATGAAATCTCACAAGGCACTGCTCTAGGACCACTTGACTCCCTTATGGATTGGGGTGAACCATCCTCTTCAAATCCACTTTCTCCACCATCTCCATAGAAATAAAGTTGTTGGTGTTGTCATTGTTAATGATCACCTTGAAACACGTTCCCTTTGACTTACAAACTATGCATAACATAATTTTGCATTGTATTCGTTTCTTGGTGTCTTGAGGTGACTTCAAAATCACTCTCCTCATCATGAGCACTTCTCCATGCTACAGGTCCTTGATTTTATGAACTAATCCTACTAATTCCTTATCAACTTTTGTGACATGGGAGCTCACATCCTTTCTTTTGTTGCTTTCAATCTAAACTAGTGATATTCTATGGATCGATGCCTTGATTGGTCACACTAAAAATAAGTTCCTCAAAATTTTATACAATAATTTTTAAATCCTCAACCTTTCCTTGGATTTGTTTTATCACTTCCACTTCCTAATAGTTGAGAAGTATTGGCCCCTCTTCCTCGAACTTGCTAATAGTTGTTGATGCATGGTTTAACATGTTATATGAAGCCTAATTAGACTCGGAGGTTAAATTTACCCCACTTTTATTAGTACGGTTTCCCCCCAAATTATTTAACGGGGTCAAGGGGCAGTGCCCCTGAAACCTCCAACTATTTTTTATTATTTTATTAAGGCGTCGGGAGTTATTTTTCTATTGACTGACATAAAAAAACCCTTTTTTGTAACTGACATAAGGCTTGATAAAAGTGGTTAAGGGTTAGGGTTTCCGTTGATGTATTGTAGCATTTTGCAGTGGTATTGAGTTACAAGGATTGCTAGTTGTAATCAGTTTGATTTACTGGATAATAATATTGGACTCTCTGTTGGTGGATGTAGCCCAAGTTTGGGTGAACCACATTAAAACGTGTCTCTCACTATTATTATTTTTGTGTATTTTCATTCCTCTGTTTAATCTTTATTTGCATTTAATTAATATCTTCTGCATGCAATTCCTAACAAGTGGTATCAGAGCGGGTTGTGTTCGATTATCGTCTGCAGGAAGGTCTCAAGGTTGAGTGGGAGCAATGGCGAACGAGGGTAAATTGAAGGTAGATAAATTCAATTGGCATAACTATCAGTTATGGAAGATGCAGATGGAGGATTATCGCTATCAGAAGGATTTATGGAGGCTGTTGGAAGGAATAGCCAAGAAACTGGCAGCAATGACTGATGAGGATTAGAATCTTCTGGACAGAAAGGCACTGGGAACCATTCAGTTGTGCTTGGCACCATCTGTGGCGTTTAATATAATAGAAGGAAAGACAACAGATGAACTGATGAAAGCTTTGGCTAAATTGTATGAAAAACCCTCAGCCTTAAATAAGGTATTTCTCATGAAGTGTTTGTTTAATCTAAAAATGATTGAAGGTGGATCTGTGACAGATCATTTAAATGAGTTTAATACGATTACCAGTCAGTTAGCTTCTATAAAAGTGAAATTTGATGAAGAGGTGAGCGCTCTCTTGGTTTTATGTTCTTTGCCAAAAAGCTAGAATAGCTTGGTAATGGTTGTAAGTAACTCTATCTCTGGTTCAAATACTTTGAAATTTGATTATGTTGTTGGTGTTATCCTTAGCAAGGAAATGCGATGGAAAATCTCAGGAGGGTCCACATCAGGTAGTGTTTTGAATGCAGAAAGTAGAGGCAGATCAAAGGAGAGAGGAAAAGGTTCTGGAGGTCATGGAAAGTCACAAGGAAAATCAAAGGACAAGAGGTCTCAATCCAGAGGACAAAAGGATTGTTGGTACTGTGGGAAACCAGGTCATCTGAAGAAAGATTGCTGGTCTCAGAAGAATAAAGGAGACAAACAAGAAGGCAATAAAGAGGCAAATGTGGTAAGTAATAAATCTGAAGATGATGCTTTGATTCTTTCCCTAGATAATGTTGATGATTCATGGATTTTAGATTCAAGGGCCTCATTTCATGCTACGCCCCATAGAAGTTATTTTCTTAATTATGTCCAATGGGATTTTGCGCTGGTTTATTTGGGAAATAACGAACCCTGTCAGATTGTTGGGAAGGGAAGAATCAAGATTAAGTTGTAGAATGGGAATCATTGGCTACTACAAGAGGCAAGGCGCGTTCCAAGGCTGAGTAGGAATTTAATTTCAGTAGGGCAGCTAGCTGATGAAGGTTACATTGTTACATTTACTGATAAAAATTGGAAGGTTTCAAGAGGTGCCTTAATAGTAGCAAAATGTGTGAAAGTAGGCAACTTATATCTTTGTACAGGTCATACTGTTCCTTCTACTTTAGCTGTTGCAGAGAAAAAATAAACAGGTTTAGGAATAGTTGATGTAGGTTCACAGGAAGAGACTGAAACAATTGCTGCAAGTTCAGAGACAACACTGTGGCATAACAGACTTGGGCATATGAATGAAAAAGGTATGAAGGTACTTCATTCTAAAAAAAATTTACCAGGTCTGAAATGTATTAATATGGATTTTTGTGAAAGTTGTGTCTATGGAAAACAAAAGAGAGTCAGTTTTCTCAAGGATGAAAAGCAAAAGAAACATGAAAAGTTGGAGCTTGTGCATACAAATGTATGGGGACCAGCTTAGGTATCTTCTCTCGGTGGCTCTCAATATTATGTTACATTCATAGATGATGCAACTAGGAAGGTTTGGATTTATTTCCTTAGGCAAAAATCTGATGTATTTGAAACATTTAAGAAATGGAGAAGCTTGGTTGAGAATGAGACAGGTAAAAGATTAAAATGTCTCAGATCTGATAATGGTGGTGAGTATTGCAGCAAAGAATTTGAGGATTATTGTTCCTTTAATGGAATTCGTAGGTAAAAAATGGTTCCAAGGACTCCACAAAAAAATGGAGTGGCTGAACGCATGAATAGGACAATAATGGAGCATGCAAGGACCATGAGATTGCATGCTGGGCTACCTTTAAACATGTGGGTAGAGGCTATCAACACTGTTGTATATTTAATTAATAGAGGTCCTTCAGTTCCTTTGGGCTATGGTATTCCAAAGGAAGCATGGACAGGTAAGAAGGTGAGTTATTCTTTTCTCAAAACCTTCGGATGTGAAGCATTTGCACATGTAGATTCTAAAAATAAAACCAAGTTGGATGCAAAATCAAAAAAGTGTACCTTCATTGGATATGGCATTGATGAATTTGGTTATAGGCTTTGGGATTTTGAAAATCAGAAAATTGTGAGAAGTAGGGATGTTGTATTCAATGAATAGGTGTTGTACAAAGTTCAGTTGCAGCAGCATGAGAAGAAAGAAAATGATTATGTGGTGCTGAATGATACTCCAGATAATGATGTTCCAGTGGTTCCTCATGCTCCGCAACAACAACAAGAAATACCACAAAATCCAGTGAATGTTAGACGGTCAACAAGGCTAAGTAGACCTCCTGAAAGGTTTCTCCCTCTTTGTATTCTATTTTGTTAACAAATGTTGGTGAACCAGAAGGGTATGATGAAGCTATGTAGGTAGATACAAAGGTTTGGTGGGAGCTTGCAATGAAAGAAGAAATGGATTCCTTGCTGAAAAATCAGACTTGGGAATTATGTAAGTTGCCTGTAGGTAAAAATGCTTTACCAAACAAATAGGTTTATAGGCTAAAAGAGGAAGATGGAGGTAAGAAAAGATTTAAAGCCAGGTTATTGTAAAAGGATTTGCACAGAAAAAAGGTATTGATTTTGATGAGATTTTTTCTCCGATTGTTAAGATGACTTCTATTCGTACTGTTTTAAGTATTGTGGTTGCTGAGGATTTGCATTTGGAATAACTAGATGTGAAAATTGCCTTTCTCCATGGTGATTTGGAGGACATATATATGGAATAGCCCCAAGGATTTGAGGTCAATGGTAAGCAGAAATAGTTGTGCAGATTGAAGAAGAATTTATATGGCTTGAAACAAGCACCTCGGCAATGGTATTTGAAATTTGATAGTTTTATGGCTGAGCAAGGCTACAGCCAGTGTAATTCTGACCATTGTGTTTATTTTAAGAGGTTGGATAATGACAACTACATTATTTTATGTTTATATGTTGATGACATGCTTGTAGCAGGGTCTAACATGGATCACATAAGAGAGTTAAAACAACATTTAACACAATCATTTTCTATGAAGGATTTCAGGGCAGCAAAACAAATCCTTGGTATGAAAATTTGCAGAGATAAGAAGAACAAAAAATTGACTCTATCTCAGGATGATTATGTTGAAAAGGTGTTGCAGAGATTCCATATGGAGAATGCAAAAGTTGTTAGCACACCTTTGCCTTGTCATTTGAAATTGACTAAGGAAATGTGTCCTAAGAAACAAGAGGAGGAAGAAAAAATATCCAAGGTACCATATGCTTCTGTTGTAAGAAGTTTAATGTATGCCATGGTATGCATGAGATCTAATATTGCACATGTTGTAGGAGTCATAAACATGTATATAAGTCATCTCGGATTGGAGCATTGGAATGCGGTAAAATGGATTCTCAGATATTTGAGAGGTACATCCAATAAACACTTATGTTTTGGGGGCTCTAATACTGATTTAGCAGGCTATGTTCACTCAGATTTGGTAGGGGATATTGATACCAGACGGAGTACTATAGGTTATGTCTTTACTGTAGGTGGGACAACGGTGAGTTGGATCTCCAAGTTGCAAAAGGTGGTTGCTTTATCCACCACGGAGGCAGAGTATGTAGCTGCAACAAAGGTAAGCAAGGAGATGATATGGCTGCAATCTTTCATAGAAGAATTGGGGAAACAATAGGATAACAGTGCTTTGTATACAGATAGACAGAGTGCCATACATCTTGCAAAGAATTCTGCCTTGCATTCAAAGACCAAACACATACAGCTCAGGTATCACTTTATCCAGTCGGTGTTAGATAATGGATAGTTAAGGTTGGAAAAAATACATACAGATGAAAATCCAGCAGATATGTTTACGAAGGAAGTGACAAGGGAGAAGCTGTGCTCCTCTTCCGCTTCGGTTGGTCTTCAAGACTAAAAACAAAAAATCAGAACAACATAGTCCAAGGTGCTTATTTCTTGTGGGAGTTACAGGGTCAGTAGTGTTATGATCAGTCTCCAAGTGGGAGATGGTATGGTGTGGAGTCTGATCAGTCTCCAAGTGGGAGATTGTTGTTATATGGAGCCTAATCAGACTTGGAGGTTAAATTTACCCCACTTTTATCGGTGCGGTTTCCCCCCAAATTATTTAACGGGGTCAAGAGGTAGTGCCCCTTGTGAGGGTTTGGGGGCAGCCCCCTGAAACCTCCAATGATTTTTTATTATTTATTAAGGCATCAGGAGTTATTTTTCTATTGGCCAACATAAAAAACCTTTTTTTTTGTAACCGACATAAGGCTTGATAAAAATAACTAAGGGTTAGGGTTTCCGTTGATGTATTGTAGCATTTTGCAGCGGTATTGAGTTGCAAAGACTTGTAACATCCATGTTTTATAAACATAGTAAAAAATAGAAATTTACTATAAAGTAATTTAACAAGGTAAAAATGAGATAGAGAAAAATTTTCTTTTATTCAACATATAATCAAGTAACTACAATTACAAGATTTCTCACTACAAAATACAATAAACCATATTGTCTTTCTCAAGTACAATGTTTACAAAAGTAAATCAATTACAAATATATGCATTAGATAATGTTTTACATAGTCTCAATAAACACAAGTCTCAAAGATATACTGCATCCGGAAATCTGACATCTTTATCACAAGCCTCGACATGTCTTCTGCTAGAGAGAGTATCTTTCCAGTGATTTACCTCCAACCACAGACCGGCAGTCTCCCACACATCTTCCACATAGGAAGTGGCCCTACCCTTCACGAGGAATATAGACCAAAGGTGACCAGTGGTAATTAGCCTTTCCAAGTACATAGTGTTGTATCCTACACAACTCTATCAATCATACAACCCTAGATACCCTCTAGCTAAGTATG
The DNA here is from genome assembly GCA_027924645.1 of Cunninghamia lanceolata. Classification (NCBI taxonomy): domain Eukaryota; kingdom Viridiplantae; phylum Streptophyta; class Pinopsida; order Cupressales; family Cupressaceae; genus Cunninghamia; species Cunninghamia lanceolata. Next base: position 2,908,604 of record BSBN01000918.1, on the reverse strand, counting down.
ATTTCTGATGGGTTGTGCAATCCAGATACAGTGAACCGACAATGCATGCAGAGACATATGCATTACTATGGCCATAGTTTCAATATAAATTAACGTTCGCAATGAACATTGTTGTAATGTTCACCCACCCCAACTTGACTTGGATACTATCATATTCCTACAGTTTGACTTGGTCAACTATGATTAACTTATGAAGTCATGATGATTTCAATAATTTAGTCTTCCCGACCAATACATGTTTCTTACACTGTCTATATTCTATATACCTAATCAACTATCTTTCTTTACGAGGATTCTCATTGCATCATTGCAATACCTGAGGTCCATGACTTATTGACTCATAAGAATTTTAGATTGATTAATAACGACTAAGATGATAACCTTACCCAGGTTAAGCATTATAGTCTAGGGAACTAATTCCCTTCTTACAAGTAAGAATAATTACACATAGTTAGGGCACTTGACCCTTTAATCACGATCTATATAATGATCTAAATGATTTAATATAAATAATTACCATATCTAGGTGAATTTAAGGTTTAACTAAAGAGTTTTGTCTAACTCAAACCTAGTCTTTCTGACTTAGGTGGATTCACAAGACATTGTCGTTGCTCATAGACCTTATGGAATGACTATCCATTCTTAGGTATCTCTTTGCTTCTCGCAACATTTGAGATCCAACACTTATCGACAAGTAATAGTTAAGATAAGATGTGACTATAAAGGTATAATAAACTTTATGTTTGACTAACCATTTTAATAGTACCTCTTGCATGCTTACAAACCCGAGGCTTATGACTTTTATCTCAAGTCGATTTGTAACCAACAAATAGGTTCCTCTACCTAAGATTGAACACAATCAACAATAACCCATCTCTTTTCCGTAAGATGCATATGAAACATTTATTGTTTAGGGTTCTCAACCCTTTAATGTCTACCCTCATAAGATAACTAAAACGGGTTATAACCATAACGGTGTTAAAATAGTCTTTAACCCTTCTAGGTTTAAACTAGATTTTTATCTACCCTATCCCATCACAATGGAATGACAAACTCACCAATGCTAGAAAGAACCATGTCTTAAGTAAACAATTTTCCTTTAGTCTTCTTTGACTATAAGGTCGTTTCAATCTTTCATACAAGATTATTTCATACTTACAAAACAACCTTAGTTATAACTAACCCAAGGATTTACCCACTTCTAGACTTTAACTAGATTCAACTTGATTCCAAAATGGTGATAGACATTTCTAGTTGCTATCCTCATGAATTCATGTTAAAGTTCTCTCTTTTAGCATACTGAACTATATAAGGTCAATATTATATGAGAGTTATTATCTATGTTTGATGTAGGGAATCCACTCATTCTGAACATCCCTAGAGTAAAGTATTCTCTTAATGAAATAAATAACTATTTACAACTAAAGCATGAGATTACTAACTTCTAAGTATCATATGACATGCAATTTCTTCTTGTCATAAAAGAGTTGTTTAACATCAAACCCTATAGTAAACAAGAAAATAAAGGCATGGATAAACCATGTCAAACTATATTTATTCTGAGTGAGTATGAGTAAATAAAACTCTATTAGACATTACTCTCTCCTTAATAAGAGTCTACTTATCGATGTATATACTTCATCGTTATGAGCAAATCCAAGTATTTCTTTTAAATAAACTCTTCATACGGCCATATGTAAATTCTAATATAACATGGAGTAGATTCTTCTCCATGGCAGCAGAGGTCTATGTTTTATTGTTTGCACTATGCTATATGTGTATAAAAGAATACTAGTGTTACACAGTTTCTCTATGGCAAAAGTATATTAAGGTTGAATATAAATTTCGGTTATCCAGTATCTTATACCAAATTTATCTAACGTAGCATCTACTTATTCAACCAAGGTTCATTCTTCACAATAATAATATATCTATTAAAACCACTCGGTTTACTGTTTGTAGTAAAGACTATAAACCCCCTCATACACTACGCTTCTACGTTTTCTATATGAGAAGAAGTCTGATAAATATGAAAGACATTGAACCTCGTATAAAATGAATTCACTAGACTGTGAAGTAATACTCGGCTCATGTTATTCTCTTAATCACAGTCTTAAGAAAATATGCACAGTTGGAGTGAGAATAACATACCTCAATTATGTTATGTTGAACGGTATGGACAAACCTGAGTAGATCGAATGCATAGATTGTAATGCTTCTCTTCTATCGACTCCTCTCTAGTCATTCTCTTCTAAGAGTTATGTTAACTTCTCCCAAAACAATAATGTTTCTTTTCCTTCCTATATTCTTTTCTAATGATAACAACGTACCTTTCTCTATTAACATCTGACTCTTATATGCCCGAAACTATTGCCTCCTCTCTAACATTAAAATCCTCCTCTAAACAATAACCTCACCTCCTTAAAGCTATAAATATCTCCAAATACATAACTGAATTTACACTTTGCTTTCGCATGCACACTTTAAGGGATTCATGGTAATGAAGTTCCACTCTTTAATCACAACGATCTTTTCTTTTTCTCCTGCTGATTTCCTATCTCCCTAACTCTTAATGAGTCATCCATTTTAAAGACTTAAAGAAAGACTCTATATGAGTCACCTATTTTTCACTCCTCCACACTTTGCAGTTGGAAACATATTAAATACAAAATAATCTGCTTCATGATTCAGTTTCAACCGAGCTACAAATTTGCATATCTCTACACATGTCGACGTGAAGAACACTCTTTGAGGGAGCTTCAATGAATGTGGTTAGCATCACCACCGCTCTTCTTTCAAAGAGGCTGACAAGGCATTAAACCTACGGTTGCTCATTTAATAAACATTTAAAATGGTTTGTTCCACCTCTCAATATCATGAAGGCTCTCCTATTTGTAAGCCTTCGACTACTTCAAGCATTTAAACCATCGACTCATTATGAGGTATTATCCTCATTTGATGCTAAGGCATCTACATATTGATTACAACAATTATAATACTCATAACATTGCCTATACATTAGATAGGTATAGTTTATTCAATAAAAAGATATTATTAAACCATGGGATATGGATATCGTGATTGAGTTGAGCTTGTCTCCCCATCATAATCCGTCGACAAATATCACATATTAATAACTTCGACGAAAACGTCTTAACGTTTACGAATCATTATAACACATCAAATATCTTAATAATAGTATTAAGATAATCATTTTATGACAATAACGTCATAATATTTACGTTGAACGTATATGGTTATAAATCAAACTCAAACGACGTCGTTACGTTATTAACGACTAAGATGACTTAATACAACTTAGCAAGTTTTGAAAACAATATCGTCTACCTGTCGATTTGGTTCAGAAATAAACTGACAAGACACAACTTACCTCTTATGACACCACAGTTCACATTTTCATTAAACACTTATAATTCGGTTTGGCAAATAAATCACTCGTAACCTGAGGTCTATCTCTCTCTTGGAAAGATACTCTCTCTCTCTTTTCTCTGAGAATCATCTAATAACCTGTAATCTTGTTTCACTTGTCACCAAACAATATGTGATCAGTGCATCATTATTCAATTAATTCAACTAATAAATCAAATCTCATAATACAAATATTAAATCGATAATAACATAATCATTTCTATGATTTCAATAAATAATATTCAATATAATTCCATGTCATTCCTTGTCATTAAATTATAACATCACAATAGTTTTACTTATGTCCCAGTAAAAGTGAAAAGTTTAGTGAGACAAAAATTAGGGATGTAATAGGATTGCTGGTTGTAATCAGTTTGATTTACTAGATAATAATATTGGACTCTCTGTTGGTGGATGTAGCCCAAGTTTGGGTGAACCACATTAAAACTTGTCTCTCACTGTTATTATTTCTGTGTAGTTTCATTCCTCTGTTTAATCTTTATTTGCATTTAATTGATATCTTCTACATGCAATTCCTAACATAACACACCTCAACTCACATAAAACATTGTTGTATCCTACATCTTTTGAAAGGAAACTGGATCTCCCCAAGGTCTATATCACTAGGACATGGCCATGCAAGATAACTTAGTTGACTAATAATGTTGTTCCAATTGAAGGGGCTATAGTATATCCAAGAGAAATAAGACAAGATTCGATTATTGCACAATAATAATTAATATTTTCAGATTTAAACATGTAAACTTAATTGATTTACATTCATTCCGTTGCATATGCTTATCTTTTCGCAGTTAAAATTATCAATGAAAACCACTTGCAATTAGGAAAATATAGCTTTACAAAATCATCTGATTACAAGTAAATCTTTAAAACTAATTGAAGGTATATAAAAAATGCAAAATTTAACAAGGGTTAAAGAGATAAGAATGAGTCTATTTTGTAATGAAGTAAAATCTGAATTAGATTGAGTAGACAATCCTTGATAAACTAGCCTTGCTCGATTAGTTTGCACATAATTAGTGACACAAAGTGGTGTAGAAGTCTAATGAGATTTAGACTAGGAAGAAACATGCACAACATCACTGTATACACACACATATTAAACACGTAGTCCTTGACAACCTTGGATTTAGATGATTCTTCATTAAGCACTAGTGGAGATTCATCATACTCAATTGAATCCAGAGAATATAGTCATATCAACATTGCCTCATATTCGGAAAACTAGGAAAAAAAAAATTTAACAAAGAAAATTGAATAAAATGTATAAGACTAACTAGTTTCCAACCCTTAAATAGAGTTTCAACTAATTGATCCAAATTAGTTTGGGAATTCAAAGGACAATACCCAATGAGGGGTTGATGATATTGTAAATCATTTAACAAACAATATGCAAATTATAAAATAGCTCTTTTTTAGAATAAAGAATTCATATAAATTAGCAAACTTGATGGGAGAGAAGATGCCTTCAACCCTCTCTCAGTAATTCAAAAATAAGCAATATATACATGAACTGAAAACTTAGTAAAACTTCTAAACTTTGATTTCCTTTGGAAACTAAAGTCACTAAGCCTAAGTCCTCATTGGAAGTTGGAATGGATAGCTAGACGAGGACATACTAGCTACACAATTAAATAAAATGTACAAAAAAAAATATTTTATGTACCCCAACTTGGTGGGGGTTCTAACTCCTAGCCTGTTGGGAGAAAATCAAACTTCTTTGGTGCATTGGAAAGATATCTAGAAGACCTACATCGAAAAACAAAACATAAGATTTTCAAACAAATTGGGCCCTAGAAATGCTCTGAAGGCCTCTAAAAATGCAAATTATGATGATGTATAAAATATCAAAAAATGAGTTTTTTTGATATTTTCTATTCGATCATGTAGATTCCACCCAAATGCTTTGGGATCTATGTGGGATCAATAATATCTTATAGACAATAGCTCAAAAAATGCTAACTCAACAGTTCAACAACTTGGTTACAAAAATTAAATTCAAGTTCAAATTTAATGGTTTTGATTTAGTCTTGGTTTCATGGTTCCAAGGCAATAAATGACTACAATAAGAATTAAGTTCTAGTGGCAACACATTGAACTTTTAAAAATAGTTTAGAGGACACTTTTCCCTAATTCAATATTAAATCAACATATATTTGACAACACGTTTCCATATGCAAAATCTTCTATTGATTGGCCTCCTTTGCATAGTTCCTAGATAAAATCATGAATTCTTGAAACAACAAAGTCTTCTTAGAAATCCCCCATTCACATTGCTTTAGCAATACTTAATCAATTTTAGGTTTCTGGATACTCATGTCACTTGCCATTAGTTTAATTCTAGTGGTTATCCCTTGAGTATCTTGTAGTATACAAAACATAGTGTTAACATTGTCAAAACAAGAGTTAATCCATAGGCATTGTGTAGATTGTTGATCTTTTGGTTGTTTGTGAGTGGTAGGGGGTTGTTGTATTGATTTGTTTTGTCTATCCCATATCTCATGGTACTCGTACCATTTGCATGAGGTTAGCTTCGTTGTAAAAGGATTCAAGCCCTTTCAAAAACCTACTTTTACCAATATCAAAAATAAGAGTCAATCCATTTAAATTCAAGATTGATATACTCAATTTTATGATTTCAATTATGCTAAAATCAATAGCAAGAAAAATTATGCTTAACAACAAGTAGGCACAATTAGACACAAAGAACAAAACACAAGAGAAAACTAAGATGGGTAGTATTGCCTTTGGCATGCCCATGACATGCCAATGAATGTCATAAATGAATTAACATAACCATCAATTTATACTTGCTATTGCAATCTTATACCCAATTGTAAGGTTCTCAAAACAAATCAACGAATTGGAGAAGGTACTCTAGATCCAACGACTCAAAGAATGTTGTACTTAGAAAGATGTATACATATTGCCTATGCTTCGTCTCATTTTGGTGATGCTACAAGTTTTGGTCCTTTTCTTTGCCTTTGAACTTCATAACTTGCAATAGCATACATAAAATCTCAATTAAAATGATCTCAAAGGAACTCTTAGGTCTAATATTCTATACTTTCTTTATTTCTGAACGCGAGCCTATAGATCTATTCTAACTTGTTAAAGTATTGAAATCTGTATATTCGACCGTGGACCTCAAAGCATCACTTAATCAAGACTTGTAAGGTAAATTTAATTCAAACTTTCAAGTCTATAACTTGTAAGTGCCCAAATTTGGATAACAAACATTTTGATATTTGAGGATGATTTGGTGACCTAACACATGACCTTATATGATGTTAATAATACAAATTTCTCTCCAATCCAATCCTAATGTGATTTAAGTGTCTAATTAGCCTCTAGGAGTTGCCCCCTTTGTTTCATTGTCCCTGTTTGACCATTTGTCAGGTGTCTACCACCTATTGCTTTGCTTATTTTTAATTTTTGCCTCTCAAATGATGTGTTCGCCCCTTTCTTACCAATTCTCTCTAAAGTGAATGCCATCTTCTTCAGTGAACAAATTATTGTTGAAAGGGATGAATGGGTCATTTTTGCTTTTCTTGACCATTTCCTTTCATGGCATCTTTTGTTGAGATTTTTAGCTTTCTTCCTTATAGATTTGAGCACCCAACAACCCTAAGAAGAGTTTTTCCATCTTTTTCTTCAAGAAACCTATAGATGGGAGAATTTTGGCTTTTCTTAGGATCTTTCTTTCATTTCTTGGCTTTCAATTCTTGAAACAATACATAGAAACAAAGGATACTTTGATCATTTAGTCAACACCCAACATGTATCTCAAGACTTTTTGAAGAAGTGATAATCTATATAGGTTTACATTTCCTCCATACAATCTACACAACCTCTAGGCTCCTTAACATGATATTTTTCACAAATTCTAATCCTTAAAGAACAATTGGCACTCTCTTTTACTTGTCTTTGTCTTCAACTTGTCTATCACTAGTACATCGCAAAAGGAGAACCAAACGGGAAAGAGAGAAAGATGAAAGAATGGGAAGTTGACCCCCTTAGGACAACTTAATCATACCATAACTCTTGCATGCTTGGGATCTTCAAATACCTAGGTGTGGAAGTTACAAGCTTTTTTTCATTAGATCATTTGATTAGATTGAATTGGTAGCTTAGATTAAGATAGTTTACGTGTACGAAAAATTCATTACGTCAAGTTTGAAACAATTTGTTGAATTGATTAGATTTAGAGTTGAATAAAATTTTATACTCCATAGACTAGTTTGAATTTTAAAACATTTCTTGCAAAACCTATTTCAAAACAACATTCAACTTCTTTTAAAAAGAACTCTTGAATCATTGCAAACCTTCTATAGTAAACAAGAATCAATCAACAAATATTGTAGCATAAACAAAGAAACGATTTACAAACCAAAATATATGGTTTCTCTCAAAGAAAGATTGAAAACAATGAAGAGCCAACCAATCTCTACACAAACAATTTTCATTTTAACTTAGAAATAAAATTGCTTACATGTGTAAATGTTGATTTTTAGGTTCATTAATACTCTTGGTTCAAATTGTGAAAGAGAAAAGATTCATATCTACTCTTTTTGCATTGTAAAGCTTACATGTATTCATACTAAATTCATAAAGCACAAAAAGAATAGACCATTTTAGCTTTTTCCTTTCATGCACAGTAATTGCCTTCTTTTGTAGATTCCAATGGGGTAAAAACTAATTGTTGTTTAAAGTAGTTTGCTTTTTCCTACTTTTTCTTGCCTTTTCTTTTTCTAGCATGCATGTTGATCTCTTTTATCTTAGTACCCTTACACACCTAAAAACACATAGAACCACCTAATAAAGCACAAAATGAACAAAAAGCCAAAAAAAAGAATCACAAAAAGTGAAAAGATGAAAAATTAGGTCGTATGTATACTTAAGCCTAAGTGCTTCTAAACTTTGTTTCAATGCAAAGCATTCATCACAAGCAAACGACAATTTCCCAACTTACAATATCAAACTAACACATACATTAAATCATTAGGAGAACTCATGCATGCTTGTTAGTCAGTCTTGCATATACTTGGGCATTTCATGCCTACATGTCTCTAGGAGTAAGGATAGATTGGGTAGAGATTACCTTGAGTGAATTAAGAGAACAAACACCAACCCTTACACCAATAAATTTTTTTGAGCAAGAAGCAACCTTAGAAAGAATTAGATAAGAACATGAAGGCATACTAGCCATTGAAAGAGATTACCTAGAAACTCTATTAGAACTTGAAACAATTCAAGCAAACATCACTTTAGAGAATGCTCATTGAAAAAAGCATACTTTAAGAACACAAGTCAACACACTCAACATAAATGCAACACCCCAATTAAACATCATCATCCACAAGGAACTCTTTTCTTTTGAAGAGAGAAATCATATAAGAGAAACAATTGTCCCTTAAGTAAATATTGTTGCCATGTTTAGGAAACCTCTTCCACATGGAGGAGATATTCCTCCAAATACTCTGCTACATTTTCTTTTTCCATGTGAGTAGGAGTGATCTATCCATATGCAAGCCACATGTGCAATGCATGTGCCCGTCATTTTTTATTCACACATAGTAGTGGCGAGTTAGATTTGGAGGGTAGGGTACATATTTTGGTGAAGTTGACATAAACAATGGTAACCCTTTTGATATGCCTTCTTTTTATCCACTTCATTCATCCCTCATTTTGTCCACCCATTTATTCTAAGGTAGTTATGGTACCCTTGAATATGTTTAGATCTATAGGATCTTAAGGGCAAACATCATTCAACAAACCACCTACCCCAATCTTTCATAGGTACATTCATCCATTGTATCCATGAGTCCTACTAAAGTTTTCCATGATTATGAAGACTCTAATTATGACAATGAATGTCATGAAGATCAATGTACAAAACCAAATTCAAAACTCACAACATTTGATAATCCTATGGGTTGGATACCAAGAACATGTAACTCAACCAAGCCTTATCACCCTTAGGGACAATGAGTTTGTGCTTGATCTGAAATCCATTGGTAAGACATGAATCTCACGCAATACCAAGATATGACCACTCACCTTGATAATGAGGTAGGTCACCTAGAAAGAGATTTAAAAGATGCTCGAGTAGCTTACCAAAATAAACATGATCCTCCTTACTTTATAATTCTAGAGAATTAAATATAAACAACTAGAGGATCCCACTTCCACCACATAAACAAAATGACAGAAACAATGAAAATCAAATAGACCCCATGTAGGCTGGAAAAGTTAACCACACAACTATGTCAAATGAAGCCACCCCGAAGACTTGATTGCCACACTGGTTGAAAAAATTAGAGCTTTGGAAATAGGAGTTCTTGGAAAAACCCATCACAACCCATCTTAGGGAAATGTAAGGCCTTGGATCCTAAAGCAACAAAGAAACAAAAGTCTATTTGTTACTACTCAAGTTGACTTGAATCAAGGAAGCTCAGAAACTCCCCCATATGTAAAATTATATTCACGCAATGCAAATGAGAATCTTGCATTGCCTTTCCCACGCTTCAACTCCACGCCTACGTATCAACCAAGTGGAATGTTACTAAACCAACAATAAAATTACATGGTCTCGATTGGTTTTTTTCAGATCAATAATGTGCTCAAACTATGCTACATTAGGTACAACAATTGAGCCAACCACCTCCGTTCTAGCCAAATTATCTCAAATTATCTCACTCCTATATGATCTATCTTCGGGGAACCATCTCCTTTTATACGTGATCCCTCTAGGACTAAGTCGAATATCTTAAAATAGCCCTAGATTATGTCATTAAAAATGTCATGCTACCTAGATTGCTCCCAGATCTCCCTATGTTCAAAAGGGAAGGAGATCCAAATACCCACATCAAAGCTTATATGGTGATTGTCCATGAACTCCTGGAATGCAGTAGTCGCTTTATTTTTCTAGCAACCTTAGAGGGAATTGCACTTGACTACCATTATCGATTACTCGGGGCTTCAATACATTCCTTTAAACAAATCGTTGGAGTGTTCATTACCGTGTTCAACACCAATAAGCTTGTTAATACATGGATCAAAGAGTTCCTTAATGTGAAGTAGAATAACTATGAATCCATAGCCGATTTTCTCATTCAATGGAGATAGGTCTTATATTCCTCGATCGGTGCTCCTCATATGAATCATCGTGAACTTTGTGATCTGTTCCTACATGCTCTAAATAGGGACAAAAGGGAAGATGTTGAAAGTGTATAGGTCGTATGAGGAAGCATTAGAAAGTGCTTTGAGGATTGATCAGGCTGCAATTGATAGCAGAAGAAAGACACAAGGAAGCAAAGGATAATTGGTCACATGAGAGCAAAATAACAGCCAAAATAAAAATAATAATAGCTTCTCAACTCCAAAGATTTGAAAAAATAACCTGAGCTTCACAATGGACATGGTGACAGAGACTCCTCCCAACAAAAACAATAATGGTAATAGTCATTAAAACTACAACAACATTGCTTATATGGAGAACAACAATTATTCGTACCAAGGAAACCTTGAGATCCATGCTATGGATTATCCTCCAAGGAACAACTTAAATAGATCGCAAAACAATATATCTTTGGATGATAACATATATGATCCGTATTGCAGCCCTAGGGACTATGACCTTGACAAATTTTGTTCCTTTCACAAGACTAAGGGTAATGACACTTAATCTTGTAGAGCGTATAATAGGTTTATCTAAAAATTCAACAACATTTATTTATAAGCATGTTCATTCATAAAATCCTCACCTCAATTACAACAATCAAGGGCTGTTGGCCCTCAAAATTTGAACAAAAAAATCTGTCAAGATCCCTTCCTTGCTCACTGTCAAAACTGTTGGAAATGAAGCCCAACCGTCACTGCCCTTTCGTCTTCCTCTTCCCATGTCTCTTCACTTGCCTGAAGAGTCTATATAATTTCCCTCTCATTCTCTTTTTGGTAGAGATGAAGACTGCTGTAATTGAGTTTATTAATGGAATAGAGTGTCCTGCTTTCCTTGGTGGATGTAGCCATTTTGATGGTGAACCACATTAAATTCGTGTCTTTGATTTTATCTCTGTGTCTTTGATTCTTAATCTGTTTTAGTTTTGTGTTTCGCTGCAATTTATCTTTAACAATTGGTATCAGAGCTAATGGTGGAAAGCTGTTTTGGAAATCGCGAAGAATTTCTAGGAAAATGGATGTAGCAGCTTTGGATGATTGGGCTCTAGCTCTCATGTCTTTGTCGTGTGGCTTTGGAGTGAGTTTTGATGAAGTGGGAGCTGCGGACAGTGACTTGGAGCTAGATGAAATTGTGCCTATGGAAGTAGATGAATCTCCTCTCTGTTTGGCTGATGATCTTGCCACTGATGTTATTATGGGTGATGTTGATCCTCATTCCCCGAGCACTGCCCAAGCGAGGTATGTGTGGGAAAGGCCTTCGCAAAATTTGGGAGGCGAGGATTTTGACATGCTAGAAGAATCGGAGAGCCTACAAAGGCTGAACGAAATAGAGGATTCAGCAGCAATGGATGTTGCTGAAACAAAACACCGTGTACATTGGTGGGATGGTTTGAAAAATAAGAAGGATTCAGCTGAAGAGGAGGATGCTGGATTTGGAATTGAATCTGCACCACAAGAATTTTTAGAAGATCTGAAAATTGTGCTTAGAGCACTTGAACAACACAGGAAAGCCATCATGGAGGAGTTGCGGAAGAGGGCAGAGGTAGATAAGAGTGGTAATTCTGTAAAGGACCTGGTATTGCTCCTCTATGAAATGGTTTCTCTCACTTCTGCCTTCTGCCTCGATGATCCAGATATCTTTGCTTCCAACATTCATAAGATGTTGAAGCTAGGTCTCAAAATTTATGAAGATTTGGAAGCTGAAAAGCCTCAACGTTGGTTGGATGATGAGCCTGAGGAAATTGATGATCCTAAATCTACAAAGCCAGATGATTGGGTTGATGACGAAGATGGGTCACAAGTCTTACAGTATGAAGTACATATTAGCAATGAGGAAGGAGGATTGTTCAGTTCTGATTTGGAGCACTCCGCTGAGGAGGAGGTGGAAGCGCAGGTGGAATTGGGAAGGAGTCCTAGTGAAGTAGGCAAAAAAGTCACGTTTATGTATGTGGCGGCTGACAGGGATGAGGAGGTATCCGTTGCAGAGGAAGAAATAGAATTTTCCCCTGAGACAATGATTCCCCGTGTTGCCGAGATGCTCGCCGCTGCTGTCAATTCTCAGAAAGTGCCATGCGAACTAGCTAATGGCATTTCTTCAACTAAAGTCCAAGATGTCAAGGATTAATTGTTAGTGATAGACAGAGGATTAAAGGTGAACATGATGTCAGTTTGGTTGACTTGGTTGGAATTCTCACCGAGATTGGTCAGCCAATGGAGTGGTTACTTGGTACTGTAGTTAAGTAACCATGAGTTTCAAGGAAAGTGGGTACAGCAGTGCCATTTGGACTTCAGTAGGAGATTGTTGGAAATGAAGCCCAACCGTCACTGCCCTTTCGTCTTCCTCTTCCCATGTCTCTTCATTTGCCTGAAGAGTCTATATAATTTCCCTCTCATTCTCTTTTTGGTAGAGATGAAGACTATTGTAATTGAGTTTATTAATGGAATAGAGTGTCCTGCTTTCCTTGGTGGATGTAGCCATCTTGATGGTGAACCACATTAAATTCGTGTCTCTGATTTTATCTCTGTGTCTTTGATTCTTAATCTATTTTAGTTTTGTGTTTCGCTGCAATTTATCTTTAACAAAAACACTACCACTCAGCCTGGTGCTTCAGGTGCTTCCACTTTTGGGTCAAAGATTACCTCTAACCCAGAAGAATTGAATCTCTCAAATCAATTGGGAATAAAGAGGTAAACTAAAATGCTAGGATTGATAGAGCTCAGACAAGACAATGAAATCTAGCAACCTCACTCCATTAAGCAAACAAAATAAAACATGCACACAATTTCTATCATTGACTCAACATTCAATCCAATTGGCCTCTATGATCTTGTCCAAGACCTTAGGAACACATTCGTAAAAATCTCATACATAAATTTCTTAAGGAATTCTCCTACTCATTGAGTGGTTCTTCTAATATCTCCGACACATAACCTTGCCTCTGCAAGAACAAATAAACTAGGTCGATCTAGACCTCAATTCTCCTAATGACAAACTATAGGAACCAAGTGTCTTTTTTGACCTTACGCAAATGCTTTCAAAAGTGGAACTAATGGGAAGGACGGACCCTGCTCTACATCTGCAAATGTGGATTTACAAGACCTACATAAAAAGAACTCTTGTATGATGAAGCTACGGCAAACCTTGTTCCTTTCTCCCTTTTGGAAAGAACATTATCTATTTTAGAGACATGCTTTGTGACTATGATAATTTGAAAAGAACCACAATAGGAAAGATCATTCTCTCAATAAGTTTAGAACCTAACATGGTGTTGACCACATTCTACGTCATTGCCAAGGACACTAGTTATAACTTGCTATTGGTAAGGCCATGGATACACAAGATGAAATCAATTCCCTCTTCCCTCTTTCAAGAGATCTGATTCTTGCACTTGGGAAAAATTTTGTGGTCAAGGGAAATCTAGAACCATTTAGTATGCACAACAAAAACCTAAGCAATAAGAGAACAAGGATTTCCGGTGACTATGAATTGCTCGGAAACAAGATCATCATGCTAGAGCCTACAGTGCAAACTATCTGACTAAAAAAGAAGGATGAAACCATGAAAGCCATCAAGGAATCAGAAAGTCCCGTGTTTGAAAATGGAGAAACCTGTAAGGTAGTCACTACTATTTCCATAAAAATGACAGTAGAGATCATTAAGTTACTGGGAAATGATCAACCCTTTTAGTTCCCGTTTCATGGGAACAACCTGATTTGTATGGTCAACATATCTACTGAATCCAACATCTTCCTTGATGTTAAAGAGAATATGTTAGAAGGAAAATTGGAATCAATGTCTGAACCTCAAGTTAGCAGGGCCTTGTAAAAGTTACAAATAAGTGACACTCCCTGGCCACCTCCCTCGAGATGGGGGTCTCGATGCCCCATATCTAGTTTAATATTGCTAATATATCCAAAAGTATTGAGGAACTTCATAACATCATTTTCATCCATGCTAGGGAAGAATAACCTGTACGTGAATTTGAAACCATCCTGAAACCACAGACAGTCAAGACAAATGTAAACAACACTCCACCTCAAAACTCCACTGTGTCGAACGAAAGCTTAGAGTTTCCTCAGGTTGAAGTGGAAATGACTGAGAAATTCCTCGGTGAAGACAAGGTGAGTTTGGGTGAGTTTCAATGAAAGAAGATGATACACAACCATTGGATTGATAAATTTGACAGTTCTTGAGCAATTAAAGAATACTCAGACTTTTCTATGGATTTGCAACTATAAGGAGACAAAAAAAATTTAGCATTAATTTTGTTCTACTTGAGGAAAAGGAGGAACCTACAACAGCACGAGCTACATACATTCTTATAAATCGTCCAATACTACCTTCATACAAACATTTTCAAATGTGAATTGGCGATTTTACGAGATCTCTCATCTTACTCAGGGATTCCCTGTTGGACTCCATCTCATAACAAAACCTTCTTCACCTTGCTTGAAGATTTAAAGGCTTGTCAACATTAAACTAATTCTGAGGATTCTCCTTAAGCAATCAAAGGAAGCATAAAAACAAAAGACATAAAAATAATATAAAATTTAGAATAGACTAGAAAGGCCCATACCTAGTCAAGGAGGACGTGTGGAATGGTGCTTTTCTTTTGTGTATGATCAAAGGTGATGAATTTGGTGAAATGGTCAATGCACTCCACCTTAAGAAATATTACATTTAAATTAAAAAAATATAAAGTTTCATTTGAATTGACATTTTGTTCATCCCACTATGTTACATTTAGTGCTTGCTCTTTTCCAAATTTTGTCCTAGTCAAACTATAGATTGGTAGTACACTTTTGTCCTTACAAGGTCATGAGATCCCCTAATCACATTATACCACTTATCCCTTTGCATTCCTAGATATTTAACTAAACAACTTGTGAGCATCAAATTTATCTTTTCTACCATCTAGCTTTAAGTCTTATTGTGTAATTTAGTCTACAACACTACCTAGAAGCTAACATGAAAACCTTCCCATTCTCCTCAAAAAGGGGGAAGTCTTAGGTAGTTGTAGGTACCCATTTGGTTGCACTTAGTCCCCTGCTCACCTTGCCTAATCCTTGATGATGAGCCCTCATCTCTTACTAGTGGCATGGGGTTAGGTTAAGGGGGTCAAGTGCTCCAACAACAAAATGCCAATTTTTTTAAAAAAGTTACACGAATGTCTATACTCTCAAATGTAGATTCTAATCCAAGTTACAGGGGTGCCATTCAAAAAAAGAGGGAGTTATTAAGCAAAGCACACACATGCACCAACTAAGTGAAACAACCAAAAGTATTACCCCTTATTGAAAGGTCATCCTTGTTGAGGACCTAATCCTTTATCCCAAATTTGACCTATTGATCACCTCTAGTCTAAGTCTAGGAAGTGCTTATAAAGCTTGTAACTCAATACTGCCTAAATTTAGCCTAAAGTTAAAATTAAATTTGGACCCCACCAAAGTTAGTTTACTTCAGATCGTCCCCTCCACATTTCCCATTCTCACTTGTCTTCCCCTAAATCCTACATTTCTATGATCTAGTGAATCAAATATGTTCTAGCTAGTTCATGGTCCTCTATGTCTAAAATTGGTGAAGAGCAATCACAATATTGTTATCACAAGTACATTAGAGCATTCCATCCCTTATCAAAAGGCCTTCCTTGTTGAGGAACTAATCCCCTACCCTAGGCTTGACCTATAGGCCACCTCTAGTCTAAGTCTAGGAAGTCCTTATAAAGCTAGTCACTTAGTGTTGACTAAAGTTAGTCTAATAGTTGAAATTAAATTTGGATCAATTCCCCACCAATGTGAGTTTACTTCAAATCATCCCCTCCATTTTTTTAATTCCCACTTGTCTTCCCCTAAATCCTACATTTCCAGGATCTAGTGAGTCACATATGTTCTAGCTAATTCGTGGTCCTCTATTTCAAAAATTGGTGAATAACAATCATAATGTTGTTATCACAATACATTAGATCATGTTTCAAATATGTTAGTAATCATGATGAAGTATACACATTTGTTTCATATAGTATGTTTATCATTTGATTATCCACACATCCATCCACATATGCATACATGTTAACACATAAAATACAAAAAAATATGTATACATGTGCATGGTTGCATAGTAAAAGCTAAATCTAAATTATTCATGTGCACAAATGGAAACACAATATACATCATTTCTAACGAGATGAAGTGTGAGCCAAATCAAGTATAAATATAAACAATACAATTACACAAATAATCAATGTCAACATTTGAGTACATGATCTCCCATTTGGGAGATGTTTAAAGGAATAAATGGTTGTGAAAAAACACCATGGTGCATAAAGCTCCCCATGCAAGGGGGCAACTTGAATACAAAAAGAAATCAAAAGATAGTTGTAATTGAAATAATTCTAGTATATTAGGAAAGGTGTCTCAACCTTGCATCTTAATATTAAGAATACAAAAAAGGCAATTTTTGGGCTATAGAACAAAATAATCCAATTTCTAGGCTATAGAGGTTGTTTTTGGCTTTGAAAATATTTCTAGTTATGTTGACATTGGTTCCTTGATGCCTAGGATGTATATATTTTCAAGCTCTACAATTTTTTTAAAAAAGAGCTCAATTGGCTTCCCAAATCAAAAGTTATGGCCTCTAGAAGTTGGGCCTCCTAGATTAGAAATGTAGGAACATCTATGACACATAAAAGGGTTGTAAGAGGGAGTTACACTTGTCCAAATTATGATGCATGTTATGACACATCATAAGACATGTTTGAATGGAGAAAATGGATCCAAAATGGAGCACCCAAGTTGGTGAGTGGATTATGATGAACTTAAGGTAGGTGGAAGGAATATACTATTTTTAGCCTTCATCTTGGGATTTGGGCATTGGATTTTTAACTAGGGATTTGTGGCACCACATTTTGGGTGGTTTTAGCTAATGGTTTCCTAATTACATTTGATGTTTTCATGTATTTCTTCTCGTATTGATTGGGTACTTGTGATGGAGGTTTAGATAGTGATTTTTGTAGGCACTAATAAGTTGCTAGAATTTCTCTAGATCTCTTGTTGGTGATACTCCTATAGAGGCCTCTACAAATGTATTGTAACCTTTAATTATTGAATAATACATTTAGTTACTTTGGAGTGTGGGGTTTTTATCCCAAAAAAAAATTCCCCATATAAATCACTGTGTTTTTTATTAAGGGGTAAAAACAAAATTTGAAAGGGCTTGAAAACTTTTTACAAAGGGAAGGCATCGACTACCACTAGTTGCACAATAACATAGCTACAACCAAGCTACCACAAAGAACAACACCCCAACAACCCACAAGACCAAGGGGTTAACATCCTACACAATGCTTGACCTTGTCCTAGCAATCTTCACAACCATGTCCCAAGTATGAGATTCTGATACAGATTTAGGAAGACCTCTCTTCCTTATTTAAACAATCATCCAAGTTACACCATTATCAAAATCCTCAAATCAAGGAGAAAGGGGAGGAAAATCCTTCCCTTTTCCTCAGCCAAAGTCACCTCCTGTGATGATGGGGAGTGTCTACTGAATGATGCCAGATGCTGCATAGAATCTGTAGACAAAGTAGGAATGATAATCTCACCATAAACCATTCTGGAGGGAATGGGATCTGATGAACAAGCTACCATAACCAGGTCTAGAGAATGAGTCCTAGTAGGAGTTGAGGAGATCATTGGCATTATGACCCATCAATAGAGAAATAGGAGGGGACTACAAGTCATCCTAAGAGTCAAAATCCTCAATACTCTCCTATAGTCAAGTGATCAAGGAGGGCATTCCACCACCTTGTAGCGAGCCTACATTCTTGTAGTGAGAATGGGGGAAATCAAAAGGTAAGTGTCCAATAGCGAAGCATCTTTTGCAATAGAAGGGGAGGCCCTCATAATCAAATGACGGAGTCCAAGGCCTATCCTCCACCATCAAGATAATATCTCCAAGAAGAGCTTTGGAGATGTCGATGTCCACTAGTAAATGGGCATAAGTAGAATGGCCACTATTATCAGACATTGAATCCACCTTCAGAAAGTGACTGATAACATTACCAATAGCCTCAAAATAGGAATAGTCTTAGAATTGGAGAGGGATATTGGGCAATCTAACCCAAGATGGTAAGATATTGAGATGTTTTGAAAGAGGGTTGAAGGAAGGAAAGGATACCTTTAGCAGAAGGGACTACTCACTCCACATCCATAATCTGCCATCCAATACCAGCTCCTTGTCAGTCGAGGAGTTGAAGGTCATAATAAAAATTCCCCTTGCACAAGGATCAATCTCTATTTTTTCCTCAGTGAGAGGCCTCCAAGGCTCCAATACCTACTGATGTAGGTCAAGAAGAGAGGGCCACAAATGATTAAATTTTTTGATCAGATCCTCCCAAGCATAAAATTCTTCATTGTCAATCACTATTTGTCCATAAACCACGAGAGGGGAGGATTTTTTTGTGTTACAATATATTATTTTTGTGTTTATTTCCTTGTAACTATATGATTAGTTTAGTTTTTTCACATACCTCTTCTCATAGATTAGTGTAGGAAGCATATTCCACACCTCTGCTTTCTTTCATAGTCAACTTGAGGATCATAGGGTTGAGGACTCCTCTATCACCTCCCACTCTCCATTGTCTCAGATCTAGTAGGTGTCCTCTGTATGTTCATGTGACTAAGAGTGGGTGTCTCAACTCATGATTAGGATTGTGCATGAAGGTTAGTGTTAATGCTACAAAAATCCCTCAAAACTCAAACATGTATCTCCATCTCTCCAGTCGTGCACTACATGGTCATGATCTCATGGAAGGCATGGTAGATCAATGCAAAAACATTTGTGTGCTAGTTAACTTCCAAGGGTAACCCACCATCCATCATAATCTCATCTTTTCTCTTTATAATGAGGCATAAAATCTCTAACCTTGAGGTTCTAATCATGTCTCCACTTGCCAACTATTCCAGCATCACCAAGTCATATAAAAAGAGCAATGTCAGTACCATGTCAAATCTCAAATGGTAAATCATGCTAAGGCATCAAAGTAAGCTAAAATAAAATCATAGAAAGGAGTAAAAATAAAAATCAAATGAGGTACTCATGAGGGTCTCCAATCTTCCATATGGGATCCAATATTTCCATCATCCCTATGCTCAATTGGGATAGAAAATCGTCCCACATAGGAGGGACTATATATCTAGGGGCCTCTTGGCGAGTTGCCTCTCCCTATTCTCTATTTCCACCTTCGACCACCCTTTGCTCTCTAAGCGGTGCTCTTGTCTCCTTGCTCCTCTCTGTGTAGGGTCTTATTATCACTCTCCACCTCCTCCTCTCTCATATTTAACTCCTCTTCATCGCCATCAATGTCTTCCTCTCCTTTGGCACTCACCAATTGGTGTCCTTGCCTAGGTGGCTATCATTAAGGAACCTATGCTAGATGTTATGCTAGTGCATTTGTTTCTCTCAACACAACCCTTATAAAACCAAATCCTGGTGTGAGGGGATGCCACTGATCCAACCCATGAGGGATCTCCTGTTGGAAACAATGCAAAAAACTGAGAGGGGGGGTGAATCAGTTATCTTATAACTTTTCTATTTTTACTTTCTTTTCTTATCTTATCATTTAGTGTGATATTAAAACAAGGCAATCATAAGAGCTGAAAAGAAATTAACACATAACACAAGGATTTTTACGTGGAAACCCTATTAAGGGAAAAACCACGGGGTGACTAACACAAGATTGTATTCTCTGTTAAAAGAATAAGGAGTACAAATTTGGCACTTGTCAATTAGGGCTCACTGCCCGAGCACACTGCTCACAAGAGGTCCACTACCTACAAGAGACTTACAGTCTACAATGCTTACAAATGATACCAAGGTGTTTGAACTGGTGAACAACATGTATACATGTAGGAATTCAGTTTTGGTTAGGCACAGTATACTAATCTGGCACATTTCATTCTTCCTCTGCTCAATATTACTTTCCTATCACATTCTGGGCTTATATTACTGTCTTCGCACTTATCTCTACTTTTCTTCGCACTTAATAATTCATACTATCACTTTCACACTCTCACAAGCTTGAATCCATCAGGTATATATATCTGCATCAAGGATTTCCAACAACTTCTTAGTCGGCAACAAGAATACCTGAGATATTTGCAAGTTATTGATCTGTCAGCTAAATCCATGCTTGATTAGTGATGCGCATCAAAAACGTAGGCATAGAAGTCATTAGTCATGTCGGCCAATGATGTTTAATGCCACAAATTGCTTGATCAACACCTTTTGCACATCCGGATTGAAGTCTGATACTCTGTCGGTCAGTTCTTCCTTTGTCTGCTCTGCTTGACTGGAACCCAACACTCAGATGCTCAAGTCTTTTTCATGCTTTATCACCGGAGGCTAAATCTTTAGAATACAATAGTCATGATACCCCTCTTAACTTGTCCAAGTCCGCAACTTACTGAGTTAGACCATCTGAGAGATCCGGACCTGATTGTCAAACCTTGATACATACTATGTTCTTGTTTATCGAACCAAAACAATCTTCAATCTGACTTCCGGTATAGGCATATTATGTACTGCAGATGTGTAGAATAGACTTTGTTTCCATCAATGACAACACTTATGAAGCCACACAGTGTCTCTTGCCAACAATCTCCCCCTTTGGCATTGATGGCAACACTTAGTGAAAAATGGCTAAGTGTCGCAGTGGCTCCCCCTTTGCTTGTGCTCTGTTTCTTTGCACTGTTTTATCGGAGCTCCCCCTTTGCTGGATTCCTCGTTTTTCACTACTCTTCACTCCCCCTTTGACATCAATGGCAAAGGGTGGAATCCGCATACAAAATTGTGCAAAAACTATTATATACGTGGCCGCATAAGTATATACAAATCATATGTTATACTTACATATACTTAAGTATGTCCGCAAAGGTTGTCTTCAATTGTACAGTTTTTGTGGCCCAACTCCTCTTCATTCTATCCAAAATGGAGATGTGTCCAATTAACAAAAATGCATATGCTTCTGCCCTCTTTAAGTCTGTCGGATCAATGGTCTGGACTGTACTTTGTGCCTCTGTCAAGGCATCATGCATTGCCTCTAACTTAGGGATGATTATCCCTCTGAGCTCACCCATTCTATCCATTATGTTCTTTTTCCCTTTAACCAGTTCTTTAATTTCATTTATTATAGCAATAGCTTGACATTCATGATTCACCAGAGAGGTAGTAAGGGGATCAAAACTCTGAGATAAACTTGACAGTTTTCCTTCTTGTTCTTTTACTTTCTTCTCGATGTCCTCTGTCACTTTGGGCCAAGTTAAACAAAATTTGTATATGTCCCCACCATCCTTAAGAGCATTGTCAAGGCTCTTTATGCCAATGCCTAAGGTTCTTCTATCATTAGCAATTAGCCCTTGTACTTCACTAAACCTCTTTCCCAAGAACTCCTTCCGGACCTTAGTTTCTGTTGATTTCTCTAAGGATTCAAAATGAGTGTTAACATAATTGACTAAGTTTTTTAGATTACCGGATGGAGAGGTAGAAGGATCCTTTTGATAGGTTGGCATAATCTTCTCCAGCATCCCAGATGCAATCTCCAACAGCTCACAATCCTCCATGTGTGATTTTAGAAGTTTCTCTTTTGCTTTGGCCTGAGCAAAAGATGCTACTTTCATTAACTGAACCAGAGAGAGAATCAAAGTTTAGTGGCCCTTGGATTAACTTAGGTTCATCTAGCTCCATTATTTCTTTGTCCAGGAAATTCTGCACTGTCTCTGCAGTGTCTCTTGCCGACTCTACTTCCTTCCTTTTGGGGGCATTCGGACTAACTGGCTTATTGATATTTGTTTCTTCTACCTGTCCTTCCTCTTCCGGAACAGAGGAGTCTAATGCCTCATATGGCTCTTCATCATTTTTCTTTAATCCTTTGACATCCTTGTCAGAAAATGTTTCTTCTTTCTGTCCTTCCTCTTCCGGAACAAAGGAATCTAATGCCTTAGATGACTCTTCATCATTTTTCTTTAATCCTTGAACATCCATGTTAGAAGGCTCTTCATCTATTTCCTCTATAATGGGAAGGTTAATTCTCTTCAAGGCATTCCAGAGAATTTCTTTTGTTTCATTTGCTATTTGGTCAGTTTCTCCAACCATGAGTTTATTCATCTGGGACTTGCTTCAGAAATCATATTTACAATCCTTAAAACCATGTCCATTTGTTTTGGAGTGATAGAGGGACATAGTTGTATCACTATCTGCTCCCAGATCTCCAAGTCTTTTGCCTTTGCATTCTCTTTTCTTTGCTCCAATACATCTTCTAGGCCTTTTGGAATTAATGAAATTATTTCAATGAATGCTTTGTTATAGATATTCAAATACCTTACAGTAGCTTCCTCCAGAATTCTCTTGTCAGCATCATTGTATTCATCATAGAACTCTGTCATTGGCTGCAAGTTCCCATCCACAATAACTGCCTTGATGATATCATCAATAGAAAGAGTAGGCTTCTCAACATACTCTGCTGACTTCTGCTCCACATTAACCTTGGGGAATTTTACTTTTGCTTTCTTCAATTCTCTAATCTCTACATCTGACTCAATTTCATCATCATCCTTGAGACTCACATAGGCTCTTTTGGCCTTGGATTTCTTTCTCTTTTCTTTTGTAGAAGAATGGGCTTCCAGATTTGTATCTTTAGAGCTCCTAGAGGCAGAACTCCTGGTAGTTCTAGTTCGGGTGGAGGCTTCTACCGAAACCTGTTCTTTCTTCACTTCCTCCTTTTCTTTCTCAATTTTCTCTAATCTTTCTCTATTTGCAATAACAGCTTCTCTGGTGATGCCAAATTTCTCAGCTAGCTCTTCAACTTCTTTTCTCACCTTTCTTTTTATCTTAGGCCTTCTTAGTTCAACATGCAGTTTTATGTTTAATTCTTTAAAAGTGCCAAACCTCTCTGCTTTGGGATCTTTGGATTGACTCAATAAATGTTGAATATGAGTCTCCAATATGTTTCCATCAACCTCATAGCCCATGGGCAATATCCATACTATCCTTGGCTCAACTACCTCTATTAGGCACTGATCAGTATCTACCATAAAGAAGACTGTGTCTTGGTAATTCTCCACTATTGTTTTGGGAATTCTTTCTCTTGCTTGCATCATGCTCTAGAATTTTTTGAAGTAACCCCAGAGAGTTGTCTTCTAGGTTTGAGTGTCACCAAGTTCATACAAGTAATCCCTGGTCTGTATAGCAATCAGTTTGTCATTTTCCCAGATCGGACCTTTTGAGCCTAGTAACTCATTCATGAAGTAGAAAAATAAGCATAACACCAAATCACCATATTCGAAAGAGTTCTTTTTATCTTTCTTGATCTTTTGTAGGTTCTCCATTAGCTGATTGAATAGGAGTTCACACAGGTCATAATCTGCATTCTCTCTTAGCATCTGGTATGCAGTGTAGATGGCAGTATCGGATACAAAATTTTCTCTACTTGAATGGTAAATCTTGTATCTAATCACAATTGAGATAAACTTGACATCCGGATTAGTGATGTCATCAATGGTCATTGCCCTCTTATCATATTTTGAACCTGTGGCTTCAGATACTGTTTGGTTCTTCACAGACTTAAGAGCAGGCAACCCACCAATGGAGTGCAAACCAGTTACTACTTTGATGGCATCTTTGGTTATTTTGAAAGGCCTCATTAACCACATGAAGTTATCATGGATCCTGCTTAAGATATACCAGACCCATTCGTCCTCTCCAAAAGATGGAAAATGTATGTAATGTGCAAAATGCTTATCTTTTAGGGTCTGGAACTCCGGTTTCAGATCAAAGTTCTCACTGCTTAACTAATTGCGGTATAGATTCATCAATTTCAGGTCTCCAAAGTCCTCAATGTTTGCATGTATATAAACCCTAATGTCCTCTACATGGAGAATGCCATACGGGGTACAGGAAAATGCACCCAAAGGATCAACCTCAATAGATTTGTGAGGATGTTTCTTGAAAACTGGCTTTGGTCTCTCGAAAACATTTACAACCATAGGAGTAGCCATTCTAATCAATGTAGATTGGAGAGATTAAAATAAATACCTCTTCACGCCTTAGGGTTTGGAGCGACTACCGGAATATATTGCACTTGGATTCGATCTTTAACTAGGTTTGAGTGTTTTGCTGGATTTCTTCTCAGAGCTCTTCTCCTTCTTTGAGAGTACAAAGTGTTGCAAATGATGGATGAGAAAACCTTTTAACCTTGCCCAAAAACCTAATTTCCTTTTGTAATAAATGCACAACTTAAGTTATCCGGTTACCCTGTTTTGAGAGAGATTTTCTTGAATCACTGCGTGGATCTTTAAAATCATTGTCTATGAGGGTTGACAACATATCTTCACCTTTTTCAAAAATGCCATAGGTCCGCAGATTAAAACATTTCAACTCTGGATCATACTGGATCTATCTGTGAAATTCTGCTTTACTGGATAGCAGCTGATATAGGAGTTCCTCATAGTCCTCAAATCTGCATGCGGATTTGTTAAATTTTCACTGGACGAGTTTTAAATGAATCTCCTTAAACCCTTTAAACCGCAACGTCTTATTCTTACTCAATGTGCCGAACTCAGGCACTCAATAGATGGCTGGGGGAAAAAAGGATCTTCTCTGTAGCTCCCCTTGAGCCAGAGATCACTTTTTAGTTTCCGGAAGGATTATCAACACTGGATTCTGGTGAGGATCCATCTCCAATATTCATTGTGCTCTTCTTCACCCAAATCGTACTCATCTCCTCTTGAACTTCATCCAAATTTACTTTACCTTTGCCTTTATCTTGTTTCTGATCATGTTTTACCGGACCCCTTTCATCATGATTTCTGCTTCTGCAGAATCTGGCTATATGACTAGATTTATTGCAATTGTAACACACAACATTTCTTTGCTTATTTGGTTGATATCCTTTTGATCTGCACTGATTAGCCATATGTCCCATTCTATTGCAAGTAAAGCATCTACCATTGAAAGAATTGTTTATTTGCATATTTCTACATTCATGAGATTTGTGACCATACCTTTTACAACTAATACATTGACCGGAGAAGGATGAATTGTTCTGATTCATTATGTTTCTGCACTGAGTTGCTTTATGACTGAACTTGTTGCAATTGAAGCAATTCCCATTGAAAGATGGATATCTTTGGGCATTTGGTTGCCTTACCGGAGGTCTTCTAGGCATGTTCCTTTGACTTCCTGATCCAAAGTTCCTTTGACCAGATCCAGAGCTTTCACCTTTCTCATACCCCAAGCCACACTTATCATCAACCCTCTTTTGACTTGCAAGAAGAACTTCAAGTTGGGCTGAGCTTATCTTGATTTTTTCTTTGTATTCATTTGTAGATTGAAGATCTTGTTTGAGAGTGTCTATTTGGTTCTCAAGTTGTTCTTCATTGTCTCTAGCTTCTTCAAGATCAGATTCAAAATGCCTGATTATTCTGTCCATTTTGTGGCAGTCCTCTGTTTTCTCTTTGAGGGATTATTTTAGATTATCTTCAGTCTTTCTCTTCTCTTCAATTTCTTGGGTGAATTTCATAACCCTTGATTCCATTTCATGTCTTATCATAATCACTTCTTTTGACAGCTTCTCACATAGCTTAGTTTTCTTATTTAGATTCTCATCAGTATTATTGGCTTCATTCTGATTTGCTAACTTCTGGAGTAGTTTCTTTCTCTTTTTCACAGAAATACTAAGTTTTTCTTTTAGCTCATTGATGAAATCATCAGCTTCCTTAAGTTTGTCTCTCAAATCATTAACTTCAGAGTGGGATTGTTCAAGATCATCTAGGGCAAACTGAAGTTGTTCTTTCATACCATATGCATCCATTGAGATTCCCAGATCTTCCTCAAGCTGTTAGGCTTGTTCAGAGGAACTAGGCTTTGATACCAATTGTTGGAAATAATGCAGATAACTAAGAGGGGGGCAGGTGAATCAGTTATCTTATAACTTTTCTATTTTTACTTTCTTTTCTTATCTTATCATTTAGTGTGATATTAAAACAAGGCAATCATAAGAGCTGAAAATAAATTAACACATAACACAAAGATTTTTATGTGGAAACCCTATTAAGGGAAAAACCATGGGGTGCTAACCCAAGATTGTATTCTCTATTAAAAGAATAAGGAGTACAAATTTGGCACTTGCCAATTAGGGCTCACTGCCCAAGCACACTGCTCACAAGAGGCCCACTGCCTACAAGAGACTTACAGTCTACAAATGTTTATAGATGATACCAAGGTGTTTAAACTGGTGAACAACATCTATACATGTAGGAATTCAGTTCCGGTTAGGTACAATATACTGATCTGGCACATTTCATTCTTCCTCTGCTCAATATTACTTCCCTGTCACATTTCGGGCTTAAATTATTGTCTTCGCACTTGTCTCTGCTTTTCTTCACACTTAATCATTCATACTATCACTTTCACACTCTCACAAGCTTGAATCCATCGGGTATATATATCTGCATCAAGGATTTCCTACAACTTCTTAGTCGGCAACAAGAATACTTGAGATATTTGCAAGTTATTGATCTGCCGGCTGAATCCATGCTTGATTAGTGATACACATAAAAAATGTAGGCATAGAAGTCATTAGTCATGTCGGCCAATGACGTATAATGCCACAAATTGCTTGATCAACACCTTTTGCACATCTGGATTGAAGTCTGATAATCTGTCGGTCAGTTCTTCCTTTGTCTGCTCTGCTTGACTGGAACCCAACACTCAGATGCTCAAGTCTTTTTCATGCTTTATCAGCGGAGGCTAAATCTCTGGAATACAATAGTCATGATACCCCTCTTAACTTGTCCAAGTCCGCAACTTACTGAGTTACACCATCTGAGAGATCTGGACCTGATTGTCGGACCTTGATACATACTCTGTTCTTGTTCACCGGACCAAAACAATCTTTAATTTGACTTCTGGTATAGGAATATTATGTACTGCAAATGTGTAGAATAGAATTTGTTGCCATCAATGACAACACTTATGAAGCCACACAGCGTCTCTTGCCAACATCTCCAAGGCCTCTCTTATGCCTTTATAAACTAGACTTGTTGGGGACAAATCTATAGTGAAGGCCTCTCCAAACTACTATGTAACTTGACCAATAAGATGGATCTTTGCTACCTCTCTTGTCTATCAAAAGTTTCTTTCCTCTCTTGAAGAATTTTGAATTTATGATTGCTTGGAGTTGGCTAAAACTGAAAGTTGATTAAAGGGATATTGTTTGAAATCAAATTCTGCATCTTTTGAGGTAAGCATTTGTTTTTTAAGTTTAAATTTGAATTTTTGTTTAAAATTTTGTGTTGTAGGAATGCATTATTTTGGAAAATTGTATTTTCAAGAAGGGGCATGGAATTTTTTTTGGAAATGTTGTTTTTATTTGAAAAGTGTCTTGCTGGATAGATTAGGCACAAAAGGGTATGGTTACTTTTCAAAATGTGTAGACCTCGAAAAATGTGAAAACTACCTAATTGTTCCTATTTTACCTTACCTGATTTGGTTGAAATTTTTATGTGATGTTAAAAGTGTATTTTTGGGCTATTTTAGATCAAGAGGGTATTCTTAGAATTTGAAATTTCATTGTTATTAGAAAAAGTGAAATTTGGGTATATGGTTTTGGGAAGGATGCTTCAAGATCTGTCAATGGCGGATCTTGGACATTCAATATTTTATTTTATTTTGTTTTGTGGATTTTAGAATTTTATGAAAGTTGCATGTAAAATATGGAATCAAGTGTTTTTTCCATAGTTTTAAATTTACAAGTGCATTGGGAAGCATGTTTTTTTTTTGGGAAAACCACTCTTTCTCCTATTTTGGGGGCTTCTTGAGAAGTTCACCTAGATGGTGTAGGATAGGGGAAATTGGTAGGAACTTGGGGTGGCTAGTACGTTCTTTTGAGTGTTGTGAGATAAAGAAGTTCCGCACTACTATTGAGAGCATGGGCGAGTGTTGTGTGCTGAAGAAGTACCACACTACCTTGATGAGAAGCATGTTGTTATATGGAGCCTTATCAGACTCGGAGGTTAAATTTACCCCACTTTTATCGGTGCGGTTTCCCCCAAATTCCTATGGGGTCAAGGGGCAGCGCCCCTTGCAGGGGTTTGGGGGCAGCGCCCCCGTGGGGCTTGGGGTAAACGCCCCTGAAACCTCACACGATTTTTATTATTTTATAAAGGCATCGAGAGTTATTTTTTTATTGGTTGACATAAAAAAACCCTATTGTGTAACCGACATAAGTCTTGATAAAAAAGGCTAAGGGTTAGGGTTTCCGTTGATATTGTATTGTAGCATTTACAGCAGCATTGAGTTGCAAGGATTGCTGGTTGTAATCAGTTTGATTTACTGGATAATAATATTGGACTCTTTGTTTGGTGAATGTAGCCTGAGTTTGGGTGAACCACGTTAAAACTTGTCTCTCACTGTTATTATTTCTGTGTATTTCCATTCCTCTGTTTAATCTTTATTTGTATTTAATTAATATCTTCGGCCAGCTAACCCTAACAAGTGGTATCAGAGCGGGTTGTGTTCAATTATCATCTGCTAGAAGGTCTCACGATTGAGTGGGAGCAATGGCGGATGAGGGTAAATTGAAGGTTGATAAATTCAATGGGCGAAACTATCAGTTATGGAAGATGCAGATGGAGGATTACCTCTATCAGAAGGATTTATGGAGGCCATTGGAAGGAGTATCCAAGAAACTAGTAGGAATGATAGATGAGGATTGGGAACTTCTAGACAGAAAGGCACTGGGAACCATTCGGTTGTGCCTGGCACCATCTGTGGCATTCGATATAATAGAAGTGAAGACAATAAGTGAACTGATGAAAGCTTTGGCTTAATTGTATGAAAAACCTTAGCCTCAAGTAAGGTATTTCTAATGAAGCGTTTGTTTAATCTGAAAATGATTGAAGGAGGATCTGTGACAGATCATTTAAATGAGTTTAATATGATTACCAGTCAGTTAACTTCTGTAAAAGTGAAATTTGATGAAGAGGTGAGGGCTCTCTTGGTTTTATGTTCTTTGCCAAAAAGATGGAATAGCTATAAATAACTCTATCTCTGGTTCAAACACTTTGAAATTTGATGATGTTGTTAGTGTTATCCTTAGTGAGGAAATGTGACGAAAAAGCTTAGGAGGGTCCACATTAGGTAGTGTTTTGAATGTAGAAAGCAGGGGAAAATTAAAGGAGAGAGGAAAAGGTTCTGGAGGTCATGGGAAGTCATGAGGAAAATCAAAGGATAAGAGATCCCAATCCAGAGGACAGAAGGATTGCTGGTACTGTGGGAAACCAGGTCATTTGAAGAAAGATTGTTGGTCTCAGAAGAATAAAGGAGACAAACAAGAAGGAAATAAGGAGGCAAATGTGGTAAGTAATAAATTTGAAGATGATGCTTTGATTCTTTCCCTAGATAATGCTGATGATTCATGGGTTTTAGATTCAGGGGCCTCATTTCATGCTACGCCCCATAGTTATTTTCTTGATTATGTCCAATGGGATTTTGGGCTGGTTTATTTGGGAGATAACGAACCTTGTCAGATTGTTGGAAATGGAAGAATCAAAATTAAGTTGCAGAATGGGAATCATTGGCTACTACAAAAGGTAAGGCACGTTCCAAGGTTGAGTAGGAATTTAATTTCAGTAGGGCAGCTAGCTGATGAAGGTTGCATAGTTACTTTCAGTGATAAAAATTGGAAGGTTTCAAAAAGTGCCTTAATAGTAGAAAAAGGTGTGAAAGTAGGCACCTTATATCTTTGTACAGGTCATGTTCTTCCTTCTACTTTAGCTGTTGCAGAGAAAAAATAAACAGGTTTAGGAACATTTGCTGTAGGTTCACAGGAAGAGACTGAAATAGTTGCTGTAGGTTCTGAGACAACACTGTGGCATAACAGACTTGGGCATTTGAGTGAAAAATGTATGAAGGTACTTTATTCTAAGAAAGATTTACCAAGTCTGAAATGTATTAATATGAATTTCTGTGAAAGTTGTGTGTATGGAAAACAAAAGAGAGTTAGTTTTCTCAAGGATGGGAAGCAAAAGAAAGATGAAAAGTTGGAGCTTGTGCATACAGATGTATGGGGACCGACTCAGGTATCTTCTCTCGGTGGCTCTTGGTATTAAGTTGCATTCATAGATGATGCAACTAGGAAGGTTTAGATTTATTTCCTCAGGCAGAAATCTGATGTATTTGAAACATTTAAGAAATGAAAAAGCTTGGTTAAGAATGAGACGGGTAAAAAATTAAAATATCTCAGATCTGATAATGGTGGTGAGTATTGCAGTAAAGAATTTGAGGATTATTGTTCCTTTAATGGAATCTGTAGGTAGAAAATGTTTCCAGGGACTCCACAGGAGAATGGAGTGGCTAAACGCATGAATAGGACAATAATGGAGCGTGCAAGGACCATGAGATTGCATGTTGGGTTGTCTTTAAACATGTGGGCAGAGGCTGTCAACACTGTTGTATATTTAATTAATAGAGGTCCTTCAGTTCCTTTGGGTGTGGTATTCCAGAGGAAGCATGGACAGGTAAGAAGGTGAGTTATTCTTTTCTCAAAACCTTCAGATGTGAAGCATTTGCACATGTAGATTCTAAAAATAGAACCAAGCTGGATGCAAAATCAAAAAAATGTGCCTTCGTTAGATATGCATTGATAAATTTGGTTATAGGCTTTGGGATTTTGAAAATCAAAAAATTGTGAGAAGCAGGGATGTTGTATTCAATGAGAAGGTGTTGTACAAAGATCAATTA
This sequence comes from Cunninghamia lanceolata, assembly GCA_027924645.1. Lineage (NCBI taxonomy): Eukaryota > Viridiplantae > Streptophyta > Pinopsida > Cupressales > Cupressaceae > Cunninghamia > Cunninghamia lanceolata. Next base: position 2,877,178 of record BSBN01000918.1, on the reverse strand, counting down.
CAGCAGCATGAGAAGAAAGAAAAGGATTATGTGGTGCTGGATGATACTCCAATTAGTGATGTTCCAGTGGTTCCTCATGCTCTGCAACAACAACAAGAAATACCACAAACTCCAGTGAATGTTAGATGGTCAACAAGGCTAAGTAGACCTCCTAAAAGGTTTTCTCCCTCTTTGTATTCTATTTTGTTAACATATGCTAGTGAACCTGAAGGGTATGATGAAGCTATGCAGGTGGATACAAAGGTTCAGTGGGAGCTTGCAATGAAAGAAGAAATGGACTCTTTGCTGAAAAATCAGACTTGGGAATTATGTAAGTTACCTGCAGGTAAAAAGGCTTTACCAAACAAATGGGTTTATAGGCTGAAAGAGGAAGATGGAGGTAAGAAAAGATTTAAATCCAAGTTAGTTGTAAAAGGATTTGCACAAAAAAAGGGCATTGATTTTGATGAGATATTTTCTCCAGTTGTTAAGATGACTTCTATTCATACTGTTTTAAGTATTGTGGCTGTTGAAGATTTGCATTTGGAACAGCTAGATGTGAAAATTGCCTTTCTCCATGGTGATTTGGAGGAGGAGATATATATGGAACAACCCCAAGGATTTGAGGTCAAAGGTAAGGAGAAACTGGTGTGCAGATTGAAATAGAGATTGTATGGCCTGAAACAAGCACCTCGGCAATGGTATTTAAAATTTGATAGTTTTATGGCTGAGCAAGGCTACAGCTGGTGTAATTCTGACCATCGTGTTTATTTTAAGAGGTTGGATAATGACAGCTACAATATTTTATGTTTATATGTTGATGACATGCTTGTAGCGGGGTCTAACATGGATCACATAAGAGAGTTAAAACATCAGTTAGCACAATCATTTGCTATGAAGGATTTGGGGGCAGCAAAACAAATCCTTGGTATGAAAATTTGCAGAGATAGGATGAACAGAAAATTGACTCTATCTCAGGCTGATTATGTTGAAAAGGTGTTGCAAAGAATCTATATGGAGAATGCAAAATTTGTCAGCACACCTTTGCTCAATCATTTAAAATTGACTAAGGAGATGTGTCCTAAGACACTAGAGGAGGAAGAAAAAATGTCCAAGGTACCATATGCTTCAGCTATAGGAAGTTTAATGTACGCAATGGTATGCACGAGACTGGATATTGCACATGTTGTAGGAGTCATAAGCAGGTATATGAGTCATCCTGGATTGGAGCTTTGCAATGCAATAAAATGGATTCTCAGATATTTGAGAGGTACATCCAATAAACACTTATGTTTTGGGGGCTTTAATATTGATTTAGCAAGTTATGTAGACTCAGATTTGGCAAGGGATATTGATACCAGGCGAAGTACTATAGGTTATGTGTTTACTGTAGGTGGGACAATGGTGATTTGGATTTCCAGGTTGCAAAAGGTGGTTGCTTTATCCACCACAGAGGCAGAATATGTAGCTGCAACAGAGGCAAGCAAGGAGATGATATGGCTGCAATCTTTCATGGAAGAATTGGGCAAACAGTAGGCTAACAGTTATTTGTTTACTGACAACCAGAGTGTCATACATCTTGCAAAGAATTCTACCTTGCATTCAAAGACCAAACACATACAGTTGAGGTATCACTTTATTCGGCCAGTGTTGAATGATGGACAGTTAAGGCTAGAAAATATATATACAGATGAAAATCCAGCAGATATGTTTACAAAGCAGTGACAAGGGAGAAGTTGAGCTCCTCTTCAGCTTCGGTTGGTCTTTAAGACTGAAAATAAAATCAAAACAACAGAGTCCATGGTGCTTATTTCCAATGGGAGCTACAGGGTCAACGGTGTTATGATCAGTCTCCAAGTGGGAGATTGTTGTTATATGGAGCCTAATTAGACTCAGAGGTTAAATTTACCCCACTTTTATCGGCGCGGTTTCCCCCCAAATTCCTACGGGGTCAAGGGGCAACACCCCTTATAGGGGTTTGGGGGCAGCGCCCCCAAGACGAGGTCGAGGGGCAGCGCCCCCATGGGGGCTCGGGGGCAATGTCCCCGAAACCTCACGCGGTTTTTATTATTTTATAAAGGCATCGGGAGTTATTTTTTTATTAGCCGACATAAAAAAACCCTATTTTGTAACCGACATAAGTCTTGATAAAAAGGGCTAAGGGTTAGGGTTTCCATTGATATTGTATTGTAGCATTTGCAATGGTATTGAGTTGTAAGGATTGCTGATTGTAATCGGTTTGATTTACTGGATAATAATATTGGACTCTCTGTTTAGTGGATGTAGCCCGAGTTTGGGTGAACCACGTTAAAACTTGTCTCTCGCTATTATTATTTATGTGTATTTCCATTCCTCTATTTAATCTTTATTTGTATTTAATTGATACCTTCTGCCGGCTAACCCTAACAAAGCATCCACAGGGTGAATGCTTACTTGAGGCCTATTATAATTTTGGCTTGGTTTTGGAGAACCAAGGGGGAGTCCACCCCAGTGTCTTATCTACCCTCTCCTAGTCCTGGTTTGGTGTTTGTGTGTATGTGACCTTGTGTTAAGACAAACCTTGCTTTCTAGAATATTCACACAAATAGAGAATGATATCCTATATCCAAGTTTGTTTGCCTATTCTAGTATTGTGTTGTTCTGTATGATTCTTGTATGTGAGATGGAGTTTTGGGACTTTGATACTTGTGTGAGTGTGACTTGATGATAGTGTATCCATGATCATCTTCTCCATAGTTCGGGGGTTGCCTAGAGTGGCATAGACATCTATTACGCTCGATGATGGTATTATGGTTGGGAGGTGGATAAAATTCCCCCATTGGTCCTCAAGAAGATGTTTTTGGAGCTAAATGGTTCTTTGTTCATTTCAGGACATTTTGGCTATATTACTATGTGCTTGTTGGGCTCTTTAGAGGTGCTTTATTATGATGCATATTCATGCTTTGTATATTTTATTCTTTGGAGTGAGATCCTTCCATGCTTGGGAAGTAGCCTCCATCATGTTGTAATTTTATGATGTAGTTTGGTTGGAAAATGAATCATGATTTGGATGGAATTTATCATTTTGTAACATTTTCTCATGTGTTGGAAATGGTTAACTAAGGATATTGTAGTCCTCCATTTTTGTATGCTGTAATTATGTTATGTTATGTTTATGGATTGGGTTGTATTGTGCACATATTATGATTGATATTTCCATGATTGGTTTTGGCCTAATTCAACGTTGGTGTTGAACGAGAGTGACATTCTATATGTTGGTGTATTGGAAAATGTTATATTTCTATTTTTGAGTTATTTCATGCTTTTGGGATTATATAGTATGTTGTTTTTGGTGTATGAGTGGATACCATGTGATTTGGATCCTTGTGGATATATCATTTTGGTGAGGTGTCATGGTCAACCCTCCATTCGACTAGTAGGTCGATTGTCAACATTGCATGGTGTGTTGGTCACATGTTGACATTGGTTGTCTCATTTGTAGGCTTTTGATTTGTCGAGAGAAATGTGTCCTTGGTGTTCACTTTCTCCCTCATGCCTTGGTGTTTGTGTTGTTTTGCATGTCGATCTCCATCCTTGTTGGAGAGTGCTTTCGACATCCATGTTCCTTGTCAAACTTGAATAGCCTTTGGGGCTATTGTTTTCCTTCTAAGTGTTTGTGAGGGGTTATGTTACAGTGGTCCCCTATCAATGAAAGAGCTCCACAATTAGGCATCTATCACTATAGATGACTAGTATTTTAGCTCAATTTATAATGTTGCTATTCCTTGGATAAAATCTATAGCTCTACATAATATTTATTAATCTCTTGCCAAGCATAGAACTTGTGATTTCAACCTAGGGTATAGTTTTATTGAGAATATATCAAGATGCATGTAACTATGTGACCTTTTGGGAAGTTCTATTGTAGTTTAAAGTAGGTGTAATGAGTTCCTTTTAGTTTCATTGTTACCCTCCTTGCTTAATGCAATAGTATGACTTTCTATATAATTCTAGAATGGTAAGGGTATCTAGGTAAAGGCTTTATATGAGTGCATGATTTCTATTGACATTTTAAGTATAAGAACCTTGATATTGGAACTATCATGTGAACTAATGGAGGGTACTATAGTTATATTAAATCATGGTATGATTGCGTACTAAATGGAAGGCGATTTCCATTTAACTTAATGGTGTTGTTGAGATTGAGTTAAGAGATAAACTAACTGTAATCATAGTGTATAACATCTCTTGATATCTTATAGTGAACCATTAAGGTCATATTTAGTATAATTAGCAAATGTGAATATTATCTAGACTATGAATTGGACCATTATAAGAGTATGTGGTTGCATCATAGGATAAATGAAATTAGAAGGTTAAGAATATTAATATTGCTAAACTTATTCGGTGTACATCTTCATATGATGACCTAATAGATATAGTTTTTCCCACTATCTTGAGTATGAATCATGTATCAATCATGCTTAAAGCAAGTTTATAATTACTATTATATGTCCTTTGAATTTTAAAGGATTCTTATGTGGCTTTGTTGATGCATGTGGTGTTCTGTCTATAAGGATGACATAATATAATATGATATGATAGTTGATACCATTTAATCATATTATAGTAGGACATCTCTAGGGGCCCAACCATGGATTTTGCATAATTGTTGCATGATAACGATATTTTGACTACTACTGTCTTGGGATTGATATGATTGGGCTTCCCTTGTATTGATTATACTGTATGCATAATTTTTGGTGTATGGATTTACTTTTGGCAAGGTTATTAATTACTAGTATGAAATTGGTTGTGACAGTGAAACTTGACTTTCATTTGACAAGACTTTGATATAAAGTGGGTATTGTGTCCATTGAGCTATATGTATGTATGTATGTTTACAACCCTATATATTAGCATGCCCAATGATAGGGTAATTATTATATACATTGGAATTAATAAATGCATCACTCCATACCTAGTGGGAAATCTGCAAGGAGTTGTAGGGATCTAGTTTGACTCTTTATTTAAATCTTAATGGGTCTGTGTAAAGACTTGAAGGTCAGTGATTACTTGAGTTTTGTAAGCATTATGAGTTTTATGAAATGGTCACAATATGGTTGTATCTTCTAGATACCTAATCAACCTAGCCTCTGTGTAATGAGATGATCTCATAAGGGATTTTAGGAGGTTCATGTTCAACTATGAATAATGATGGGATGAGGTTTAATTTGAGATCTCGATGCCCTTGGATGGAAGTACTTCAAGACTAGTTTGCTAAATTGGGAACTTGGTTGGGTTTCCCTATATACCATTAAGCATTATTAATTGTTGGGAATCATTTAGAGGAATGATATTGGAATAGGGAATAGTAATCTAGGAATCTTAAGTTTTGTTATTAATCCTTGAACTTGGTGAGTCATGGTTTGGTTTGGAATGCGTATTGATAATGATCACTTGCTACCCTGTTTGGTCTTAAACCCTTCTAAGGTTTTCCCTTCTATACACTTCCAAGAGGAAATTTGCTTCAGTGGTTATGAGACCCGAAGTGTAGGAACCTCTATGTATAACCCTTGGAAGATTAAGTGAGGGGAACTACATGTGACTTTGATCTTGTTTGGAAGTGGGTATGTAAGTAGTTCTTGGGCGAAGGATGCCCTTGGACCCCAAGTCTATAGGAGAGGGGTTTAGGGAATGACTTCAAGGTATGGGGTGTTCCTAAACTTGATCAACCTTCCCTCTTTGATATGTTTCATCTTGAGACTGAAACTACATCAAATGGCTATGAACTTACCTTCCAATTAATAAGGCTTAACTATATAGCCCTGAGATGATAAAATGCACTCCATTATCATTAAGCTTACCTACTTTGAGCTTTGTGGATTCTAGCTTCCACAATCTACTCTAATCTTGGATGAACTTTTAGAGTCTCAGTCATCATGGTCAATCTCTAACGTGAATGCATGAGAATGCCTCTAGACTTGTCAAGACTAAGATTATTAGAGTTTTGGGTGATGATCACTATAGCATTGTGTCTGGGCTTAGTGATAAGTATAGGAAGGTACAAGTTAGACTCAAGACCCTAGAGAGGTATATTCTTCTAAGAAATAAGGCCATGATAAACTTGGTCACGACAGGGTTATGAATGAGTTGTGGGAACATGCTAAGTTTGAATTTAATGTTGATGTTGAACTAACCCATTATGGTCTAAATATGTGCCTAGATTTATGTTGAGTTAGGATGGAATTCCTTATTATTGTCTTTTTCAAATGTGAGCAACTAATAATAAGTATTATCATTTATATGATATGGTGGTTTACTTGTATATCCGTTTGGTGGGTAACTATATGTTAAGATATATGATTGGTAATATGTAAGTGTTATGTACTCAAAAATAGAATGTTGTATAGTAGTACTATTGTGGGCTTGAGTTTTTATCTAATAAATATTATGAATTTGAGTAATAATGGAATTATGTAAATGGCCTTTGAGATTATTCTATGAGTTGTTTATTATGTATATGTGACCAAACTCATATGGGTACAATGTGTTACTTGCATGTTGGTATTTTTAACCCTAAGACCTAAGACTATGTGTATGGGGTTATGGATCCATGTGTGGTAATTGTAACTTGATTAACTAGTCTAAGGTCTAAACCATTAGGACCGTATGTTTTAGATCCATGTCCTTATACCTTTTAAGTGTCAGAATGCTAAACCGAGATTGATACGAGAGCTGACTTATTGGTGTCATATGATGGTTGGAGTAAGGGCTCTATGATGGGAAAGGTTGGTGGTATGCAATACCTCCTAGAACATAGCTTGTTTTGCTCCTTCCTTGGTGATCATGGACATTATAAATCCTATGACCTGCCTATAGATAAGCTTATCAGTACTCCAACTTGATAGGAGTCAGGGAGCATGCTTTGCCTAAAGAAGTATTTGATTGTATCATAGGGTTAGAATGCTTTCACCAGTAGCATGCAAGTGACAGATGCTAGGAGCTACCCATTTTCATAGGTTTTAGATAGGCTTTCTCTAGTGGCATTCAAGCGATAGATGCTAGTACTAGTCTGGTTTTCGCTAGTGATATGCAGGCGATGGATGTGTCATGCCTACATTTTCCATGTGGTCATGACATGAAAACCACATGTCATGCCCACATTTGTCATGTGGTTATGACATGAAATACCAAAAAAAATTCCCACCCGACTCTAAAACTTCATTTGACTCACACAAGTTTAAATTTTGTTTTTCAAGTTGGAGAGAAAGAAGGAAAGAGAAATCTCTTCCCCCAAGGGAAGTTTCTTTCTCACATGACATAATTTTCTACACTCACTTATGGGGATTGATTTAATTTATTTCTTTAGTGCTATAGTTGGAGTTAATTTAATTATTTAATTTATTTTTGCCATAGTTCTATAGTTGGGAGGAATTATTTATTTTTTATCTTTAAAATTTAATTTTTACATAGTTCTTAAAGTGGCATTATGCTGCTAAAATTTTTAGTGAATTTGTACCCCAAGTAATGTTATGTTGGAAATTTTTTTGGAGACCCAGTACTAGTTTGATTCAAGGTATTTTTATGGCAATTATTTGTGATGATTAAATTAATTAATATTTAATTTATTTAGTTGGTTATGCTTTTCTATTTAAGTTATTACATATTGATGTTTTAATAAAGGCTTTAAATGCAATTGTTTCCATAGTTAAATTTTAATGGTTAATATAGTTTTATCTATCTTTAGTATGCTTATCTTTCCGCATTTTAATTCTATTTAAAATTGATAGATTAATTCTAGGGTTAGGGTTTCGACTTAGGTCGAAACTATTTTTCACCTTCACCTAGGAAACCCTAGGGATGGTTCCTTGATGGAGACCACACCTCTTAGCGATGCTTATTGCGACGCACACCCCCTTAGTTGATATCATCCTCATAGGGATTGCGAAAGGAGTTTCACATCATCCTGCACCTTGTTTGACTTCCCTGCGTTTGTGCGACGTGCCTATCATGTGTTGTGAATACAACCACGTTATGTGCATGTGTCACCGAGCGTGCATGTTGCACACGAGGGGCTTTTAGAGTCAGGTGGGAAATTTTTTTGGCATTTCGTGTCATGACCACATGACAAATGTGGGCATGACAAGATGCTAGTATCTACCCATCTTAGGAGTTCAATGTTGGCATTGTGGTATCATAATGACTGTGTGTGCTTCCTATGTCTTGTCTTCTTGAAATATGTTACATCTCATGGTTCTGATTGTTACAATAGTCCAAGTGATAGATAGTACATGTCCCAGTTTTAGTTGAAGTAAAACCAAAATATACTATGACCATGTTTATGTAGTTGTAATATGACTTAGATGCTTAGTGGGCTATGGAAATCCTATTAGTGGCCTCATGTGTTGTGAGTGTTATACTTACACCTTTACCTTTGATGACAAGTAGTATGGGATGCTTGCTTGTCGTAATAGTTGGTAGTAAATTAGGAAAAATGATGGGACCTATAGTGTAGCATGAGATGCTTTGACATTCCTTTTTTCTAGCTAGGATATACTTACAGACTTATATGTTAGTGATCCAAGTGAAGGGGAAGTTATTTGTAGTGATGGTTGTAGCCTCTTCCTTTTTCTAGTTAGTTACTATGTGTACTTGTGATGTACGTATGAGACAATCACACTATGAAGGTGTGACACATGCATGAGCTAATCACCTAGAGTATATGTGATGTATGAGTGAACTAATCATATTGGGTATGTATGTTGTATGCATGAGCTAGTCACATTGTATGTCATACATGCAAGAGTTAATCACATTGCATATATGTGAGTATGCTTGAGCCACTCATTAGGTGTCAACATGTGAGATTTTTATGAGTAAGTCCTTAAGTGGTGTTGTGTGTACTTGTCCACTAATGTTGGCATTGTACTAGCATTAAGTTGGAATGATTGCTATTCTACTATTTTGTATGGATGGATTTAGAAGCATGAGATCAACTAATGGTTGTGATTTAAAAGTGAGATCAAAGATCTCATATCAGAGGAGAGAATGAGTTCTCTCTATTAAGGTGTACGAACTACAGAGCCTCTGATTCCTAGGAGGGGATATGTAGGTAGGGCCATTATGAATGAACCCTTAAGGTTTAGGTCTCAATCTAGGGATGACCCTAATAGTGGGAGCTATGTTCTAGTGTGAATATGAATTGTGGCACAAATTTAATGCCATGACTTTAGTTGGTAAGTCTATGTAGTTGACACTTCTAAATCAGGTAGAAGATGCTTGAACAATTAAGTTAGTACTTGTTGTGTAAAAAAATGAGTAGTAATTGAGGTCCAATTATTACAAATTTCTTGTTTTAATCCTTTAATCTTTTCAATCTCATCCTTTTCTAATGAATCATTCTCCCATCTCTATGACTTTGATTCTATTATGGTGGCCAATTATGCCACTTCTTTATGTCTTAGGAATTCTTTTCTCTAATGCTACCCTGATATAGAGGGTCAACCCTAATATGAACTATTCAATTCCTTTTTTTATAGGGTCTACTCTAGCTTCCAAACCACACCCTTGAACCTTTGGTCATAATCCTTTATTGATTAATTTTTCCTTAAATCATATCCCTCATCTTTCTTATGCTTTTTGATGGAATATTAGGAGAATGGAATTTTGTTAGGAACATTTTACTCAATTCATCCCATGTTTATCATGTTTGGGGCATGCTTTCATATATCATTTTAACACATCATCCTAGAGTGTACCTTCAAAATCAAATAATTTTTTTTATCATCATTAATCCTAGACCATCTCTCTAGTGAGATTATAAGATGAATAGATGCTCCATGACCTCTTTAGTATCATTTCCAAAAAAAGAAATTTAGTTGTGTTGATGACCATAACTATAGGAGGTGAAGGTGTTTCTGATTTAGTTTTATGTAATTTGGGGCTTTTCCTTTCTCATGGTCTATTCTCTATTCTTGGTTCTCTTTTCTTTTCTCTTTTAGGCTCCCTCTACCTAGCTTCACTTTGCTATTTCACTAGCTTCCTTTCTCTACCCTTTTCTCTAGGTAATTAAATATAAAAAAAAATCACTTCTAAGCACTTCTTCAAAATCTCTTTACAATCATTTCTTACTTTGGCTTCTTCTGGCCTAAGCAAGGATTCACTAGTTATATCCTCTTTAGAAACTTTTCTTGACTTATGTGGCATAAGGGATGACTCTTGGTCTAGAGGGTTCATCTCCTCATAATATCTCTTTATCTTGGGGGTGTGTCTTTTGGTAACTCTTCATTAGTTAATAGATTAGCATTATTATCACTTGAGTTATCTTCTTCTCCATCATTGGGATTATTTTCTTCAAATATCTCTAAGTGTTGATATCTTTTATTAGATCCTTATCTTTTTATCATCTTCTCTATTGGATATTAATTTCTTCATTTCTTCCTTCTCTACATCCCATTATATCAACTCACTTTGGTATTCCAATGGTTAGTGTTGAGATTCAGTGTGCTCCTTCTAGAGGTTGGGGTTTTCAATTCCTCAAACCCATTATTTATAAAAATCTTCTGATGCAACTACATAGAATTTTGATCTACAATCAACCCTTGGGTTATCCATTTTATAGGTTGAGAACTACTGCATCTAAGTCTCTCCCTTTCCACCACATCTACAATGTCTCTTATCCAAGGTTCCAAGTCATTGATACTTGTTGTTGCCTCATATTCTTATAATTGCTTCATCATTTTGGTCAAATTTTTCATTGTAGTTTGAATTAGGGTTATGGACTGCTCTAGTTCTTCAATATTAGTGAGTGTCATGTCTATTGAGCATTCACTTACATTAGTACTAGGGCTTTCCTTAGTTGTAGCCCTCCTGATGCTCTCTTGATGCCTCTCACACCTTTTCTATCTTTTTTCTAGTATCTCTCCTTCCTTTCCTGGTTTTGTTTCAACATTCTTTCTTTCTTTTTCTTCTTCTTTTCCATGATAATTTTCTTATTCTCTACCAAACCCATCTTGATTTCATTAATAATTTCTCTTTTTTTTTTGTTATCGCCCTTTGCTATTAAAAAATTGATTGATTTACTTTATCCATTCTTAATCCCTTTTTATTCATCCCCAAGAGTTAGACTAGATTTGTCTTAGCAGTCACATCTTTTCAGGATCTCCCTCTATTCCATCATCACCCTCTATGGGCCTAACCCCTCACCAAAAGTTAGAACCTAGTATGTGTTGCCACACTTTTTCATCATTACCATATCAACCATTAATACTCCTTTTTTCTAGCAGTATTCTTTATTGTAACTTCTCTTCATATTTTTGCAATTTCTTCTTATGCTCCAACAAACAAGGGTCCCATTAATAGAACCAAATGTTGATAATAAAATACAAACCTAAGGTCTAAACTATTTGTTGCAAGGTGTGCGCCCTTGGTCTCCTTGTGTTGTGCAGCGCAACACTTGGGTTTGTGACAAGGCTTAACCGCCTCCCGTGGATTCATTAGTTCTAGCAGTTGTATCGAGCATCAACAGGTCGATCTTTTGGTGCAACGGCAACTGTCTTTCCAACAATTGGTATTAGAGCTTGGGTTACAGGTTCAAACCCCTCACTTGCACTGTGGGGGGATTGTTGCAAGGTGTGCGCCCTTGGTCTCCTTGTGTTGTGCAGTGCAGCGCTTGGGTTCGTGACAAGGCTTAACCGCCTCCTATGGATTCATTAACTTTGACGGTTGTATCGGGCATCAACATGGTGATCTTTTGGTGCAACGACAACTGTCTTTCCAACATTATTTATGTTAGACAAACTAACCTGGTGTGATACAATATGAAGGACAATAGAATCAATGTGGTAGATTAACATATAAGAAATAGAAATATTACATCCATATATGCATCATAAGATAAAATCCTTCAATCTCTTTATTCATATCATATATTTGTTACATTCATTATCCTTTCATATTGCAAGCATGCATATATACTTGGGAGATACATATGCTTATCTCTAATACATATTTTCCCCTTCTCTTGCAACTACACAAATGCCAAAGGAAAGTGGCCAAAATATTGAAGAATGCCTTGGGAATGGAGGAAAGGAGGCGTTCCTCCACCTAAGCACAACGTAATGCTTATGTACCCATTGGTGCAATGTTTATGCAAGGGCATTCAAGCACTTATACTCACTTATGCAATTGTAATACAAGTGCTACATAATTACTTTAATTTTTTCAAAAACTTTTGTTATTATGCCTCAATCTAAATATTGTACAATATAAGTAAAATTAAAAAAAAATTCTAACAAATTAACAAAAAACTATTGAAAGAAATCTTCAAAGCTCATAAAGAATTTCTAAAAATCTTAAAACAAAAAAATAAAACCCCATTTTTCAAAATAAGATTTTAATTTATCTTGTAATAATATTTTCTAAATACTATAAAACCTATCACTCTATAATTATAAATGTTGAAACCTATAAACTACTTCTATTTCCTAAACATTCACTAACTTTTTTTTATAGTTGACCATTAAGTGATCCAAAAAAATTCTGAACTCTGGCTTTGCCTAAGTGGCCGTACAACATATCCACATTTTGTAGACCTAACTATTATCTTGTAACTTTCTACGTTGGTCAATTAAGTGGCTTCAAATATACAGTAAATGTGTGATCTATCTAGGGACATTTTTTCATTGCTCAATTTAGTGGCCATATGATTTCTGTTTTTATATATAGTGAATCTATGTAAATAACCGTTTCCTTGAGTGTAGGAATAATTGGATTTTTATAATTAACATCAAAGACTTTAACACAGATTCGCTACATATAAAGAGGAATGCGAAATGGAAGTTTCCCGCTTCACTCTACTCAATAACTTGGGGATCCTGCTTCAAATATATTTTTAGTTTTATAAAGAAGACCCTCTCTTCGATGGCATATTCACACTTATTCTGACTGACAAGGCAAGGAGTTGGATGAGAAAAAACAGATAATACCTCTATAAGTAAACATCAGAGAAATAAGTACATATTTTAGCTTTAGTCATGTTTCTTTGTATACCCTGTGGGACCATTGTGAACTCCCCCACTTTGAATTGATAAGAATGAATGAATGAATAGTTTTTAATGTTTAGGAGATTAGAAGTAGTTTATGCGACCATTAGTCTTGCTGTTTTAGTCTTCTACACTTCTATCCTTTTCCTGTTTAAAGTGAGGATGAGCCCCCCAAACTTGGCAACATTCTCTTCACTGAATTAGATAAATAGATTACAGAAACAAAATAATTTATTTGAAATGAGCAAAATTCATGGGAGGAGGGCTTGCCTAAATTCCTATCTAAATGAATATTAGGTGAGGTTTTAGGCTTGTTTGGGCAATGGCCATGGAAGATGTCCAGGGTCTCAGTAAAGCCTAAATTTTTGGAAGGCTTGAATGCCATCCATTGAAACATTGTAGCGGCTTAATGTTTCTCTCAGCTTTCTCCATTCTTCTCGCTCCTCTTCATCCTTTGCCTTACTTTTGCCGTTATTTCTATCTTTATGTGAAGCCTTCTGATTCTCCTTAACCATTGTGCCCTGTTGCATAGAGCTTTCTCCCTTGTTGTCTTCTTCATATGAAATTGAAACGTCTCTGAGCTGTTTTTCTTGTTCTTTTTCCTCTTTCAAAACTTTCTTGATGATCACTTTCAATATATCCTCCACCTCCTTCTCCCCTTGTAAAACCTTTCTTATCGCTAACTTCAGCCCGCCTTCAAGATCGTGTTGTTCCTTGTGCTTTCGCTTTTCTTTCTTGGACCTCTGAAGACGTTTTAATTTTAGGGAATAACCTCGTTTCTTCTCCCTTTCTTCTTTCAAAAATTTTTCTTACCACTTCCTTGAGATAATCCTCTCCCTTTGAATCCTCCTCCTTGGAAATTGTTCTCTCAGGCAGCCTGCCACTTGTCTTCTCCTCTAATTCAATGCTGTTACTACCGTTAACATCCACTTCTTCATTGAGACTGTCAATGGCGTCTTCCTTCTTTTTTGTGGCGCTATCTTTGTCGCTCTTCTTGTCAGCTGGCCACCTCTCATCGATATAATGCTCAACAATCTCTCTCAGGGAAGGCCCGCTATTCTCCTCTATAACTTCCCCTTTCTGAATATCATGTATCATAATCCACTTTCTTAAAACCCCAAGATCGTGCCAATTCTGCATCAGTGCATACAAAGAATATTTATTTTTGATTACCAGAACTAAAATTTTGTGCCGAAGGAAATAAATTAACTATCTTACTTGTACAAGAGTTGTTATGAGGTGCTTCCATGGCCAGCAGACGAAAACCCATGCAATCAGTTGAACCTGCCATCCTGCCAGTGACATGACATGGGGGCTTTTAGACAAAATATTCCACGCTAGCCGATGGTATGTCAGCAAACATTTCCACTCTCGGGGAAGTTTTCTACTGCGTGTGGATCGAGTATGAAGAAAGCAAAAAGCATTCCTTTCTCCTTCGCTATATTTAGGGATGAGCATTTCAGTAGTTATTGGGGACAGATCCTTAAGCCTTCGCTCACTCTCACTGTCTTCTCGCTGTTTCTGAACACCTGCAGTTTGATCATTCTCACCTGAATACAAACATGTCAAGCCTTTTATTATATCACCATCTCAAATAAAAATCAATGTATTTGTTTTGAGAGTAGTTTGTTCCCAGCAATAATGCTAATCATTACAAGCAAACGGGGTTCAAAAACTCAGAGAAAACAAAATTAATACAATATATAGCTAGCTTATTAAACTTTTAACCTGTGGCTTGTTCATCTCTTTTGATTGACTGTTCAATGTCAGTTGTCTCAGCTATTTCAATTTTTGTTTCTTCAACTGCCGACCCTGTTTCTAACACACATTTTGAAACAAAACACATTGTGAATTGTGTGATGGTACATTGCACAAATATCACCCAAAATGCTATGTATTTGAATGATCTATTCACCTGGTTTCCCAATTGTTTCTTCCTGTTTCATATTTTGAAATCCTATTTCGGCTGTCTCTGTTCCTGGAAGCAATGTTCTCTGGTTAACGGCCATATTAGATTCATTATTAAAGTAGGGCCTTGATCATCAATTCCCCTATTCTCTGTTCAACTTAAAAGGATTGCAACTAGGACTATTTTCACCTGAAATGCTGAGGGCTCTTTCTTGTTTAGCTCCAGTTTCTGCTAGAGATTTTGTTGTTTCTCTTGTAGCTACAACAACATTAGAGTGTACGAAAAAAATTACCTTGATGCAAAATTCAAATATAAAATGTGCTTAATCTCACTTGTATAGAGTCAGAGGTATTCACCTAGTTTAGTTTTCCTTGGAATTGAAGTTCCGATTTGAAACTTTGGATTCACTTTTCTATGCCCATAAGTATTGGGTCTTTCTCCCTGTGTTGCTTCTGAATCGGTAGCCCCTTTTCTACTATTTGACATACCTAGCTGGTTCTGTAAAAAATGCTGGGACTCTGAGTTACTAGGGTCAGGTAGGTCTAGTGGAAGCTGAATTATCTTCCTTAAATATTTATCTGCTAAGTCCAGACTGGACTTATTGGGTTTGCTATTCTTGTCCCCAAACTTTCTTATTATTGCCCTTTGGATCATGCTTTTTATCCATGCCCAAAATAACGTTGATCTTGCGAGTAGCCAAAACCAGATTCACCGCTGATAATATCTGCCATTTAAATGTACTCAAGAAATTTAGAAAACCGGAGATTAATATTTGAGAATTGTAATAATTACAAATAGACGTGTTTTATAAAGTTATACCTGCAGAATCACACTTTCTTGGCAACGATCGAGATCGTCGACGAAGACTACTATCCTAAGATTATCATTGAATGCAGGGGGCATCTTAGGAATGAGTGTTCCTGGAACATGGTTGTCATCCCAACTAAATGTAATGCTGCACCATATAAATGCGAACACCTCCCACAACCAGGAGGGTCTATAATCGAGTTCATCTTTCAAAAAATTGATGTGAAAAATAACCTTCTGATGATAGCCAAGCTTTTGGCTATGGTCTGGAAGACAAATATAATCCACAATTTGAGCACTGATTGGTTTCACTGCGGACACCACTGACTTCACCACAGCCAAACAAGTACAATCACAGATGAAGGTAGACTTCCGTATTTAAAATGTTTTATATCTTTATTTTGGGCTCTATCAAGTAGCAACCATATAATTGTAGTGAACCAGATGACCATAAATACTGCAAGAAAGCATGGGAGGATCACCCCAAAGCAGATGCTGTTTCTACGGGTTCTCCAATTATATCTGCAACCAGTCCTCAGCTTGTGCGCCACTGTCATTGTTGCTTCCAATTCTTTTGTGATTTCTACTGCTAGACCCGCCCATGCTTCGGACTCATCCCTATATTGCCAGGCATTATAACGTACTGTCAAAATGGAAGGTGTAATCCCCGGCATCGAGTCTTCCTCCCATGGCATTCCACCGAGTCTTTGATTTCTAGATCCACTTTCTCCCTCTTCTTCCTTACAATCAAAATGAATCTCATCAGACCCAGAACAAATACGAATCTTAAGTTAAAAATTGCATAGAAATTAAGATGGACTTGATCATATACTTAAATAAATTTATAACAACATATGAAATTGTAGGAATGTATAGGAAACTCTGGACCGGGTAGCGTGGATGAGTTGGAACATGGAAAGGGGGAAAAAATCAACGACTAATACAATTAATGTAACTCTGCTTACCATATCGTGCCGGTCCATGACAGCCAGGGACTTAAAAATTTCATGATATTTAGGTTGATAATTTCCTAATAAGTCTCTCAGGGGATCTGTCACCCGCAGCAATCCGTACAATATAATACGGAATAATTTAGGAACCCGATATTAAATACATCAATTATAAGAGTGAAGACATAATAAGGATTAAATACATCAATTATAAGAGTGAAGACATAAGGGGAAGAGACATTTAAAACTTTAGGTTGATCACTTACTGTAAATGTTACTCTACACATTGATTATGTAACTATAAATAAGGGCATCTAATCTGTGAATGTAGGGTGTCCGTCTACCTTTGCTGTCAAGTTTTTTCTGTTACCCAATACTCTTTTAATAAACGTTCCAATCCTCTGAATAATAGTCGACTTTGGCTCAACTTTTCGGTCAGGGCCCTCCCACTTTTTCGCATCTAGCCGTTGCAATACTGGTCTAGATTTTCTTTCTATACTTTTTGCTGTCGGTAACCTCTCTAATGCATTTGTTATTTTCCTATGCCTGGCTTGACCATTTACAGATAATTTGGATTCGCTTGCTCCAGGAAAATCTTCTTTTTGAAATGAATTTGAGAATGCCAATTGAGCCGCTGTCATTATAAGAATGCACTCTGTCTGGAAGCCGTAATGATTCGGGTTAATAACAAATGTTATAATGTGAAGTAAATGTCCTAAAATATTTAGTAAGGATTATTACCTGAACCATGAGGCTAGACTTTCCCATTCCCCATTCTCCTGAGATCCCCACAGTAATGGGAGATTTCACAAAAGGATTTAAAAATAATGCAGCCGACCATTGGCAAACGCACTTCGTCCTGCCCAATTTTATAAAAGAAAATGTTCAAGATATTTCGGCTTTGAATTTTCTGTTTGTCTTCAATTAGTAAACTAGACAATTCTACATACCAAGATTATCTGACAGGGTCGGTTTGTCGGTTCCTTGTTCAAGGATATTGTCAATTTGCTTGAGAACTGTTTACAGAAATAAAAATTATTCACAGCTGAACATGTCATTTGTGCAAAAGAAAAGGTATAAGTAAGGATAGGTACCTACCATCTCCAACATTTTTTTGCTCTTCTGGTGGGAGTTTGTCTCTCCATTTCTGATTGCGAATGAGAGCAATGTTTGAACCAGATCCTTATATCCCATTCGCTCAAACTCACGCAGATACAATGAAAGCTGCAGCTTCTTAAAATAAGATTGTGGTTTAATGGAGAATGACAGCAGCCACGCCACCATTCTCACATTGGTGCCTTGACACTCAACAGCAAAATTCAAAGGCGTCTTTCCATTGTTGTCCTCTGCATCCAACAAGTCACTTCTGTCTTCTGCTTTCGCTGAAATCAGAACACGAATAGCTTCCTCAGTTTGCTGCTCTCGCCCAAGTGCATAGTGAAGTGGAGTCTGACCATTTGTATCTTTGGAACTGATGCTTGCATTGTGAAGGAGGAGGAGTGTGCACATTCTAGCGTGCCCACAAAAGGCAGCTCTGTGTTGGATATTTCAACTTTAAGATTCAACTAGTTAATTAAGCCAAGAGATGCTATACAGACCTGTGTTGGATATTTCGGGAGTTAGTGAGTGAACGACTAACATGTATCCAAGACAGCTTCTGAAACCCACTTGGACATGGAAGTCATAACCAGCGCCTCCAATCCAGCCATCTAGAAGACGGGCTCTGTCCCATTTCTCTAACAGATTTCTATGTTTTATTTGTTGAGACATGGATCAGCTAGGACTCGAACCTAGGACCTTCCATTCACTACTGGAGTGCTCTACCACTGAGCTACTGGCCCCTCTTGGACCAGTCCATCATCAGTCCGGGTGTGGCTTCTTTCCAACACCAACACCCCCCCTTAAGCCACACCTCTCGTGTGCTTGGGGTTCCTAGCCTGGGCCTAGCTCTGATACCATGTTGAGACATGGACCAGTTAGGACTCGAACCTAGGACCTTCCATTCACTGCTGGAGTGCTCTACCACTGAGCTACTGGCCCCTCTTGGACCAATCCATCGTCGGTCCCGGTGTGGCTTATTTCCACCACCAACATTATCGACTCCACTTTAGGTTTCGCTTCTTCCATAGTTGCCAAACGGCAACTCCTTGGGAACTTTGTCAACTCGGCCATATTCACCTAGTTATCCAACCCAAAACGTTATCTATATAACAACCAGAATCGAATCCAAAACATTATAAACTTAACTATCAGTGCAAATGCTTATGTGCCATTGAATCCATTTCTACAAATTCAAAAGATACCTACATTAAAATTGCAAATTTATTGATCAAAATTCACTGCAGAAAATTAGATCTTGAAAAGAGGCTTCATGAAAAGAATTTTTTTCTGTTAGTTATGTACTGTTCTGAGTCCCATATTAAAATCTTTCATTTCATTTCATTGCTGTTTGGTATTTTCCTTCTCTACAGCATCTCCGAGAATCTTTGCTCGTGTATCGCTGTTAAACAATAAAAAACACAAGCTACGGGCACCGTCAATTTCAGTCTCAGTTGAAGCCTTTTACGTACCTTCATTCTTTATTAAACTTTGTCTAGTGATTAGAGCTGTACTTTTAGCTTGGTCAACATTTTAAAAAAAACTTCATTGACGTTTTGAAGTTTGGTGCAAGTCGAATTTAAAATTTATTATTATATGCTATATAATATTTAACAATATAATATTATATGTTATATAATATTTTTAGATTATATATATATATCAATGGTGGAGATTAAAATGACTACCACCGAATAGATCTTGACCATACAATCTATAATAAATAAACAATTGTTCAATGTGGAATCATGTCATGTTGCAATACATCTATATTTGTGATAAATAGAAAATATCTATTGATTGTAAAGTAGAATAAAATAAACTGTTTGATTTTGTAATACCTAGCATATATAATTTGATTGGATTATGAAAAATATCTATTTCTCTTTATCAAATTCTATAAATTCTAGTAAGGGCTTCACTTTCTTTGACTCCAATAGAGATCTCTTCAGAGTGGACATATGCACCCTTGCTTCCAACCACCTTATTCTCGTGGATGCCCAAGACAAACTACTTCTCACACTGTATTGAACAAGATGTACACATCATTTCTACATTTTGTTCTACATATTTCTATTATGTAATTGATTGTATGGTTGCATACACCTTCCTTTGCAGCTTCCTAGTCTATACCATAAATGGGACGACTATCTTGGAGATAAGTTGGGTGGTAAAAACCCCTCTTCACTATGATGAAGTTGTCGATTTTACTAATGAAAGAGTGCCTCCTTGGTTTTTTTCCTTTCTTTCTCTATTGTGTTTGCAAGAATGGGTTTTTTAAAATCCTCCAGTGAAAGGATTTTGTGTAAGTGAAATGCAAGTGAGGCAACAAGGGGGTGATGCTCAATAGAGATGTTTTCAATCTAGGTACTGAGCCTAGCTTTGATCAGACTTTCATGATGGGTTTGATTATCATACTAAAAAAGATCTTCTTGGTGACATTGACCTTCCTCATGTGAGAGGATCATACAAAGGACAAGATAACTGCACCACCCTCCTCTGTTGCCCAACATTGAAAGTGAGGCACTTCAATTTAAATTTTCTATATTTGTGCACAACCTAACACAAACCTATCCCATTCCCTATCTCCAACTTGGTTGTGGATATATCCGCCAATAGTTGACTAATGTTATATTAATATCATTCTTAGCTTTAATATTCTTTAATGTTGAACCAGTTTTATTCTCAATTTTAATATTCTTTAAAAATATTGAATGAGATTATTTTAATTTTTATTGTCAATTTATGACCTTAGATTTGATTAAAACACTATATTTCTAAGACATTTCTTTTATTTGGCCATTTCATATTTACTATGCCAATCACAATACAAACTGTAGGCACCTAAATCTGACCACATCTTGACATCACTAGACTCAGCTTCTTCTAATGTTAATTAAATAAATTACTTATTTAAATAACCTATCCGACCATCTTCCTAGCATTAATTAAATAAATCACGTCTATTTATTTAATTTTAATTAATCATTTCATCCCTTTTTCTATAATCCAACCTTAGTTAAATAAATCCAATATTTATTTAACTAAGTTCACCCATCCCCTTTCAAAAAATTAAATAAATATATCTTATTTATTTAATTCTCTTTTCTCTCCTCAAATTATTAGTAGGCTAAAAATCAATTAGTCAACTAATCATCCACTTGCATAGTTCTAAACATCATTAAACTTGCACAAGGTTCAAAAGTGTACATAAGTCAAAGGTATTGCCTTGATGGGTAAGTGCAAGAAGATGGGGGGCCAAAAAGGGGTCTTAAGTGGCCACTTTTTTTTCTGAAATCAGGAAATACTGACCTTGTATATGGGAAATTGAGCATAGTTACACTCAAAATTTGAAGATGCAACCAAAACAATGATCGCAGTGCTTCGAGTCTACTTTCTAAACTACTAATTCTTTTTAAAATGGTATAGATTAAGGGGTTCAAAATAGGGAGGCACATAAATTGGTGTTGTTTCTGTCAAAAAAATAACATAGCGTGTTTCGTGGCTCCCTCAAAAGGTTAACTTTTTTTTTGGTATTTTTAGAATCGCTTCGGTGAGAAATTAGCTAACAACATGTAGTTTATGCCCAATTTTTCTGATTATTTTTTAATAAATATTTGATTTTTTACTAATTTTCAAAGTGGGCACATCCTAAAAGATAGAATTTTGGTCGTGCTACCCCTGTAAATTTTGAAAATTAATTGAAATTAATTTTTTTTAATGTGTAGAATGGAGTCTAGTTTATAAAAATGTAATTTATTTAAAATTTCAATGAACGGTTAATTTATAATGAAAAAAAAGACTAAACAGTGGTTTTTGCCTAAAAATGGACACACTAAGAAAAGAAATTAAAGATGAAAGGCTTAATATTGTCAAAATTTTGAAAAACTTACATCATTAAATAGCTAAGAGAATGCCTAACATTACCCAAGTGTTTGATTTGTTCGACCTTGAAACACGTGCAAATCTGAGGGTTAGCATGAACAAAATTATGTGAAATCTTGTACAGAATTTGAAAAACACGTTTGTGGATGTTGGGAAGGCACTCCAAGCCTTTGGGTTGGAAATCCAAAGCAAATCCCAAGCCTAAGGCTTGGGATTCCCAAAGCATAACATAACGTGAGCGCGTTATAACGTGCTCGCGTTATGTTGTGTTTTTTTCCCTTTTTTGCATGTTTGCCAGTGTTTGCCCAATTCGATATAATGCAATTCCCAAAGCACAACATAACGTGAGCACGTTATAACGTGCTTGCATTATGTTGTGCTTTTTTTCCCTTTTTTGCATGTTTGCCAGTGTTTGCCCAATTCGATATAACGCGAGCATGTTATAACACGCTCGCGTTATGTCTTCCTTTGAATGATTTATGTTCAAGTTTGATAAGTATGTTTGATGGATGTATATATGTATATATGTATGCTTGTAGGTATGTATGTATGTACATGTATGTGTGCTTGTATGTATGTACATGTATGCATGCTTGTATGTATGTATGTATGTATGTATGCATGCATGTATGTATGCATGTATGTATGTGTGTATGTATGTATGTATGTGTTTTGGGTTTAGGGTATATAAGGACCTGAGCCTGTATAGTTTTTAGGGTTGAGGGTTGAGAGATTAGGGATTAAGTAATAGGTAGAGGGTAGAGGGCAGAGGTTAGAGGGTTGAGGGTTATAATTGAGGGTTAATATTCAGGTTGTTGAGTGTATAAGATTAAGTGTGTAAGGCATGGGGATTAGGGTTTACGATATTGGGTTTAGGGTTTACGATATAGATTGAGGGTATATAAGGCATAGGGTGACTTGGGCTGAGAGCACATATGGTTTACCTGTTTAATTTAAGTATAGGGTTGAGGCACAATATTCAAGGTTTAGGGTATAAGGGTGAGGTTATATGGCATAGGGATGAGGATTTGTGGGTGTAGGCTTCAGGGTTTAAGGTATAGGGTTGAGGATTGAGGGATTAGGGCTTAAGTATATGGTTAAGGGTTTAGGGATAGGTTTTAGGGTTTAAGGTTTAAGGGTTGAGGGTTGAGGGATAGGGTTTAGGGTTTAGGGGTAAGGGATTCTAAGGGTTTAAGGTATAGTGTCTTGGGTTGAGGGTTTAGGAATAGGGATAGCATTTAGGGTTTAGGGATGAGGGATTAGGCTTTAAGGTATAGTGTTGAGGGTTGAGGGTTTAGGGATAGGGTTTAGGGTTGAGAGATTAGGGTTTAAGGTATAGTGTTGAGGGTTGAGGGTTTAGGGATAGGGTTTAGGGTTGAGAGATTAGTGTTAGGGTTGACGAATTAGGGTTTAATGTTGAGGGTTGAGGATTTAGGGATAGGGTTGATGGTCAAAGGATTAGGGTTAAAGTAGAGTTTCGAGGGTAGAGGGATTAGGGATAGGGTTTAGGGTTGAAGGTTTAAGGATTGAGGGTTGAGGCTTTAGGGCTAAGGGTTAAGGGATTAGGGTTTAAGATATAGTGTCAAGCATTGAGGGTTTAGGGATAGGTTTTAAAGTTTTAAGGGTTAAGGGTTGAGGGATAGGGTTTAGGGTTTAAGGTATAGTGTCGAGCGTTAAGGGTTTAGGAATAGGGATAGTGTTTAGGGTTTAGGGATGAGGGATTAGGGTTGAGGGTTTAGGGTTTAGGGTTTAAGGTATAGTGTCGAGGGTTGAGGGTTTAGTGATAGGGTTTAGGCTCAAGGGTTGAGGGATTAGGCTTTAAGGTATAGTGTTGAGGGTTGAGGTTTAGAGATAGGGTTTAGGGTTTAGGGTTGACGGATTAGGGTTTAATGTTGAGAGTTGAGGGTTTAGGGATAGGGTTGATGGTCAATGGATTAGGGTTAAAGTAGAGTGTCGAGGGTAGAGGGATTAGGGATAGGGTTTAGGGTTGAAGGTTTAAGGATTGAGGGTTGAGGCTTTAAGGATGAGGATTAAGGGATTAGGGTTTAAGATATAGTGTCAAGTGTCGAGGGTGTAGGGATAGGTTTTAGGGTTTAAGTTTTAAGGGTTAAGGGTTGAGGGACATGGATTAGGGTTTAGGGTTTAAGGTATAGTGTCGAGGGTGAGGGTTTAGGAATAGGGATAGCATTTAGGGTTTAGGGATGAGGGATTAGGGTTTAGGGTCTAGGCTTGAGGGATTAGGGTTTAAGGTATAGTGTTTAGGGTTGAGGGATTAGGGTTTGACATTGAGGGTTGAGGGTTGAGGGTTGAGGGTTTAGGGATAGGGTTGAGGGTCGAGGGATTAGGATTAAAGTAGAGTGTCAAGGGTATAGGGATTAGGGATAGGGTTTAGGGTTGAAGGTTTAAGGATTGAGGGTTGAGGCTTTAGGACTAAGGGTTAAGGGATTAGGATTTAAGATATAGTGTCGAGGGTTGAGGTTTTAGGGTTTAAAGTTTAAGGGTTGAGGGATAGGGTTTAGGGTTTATGGATAAGGGATTAGGGTTTAAGGTATAGTGTCGAGGGTTGAGGGTTTAGGAATAGGGATAGCGTTTAGGGTTTAGGGATGAGGGATTAGTGTTAAGGATTGAGGGATTAGGGTTGAGGGTTGAAGTTTGAGGGATTAGGGTTTAGGGATAAGGTTTAGGGTTGAGGGATTAGGGTTTAAGGTATAGTGTTGAGGGTTTAGGGATAGGGTTTAGGGTTGATGGATTAGGGTTTAGGGTTGACGGATTAGGGTTTGACATTGAGGGTTGAGGGTTGAGGGTTTAGGGTCGAGGGTCAAGGGATTAGGGTTAAAGTAGAGTGTTAAGGGTATAGGGATTAGGGATAGGGTTTAGGATTGAAGGTTTAAGGATTGAGGGTTGAGGCTTTAGGGTTTAAGATATAGTGTCGAGGGTTGAGGTTTTAGGGATAGGTTTTAGGGTTTAAGGTTTAAGGGTTGAGGGATAGGGTTTAGGGTTTAGGGATAAGGGATTAGGGTTTAAGGTATAGTGTTGAGGATTGAGGGTTTAGGAATAGGGATAGTGTTTAGGGTTTAGGGATGAGGGATTAGGGTTGAGGGTTGAGGGATTAGGGTGTAGAGATAGGGTTTAGGGTTGAGGGTTGAGGGATTAGGGTTTAAGGTATAGTGTTGAGGGTTTAGGGATAGGGTTTAGGGTTGACAGATTAGGGTTTAACATTGAGGGTTGAGTGTTTAGGGATAGGGTTGAGGGTCAAGGGATTAAGGTTAAAGTAGAGTGTCGAGGGTATAGGGATTAGGGATAGGATTTAGGGTTGAAGGTTTAAGGATTGAGGGTTGAGGCTTTAGGGCTGAGGGTTAAGGGATTAGGGTTGAAGATATAGTGTCGAGGGTTGAGATTTTAGGGATAGGTTTTAGGGTTTAAGAGTTTAGGGTTTAGGGATAAGGGATTAGAGTTTAAGGTATAGTGTCGAGAGTTGAGGGTTTAGGAATAGGGACAGTGTTTAGGGTTTAGGGATGAGGGATTATGGTTGAGGGTTGAGGGTTGAGGGATTAGGGTTTAGGGATAGGGTTTAGGGTTGACGGATTAGGGTTTGACATTGAGGGTTGAGGGATAGGGTTGAGGTGTTGCATGTATGGGTCTAACCAGTGTTGTCATTGATGTCAACATACTCATGTTGCATTAATGAGAAGGATTGGATGAGCTGTGTGCTAAGGATATTGAGAAGATTAGTCTCAATCAGGAACAGTGAAGAATAATGATTACAACAAGGTAAAAGTCTAAGATAGGTTGACGATCAGAGGATGCGGTTTAAAGGGTTTGTATATATGAGTCTTGAGATGATCCAGTCAAGTTTTCAGAGGTCCGCATGAAGATCTGAAGAAGTTATGGCCGCTCAAGTAGAACCGGCTCCGGCAGGTGTTCAGAGGTGACAGAGTGACATAGATAGGTCCGGTGAGGTCCGGTAATGCATTATCCCATTCTGCGGATTTGAGGAAGTGTTGAGGACGTCCTTGTGAAGTGTCAAGTAGATTGGTTTGTGGCTTGAAGGTCCGGAAGAACCTATTCCTTTGTGGCAGTGATGACAGACTGTGTTCTTGAGGTTCTAGATGAAGGAGAGAAGGATTCTAGTAAGCAGATGAAGTGCGGATGTTGTTGGTGATTCAGGAAATCTTGTGGTGATCTGTGGATCGGTTCCAGTTCATGTTGGTGGTCTGCATTGAAGTTAAAGTTCGTATTTGAAGAATAACCACCGGATGTTGGTGTTCTTCCTGAGATTGGCCGACCAGATGTATTGCACGTCTTGTGGATGTTCTTGTAGGTGTTTGCCGACTTAGATGATTATTCCTAAGTCGATGTCTTGTATAAATAAGGGATTGTGAAGTCATTCCAAAGTGTGTCTTGCGGTGATGAGTGTGTGGTAGCGAGGAGGAGTGTGAAAAGCAGAGCAGAAGTATTGGGCTTAATGGAACTGATTCAAGCATGGTGAAGATGCTATTCTCCAGTTCACAAAGGTGATACTTATTTCTTTGTAGACAGTGTGTCTCTTGTAGGCAGTGAGCCTCTTGTGAGCAGTATGCTCAGGCAGTGAGCCCTAATTGGCATGTGCCATTTTGTTCTTTCTATTCTTCTAACAGAGAATACATTCTTGGGTTAATCACCCCGTGGTTTTTCCCTTAACCGGGTTTTCCACGTCAAAATCTTGGTGTCTTATGTGTTGATGAGTTTCTTCTTTTGATTTGAATGCATTATGTTTCATGTTTAATATACTACTAATCACCAAGAAGATTTAAGTGTGGAAATTGGAGAAAGTTTTTGCACAACTGATTCACCCCCCCTCTTAGTTGTATGCCCTAAGTCTAACATGAGGGTCAAGGGATTAGGGTTAAAGTAGAGTGTCGAGGGTAAAGGGATTAGGGATAGGGTTTAGGGTTGAAGGTTTAAGGATTGAAGGTTGAGGCTTTAGGGTTGGGGTTATGGGATCAGGGTTCAAGATATAGTGTTGAGGGTCAAGGTTTTAGGGATAGGTTTAAGGGTTTAAGGGTTAAGGGTTGAGGGTTGAGGGATAGGGTTTAGAGTTTAAGGTATAGTTTTGAGGGTTTAGGGTTTAGGAATAGGGATAGCATTTAGGGTTTAGGGATGAGGGATTAGGGTTGAGGGTTGAGGGTCGATGGATTAGGGTTAAGGTAGAGTGTCAAGGGTTTAGTGATAGGGTGTAGGGTTTAGTGATAGGGTGTAGGGTGTAGTGATAGAGGTGAGATATATTGCAAAGGTTCTATCAAAGGTGAGATAGGCACAAATATTTATGGATTAATCTATACAGGACATAACGCGAGCGCATTATAACACGCTTGCATTTTGTCTTACTGTACAAACGGTAAAAAGGCATGAACCCCCATGATCCAAGCCCACATACTTTGTTTTCATGTTGTTTATGCGCGTGTTCCGACAAAAAAAAAGTGTTTTCATGCTGTTGGGAAGTTCACATGCACATTTTACACATTCTACCACCTTTGCATGAACTTTCCACCACCTTTTTCTACTTTGCCAACTTAAGGAGGAAATAACATAGTTTTCACATTGAATTTTATATATATCAATTCAAGTTTCAATTTTTGTAGTGTTACAATGTTAATTGTCATTGAATTGTAGGAATTTAACATTATAGATTGGTTAATAGTATTGTTGTTACTAATTCTATTTGAGTGTTATTCAATTTAACGTTGAAAAGGAAGCAAGTGGTGAAAAACTCAAATTGTTGAGGAGTTTGATGCAAGAAGAAAAAAACACTACTTAATTGGGTACTCTCTCCATTCGAATCTCCATTTTTTAGGTATGTTAAGTCTTTACATGCATGTTCTTTACATTTTTCTTAATTCTATTTGAATTACTTTATCATGCTTTATCATATGTATGTTTATATCACGTGTATCTAGTATACATAATAAAAGACTGTAATTTTGTGTTTATATAATAGACTATGTTTTAGATTAGTTCATGGTATGCATAATAAAAGATATATCAAAGGTCAACATTAATTAAAATAGACACAATCACGATCAAGAAAGAAGCCTACAATCTCACATGGTGCCATGGATATTTTCTACACTTGGGCTCTTTAATAATTATGTGCAATAATGAATTAAACAGACCTTAACATACCGTGATGTCAAACTATACAAGAATAAATCCTTACAACATATAAATATACAATCCCTTAAGCATAATGAAATCATGATCCATGCTATGCTACATTATTCTTCATGTTGGAGGATGTGGAGACCTCTTTAGTGTCTTGGGCTATGACATTCCTTATGTACCTATTCATGATGATTTGTATGCACATGACACAACAATATTTCAAAATTTCATATTTGTCCTTTGTTAGCACATGATGGTGGTTACCTTGATTGAATATATACCTTTTAATACCCTAAATTATAGAGTTTGGTATAATGATTTTTATGACAGTCCTAGATATGTCTCCAAATATTCATGTTTCCATGATAGCTCTAGCTAATGTCCACTTGTTTCCAACTTCTTAGACATGCAAGAAACAATTGTGAGCATTATATTCATCATAAATAAGTCACTTTTAGTCAATAGAAGCCAAAATACATCCATTTGCAATCATGGATTAGTTAAGGACAGTTAGGTGGTAAATTTGTTGCCATTGGCAACTTCACAAATTTGGTGTTTTATCTTGTCCTCAGTTTTCTCCATGGATCTCAATCATTGTCTTCATGATTCATATAATTCATCATGTCATAGTGGCTTCATCATTCCATAATTATCTAATCACAATAACCCTAGATGTCTATCCCTAGGACTACTCTGTGAATTGCACACTATGTATTTCAACAATTTAGATTTCCTTCATGTGTGTTTCAATGGTTTGTAGTGTTAGGACAGTCGAATGTGAAACTTATTGAACATAATTAAACTCCATCACACCACCTCAAATGAAATCAAACTCAATCCAAATTTCATGAATATGACTATCCTTTTGAATAAATCAGTTATGGCATGACAATCCTTTATGAGCACTTGGTCAATCTTCTTCAAACTTTCACCTTTTGTTTGTCTTGAAAAATCTCTAAAATAATCCTCTTAGAACCTTACGAATAAATTTATTATCATGTGCATGAAGTGATCAACAATAATGGTTGTCTCTAGAACTAGGTGTGATAGTCTTAGATTGTTACGACTGTTATGACTGCCCTCATAGCTGTGATAGTCTTATTTGCATATGAATATGACAGTCATGTCTCCATGCGATGAACTTGTCTAGGATATCTTTCTGCAACACCCATCCTCACCTTCATTCTCATTGTAAAGATCAATAATGCTTTGTATGCTTTGTACCTATTTTGGTTGACTGACATTTACTCTTCTACAGACAAATTCTCCGCCATGGTGAGGAAACGATCAAGAATTAAACCCACACAGGAAGAGATAGAAGCTAAGAATGCAAAGAAAACAGCGACTATGAGGGAACTTCATGAGAAGAGGAAATTGGACACGATAAATGAAGACATGCCAATTGAAGAGGAACCACAACCATCAAAAAGAGATATGGTATTAGCGGTACAAAGAGAACGGATGCAAAAACTTCGTGCTATGAGAGATTTAAATACTGTAGAACTGAAGACACTTCCTCTACCGCAAGTCAACATGTAGGGACACCATCTACAGCATCTCAAGTTGAGAGTACATCATCACTCACATGTGATGAAGGAGGTACGCCATTGTTCCCACCTCAACCTCAAGGTATGTCATCTATTCCATCTTCAATTGAAGGTATGCCATCTAGCCCATCTCATTTAAATATTGATTGAATTCCTAATGTTGAGATGAATTTACCTATCTTAACACCACCTAGAATTTTGCATAGAAATCTAAAGTATTTGATTGATATTGATGAGAATATTTTGTAGCCAATGGAAGGTAAGATTCCAAAACGTACTTGTAGAAGATATGCTCATAAGATTTGGAGATTGTTTTTTGAAAAGTTAAATGAGACCGCAAAATGTCAACTATTCGTTGAAATGATACGAAGTATAAAGTATAGGTCCATCATGAAGATTCTTGGGTTGAGAACATCAGAGGCTTCAAGTGAAAAATCTATTGTCAAGAATCTTATGAGTGCATATGACAGTATGGGTAACACATCACGCACAAAAGATAGTAATGCAACACGGCATTTGATTACATCGACTATAGTAAGTAGTCAAACGAAGAAAGCTTGTCTCATTAGAAAGATGAGTCAAGCATTGAGAATTAATAGGAAAACTTTATCAAGAGCCATTGGAAGACACCAAAGAATTGAGGACACCAAAGCCAATGAATTACGGGTGTTCTCAGGTAAACTACCACGAAAAGATAAACCAATTGTTAAAGCATTGAGATCACTAATTGAAGATTTTTGGAAGAATTACACAAGGGTATCTCTGAATCAAAGGGATGTGGTAAGAAGGAGAATCAGTAGTCGAAACCGTGAGCCACATCCAAGGCATTTTTTGGATCTGACTCAAACATAGTTTTTTGGTAAATTTCTAGAGATGTATCCTCAAATTAAAGTTTGTCAAAGATATTTTGAAATGCTAAAACCTTTCTATGTCAAAATAAATCACACACACTACTTGTTGTTGTAGATTACATATTGAATTTTCTAACCATTTTGATGTTTATCGGTCTATATGTTTAGATTTGCATACTAACAATCTTTTGTAGGATTGTGGCATACATGCCCTACCAACATCTTCAAGAGACTTCATATCAAGAATTTTATGTAATAGAGGAAGGTCAAATATTCTACAGGAAATTATGCTTGGATGGCACATGTCAGCATTGCGGTGGATTGCAACGTATGCGAATATGTGAACATATGGAAAGAACACATGTGGTTGGAAACAAACTAGTAGAGTTCAACAAGTATAAAATAGTGGCATACAATACAAAAGATGGTAAAGAAGCAAAGAGGTGTAAATTGGTTATTGAAAAGATTCCAGTGTATCAATTTGTGCCTATATTTCATGATAGTATAGTGTATGAGTATGCAAGACATGCCCATAGAGCTCGATGGTTGGACTTGCAATTCAAGTTATGCAAGGACACATTTCTAGTTAGTAGCATTGTTTCAGTCATCAACTTTGTAGAGAACTACAGTCTACAGCCATAGAGTGAGGTACAATCACAATACTACAACTCGACACAGGTTTCTATATTTGTGCACATCACATTCAAGCATGTGAATGATAGTACAGAGGATGACAGAAAGATAATAAGGGAGTATCATTTCTATATTAGTGATAATTGTACACATTCTATGAAGTTCGTGCAAGGTTGCTTTTAAGTGTTCTACAATGATTTGGCTAGAAGGGGCATATCATTCATTCAGCATATCATATGGTCAAATAACTATGCATCACAATTCAAGAAATCATAGAATTTCTATTGGTTGAGCAAGGCATAATTTTACTGGTGTTCAACATATGTGGACCTTTTGTGAGGTTGGGCATGGAAAGGGGGAGCATGATAGTGTAGGAGCATGTATCAAAAGAGTCATAGCAGGAGAAGAGTTAAAGTATAAAGACAATGCATGGTCCTGTTTTGCACCCAAACATGTCGAAACAGTCTGAGCTACATTGTACTGGCGATATCCCTGAAGAGTCTAAAGTGTAAAAAGATAGCAATCTTTGGCTAGTAGTTACCTGAAAACTGTGTGACTTATAGACATTCCATCTGAGGTAATGCGATCATGTAGGGTCCCTCTACAATAACCTCTCTCATTTTTTTATATCTCTGAGACGTTTGCCCGTGGTGAAAGGTTTTTTTATGCCCCAAAAATTGTCAGAAGGAGGTAGTGTAAAGTTGGAAAGGGGTGTAACTTTCATCCTACTCCTGATGCAGCCAAACTGGCAGTTTCAATGCATCCAGATGGGTACATTTAGGTTAGGCATGGTCTTGTTTTGCACCTAAACATGCTGAAACAGTCCGAGCTACATTGTACCGATGATATCCCTGAAGAGTCCAAAGTGCAAAAAGGTAGCAATCTTTGACGAGCTGTTACTCAGAAATCGTGTCACTTAGAGACATTATGTCTAAGGCAACATGATCATGTAGGGTCCCTCTACAATAACTGGCACTATCCCTGAAGAGTCCAAAGTTCAAAAAGGCAGCAATCTTTGACGAGCTGTTACTTGGAAATCATGTCACTTAGAGACATTTTGTCTGAGGCAACGCGAACACGTAGGGTCCCTCTATAATAACCTCTCTTAGTTTTTATATCTCTGAGGCATCTGCCCGTGGTGAAAGGTTTTCTGCTGCCCCAAAAATCGTAAGAAGGAGGTAGTGTAAAGTTGCAAAGCGATGTAACTTTTATCCTGCTCCTAATGTGGCCAAATCAACAGTTCCAATGCGTCTGAATGGGTACATTTAGGCTAGCATGGTCCTGTTTCACACCCAAACATGCTGAAACAATCTGAGCTACATTGTACCGACGATATCCCTGAAGAGTCCAAAGTGCAAAAAGACAACAATCTTTGACGAGTAGTTAATTAGAAACTGTGTCACTTAGAGACATTTTGTCTGAGGCAACGTGATCACATAGGGTTCCTCTACAATAAACTCTCTCAGGTTTTTATATCTCTAAGGCATTTGCCCGTGGTGAAAGGTTTTCTGCTGCCCCAAAAATTGTCAAAAGGAGGTAGTGTAAAGTTGCAAAGGGGTGTAACTTTCATCCTGCTCCTGATGCGGCCAAACCGACTATTCCAACATGTCTGGATGGGTATGTTTAGGCTAGGCATGGTCCTGTTTCGCACCCAAACATGCCGAAATAGTCCGAGCTACATTGTACCGGCGATATCCCTGAAGAGTCCAAAGTGCAAAAAGGCAACAATCTTTGATGAGTGTTACTTGGAAACTGTGTCACTTAGAGACATTCTATTTGAGGCAACACGATCACGTAGGGTCCCTATACAGTAACCTCTCTCAATTTTTTATATCTCTAAGGCGTTTGCCCATGGTGAAAGGTTTTCTGCTACCCCAAAAATTGTCAGAAGGAGGTAGTGTAAAGTTGCAAGGGGGTGTAACTTTAATCCTACTCCTAATGTGGCCAAACTGACTATTCCAACATGTCTGGATGGGTACATTTAGGCTAGGCATGGTCTTGTTTCACACCCAAACATGCTGAAATAGTCCGAGCTACATTTACCAGTGATATCCCTGAAGAGTCCAAAGTGTAAAAAAATAGCAATCTTTGATGAGCTGTTACTCAAAAACTGTGTCACTTAAAAATATTCCATCTGAGGCTATGGGATCACGTAGGGTCCCTCTACAATAACCTCTCTCAATTTTTTATATCTCTAAGTTGTTTGCCCATGGTAAAAGTTTTTTTTGCTACCCCAAAAATAGTCAAATGCATGCAGTGTAAAGTTGCAAAGGGTGTAAATTTCATTCTACTCCTCGTGTAGCCAAATTGATTGTTCCAACATGTTAGGATGGGTACGTTTAGGCTAGGCATGGTCCTATTTCGCACCCAAACATGCTGAAACAGTCTAAGCTACATTGCACCGGCGATATCCTCACACATTGTCTTTGCTATAATTGTTATAGTCTTCACATGTCAACATGCATCTTATGGTTGTTAACATACTTGTTCTAGCAATCAACACATTCATATATTAACTACTTATTCTTTTATCTTGGTTCACCTCGACTTTGTTCTCTAGTACTATAAATGTAGGTTTTGTTTTAGTCCTTCAATGCATTGTTCCATCACTGCAATCTTAGACCCCTATTAGGCTTGAAATAGACCTCTGGTAGGCTACTCTCTTAAACCTTAATATCATCTTCATGTTGTTCAACCCTCTTCTTCTTCCACCTTTAGGTCACTGTGTTATTAGACTTGAAGATAACATCATTACATAGCCAAGATATACAAGGGGTCAAATACTAAAACTAAATCATCAATGATAATGAATGCAATAAGCCATGAACCACCCACCATAAATACAAGTGGCCTTATTACAATGTTCATCATGAGCAATATTTGAATAACTCCAAGCTCAACTCTACAAATGAATCATCTAAGATCCTATGGTCTTGGTGCTGATTAAGGAAGGGGTTGAACTTGATATCGCGAGGATCTCCCTTTCCTCCCCATCCATAAATCAAGGTGATCAAGCACCATCCATAATTCAAAAGTGTGGTAGAATGGTGATTATCTTATTTAATTCATTTCCTTATTAACACATAAATTCATGGATCCAAAACATCTCAAATGCATGGAAATAGATTTCTCAACTAACATCAACCCATCCTTTCTAGAATCTAATACACAAATAAATACAAGTACATGATCAAGCCAAATATGACCATTGATAGTAACCACACGTCATTTTAATCCTAAAATTTTGACTTAGAACTATACATCCAAGATCATATCCAAATCCACATGAATTGCTAATCACATCCCATATTATGAAAGCTCTCTTCAGGTGAGGATATATGTCTTACTAAGAACACATGCCCAAGGTAGAACTATATGCATTCCAAACTATAAGAATCCTAACCTTAGTAAAACACAAGTATCCAAACATACATAAAATAACAATTCAAATACACATTTGAACACACACACAAAAAAGCAATACCATGCAACAACATATAATTCAAACATTAAAAAACCAAGCACACAGGACCAATCTTCCTTTCTCTATTTTCTCGAGCATGTCTAGTTTTGAGAGACTAAAACTTTCAACCCAAAACTCAAATTCTCTTATCATCAATTGGGATGGATTCTTTGACAATTAAACTTTGAAACCTAAAGGCATACAAAAATGATCTACATTGCACCTATCCATATTACATAATGATCAACAAAAATGATTTGTATTAACCAAATATCCATATAGGCATACATCAATATATGTCGATATAAGTATAACATATATACAAAATAGCCATATAGGCTTACAAGAATGCCATATAGGCATACAATGTCAACTATATGCAATACAAAATATATGTCCACAAATGCCATATAGGCATACAACAAAGGAACACAATAAAAAGTCATTGCCCTCTGTCCGGTGAAGAGAATAGATCACGGGCAGCCTTTGATCTTCAAGGGGATGGAGACGCGTATGAGGGTGGTCTACTATGAACCTGAGGACTAATCCTCCTAAATTTAGTTCTTCATGGATTTGCAGCTGTTACAATAGAAAGTATAGACATTAATATATAGAAATTACATTATAAAAAATGAAACATTTAACAAAATAACCACTTACCGCTATCCAAAAATTTGTCTCCTCATTTGCCTCAGTACCAAGATTAGGTTGTGGCGATGTCATGTCCTATAGAAACCATCCAGATAGAAATTAAACTTCAAATCAATAATCATTTGATTTTTCAAAAATAAACAACTATAACAAGTGTAATTTGAAATTTACTAATCTGCCTCATACCCCCGTCAAAGACATGGAGCTATGAATCGCAAAGGACACACCATACTCCATTGCCCTGTGAACATTGGGAGGTGTCTCTGCAGGCTACATCATCTGAAAATAAAACAACATTATTCAATTATGAAAACTATAATAGTGATGCAAGTTTGGTTAATGCCTTAGGTTGAAAATCTCATGTTTTTGGGTATAGAATGTGCAAATGAGCTAGGGCTTGTAGAAAAGCTTTTGAGAAAAGGTTTGTAATGGTTGGAATTGTTTGGGTAGACCATCTTTGACATGTCTAAGGTGTTGGTGTGAAGATTTGAAGTCTGGGATTAGAAAACCCTGTGGTGGCCCATCTAAACTAACCTAATTAGGCCTAAATTGCAGCGTAATAGTCCTATTTTGACCCTTGTGTTACAAAACACCCCCATCTGCATTTGAAGTATGTTGTGTAAGAGAATAATGGGTATCCAAAATAGTTGTTAGTTCATGGTTTTGAGTTGTTTCCTTCAAATTATGTCAAAAATACCCCTTTTGTTGTCCTACAAGGCATAGTGGAAGATTGAAGAAAATCACTTTGTTTGAGGTGTTAAGACTTTAACCAAGGATTGATTGAGTGAGTTTGATCTTTGATACCCTACTCTGCATCAAGGGGTGTTAGAGGGGAGATAGAATTCAATGAGGAAGGTGAAGTAGTAATAGGTGGATATATGGTAGGGAAGATAGGGGCATAGCTAGCGGAGTAGGTGAAGTAATAGAAAGAGGTTGTGGGGTTGGGGTAGCAATGCGTTTAGAGGCATAAGATAGATAAAGGTGAAAGAGGGAATTGGTAGCATAGACAAGGCAGTGAGTTGTTTGAAAAGATGCCTCAAAGAAATGTGGTCTCATGGTGATGTCCTTATCTATGCATCTGTTTATCATGACATTCCATGAGACCACATTTCTTTGAGGCATTTTTTCAAATAACTTTATTGTAATTGAAATTTTGTCATCCATAAACATCTAGTTATTAGTTATGCAATGTATAGTAATGCTTTGAGTTTGAAAGATGTGCAATGAAATGTAATCAACGATATAAATATAAAATACAAAAATCTAGTAAGTACAATTCGTTGATTAAATTGTTTATTTTATTACCTCCATGAAGCTTTGAAGTCCACCACCACTGGTAGGGGTTGCCGTGAAATCTCCAATATTAACCTATTCAACAACCAAAATCAGATATTAGAATACCATTCATATAATGATGCTATTCACATATAATATTTATAATTGTTTACTAGTTACATACCCTGACAATAGATGATGTAGTGTAATATGCAGGTGGAGAACCACTAAAAACTGCATCAATGCTATGACCCTGAAATTTCATTAAAATCATCAAACTAAATTAGTTAATCTTGCATTTCAAAAATAAAATTTAATAAATTAAATTCAATGAACTTGCTAAAATTTACCTGAGTATCAAGCCCGAAAGTCTCACTTAGGAGAGCATCTATCATCACCATTTGCTCAACTGCAAATGTAGCCTATGCACCTACGTCCTAACTATCCATGGGGTCATAACCACATGCTAACCCGCAAGCCTGACAAGTATGGGGTGGAACCCTACTCTAACTCTCCCCTAGCCCACGTTGTGCTGCAGGACTAGCATTTTGTATGATGCTCTGGGTCAAGGCACTAATGGACTGAAGTGTCTCAACCTCAACACTCTCCTTCACAATGGAAGGGATAGAAACATGCTCATGGGATGGTCTAGCGAGTGCTCATCTCCCTGGCTACTGTGGGTCAACATGTGCCCCTGGTCTATCTTGTGCTGACCCCCCACCACTACCCTGGAACTCCTACATATCAAAATAATTTGGCACTTTATTTTTGACAAACTCGCGGTAGAGTTTCCTCAAAAAATATTGTGGGACCTCATTATTGTTGCATGGAGGATGGTCAAAAACCATCCACCACCTCTATGCAAAATTGTCCCTTATCACTTGGTTGTTGCACCAATGGATAGGGAACCTCTTGCATGTAAGGGGTAGAGGTTGATTTGTTCGTGGGTTTATGAAAATAGAACACAAGTCCATTTTTGTAATTTGTTCATTATTAACTTTTTCATATGACAACTTGTCTACATAATACTCTCTAAATTCTTTCCTCTTTTCTGTCCAACTAGTGATTTGCTTGCTAATCGAATCTACATTTGATAACATAGATTCAAGGGATTGAGCAAGTGTGGATCTATGCAAGGTTGAAGATGCAGGTTCTTTCAACCTTGCAATTATGTCCTCAATTTATTTTTTATTATTTTCAATTTGCCCCATTATATTTTCTTGTGTTCCAAGGGCATATTGAGGAATAAATGGAGGTGTTTGTGGTTGGGGTTCTTCTTCAGCAGGTATTTGTTGTTCAGGTGATGGAAGATTTTGTGCATTTTTAGGAGGAGGAGGTGCATTATCAACTCCTGTAAATTAAAGAAATTTAAATCAAAAACTATTTTAACCTACCTATTTAGCAACAAATTCACACAAGAAAGCAAATAGAACTTACTTCTTCGATTTCCTCGACGTCGTGGTGGCATTTTGATGATGAATTGGTGAAAAACAACTGACAAAATAGGTTTCTATAACACGAGCGCGCTTATCTTCTCTCCAAGCCACGGGTTTTCTTGCCAAATTGTGTGAAATAATGAAATCAAATGCTGTTTTTTTTTAATACAACAGAATATAACACGCTCGCATTATGTCTAAAACCTTTTTTTAAAGTTGGCCACTTTTTGGCCCCCCAACATTTTGCACCCGCCCTGATTTATACATGAGCATAAGTTAAAGATTTTCCCATAACTCCAAGTACCCCTTTTGATCCTCACCCTCCACTTTCTCCAAGGGAATCCTCAACCATTAATCTCCCTTGAATCTTGTAGCTCTCCATGTGCATCTACCATAAGGTGTCACTTGAAGGCTCCTCATCAATCCTATCCTCTCAATCATCTTCAACCATTGATCTATTAAATCAATCTTAGCTATTGATCATCGTCACCAAAAATCTATAAATTGGCCTTCACCCAAGCCAAATCATAAGTCTCCTTGGAATGCAATGTTATGTTTCTCATTTGAGCACCCACATCCTCTCAACAACACATCACAATCCTTTGAGCATAACCACCATTATTGGTGCAACAAGGATTAGTGTTGGTTAGAGCTTTCATTTTGCTTTCACTAATGTTTATTATTTCTTAGTTTAATCATCAGGTTGCATGTATATGTAATATGAATAGGTTAGGCTTATCTTAGCTTGTTTATATGTGTTTGCATTTATTTGTACACATTTTTGGTACGCCTAGTGGGAGACATGTGCCTATCTAATCACTTTTTGGATATTTTATGTAGCTTTTTGTCTTACAGGTTTACAATGTTGCACATATGCCACCTATGGTAGTCATTGATGTGGTTGTCATTGATGTCAACACTCAGTTTGGAACACTCAGTTTAGACTATCACTGATATACTACAATGGTGTTGCTGATGTTCATGGTTGGTGTTGAATGCACAAGACAACTGAGAGGGGGGTGAATCAGTTGTATCAAAAAATTTAAACCCTCACAAACATTCAAGTCCACATTAACCTTTAAACATGTTATGATGATTAAGCATGAAAAGCAAATAACTAAAACTGAATCATAACAACAACACACACAAGAGAACACCAGATTTTACGTGGAAAACTTTAAAAGGGAAAAACCACAGTGATGATCAGCTCACAATATAATGTAGTAGCAATACCGAATTACAAAAGGCTCACTGCCCAAAAAATGAAAGGGTCACTGCCAAGGACTCGTTGTCTAGAAGAAGAGGAAAGAAGAAGAGGCTCACTACCAGGTATGAACTGATATAGTAGCATCTAACAAATGCATGGGTTTAGTTCTAATGAAGCACAATAAACATCACCTTCGCAACCATACTAAAAGATAGTAGACACCTTCTGCTTACTGCATCCAGTCGCCTAAAACATGAAATTTCTTACTGCCAAGTAATCAAATTCACATTACAAACATCATATCCCTCATGCTCGCCCATGCACATGAACTCTTGACACTTATTTATACCACCATCAACCTTGAAATCAATCTCCAAGGTCGACAACACATCCTAGCTCATAAAATCAAATTAGGTCTAGACCTAAACATTCCCATGGAGGAAAGGAATGAATACATAACATGCCACACCTTAGCATGGACCTAAATCTAGTCTTACATGCTTCATCACACTTTCACAATCATCAAAGCATAACTGGAAGTAGTGAAAACAACCAAGTCGGCCAAACTTGTGTTAACACCATGAACTTTTAAGCACACGCTTCCTCAAAGATAAACACACCTTGCGGACCTTGCACAAAGCTTTAACGTAGTCTAGAAAGATCCACAAACATCTTGAAGTCACCTGGAAACCAACAAATTCAACCACAACAAATTTCACCTAAAGGAAGTTCACAATCTACTTACAAACAACATTGTCGAACTCTACTACACAATAAATTATTTTTTGGAGCACCAAATCACAAAACTTCTAGATAGAAGATAGATAAGAACCTTATAAGCATATATCCATAACCTCAATACCCGAAACCATTCTACAGAGAAATGCGAAGCAAAATACTTTCTCCTAGACACACTGCAAACACTGTCAGACACTGTCTTCAAATTGGTGAACATAACTTTCACTGCACAACAATCCGGAGTACCAAATTCTAGATTTAGCATCTTTAAACACTTCTTAACAACATATCTAAACCACACACTCATATCTCCAACATAGAAGAAATGTGGAGCAAAATCTCAAACAGCATTCAGTAAGCCAAAAGACTTCTTCAACACATTGTTTCCAATATTAATCAAATTTTCTCAAAAGCACTTAGAAACCTAGCAAGAGGGACATTCTTAACACCTT
Organism: Cunninghamia lanceolata; assembly: GCA_027924645.1. Lineage (NCBI taxonomy): Eukaryota > Viridiplantae > Streptophyta > Pinopsida > Cupressales > Cupressaceae > Cunninghamia > Cunninghamia lanceolata. The sequence goes on along the minus strand of BSBN01000918.1, from coordinate 2,837,131 downwards.
CAACACTTCTACAAGGCAATCACATCATCATTAACTCAGCAACTTAATCAAATAACAACAATAACAGTAGAGGACACAGTTGACACCAATGACAACACAAACATGTTGACATCAATGACAACACCGATTAGCACATACTTGCAATAGTTGGATGTCATGCCTTGATAAATATCAAGTAAAGTTGTATTGAGAATGTTTGTGGTTAGTAGAGATGATATCATGATGATATATGAAGATGTGAATTAGAAGTACCAAGATGAGGATTAGAAGTAATGCTGAGGTTGAGAAGATGTTGTTGATGGTCTGTGGCATGTTGTATGATCCTTCTTGTTTTTCCTAAGGGAAGCATCAAGATGAGAATTAGAAGTAATGTTGAGGTTGAGAAGATGTTGATTATGGTCTATCACATGTTGTATGATCCTTCTTGTTGTTCTAAGGATGTATGTGCTGTTACAAGAAGGTTCTGGTCTCCGGATGTTGGTGAAGGTTTCTGATGCAAGAAGCTGCCTTGAAGACTAGTTGTTAGAATGTTTTGCATTCCTCCACATTTGAAGCTATGGTCATGCAGTTTAGAAGTTGAGTTCAATATGTTCTGAAGGTGTTATATCCAAGAGTTCAAGTCATTATACCTTCAATAGTGAAAGTTACAAGTGACAGAGTTCTAGTCTGTGTTGTAGCAGAATAATGTGATGATGAAGGTTGATTGGAATGCTCTGTATTCCTCCAGAAGTGAAGATTTGCTCATGTGGTTTTATAAACATGATTGGAGATGTTCAATGCATGGTACTGTGCAATATTAGGTGATTTGGAGGTCCGCAAATTCAGTTTTCAAATGACAGTATCCTATAGATGGTTCTGGATGCCTAATTATTTTCAGGACACATGTTTGAGTACTTATGCCAATTGAAGATTGCGCATATTAGTTATATGAGTTTATGTGAACATTCTACATGTCTCTATGCTTCTTACGATTGATGCACATGCAAATCTTTCGTGTTTCCAGTACCGCACAAAGTTTTCAAGTCAGTATGTGAAGAGTTATTGTTGTTGAGGTTGACTGAGGTATGTTGGAGGTGTGCGCCACAAATTTATTGTTGTGTGGAGTTCAAGGAGTGTTTGGAGATGGTTTATAGTCTTGACTCATCTGGGAGAAGTGCAAGCAATGTTTAATCTTCCAAGAGTACTGCCAAGATTGTAATGAACGATGTGCTACAAGCTTAATGTTTTCTTGCTTAAGGGAGACTTAATTCAAATTTGTGAAGTGTGCAGTTGTTATTTCTTGAAGGATGATGCTATGAAGAATGTATAGGACCAGGTTAAGCATGTGTTGGGGTCCGCAAGGCATATTTCTCTTCCTGGAATTGCATGTAGTTCATGTTAGGGATTTCCCTCTATAAGTTTCATGTTGTTTGGTCTTTGACCAACTTGTAAATTGTAATATTCTTGGTGTATTGGCTGACTTGTAATGTAATCAATGTAATATCATGTATATATTGTAAACCTAGTTGATCTAGGTGATGTATGATTGTGAATATGAGTGTGTGAAGAGCAGAATATGAATATGATATGCATTATGATGTACGACTAAAGGAGAAAGAGCAAAAGCAATAAGGCATGTCCTGATTCATCTTGAAGACATTTTTGAGATAGAAGGGAAGATTGTGCCTAACTGATTACCAGAGGTAGTGAGCCAAAGGTAAAAATTCTTGAAGGCTAAAAGAAGTGAGTCAATAAGCTATAGAGAAGACTATTGAAGAAAGTGCAGAAGTTGTCAAAGCAACAGAGCAATCATCAAAAGAGGGGTATCAAAGCAGAAGTGCAATCATCAAAGGAGAGAGCTTCGTTATCAGTTTCAGGAAGTAGAAGGATTGCCATGCTGTAATCATTTGAGTTTATTATCAGTTCAAGGAGTAGTTTCTTCCTTAGGTTGTAGCCCTGAAACAAAGTTAGTAGGGAGTTGTAGCTTCTTTGGGAGTGACCCTAAAAGCTTTCTGCAAGGAGTAGTAACTGTTACACATATGGTTCTTAGGTTTGTCATTGATGTCAACACTATCATGGTGGTGTGATGGTGTTCACTATCATGGTAGTGTGATGGTGTTAATTGTTGGATGTCATGTCCCATCCAAGAAGAGAAGAAGATACAGTTCATGGTTGGATGTCATGTCCCATCCAACAAGAGAAGGGAGAAGATATAGTTCATATTAATATGGGAATTAGAAGCACAAAGATTATTAGATGTATTGTTGATGTTACTGATGGCCTAAAGCATGTATGTTCCAAGTTCCATGATGATTGGATTACCGGAAGAGTGTTTTGTTGTTTACTATTTGAAGACAATGTTGTCTCTGTGAAGGTGTTATGTGTAGGACAATGGAATGCTCTGCATTCCTCCACATTTGCAGATATGGTCATGCAGTTCTAGAACTATGTTCAGGATGCAGTGAAGGTGATAATTCCAATTTTTCAGATCATTTGTCCTTCCGCTATGAAAGTTATGCATGATAGAGTACCGGCATGTGTTATGGCAAAGTAAACTAGTATTGATGGCCTGTTGGAATGCTCTGCATTCCTCCTGAAATGAATGATTGCCCTTGTGGTTTTGAGGACATGTTTATGAATGTGTATTACATGCTTCCTTGTAGTTTCAAGGATCTTGGTGGTTCATGATGAGGTATAAATAACCTCATTTCTTTAATGGATTAAATAGCCTTTTTGCACTATTCAATTCCCTAGCCTTGCCAATTTATTTATTTTTATAAGGAATATTTATCTATTTTAAATAAAATATTGTACAAATCTTGATTTCCTAAATTGATTGAAACTAGCTTATAAATGTTGATTTAATAGCATGAAAAGTTGGGTAATTGTGCAGGTTAATGCATTGCCTAAGAAGTGGACGAGTGCGCCGAAAGTTGGGGGCCAAAAATTTTAGGCTTACATTTAATGAAGACTTTATTTTATTCTGTTATTTTTGTGGTTACCCAAAAGACATTATGACTCCACTCAGAGTCTTTTTTATGTTTAAAAGACAACAGTAGTTAAGATCTTGTTTTTTAGTTATAAGACTTCTTCAACTGGCTTTTTCCCGCCATCAAAATTTTAGAAGTTTTTGAAGTAGTTTAGTTTTTGTTGTTGCTCAAAATATGGATATAAATAGACACTATGGACGAATGAAAATCAATCCTTTAGTTTTCAAAATCATCAGATGTGTGTACTTGCAATTTTTATGAATGGAAATGATATTCTAAGTTTTAGTTTCTTTTTATATATATATATATGAAGATTTGAATAGAGTTCTCAGGTGTTGTTGAAGTGATTGAATGTGATCTGGATTAAGAAAAACTTCTCCCACGAGCTGGCCACTCACAGGACTAAAGGATAGATAACTATTTTCATTTCTATGGATTTTTTTATTCAATTGAAGATAGTTTATGTTTAGCTTCTGTCATTAACCTGTAGGGTGTGTTGTGTAAAAGTTAAATTGTTATGTACTATTGTTTGGAACTTTCTATGTTCATTGGATTACTATTTTTTGATGGTTAGAATTTGGAGTGCTTGCAGCTTAGCAAATTGTAGTTGTGAATTGTTAGCATAGAATTTATCTACTTTCTAGTGTACAGTTTATCTGCTTTCTAAGTGTAGAATTTATATGCTTTCTAGTCTATAGTTTTCATGCTTCTTAGTATAGAATTTGAATGCTTTTTGTAGAAGGATAAAATTGTTGTTTCATTTCATGTATTGTTTCAACTTTTTAACAGATCTAAAAAATTGTTTCTCAATGAAATATCCAAACTCCCTATTGCAGACAGCCTCGGACACTACCTCGGTCTATAAACTGGTAATTTTCATCTAAAGTGTTAGGACCTTACGACAGCCTGTCACTTTTTGGTGTCGTTATTAAGGATACATGATCTTTTCTAAGTGTTATTAGGGCATGCTTGGGAATTTCTTGTAGTAAACACCCAAAAATAGTTACCAAACCTCTCTTTCTGCATGGTCAGAAAATGAGGCCCACACAGAAGATTTTTATCAAAACCCCCCAATAGTAATTCCAACCAACCTAGTCTTTGAGGAAGAGAACATGCATTTTGACATTATGGCTAATAATCTTCATAATGATGATATGGCAAGAAGACCGGCAGCACGAACCTTTACCTACCTTATCGCTCTCAACGAAGATGATGATGCACCAATGAAAAACATTTCACCATCTATCTTGTTGACTTTTAGGGGACTTTTTTCTGAAGATCCTAACCAATTCCTCTTTGAGTTCAAAGTCTTGTGTCAAACATACGACTACAAGAATGACAATCAAAAACTTAAACTCTTTCCCTCCACTCTGAGAGACATTGCAATGCGTTGGTTTATGGGACTAGCTTTTGGATCAATAACTAACTGGGATGACATGGAAACTATTTTCTTAGGAAAATACCAGAGTTATTGCAGGGTTAGTGACAGAAAGGAAGAGCTATTCAAACTAAGACAAAAAGAGGATGAGAGCTTGGAAGATTATCTTGATAGGTTTATCTTTCTAACCAAACGATGTGGTGAGGAAGACATAAGTCTAGAGATTTTAAAGACTATATTCCTCAAAGGACTTGATGACGATGCGAGGAGAAGCTTAGATTTAATGGGAAAAGGAGATGTGTCCCAATTCAAACTTACTGATATCTCTGAGTTATGTCAGGATTTTCCCGTACTCAAGGAGGAATCTAAAAATCTAGCCTCCTAAGGAGTTCCAATGAAATAGGTAAACTGCGAGAGGAAATAGCAAATCTAAAAACTGACATTCTTGTTCAACTAAACACTACCTTGGATGGAATACAAGTCAAAACACGTAACCCTGAGATCTTATCCATCTATTGTCCTAGGTGTCGAAACAAGCATCTATTAAGAGAATGTCCTTTAGACAAGGCTAACACTTGCCAAATTTGTGAAAAGAGTCATACCATTGATCAATGTGAGATTTTGAATGCCATCAAGACTTTTAAAAAATGACCATCTCGCACTGAGGAAGAAATCAATTTCGTGGGCCAGAGACCTGGAGGAAATTTCTCCTATGGTCAGAACTCGAACCCTACATGGTGACCTCCAAACCCTTGGAACAATACTCAGTGGTCAGCTCCATGGCCTTTAGTACCACCTAGATGGGGATCTTATCCACCTTGGGGACCACCTGAATGGACAAACCAAGCTTGGGGAAACCCCCAATGGCCAAATCAGCAATGGCATCCTCACAATCAACCTCTGCAATGGAATCAGCAACCAAACCAATTCTACAATGGTCCTAGATGAATGCCAAATCCACAACAGAACCTTTTAACAGCTCCCCAAAACCCTTAGTAGAGTGAACAAGTTAATCAACCACCATTGCCAGCACAACCTGTTCCTAATCCCAACAACACATGTCAAAATGCCCCAGTGTATGTTGTTGATCAGGATAACATGGCAGGGGTCAATGCTATCTATTGTGGAAACCTTCAATTGAGGTCAGGAAAAACACTTAATCAATCGACCATTGTTGAAGTTACAGAAGACCCAGAAGAAGGACTCAACGCAGAACCAGAGACTCCTCTTGTACCTACAGAGCATGACTCCAAGAAAACTCGAGAGGAATTGTCCTTACCGCAACCCCAGATAACCTCAGCACCTATCGTAGGATCATCTTAGGAAGAAGTTGTTAAGCAACCACCAATGATTCTAGAAAAAAAATCCTATGTCAAGAAGGAAAACCTAGGCACTTTTTCTAGATCGTCTTAGATCAAATGTCCTTAAGAACCCACCAGAAGTATCGTTGACTAACAAAACTGCTATGATACAAGAAATTAAATGACTCTATATCGAGATTTCTTTGTTACAAGCGATCAAAGAAATTCCTGAACTAAACCAGTTAGTTAAATAATTGTGCATTAAAACACCAGGAAGCAAACCAAAATAGATTAATACGGTGCACATTAATGGATATATGGCTGAACTGTTAGCTGGGAAAACCTTAACTCCAAAATATGGTGACCCAGGTAGCCCACTTATAACAATAACAATTAATGGAGTGGCAATACCTAATGCATTGGTGGACTTGGGAGCAATAATACGTTATAACAGTGGATGTTATGGAAAAACTTGGACTCACTGACCTTCATCCCACAACTACTATATTACAAATGGCAAATCAGGCCATAGCTATTCCCAAAGGAGTCTTAGAAAATGTCCCTGTCAAAGTTGACGATTAGGAATATCCAGTAGACTTCCAAGTTCTTCAGTCCCTCACGCCCAAAGATAATTACCCAGTAATACTAGGTAGACCATGGTTAGCTACAGTCGTAGCCAAGATTGACTATAGAGCGGGAGGAATGGTCATTTCACATGGTCTCAGTAGCAAACATCCAAGTCTATACCCCCCCGCTCAACCTGCAGAATATAACCAAGTTTGGGTGGATGAATTAGATGAATCCGATAAGCAAGAAAATCTAGCTTCACTTGCCATGGTGGTTATTAAACAACACAACGAAAAACTAGAAGATGAATTAGACAACATCCAAAATCTTTCCATAAGCTTAGAAGATGAAGAAGATTTAGAGGTGGAAAAAAAATTAGGACATCCAATCCACATTAACAACGAAGAACATGATTATACCAACTTAACAACTTAACCTTGTCCCCTGGCAAATATCATCTTGAAAACAGATCATTTCTTCTCAGATATTACCAGATTTCATAGAATGATACCACATAGTTGTCCTCTCAACACATTAACAGAAGAAGTTCATACTGTCACCTCTAATTACCCTGGAACCAAGACTATCATGTTATTGCTAGGAAAGACTTTAAATATCAATAGTTGGTTGACAAAATCTGATGAGCACAAATTATTCGATGTTTTGATGAACAGGTCCAAAGCTTTTGCTTGGGACTATACAGATATGAGAGGAATTCACCCAAGTGTTTGCACCCACCACATCTATACCGAAGATGTTAGACCAGTCTGTCAACCCCAATGAAGACTCAATCTAGCTCTTAAAGATATTGTCAAAACTGAAATTGAGAAATTCTTACAAGTGGGATTTATTTATCCTATTTTGAATAGCAAATGGGTTTCACCCTTAGTGGTAGTGCCAAAGAAAAATGGGAAATGGAGAGTGTGCGTTGACTACCGAGAACTCAACAAAGCAACCTACAGAGATTATTTCCCACTGCCCTTCATAGACCAAGTTTTGGATAATCTAGCAGGAAGGAAGTATTTCTCATTTCTAGACGGGTTTAGCAGATATAACCAAATACAAGTGGTAGCAGAAGACCAGGATAAAACTACTTTCACCTGTCCTTGGGGAACATTCGCATATTGGGTTCTTCCCTTTGGGCTTTGTAATGCCCCTGCCACGTTCCAAAGAGCTGTATTGGCTATCTTTGCTGAGCTCGTAAATGACTGTGTAGAAGTTTATATAGACGACTTCACATTCTATGGTTCCAATTTCAATGAAGGTCTCAAAAATCTGGATAGAGTGTTACAACGATGTGAAGATCATCAACTATCTCTAAGCCATGAGAAATGTCTCATAATGGTAGAATGAGGTATAGTACTGGGACACCATATTTCAGTTGAAGGGATAAAGGTTGACCTTAAGAAGATTGAAGTGATACATCAACTGGAAACCCCAAAGAATCAAACCGATATCAGAAGTTTCTTAGGACACGCTGGTTATTACTGGAGATTCATAGAAAACTTCAGTAAGATTGCAGCTCCCATGTTCCCTCTCCTGCATAAAGATGTGGATTTTACCTATGTGAAGCCCATCCTTGTGCGTCTGGATTAGTTGCATTTGTAGACCCCGTAGATGCGGACTTTCTTGACTCTATTCCCTTATTTTGATTTGGTTATATTTAGTATGTTGTGACGTGACTATATCCTGACTTTAGATTTCATTGATGATTATTGCCATATGACATTCACTTGATGCTATTAGAGATATTAGTTGTGAAATTGATTGATGAAATGGCTATGTGATTTTGATCTTGAGTAATGTTTAGAATTGCAGTGAAATTATAAATCTTATTAACGATGCTATGCGATTTTAATAATGTTTTAAATGATTATGCGATATCGTGAGTGTATGCATTTCCTTGCTTCGGCTATGATGTATATGTTGGATTAATTTGTTTGTTCTAGTGTGCAGGTGATTTTCCATGCCACGAAAAATCAGAGTTCGATCCCACACCTAATGTGATTCCCGTGTTAGACCGGTCTAGTGGCAAGAGGGACCAAGGTCATGTGTGAATTGTATGATGCTTTCATAAATGTCTGTGTTCTAATTATTTGGTTTAGGTTCCACCTCTTTTATATTATTTACTTGAAGTGTTGTAAAAATATGTGATTTAATATACACCACTTGGTGTCTTTTATTTTGATAGCCATTTTATGTGATTTTCTACTTCCTAAAGTGTTTATTATGGGATAAAATTAATCCTAGGTGGCACCCCTAGGGTCTAGGGCCCATTTGAGCATACCAAACCCTAAGGTTGCCTCTGTCTAGTCACTTTAACTTCATCCTGAAGTAAAGTGACAAAATTCAAATTTGAATTGGAGTGGAGGATGAGTCATGCCTTGAAACATGACCCATTCCTCTTTCCAAGGCATGGATTCCCATCACTTTGAAGACTTGGGGGGTCTTCAAGACCTCCAAGTGTGTGGAACCCTTCTCCGATGCTCACACATGTGTGAGAGCATCTTGGAATAAATGGGCTTCCTTTAGAGAATAATGTGATGACATGTGTCATCCCTTATCCTCTTGGAGCCCATCTTGAGAGATACCACCTCTCCACCTTTGCTCTCACACATGTTGGAGAGCACATGTGGAGAGGGTGAGGCTTAGATGGATGGGGAGGGTGACACATGTCACCTCCACATTCCATAATCCTTGCAAGTGGATTTGGAAGAGGAAGGAGGTGACATGTGTCACCTTCTCATTCCTCAAGGCTTTGGAATGAAGCCTATATTACTTCCTCTTTGTGAGGAAGGGGTTTCTTTTCATTTTTTTACTTGTTTTACTATTTTTTTTGATGTGTTTTTTTGGGAGAGTGGGTGAGTTTGGAGATCTTGGAAGAAGGCTTGGAGGAGAAGGTTGGAAAGCTCTTCTACAACTATTCTTCCATAATTGGACTATCTTAGGTAAGCCTCAAGGCATGAAGTCTTTCCCCATGTATTTAAATTTCTATGTGTATTTGTGAGTTTTTTGTTTGTTTGCATTGTTGACGTTGTTTGGGTTTTATTTTATGGGTGTTTGAATGAGACTACCATTCTTGGTGTGTCCATTCATGTGAGGGGTGGGAGAGGAGTGAACCTCTTGGAGGTCACCCTCTTTGTATTGGCATATTGTGGCCTTGAGGGTAATTTGGAGAAGTTTTGGTGATCATATTTATGGCATGAGTGCCTTTGGGTGATATATCTTCATTGAGGAGTTTTTAGGCTTGAGGCCTTGGTTGGAGTATCATGAGATTTTAGTTTTTTGGTAGGAGTGAACCTCTTGAGTAGAGAGAGTCCACTCTCCTACCCCATCAAATCTATTTTTTATGGATTTTATTTTGTTAATCCCTCGAGGGTGTTTTTTTCATGTTGAGTGTTTGTGTTTTGTGTTTGTGGTGTGCACCTGTGTGTGAATCAACCTCCACGCTCGGTGGTGACCCTCTTGTGGGTCTATGGTAGGGTGGAGAGCATTTTGGTGGCATTGGATAGTTCCCTTTGTTTTATGGCAGATTTGAGCATTTGGAGCTTGGAGGAGGTGGTTAACATTGTTGTAGTTTGTTTTAGTTGGTTGTTTGAAAGCCTTGGCCTAAGAGGCCTTGTTGTATTTTATAGAGAGAATGAGCTCTCTAGTTTTTTTCATTGTAAACTAAAAATTACAGCTATGTTTCATGTAATGTCAAAAAAAAAATAATAGAGTTGTTGTTTTGCATTCCTATGTTCCTTTCAAAAGATGGAAAAATGTATATTGCTATTTGTTATGTTGCAAAGGTTGTAATGAAAGAAAAATGATTTTTCATTTATAGTTGTTGCAATGTTTTTATCTCAGAAAATAGTATTCCATTTTCTTTGTAGTTGTTTCTAGAACAAGAAAAAAAAAAGAACACCTATGATTGTTGTTGTTTATTCTCATCTAAAAAAAAAGGAATATAGAGTTGCAGAAAATTATATTTAGAGTGCTTAACTAATTGTTAAAAAAAAAAAAAATAGTTGCTATTTAAATTCAAGAAAAATATATTGTATTAAAATGATCTATGGCAAAAACAAAAATCTTGTTTTGTAAAATATGTGAGGATTGAGTGGGAAAATGAACTATTAGTTCTTAGTCTCTCATAAGAGTTATTTTTAGTTGCTGTGTTTAAATGGCCTTCTAGTTGTATTCAAAAAAAATGTATGCTTATAGATATAGTTGGCTGATGGAAAAATTAATCCCTGTTTATTTCTTACCTGAAAATTGTTTTGAGCTGAATGTTTGAGTATATATAGATCTTAAAAAAAACTCAAGGTTATATAAATTCATTAAAAGGCATGATATATACAGATCTTAAAAAAAACTCAGGTTTGTATAAATTCATTAAAAGGTATGATTGATATATATATATCAATCATACCTTTTAATGAATTTATACAAACCTGAGTTTTTTTTTATATCAATCATACCTTTTAATGAATTTATACAAACCTGAGTTTTTTTAAGATCTGTGTATATTTAAATAACATGTATATGTAATGCATATCTATTTAGGGTTCTGTTGTTTTTTTAAAATCAAAAATAAATAAATAAATAAAAGACTTTAGACAATATTTTATTTGGGGTAGAAACCCTAGCCATGATCAAACGGCCAGAGTGAAACAGTAGATGGGTGGCGGCTAAGGTTTTTGTCGTGTAATGGGGGGGGACGGTGGAGGCCGCCCCACCCCCTAAGTCTTCTATTCGACACCGCTGTGCCTACCTCAAAATGGTGTGAACTCGCTTGCGACCCTCTAGGGATCCCACCGCCATGCCTCCCAACCCGTCGGCCCTTGCACAGTACGGCCACCGAGGTTTTGATCTCTACTATATTTTTTTGTATTCGGTCGCCGCCGTACTCAAGGGCTCCTACAATATTTTCAAATCCAAATGTATATATATTATGTGCCTCTCCTCAAGCCATAAACACACAGGAGGTATATACAATAAAAATATTTACAAAAAAAAAAAGGATTGGTATAAAAGTATCCTTCTTTGAGCAAAACTTGTGTAAAATTTTCTCCTAAGCTGAAGAAATATTTCCATGGCTGCTCTACCTATAAACAAAAGAAGAAAAAAGAAGAGAGGAGAAGAAAAATAGGGTTAGAAGAGAGCTTTTTAGAAAACAAAAGACTTGAGATTAGGGTTTTTTTGAAAAGAAAAGAATATAATAGTGGAAGAGCATTTAGGGTAGAGGGAGTATTTAAAATAAATATTTAGTTTTGGATTATTTTTTATGCATGCGAATATGATTTTATTATCCCTTTTATATTTTTTATCTCACCTTTGCCAAATTTATGTGGGAAAAAGATAGGGAAGTGGACTCGTGATTTTGGGCTTTTATTTTTTAAAAACTTATACTTTTTGCCTTTTCATTTCTTATATGGTGGGATTAATTTATTTTTATTTTTTAATTATTTCTACTTTAGAGCTTCTTAAAATATTTTGTTTTGCTTTTTTTTTTGTTATTGCCTTTTTATTTTATTAGTGGGATTAAATCTTAACATAGACTTTTTAATTTACTTTTAGTGGGCTTTATGATTTTTTTATTTTATTTATTTTTTACTTAGGACGTTGCCTTTTTCTTTTTTTCGTAAAGATAGAGATTTGTATTGATAAGGAGTAGAAATTTACAAGCAGGTGCCTATAAGCTATTTTCCTGCAAACCACCAAAAAATTGACTTTCAAAGCTTATATCGATAAGGCCTTACAGAGTCACATATGCAAAATTGCCATTAAGGCTTACTAGACCAATAGAAACTTAGCCATATACAAAATACCTACTGAGACTTATCATAGAAAATTGGGGGAACCAGAGACTGAGCTCTTAAAGAAGGCCGAGCTCCCTTGCCATGGATTGGAGCTCGCCAACCCATTCCACCTCCCCATTGTCCCCGTCCTCATTCAGCATGTTCTGAAGAAAACCATAAACCTGAAGCACACATTCCTGGTGTTCGAGCAGTGCCATACCTTTCAGATCAAGAATGAGGGGGAAAACTTTCACCACCTCCAGAGGATCCTTCGAGGTCGAGATGTCTTTTGGGAGGGGGATTCCCACCCCAGGGATGACTGCACCAAGTGTGAGATTGAGGCCGCCAAGTATTTCTAGTTTGAACAATTTTAACATCAAACTTTTCGCTGCTCCTGTCGCCACCCGTGCATCCAGGATTGAGGCAAGAAACCAGGAGGAGACATGTGTGTCTACCCTATAGAATTCATCTGCTAATAGGAAATCTTTCCCCAAAATGAGCTTCACCGCCGAGAGTAGAAGACCTTCATGCCTCCGCAGAATTCGTTTGAGTCTTTGGTCCGTGATGGCTCCTTTTAAAGCCATCTGACGGACTGAGATCTCCAATTGGAGAGGTGTTGCCATTCCCAAGTTTAACAGACCATTTACAGAGATCTTCACAATGAAACCAGAACCCTCTGCCATTCTGCCCACTCTACCAATGCCACAGGATACTTCGTCCGTTCGAATAGGTTGACTATTTGATGATAAAGGTAAAGACAAATGTCTGGATGCTTCTCTGTCAGTATCCATACGCTGTCTTCATTCATTTGACAGCGGGGAGAGGAGGGGAAGGAGGATCCTCCACCGGATATGGAGCGTGCGACTAGTCATTTCAAACAGGTTCGAAGAGGCCGCAAAACCAAAAATGATTAACTGTGATCATCGACAGGGAGTGTCTTGCCATAATGCTAACTTATGGCAATGACCCATCCAAGATATCATGGATTAGGTACCCACCCTACCACCCTATAGGACGTTGCCTTTTTGAAAGTTTAGAATAATTGCATTAATTTTATTAGCTCTTGGTTATTAACTATGTGGGTTTAAAATTAAACCTTGGTTTTTAATTGTTATAATGGAATTTTCTTTATGGGGCCTTTAATTTAAATAACCTATGTAATTGATTTAATTTCTTAGGGGTATAGTTGAAATTATTATCATGGAAATAAGTATTTTAGTTGTCCTTTTAATATTTAATTATTTTAATGGAATGGGTTATATCTTTCTTGTTATTTCTATCTAGGGTTTAATAATGTGATGAAGGAAATTTTAAATGGTGATGTATTTTATTGTATTTAGAAATAAATTAAGTATTAAATTAGTATATTTTGATTTTTATTAATACTTGACTAATGCATTGTTATAAAGAAGGGATTTTTATTTTAATTGCTCATAGTAATGTAAACTATTTTATTTATCTTAGGGGATATGGTCGGAAATATTATTGTGGGAGTAATGAGTTTTATTGTCCGTATTTAATATTTAATTTATTTTAATGAAAGTATTTTTTTATATATTATTTAGATTCTTTAAAATAGTTTGTAAGAGAAATTTTATTTAAATATTTTTCTATGTATGTCAAAGAGACGTTACGCTGCCAAATTTTTTTGGAATTCTAGAAAGGTTAAATGAGTAATTTATTTATGCAAAAATGTATTATTTTATTTACCTTATGCTTTAGTTTTAGGGATTGGATTTCGACACATGTCGAAATCCCTCCACTTCACTTACGAAACTTATGAGTAGACTCAAAATTAAATCTAACCCTAATGGTGGCGCTCCTCGCATCACATAAACCCCCTTAGTAAACTATCATATTCGCAAGGGATGCGAAAGGACTTCGCATTACCCTAACTCTGACTAAGGTCTTCATCTTCGTGCATCTGTCTTCGAGCGCACATGTTGCGTGCGAGGGGGTTTTTGGAGTCGGGTGGGAAAAGTTTTTTGATGTTTCATGTCATGGCCACATGACAAATGTGGACATGACACGTGTGTTGTGTAATACGACCACATGGGAAATGTGGGCATGACAACCTGGACAGAAGAATGTCAAAAATCTTTTAACATCATTAAAGAAAAGCTTGTCTCAGCCCCAGTTTTACGAGGACCTAGCTAGAAACTTCCCTTCCATATATATGTTGATGCTTCCAACGATGCTATTGGAGCAGTGTTAGGCTAATAAGATGAGAACGGAGGAAATACACTATATACTTCATTAGCAAAAACCTGAGCCCCACAGGACGAATTTACACTACCTCGGAGAAGGAATTTCTAGCAATAGTCCATGTAATAAACAAATTCTGGCATTACATTACAGGATACAAAGTGACTATATTCACAAACCATTCAGCTATCAAGTACCTGATGAACAAACCCTCAATGAATGGACGCATAATCAAATGGTTATTACTTCTCTAAGAACTCAATGTGACCATAATGGATAAGCCTGGGAAATTCAACGTAGTTGCAGATTTTTTATCCCAGATAAAGCAAGATGATGGAGATTGTACTCTTGTTCAGGATGAATTTCCTGATGAAAATTTATTCGCTATCTCCATTAAAGCACCTTGGTTTGCAGACATTGCCAATTACTAAGCCACTTCAGAACTTCCCCCAGACTTCACATCAAAACAAAAGAAATGTCTTATTCGAGAAAGTGCTCACTTTAAATGGATTAATGACATGTTATTCTGATATGGGCCTGATTTAGTCCTGCAATGTTGCTTCAGACCAGATGAAACATACAGCATCCTTAGAGCTTTCCATGACAACCCATCTGGTGGACACTACTCTGCCAAAAGAACTTCCCATAAAATTTTAGGTGCAGGATACTATTGGCCCTCAATGCACAAGGATGTGAAGAACTGCATTTGTTGTTGTGATGAATGCCAATGAGTGGGAAGACCTACAGCATCCAATGAAATGTCTCTGCAACCATAGATAGTTTTTGAACCATTTGAAAAGTGGGGATTGGATTTCATTGGTCATATAGATCCCCCTTCACAAGGGAAAGAATGTATTCTAGTCTACATGGACTATCTTACCAAATGGGCAGAAGTCCAAGCCCTCAAAGTTGCTCGAGAAGAACAAGTTGCAGACTTTCTGTATAACAGAATTTTTATCAAATTTGGAGCCCCTAGGTCCATTGTCACAGACCAGGGACCTCAATTTATGTCCAAAGCTATGTTAGCCTTCACCAATCATTTCCAGATAAGCCATAAAAAGTCATCACACTATCACCCACAAGCAAATGGATAAGTAGAAGTCACTAATAGGGAGCTTGAAAACATTCTAACAAAAGTAGTTTCATTAGGCAGAAAGGATTGGGCCAGGAAATTGTTTGAGGTTGTTTGGGCTTACAATACAACTTGGAAATCCACCACTGGTCTTACCCCTTATGAATTGGTCTTTAAGAAGAAACCTTTTCTCCCCATTGAATTTGAACTCCAAACGCTTAGAACAGCAATGGAGCTAGATTTTGACCTTGATCAAGCTCAGGTGGAGAGAGTCTTGCAGCTTAGTGAACTAGATGAACTCTACTTAGAAGCCATTCATCATACTGAGCTAGTTCAATAACGAAAGGCCTAGCATGATAAACACATCAAAGAAAGAGAATTCCATTTTAGAGATTGGGCGCTGCTATTTGATTCCTGATACAAGGACCAGAAAGGTAAACTTAGAACTCATTGGTTGGGTCCATACAAGGTTTCTGAGGTATTCTCAAATGGAGCAATACAACTCAAACCTATTGATGGTGATTCTCGAACCCTCTTAATCAATGGACATCAACTTAGGATCTACCATAAACCTATCAACAAAGAAGAATTTACTCAACTAGTAGAAATGCACAGAGAAACTCAATGTATCGATTCTGCTTTGGCAAAAACAATAGCATTAATATCTTTTAGTTTCGTTAAAAAGAAAAAGAAAAGATCATTTCATGTTTGAATGTGTGTATATGCATTTAGGAACAATTCTTCATATTTTCTTCTTAGTACTTGCCTAAATTTCATCTTTGTTTTGTAGGGTTTCATCTTTTAAGAAGTATTACAAATTCTAGCGCATCTTCTAGCGATGCTCCGAAACTTGTTGTCTAAATAAGATCCATACACTCACTTTGTTCCTACATTCTGACTACATCTTTTAGCAATTCTCTGGAACTTTGTTCCTGCATTCTGGCTACATCTTTTAGCGATGCTCCGAAACTTTGTTCTTGCATTCTGGCTGCATCTTTCAGCGATGCTCCAAAACTTTGTTCCTGCATTCCGACTGCATCTTTCAACAATGCTTTAGACCTTTGTTCCTGCATTCTAGTTGCATCTTTTAGTGATGCTCTGAAACCTTATTCCTACATTTTAGCTACATTTAACAATGATGCTCTAAAACTTTGTTCCTACATTTCAGCTGCATCTTTCAGCGATGCTCCAAAACTTTGATCCTGCATTCCGACTGCATCTTTTAGTGATGCTCCGGAACCTTGTTCCTGCATTCCAGCTGCATCTTTCAGCGATGCTCCGAAACTTTATTCCTGCATTCTGGTTGCATCTTTTAGCGATGCTCTGGAACTTTGTTCCTGCATTCTGGCTGCATCTTTCAATGATGCTATGGAATTTTGTTCATGTATTCCAACTGCATCTTTCAGCGATGCTCCGGAACTTTGTTCCTTCATTCTGGCTGCATCTTTCAGCAATGCTCTGGAACTTTGTTGCACTCCCCATATCCATCCCGTTGATATCTCTTTCCATCATTGTAAACTTGCAACTGCCATCCCTATAAATGTTCCTATTATCTAAAAACACACCATTCATCCCACAATCCACTATGAAATCCATCATGAGTTCTGTTGGTGCTTGAATTCACTGTCAGTTAATTTAGCAATTTTCATGCAGGCACCATCTTGAAATATCCAAAAGGTTCTAAGTTTTGGCACCCCTTCAGTGTTTTTCAGCATCTGCATCTCATTTCTTGAGGAGGGGTCTTCGTCTTTTCTCCATCGGCATGCGTTCGTTTTTGTGTCTTTGACATTTTGGTTTGAACTTGAACCATTTTTCTCTAAGTTCAATGGTTCAGCGGTTTGAGGTTCATTTTTCTTCTAACGGGTCGCATTATGCATTTGCCTTGCGCAAATATTGCATCGTTGAACCTCCCGCTTGAACCTTTTTGTTTTGGTTCAAGGTTCAATGGTTCGAAGCTTTTTTGCCTATGGAGTATTATTTTTGATGTTTGAACCATTGCGTTGAACCCTAGTGTTGAACCCTTTTGGTTTGGGGTTCAATGGTTCGAGGCTTTGTGTTTGTGTTCGGCGAATGTTCTTTTTGAAGTGCTCCGTTTGGCATTGAACTTCTCGGTTGAACCATCGGGTTGAACCAGTTCGTGGTTCAACGGTTCAACAGTTCAGCGCTTTACGTTTTTGGTCTTATCGGAGTGATCAACCTCATTGGTGAAAGATTTCTTGAGTGCTCTGATTGTTTTGGTCTGGCCGATGGATGTCCATCGGCATGTGTTTGGCTGTTGGCGAAGCAAATTTGTGGCTTGCCGATGTAAGGAGTTTGGCCGATGGAGGAGCAGTGTGTCGCTGGCGAAGATGTCGTCGGCGTGACCTTTGAGATCGGCAAGAAGCTTTTTAGATGCTCCGATGGTGTGTGTTACACCAACGAAAGGGGAAGAGCCAGGGTCTATCGGCATGGGTTGTATTGTCGGGTGAACAGTGAAATGGTTGGCCGATAGACTAATCTCTAGCCGATGAAGGGAAGTGTTGTGTATGGTCTTCGGCGTGACTTATGTTGTTGGCGAGGATGGACTGTGGTGGGCCGACAGTGGGAGGTCTCACCGATGAAGGAGCAGAGTATAATTCGTTGGTGCATCGGTGAGAGTGTGGTCTATCGGCAGAGGGATCTTTTGCTTGGCTGACGGTATTGGTCTGGCCGACAGGGGATTGTGGTGGCTTCATCGATGTAACTGATGAGATCAGTGAAGGTTTGGATGGTTGGCCCGATGATGCATCTCTGGCCGATGGGGAAGCGAAGGTGGCGGTCGGCGAGACCGTTGAGATTGGAAGGAGAATTCTAGGGTGTGCCGATGGCTTGGGTTTTGGCGATGGGCTTTTGGAGAAGGCTTATGCGTCGAGCGCGAAAAAAGGCGCTCGACACCTATTATGCTCGTGACCATGTTTTTAAGGTATTGAAGGAGTCTCCGTGGCACCAATGTGGGACTATTCTTCCTGCACATTTGAAACTTCAGTAAAGTGCATTTTGGCGGGAACTTCTGTTTGAACGCAGCGACAGTTTCCAGGTAGGCCGCGGGTGGTTGAGGCCTTTAATGGCGACGGTGCAGAGGTATGGGCAATGGTACACATGATCATGTCACCCGATTTTTTAGTGAAGACTCCCAGATGGCGACGCAGGGCTCGAGGCTTCTCTTATCTGTTGCTGCAATAACTTCTGAGCGCCATTCCTTTGTGGAGTCTGTATCTGGCAGATTTTTGATTTTTGACCATGTAATTAATTGCTGCGGGTACACTTTCTGGCCAATATAGGTAGACTGTGTTACCATTTTTGACGTTGTTGAAAATTGGACATTTTGGCTCTGTAATAAGATACAACTGGTTTTGGTTGCTCTGTGCAGCAAAACTTGCGAGTTTATGTATCTCCTGTTGTACGTTTGTGCATGAATCCATTGATTTCATGGTCAATTTTATATGAATAATGCTATGTTTGCATGTGTTATGCTGATTCTGTCTCCAGTTTTGCATGTATCTTTCTTCTGAGTCCAGGCATTCAAGGAATGTCTGAGATTCTAGAACATAGAATTCCTGTGTTGAATGTTTAATCTTTTAACTTCTGCTCAAGGGGTAGATTAAACTATTTTCAGATTGAATATTGGGAAGGGTATACTGCAATAGGGATGCCATAAGTATAGACAGCTTAACACTCTGTATTGGGAGATATCTGTAAGGCAGATATCATGTATATCCCCCTGAAATCCAGTTTTAGTTGTTCATGCTGATCATTCACAAGTGTATGTCTACCGACTCCAAGCCCTGGATAGGCACCAATCTAGCTCTGTGTTGAGGTTATATACCATGTCCAGCTTTGCATCCAAAAATTAAATCAAACCATTTCATCCTTCCACCTGTTAGTTGTAGGAGTAGGATTAGGATCCCTGCATGCTCTCATACCCAACCAGACATCATGTCCAAGAATGTTGCCAACCTTGTGATTTGTTACACAAATCTTGGTCCATACATGAGAGTATTCTGCCTGTTGCTGCAAGTTAAATCCTTCTGTCATTGAGCTAGTCAAGGTTATACTTTTATCAAATAGGGACACCCCCCTTGGTGCGGCAGAACCAGAAGTGAAGGGGAGGAGCTCACGCAACCTCCTGTATTCAGTTGGTTGAATCTGCCTGTGCATTAGAAGTGGCAAACCCTAATGCTGATTCAGAAGAAAAACCAACAAGTTCGACATTTCCAACCATAAGTAAATAAACATTATTATGACAACCTTTTGTCATAATAAAATTTAACCACCCCATCATCATACCATAATAAATTTCGCCACCCCATTATCACATCATAATAAAATTCATTCCATTCAAGCTAGTTAGTACCACCACCTAAGATGCTATTACATCAGTAAAGACAAGTGACTTTCAAATCAATAATGGGACGGAAGGTACGTACATTTTCAATTTTTAATAGATCAATTATTGTAAGTAAAGATAGATAAGTTGGCACAAACCCCCTTTCTTTCCAAATTTAGCAAACATGTGAATTGTTCCTTCATTAGAGGAGGTAGCGGCTCGTTCACTCTATCCCATGCAAAGTAATAATTAATTGTTGTGATTAACAGTTGAAAAGCCAAATATCCTAAACTAACATTATCAAAGCCCAAGTGTTCTCAAAACCTGCATTTCCTTTAATCTTCCTATCAGTTTCATAAGCAGTTTTACCACTTTGGGTGTCGTGATATTTCAGTAGTCTTTGAGCAATATGGGAGGAGCCAAACGCAAGTCTGAGCCAGTTTCACCAGATAAACTACTGGCATTGGGGAATATTTCAGAAGTGTTTCAAAAAGTAGGGTGGCTAGACTTCATAAAGAAATTTGAGGGACATCATGCACAGCTGGTCAAGGAATTCACCGAGAACTTTGCAGATGGGTAGGCAATTGTGTGTGGAAGGAAGTTTAAGGTAAGTCCCCAAATCATCTCCAAATTATCTAGTATTGGAAATGAAGGAATTAATTTGTCTAAAACTACCAATATTTCCTATCAGAAAATGATAGAACTTTTTGTGCAGGAAGGGGAACCTCACCCATTATTAGTTGTCAATACCCCAGGGCAAAATAAGGGATTTCAGAAAATGTCCATTGCAGAACCATGGCAAATGGCAGTCGCATGGATTATTAAGTATTTCACCTGTGAAGGACAATGTGCCATAGTAGTTGGTCCCCCTTTTTGACTGCTCATTCATTTGCGTCATGGTCTGGAAAATTCTGAACTGAGAATTAACATACTTGCATTCCTTCATGATTCCCTTGTCTGCATGATAGAACGTTTCAAAATTGGGTCTGGGCCTTTAAAGCATCATGGGATTATACATTTAGTCTGCAAATATCATTTTCATAGAAAAAGGAAACCAGATGAGAAATGGCAAAAATTTTTGCAAAAAATTGAAACCCCTGAACCTCTGAGACAATTTGAGGTAGGTGAATCATCTGGTAGGGCAGACCAAAATATAAGAGAACTTTCCCCTGCACCCCATGATGACAGACAAGCTCCTAGCGGCGAAGCACTGGAAAATCCTCCAAACCCTCCAGACCATGAAGAAAGGCCCAAATCACAAAATGTACCTAAAACCCCAAAAAAATGAGAAAATGTAGATTTAGTAGACTCGGAGGAGGAAGGTACTCAGCCCCATAAAAAGGAAAAGAGGCTAAAAAAAAATGCAAAGATTTATCCCTTTGAGAAGAAGTAAACGGTTAGCTGATGAGCCTAGTTGTGATGTTGCCTGTGAATTACCCCATGTTCCTAAGAAAAAGACAAAGGAAAGGTAGCTCAATGAAAAAGTGACTTGGCCCGATGAAAATGTATCCCAAACTTGTGCAGATGTAACTCAAACTGTGGAAAGTGATGAACCCCCTGCATCTAAACCGTCAATTGGCCCATCTAAGGAGGATCCTAAAGAAAAGGGAGAAACATGAGAAGAGGAAACCAATGATCAGATGCCTAATTGTGTCTTAGTTGAAGAAGAAGAGGGACAAGAATTGTGGACTGTCGAAACAACTTCTTCATTCTAGCAGCCAGAAAATATTCGGGAAGTTGATGCAGTACTTAAGGAGAGACAATTGTCTCCCTTAAATAATGTGGATAATATAGAACAAGGCCCATCTGAGGCAATTAATGAATAACATACATCTGGCAATGGAGCAGAAGTTTTTATTACTCCCTTCTCTACATATGCAGAGGATAACAGAGGTGAAACTATGACACTAGAAATAGAGAGATTAAACACAAAAATTATGCAGTTGAGGAATTAAATATAGTTGAATGAAGAACAGTTAAATAGGCAACAACAAGAGATAGAAGAACAAAAAGAGCTTCTTGAGCAAAAGGACCAGACCATTAGAGGGTTGCAATCCCAATTGCAGGAAAGGGATAAGCACTATCTGGATAGTCTAGCTGAAAAAGATAGACAGATCAAGAATCTCACCTTCAACTTAGAACAATGCCTTAAGTCATTTGTAGAAGAGCAAGAGAAATAGAAACTTGAATTGAATAAGGCCATAAGCAGAACTATGGAACTGGAGCAAGACTTACAAGAAATTGATGTTAAACCAACTATGGAATCAAAAGAGGTTCAAACCGAACCTACTAAAATGGAATGGTTTCAGGTTCACATTCCTTCCTTGCTAACCAAATGGATGGAATGATGCTACTTCTTAAGGCAAGTTGGAGCTGAAAATGCTAGATTAAAGAAAGAAATAGTATTGTTGAAGGAATCTTATGATATATTATATCAAGCCAAAATGGATGCATGTCAAATTGGATAACTATTGCTGACCTGTAGGAAACTGTCCAGACTATATTCAATGTTCCTTAACGAACAGTTATTATGATGGAAGCTCCTGAGAATCTCTTGCAATTTACCACATGACCCTGATGACCAACAATTCCTTGAGGCATTTAAAGAAGCAGCTCCTGCGCAAAAGAATTTATTATGTGAGTTTTTCATTCATAATTTATTTCTTGAGAAGTATAGTGATTTCTTCATCAATTTGTTTGTGGGGGAAGTCTAGTTAAGGGCATTTCTGTCAAATATGCAAAATCAGATTCAATGGCAGGATAGAACTAGAGAATATCTTCATGCAGAGAGAACTGTAGGACTGCACATGAGGTATCTCAATCAAAAACCTTTTGCTTTCAAAACTCAGTTCAAAAGAGTCAAGAGTTATAAACAAATGAAACAAAAATACAATGAAAGCATTAGGATATGTTATGAACATTTTAAGATCAATGGACCACAATTAATTGACAGAGCTTGGAATGCTTGTGAGAAAAGGTATACCCCGTTTCCTGTGTATTTAAAAAGAAGAGAAATTAGTTCCCCCACTAACCTCAAACGGTCATATAAAAGAGTAGAGGCAATGATAGAAATTCTTCAGCAACTAAAGACTAAATGGATAGGAATGAGATACAGACCACCTCTCCTTTTACAACCACCTCTTGCAGTCTTAGTTACAGAGCTAGAACCAAGGGACTTACATACCTGGCAGTTGAGAGTCAAACTTCACAAAGGTTTTCTGAAGGTCCCTGACCATATTGATGAAGAAGTAGATGAGGTATATGACTTGAGCTCAACGTTTGATGAGTTGAATAAGAAAATGAAGGCAAAGAGACAAAGGGTATATCATAGAGCAGGAGGACCTGCTCAAGGTTAGGAAGGGGAGGAATGATGAGGTATAAATAACCTCATTTCATTAATGGATCAAATAGCCTTTTTGCACTAGCCAATTCCCTAGCCTTGCCAATTTATTTATTTTTATAAGCGATATTATCTATTTTGAATAAAATATTGTACAAATCCTTATTTCCTAAATTGATTGAAACTAGATTTTAAATGTTTATTTAATGGCATGAAAAGTTGGGTAACTGTGCAGGTTAATGCATTGCCTAAGAAGTGGACATTATGCATCTGTGAATGAGTGCGCTGAAAGTTCGGGGCACCAAAAATTTTAGGCTTGCATTTAATGAAGACTTTGTTTTATTCTATTATTTATGTGGTTACCTAGAAGACATTATGACTCCACTCGGAGTCTTTTTTATGTTTAAAAGACAACAGTAGTTTATATCTTATTTTTTAGTTATAAGGCTTCTTCAATTGGCATTTTCCTACCATCGAAAGTTTAGGAGTTTTTGAAGTAGTCCAGTTTTTGTTGTTGCTCAAAATATGGATATAAATAGACACTATAGATGAATGAAAATCAATCCTCTAGTTTTCAAAATCTTCATATCTGTGTACTTGCAATTTTTATGAATGGAAATGATATTATGAGTTTTAGTTTCTTTAAAAAAATATATGAAGATTTGAATGGAGTTCTCATGTGTTGTTGAAGTGATTGAATGTGATCTGGATTAAGACAAACTTCTCCCACGATCTGGCCACTCGCAAGACTGTAGGATAGATAAGTATTTTCATTTCTGTGGATGTTTTTATTCAATTGAAGATAGTTTATGTTTAACTTCTGTCGTTAACGTGCAGGGTGTGTTGTGTAAAAGTTAAACTGTTGTGTACTGTTGTTTGGAACTTTCTGTGTTCATTGGAAGTTTTTTGGCGCATCTGCCTTAGTTAGAATTATTGTTTTCTGATGGTTAGAATTTGGAGTACTTGTAGCTTAGCAAATTGCAGTTGTGAATTGTTAGCATAGAATTTATCTGCTTTCTAGTGTAGAGTTTATATGCTTTCTAAGTGTCGAATTTATATGCTTTCTAGAGTAGAGTTTTCATGCTTCTTAGTATAGAATTTGAATGCTTTTTGTAGAAGGATAAAATTGTTGTTTCATTTCATGTACTGTTTCAACTTTTTAATAGATCTAGAAAACTATTTCTCAATGAAATATCCAAACTTCCTAATGCAAACAACCTCAGACACTACCCCGGTCGATAAATTGATAATTTTCATCTAAAGTGTTAGGACCTTACGACAGCCTGTCAATTCACAGCTCAATTTTTCAAATGATAGCATGTTGCAGTGTTCTGGATGACAGATTGTTCTCAGAGTTCATGATTGAAGTTGTGTGGCACAAATATTTGATGTGCAAAGGTAAAGGAGTGTTTGGGGATGTATGAGTCATGTGGACTCATCTAGAAGAGTTTCATGAAGATCTTTCTTGTTTCCTGTTCCGCATAAGGCTTTCAAATTGTTGTGACCATCTTGCTTCAAGTCTTCATATGTTTGCTTAAAGTTGTTCTATTTCTAAATGAGTGGAGTGTGCAGATGTAATTCCTTGGTGTTTCACTAGTACAAAAACAATAGTATATTACTAAAAACAATACTAAAAATTTCTTATAAATGGCCAAACATGGTCACGTGACCATTAGTAGTTTATTGTCGGTCATTTATTACGCGACCAAATTGATGACTAAACCATTTTTATTCATTTATTAGTTGTTTTGATTGATTGATTTAGTAGTATATTTAGTCATTGATTTAGTCATTGATTGTTGTAATCTGGTCACTTATTTAGTCATTTATTTTTTACTAATATATTTAGTCATTGATTGTTGTTAATTGGTCACTTGTTTAGTCATTTTTATTCAATGATTTCTGTCCATTGGTAGTGTATTTAGTCATTAATTTTAATCATCATTTTGATCAATTTGGTAGTATATTTAGTCATTTTTATTCACTGATTTAACACTGGTCATAGATTTAGTCATATTTATTCACTATTCACTGATTTCTGTCAATTGGTAGTATATTTAGTCATATTTATTCATTGTTCACTGATTTCTGTCAATTGGTAGGATATTTGGTCATATTTATTCACTGTTAATGATTTTTGTCAATTGGTAGTATATTTAGTCAATTTAATTATTAATTGATGTCAATTAGTAGTATATTTAGTCATTTTAATTGATTGATATTTGAGGATTTAAACATAAAACATAGAAATACACATCATAATCATCAACTAATTGCACACAATATAAAGATAGCCATTGAGAAGGCAAAATCGCTGAACTTTATTAAAAGAAAAGTGTTCTTACAGCTTGCACAAGTCTGAAATATCTATCTTGCTTGAAAAATACTTAGAAATAGAGTATTACAATGTTCATTTTCAATCACAAGACTAAAAATCTGAGTTACAATGCACATAAATGACAAGAAAGAAACTTCTCCAAGTTTACAATGCTTTGCCAAAAAGTGAACTGTCAGTAACTGATTCTCAACCAGCCTAACTACTACCACAGGTCATCTAATCCACCCCATCAGTCTAGCACTTGCCCTTCTTGACTGCAACCAAAGGAAATACACTGTCATATGTAGTCAAGTCTGTGATAAGACATTCATAATGTGAAATATGGACTAGATCAGGCTTCTTTAATGAAAACATCACTGTATTCTAGTGTCTTGTACGGTCATCAGCATTGCTTATGGGACATGTTTTTATTGAGTTTGAAGATAGCAGGTACTCTTAGGGCATGGAATCAAATTCTTCCAAGTCATTAATGCATCTTCAAAAGCCTCTTTTTAAGTCTAAACCATTCACTTACCCTGACTCTATTACATTAGATACTTGGTAGGCAGTCGTATATATTTAGTGTCCTTGGTCTTCACTCATTGTGGTGACTGAACTGTACATACTTGCTTTCTAGATGATTGCCCTGCAACTTTCATATAATTGCCTTTTAATTAATGCTAACACTGCAGTCCTCTATTCCTTTGCTCATGCCATTGAAACCATGTTTACTGTGCTTGTATCCCTAGGAACCATTGACCATTGCCACTCAACATGAACATCTTACCTCTATGCACTCATTATCTCTCTGTTATAGAACAATCACCCATAAGTATACATAATTTAGACTTTCATTTGTAGATTGTAATAGGTTTATGAAATTGTCATATTCTTGCAACTATATTGCCATGTAGAATATATGCCTTGTAATAATAGCATTATTAGTGGTTGTCCTTTTTTCTATTTCAAACTTCTATAAATTTGTCTACTGGTTACTTCCAAAGTCTTGATGAAATGCTAACATCATCACCTTATGACTGTAATCTTCCTCATTGATCTTTGTGCATTGCCAACTGCCCTTCCTTTCTCAAAAAATTAACACACCACCCTTGATCATAGCAGCTTAAGACTCATCTCACTTTGCCTATTGCACGAACTGTGTACTTTATCTCTTGCTCACTATCATTTATGCTACTTGAGTCTTCATGATTATCTTCATGACATCTCATATATGAAGCTCTCTCCTTTATGAAGCTCTCTCATTTATGCTCCTTAAGTCTTCATGACTGAGTGTTGATCGTGTCCCATATATGAAGCTCTCTTCTTCAATGCAGCCAACAATAACCCTAGAATCTTTTCATAAAGGCATATAAGGTAGTGATGTTGAATGTTTAGGGAGGAAAAGCAACATAAAATCAAGTCCAAAAAACCTGTAAGACTTAAATATGTGTCCTTGCTTTGAAAAATGTGTTACAAAGTGTGTTTCTCAGTGTTGTGACCGAGAAATTTGAGTTATAATGGCTTTTTTTGCTTATACAACTCCAAAATAGACAAAAAACACTAAGATCTCTTAACAACACATTCAAACTATTGCATAAAGTAGTGGGCCAGGCTGTCTAACAACTAGTACATGAATAACATCGACTATATCATTTTTTTCAAATATTTTAGTGGCCACCGTGTGAAGGTGCCTTCTTTCTCTTTCAGACGGACAACTCCATCTATTTTGTCTTCATAAGCAAGGGGTATGTTACTTGTGACCTTTAAAATATTTACATTTGCATCTCTTATTCCTTTCAATTTGACTCCATGTACAATAGATAGTGAGTTAATCCGCCCAATGGCCACAGTAGCACCATCAAACGTATCCAAAGCCTGAACTTTATCCCCTGCTTGGAGTTTATCAATATTAAATGTGTACCAAAAAAAAATACACATTATATTGTTTTTTATAGTTGTATGTAATGTCTTATGTGTTGAAACAAATCAGTTTTTGTATGTGCTTTTTTTGAGTCTGTTAAATAACAAAGAAGCAACTGTTTACTCTGAAAAACAAAACTAACCCATTGTGAGGTACAAACAAATGGAGAACAAGACTACAATAGTGCTAGACTGTATGAGTACTCCAAAAAGAGACATGGATTGGCAATGAAGTCCCCCCAACTGAGGACCATGGCATCCCCGAACATAATGCACTAATGCATAGTCAAAATCTATATATGCACTCTATTACAACTAAGCTATAAGCTTCCATATGTAAGTTATATGTTCTCCCTTATTTCTATAATCTATGTATACTAGCTAATTACACTTCACTACTATTCTAACCAGCTTCTCTCAAATAGGTAATGATTACCCTTATTTACATAATAAAACAACCATTACTTACTTGAATAGTACTTACTTGCATGTGGTTTCATAGCACTCACCTCAAGTTCAGCACGACTACTACTATGAATATCATGTGCATGCTCATCGAGTTCATCATCATAATTATCTCTACCAACATTGACATGAAGTTGTACTGTTTTGCAAAGAGCTCTATTGACAGGGCCTTTTTCATTTCATTCTGGTTTCATATAATTGCTCTACATGTGGTTTAATCATCATGCAAAAATTAATATAAGTCAAGTAAAGAATGCAAAAGCTGTAATTTTTTGTCCAAAAGAACATTCTAAGCATGAAGAGTTAATGACAAAACATTGGGACAGATTAACTTACAACTTAAAGAATGCAAAAACTATAATTGTTTGTCCAAAAGAACATTTAAGCCTGAAAATGACAAAACATTGGGACAGATAACTGACAACTATTACATTACCTCAACTTCAACATAACTATGATGACTATGTTGTACATTCTTGTCCAGTTCATCATGATCATCACTATCAATATCGACAACTGTATTGACATCATGAAGGCGATTTTGCTTTCCTACTGCTTTGAAAAAATTGCTCTATATGTGGTTTAACCATCATGCAAAAAAATATACAAAGCATTCAATAGTCAAGTAAAGAATGCAAGCTATAAATTTGTCCAAAAGAACATTTTTTGGATCACTCCAACAATAAAGAAACTGGGTTGGATTCTCCTATGCTCAAATTTCAATAATCTACATATTAAGAGGCATTTGTATACAGAATTGCCAAACAAGAAGAAATGAGATCAATAGAGCCTCTTACCTCATCTAAATATGTGGATTTATGCTCATTCCATGCAGAAACTATAGGGTTAACGGAGGTAACCAACTATGAAACTTGTTGACTGAGACCGTATATGCAATTCAATACATGTTGGTACCCTTCATTTGAGTTGACATAATCTGGAGAGGCTGATCCTACTGGGCATGTAACAGATGGTTGTGAAATCTTTGTTGATGAACTAGATTTCCACTTCATCCTACTCTTAGATTTACTAGGATCTAGTGCTACCATACAATTGACAATATCTTCTGCACCCGCTTCTCTATTATTGTTTTCCACCTAAAATACAATGTCAATTTCAACATATAGTTAGTTCAATAAAAAATTGAAATAAATAACACAATGTAAATTGAACCAAAAAGCCATACACTTACTCCAAATTTGTCCATTTTGACCCGCAACCCTCCTCAGCCAAATGTATATCCAGCCCTCACATTATCTCTTGCTCTCTTTCCTTTGTTACTTTTTGCCAAATATTCTTCAAAATGCATACTTTCTTTTAGTGCCTCCCACTGTTTGGGACATAGAGTGGAGTCTAACCTCTTTTTTCCCTCCATGATTGCTTTTCTACAATTGCATCTAAAATTGTTCATCAAAATTCTCATCTTTTGCTTGTAATATTTTCTAGAGATTTGTCCACCAGTAGTCTCAAAAGTATTTTCCATTTTTTTGTATAACATTTTCCACAAATCGTGGATCTTGCTCTGCAAAACTTGATTTGTAAATATCCAAATGGACCCTACATCTTACACCCAACTCAGAGGCCCACTTTGTAGCATTTGGCCCAATGGGCTCACCATCTCTTGATACCTCAAGCAAGAATGGCTTCTTGCCTTCTAATTTTCTTGCTTTTGCATTCCTCTCTGTAGATCTGTACAAATCTTGACTCAATCTTTGTCTTTTGACAAAAGCATCCACATCTTCTATTAAACCGCTACTAGTATTTCTAGTTGATCCACTAGTTCCATCAAAAGTTCTAGATGCGACAAGTGCACTCTGGGCATAGCAGATGCAAGCGATCTTCTTCATGCCTTTCATTAACCAAAACTTCATGCTCCTTGGTCACATTAGGTGTGGCATCAATAGGTAGATCATGAGTACCGATCTCTACATATTTCACTTCAAACACATCCTTTAATCTTGAATAAATCATCTGCAGACCTGTTGTTCCTTTAATGCTCTAATGTTTTTCAATAATCTCTCTTAGACTTTGTTCTAAGAGATCATCACAATGTTGCACATCACCATGTGCTATATCAGGCTGCACACAATCACCATGTGTTATAATAGGTTGCACATGATCACCATGTGCTATATCAGGTTGCACATCACCATGTGCTATATCAGGCTACACATGATCATCATTGCAACTATTGTTTTCACCAACTGCATTTGTTGAATCACAAAAGCGGTGGCTTCTATGAGATGGCATCATTGTATCTTTTCTTTCCTTTTGTTTTTTCTCTGCATTTTCTTTGCACTCTTTTTGTTGCCTATAAAACAAAAATAATATCATATTAAATGTCTTATCTACATAAAGCTCTTGCCTATAAAATTTCATTGAACACTATTAAACAAATAATATACTACTTAGTGGATTTACAACTTGCATGTTTGTCAAACCAAGTCTCAATAAATATTCATTATTCTTGGCCACTTTTTCTCTACGAAGGCGCTCATAATCTATCAGTGAAGTTCCAGCATTATGATCACTATCATCTAATTTGTGCCTTACAGCCCTTCTCTTCATTTCCTAAAGTCCAAATAAACAATAATGTATAAATCAACAACTTGAATCAGTAAAACTTTATTGAGTTAATAAGTTGATAACTGTTGACTTTCCAATTTGCTGATAACTACAAATGAAAACTTAAAATAGAATTCAGTTTACAAATTAAAAAGAATTTGTAGTAAAAAACCAAGAAGATGTTTACAATTACAGGAATCAGACAAATTTTCCTTAGGGATATATTCACAAGAAAATAACTCATAAAAACATAACACAAGCATGATGAAGGAAAAACATAGTCTAGTTCATCATGAGGTGTGTTAGAGCCATTCAAAATTTCACATAGTCCCACTCTGTTTCATACATTTTCCTTCCATAAATCCATAATTAGGGATCCCTTTTAGAATTGTTCTAGGAGTCATTTCTGAGCATCTCATATCATGTCTATGTGAAATAAATTTATATTTTTGGCCATTGATGTGTTTTTGTCTCTTATTACAGCCCCACAGTACATGCAAACAACCTTGGTGGGTGTGCGGGAATTAGAGGATGTGAATACACAGTTACCGCTTCCCCGCAGCATGCAGAAAATTTAGTTGTGGTGTTGCGATATAAACTCAAGCGGCACATAATATGTTACTGCACCCTCGCGGTAGGTAAGGAGATGACTGGAAGCAATCCAGTAGGAAGGAGTCGAGATAAAGTGTTCACCGCACCCCCGCGATGATTTCAAGTTGAGCCTGCGGTGTTGTGGTATAAGGAGTTCAAGTGACCGGTAATGCTACATACTGCTGCCCTGCAATGTTGATAACTTTGACTGGTGGTAATGCAGTAAAACAATGAATGGGAGACCAAAGGCTCATGCGGCCCTGTGACTATCATGCCAAAGCTTGGCAGTGGCGTGGTAAAAGACATAAGAGATAACATCTATCCTGCCATCCCACAGTGGTGTGCAACAAGGCTTGTGGGGTGGCAATAAGTGGTGAAGATGAACGTAATTGTCCAAGAGGTCCCGCGGTCCCCATGAATGCCCTAAGTTGGTCTTGCGATGATACAATAAGGAATTAAATGTCGAAATGACTTCAATACTGCCCCACAATGGTTATCATTGATGCCTGTGAGATTTTAGTTTTTGAGGAAAGGACTGCAAGTCTTGAAATACTCACCTAGCCATTGGATTGGATCAAATCAATGGTCTGTATTTGAAAAGAATTGAATGCTGAGATTTATTGATTTCATGGCACGAACTAGAGTTAATGGTGAAATGACTAGCTTCATGGCACGATAAAACTTGGGATTTCTTTGTATTGCTTCATTCCAACGAATTCTGTGTTGATTGTAGAAGGCGAATTCAAGCTTTATGTGCTCTCCTCAGGCATTTTTTGACTGGGTAAGTCTGCCCCATCACTCTTTGCATAAAAGTTGGTGTTTGATTTGTGCTCTGTTTTCAACTAGTTTGGTATAGCAAGTAAAATATCAAAACCCTAGTTCGTAGAGGCACTAAAATATGGCACCTAAAAAATCTGAGTCTATGAGTAAGAGCACTAACCCCCCTTCTCCCAAGAAACGATCACTTCAACAATCATTGTTGGACATCCTACCAAATTTAGTTGACAAGGGGTCTAAGAAATTGTTCAAGGATGTTGCAGAAGGATGTCAGGATGCTACAATCCCTATCTCTAGATGGAACCTTTTTTAGTATTTTTGTGAAAAGAAGATGGACAGGGACCATTTGGAAACCCATGGAATTTGGATTTGGCAAATATTATGGTGCCAAATGTATTTGTTGATGTGGATTTGATTAGGACATTGGCACAACACTATCACTCAGGCACCAAAATAGTCAGACTACCAAATGGGTCACCATTAGTGGTTGTGGACAGGAATGCAATCATAGACTGCTTTATGTTGAGCAAGCAAGCCCTCACACAACTAGATCTACAGAAGAGTGAGAAGGAGTACAATAGTTTGAGAAAAACACATAGAAGGGATGAGGTGCCCATGCACATGAGAAAAGGGGAAAATAACAGAAGAATTGAAATCCCATCAACTACAATTGAACCTTTCTCTGTTGAAGATTTTGCTATCTATTTCAAAAGAACATATTTTGCTTTGTGTCAGGTGTTGGGTATTGATGCCCAAGGTAGAATGCACGTCATCCTATGCATTATGGATAGTGATGTTACACATACCATACAGTGAGGCAAGCTTCAAGTTCACTGCCTCTCTTAACTGACCAAATTATTTCTTCAGGTTTTCACTTTGGTCCTGCAGTTGAGATAACTATGCATGAAGGTTCTCAACTTGTGTCCTAGTTGCACCAATCTTATCCTTTGACAAGTCAAAAACTTCAGCCAACTTAGATATTTGTGACTTAATGGAGTCCATCTGAGCTTTGATGTTCTTTGTGGAACTTGGTCATTTCAGACAGAACGAATATAATGTTGTGGCCTCATCAATGCAAGCTTTGAATTTCTTCAAGTTTTATTTAAGCTTGTCATGTGCACTAGCACATTTGTCAACCATCTTAGCCATTCTTTTGTCATTTATTCTTCTTGTTGCCTCTTGTTCTGCTTTTTTCTCTATGTGGGAGGAGTGATCCTTAAAGGAGTCCTTTAGCAACTTGATCTTTTTCTCTAAAGGCAAAGAGGAGTCAATAGTTACCTCTGGTAACCCTTCTTGTATCTACTTCACAGCATCCTCTATTGTACTGGATTTATTCTGATTTTCTTGTAAAAACTCCTTTCTTTCTGAGGCATGTAGTATATCACCAAGATGCAATTTGTGTAAAGGAGAGATGCTTGTCAGGTCAATCTATCCTTCATTGGTTGAAACCTGTAGCAATTGAGGAGTGACAACTGGTTGAAATTGTATTTGTAAGTTTAGTAGGCCTGTGAAAGAATTAGTTGATCCTTGACCAATCTCTTTTGCTCCATCTTGACTTTTCTCTGGGGTCTTTTCTTTATCATCAACAACCACATCTTTGGTAGGTTCTTCATGTTGCTTTGTATTCACTGGAACATTATGTTGATCTTGCACACTTGTCTGATCATCCACTTGTTTAATGTTCTTCAGAACACTTTGTCCATCTTTTTTATTGTTTTGAGGAATAGAATCAATATCTTGCATATTTTCATCAATCTTCTCCTTTTAAACTTGTTCTTTCTCTAGAGAGGATGTAACAACATAATGAGGTGATTGTGGTGGTGAAACATGTGACTATTATGTATCCTCTGTTTCTCTTACTTCACCAAGCCCTTGAAGAGTGATTTCTTCAGTTTCTCTTGTGATTTTTTTGATGTCTTCCTTTTTTTTCTGCATGAGAGTGTCTACTTTGTGTTTTGTTCTAAGCTCTTGTGCTTGCCTTTGAACTAATTTCTCTTTTTCTTCTTTTGAAAAGGAAGCCCCAACTTTATCTAAGGCATCTTGTCTGAGTTTTTCATCTAGGGCTACAACTTATTCTCCATCCCTTCTTAGGGATTTTTGTAGGCTTTCTGGTACTCTAGACAATATATCATCTAGAGACTTATTGTATCTCATCATGTACATAACAACAACCTTTTCAATGATAGCTTGATCCTTAGAAGTAGATTCCAGGAAGAGTGCCATAGTTTCATCAAACAAATTGTAATGAATAAGAGCATTATAGACAACATCTAGAGACATAGGTCCTCTAGAAGAAGATATTGGTACCTGGGAGTCATCTTTCTTTTTCTTCTTAGTAGGAGGAGTTGGATCCTTTTCTTCTTCTTCTTCTTCGCTTGCTTCCATACCTTGTTTCTTATTTCTTTTAGCCTTCACCTTGACCCTTGGTTCCTTTTTCTTCTTTTCCTTTTCCCATTTCTTTGAAATCACCTCTTCTTCTTTATCACTCTCAATCTCTTCTACAATAGTCTCCTTCTTCTTTGATTGTTTTCCCTTCAATTTAATTGGTGTTTGACCTTCAGAGACTTGGGTATGTCTATAACAGGAAGTGGATTGTGGTATACTAGCAATAGATTGAGAAGTAGATCTGCCTGATCTTCTTGGTGTTGGATGCTCACCTCTAAGTGAGAGGAACAACATATTTTGTAGTGTTCTGAGCAATGAAACCTCCAGGTGGGATACCAACCCTTCTAAATAACTTTCCTTTATTCTTCTCTACCTCTTCTTTAGCCCTTTTCTTGCATATTTTGTCCTAAATTTCTTCACTAGTTCTAAATCTTTCACCTTTAGGATCTTTAGGCAGACTTAACAAAATCCCAGCATAGGCCTTAACTTCCTCATCAGGTACTTCGTATGGAAGTTTGGGAATCCATGAAGTTCTCGACTCAATTGCTACCATGTATAACAACAATCTTTTTCTACAAGAAATGTTGTCATCTTTGTATTTCCTGACCAAATCATATGAGATTCTATCCCTTTTATGCATTTCAGTTTGATTTTTTTGAAGAAACCACAGAAGATAGTATTACAACTTTGTGAGTAAAAGCTCCTTACATGTATTCTCTGATTTGTGTTGTTACTGGATTATCTTGCTGCCATATCTTTCCTTTATATCCCGATAACTCATTCATGAAATAGAATGCCAAACAAATGATCGGTGAACCATACTTAAAGTTGTATCATGTCTCCTTTGTTCTTTTCAGATTCTCTAACAATTGATCCTTCATAACTTCACACAAATCAAAATCCTTACCATGTTTGGCCATCTGATATGCAGTGTATATGGATGTAGTAGTTGCAAATCCCTCTCTGTTGGAGTAGTACACTTTGTATGCAATTCCCATTGCTGTATATTTCACACTGGGGTCAATAATATCATCAATTGTTAAAGCCCTCATGTCAAATTTGGCACCAGTCAATTCAGTGACCTTTTCATTCTTGATTGATTTCAACTATGGTATGAGTCCAGTGGAACATAGTCCCATTACAACCCTAATAGATTCTTTCATTATTTGATGAGGTTTGTCAAGGTATATGAATTCATCATGAAGTCTATTGAGGATATACCTAACCCAGTCATGCTCATTACAAAAATCTAGAAAATCTTTTCAAACATCCAACCTTTTTGCTTCAATGTTGGCATACTCAGATATGTAATGTATATCATCATCTAACAATTTATGTCTTAGGGTTTTAAATTTGCCATGTTCAATTTCTTCCAATTTTGCATGAATATATAACCTAACATCATCTGTATATACCACAAATGCAGGAACATTAAATAATGCTCCACTATTATCAACTTACATTGCTTTATAAGGATGTTTCTTGAATTTTGGTCGGGGTTCATCAGCAATGTTGATCAATTGAGGAGTAAAAGATGCAACCATCATAAACAATCGTGATAACAGGAATTAGTATGAATACCTCTGAGACTTATTGTCAGGGTTTTGCCTTTTTGCTTTGCTGCTCAAATGCTCCAAGTATACATTTTCTCTGCTCAAATGCCTTTTGAATATGTGAAATGACTTATAAATCTCCCTACTTTTATTCAATTGTTCCTCATTAAATGCACTAGTAGGGTTAGGTGAGTATTTGGTTAATCCTACTCTGTGACATAACAACAATTCCTTGATTATTCTGCAATCTGCCGCAGAGTGATGAATTGCTCTAGAACTTTCTTCAAATGTATAAGTATGTTGAATGCTTTTAGCATCATGAAGGGGTTTAAAGAATTAGCAGTAACAACTCCCCCTAAATCCATGCTTTCTTTTGGTAGATGTTTTTTTATCACTGAAAACCCTGAACTCTTCCGCAATTTGCCACATTTAGAGATTTTTCTTTGGAGTTTTGACCAAACTTCTTTAAATCATTATCTTAACATGCACATACCAAAACTAGCCAAAATGTTGAGAAATCTAGCATCCTACTTATTCAAGGGTTTGAAGAATTTTGCAATTGTAACTCCCCCTGAATCAGTACTTCATCTTTTAGTTACCAGAGGATCCACCTACACTAGGTAGAGATCTGGAGATGTCACATTCCTCCTTCTTCCACACTTTTCTCATTTCCTTCTTTTTATGGGCAATATCAACTTTCTTTTGTGGAGTAGACCCTACATTCCTTCTAGAGTGCCTTGTTTGATTGTACTTGTGATAGGTGAACTTTGATTTTTGAGCATTTCCATTCCTCCTTACCTTATATCTGCAATTAGATGCCTTGTGGCCAAACTTGTTACAAGTGTAACAATATCCATGAAAGGCTCGAGCATTGTCCCTATTATTCCTTGGCATTTTGCTTCTGCATTCATAAGCCTTGTGACCTATCTTGTTGTAGGCATAACACTTAACCGAATTCTAATTTTTCCTACTTCTACATTCAGTAACTTTATGGCCAATTTTATTGCAAGAATAACATCTTAGACCATTTTGATTTATCTTGCTTCTACAATTAACCACTTTGTGACCAAACTTATTGCAAGTAAAACAATTTCCATTGAAACCTTGAGAATACCTAATGTGAGCTCGTTGCCTTGCAGGTTGAGGATTTTTGAAATTCTTCTTCACATTCTTCCTTTATCTTTGGACAGGACTGAATTCATCTTATTTTGTAACTCTGTAGGTTTTCTTCTTAGGATCTTTAGTGTAGGTCTCTTCCTTCTTAATTTGAGACTTTCCACCTGAATGAAAGATCATATAAATTTGTAGAGGCATTGATCATAGGACTCTTTCTCTCTTCAAAACCAAGACCTAATTTTTCCTTTGTTGGCTTTTGAGAGTAAATTATTTCATCAAGGATTTTAGATCCTCCTTTTAGTTTTAGTCCTTTGTCAATCTACTCTTTTTCCTTTTCCAGTTCTTTTCTTAGAGTGACAACTTCTTCCTCAAGTTTTGAACATTCAACTGATTTCTCAAATAGCTTGGTGTTTAAGCAATCTTCAATCCTCTTTTCTTCTTAAACTATGACTTTCAAATTTGAAATCGTTTCTTCTGCTTCCTTGAGCTTTATGTCACCTCCTCTATCTACTTCTATTAGGAATTTTAGTTTGCCAATTTCTTCTTTTGATTCTTTGGCCTTTGTCTTCAATTTGTCAATTGCCTCTTTTGCCAATTCAATCATGTCTTCGTATTCTACATTCAATCCTCTTACTTCATCTAGTTCATTAAGGGCTAACTTGAGTTCTTCCTCAAGGTCTGCTTCATTCCCATCAAGATCGCAACCTTCAGGTTCCATTGCTTCTAGATCTGGTTCCGATACAAATACATCATTGTCCATAGTTTCAGATTCCATGTGTTCAAATGCAAGATCTACCTCAGTTGCTAGGCTTCTCAAAGGCACTTGGCTCTGATACCAATTGTTGAACACAATGATATGCTGAGAGGGGGGTGAATCAACATATACTAAAATTTAATTAGTCATGTACCAAACCAAACTGAATAACTTAAAGAATAGAAAGGAAATCATGCAACACACATAACACTAGTATTTTTATGTGGAAAACCCTAAAACAAGAAAAAAACATGGTGAGGATTAGCTCACAATATATTATGCTCACTGCAAAAGTATTATAACTACAACCCAAGGAAGTTGCAACTCCCTGTATCTATGCTTATAACAATCACAACTTTTATTTGGGGCTACAACCCAAGGAAGCTACTACTCCCTAAGTACTCTGCTCACTATAATGGATTTACAAAGATAGTAATTACATGGACTGCTATAAAGAGAACATCTGATTTATGCCGATAATGCAGTCTTCTATTTCTTGCTCAACACATGTCCTCAAATTGATTATGCACACTTCATATCTTTCATTTTGCTCTACATATCTTCGCATGCTCTTCCTTTTTATTTTTATCACAAATGAACTCGATCTTCTATAAATATACATGACAACACTTCAAAACACTGATTAGGTCAGCATCACAATCACCATTGAATGAAACATGTAGCTCTTCACAATTCGACATCCATACATACAATATGGTATGAAAAACTTGTTGTAGACCTTATAATTTCATAAGGGAGATCAAAACATATCTTTCCATACCTTCCAGTGTTAAGGAAACTAATCAAGATCCTTCGCACATATCATAAACTTAACCAGTCAGCTCAAGCTACTCAAGACTGCTCATTGTCTATCTTCATAGTGTTGGGGAGAAGCCAAAAACTCTATGTGGATCAAGAATTCAATCATGCATGATCCCAACAACATTCATACACCTTATTGAAGAAGTAACATATCAAACTATACATCCACAAAATAGAAAACATGACTATCTGTAGGAAACAAGGCATTCCAAACCACATGTGATACTTCACTTCTCAAGACATGATGTTGCGGTGCAATACAAGGCCTAAAACCTTTTAGGGATGAGCTAAAACATCATTGTATGTTCCTCATTAGATTTGCACACATTTATCTAATTATTTTGGAGGAATTCAAGAGTTTGACATGGATAATCAAGAGTCCAGAGGACAGTTATACTCAAACCTTTACTTGCAGACATAACTACTTGATGCGGTACCAGAAAATGAAATTTGTCTACATGGGGATCATACTTGATATACCTTGGACCATATAATACATCCTCACAAGCTCTAATGGTTGATCTATACATGTTTCATCCTCTGCAAAACTCAACCCTGTGCAAATGGGCTCCGGAAAAGTCTGCATTGCTTCTATCTAAGTGATGGTCGATACTCTATCCCTTGTAACTTTTTATGCTAATGATGTGAGGACTCGAAAACTTGGATTTATCATTTCAATACCTAAGTAAAGCTATCTTTAGAACCACAAGATCAAATCTTACACTACGAAGGAATGCAAACTAGAACAAGATGACTCTACCTTAAGATGTGCATTGTGAATGCCTTAGTCAGATTTATGCTTCTTGTCATCAAGTGCAGTACATCCAATTGATTAGATATGCATGTGGGGATACTGGAATCATGCAAGAACATAAGTTATTATCACTACATCTTGCTCACACACCAATTTGATCATCTTACCATACTTAGACCATTTTCTCTTCTCTCAGACTAGTTTGCCTTGACCATACTGACTCTTCCTCTATACAAGTATGTCTATACATTTCCATATACTATGTTGACATCAATGACAATACATATTCCCAACATATATAACAAGAATCTTCCAAATACAAGGCCAACTCGTTAACAATACACTCAAAAGTGCTAGAGAAAAGTTAAACATCATTCATGAAATAGGAGATTCTAACCACATTTTGTTGCACGAGCTAACATTACAACTTCATCAAATCAACCATAATCACAACATGACTATCCACATCCAACCACATCATAACAATAACATAATAGGCCATGAAAATAATTTTGCTATCACCTATGACATTCTACTTCGACATGAATAGAACAACCCATCAATCCCACCCTCACTTAATCAGCTCTTTCCACAAAAGAAAGAGTGACTAGGAGGGAACCTTTTGCAAGGGTGTAATATGTGTGCTATGCACAGTTTGACTCATTCACATTGTGCTTAAGTCAATTTTGAAAAAAAACACATATTTTGGTGAACCCAACGTGAACATGCAAATCCTTTTGGGTGAGATATTTCATGTTTCCATGTTTCTTCCATTCTTTCCATCTTCATCCTTCTCTCTCTTCTCCTCCATTCCATTTTTTTCTGGTATCCCTAATACCCATAGAATATGTTAGAATTAAAAAAAGCTCAGGGGCAGGTCCCCTATAACAAACCTTTTATACCCATATTGATAGGTATCTCTCATATTACTCTCATCAATCTCTAATACATTCTTTCTTCTCATAAAATGATCTCTCTCCTAACATCTATTACATAGTCCTCATATCAATCTTATGCTTCATCCAATGTCTATGTGTGGTACATATATTTTTATCACTACATATAGTGATGTGTCCCTATTCATGTTTCTTCATAGTTGTGCTTCTTTAGTGTTGTCACAAGTCATCTGTTAGTGTTGCATTGCTATTCTCTTGGATTGTAGTAACTCTGACTAATTCTATCCTACTTAGGGATGTTTTATCTTGTTACCAACCTTTGGCACCCTTGTAGATTTTCACTATTGGCTTTCATTAGGCTACCCTTTCAAGTTTTTAATGTAATGGGGGTGGTGCGGGTTTATCCTACCAATAATTTCTAACTAAAATTATTCAACAAGAATATTACCAAGCACTATGTGGTTACCAAAATTTTGGTTAACTACTTTGTCTAAGCCAAATACCTTTCTCTTTCTCTAATTCCCCAAGCTTTCACCCAAGACATTAGCAATAAAAATGGATGAGTAATTTTCATGATACAAATGCAACATCAACTTGCCATGTTACGTTCTTACACACTCAAGATGCTATGATAAAATACAATGACACTAAAAATATGCCAATTCACCAAGCACGACAATGTTCACAATTGAGAGTCTTAATCTTATCATGTGACAACATCATCATGATGACCATGTGATAGGATAGAGTTTCCTCTAATGACAAAGATTCAATGCCATTCCATAATCTTGTTCTCTCATGAACGCAAGAATTATAACAATAGTGACACACTACCTCATTACACAACCTAAGATGACACAACCAACTTCCACAAGTATGTGGGAACACCATCCAAACACTGGGACTACACAAGAGGTAGGTCAATTGGGAGACCCAAGGCATCAACTAATCAAACTGTTAACCAGCCATTTTCACACAACAATATGAATTTCAACACAAAGGAGTGAATAACTTACAAATCACCTCATACGTCTTCAAACCAATATTATCAATAGGAAAGGTGCACATAAGGAACCAATTTTCATTTAGGAACTTTTTCAAAAAAGTTTAGGAAGTGCCCAATGTCTAAGGATCACCACTATTACTAATCCAGATTGCCCCTAAAGAGTCAAGTCACCCCTATTACTAGTGAAAATCACCCAAGCAACCCTAGAATTGCCTTTGTTTCTAGGCCAAGTTGTTCCTATTCAAAATAGGTGAATCTAGTCAATGAAGAGCCTAATTTTGCATTATGAGGTTACCAAAGGCTACAAATTTGAATTTTAGACTAACCAATGGATAATATTCATACCTATAAAAATGAGTAACCCTGGGTACTAGGTTTAAAGCTCACAAGGAAAGAAACAAGGTCACCAACCAAGGACAAGTGCATGGCTAGTCTAATACAAGCCTATAACAAGCTAAACACAAAAAAGGCACAACAACCTTGATCTAGGTGTTGTTTATAAATTAATTGAACTAAATATTTAGTAATGTTCTCTAGGTTCAAATCAACATATCTAAAAAACACAAAATCCAAAGATTCAATTTAAGCCAAAAGGATAATATTCACTAGCATATACCCATAATCCTTCCATGTGACAAATAACATTAACTCTTACAAAGAGTTGAATGCAAAACATAAACTACTGATTCTAAACCATAATAATTGAAATGTTCATAGCATAACATATAATTCATAATCTCATTTCAAATGAAAGAAAATTATATCTATACATCACAATCAGGACAAGCACATCATAAGATTCGATTTCAATTTACAATATCCAATCAAAGCATATGATGATAATTAAAAAATGCAATACAAAATCTCTATTCTAAATGTTGATAGTTCACCATGACTTATTAATGACATTCATGACTCTAATAAAAACTGAGTTGATGGGTGACAAAATTCCTTAGTTATAAATTTCACATAAACGATACAATGAAGTCTTAATAATATCACAATAATATAATAAACTTTGCACACTCTCCAAGCATATTTGTAGATCTACTAGGATCTAATGGTCATCGACGTCACCCAACCATGTGGGACCCTAAGGCCCTCTATACTAGGAGACTCGTGATTGTGTAATCATATAAACTCATGTAATATGTATAATATGAGGATGATACAAGATCAAGGCATCACAACACAAAGAATCATACACATTGTAATCAAAATCAATAATGGTGTACACGGGTTATGAAATCACAATAAATAGCACACAAGAGAATGGTAATAAACACCAATAGCATGTAATGAGTGTGACACTCTAGCAACACTCATGCATAGAGAATCATATACACAAACCTAGTATCGATGACAATATGAGTAATAATAGAAGACTGCCAAAAATAGGACATAAAGTGTCATTATGATAGTTTTCAAATCTGAGAAGTATGACATCATCTCAAATTGTGATTCTGAATGACATTCATCCAATCCCAACTAGATTGGTATGATAACCTTTACTACCTTGCACAAACCCTCTCAAGGTGCTCAATACAAGGAATAGA
The DNA here is from genome assembly GCA_027924645.1 of Cunninghamia lanceolata. Classification (NCBI taxonomy): domain Eukaryota; kingdom Viridiplantae; phylum Streptophyta; class Pinopsida; order Cupressales; family Cupressaceae; genus Cunninghamia; species Cunninghamia lanceolata. The sequence goes on along the minus strand of BSBN01000918.1, from coordinate 2,794,697 downwards.
TTATCTATTAATTATAAGTATTTTAAATTTTTTATTCCCAATCCATTTTATCTTATTAAATGATAACCCCTTACACTCACTTCACATGGGAATATCCCAATTTTGAATGTCAAATAGGGGTCCACTCTACTCCTAGCCCTAGTATTCAATCCTAACATAAAAAAGACCAAAATGACCCAAAAAATCATCGCATAGAATGAGTCCAAAAAGCATGACACATACATCAAAAATGTAGGAAATCACATTTTACACAGTGAGATGTTTTGTCCCACAAAATAGAATGGTTTCACAAGGCTCAAATTTTAAAATTCACAATTTCAAGTGTCAAGCAAAATCACATTCACCATTAATGGAAGCTTAGAAATTTCTTCAATTTTCAATTTTTTTTTATAAAAGTAATAATACCCTCGTGAGCATAGGATGCACAACAACACACTTTTCATATCACATAGAATTTTGAAGATTTTTTGCTAGATTAATTGTACTAAATCAAAATTTCCAAAAATGAATACATACAATACAAATAAATACACCACAAACTACTCTAAGATTCTTGTTTAAATCATAACCTATGAAATTAAAATAATATGCAACCACTTAGTGTAGGCATGGTCAAAATAAGAATCCCAAAAAAACATGTGTATGAATTTAAATAGAAGAATATATTTGATTTCCCAAGTAAACTCTCAAGAAAAGTTGGAGAAGATATTTATTGCACACACACAAGCAAACTTTCAACCTTTACCAAGGTCCAATCTCACTTCCAATGTAATGTCCCCTTTCTGAGCCTAGTCAGTGTTGGGGCCATTAGCCTATTTCATGATCCCAATGGGCTAGTGGATGGTATGGGATCATTTGTGGTTGATCTTTTGGTTTAGTTTAATTATCAAAATTGGAGTTATAAGGTTTATTTAATTTGATAATTAAACAGGTTATTTTTTATTATTTATTGTGCACTAAAGTATAAGGTGGGATTATTTAAAGTGACTTAATGTTATGTCTTGAGGGGAAAAAGGGAAAAGCTTTATTTATTATTCCCTAGTCACTTTAAAGTGTGCACATAACTTAGAAATAGACTTATTTTATAAGTTGGAGGAGAAAAAGGTTCTATTTTCAAGAAATGATCTTTTTGTAACTCCCAAGTGCCTTTAAAAAGAGAGTGAGAGCTCATTTGGAGTCCTATGCTTGGAACTGATAATGTTATGCTGCTGGATTGGAACCAGAGATCAATTGTGCCTTCTTGTGGACGAAAACCCACTTAAGGATGATCAATTTCGGTGGTGAGATATCCACCCTAGCTGGTAATTGTTGATTCCCACACAGGGAATCACATGGTGCTAATTAGATTTGATAGATTTAAGGAGTTTGTCTTGTAATCAATTTTGGAGTTATGCATAATAAATTCTAGGAGTTTTTGGTGTGAATTTTGTAGTTGGTTTGTGGAGTATAAAGATGTCTCTACCTTGGTCATACCTTTCTGGTCGTGCATCTGTTGAGGGTCGATGCATATTAAAATTAATGGTTGATGTCTTTGAAAGTCTATTGGTTGCATTATGTTTGTATGGCCTAGACGCCACTTTCAAGAGTGGTATGAAGTTTTTAAATGCTGATTTCAATTTTCTGGGAGTTGTCCTACTTGTACATGGTTGTACGGACCTAATCATGGAATTTATTTGTTGTGGGATATGTGGTCAGCTTCTTAGTGTATAGACTGCTCAGATTTGTTTTTGGGGTTAGAATAATCAATCTTACATTAAAGTTTGGGTTGTTAGTTGTGTGTATCAATTTTGTGTTTTCAGATTTCTACCATGGCTATCGTACAGGGTTATATCATGCAGCAGAGTTAAAACTCAGTGCTCAGACTTTTTTATTAGAATTAAGCAGTCTTCATCAGCAAAATTAATATTCTATTTGTCAATCTTGATGCAGGGTATGATCTCTTATCAATGACCTTCAGGGGAAATTACTCATCGAGTTCTAATCCTTGTGATATTGATATTGATTTCATTGAGTATATTTGTACTTCATTGTATTGAATTCACATTAAGTACCCCTGGATGGTTTACCACCAGTGTGGAGAATGAATCTTTCTTTGTTTTTTCTACCCACTGAAAAAGTGGAGTATTCCCATTGAATAAGTGGATGGCATTGTAATCTTCCTTATTTCTTCACCCACTAGAAGTGGTGAATTGCCACATTATGTGGATGCCCGCTGCAACGGATGAAGCATAGATTTTAGATTGCATAGTTTACTTGTAGCCAAATCACCGTATGCTCTCACCTTGCCCATTCTAGGTTCTAGGTGATCAAAAAGTGTGAGGCATTTGGTTGGCTTATGTTATTTTACGTTAGTCTTGTTGTTTATTGTATCTCAGTTTGAAAAAGAAAAAAATTAGGGGTAGATTGTTACAGTGGTATCAAAGCTAGTCACTCCTGCCAACTTGTGTTCTTCTATAGATCAGTCTACAGTGAATCTTAGTTCAAGTTGCATACTCAATTGATGAATCCAAAAGACACTAAGTTCATCACCTACATAAGGAGAAGGTATCCTTAGTTTGATCTAGAACCAGAGGAAGGAAACAATATGGGTGAAAAGGAGCCCAGTATGAGAGACATATTGAATGATCTTGCTAGAGGCTAGCAAGATATTATCAGAAGTAATTAGTAGATGAACAGACTATTGGCTTAGTTAGTAAGTCAAAATCTGGGAGGAGAGACACCTCGCAACAATAGAACTAATGATGGAGAACATGGAGAGGCTAGCAATTACCATAATGGTGGTCAACCACACAATGCCACTCATGCATCTAGGACCTCATCTTCTAGACCTATGATGCCTGTGTTTTTGGGTCAGCAATAAAACCCTGTTGGAGGACAACAGTTTGTTAGAGAAAGCTTTGATGATTATCGATGAGAATGGGAGTCTTATGGTGATGATTTTCAAAATCTTATGTCCTTCAATGAATTCTGTCAAATCAAGCATCGAAATAGACCCGGGATTCATAATCAGGATATGCAAAAGAAGCTGGGAAAAGTGCTTATTCCGCCTTTTGATGGTTCGTCTAAATGCACAACCAGGTCTTGGGTGCAAAAGATGGACAATTATTTGTGCTTGTATCCTGTGTTGGAGTTGGATTCTATCAAATTTACAGCTGTCCACCTTGAAGGAGATGCACATGAATGGTGGACACATGGCATGATCAGTCAAGGTCATAGCCTGATTACTTCCTATACAGACTTTACTCAGAGATTAATTGATAGATTTGACAAATATGAACTTGAAAGTCACTTTAGACAGCTGGCTTAAGTGAGATAAAAGGATTCTGTAGATGTTTACATTTTTTAATTTCAAAGGATTGTTATTACGGTGACTGATATTTCAGAGGCAAGATTGACATATCTCTTTGTTGAAGGTTTGATGGAGCCATTAAGAGGTTTGGTTAAGGCTTTAGAGCCTAACTCATTGCATGAGGCTATCAAGAAAGCAAGGAATATGGAATTCACTACTCCAAAAAGCAAGTTTTATTCTAAGCCATTCCCATCAAGGAAGGACAAGAGACCATTTAAGAAAGATTCCAATCAACCCAAATCATCTTTTCCTAAGTTGGATGATGAAGTTAGAAATGAACTTAGAAGGAAAAAATTATGTTTCACATGTAAGGAACCTTGGGCTTCTGGGCATAAATGCTTTGAAAAGGGAAAAGCACGACAAATGGAGACATATGTCACTGCTAAATCTGAATCAGAAAAATCAGATTAGCAAGATGAATCAAGTGAAAATTAAGATGTTGATGACCCAAAAGAGGTAGAGGTAAACAAGGAAAATGAAGTAACATTTGCTCAATTATCTGGGAACCAAAGGAATGATCCTTTCAAAGTACGTGGGGTACTTGGTGGCCAAAGAATCATTGCTCTCATTGACACTAGTGCATCACACAACTTCATCGATGAGGGAGTTGTTGCTAGAAGGGGATTGAAACTTGAGGAGTTTGAAGGTTTCAAAGTTGTTGTAGCAGATGGATTTACACTATCTTGTAATAGAAGATTACCTCAGCTTTCCATGCAAATTGGCAATCATGAAGTTGTAGATGACTTCTATGTGATTAGTATCACTAATACTAATGTTGTTCTTGGTATTCAATGGCTCAAATCATTGGGAGATATGAGTTTAAATCTGCAGACATTGGAATTAAAGTTTGACCATAATGGTAAGAAAGTTGTTTTAAGGGGGATATCCACTGGAGGGCCAAGGGTGGTGACTGCAAAAAGAATGGAAAGATTGTTCCATCATGATCGGATTGAGTGGACTGCTCAATGTGTTATCATGCCCACTCCCACTAAGAAGGAAAAGAGATCTTATCATCCTGGAATTCAAGACTTGTTGAGTAAGCATAGTAAAGTCTTTAGTGATCTACCTCCTGGAAGGCCTCCTGATAGAGGCATTGAAAATATTATAGAGCTTGAAGATGGAGCAAAACCAGTCATCACAACTCCATACAGGTAGCCAAAAAGATTCAAAGATGAAATAGAAAGGACACTCAAAGACTTGTTGGCTATGGGATTTATTAGACCAAGCAAAAGTCCTTTTGCTTCATCAGTAGTCCTGGTTAAAAAGAAAGATGGTACTCTTCGTTTGTGTATTGATTATAGGGAGCTTAACAAGAGGACCATAAAGAATCGGTATCCAATACCAAGAATTGATGAGTTGTTGGATGAGCTTCATGTAGCTATCTATTTTTCAAAAATAGACTTGAGATCTGGTTATCACCAGATAAGAATGAGGGAGAAGGACATTGAAAAAATTACCTTTAGGTGTCATTATGGGCATTTTGAAATGTTAGTCATGCCTTTTGGCTTGACAAATGCCCCTGCAACATTTCAATCTTGCATGAACAAAATTTTCGGCGCGCAACTCCGGAAGTTTTTGCTGGTTTTTTTATGACATACTCATCTACAGTAAGACATGGAAAGAGCATTTGCAACATATAGATGAGGTACTTGGTATTCTTGAGGCTATCTCCTTATTTGCCAAAGAAGCCAAGTGTGAGTTTGGCCTAATGGAGATTATATATTTAGGCCATGTTATCAGTGCCAAGAGAGTTAGCATGTACAAAGAAAAAGTTAAAGCCATTTTAGAGTGGCCTCCACCTACAAACTTTACTCAGTTGAAGGATTTTTTGGTCTATGTGGCTTTTATAGAAGATTTGTGAAGGGTTTTTTCACAAGTTGCATCTCCTCTCACTGATATTACAAAAAAGGGAGCCTTCAAATGGTCTCAATCAGCCCAGGAAGCTTTTGATCGGTTCAAACAACTCATTTGTAGCAGCCCTGTACTTGCATTACCAGATTTTTCTAAGCCCTTTGAACTGGAATGTGATGCATCTGGTGAAGGGATTGGGTCTGTCTTGATTCAAGACAAGCATCCCATTTGTTTTGAAAGTAGAAAATTAAGGGGAGCTAGAGTAAACTATTCTATTTATGATAAAGAAATGCTTTCCATAATGGATGCCTTAGTCAAGTTTCATCAATATCTAGTGGGAGGTAAGTTTATTGTGAAAATAGATCATAACAGTTTGATATACTTCCTAAATCAAAAAGATTTGAATGAAAGGCATCAGAGATGGGTAAGTAAGTTGCAAGCTTTTGATTTTGACATTGTATATGTCAAAGGTAAAAAGAATGTTGTGGTTGGTGCTTTGTCAAGAAGGCCATATTTACATTCTATGGTGGAGTTGGTTGTTGATTGGAAAGAACAAATCATCCTCGAATATGCCAAGGACTCCTTTGCATCAAGTGTTGTGGATGGAACCTTCAAATATGATAAATATGAGGTGAATGGTGGTATGATTTTATACAAGAAAAGAGTCTATTTGGTTTCAAATTCCAAGGTTAAAACTCTCATTTTGAAAGCTTTTCATGATTCACTCTTGGCTGGTCACCAAGGCATATTCAAAACATATAAACATATAAGAGAGAAATTTACTTGGAAGGGGTTGAAAGAAGAGGTTTGCAAACATATCAGAGAGTGTTCTGTATGCCAACAAAACAAATATAAGAACTCTTATCCTGCCGGTCTACTCCAACCACTTCCCATTCTCAATCAAAAGTGGGAAAGTTTGGCTATGGATTTCATTACAAGCCTTCCCAAGGTGCAAGGGAGGTATAGTATCTTTGTGGTTGCTAATAGATTGACAAAGTTTGCTCACTTTTATGTTGTTTCTACAGGATTTACATCAGTTCAGGTGGCTGAATTATTTTTTAGAGAAGTGTTCAAACTTCATGTGTTGCCAAGAAGCATTGTTAGTGATCGTGATAGCAAGTTCCTAAGCTTATTTTGGAAGGAACTATTCAGATTGTACGGCACAGAATTAACTCCAAGCACCAGTTACCATCCTAAAATGGATGGACAATCTGAGATAGTTAACAAGTGGCTTGAAGGTTACCTCAGGAACTATGTATCGGGCCAGCAAAAGGCATGGGTGAGATGGTTACATGTTGGTGAGTATTGCTACAACTCTTCTTATCACATGTCAATAAAAATGTCTCCATTCATGGCATTGTATGGATATGAAGCTCCTAGATTCACTGATATGTTGTTTGGTGATAGTCGAGTTCCTAGAGTTAAAGAGTTTTTGCAGGACAACCAGGATTTGCTGAAGTCTTTGAAGGAAAATATCAGATCAGCTCAAAATCAGCAGAAGTTATACACTGATCAACATCGTATAGAGAGAGTTTTTGAAGTGGGGGACATGGTATATGTAAGATTTTAGCCTTACAAACAGTCTTCCATCAAAAATAGTGGGGATGAAAAATTGAAGCCTTGATTTTATGGGACATTTAAGATCATTGGTAGGCATGGAGAGGTTACGTATGAATTGGAATTACCTAAGCATAGCAAAATACATAACATCTTCCATGTCTCTCGCCTTAAAAAGGCTCTTGGATTGAATGTTGTGCCATTATCAGTATTGCCACCTATTGATGATGAAGGAAGACTTGAACTAATACCCGAGGCCATTCTTGATTAGAGAGAGCGGGTTTTGAGGAAGAAGACTATTAAGGAGTACCTAATCAAATGGAGAGATCTTCCTCTTGAGGATGCGACATGGGAAGGAGAACACATCTTGTAGCATCCTGTATTGCAATTGCTTGGGGACAAGCAATTTTTGGAAGTGAGGACTGTAATGTCCCCTTTCCGAGCCTAGTCAATGTTGGGGCCATTAGCCTATTTCATCATCCCAATGGGCTAGTGGATGGTATGGGATCATTTGTGGTTGATCTTTTGGTTTAGTTTAATTATCAAAATTAGAGTTATAAGGTTTATTTAATTTGATAATTAAACTGGTTATTTTTTATTATTTACTATGCACTAAAGTATAAGGTGGGATTATTTAAAGTGACTTAATATTATGTCTTGAGGGGAAAAAGGGAAATGTTTTATTTATTATTCCCTAGCCACTTTAAAGTTGCACATAACTTGGAAATTGACTTAAAGGGAAATGATCTTTTTGTAACTCCCAGGTGCCTTTAAAAAGAGAGTGAGAGCTCATTTAGAGTCTTATGCTTGGAATTGATAATGTTATGCTGCTGGATTGGAACCAGAGATCAATTGTGCCTTCTTGTGGACGAAACACCACTTGAGGATGATCAGTTTCGGTGGTGAGATATCCACCCTAGCTGGTAATTATTGATTTCCACACAGGGAATCACATGGTGCTAATTGGATTTGATAGATTTAAGGAGTTTGTCTTGTAATCAGTTTTGGAGTTATGCATAATAAATTCTAGGAGTTTTTGGTGTCAATTTTGTAGTTGGTTTGTGGAGTATAAAGATGTCTCTACCTTGGTCATACCTTTCTAGTTGTACATCTGCTGAGGGTCGATACATATTAAAATTAATGGTTGATGTCTTTGAAAGTCTATTGGTTGCATTATGTTTGTATGGCCTAGATGCCACTTTCAAGAGTGGTATGAAGTTTTTAAAGGTTGATTTCAATTTTCTAGGAGCTGCCGTACTTGTACCTAGTCATACGACCCTGATCATGGAGTTTATTTGTTGTGGGATATGTGGTCAGTTTCTTAGTGTATAGACTACTCAGATTTGTTTTTGGGGTCAGAATAATCAATCTTACATCAAAGTTTGGGTTGTTAGTTGTGTGTATCAATTTTGTGTTTTCAGATTTCTACCATGGCTGCCATACAGGGTTATATCATGCAGCAGAGTTAAAACTCAGTGCTTAGACTTTTTTATCAGAATCAAGTAGTCTTCATCAGCAAAATTAATATTCTATTTGTCAATCTTGATGTAGGGTATGATCTCTTATCAATGACCTTTAGGGGAAATTACTCATTAAGTTCTAATCCTTGTGATATTGATATTGATTTCATTGAGTATATTTGTATTTCATTGTAATTCAATTCACATTAAGTACCCCTGGATGGTTTACCGCCAGTGTGGAGAACAAATCTTTCTTTGTTTTTTCTACCCACTGAAAGAGTGGAGTTCCCACTTAATAAGTGGATGGCATTGTAATCTTCCTTGTTTATTTACCCACTGGAAGTGGTGAATTCCCACATTATGTGGATGCTTGCCACAATGGATGAAGCATATATTTTAGATTGCATAGTTTACTTGTAACCGAATCACCATATGACAAGCATCGTTGTACCTCATCATTTAGTCACATTTCTTTTGTCAAATTTGGGGTTGTGTCCTTGGCTATCTGCAATTAGGAATCCTATAGTTTCCAGTTTTATCTAACTAACTCTGATGACCTCTACTAATTTAAAGGAACTGATCTATCTACTATGAAATGAATTCCAAGAATATTGAAAACAGAATTGAACAGTAAATTACTTAAAGCAAATCTATAAACTGAAACATGCATCTATCTATGAAAACAATAAGTATCTTTTAAAGCAAAATCTGAAACAATAAAACAATAGTACTAGCCTTCTACCTTGGTGGTGAGAGTGGGCCCTTGCTCCACACCCTTAGGGATGAAGATTAAAGTAAAGAATCAACACAAGAGAATGATATCACAACTCAATTCAGTCCAATTCCATCAGCTTTGTATTCAGCAAAATATTGATATCAAAATGAGATTATAGAAATCAGAAGAATAATTGTTGTCCTTTTCTGCTACTTCTGTAAGTTTATATCTAAATCTGTGATGAGAGATCACACATCCTATTCGACTAGTTCATCTAAGAGATAACATCAATCTCTTTATTCTACTAATAGTCTAACTACAGAATAAATATCCATGCAAATAAAAATAGATTGAGTGGAACAGAAGTTCACACTGAATTTGAGTCTTAGTCTTAAATACAATGGGCAGTGAGGCCCTGAAATATAGGGATTAAATCAATTCATCAGTAACTCATGCAAAAACCAAAAAGAAATAAAACTTCCAGTAGTTAACTATAGACTACCCTTAATTACTCAGGTGATGATTTGAGTAACATCAAGAGCATCCTGATCACCACTGGAAGTGCCTGACCGACAGCTGTGCTGGAAATCTGCACTATTCTAAAAAGGCACCGGAGATGTGTGTCCCTATCTGTAGCTCTAGAGATATGTTTGTGACCTTCTTGTTTAGCTCCAGAGATGCTCAAGACTTCAATCCAACTTCGAAGATGCTTCACCTTCTTATCCCAAAAACTTCTCCAATTAAATTTGAAACTTTGGAGACTAGACATGGCAGGTTGATGTCAGCTCTGGAGATCATTAGGACTACCTTCGGAGATGCACAAACTATTTACTCGAACACCTGCACTTGTTGATTCAAAAAGAGAAGATTTCTACATATTTCCATCAATTCAATGCACATTAGTCCTTCAATCAGAAACCATGATCTTAAGTAATTCATCTCTTATTAATCATCATTAGAACAATCTTGCTAGCCCATTTTGGTGCATTCATCAGGACAATAGGATTAAAAAGGGAAAAAGAGAGGTAAAAATATGTATTTCATGGGTGCTACCTGGCACTCATCATTTCCCTCCGTACTTAAGGATTAGCAGGTCCTCCTGCTTCTCACAATCTGGATTTATTTTGGTGGAAGATCTTGTCAGTCAAGCTGTAGTCTTGTTCATAGGTAGTCCAAGTGGTGTAATTGGTATTACTATTTTCGTTATACTAATCAACCTATTTCAACCACTCCTACAACTTATCATCTTCCATTTGCTCATCCCAGACAGGTAGTGGCTCAATGATGAGAGGGGGTCTGAAATGGCCACCTATCCACTCCTGTTTATCCATCATTTTCTGCTATGGAGTCAAAATGTTCCACCTTTTCTTTGCTACTGCAAGCACTGGATTAGCTGAACTATTCATAAAAAGACCAAAATCAATGGAACACTCTTGCAGATTTTTCAGATACAATGGCAAAATTTTGGTTTGACTTTCAGGGTGATAGACATATGCTCTGAATTGGACCTCAAAAGCACAAGGGTTTGGACACTCCTTTCTGATGAAAAGATTTATTTCTGTATCCTTCTTGAGATGAGCCTCCATTCGCTCATTCCAAATCTGATGATTCCTCATCAGTGACATGAATGCTTTGAGTTGGCATTCCCCTACAAAATAATTAAGAATGAAGGTCATATCATCAACACAAAAACCATGCAAATATAATTCACACAAAAAATTTCTATCTTCATCAGAACTCCTTGTATATGCTTCCATGAACCCCTCTGTTGTCTCTGTATTCTCAGTTAGATCAGACGGGACTAAAGATAACTTCCTCTACAGGACTCTTTCCTGTAAAAACATAGCATAACTGGCACTTGGAGGCCTACAAGATAGAATCTCAGAAGAAATGGAGGCCATCTGAATGACTTTTTCCTCCAGGGTTTCTACTCTTTTTGTCATGGTAGTAACTGCCCTTTGTAATTGCAACATAGGCTTAGAAGCCTCATATTCTCTACATCTCCTTTCCTAGTGGAACATGGCCTTAGGAATATCAATGGGGATTGGACCCACATGTGGATCTGTTTGTACCTCATGTTCACTGGTTGCCCCTGGGCCAGATAACTCATGAATATATTCCTCCTGATCATCTATTTTATCGTTGGCCCAAGTCAATTGTTTACTTGGCTCTGTACTTTTTCAATTAATGCTGCAATTATTATGAGACCATTGTCTCTGGCCTTGGTAAGATCAGAAATGTTTTGTACTGCCTCTTCCTCCTTCTCCTTAAGGATTTTAGTTGCCTTAGTCTCTTGGGCTTTCAATTCTGCTTCCTTCTCCTGAATTATCTGTTGTTTGCTCTGGAGCTCTTCTTGTAGTTTCTCAATTACCTCTTTTTGCTCCATCTCTTTCTCCTTCATGACCTTCTTGAGGCCAGTGATGATTAGATTTTTCCCCATATTAGTCTTTTCAGATTATCAATCTCCTTTGACATCTATTGTTCTTTTGAAATTTCAATATCCTCTTGGTCAAAGGGGTGAGAATATGCACTTGTTTCTTCTTCTGTCTCCTGTACCTCAGGGGCTCCCACAGCCATTGGCTCTTCACTGCCAGCTGCATCCATTTGCTCTGCTTCAACTTCCCCTGCAATCCCCCTATCTTGAATTTCTTCTTGGGTCTTCTCTGTAACTACTGGCACTGATGAAGGCCCAAATTTCTCCTCAGAAGCTCTAAAACCCAAAAGGACTTCAACTAGGAGAGCAGTATCTTTTTCAATCTGGGAGAGTTGCCTTTTCCTTTTGCTTCTCAGTAGCATGGGTGGAGCAGGTGCCTCCGGAGTAGGTGTATCATCCTCAGAATTAGAGGAAACGGTATAAGTTTCTTTTTGTGCTGACTCCGGAGCAGGAGAATGCTGTGAAGTTGGACTTAGATGCACAGACGGCTCAGGAGAAACCTCTCTCTGTTTCTTCTTTCTTATTAGGGGAATGTCATTTGAGTCATGGGATGGCTCTTCAACCCAATAATGTATGTCAGAGTCTGTTTTCTTTGAAATTATCTTTGTTTTATGACCCTGGCTTTCCTTTATTGGTCTTATTGGGGTAGATTCCTCAACCAAGGTCATTTTTCTCTTTGTTGAGCGAGTCATATATGGTGTATGTTCAATAACAGGTTCTCTAATTTATTTTCCTTTCCTTTTCTTGTTAGAAACAGGGGTAGCAAATGAAATTGCCTCTAGTGAGGGCTTTTTACCTTTTTCAACAGCTGTAGAGGAAGTTGAAGGCTCTGTCCCCTCTTCTTGTTAGGTAGAGGAAACCTCACCCACTTCTTGAGCTCTCTTTGGCTCTCTGTCCTAGGGTTGGTTATCCAAAAATGTCTGCCATAATTCTTCCCCATCAACTTGGGACAAAAAGTGATGTTTGACTATCAGAAAAATGAGACCATGGTGTTTCATAGGACCCTTGTTTTGTTGATACTTTTCTGCAGTTGCTCTAACGACAGAGCACAAGAAATTGGGTATATTTATGTTGAATTTAGGATGTGCATTCCCATGTCTCAGAAAAATCAACATTTCCATTATTGGTCCTAGAACTAAGGAAAATTGACCATCACATGTGAAATATTTCATCAACCATGTAGCTACAGATTGACAAGGGTTTAGAAGTGAGGACCTAAGAATTCCTTCAACAGTGAAATTCCTAATCAAATCAGTGTATAAAGTTTTCAGATGATAGAACCTCTCACCTTGTTCAGGCAATCCAGAAATATGACTGATAGTGGTTGCAGAGAGACTGATTTAAACTCCCCTTACAACTGCCTGATTGTCTCTCAGGTTTCTTAGGAAATCATCAACAATATCCTCTTGAAACCCTTCAAACTTTTCTAAAAACTCCAGCCATCCTGCATTCCTCAGAATGTCTGCTGCAACATCATCTTGCAAGAGACCTGTAACACTTTCTGGCTCTGATTTCTTTTTAAGCCCCATTTCTAATTTTTCTTTCTATCCTCTGTGTTAGAATTCTCCCTCACTTCGTAGGCTCTGGAGGACTGTATCAGTTGACTCTGTTCTTTAGGGTATTTTGTAGTTTTGAATGAAGATTATGATGTCAATTCGTTTAATGGTTTGGATTATGGAAAGAGAACTTAAAATCAGTTAGAGTGCTTATGCGGTCATAATTGAAGCAGAGTGATGGGACACTTCGTAGGCATGGTGACAGTGCAACAAAGATGGTGGCATGCATGCATTTGGAAAGGAAAATAATAGCAGGAGGACATGTCATAATGATGGTACCCAAAAATCGAAACGACAAGATAATTGCTAATTAATGTTTAATTAAGAGAGAATTACCTGAACCAATCGTAATTGTGAGGGTAAAAATGGTGATCAATCAAATGAATAATAGATGACCCAAACATCAATAGAATAGTGAAACAAAGAAGATTCAAGTAAACAAAGCAATGAATAAACACAACAAACCTCTTCCGTTTCGAAACTTCTGTTGTTCGCCTATCATGAATCGTCCTTTCGCAGATGAGATGAGCCCTCAGAGAGTGCAATCTTTTAAAGCTGTTTGAGGAAGTCGATGGTGAATGGCTATGGTGTGATATGCAATGAAGGTGAGCTCCAATGCAACAATGGTGATCTCAAGCTTGTAGATGACAAGTGGGTGCCAAAGGCGCGCTGGTGATATTTCTGCAGAGTAACGATGTCAAAAGCATGGATGATTAGAATGGAAGGATGAAGCTTCATTTATAGACTTGGAAGAATGGGAATCAACGGTTGAGAGGAGATATGAAGATCAACGGCTAAGGATGGTTGAGGAATGTGCAACCAGTAGAAATGTGACAAGTGTCCCAGCTCCATCATAAAAGGGGGGATGTGACAACTGATTGGAGAGTTAACTCCATTGACTAGTCTGTTAACAGAATTGACTAATCAGTTAGAAGAGTGGATTGTGGAACTGACTGGATTGATTGGGGATTTGACTCAACTGACAGGTTAGTTAACAGATTTGATTGATTGGTTAACTGACCTCTGATTGGAGAAGAAATAGGCCATGTGGGTGAGGGAAAATAAGGCAATTAAATATTAAATATATTTAATTACATGTGCAACTTGATGAGGTGGACAGGGTGAGGTGGAATTTTAAATTTAGAACTTTAGGATAGAGGAATTAGGCTTAATTAAATAATTTATAATTATTTAATTGTGAAGGACAAATAGAAGAATTTTAATTAAATAAATAGAATTTATTTAATTATGGGATAGTGAATTGATTAAATAAATTTAGAATATTTATTTAATTGGTAGAAGAATGGAATAAATATTTAGAATATTTATTTAGGATGATTTGTGTCATTTTTAGGCGTATACAGTAATGATGAGGAACTGATGTACTTGGTTGAAATGCTACGGTGTTGATGAGACTTGATGCGACATGGTACCTGAGCAGCTTCTTCATGGCTTGAAATGACGTCATCATTTTTATTGTCATGCAACCTTCAATCATTCCTGCTGAGTGGTTCGAGAATCCATGTATCTAGGTGACGTCAGCGCAATCCTTGTAAGTACCCGTGCAAATGAGAATAATGATTTCTCTTGAGATGCATGTTGACTTCATCTTTGTTCCTATCGTAAAGTGGAGGATGAGTCATGATGACCTCATCAAATGACATTTCTACTTTATTACCTAGAGAGGTGGGTCCCCTCCCAATTATATTTTGAATAGCTCGTTATTGGTGGAGCACTAAAGGTGCTCCTTATTCATGAAGTGCCAAAGGTGCTCCTTATTTGCAAGCGCTGGAGGTGTGTGTGAGTAGCTCCAGGCACCTGATCACCTCCATAGCTTGATTATTCTTATCTGGCATGAAGAAGCGAACCGTCATTTGCTAGTTTTCAATCCCCTTGGTCGAGAAAGACAACCATTTACTGGTTTTCTATCTTCCTCATTTTTTTCTTTTTTTTAAGAAGGCCACCATTTGCTAGTTTTCAACCCTCTCTTTTTTTTTGCAGTCCAAAATTGTGACAAAGGATGTGTCCTCTATAACCAAACATAAATCTCTGATGAACTCCTCCTTAGTGGACGGCCTTTTATAGAGTCTAATTCGGTGGCCATTCACTAAAAATATGTTTGTGCTTCCATCAATATGTTCCAACAGCACTGCTCCATTCTCAAAAACTTCCTTTATCTAATAAGGACCCATCCAATGAGTTTGTAGCTTCCCCTTGAACTCCTTGAATTTAGAATCATAAAGAAGAACCCAATCACCTTGTTGAAATGTCCTCCTCTTGACATGTTGGTCATGCCATTGCTTCCTTTGATACTGGACCAGTTCTATTTGCTGAATGGCTTCTATTCAAATTTCATCTAATTCATTGAGCTGAAGAATTCTATTTTGTTGGGCTATGGACAATAGTAGACCAATATCTAATGCAATTTTAAGTGTTTGGAGTTCAAAGTCTATAGACAGGATGGGCTTCTTTCCATAAACTAATTCATAAGGGGAGAATTTTGTTGTTGACTTCCAAGTGGTATTGTAAGCCCAAACTGCTTCAGGTAATCTGTTAGCCCAATCTTTTCTATTCATTACCACTGTCCTTGTCAGGATGTTCTCAAGTTCCCTATTAGTCACCTCTACATGCCCATTGGCTCGAGGATGGTAAGGTGAAGATTTATGTGCTTGACTTGATATAGATCTATGAATGATCTGATTACCTGTGAGGTAAACTGAGGCCCTCTATCTGAAACTATGGATCTTGGGGCTCCAAACTTCAAGAAAATTTTATTATAAAGGAAATCAACAACTTTCTCTTCTCTTGCAAATTGCAAAGCTTGAACCTCAGCCCATTTAGTCGCATAGTCTGTGCATACCAGAATATACTCTTTGCCTAATTAAGGTGGAGAAATTGGTCCCACAAAGTCTAGACCCCACTGTTCAAATGGTTCCATCATTACTTAAGGATTCAATAACATTTCCTGGGTGAAGGTTGGTTGCCCCATCCTTTGGCACTGATCACACTACTGCACATACTTCTTGGTATCTTTATGAATAGAGGGCCAATCGTAACCATCTCCTAAGATCTTGTGGATAGTTATGTGGGAAGACTAATGCCCACCAGATGATTCATCATGACATGCTCTCAACGCATCAAAAATTTCATCAGCTTTTAAACACCGCGTAAAATGAAATCAGGACCACATTTAAATAGCAAACCATTCAACCATTTGTAAGATAAGCTTTCCTTAACTAAGCGTTTCTTTTGTTTTGAGGTAAAATGGGATGGATACAAGCCTATAGCTAAGAGATTAGTTATGTCAGCAGACCAAGGTGCAGTAGAGGAGATAGCAAAAAGATGTTCATCTGGAAACCTGTCCTCCACTAGTTGGTTTTCTCCTCCTGTATGCAACCTTGACAAAAAGTCAGCAACTAAATTAAACTTGCCTAGATTATCAACTATGGTAATGTCAAATTCCCGCAATAGCAATAACCACCTAATGATCCTTGCACCCACTATTGGCTTAGTCATTAAGTATTTGATGGCTGCATGATCAGTGTGAACAAATATTTTATATCCAGTAATATAATGCCTGAATTTGTTTATAGCATAGATGACTGCCAAGAATTCTTTTTCAGTTGTGGTGTAATTTCTTTCTACAGAGGCAAGGTTTTTGCTGATGTAATAGATGGCATGCATACTTTCCCTTTCCTCCTTCTGTCCTAAGATTGCCCCAATGGGCTCATTTGAAGCATCAGTTTGCATATGGAATGGTAAAGTTGAATTATGTCCTCTCAAAATAGGTGTGACGGTAGGCTTCTCTTTTAGGGTTTCAAATGCTGATTGATAGTCTTCTATCAATAGAAATTATGTGTCTTTGTTAAGGAGGGTAAACAGGGGGGCAACTATTTTGCTAAAATTTTCTATGAATCTCCTATAGTAGCCTGCATGACCCAGAAAACTTCTAACATCTGTCTAATTTTTGGGTTAAGGTAACTGTTTGATTACTTCTATTTTGTTTTGATCTGCTTTGATCCCATTTGTTGAAATGTGGTGTCCCAATACAATTCCTTCCTCCACCATCATGAAGCACTTTTCATGGCTCAGGGATAATTGATTTTTCTCACAGCATTTCAGTACTTTCTCAAGGTTTATGAGAGCTTCCTCAAAGTTATCCCCATACATAGTAAAGTCATCCATATAGACCTCCATGCACTCATTTGCTAATTTAGCAAAAATTGCTAAAACAAGCCTCTGAAATGTAGCTAGGGCATTACATAGTCCAAATAGAACTTTGTAGGCAAAAGTTCCCCAAGAACAGGTGAAAGTGGTTTTGTCCTGATCTTCAGGTGCTACTTGGATTTGGTTATACCCACTGAACCCATCTAGGAAAGAAAAATACTTTCTCCCAGCAAGGTTGTCCAACACTTGGTCAATGAATGGCAAGGGAAAGTAGTCCTTTTTTGTAGCTTTGTTTAGCTCCCTATAGTCAATACACACCCTCCATTTCCCATTCTTTTTAGGCACTATGACTAGGGGTGAGACCCATTGACTGTATGAGATTAGATATATAAACCTTGCTTGCAACAATTTTTCTATTTAAGTCTTAACAATGTCTTTTAAAGCAGGATTCAATCTTCTTTGGGGTTGTCTGACATGTTTGATATCCTTAGTGTATATATGATGGGTATAGATCTCAGGAGGAATCCCCTTCTAATCTTGGTATTCCCAAGCAAAAGCTGCTGAATGGGAAATCAGAAGTTGGATAAGTTTCTCTTTCTGATTTGTTGTTAACTGAGTGTTGATATTAAGCGTTTTTCCCGGTAAAATCATGACTTGTTTTGTGATTTGATCCATGGATGTAGTCAATCCATACACTGGAGTCATGGTATTGAGGGGACAAGAATGTGGAAGCAACATGTGGAATGTGGCTAAGTCTTTGTAAAAGGTCTCCCCACAAGGAATGATATTTGTTAGGGTACAATGAGTAGAAGTGAGAAGTTCTCTCCTAGAATCTCGGGCAAGCTCCATCACATCCTCATTGATTAGGATGTGGGTAATGTCTTCTGTTGTATCATAGTAGATTTCTTCTTCCAACTCACCCAAATGTTCCTTGATGGTGACCATAGCTACTGAGGCACTGTTTTCCATGTTATTTGGCTCATCTACCCATACTCTTCTTGTATAATGTATTGATGGTTTAGTTGGAGGATACAAAGATATTTTCTTCAAATCTATCCCATTAGAAATGACCATATCCCCACTTCGACAATCAATAGATGCTGCTTCTATAGCCATACATGGTCTTCCTAATATCAGTGGATAAGCATTTCTCTGGTTTCTTGGTTCCAATATTAGGAAGTCTACTGGAAATTCCCATGATTCTATCACAACTGGGACATCAGTAATTACCCCTTTTGGAATAGCTACTGACTGATCAACAAGTTGAAGGATTGTAGATATTGATTGGATACCTGTGAGGGCTAATTTGTCCATGGTATGAACTGTCATCACATTTATTGCTGCTCCCAAATCAACCAAAACATTTGAAATTTCTACTCCTGAGATGGAAATAGTTATGACAGGATTTCCAGGGTCTCCATACTTTGGGAGGAGCATTTCTCCCATCAGTAGATCTACTACTTTCCCTTCCACCTAGATTGTAGAAAGAAAGTTTTTCTTCTTGCCTTGTGTTTTAACATAATGTTGCTTAATGAATTGGTTCAGTTCTGGCACATCTCTGATTGCTTGGAGGAGTGGAATTTCAATGTTTAGTTATCTAATTTCTTGTAATAGTTCTGATTCCAGGGTAGATTGGACTTGTTTTGTAAGATCTTTTTTCTAGGGAACATGTTGTTTGAGTCATTCTAGGTATGGTGCTAGTTTTTCCATCTTCGGAGCATCTCTGGAGCTCTTACCAAAAATGTTTCCAGGAATGTTCTTTGGAGTCAACCTTTTAGGAGGAACTTTGGAGTTATCCAAGGATGATTCTTTTTGTACTGTTTCAGTAGTAATCTCCTCTGGAAGTTGAGTGGATGAATTTTTAGGTTCCACATCATTGGTTACTTCAACTATAGTTGGAGGAGATGGTCTTGGGAATGCTTTCCCATAATGCAGCTGAAGATTATTGGGATATATAGCATTAATACTAGCCATGTTTTCTTGCTCTGTCATGTAAATAGTTACTCCCTTTTTGTTTCGTGGGTTTGGTATAGGTTGAACTGGTAAGGGTGGTTGGCTAACTGGTTCATTTTGTGACTGACCTTGTGTATTGGGGGGTCCAGTTTGAATGCTTGTTGTTGAGGTTGGAAACGTCTAGGTTGTCCCTGGTATTGTTGATTATATCCCTATTGAGGACCCCATTGAGGCTGCATGTTTTGTGATCCAAACTGTGGTGGCCACTGTTGATTTCCCCAGGGCTAATTTTGCTAATGTTGGTTTTGCCATTATTGATTTGGCCACTCCTGCTATCCCCAAGGAGGATTATTTTGAGGCCCATGCCAAGTTTGATTCCATTGATTATTTCCCCAATTAGAAGGACCCCTGTAAGAAGGTTGGCTTGGATACTGATTGTAAGGGAAATTCCCAGCTTATTTTTGTCCTACATAGTTCAACTCTTCTTCTATGATGGCATTCTTCTTACTCAACCTTTTTAGGGCTGGAAGTTGACTACATTGACTGGTAGGATGTTCCCTATTATAGATCTGACAGATCTCTGATTTGTCTAAAGGGCATTCTCTCAACAGATGCTTGTTTCTACACCTAGGACAATAGATGGAGAGTGGTTTAGTTGTTCTACCTTGATTAGTTGTTCTAGTTTTTGCCTAAATCCCATCTAATGTGGTATTTAGCTGGACCAGAATATCTATTTTCAAATTTTCAATCTCTTCCATTAACTATCCTATTTCGTTCTTCCCTTTGAAAGATTTGGGTGTTCTTACTCCATCTTGGGTTCTAGAATAGTTCCTACAGAGTTTTTCTATAGCAGGCATATCCATTTTGTTGATATTCCCTTTTCCCATCAGATCCAGTGCTTGTTTTGATTCTTTGTCTAATCCTTTTACAAGTAGGGTTCTGGCCAAAGAATGATTTACATGATTGCCATATCTTCTTAAAGCAAAGTTGAACCTATCCACATAATCCTCTAAGGTCTTTTCCTCTCTCTGTTTAATTTTGAATAAATCCTCATTCTTATCACTAACTCTACATTAGTCCTGGTATTTTCCCAAGAATTCTATCTCCATCTAATCCCAGGAATGGATGGAATTTTGGGGCAGGCCCATAAACCATCTCATTACAGAATCCTTTAGGGTTGAGGGAAACAATTTGAGTTTTTTATTATTTGATCCATAATCATAAGTTTGGCATACCACTTTGAATTCAAACAAAAACTGATCTGGATCCTCAAAAGCAAGACCCCTAAAATTTGGCAAGTGTGCAGGTGAAATATTTTTCATAGGGGCATTATCTCCAGTAACCAGAACAATGGGATATGAAAAGGTTCTTGGAGCCTGATTTTCCTCATCTTCATGATTATCATGATTATCATCCATGTCTAGTATTGGTTCTTCTCCTTGAGGTTCTAGGAAATTAGGTTCTATCAAAGGATCTACCTAGAATTTTTGTTGTAATTCTTGGATATAGTCAGCAAGTGGAAGATTTGGAGGATTGAAAGGATTATTAATTTCAGATGCAACTTCCAAGACAGGTTCTAGATGTCTCTCTTCAACAATATCTTGTGCCACCCCACTGCTTTCTCCTATGGTTTGTTGATTGTCTATTTTATGTATCTTCCTTTTGAATCTCTAGCTCTAACCATACAGATCTATCCTAAAACTGTTTAGCTAAGTTTTCCTAATTAACACAATATGTCCCCAGCAACGGTGCCAAAAATGACAAGGGTCATTGTACCTCATCATTTAATCATATTTCTTTTATCAAATCCAGACCGTGTCCTTGGTTATCTGTAATTAGGAATCCTATAGTTTCCAGTTTTATCTAACTAACTCCAATGACCTCTACTGATTTAAAGGAACTGATCTATCTGCTATGAAATGAATTCCAGGAATATTGAAAACAAAACTGAACAATAAATTACTTAAAGCAAATCTATAAACTGAAACATGTATCTATCTATGAAAACAATATCTTTTAAAGCAAAATCTGAAAGAACAAAACAACAGTACTAGCCTTCTGCCTTGGTGGTGAGTGGGCCCTTTCTCCACACCCTTAGGGCTGAAGACTAAAATAAAGAATCAACACAAGAGAATGATATCACAACTCAATTCATTCCAATTCTATTAGCTTTGTATTCAACAAAATATTGATATCAAAATGAGATTACAAAAATCAGAAGAATAATCGTTGTCCTTTTTTGTTGCTTATGTAAGTTTATATCTAAATCTGTGATGAGAGACCACACATCCTATTCTACTAGTTTATCTAAGAGATAACATCAATCTCTTTATTCTACTAATAGTCTAACTACAGAATAAATATCCATGCAAATAAAAAAAATTGAGTGGAACAAAAGTTCACACTGAATCTGAGTCTTGGTCTTAAATACAATGGGCAGCGAGGCCCTGAAATATAGGGATTGAATCAGTTCATCAGTAACTCATGCAAAAACTGAAAAGAGATAAAACTTCCATTAGTTAACTATAGACTGCCCTTAATTACTCAGGTGATGATTTGAGTAACATCGAGAGCATTTCGAACACCTCTGGAAGTGTCTGACTGATAGCTGTGTTGGAAATCTGCACTATTCTAAAAAGGCGCTGGAGATGTATGTCCTTGTCTATAGCTCTGGAGCTATGTTTGTGACCTTCTTGTTCAGCTTCGGAGATGCTCAAGACTTCAATCTAGCTCCGGAGATGCTTCACCTTCTTATCCCAAAAACTTCTCCAATTAAATTTGAAACTTTGGAGACCAGACGTGGCAGATTGATGTCGGCTCTGAAGATCATTAGGACTATCTCCGAAGATGCACAAACTGTTTACTCAAACACCTACAACTGTTGATTCAAAAAGAGAAGATTTCTGCATATTTCCATCAATTCAATGCACAATAGTCCTTCAATCAGAAACCATGATCTTAAGTAATTCATCTCTTATTAATCATCATTAGAACAATCTTGCTAGCCCATTTTAGTGCATTCATCAGGACAATGGGATAAAAAAAGGGAAAAAGAGAGGTAAAAATATGTATTTCATGGGTGCTACCTGGCACTCATCACCATATGCTCTCACCTTGCCCATTCTAGGATCTAGGTGATCAGAAAGCGTGAGGCATTTGGTTGGCTTATGTTATTTTATGTTAGTCTTGTTATTTATTGTATCTCAGTTTGAAAAAGAAAAAAATTAGGGGTAGATTGTTACATCCAAGCCTTTAGAAATCCTCAAGCAATCCACAAGAAAAATATTTGCAACCGCCAATAACTCATATAAATGGAGGAGAGGAAAATATAGCAAAATTAACAAGTGTTTGAAAAGCCCTTCCTTTTTCCCTTTCACTCAAAAATCCCTAAACCCCAAGATGCACTCTTTTCCTTTTCACAACCCAATGAGATTTGAAAATAGAGAAACATGAACAAGTGTTTGGAAAACCTTTCCTTTTCCCCTTTCATTCAAAAATCCCTACACCTCAAGTCACACTCTTTTCCTTTGCAAATATCAACAAGATTTTCCCCTAACGGATATTTCAAATTAGATATTTACACAAGATATTTCACCTAAGATTTTATTCAAATGCCTTTAGGAAAATACTTTTTAAATGGCTAATATAGCAATTTCATACAATTGACTAATGCATTTGATTTTCAATAATTTCTTTTAACTTATTACATTTTCCAAATATTCACAATATTAAAAATGCATAAAACCTTTTCATGAAGGCAATAAAATAAATAAATCTTCAACTTAAGCATATATGATATTCACAAGCACTCAAAATCAAGCATTAATAACTAGTAAAACACAAGTACAATCAAGAGAAATAAACACGTGCAAAGGAAACATACACTTCATGGGTTTATCCACAACACGTGTATCTAGAATCGACATCAAATTAGATCATGGTTTCATACGGATACACAAGCTACATATCATAACATGAATTTAGTTAGATGGAGAGGTTAACCTAGCATATTTACCCAAACCAGTTGTCTCCCATTAACCATCGTTAGGGGAAACTTGTGCTTGAGCACTTAATAAAACATCAAGTGTATCTACTCTGCACAAAGATAGCTAAAGAACATCATAAACAATCAACGTGATATAATATAAAATGAAATAAATACCAATAAACTACATTAACTAAAAACCATTGAAAGCTAATATGATTTAGATATCACGGATGCAAAAATTAATAACCATACTATTGAACTAGATAAAATAATCATGATCACATATAATAGATATAGTGAAAATACTGAAGTTGAAAACACGACAATAGTCATAGTCTATAACCATGATGCCAATACAAAGCATCATCAATAAAGTAAGTTGATGGAAACACAAAACATCACCAACAAGTACAATATTAGTACCAAAATAAATTCAAAGAGACATAGAAAGGAACATATGATCGAGTCATTACACCCCTTCCCCTAAGGCTAGGCTTACTCATAGGAGCCTTAAAAAATGCGAGGATAGAGAACTCTCAATTGCGTATCATTCTCCCAAGTAGAGTTGTATCATCAAGATGGTCCTGCTGGACCATTATGTGATCTAGGTATTAACTTTGAAGGCTTAACTTATACTGCTGCAATATATGGATGGGCTCTAGAAAAAGTTGCCCAACCTCTTTCACCTATAATGCATCACAATCAAGAACATGTGTCACATCTAGAATATATTATCTAAGCATAGAAACATGAAATACATCATGGATGTGGGAGAGATTGGGTGGAAAGGAAAATTAGTATGTGATAGGACCAATTCTCTCCAAGATCTTAAAAGGTCCAACAAATCATGGTAAAATCTTATAACATTTTCCATAACAGATTAGGCTCTTGCATAGTGACACTCTAAAAGACTTTGTGCATATCTACATGGGAAAACCTTTGTGCCTTCCATGGGAAAAAAACTAAAATTTTAAATACGAACATTTCTAATTTTTATAATTTCCTTTTATTTTGTAATAGATCCAAAAGAACTATTGAAAACATGAGCATAGTTGCATAATACATTTTTGTTTTTCCCCAATCCATTTTCATAACAATCTCTCAATCCTTTATTTAGAAAGCTTATTTTCACACTTTGGTGCCACCAAATTAACATGCTTGTGACAAAGATCGCTCATATGTTGAAATCTTTGCTAAAGTTAAAGATTCTCTGAACCCTCAACAAGCTAGAGGAGTTTGTTCATATGTTGAACACACACGACTGTTGTAGCCATCACCAAATTGCAAAGATGCTTTGATGGATGTTGATATCATGTGGCCCAAAGCTCCCATTTTGGCATAGGCTATGTATAACACTTAGTGTTTATATTATATATGAAGCCTAAAGCTCCATTCTTTCAACTTAACTCCCTTCGAAAAAAAAGCAATCTGCACCACTTACAACCAAAGCAAATACAATTAGTAGAAACCCCAAATGCAAAAGATCGCTCCAAAATTTCTAGTAAAAAATTATAAGAAATTTAATAGACAATAACAATGATGAAATTACCTAGAAAAGAAGAGACTTTGCATCCTATTTCCTAGAACAAAACAACCCAAGACACCTTTGATTGCTCATATCTGATACCAAAATAAATTCATTGGTTGAATTGCTTACTGTGTAGATTGGTATTCCACCTAACCTTTTAGAAACCACTTCGACACTTATTGCCTAGGTATAAAAGAATCTCTGCTCGATCTATTCTAGCCAATAAATCAAAGTAAACATTATTGAAATCTTCCACATTAGTTGCTCCACACTACACCACTTGTGACTGACATCACATGAGCGCACATGCCAACACACTAATGATTTGTGCAACTTGTAGTTGCAATAAGGAAAAAGATGAGTTAAAACTATAGAAACTAGTTTAATTTAATCTTCCCACCTTCCCATTAGTCCTATATTTTTATTTAATCAAAACTAATAAAAAATTAAATTTTCTCCCAACTAATATCTTGCCCTTCAAATTCATACATTTTCTAAGGAAAAAAAATACTAATTTTTAAACTTTAGAGATAGAGATGAATTTTTGAAAAAAATAAAAATAATCACAATGGAAACATTAATATGATAGGGACTAATAGGTGACATTATCCTTTGTTATATTTCCTTATAAAATAAATGTTATAATTATAAAATTTATGAGTCCCACTCCCAAGTGTCATTAATTAATTAATTTAGAGTAATTTGTGCTCATAACCCTACCTTAAAAACAATAAGGAAAGTTCATTTTTTTCCTTTACAATAATAAACCGACACATTAAAACTTGAAAAAGTGTAATTTTATTTTAAATCTGTGATTAGAGGGAGATAAAATTGAAGTTGCATCCGAATAATACTACTGTTCTGAGCGTTTACAAAATTTCGCACATACCCGTGAAAGAGCAAAAAAAAAAAAAAAGGAGAAGAGGAGGAGGAGGAATAAAAGACATAGGTTTAGCGGTCAAGGCTTTTTTTCTGGCAAGCAGAAAGTATTTCTAATGTGGTTTTGGGTGTGGGAGTTCTAGAGGTGAAACCCTAGGCAGCAAAGCACGCAGGGTTTGCATTTTGTTGTTTTAACCAAAAAAAAAATGGATGCATTGAGGAAGCAGCTGGATGCCTTAATGGGCGCCAATCGTAATGGCGATGTTAAGGAAGTGAATCGCAAGTACTATGATCGAGATGTCTGCAGGCTTTTTCTCGTCGGCCTTTGTCCGCACGACCTCTTCCAGTTAACGGTAGCCATTTTTATGCCCTAATTGATTTTCAAGCACTGTTCAACTATCTGTTTAATTCGCTGAAAAACTTAGCACATCTTCCTTCTGGGGAGAGGCCAGGCTTTAAATTTTTTTTATTTCACTGTAAAACTTTGCACATCTTCCGTCTGGAGAGGGACCAGGCTTTAAAATTTTTTAATTCACTGTAAAACTTAGCACATCTTCCGTCTGGAGAGGGACCAGGCTTTAAAATTTTTTAATTCACTGTAAAACTTAGCACATCTTCCGTCTGGAGAGGGGAAAGGCTTTAAATTTTTTTAATTCACTGTAAAACTTAGCACATCTTCCGTCTGGAGAGGGGGGAGGCTTTTAAAATTTTTAATTCACTGTAAAACTTAGCACATCTTCCGTCTGGAGAGGGGCCAGGCTTTTAAAGTTTTTAAGTCACTGTAAAACTTAGCACATCTTCCGTCTGGAGAGGGGGCAGGCTTTTAAAATTTTTAGTTCACTGTAAAACTTAGCACATCTTCCGTCTGGAGAGGGGGCAGGCTTTTAAAATTTTTAATTCATTGTAAAACTTAGCACATCTTCCGTCTGGAGAGGGGGCAGGCTTTTAAAATTTTTATGTCACTGAAAAACTTAGCACATCTTCCTTCTGGAGAGGGGGGCAGGCTATTAAAATTTTACTATTTTTCTTCAATTTATGTTTTGCCGATGCATATAACTATAGCATCAATCCCTATAAATCTATGTCCTTTTGATATTCTGCATATAAGTAGCTCAGGGCAGCGTGGATTAACATCCGTATTGTGAATATTCACCAAGTAATTTCTGGTTCTTCTTGAGTGTCAGAAATAATATTGGTGGATTAACATTGTTCACCAAGCGTATCTATCATAATTCATTTTTATTGTTTATGCTAGGGCCTGTCTGGCTCGGTGATGTTTCATTCATGTTCAAGGAATGAAGTCTATCTAAAAATCTAATTAAATCGTCTAACTCTAAGGGAGGATATGTAGCAGTGCTTACATTGTAGTCTTGTTTATTTTGTTGAAAGCTTTGCTCTCAGAGTTGGTTGCTGAATTTTGGGATTGGTTGGATAGGGTATTTTTGCATACCTTTTTTTAATAAAAAGTGAAGTTTCAACTTTCAAGGAAGGGATGGGTTGTCTCCAAGTCGTGTGAGACTGATTGGTTATATGGGGTATTTTGAATGCGTTATTTTTTTAAAATAAATGGTTAAGTTTAAGGAATGGGCTGGCTGGGTTGTTGCTAGTCACGTGACTTGGGAAGAATAAATTCACCCTTCCATAAATACGCCCAGAATTGAAATCTAGGCTGTAAAAAGTGAAACACTGAACTTTTCAAACAAACAAAACCATCTTACTTAAATAAGGCATTTTCACATGTGCTTGTATGAGAAGGAGATGCCTTGAAGTTCCCTTAGAATTATAGGAGCAAAATTTGAAAAGAAAAATAGCACCAGGACAAGAGGAGAGGTATGAGGCCCCATATAACAGGAGCCGTTGCTTATTTTATTTGTTGGAGCAATTTAAATTGTCAGAACCCAAACCAAATTTGAAGTCTATCGCAATCTCAATTTCTTTATCTTGTAGTGTTTAATGCTTAAAACTTGTTTCCATTTATTGTATGAGCCATTTCTACAACAGAAACTGTATAGTAATTCACACGAGATAAAATTGTACATAATTATCTGTTTGACAATGTCAGTCAAAGATTGAGTGTTAATGGTTTGTTAAAATTCAACTCCGGTGATTTATCAGTTAAGGCAAACATTTGCAAAATCTCTGAAGGGATAAAAGTTTATAATTTTTTAAAGATATTAATACAGAATACAAATAATGGTAAATCTTTTCAAGTTTAATGAAAAGAAATGCTTGTGCTTCAAAATTATTTGTCTCAAGAATCATTTTCAAATGTTAAATGTGTTCAAAATAGTTTTTTAATTGGACTCATTGATTTGACCTGACATTGAGTTTTGAACTACTATGTTCTGTTTGCTTGTTTTTTTTTTTAAAACTGGTTGCAAGATGGTGGCATGGTGATTAAATGTTCACATCTGTATCTTTTTATCAAGGTGAAACATTCATAGAGAATGTTGTTTACTTAATAATAAGGTGTTTTCTTTTATGTGCAGAAAATGGATTTAGGTAATTGTCCAAAAGTGCATTCATTGCAACTGCGGAAAGAGTATCCTTTTAATGTGGTTGATGACATGTTTATCCTTTCTTAGAGTTTTCAATCTATTTCATACTGCTTTTGTTTGCTTTGTTTATAATTCATCCTAAAAATGTTTAAAACTAAATTTGGATGATCACTAATGAAGAATAAGACGCCTGAAGTTCTTAATGTCAGGAACATTTCTGGGGCAGTGCAAATATTAGGATGCTGTAAATTTGTTTTCTCAGCTTGCAAGCAATTGGTTTTCCAAACATTGGTTGTTTTTCTTTCAATGTTTGCCTGCAAATGTGAGGTTTTTTTAATGGTCATTGCTTTTGACTGATAAAATTCTCTTACTTTTGTTATACTTCTAATTATGGCATATAGATACACAGGAACATATTTATCTTCCTTTTATTGTGGAGTTGGTTAATTTGAGTTTGCCATTTCATCTTCCCAAAAACTGAAGCAAGTAGAATATAACACTTATAAAATTAAAGGGATTCTTCAAGTGCTTTGTTTAAAGCACTTTCCTTTGGTAGTGTGTCATTACCAGTCATTTCATTTTGATATGTACCTGGGTTACTTTCAATAGAGCAAATCCACTTTACCTCTAGCCTCTAGGCATCATTGATTGGAAAATGACCTAAAGCATAAAAATCTCTTGTCTATCAATTTATATAATTTCCAAAAAATTAGAGTACATGGAACACATGTTTTTAGAGGCATTGAGAGTCTGTCTCTCAATCAGGAAAAAACATAAAATTATGGGTGGAATGTATTATTTAAACTGGGGTTTATAGCAAGAGTATTAGAAAAATGTAAATTGTATAGCATCTTTCAATAGAGCGAATCCACTTTACCTCTAGCCTCTAGGCATCATTGATTGGAAAATGACCTAAAGCATAAAAATCTCTTGTCTATCAATTTATATAATTTCCAAAAAATTAGAGTACATGGAACACATGTTTTTAGAGGCATTGAGAGTCTGTCTCTCAATCAGGAAAAAAATAAAATTATGGGTGGAATGTATTATTTAAACTGGGGTTTATAGCAAGAGTATTAGAAAAATGTAAATTGTATAGCATCGTCATATTTGTCTACTTTTGGTCACATGTTTTCCTAATAAAAAAATACATTGTTCCTGTCAAAGCAGTGTAAGCAGTTAATTTGTGATTGCAATTAGATTATTTCCTTAACGATTGGAAGATATCAAGAAGCAAAGGCAAAAGGCAAAGACAATTATGACAGGGAGTTAGAAGATGTAATTGAGAGACTTATTATTGAGTGTGATAGAAAGATTCAAAGAGCTTTGAAACGTCTTGAAGATGATGATGCCAAGGCCGCAATTGCAATTGCTGTATCTGAAGTTACGCAGGTAGATGGGCTTTCCACTGAATATAAATTTATTTTTTCCTTTCACTTTTTTTGGGCTTTTTGCATTGTGGGATTTTGAAGATGGTGGGATGAGATCATAGCCTTGGTTGCGGATATACTTTGCAGTCACCAGAGGTAGTTGAATTCTCTAAGCAAATAAAGGAGAAGTTGAAAGAAGCAGATGATCTGGGTAAGACTTGAGATTCTAACACTAGTTTCTTCTTAAGCCTTTTGTTGCTTTGTAAAAATTAAGTCTATGGTGATTTATGCATTGTTCTGAACTTTTTCCATAGTTTTATGATATGAATTTATAATTTTCTATATCTGCTTATCAATTTAAAAATTGAGTTCCACTCAATTGGAATTGGAGTAGCTCATATAAATAGTTCACTCACATCAGCAACTAATGTTTATTGCTGGCAGTTATTCATTTTATCTTGATTATTTATGGTATTTTAGTTTTAATTACCATTTAAATCTTTGACAGCATCAACTTGAGATGGATTCTTAGAAAATGTTGATATTGTTGTTTCAGATATGTGCATTGTTGACGCTGCATGTTATTTTTTTTTTTGTTTGTGCAGTTTATGGGAATAATCATTAACCAACTCATGTCTGGCATGTAAGCTTTTATGGACTATAGATTATTTTACATTTGTAAGCAGGTTCAATTAGGAACTAGAGTGGAATAAAATATCAAAGGAGTTGTTAACAAAATCTACTGGCTAAAGAATATTAACAAGCTTAAAGTGTTTCAGAATAATTTGTATTGTTTTCATGTGCATTTTGATATGATCATCGTTTCTTCTTTATATCCTATGTGTCAACATTCTCTTTCATAAGCATTACTCGATAGATCCTTACATTTTTTCCTTCTTCCCAAGTCTTATGAGTATATCTTATGTGTCAACATTCTGTTTCATAAGCTCCACGGTATTTGGTTTGACATTGAAAAAATGCATTGATTTTTTGGTGCTTAACCTCTTTAACACAAAATAGACATGTTCATCAGTACAACAAGAATACGCCTTTTTGATTTGAATATATCACTTGTTTTATCCTTGTAGAATATTTTGTTTCTATTCTCCTTTAAATATGTCGACTAACAATTCTATCTCCATTGGACTTATCTTGACTATTTTGGTTTGATCTTTTCTCATTTGTCTCTTTACTATTTTCTGTTGTCTAAAATCTCACAATTGTTCTCCTTATTCTTATGTGTCTATGACCACAGCCTTGGCCTTGACCTGCTCACCATATATTTAATGCTTGTGGTGCTCAACTTGCACAAAGCAGATAGGTTATTTGCAAAAGATGATGCTTTTTTGGAGTTTATTATCAAGAGAAGAAATGAATTCTTAGTAATCTAATTGAGAAGATATAAAATGTCAAAGGGCATGTTGTCTTTAAGACTTTAACTGAAGGCTGAACTATTCAATGCAGTTTTGCTTCTTTTATGAAGTGTATGACACTTATACAGGCAGAGGAATGGACCTTGTTGTATTCTCTGGAAGAAGATAGCACAAAATTTAACCTAGAATATAGCAAGTTCTGGTAAATTAATTTACAGTGTCAAAAGTGATAAAAAAGGATGACTTTTATAATGATCTTATTTAAAAGTTTTGCTTTGCTATCTCCATTCATTTGTCACTCTGTCACCACAGTTTTGTTCTTGACCTGCTCACTGCATACATATTTAATGCTTGTGGTGCTTAACTTGCACAGAGCAGATAGGTTAGCGTCCAAAGAAGAGGCTTTTTGGTGTTATGATTAGGAGACGAAACAAATGCTAAGTAATGTGATTAGGGATATATAAATAGTTAATGAGACTATTGCCTTGAACTGAAGGCTTTAATGCTCAATGCAGGTTTTTGTACATTTTGGAAAGTGTTCAGAATGTGCCACTATTAATCTTGGATAACCATTTGAATGCTTTTATGTGGCCGAGAATCTCAACTGCGATTTACGCTTTGGAAAACTGACAAACATTGCAAAAGTATAGGGCTTTATTGCAACTTGACTCTTGTCTGAGATTTCTCTTTTCCAAAAATAAAATAAAAATGCAGGACCTAGCTGAGCTTAGGGAGAATAATTTTTCTGAAGTTCCAAGGCCTCTGAAACTCCTGGTAATTTAATGTGACAGCTTAGATGTAAAGCACACTATCTGTTACTTATAACAGGAACCATAATTTGTAAAGGTTTATACTGGTCTTGAGTGACGAAGCATTGTAATATGGTTCTATATAGCCCTCAAAAATCAATAGAATCCTAGTGTGAATGTTGTGATAAAATCTGCCTCATGTGCTGAGGAATTTTTAGGTATTAATTTTTTGGGGACTTAAATGTCTGAATATAGTTATACTGCATTTGGAACATAGTTAATTGCCATACTGAATTTCATCAATTGGTTGTTCTAAAACCATCATGTCCGATATATACATAGAAATTTTTAGTCCAAAGGTTTTACTGATCTCTAGTGTACTGCCAGACAAAAATTGAAACCCATTGTTCAGAGCAACATACCAATAATACATAAGCCCTCGGGGGTAGACCAGACAGTCAAGCCATTGGAAAACATGGATGATGGTTGCGAGTTCGATTTTCCCGGATTTGCCTGACGCATGGGTGGAGGGCAGCTCATGCAGACAAAGGTTATAGTGGTGCATGTTAGGACGTCATATTGCGGGTCCCACCATGTGTTCGACTCCTCTGAAAAATAACAAAACATACCAATAGTACATATGAAGTTAATATACAATGAAAGTTGCATATTGTTACTGAATAAAATTTCAAAGTGGAGAATCATTTGTCTTGACTGAAATTATTTTCTCTTAAGCTGCACCATAAAAATCTCCAGAAGAATCTAAAACAAAATTCTCTTATGCTGCACTAGCTTCTTTTTGCTGTCTAGGACTGTTACAAGAAAATAGGACAAGTCTGACAGAGACTTCCATTCAGCTCTGCAAGAAGCATATGCAAGATATTTTATCAAACTGGAAGGCAGGACAAGATTAGATGTGATCATCCCATAACAGCATAAAATTTCTGTTTTCTGTCCTGATTTTGTTTCTTATAAGCTATATCCTCTCCATTCGTCCTTCTTTATGGTTCCTATCTAGATATCTAATCTGAATCAAATTATAGGCCTTATTGACAGTTATATCTGTAGATTTACTGCTAGATTATTTTTGGATGTTGTACCTCATTGCATATGACATGTCATCATAGATATTTCAATGCCAAACGACAGCTTTGTTTTAGTTTTGCAGAGAGGCACGCTGGTCCTAAATGTCTATGTTTGCTAATATGGTCTATATCTTTAGAGTATGCATGGGCATAATGTAGGCATTTTTTTGATAGGTTAGATGTGGGTACTATGAGGAGTCCACCCCCAAAGATTAAAAAATGATTACAACCAGGCCTTAAAGCCAGAATCAGCCCAAAAAGGCATATAAAGGATTCAATCAGATGCAATTCAGATTCATATTACCACATACCAACTGGAAATGATTAAACAACATCATGCCTGATCTCCATCCTAAGTTTCTTTTGTGATCTTAAGACCATCTGAGAAGAAACTTTTTTTCTCATCAAATCATTACGATAAGAGAGTTGTCTAGACCCCCTTTTCCGTGGCAACTTCACCAGAAACCAAAGTGTTTGGAGAAGAGGGCATACCAGTGGGAAGAGGGGAAAATATCCCTACATGTTAAGAAAGATCACCACAGATGGAAAGGTGATGGGAATAACAGGCAAAGCAGAGTCCTGCTCCGTTGAAGGTTGCAAAGGTTGCCTCACATCCAGATCCTGAGGAGTAATATTCAAGATATTTTACCAAACCAGAAGGCAGGACAAGTCTCCCAATAGATCTGATCATCTCATAACAGCATAAAAATTCTGTTTTCAGTACTGATTTGGTTTCTTGTAAGCTATGTCCTCTCAATTCTTCCTTCTGTATCTGGTTTCTATCCAGATATCTAATCTGGATCAAAGTTTAGGCCTTATTGACATCTATATCTATAGATGTACTGCCAGATTATTTTTGTGTGTAGTATCTCATTGCCTATAACATGCCATCATAAATATTTCAATGCCAAATGACAACTTTGCTTTAGTATTGTATAATATATGCATTTTTTGGATAGTTCAGATGTGGTTTCTATAGGGGCCCACTCCCAAAGACAAAAAGCAATTACAACCAGGCCTTACAGCCAAAATCAGTCCAAAAAGGTATATAAACTTAAAGGATTCTATCAGATACAAATCAGATTCATATCGCCACATACTGACTATAAATGATTAAACAACATTATGCCTGCTTTCCATCCGAAGTTTCTTTTGTGATCTTAAGACCTTTTGAGAAGAAACCTTCTTTCTCATCAAAGCATTACGATAGGACATAGTTGGCTAGAACCTCCTTTCCTTGACAAGTTCTCCTGAAATTAAAGTGTTCAGAGTGCATGACAGCAGGAAGAGGGAACGGAATCCCTACATCCAAAGAAGGATCACCAACAGACTAAAAGGTGACGGGAATTATAGGTAAAACAGAGTCCTGCTCTGCCGAAGGCTTCAAAAGATGCCCCACATCCAGATCCTGAGGATCCGTATTCTCTGGAATTACAGGGGGTTGACTAACAAATTGAACATTAGCAGGAGTCGTCTCAGCAGCCCCAGAAGGTTTCCAAGCACCATAAGCCATTAAGTGTTGGGGTTTTGCTTCCTTCCACCAAAAAGTTGGACCATGAGCTTTAGGCTTTTATCTGGAACACTCTGCCACCATATGACTGAGGTCATAACCATTACGGCATTGAAAAGCCAACTTCTCATAATCAAACTGCTGTTTCTGTTTGCGATCTTGCACTTGAAGCCAAATTTCAGTTGGTAAACCTTTTGATAAATCCATCTTAACCAGGATCTGAGCAAAAGTGGGATGAAAGAGAGCATCAGTCTTTGCAGAAATAGCCGAGAAAAACCCTAGAGCGTTTCCAATAGCCTTTAGGCTAGAATCAATCCAGAATTGCACCAGGAGGTTAGGCATCCTAACCCAAACAGGAAGCACTGAAAAGATTTATGAGGGGTTGAAGGTAGGATATCACAGATTCACCAGAAATGCAGCCTTCCCCCAAAACTAGGGCCCCTTTACCATGATAGATTCCTTGCCCTTAGGTGACTCAAACAATGGCAAAAATCATAAGCATAGGGATAAATGTCTACAGCCTCCAAAAAAGCTGGTTTCTAGTTCTTGGAAATGCAGCAATAGAGTTCAGATAAGCTCGGTCATAAATGGTTAAATTCACATATCAAGGCCTTTGCAAATATAAAGGGCTTCTTTAGCCAAAACATTTGACCCCAAGACCAACAGGGGGATCTGCTCGGAACAAGACACAAAATCCATCTTGGCTGCCCTTTTATCTTTTTTTTGCTGCTGTGGAAGAAGGTCGAGTGCCATCTGGAATAGCAATCGTATCCACCTTTGAAGCACCTTTTGGTACTTTAAGTT
Source organism: Cunninghamia lanceolata (assembly GCA_027924645.1). Taxonomy (NCBI): domain Eukaryota; kingdom Viridiplantae; phylum Streptophyta; class Pinopsida; order Cupressales; family Cupressaceae; genus Cunninghamia; species Cunninghamia lanceolata. The sequence continues at coordinate 2,759,871 of BSBN01000918.1, read as the reverse complement.
CACTTTCTACAACTCTAGGAGATCACCGAAAATTAACTTCCAGGGAATGTCAAGCTGGGTATTAGACAAAGTTCATAACAAAATAGCAGGAGTTTTTGGGCCTTAATAAGAGTAGGCAGCTCTTTTGCACTTTAGGCTCTATCAAACCAAGGAGGGTAATGCTAAGAGATCCTACAAGACAATTAAAGAGGAATGAAGGAACAATAATGCAAGAACAAGCTACCCCATGTGTATGAAGGCGACCCCATAATTTGTCACTAGCTAACTCTCATACTAGCTTACCAAGATTGTGATCAGGATTTCACAAAGCAGATAAAACATCTAGAAAATGCAAAGCTTAATTATAATGATCAATTCAGTGAAAACCTACCAAAGATTTGTCAAATCTGACCCGCCAAGTGCTAATGCATACTGGTAAGAAACAATAATTTAAACTAAAGATATTTCATATTTGTAACATGACCAGTCAGCTTGTTGTGATTGGTGCCTTACACATTGGTGACATAATCTAAAATTAATTGAGTATGCAATGATTGATGTAAACCTTGACCTTAATTGTCACATGTAACAACATATTTACCACAGGTGAACTAGAATCTGTTTGAAGATCCCATCAGTCTAGCTGCATTTTCACTCCAAACAATATTAAAAACAGAAGAATCATCAAATAGAAGTAAAATACTTAGTGATCCATGATTTGATCCAAAGCACTGCTTATGTTAATTCTGAAGGTTTTTACATTCGGTAACCAGGCATTTTTCTGTCAAGGGGTCCACTCCAAACACTAAACTCTAAAGACTAAACAAGGACTAACAAGAAACCGATGAATGTGATCTTAGAGATGTAAAATGTTATCCTCAAAAGTGAGATGCTAACCATGGAGAACTTACTTCTAAAGAGTGGCTTCACACTTCATTATTCTTTACAAAGATTTGTATTTTCAAACTTCTGCACAGAATCCTATCCTAGACATACAACATCTGACACTTGATACTATATGACACTAGCAAACACAAAAGTCGAAAAATCTGGACTTAAGGGAAAGATCCTGTACTTTGGCAAACGAGGTAAGGTTCACCTAATCGGATGACTGACAGTTGTCCCCTGCTTTACTCATCTTGCTGCTAATTAACAAAATTGGACCATGGGTCCACCATATTTAAAGAAATTTTCATTGATTCTGATGTGGCAAGAGATGTTGTGGGTAGGTGAGTCCCAGCTTCAGACAAACTGTGCATAGCTTGATGCAAGGCTCAGACACACTGGAGAACCTCAGAGCTGAATTTCTCTTCATTACAGTTGCTTTCCCATTGTGTCAATATCAACAAAGTTTGCCTAGATGCTTGTTTTTCAATGACAATTTTGATGCAACACTCAATACCCTTGCACAACTGAACAATCAATTATGATTGATCACTCGACCCCTGCTAGAAAGATCACTTTCCCTTGGCATTTCCTTGAGTATCCATGATATTTGTCCATGAAGTCATATACTGCAGAAGGCTGTAAATAGAATTGAAATCTGAAGTTCCCAAGCACACAGCTTAACATGTTTGAATGCCAGGATAAACCAACGACTGAGATGTTCCGCTGGAAATATGAATGTCTTTGGTATATCTATGGAAACATAGATGTGCACTCCTATGCCTCTTTGATCTGTCGATGAGTGGACACCTTTGCCACGTCCTGCAATCCTGAAAATCCCTCAGAAAGATCGACGACACTCAGACCCCTCAAAACCAAAGTGGGCTCCATCTCCAGACTTTCAAATATAATGCAGTTAAGCACCGCACCTGATCTTGCAATAAATCAGATTGCAAAATACCACCAGATCTGTCACCTTGTTGGAGCAACTCAAACATAAAATTGACACCAAAGTGGTGATTTTTGTCAGGTCCATCCCATAATGGAGTACCTTAGATCTCTTCACTTACAGATGCCACCAGACATAAATCGGGTAACATAAAAACGTTGGTCCCATTTAGATATTGGAATCCCTTTGAAACTTTAACTCACTCTCCTTGAAGACTTCCTCTGATATAAATTGGATTAAATTCCCAAATCTGGTTCAGGAGAAATTCGTTAGTCCAGTGACAAAAAATATAATATATCCATTGTTTTGCTTGAATAATTTTCCTTTTTGCCGATTGGTGGATGTAACATTCATATGAATTCCCTTTTTGCTGATTGGCGGATGTAACACTCATTAAAACCGTACTTAAAACTGAGATCAGGTCTGTGAGATGATTGGAGGCATACAAGCAAGAAACACATAATTCTTTCAACTTTACAAAAGTCAGATGTGACCCTTAAAACCTCCTTAATAACAAATCAGATCCGCTGGGGCATCAGAGACAAAAATATCTTAAAAGACTTCAAAGTGGTCTTATATAAACTCAAGTGGGATATTTTATCTTAAACAAGTTAACCAAATATAAAAATATTTACCCTGCAGCTGAACCCATTATCTCTGCAGAACACTAAATACTAGTCAATTGACAAAACCGGGTCTTTAGATCCATCATTGCGAGCAACCGGTGAAAAGCAATGCTGGCGAAGACTTACCAAAATCTGGAGTGATCAACTGATTAAACCAGATTTTAAAACAAAATCGTGTCTGCCACTACATCGGAGCTCTCAGAGATAAAAACAATTAAAAATTGGTGCAAAGCCAATCTGGATCTGATGCTCTCATAAACTGCAATTAATAACATGTCATCCATCTTTTCATCAGAGCTCGTGAACATTACAACAAAAGAAACTGGATGAGATTCTCTACTAAACTGAACTAAAACACCACATCAGGTCTCCAAGGAAAATTGGGGCATTTAGACTTCAAAAGAACATAAACTTGGTGTGACATTAACCCAGATCCAATGCTTTATCCACTCCAGCCCACTACGGTTTCACATCTGTATATGGTTAAACATCTCCCCATGATATATCTCTCCGAGATAATGACACGTCTACTGCTTGCACCATTGGGAGTCAAGACCTTTAAAACCGATTTAACATGATATGACCAAGGCATATGACTGGATCATGACAGCAACAAACGTAACTGGTTTTCAAAAATACAAAGACATAAACAGGTTTTCCCGACTGCAAATAAACACAACGATTTAACCTGCAGAAACAACTTGGAGGTTGAGGGAAGGCAAAATTACAACATACCTTGCAGATCTTGAATACAGCCTTGGAAAAGGGAACCCAGACAGAACATCCGAACCAGAGACTTTTCCAAATATGACAGGCAGGAACATGGCCAACAGCACCCACATCAACCAAACTGATGCATTTATGAACACAACTTTTCTGATGCGATCCCTGCACCCCTCCTTGAGATACAGGAAAACTCAGCATGCGGATGTGACCTCATACAACCAGGCATAATTGGAGCAGCATCATTGCAAAAACCAGCCAAAGCATCCTTCTGCTCTGTTGCGGGGAGCCAATCAGCAACAGACATTGCCTTTACAGCCGCTAGATGCAAGCCAGCCATAGGATCCTCTGTAGCCAGCACCAGCACATCCCTATCAGCGACAATGGCACTTGACGACCTGCTCTTGGTAGCTACAGCAGAAATGGTGTTAGAGTTTATAGGAAGCTCAGGAACAGGAGCCATGGTTTTTAGCTTTTTTTATGATATAGGCATTTATTAACTTTTACTGCACATAAAGTATATGCCTGTAGTGTGATTACCAATTGAAATACTTTGTCAACGAACACTTTTGCATATCTTACTACAATTTTATGGAACATGGGGCCTAAAACGGCTCTTATTGAATTTTGTTTACTGTGGGGATCAGAGAGGCTATATAAGGAATTGCAAGACTCAAATGGATGTATATTTGCTGTTCTTTTCTGTAATGGAGTCCTAAGCAACCTGGTCAACAGATTTGACAGTTGTTGGAATTTGAACTTTCTTGGTTCCATTTTCATTTATTCCACTTGGTTTCATTTCCATTCATTTTAATGCATTCCCATTTGTTCTTTATCCTTCCCAACCCAGATCCTTTATTTCACATCACAGAAAGAATCTGGGAGTTTTGAAACTGATGCTCTGATGCTCTGATGTTCAAAGTTCATCTTGTAGTTGACATTGTTAGAAATGTAGAACTAGATATAATCATCCAATATTAAGATGGAATTGTTATCAGACTACATTCCAGAGAAGTCTTTTGTGGTTAGTAAATATAGTTCATTTCCTTATGTTTTTCGAAAATATTGAAAAACTAAAGATCAAGATTTCTTTCAGTTTGTATAAATGAAAATTCCTAGTTGAAAGTGTTGTCCCAAATCTTTGTAAAACACATAATAATGATGCAAGTCTGCATAAATTTATAAGGGCTTTGTGGTGTGCTTGATATTTTGAAATAAGTTATCAATTTATCCTACCTTATGTGAAGAAAAATGCTCGGATATTGCATGAAGTAAAATCTAGTTAAATATTAATGAGGATTTATTTGCTTACAAGAGGATATGGTCCCTTTGCTGTAGAATTGGAAGGGAAAAGTGATAATAAGATCAGGGTTATGGAGCAAGTTGAAGAACTTAGAGCAAAGCGAGCTGATAAGCAAGTAAGAACTGCTGTACTATTTAATTTCTCATTTAATGAAAGATGTGCAATATGTATATGTTGCATTTATATTTGTTTCCTTCTTGTATATATCAATACATAATATCATTAACTTGCTTTTACTAATGTGCTATATGTTTATTAACAGGCTATGTTGCTTTTAGAGGCATTTAATAAGGACAGAGCATTGATGCCTCAACCACTTCAGAATGCTCCACCAATGGCTCCATTGCCTCTACCTCCTGATGCACGGACACAGGAAATGATAATTGAGAAGCTGAAGAGAGCCGAGGAGCTTGGTATGATAATTCTACGATTTCTAAGTGTGAGCACTGCAGTGGCAGGCATTGGTTCATAATAAGAATACTTTTTGTTCTTTGGACTTCATTTTGAAAGGGTCCTGATTCCCTGAGCCCATAAATACCCGATGAATTTCACCGTGCCTTGGCCCTTGACTCTGTGTGTATTCCGCCCAATTTATTCTTTATTTCATTTAAGAATCAGCATAGCTTTTAAACATGAAGTATGCATTTAGAGATGGTATCTAATATTTATTTGTGCTGTTTGCACAATACTAATGTTCTCCACATCTATAGTTTTGAGAATTGAATAACATGCAAGTTACATCAGGGAGCTGTCACAATGGAAGAAAGAGCTTTATTATTAGGTTCCACATCCATACAATAACCTATCTTAGCTGCACCATCCAATAAATGAGATTTATGACGAGAATAGCATCCCCAATCTTCCTGTAACGCTGCAAGTGTATCCATTTCATTTATTTTCTACCCTTTTGTTGTGTGTAGCAAAGTCATACACCAACTTTTCTTCAAAACGGCTATGCCCTGTTTCTTTATTAACTAGTCTGCAAACAATCTGCTGACTACACAGCACTCCCACAAATTACCCACAACACAAAATTGTCACAAGCTGCTTGCAATAGAATCACCTATGGCCAGTGAAAAATTTCTTCACAGATGAAATCCTAGGAAAAGCAACCTCCACATCCTCTGCGCCCTCCGCGGCCCCCTCATCCCGCCCCCAAAAAAATGTTGTACCTGTATGTCACAGACCAAAGCAAATCACAATATCACAATGTTTCCCACAAAGCAAAATGACCTATCCAGTTTTATAGAAGCGTCTTCTAATTGGCTTCCTGTCTGAAAAATATCTAAAATGGCACCCCCTCAGAATGCAGATTGTGAGTAATGCATTATGTAAAGTGATTGTGGATTTTGCACCTTCTTGATATTTGTTTATTTTTTCTGCTTTTTGATTCACATCTTTCTGATGTTACATCATGTTTCAGTTGCTTATGGGATGCATTTTTGTGTTTGCTCCAAATCCAAACCTGTGTGCTTTGTAAGATGGCAATTTGTGTTGAAACTTGTATATTCTTGCCTTTTACCTTTCATCATATGTTGTCAACAAAGGCATCCTATAATGGTGTAATATTATATTGGGTCAAGTTGACCTTTGTTGGAAATTGTCATTGATTTTAAAGGCAAGAGTAAATTGTCTAGTTGGAAATTGTCATTGATGTCAAAGGCAAGAGTAAATCGTCTAAGGCCGAAGGCCATAAATTGTCATCCAAGAAAGATCTTGATTATAGCTGACTATATTGGTAAAATGAAGGAATTATATTGGCACCCAAATAAGAGTGAGTTTTGTATTTGCAAATTTACTTCTCGTATGCTAGCCGACTTGGGAGAATATCAAAGAGATCGTTGCCTTTGGAGATTAAATAAAACTGCATTTATCATGTGGCTGACCCTAGGCATTGAGCGCCCCACGTTGGAGATTGAAATAAAAATAAAAATAAATATAATTCTAAAGGGGCCGACCCCTAGAAGGAGTGCTCCACACAAGAGGACAAAATGTCCCACAAAAGACAAATTTGTCTTAGATAAAATATGTTATGAAAAGGTGTATTTGTAATTAGAAGTTGCCTCTTTTGGAATCGGTTGTGACTATTGGTAGAATCGCCTTCCTTGGAAAGATATAAAAGCCAGTTTGCATTTGGAAAGGAGTGTGAGTGTGGATGTAAGAAGAATTTGAAGCATTTGGAATTCAAGCAGATCTAGAGAAGAAAACATAGAGAGTAATTCAGATTTATATTAAAATATATGAAGAGAGTGTTAAGATTGTGAAGAGAAATATATGATGCATAATTTGAGGGCAGATTTTAAGTGAAATTAGAGCAGATCTTAAGGCAGAAATTTATGTGAAGAACATTACACGATTGTGATCAGACTTGTGGAAGAAAGACTTGCATCATTCAAAGTCAGATTTGTGAGGGAAAGTATATCTACATTCAGATCTTGTGAAGACAATATCACTCATTGAAGAGTTCGTAGGTTGATGCCTATCAAAGAAGAGATTGGTGTATCTTGCTGAGTTGGTGCTTAGTTGTGGGGATTGGTGTCTCCAGCGGGTTGGTGCCTACAAATTCTACAAGTTGGGATTGGTGTCTCCAGTAAGTTGGTGCCTACAAAAGAAGATTTGTAGGAAGAGTAGGTTGGTGCCTGCAAAGGAAGATTTGCAAGAGAAGTAGGTTGGTGCCTACAAAGAAGATCAATATATATAAGCAATATTTTGCCGTGGTTTTCTTCCGCAAGGGTTTCCACATAAATCGTGTATTCTTGTTGTGTTCTTAATTGCTAGATCTTGCATATGTGTTGTTGTTGTGATTGTGTTATATTGATTCACCCCCCTCCCTAGTATAACCATGTGCTCATCAACCTTGTGTCTCCAAATTCTACAAGTGGGGATTGGTGTCTCTAGTAAGTTGGTGCCTACAAAAGAAGATTTGTAAGAAGAGTAGGTTGGTGCTTGCAAAAGAAGATTTGCAAGAGAAGTAGGTTGGTGCCTACAAAGAAGATCAATATAAATAAGCAATATTTTGCCGTGGTTTTCTTCTGCAAGGGTTTCCACATAAATCGTGTATTCTTCCTGTGTTTTTAATTGCTAGATCTTGCATGTGTGTTATTGTTGTGATTGTATTATACTGATTCCCCCCCCCTCCCCAATATAACCATGTGCTCATCAACCTTGTCATGTATCAACGACTTAGAGGTGTATATATACACATACCAACCTTATTACTTTTTTGGTTTTCGATTTACATCTATTAGGTCATGTCTCAATTGCCTATGGGATGCATTTGTGTGTGCTCCAAATTCAAACCTGGGTACCTTGTAAGATGGCCATTTGTGTTGGAACTTGTGTATTCTTGCATTTTACTTTTCATCGTATGTTGTCGGCAAAGGCCTCCTATAATGATGTGTAATATTATACTAGGCCAAATCGACCTTGTCATGTATCAATGAGTTGGATGTGTATATTAGTGTTTCTTTGAGTTTCTGGGACGGGGGGACAAGGGGACAGGTTTCTGGGGATGGCAAAAGTTTTCCAAAATTTTGGGGGACGGCAAGGGGACGACTATATAATATATTTTAACTCTTCTCATCCCTTGTTATGTCTTTTCTTTTTGGATATTTTTTTATAATTTATTTTTTCTGATATTTTAGTTGTTGTCTGTGACTTCACATAAAAAATTCCATGCCCAATGGCTTGTAACACCTAATGATTGAAATATCAAATAAGCTATATTTATTATTCTGACAATCCACTATCAACGCAACTCCTAAAGGCATAAATTGATAGTTTTGAAACATTGAACAACAACAGATAAACTACGATGTTATGCAATCAATGTGCAATTTACTGTGAATTATTTTAGTTTATTTTTATGAACATAATCAATAGATACATGTATTGTAAATTGTAATTGCAAGTTTGTCTAGCGGCTAGGGTTCCGGTTTATGGCATTTGAGTCAAAAGAACTTGTGAAAAGTTGAAAACGTGATTCATTTCGCTCGTTTATGGCCGCAATGAGAATTAGGTTTCCGTTTTTGTTTTTAACTTATCTGTTATGGGACTTTTTCCCTGAGAAATGAATTAAATAAATAAAGTTTATAAAACATTATTAAAGATTAAAAAGAGAGAAATTAAAAGAAAAGTATTTAATAGTAAAGGAGGTGTGTAAAACAAAAGAATGAAAAGAAAGTTACTTTCAAGTTAGAAAGTTAAAAGATTAAAAGAACCTTATAAAAATAAAAACACTCTTATTTAAGTGATTGTTATGGCAAGAGTGCAAATAAAAATAATAATTATATTCCTTATTTTGTAAAGATTGGGTGTGATGGTTGGAAGCCACCCTTTGGGTTATTATTTAAACCCGTGAAATGAATGTAAATGGATATAGAAGATTATTTGAAGATTACTAAGGAAAGGATTATTGGGTTGGCAAGTCACGAGCATTGGAGAAGAGGTACATAGTGTGTGTCCAACTCGGGGTACAATGTACACCCAGGATTGTTTTGGCTAGGGCTTGTGTGATGTAAAGCATGGGTGGTTCTGAATAAGAACTGGGTGGTTTTGCATAAGAACGGGTCGGTTCTGAATAAGAACCGGGTTCCTCCTAGAGTGCTCACGTGCTAGAAAAGGCTAAACCATTAATTCTTTTCCGAAGTGAGGGAATAGAAAACTATATGCGAAACTGAAACAGATATGTATTCTTCCCTTCTATTTAAATTCTTTTGAAGTTGGAATAAATGATATTAAATAATTTGTATAGTTGAATCTCAAGAACTAACAAACTATTTCCTTTTATTTATGTTGTGTAAATTAATTTTAAAATATTATTTGCTGCATTAAAAATTAGTTATATTGTTTTCGGAATTAGTTTCATTAATATCGCAGTTCGTTTTTTAATTTTCGTTTTGTTTTTTAGGGGTTTTTTTGGGACCTGCGGGGGTTTGCATGGCGTCCTCGAGATGTTTTGAAGTCCCCTGTTATTGGGACGTTCCCAGGGGACGTTTCCCTTCTGCAGGGGCATCCTTGGGGCGTCCCCAAAATATTGTTTGCTACAGGGACGACGGGGGGATGTTTTGTCCCTGTCCCTGTGTTGCTTGGCAGGAGCATTTGAAATACCTGGGGGATGCGTCTGTAATATAGCACCCTAGATTTTTTTTTGAAATCAACACTATTGAAATGAGAAGCAACAATCATAATCTTCCACACCCTTCCGATCACTCAGTTCTTGATATGGGCAGGGTGATAGCATACAAGTGCTTCAGACTAAGCAATTAAAATACAAAACAACAAATAACAACTTCCATTTGTTTAGTGGGAATCCACTTATTTAGTGGAAAATCACCACTTATTCATTTGGAGTACTGAAAGGAAAAGCATAGGCACATCCACTTATTCAGTGGGGTGAGTAACATAAACAAGAATATATCAATCCCACTAGTGGTACTACCATCCAGGGGTTACAATCACTAAATAATGAAATATAAATGTTTATCACAAATGATTGTAAGCTGCAATACATCAAATAATTCTGATTTTCAAATTAAAATACTGCTGCAACCTTTCACAGAAAGATAAATCTGTTATCACTGCTGGAGCATTGAAAATCATAAAGAAATGACACTAAAATCATCCAAACAACATAAGTAGACATACCCACAAAGCTCTGGTGCTGTAGATGATGAAGAAAGCTCAAACTATCACTGTAAACCCTTCTGAAAACACTGTACCAGCGGAATCACAGGTCTGATATAAATTGCAGCAGACTATGGGTTTGAAAATGAAACACTGCAAACCCTAACTAGCAGAGAGTAGTCCACAAATCTGATTTATTCAACCCAAAACAACACTGATTTCAGACTGTTGTGACTGAAATATACTATTTATCAAGATTGAACAGCATAGGAAACACTCTAAACTTCACACTGATAGCTAATATGAAGTACCTAGATGATGCAAATTGACCCAATAGTGATATTCTATTGAAAACACTGACATGCAACCATTAGAACTGACATGCAAGTGCTGATTACTAACATGCAATATGAAAATTAAATCTCCAAACTACCAGGAAAATCTAGAAGAGATTCACACAAATAACAATGACAAACCGTTCAACACAATGGTAACCTCTGAATGAAATTGCTCCAATGGATATGAGGGTTTTCATCCCCAAACCCAATATCTTCTTGCATTCAACACAAATGTGATTTCTGTATGAAACCACCAAGTCCAGCTAGGATGGTTTTCGTCCCCAAAACTGGTATTTACAAGAGGGTTTCATCCTCAAGAAAATATGAGAAGAACACAAGTTCTCACTCAAAGCCGAAGCAAATGAAATATCATGTCTAACCTCGACAATGAGCTCCAACTCCCTTTTATAACTTTTTGGAGCCATTTTAGGAAAAAAACGTTTTTTGCTTTTTCTCAGCTTTTTTTTTTGAAAAAAAAAACTTTGCTTATTCGTTGCTTTTTCGAGAAAGCACTTTTTTGCTTTTTCGCTACTTTTTTGAAAAAGCACTTTCCCCTCCCAAACTTAATATTTAAAAAGTGACTTTTGAATCCTAATTTTTTCAACGTCACTTTTATAATAACTTTTATGTGCACATGAATCCCCTTTAAGCCTAGCGCCACATAACTACACAACTTAAAGTCAATTTTTATTAAATAATCAAATATAAGTTGTCTTGATAAATGTTTTATTTTTCAACAACATAAGTATTTAATAATTTAATAACTTTTAATATTTTCGCACAACTATTGAAGTTGCGAAAATTATTAAAATGACTTCAATTATGGATTATGACCATACCATAATGAATCCTTAGCTCTTCGAACGATAAATTGTATGCAAATTGATGCTTTCTCAAAATAGCAGTCTCCTCCAAGAAGTTTGGACAGCACTCAGAAAGTCGGAATTGCATTCGAAAAGCAACATAGAGCTCATCTCAATCTCCCAAACTGTCAACGTGATCAACCCAACACTCTCCAGGAAAGTTGGGGTTTTCCCATGAAGTTGGAAATGCTCCAAAATGGGACATTACAGTGTCCCTAGGGAACACTGGTGTATATATACACATGCCGACCTCATTGCTTTTTTGATTGATTGAGCATATTGATATACAAAATTGTTTGCCAATAGGCACTACCACATCCTTTTTGTCTTGTGTATTGTTTTTCTATACCTGATTCAAGCTTATGTTACTTTGACTTGAGGCGATGTTCAATTTTTACATGGTATCAGAGTGGGAGTGACTAGGCTTGCAAGTCAAGGAAACAATCATAATTGTAAGGAATCTGCTGTTTGACCGGAGAAAAGCAGCCTATCTTCGTAGGTCTTTTTCCTTGTACACGTGTCCTATTGAGGCAATTTTGATGTTGTTTGAAAGAGGTTTGAGAGTATCAGAGTGGGAGTGACTAGGCTTGCAAGTCAAGGAAACAATCATAATTGTAAGGAATCTGCTGTTTGACCGGAGAAAAGCAGCCTATCTTTGTAGTTCTTTTTCCTTGTACAGGTGTCCTATTGAGGCAATTTTGATGTTGTTTGAAAGAGGTTTGAGAGTTTTCCTTAAAGTAGTTATAATAAGAATTCTGAGCAGTATCAAGGGAGAAACAGTCATGTAATGTTGACCACATGAATCCAATTCCTGGCAAATTTCTGACACAGAATTAGGGCAAAAGCATTCAACTTCACAGGCTTTGATCTCCTTACCAGATTTTTCAATTCAGGGGATTCAAGCACGATCAAAATGGGATTTCCAAGAGCTTTCTAAAAAGTGGCCACAGTAAGGATTTGGAACAATAAGGGGTTGTTGCCCATCCAAAGTGGACCTTTAGAATTCAAATCGGCCATTTTTTTTCAAGGTGTGACCTTAGCAAATCATCATATCGTGCAATCTAGTTCAATTTGTATCAAGAAGAACACGAACAATGGAGTCTTTCTTCAATCTAGACCAGCTTTATGAAGGTTCTAGTTGGAGGCTTACCTCAAGAGTTAGGGGCAATGAATGTACATTTTTTAAGGCAATCTACCTGATGAGGACACATCCAAGTTGAAAATTAGAGGAAGGCAATGCAGGGAAAAAATCTAATGTTTTGGAGTTCAAATTAAATGATGCAATGAATGTAGGCACATATACGAACAATTTAGCTCTTCTATAGGGATTGTAAGGTGTTAGAAATTAGTCATAGTTACTATAATCACATCTTAGTTTGAAGCCTTTAAAGTTGTTCAAAAAAGGATAGAACTTATGATTGATAAGGTGTTGGAAATGAATTTGTGTTAATGAACCTTTCAATGGAATAACCATGAAGTTTACGTATCATTCATGTGACAAGGTGTTGTTGATTGATCACCCAAAAGAAACCACGGGTTCTCATGTGTTAGAAGGTCAAATGATTAATGAGTCATTGACCGTTGTTCCAACCGAAACACCTAAGTAGTATCCTGCTACTCTGAAAGATGTTACCTTGATGCCACAGGAACTGGGAGAGAATCTTGGTGATACATGATCATGGATGCATTGAGATCTTGATGCTCAACATTGCAATCCCACTACCTACAAACAAGTAAAGGGCCAACTCCACTAGGAAGATGCTATGCAAGTAGAATATCACACTCATGCAAAATGGTATTTTGGAGCTTTTCCGTTGACCCAAGCATGTGAACATTGTAGGATGCATACAAGTCTACAAAATTGTGATATTGGCAAGCACAAAGCACGCGTTGTTGCTCAAGATTTTTCACTTGAGTGAGTAGCCTACAATGAAACCTTTGCTTCTGTTGCTCAGATTGATGCAATCCACATGGTACTTTTTCATTTCAAGTAGGAGGTTCATTAGATGGATGCGAAGAGTGTGTTTCTTCATGGTGATTTACATGAAGAGATCTACAAGGACTAGTCTCATTATCAGGACAGTGACACTCTTGTTTGCAAATTGAAGGAATCTCTCTATGTGCTAGCAAGGCCCCTAAGCATGGTGTGAGAAAATTCAGTTGTGAGGAGAATTAGTAAATTACAATCTCTACATGCGCTGCCAGGATGGTCGCAGTGTCATTATTGTATTGTATGTTGATGATATGATCATTATTAGAGATTTGTCCTCTCTCAGTTGTGAGATAAAAGTTCAACTCCAAGATTCATTTGAGATGACAGACAAGGGCCTTCTACACTATTTTCTTCTTTGAATCAAAATCTCTCAAATTTTAGTAGGTATTACACTCTTTACAACCACAATATGCCTTGGAATTTCTTTAGACATTTAGTCTTTAGGATAACAATGTGGCTCTTATGCTTCTTCCTGCAGACACACAGCTTTAAGCCAATCTGATTCTTGAGTCTGCTTTGGTGTATCCTGCTCTTTATATAACTTTGGCCGCCAAGCATGTCCTTCAATATGTCAAGGGTACCCTTTAGCTTGGATTCATTACACAATAAGTAGCAATCCCATTTTGATTGGTTATTGTGACGCTGACTATGCCAGAGAGCTGCATAGCTAGAAGAGTAAATTATGATGCATCCTCTTGCTTGGATTAGGGCCTGTTTGTTGGAAGACAAAGAAGTTATTAAAAAAAATTGATTTTTTTAGGAGGGCCAAAAACAAAATGGAAATCTGAAATTAAAAAAAAATCGATCAAATTTCTATAGGAATTGAAAAATCTGGATCGAGTCTGACAAATTCGGTCAATTTAAAAATCCAGATTCGACTGGGTTTGAACTAGATCTGGTCGGATCTAGTAACTGTACATTCAGATGACTCACAATCTGTTTTATCATCAGTGCAACAAACATATTGAGATTCACATGCCTTATCACAAGGTTCTATTTTACGAAGGAAAAGTTGATTTCTTGCATCTTCCATCCTAGTCTCAACTCTCAATTAGCAGATATTTTCACCAAAGTACTTCCCAAGGATACATTCTTTGAGATCCCATTGGTCTTCATGAGTCACACTTAGGGGGGATGACTAGTAGGATTCTACATAAAAAATTTGATTGTCAACCTTAAGGGGCGGGGATATTGTAACTTCTGTAATCTTTCCTTTTACTTTTCATTGTAGGTTGCTGGCCCTAAAGCCACCTGTAATGATGTATGCTATTATTTTGGGTCAAGTTGACTCCGTCATGTATCAATGACTTGGATGTGTATATATGCATGTATTATCCTCATTGCTTTTCATCTTGTTTGATCATATTGATATACAATGTTGTTCACATACATGTTCTAGCACATCCTCTCTCGTGTATTGTTTTTTTGTGTTTGATTTGAGTTTATGTTACTTTTGATCTCAAGGTGATATTCAATTTCTACATTTTGGTGGTTTTTCAAATTTCCCTTTGTATGCACACACATTTAATCTTGTTAAACATTGGAAGTACTGTTGAAATCTGAAATATTGCAATATTGCTTAGTCCAGCAAGGGTTTCTTATTTTGCTAGTGAGTGATGCTATCTTTCTTACTCATGTCATTTGTTTACAGTGCTTAATAACATCAAGCAAACAAAGTTTTCACATTTAATCCTAACATTGCATTGGTTTATTTGACTGCATTTATTGTATATATTTCATTTATTGTCATTTTTCTGTTTTATAGGCGAATTAGGAATGGTTGATGAAGCACAAAAGGCTATGGAGGAGGCAGAAGCTCTCAAAAAGGTATTTTTTCTTCACGACATTTTCAGGTTTTAAAAAAAATGTCTTCTTTTTTATTGTTTTGCCCTTTAGGTATTTGTTTCAGTTATACTCCCCAGAGTTATAAATTTTTGTTAGCCATAATTATGCTTATATATTTTGTGAAGTAACGTTTTCTACAGGTCTCTATTTTCATTAAAGATGCCAATTTTCTTTTAATAACATAATCACTTCGGATTGTGAAGATTTATATTCTTTTTATTTTGTTGAATGATTCAGAATTTAATGTTTGTTGAGATGGTAAATTTTAATTTACTAATACATTTCTTTTGGGGCAGCTTGGTGCAAGGCAGGAACCGACAACGGATTCTTCAAAGTACACCTCACTTGATGTTCGGATTGTAAGTTTTTTTTTCCCCATTTAAGGGATTATGTAAGAGATAATTTTGACATGTTTTCCACAGGGGTCAAACGATGTTTATAACACCTTTTTAAATATTCTACATTCCAGTTATTTTCAAATACAACTAAAAAGGTTCTAGATGAAAGTTTGAAATGCAAGTTTTTGGAGGTATTTAGGGAATTTAGGTTGTGAAAGTTACACTGTTAGAGCTGCTGTAATCAATAGTTTCCCTACCGGCTTTGGAAACTATTTACTATTGTCATCTTTGCTTATTAACTTGTCAGTTCCTCACTTGCGGAAAGGATTTTCGTTAAAATGCATTCTTGGATGTGAAGAACCCAAAATATAGAGGATCAGTGTGTAATTTGCATTTCTTATGGATTTAATAAAGCCGCTATCAACAATAAGCCATGACAAACCTGAACAATGCCTTTGTCGATAACATTGTTGTTAGGGTTCCTTGGGGAGGTGTTCTTGGGGGTATTTACATGTCCCTCTGTTTGGGGATGTTTTGGGGACTTTGGGATGGGGACAAAACTTATGCCTCTTGTACTATGAGGGTTAATGCACACTTCTTAAGATCTTGGTAAAAGGCTTGGCCCTTGTACTAGTTAGACACTTGAGGAGAGGGCTGAGATGATAGATCATACCGGGGGGACATCGTTGTACCATCCACTACTTCCTCCAGGGTTTCTACAAGGCGAGATAGACTTGTAGTTTTGGCATTTGAGGTGGGGTGGAATTGAGGAAGAAACAGAAGGCCATCAGTTCAGTATTAGCAAATGTGATTATAGACATGTTCAATGTGTAGGCTAGAGAGGAGACATATGTGACCATTGGTAAAATTCTTTTGCAAATGGTATTCTTTTTCATGTTGTTTGATCTTCTAGTTAGGCAAAGCTGATGTCACATGCCTCCAAGCAATACCAAAATGATGGTCCATGATATCGGAAAAAGGTTTTGGAATTGAAGGTTTAACTTATTGATGTAGGAAATGATGGCCACATGGATATCACATGGCTGCAGCATGGGCGTGGCCAAGTGATCATACATTAGACATCACCCACTCATCAAAATTAGGGCAATTGAATGCTTGGTAAAATGCAAGGATATTGGGTTTCAGTTTGAGATCTTAGGAGATGCCATTGAGGAGGTTGGTCCTCCAAATGTACTGTAGGTGTTTACTAATACATCATGTATGTAAGACATCATGAAATTGATTGAGCCCACATACAGGAACATCTACCAGAACTCTTGTGTGTTTGACATGAACAATGCATGTGTGGTGGAGTTCAAGACAGAGCAGGGGAAGAGGGTGAAGGAGATTATGGTCAGTGATAGTTTTTGGTTAGATGTGAGATACATCACATCTTTCCTATCCCGTTTTTCTGTGTCATCAGATTTGGGAATTCTGACAATCCTAGCCTTGGGGAGATCCATGAGTGCATTCATAACATGCTTGGCCAGATGAAGGCCACTATTTGTGAGAGAGACGCCACTCTGCAGTTCTACCATGAGCATATTCAGTCCAGTTGAACACCCCTCTACACATGGCTACATAAGCATGGAATGTAAAACGACACATGGAGAGGCTTGACAAAATTGTTCCCCTTGATGAGCATGAGGTGAGGAATGGCCTTGTGGAGGTCCTCAAGAAAATGTATAGTGTGGAGGAAGCTGCATTAATTAAAATCAAGTGGATCAAATTTATTGAACTTGATGGCTGCTAGAGTTTATCAAAGATTGGTAGGCACACTTTGTTCGCTATGTGAGCCCTCCAGGATTGCTACATACACTTGCCATTCACTTCTTCTCATAGATTCTAGTTCCTTTGTTGTTGAAAACTTGAGAGGAGTTGGTCCACATATAACTTCATCCACTCTTTTATGAGGAACAGATTTATCTCTAAGAGAGTGGAAAAGTTTGTTGTTGCACACAGTGCTTTGCATCTCATTGATTGCAGACACACTTTGAGTACAAGCAAACACTAGCAGTAAGGCCCTTGAGGAGTTGCAGTGGGTTGATGAAGACCAAGATGTGCATCCAAGATTGGTTGGAGTCACGTTGTAGTAGCCAGTTGAGTCTGGCAGTTCCAATGATGAGCCGTTTCTGAGATTTCCATTACATGGTGATGTTGATTTCTAAGCTTGTTTGTCAAACCAGCTGTGCATATCTTGTTTTAGCATTGACATTTTGTCATTTTGATGTTTGTCACTTGTGATAGCTCATTTGTACTTTTGTGACTTTCATTGACATGAATAAAATTTACAAATAATTATTATCATTTATGTCATTATGATTATCAAATGGATTATTGGATCAATGGAATGTCATTACAAATTCAGCATATTGTATATATATTTTTAAATTTTCAGGTTCTTTTAAGTTATTTTTAATCTTATTTATTTATTTGATTTCTAAATATTTAAATATATTTAATTTATATTAATATAATAGCTGCCCCCACCATCCCCAAAATCTGGAAAGTTTTTTGCCACTCCTAAAACCTTGTATCCGAAACTTAGAGGAACACTGCTTTTTATTGGTTTCCTATAACTAATCACAATACCACGAAAGTTTTTTGCATTACTTTGGGAATTAGAAGACAGGTTAAGTGAAGAAGAGCATAAGTCAGTAACAGTCAAATCTGAAAAGCTGCTTGCATTAAATAAAGCCTTATTGCAAATTACATGATGAGTTATGTAACCATATTTCTTATACACATTATAGACCTTTCATCTAACTCTTGACCCTTTGCATATGCATCATGGCACTTACTCTTTGCCTATATGAATCCTGTTTTGCCCCTTTCTGTAGTAACTTGTGCTTAGGACCTTGTCAAGGTTTGGTTAAGGTTTATCTGACCATATAGAGCTCTTAAATCTTGCAATGTAATAGATGGTGGATTGCATTCATAAAAATGATGAGTCATTTTCTGTTTTGCAGACTGATCAGAAGCTTCGTGTATGCGATATTTGTGGAGCTTTCTTGAGTGTTTATGACAGGTAAGAGTTCTTGCTTCCTATGTACCATAGCCTAACATTGGGATCTAACTTGGAAGGATGGTATTTGGGATATTTGGAGGACTTCAAACTTTTGACCAGGCTTATTATGCCTCCTTGTTACCAGCAGGCTTTGGGCCCAGTTTTTCGACGAAAAACTTTTGCAGCTTTGAGAAAGTGCGTGTCCTTTGTTTTATGTTTGAAGATTAATCTCATTAAACTTTTAGGGGCAGCAAACAGTCCACCTCCCCATAACTGTTTTGCCTAGTTGGGGCTCTTGTGTTCTTATAATCAAATGTATTTAATTTGTTGACTGCTGTTGTTTTTCAGTGACCGTCGGTTGGCTGATCATTTTGGAGGGAAACTCCACTTGGGATATATGCAAATTCGGGAGAAGCTGGATGATCTTAAGGTGTGTATTTTAGGCTACTGATTAAATTTCCATTGTCAGTCTCTTAGTTACAAAACACCAAGTTTAATCTCTTGAAAAATTAGTTGGTGACTTCTAATAATAAATATTATGTATAGCACCAAAGCTTTGCATCTTCTTCACGTACATGAGATGGATTTAATACAATAGGATGCGTAGTTTGTGAAAGATATCTATTTTGCTATAATATATTTACCATTGCTTTTCATTTTAATTATGCTGAGGTGTTCTACAGTAGGAGCAAGGGGGGATAAGGGTTGTAATGGCGCTTCCTTGAGGTGAATAAACATTTGACCACCTCACTGAGCTGACGAAATAAAGGTGGGGAGGTGGGAAATCATTCACCCCCAATTTATGGCATAGTGTCACCCAAAACTCTCAAAATAAAGGGGCTAAAGAGGTGTGAGGTGGGTATATAATTGCACTCAAAAGTTCAATTTGTAAGAGATTTCTTAACTCAAATTAATAATATCATAATTTTTTTGAAATGATGTGCCTAACCATTACAAGACTAAAGTAACTTCGATCAACATAGGTCACTTACATTTAACCACTCAAGAGTTGAAAATTTTAAAAAAGAATCCAATAAATGGTTTGAGGTGCTGAAGTTGCATGAAAAGTTCTAATGAAGTATTTTAAAATTAAGAAATTAGAGAGGATGGTAAAATTTGATCTAAATAAAATAATAATTAAAAAATAAAATTTAGAAAAAAAAAAATCATAAATATTAACATCCCAATAGACAAAACTCGGTTTCTTACAATTTTAAGATAGATACCTTGAGGTTGATTCGTTTTGGTGTTTAACAGATAAATATTTAAGATATTGGAGTTTTCTTTTGATACGTATATATTTCAGATATCTGAATTACTAATAATATTCTTGAAAGATGAACAGTCTGGAGTTGTCTTTGCCCGACCTTGATTGGATGTATGATATGTATATCTCATTTACCCCTTGGCTTTCACAAACATTTTCTTTTAAAATTTGTAGGATTGCCTTAAAAAGTTGTTCAATGTTCCATCTAGCAATGAGTTAGAATGAAGGATGTATGCCTCATTTTTGTCAACTGATCCACACACAAGAGGTGGATATAATCTAATTGCATGTGTAGTTATTAGTATGGAAGATATATGTTTTGCTATAATGTCTTTGGTTGTCATTTTAATAATAATATTCTTGAAAGATTTGCAACAGCTCCAGAGTTGTCATTGCCCCACCTTGATTGGAAGTATAATATGTATATCTCATCTGCTTTCACAAACAACTTTTTTCTTTTCATTGTAATACCTAAAAGATTTGTTCAATGTTATATCTTGCAATGAGTAAGAAGGTATATTTGCCTCATTCTTGTCAACTGACCCATTTAGGATTTGGTTAAG
Source organism: Cunninghamia lanceolata (assembly GCA_027924645.1). Classification (NCBI taxonomy): domain Eukaryota; kingdom Viridiplantae; phylum Streptophyta; class Pinopsida; order Cupressales; family Cupressaceae; genus Cunninghamia; species Cunninghamia lanceolata. The sequence continues at coordinate 2,739,567 of BSBN01000918.1, read as the reverse complement.
AGAAAATATTAAATCTTGGATCCTTGTGAAGAGCAAAAAATAGATTTTCAGACTCTATCCTGCTTTGTTTAGGTTTCTTGTAACAATACTCAGATACTGTAATAGCTTACTGCTTTGACCTCTGTATTGGACTATCAATCCGGGAATTTTAATGCAAGTAGTTTTGTCCTGATATAAGTCCCAAAGAGTTACTAAATTTTTAATTCTTTTGTATGAAATCAGGGATTGTCATCAGATATTGGAATTTACTATTTCAAGAAGTTATTTGAAATAGCACTAAAAAGCACAAGTTATTTGAAATAGCACCAAAAAGCACAACAAAAGCTTTATTGTTGTTTTAAACACAAAATTTGTTTTCAAGTGAGATGATACAGTGCTCATATAGAAGTGAAAAAAGTACCCAGTCACAAGTCCATTATTTGGTCGGTGACATTTCCTAGCCCATTTTACCTGTGCTTGGTTAGATGTGTTGAAGCTTGCTCTCTCTTTGTAAACTTATACCTGTTTGTTGAGTTGTGAATTTTGTTTCTATTGCTGACATTTATCTATGGTCAGAATTATAAAAAGGAATATCTAGTCCAAGAATGCAAGCACCCTCTTCATTTGTTTCCAGAAGCTATCAAATCCATGTTTTGGTTGAATTTATATATTCTTCTGAATTTTTGCAGGAGGAGAGAATAAAAGGCCATAGTAGACATGATCGACCTGAAGATGATGGAAGGTAATTGTCATATGTTCTTTTATTGATTTTATATATGTTACATGTGTTCAATCTCTGTTAGTATATCCTGTTTCAAGCTTCTCCGAATAAGCTCATTTGAAGGTTCTTGGTGTTTCAACAAACTAAATTAGTAAATTCTTTTCATTTTTTCGTTTAGGTTGAGAGACAGGGCAACTAGCAGAGACAGAGAGAGGCCCTCCAGCAGAGACAGAGACAGAGACAGATCCAGTAGAGACAGAGATAGGGCATCCAGCAGGGAGAGAGATAGGGAGAGAGATGATCGTGATCGTGGCCGGGATAGTGTTGGAAGCAGAGATCGAGAACGAGAAAGGGTGAGAGACAGGGATCGTGATATCAGAAGCAGAGAACGAGATCGGGGTCATGAAAGGGAGTCGGAACATGCCAGAAGTTATGATTCTCGTAGTCGTAGGAGGTAGTTTTAATGTCATAAGATAATTTCTTTGTTTTAGTAATGCATAGGTTCTATTGAAAAGGTGTCCATTTCATGCTTTATCCATGTTGTCAAATTTTGGTTCCTAAATTTATCTCGTAAGACTAAGTTTCTTTATAAAAGAAATTTTGAATTTTTAGATTGTTCCTATATGCAGGTCACGGTCACGCTCAAAAGAACGAATAGTTGAACATTCTAGAGATCGTGAAAGGGACAGGAGTGACCGCCACAGGTAGATAGTTGCTTCAAACATTTCATTATTCTTAGAATAACTTAAATAGATAGTTTTTCATTCTCTTCATTTGTCTTTTCCTTGATAATATATGTTCACCTTTTCCTTTAAGAAGTTGCTGACTTACTCTCAAGCTTTAGCTTCCTTTACCCTCAATTAAATTCCATCCTTTCATTTTATAATTTTTGAATCCCAGGTGTTGTACATGCTGTTGCATGTATATTTATATTGATGCTGATGAGTTCTTTGGATTTTAACACAGGCGTTATGACAGGCATGACCGATACTGAAAATCTCCAATTTGTAAGGAATGCAGCATGATTTTTGTCAAATCTCTCATTCCCTGGCTATAGTTGCATGTAGCTTTTGGACTTATAATATTATAACTCTAGGCAATACTTGTAGGTACAAAGCAATTTTCGTACAAGGCAGAATATGTTCATCCCAGGTCTCATATGAGAGCTGTCTGTGCACAACTGAAATGGTCTCGTTTTGATGCAAGTGTTAGTTGGATGTTGTATGTGGGGCTATATTTCTGTAGCTTTTGTTTTAATCTACTATTCATAAAAAGTCAAAATATGGGGAAATAATATTACGATAATCAAATGTAAAGAATGCCACTGTACAACTGTATTCTGTGCTATGAACTCTGCTGTTGTGCATCTTATCATGGTCATCTTACTGATTTTTTCAGTGCCATTTAAATTCAGATTCATGATTGGAGTGCCACTCGTGTGATCAATTGGATTATCATACATTCTATAACTGCTTTTCAATTTAAGTAAAGCTGCTTGTAGATAAAATTGCATAACAGTTCATAGTTTAGGATTGGTAGAAGTTCCATGATATTCAGAAGTCAAGATGGATTAGTGTGAGATGTGTACAGTTCAATAGCACACAATATTGCCTTGCTAAGTTCAACATCGGCTTTCACTGGGATTGTTAATGAAAATTGTTGTCCTTCTATTGGCATGTATCTGTCCATTCCATGGATTACAGGGCAAGGACAAATGGATGGATTTTCTAGAAAAAGATTCCCATGCATTATTGTTAACAATTCTCTTTGCTGCTGCCAGTAGCTGAAGCATTTACTTCTATCAATTTGCGAGCAATTTAATACATTGGCCTTCTCCTTTTTGACTTCCAAGCTTTAAACCATTCCTCTAATTTTTTTGGTAGGTACTAATCTAAATTTTAGTAGAAATGATCTGGAGAATAGGTTTCCTGATATTTTTGCTTGAAAAAGTTGATATATGTATTAACAGCGTCTGGTAATGTTTTTGCATTTATTGGGTGATATGGACAAATGTACAAAATAATAGGAACATGCATGGCCGTGATGGCCTATGTCAATGACGTCGTTCTATCAAAGTGTAACCATGTTTTTAGTTTGTCCATAAATATTCGATACTTTTGGTAGAAGTTCATATGAACTTGGGTTTGAAATTTGAGTAGATAGGTGAAAGGTGTAAGTTTATTATCTTTTGCACGAACAATGATGGCAGTGGTTGGCCTCCATATTTTCATCCCTATATACTTAATCGGCGATTATTAATTGAAATGCTCCCCACCTACATTTAAAAATATATCATTGTCAACTCCCCTTCAAAAATGTATTTCTCTTGAAATTATAATGGAAGGCATGACATGATAGTTTTTTGAATTTCATCCCATGGGGGAACAATAGAAGAAAATTGTTTAGGTTTAGCTTTGTAATGGTGGAAATCGTATACCTATCCATTTTCCTCTATGTTTTGGGTCCACTTTGATTAGAGTGTCCTTTATGTAATAACAAGTCCACAAGTGGCATATTCTTGCATGAAAGTTGGCTCATTACTTGATTCCAGCTTGGCCCCATCATCAATCATCTTCGAAAATGGGTTTTGATCACAAGATCTCCAATTTGGCACCTTGGATTAGATTTATGGGTGCAAAAGTGACTTAGGCAATTTTCCCAGTTGTAAATCTGAACCTTGCATTTTTTAAATTCACAATTCAAATTTAAACTCTTGTTGGCCCTTTCATTAGCCATTGTGAGCTGACCTAGTGCACATTTGTGTTGATCTATGTTATGTTGTATTCAAGGGTATTCTTTAATCATTTGCAAATTACATAGAGATCATTAGAAGAACATTCAGAGGAAAGTATCATAGTATAATCATAGAGCATCTGACTTGCAAATTCATCCTAGGCATATTGCATCCCTGTTTGTCATCTTCGTTCTTTGTATATGGCTGTTGAATTTGTATACCTAGGGGCTTGATTGAAAAGACCATGAACCTTGCTTATCAAGATCCCAAATAGTGTTTGGAGACACCAACCCACTTTAGATATAGATACAATAAGTTGAGATGAATTTGTTAGTCGTTTATTCTCTACAAGTTGGCTTCCATGTGTCTAGGTACATTTTTGTAGAGATAGAGATTAGTTATGTAGGCACGAATTTAAATTAAACTAGAGAGTAGTTATTTTATAGATATTGAGGTGTTTGTTTGATCAAGCCTTAAAACTCAAGGATCAAAATTAAAGTAGAGAGTAGTCATTTTAAAGATATTGAGGTGTTTGTTTGATCAAGCCCTAAAACTCAAGAACATCGGTGAATCATTTCTTGGCACCTTTAGCCACCATTGGAAATATTTGAACTATTGTGTTTACGTTATTTAAATTTCGTAAATTAATTTTGCAATTATTATTCTAGTTCCAACTCTAGTCCTTGCTCGAAATCCTACGTTTTTTGTTATTGTTTATTTATGTCCAAAGATATTTATGTGAAGTGCATTTATTCCTTTACATAAGACTTTTAGTTTTTCTACCTTTCATTTTATATTTGATTAGGGTTTGGATCCACCATTGTGTATAATTGTTCTATTTTGATTAAGGCTTGGACTTACATTTTTTCATACTTTTTTGATCTTTTATCTTCACACCCTTTAGATTTAGGGTTTAATCATTGAATTTTAGATTTGATCATCTCTATTTTTTTTATCTCACATCATTTTTGACTTTTATCAAGGACTCCTCTTTGTGCCTTGAAGATTCTTCTATCTCCTTCATGATGATAACATAAGTAATGATTGTATTTCAATGTTGATTCCTCAATATATCTTGTCTAGGGTCCTTGTTAGATATATGATTTTCATAATGCATATATGCTTTGCACACCTAACTAGGATGTGCGTTATAAGGCTTACACATGTATGTGTTTTGGCGAATCTTTCATTTACATGTATATGATGTTAGATCACTAGCTATTTATATGCGAGTCTATGCTTTATCATGATACAATATGTTATTCCATGTTTTTTTATCATTGCACATGGCCTATGGTAATATACACTAGTGCTTCATTATTTTATTTTTTTAGTGGCCATAAATTTGAGTTCCTTAGCAGCTCACCCATATTGTTGTATGATGCTATTTCTTTTGATGCTTTTCCATCCCTCCATGATATTTTACCTTTAAGCAGTCTTTCTACATGTTAGGGTAGCCTCTTTTCTATACCCTTAGATTCACATTCCTTTGGTGATCCTTTTTAGAAGTCTAAGGATGGTGCCTTATGTGAGCTAACCCTCTTTCATACATTGATGATATATCTTTGAGCACATCTTTTATACCTCTCATGCTAGCTTTCCTTGTTTTCTTGCATTCACTTGTGCCTCACTTGTTTTAACTTGCCTTCAGGATCCTAGTGATGTAGATATCATGCTTCACCTTTACTTGTGCGTGCTAGTCCTTTTTCTAGTGGCCTTTGATCTATTGATGATATGTTTAGTGAGGAGCATTGTGATAATTCTTGATCTTCACATGATGTGGTTGATGACATTTTGATTCATCATGAATTAGTTTATGATGCATTCATTTTACACACTTATGATATTGATGTTTAGTAGTAATGAAGACATAATACATGTTAAATCCTTCCTATCCCCACATTATACCTATCTACATCATGATAGTACTTTGCTACATACATTTGGTGATATGTTTTGATGATAAGAGAATGAGGTTGATGACACTTCAATTCATCGTGAATTAGTTTATGGACATTCTTTTAACACACTTATGATACTGCTATTTAGTAGTAATGAAGACACATCTACATGTTAAATCCTTCTTATCCCCACATTATACCTATACACACGATGATAGTACTTTGCTACATACATTTGGTGATATGTTGGATGGTTTGATTCATGTTTTTGATTAAGATAAGGGTGTTGAACCCATTACAACACAACCCATTTGGCAAAAACAGAGCACAAATAGCACTCATACATCAAAAACAGAACAACATCACAGGCATAGCAGCCATGTTGAAAAACAACAAAACCAACAAAGGGGATCTACACAACCCCAGATCCTGAACAGGCGAATCTAACTCCCTTAACCCTAGGCCTCGAAGCAGCAACAAATTTAGGGAGGCCTTTCTCCGTTGGATCACAGTCCAAGAAAACTTCCGAGTCCAACTCCTTTGAACGAGGTGAGAGGAGGGGCTCCTTAGCAGACATTGCAACCAAAGATACCTAGCACAAAGGCAAAGAAGAAGATGGCAGAGCCAAGGAAAAAATAGGAACTGATGAAGTAGCAGTTTGACCTTGATTAGGGGTCGAGGATACAACTTGGGCCAATGAAGGAGACCTAGTCCGAGCAAACGAAAGTGAATCAAATGAAATCATGGGGTTCGTTGCAACCTGCTCCACAAGGGAAGCAAGCAAAGTTTCCTAAGAAGGCTCGCCCTCCTGGGAAGATCCATCCACTGGGGAAGCACTAATCGTAAAGTGCTTGTTCAGTGCATTTTTCCACCCAGGTGCAACACCCTTACTATGGGAGTGAGGACAATTGGAGGCCAAGTGACCAATAGAGAAATGTCTGCATCTGAAGGGGAGATCCTCATAGTCTAGCTGTCATGTTCAAGGCCTATCCCCTACCATTAAAACCACATCTCCATGAAGGGGTTTGGAGATGTCAATGTCCATTAATATGCAGGCAATTGTAAAACGTTCTATGTATGTAGTAGTATCTTCCTTCAAGAAATGATGACCAATAGCATTACCTATGTCCTCATAGCATGATTCCTCCCAAAATTGGAGAGGGAGATACGAAAGACGAACCCATATTGGCTTGATACTAAGCGGCTTAGTGAGTGGATTAAAGGAACAAACCCATGGCTTGATGGAGAGTGAATGCTCTCCCCACATCCAAACCCTTCCACCCAGCACTAAATCCTGCTTCTTAGTGGAAGCAAATATTAAAATAAATTTAGATAATTTATATTAATGGTCATCTATTGTAATATATTAGGTTGTTTCTGTTTTGTTATTTAGATTAGCTTTAATCTAATTTAGAAACATCTGTTTGTAATCCTTTATAAAGATCGTTGCTGTCTTGTAAAAAATATATTATTCTGGTTTAATCTTCACAGCAAAGGTAACAATGAAGAATCCTCTAGCATTGGGGAAAAGCTCAATCTGTCCCTCAACTAAGGGTTTCCATGATTCCATGACCCAGTTGTGAAGATCTGGAGAGAGGGTCAAAACCTATTGAATCTCTAATACTTCTTGACCACACACCATCACTGGAGGCGAACGAGCACATGGTAAAGGCCGAACCCTAGACTGTGATGTGCGGGCTTGGTAACTCAATTTGTTTACCGCTTCTCTAAAACTCTGAGGGTGACTTGGATCAAGCTTGCCTGCAACTCCCACTTGGCAGTTCTGAGCAGGAGAGGAGGGACAAATGCCATGCAAGCTGGAATCAACTCCTGGAAAGAGGGCACATAGATCTTGAGAATATCTCTACACCTAGACTAAAGATGACTGGCGTTGCCGAGAGCCCAGCATCTCGCACAACACAACTGAACACCCCAACGATTGAACCTTGTTCACCCGAGTAGCATCCACAAGAGCGACCAACGAGATGTCTGATTCATGTTATGATTATTATACTTCATTCAATTCCTTGTCATGTGCTTTCATAGATTGCTTTACTATTGGCCCTAGAACATGTATTTTCTTATGATCCTCATCTTTTACGTTCTTGCAACTCATCTTTTGTGGATCTCATGGATTTTTCTATGCATCATTATCATATGCCACTTTTTGATGTCCATGGGGGTCTTCCTTTGGATCCTTTTGTGCTTTCCCATGATGTATCTTTGATTGATTATGGAGTACATTCTCATACACCTTCTATTGACCAACCGTGACTTAGACATACATAAGGATAAAGAATAGCATGAGGATCTTTTATAATTTTTACTTGACATATGTGAGGATGCGATCCTAGATGATGCTTCTTTCCCATCCTCCCCCATTGTTACACATGAGATGCAAACAAAATGGATATATGATACATTGAGAATGACATCACACCTTATTTGAGCTCCCTCATCGTTAGAATTAAACATCTAGAATAGTGTGTTGGTGCATATGGGCAAAAATTTAAGTAGAAAGATGACATTAGTGAGGTATGACATAATCCTTCGACATATGACATTTTGACTTATCTTTCGACCTCCACATGTAGTTGATGAGTCGAAGAGAAACTGGAAGGTTTAAGCTATTAAAATATGTGTACGAATTTAAAAATAATTATATGATAATCTGTAAGTGTTTAAAATCCCCAGTCTATGAGGATAAACACCATAGTGTGTATAAGTGAGGGTGAAGGGAGATGGAGGTCTCTAAGTGCCAACAAAGGTGCTAAAACACAGAGAACTTACAATAATAACAACAATAACAAAAATGAAATGAAAGGTTTGAACAATGTGTCCTATAACACTGGGATTGAGATGGCAATAATTGCAATCACAATGTATGCCCTCAAGGATGGTGAAAAATCATAGAAGACAAATGCTAGAAATACAAAGCTATTGTTCAAATGCTTAAGAGTGCTGCAAAAATGATGCAGAGTGGTGTGTTGCTTCACAAAGACATGAGAATGCAAGATTGAGAGATTGATAGCTTGAGAGATTCAAAAAGTGAGTTGATAAGGAAGATGAAGAGGCATGCAAAATGAACTAGCTGATAAGATTCACATAGCATATTCGATAGTAGTTACATTCAAATGTTTAGGTTGGAAAGGTGGTAGATTTAGAAGGAAATAACAACTATACAACTACATAATCAAAGGACACTAGCACGTCGTGCTATTGTCCATGTACATCAAGGCCAAAAATGGCTCAAAATGACATTAGGCACTGGGTTGACACAAAAAACATATTCACCTACATAGAAAATATATTAACACACAGAAGCACAAAGCCTATGTTGGCACCGAGAGTGGGACAAAGGCTATGATAAGGCCAAATAGGCCTACAAACATACTAGGGGATATATATGCTAAATTGTAGTGCCTCAATTGTAGAGTATGCAAATTTTCAACCTTGCATTTTGCCCCTTTAGCGGGGTTTGCGCCACCAGGTGATAAACTATGCTAAGTATTGAAAATAAATAATTGAAAATAATAACATTTTTGAGGATACACAAAAGGATATGTTGCGAATCTTTAGGCAAGGGAAGCATGGCCCTAGACTGAAAATTTGCAAAACAAACATGTTAAACAACAAACACCTACAAAATAAATAGTGCATAATGCATAAAACTTGCAAAACAAATGCATTAAAAAAATAGTCTGCAACACAAACATGTTAACAAATCATATAGAATCCACACACACAAAACATACACTAACATGAACAAGCGTAACACAAATAAACAAGTTAAAATAAAAAATTAGCATTTAAGGAAAATATGGGGTATGGTTCAAGGTCTAGCATACTCTATTGCTAGGACCATACAATACCTTCATGAATCACATGCACTAGCATATTTGTTGTTAGGTGACCCACAAAGAGTATAACAAGTAGCTGATATAAGTCAGATGGACTAGTATATTCTGTTGCTGGGTGGCTCATATGCAAATGCAATACCAAACATTCTATGGACTAGCATGCTCAATTGCTAGGTAACACTGATAAGGGCGGCTAAATCTAAGTAACTCGTTGTACTTGGTGCTTTAGGGAGCATGGTAACAATGTGTGTGGGTATGTGTGGTTGCACATGTGAAAGTGCAAATATGCCCCCCCTTAAAATAATTGCATAAACCAAAAACATGCAATTGATTTTAAGGTAGAAAAGGGTAAGGTGAAGGATCTCTAGGAAACATATATGAATGAACCCAAGGAGAGGTGCAAAAGACGATGGTGCTACAAAAGAAAGCATGATGCACTTGAAATCATGCTCATGGGATGACATAAGTAGAAGTAAAGCCAATGTCACATAAAAATCAACATCACATAGAGACAAACAAATGGATCTATATGCCTACGACTGGTATCAATTTTAGGAATAAATAATTAGGGACAAGGATACAACTCACATTATTTTCCAAGCATATAAAACTACGAATACAAATAAAGAAGATACATAGCCAACAAACAAAGAAAAAATAAAGTTTTAGGTCAACATGAAAGAGGCCTAAATGTTTCAATGTACCCAAAATGTGAAGAAAATAAAGTAGGTGATATATGGAAAGAAGGTTGATACAAAAAGAAGAATGACAACATTTCATTCCTCATGTATCCATGTACCTACAAGGGTAGCATGAGTCCTTCAAGGGGAACTAACACACAAGCACACATGGGCATATGAGAAAATAAAGAAAACAAACATGCTATCTATCTACAAACATGAACTCACACATACACATGATACAGAGGAAAAACTCTTATCTTTCAAACTCCATATTCAAGAGATCACCCTTGTCCCAATCATGACCACGTGGGGGTGTAGGACCATCAATTAGTAGAGAAGCCAACAAAAGTGTAGTAGACTAAACATAAGTAGAAGTGGGACATTCTAAAGAAGCTCAAGGAGCAACGTCCTCTTGAATGTCTATCGATGAGTCAATAGTCAACACACATGTGAAGGTCATTGGTAGTGTTAGAATGTCAGCCTCCGAATGGGCCAACAATTCAGACAAAGTGCTTCAATCCTCTGTACTGCTAGTAGATGTGAGAGTAGGATCAAGAGCATGTGGGGGTGGAGCTACCTCCATTATAGGGGTAGTGATGTAGAAGGGCTTGGAGGTGGAGGAGGGTTTAGTTTAGGTTTGGGTTGTCGAGAGAGTGGAGGATGGTAAGATTCAAATTTTCTTTTGGGTGGTAGAGAAGGTATATCAATGTCAAGGGTAGATTGTTGCAACTCATGGAAGATTTGATGATAGGTACAGGTGAATGGAACAAGGCTAGCAAGGGTGTTATTGGAAATGACAATGACATTCAGAAGATTGGGAGGATCAAACAATGGAGGAATTTTGGGAGGCTATGGGATAAAAGGATGGTCAATGGGTGGAGCTAAAATCATCTCAACTTTTTTAGGCTTCTTCTCTTGAGGTTCTTATGGAAGTTCAAGAGAAGGTTGGTTAGAAGTGGGTTGGTTTGGGTTAGATTGAGTAGAAGCATGATGTTGGTGCTTGCACGATTTGGAGGATTGGTTTTGCCAAGGTCTAGCTTGGGAAGTGGAAGGAGGAGGATCTTGCACCTGTTGCCTACCTTTAGGTTGTGGAGGTGCAAGAGGAGGAACATGCCTAGTTGAATAAGGTGGAGAAACAACAGGTGAAGTATATGTAGGAGATGTAGATGTATTTGGTGGAGCAAGTGGAGAAGAAGGAACAAGAGGAGTTGTTTTGTTCATAACATAGTTCTAATATAATTTTTCTAATATAATTTGAAAAAAATCAATGTGTGGATGAGGTGGCCCAGAAGGGGTAGGTTAGAAATAGTCAAGGGAGAAGTTACCCCCAATGGCAAGTGGTTGAAACTGATTAGGTGGAATAGTGCAAATAATGCCATTATGGGGAAACTTCAAACACTTATGAATGACAGATGGGATGGCCTTCATTGCAGTGAGTCAAGGTTGGCCCAAAAAAATGTGATAAAAGCTAGCAACATAGATAATGTGACAAATAACATCTAGAGACTTGGGACTAATTTGGATGGATAGAATGATAGAACACGAAGCTAGTATAAAGAGGCCATCATGCATGCAAAAAGAGATGTTTGGAGAAGAGTAGTAATCTCCATGCAGCTAGTTAACGTAAAGAAACTCCTCTATAATGGTGTTAACCATGCTCATTGGATCCACTAGAACTCAAAAAAATGTTTTCTGGTTAACCAAGGTCTAAACATATAAAGGACCATCGTAGACACCAACAAACAGATCAACATAAGAGAAAAAGATGGTGGGCTCAAGAATAGGTTCAACTAGAGGCACGGGGCTGAGTGTCCACTGCACCCACCATATGAGAGAATGGTAGTGAATCTAAAGAAGGATCCACACCTATCTCAAAAAGGATTGGCGCAAGATTAGATTAGGAGGTCTGACTTGTGAGGGGATGAGGTCTATGAGATTGGTATTGGTATGTTGAGGAAAGGGGTTGTAGATTTGTAAGTTTTGATTTGGTTGAGTGATAGATTTATTCCTTTTGTCATTGACACCAGTGACTTACATGACATTAGAATGAATAAGGTCTTGAATAAGGCGCATACACTTTTAATTGCATGCCTAGGCACATAGTGGTATTGACAAAAGGATTTGGCATCACAATTTTTAGGAAGAGGAAGATTAGTGTCAAGGGGGCAAATGAAGGGCAACTAAACAAGATTTTTGGATAGAAGCTGTTGAAGAAAGAAAGGAGAGAGTCAATTAGTTATGTGAAACGACAATTAAGTTGCAATCACACAGATATAACAAACGGTGAAGAAGAGGGCATAATAGTACCACCATAGTTGACAACGGATGTAGTTTTGTTCTTTTGTGAGAAGAAGTTATTAATCTTTTTATATTTTTGATTATATGATGAAGGCCCGAAGGAAATAGGAGTTGGTGAGGTAGTAGAAGGAGATGCCTCAATATGGTTAATTGTTTGTTCATAGTTTCGAAGGGCAATACTAAGATGTAGGAAGGAAGAATACCACATTAAAAGAATTTTATCCCTAATTGTGGTTGAAGGTTTCCAATGAAAACCCTTTGAACATCAGAGTCAGGGAGTGGCTATGGAATCTAAAAGAACAAAGACTGCTAGCAAAAGATAAAATCAGTCATTTTTCCATTCGAGCCCTGCTTGCAGTGAACCAAGTTAGTGAAGCTAACCTGGGGGCCAATGTTCTAAAAATAATGGAATAAGCTAATCGAAGAAAGTTATAGAATGGTCAAGGAAGTTGTAAATCTAGTGCAAGACAATCTTCTTCTTAAGGGATTGTGGGAATATTTTTGCTAAAATAGCTTGTCTTCAAAGACAAAGTCTCTACATAGGGTAGTGAAGGCAAAGACATGCATCTGGGGGTCCCCTTCACCGTTATACTTTTTGAACCAAGAGACTTCAAAGTTGTCGAGGAGCTAAGAGGAAAGGATTTCAAGAGACAAGACTATGATAGTAGTACTACATGATCACTGGTTATGTAGTAGAAAGGGGTGAAAGTTGTTGAAGATTGTCATGTTTTACATTATTTGGTTAAGCATAGGATCAGTGGAATGGAGGGGAGTGACAATAACAGTAGGCACAAAAGTGATAGCAGGAATAGTAGTGGGGATAGTGGAAATAATTGAAGGAATAGCGAAAGCTTGTGTATGTAGGTTGGGATGCACCAAAGATTGTGACCGCATAGGCGAAGGGTAGAGGCTATGAAGGAAGAATGAACTCATAAGTAGAAACAAGTTTACAAGGAATGCCTATGAAAATAGTAGTAGTGACATTTGTAGTATTAGGAATATTAGTGTTCGGTGTAGGAAGAGAAACAAGAATTTGAGTATGAGCCAAATTAGAATTAGAATTACCGGTTTGATTAGAAGGAGCACTAGAAAGAGGACCTTCATGGTTTACAATAAGCACCACTCCATGCAAGAAATTAGGCCTTTGGGATGATGACAAAGCATTATATGCATAACCTTAAGAATAGGGCCAATAGTATGACGAACACCCTAATTAACAGAAAGCTCATTTTGAAATACACCTAAGTGCGGATCAATATGAAAGACATCTTCCTCGATCCCCATGTGAAAGGCAGCTTCGAGATCAAGACTCCATTGAAATTATGAAATTTAGCAGTGGGAGTAGTAGGCAGAGGGGGAAGGGTTGTGGTAGTCTATTATTAGAGATAACTAGAAAGATCAATGGTAGTAGGAATAGAAGTTGTATGGTGTTGTGAAAAGACATATTGTATACACGTGGACTTCTTCAAACAAAATGATCAGAAGAAAGAGCCCATGTGGTGAAATTCATAAAACAAAAGTAGTATGAGTATCCACGACACATAGGACGAAGTTTTAGATTGAGAAGAGGTTCACCAAATAGTTGGTTCACCATAATGTAAAGAAATGAAAAGTTGTTTATGCCTAGCTATGTTAAGGTTTAAACAACTAATTCCCAATTTCCCTCTAAAAAAGACTAATTAAACAAAATATTTTGTGTTTTCTAGTTTTCTATTTTGCTGATGAAGAACATAAAATTACCTAGCCTTGTCTAGAATTTTCCTGCTTATTTAAACTATGTTTAAACAAGAAAGAGAAGAAAGAGAAATAATTGGGAGAGTGTTGACTTTTTCCCAGACTGGATGCTTATTCCCAGATTTCCCTACAAGGTAGCCATCAGTGATCAACAGGATCTCTGGGCCAGGGGCCAACAGTGTAGGAGATAGACTCTGTATTTTATCTCCTCTTCTTCTTCAGGCTCTGCAAAACCTAGGGGGGTATTCCCTACTCAACATCCATGAGGATATGCATACAAAGGCTGGGATGCTGACAGAAAGCAGATAAGTCCTCCTGTAAGTAGACCAAAACTGAAAGATAAGAGCAAAGGGGCTAGCTTTGGGCCTATTTGCAGTTGTAGACAGAGGACTGAGGATCCTAAAACTAATTCTAATGTCCTAATGGTTGTTTTAGATTTTGATTTGGATTTTAAGTTTAGATGCAAAGCTGGACATGGTTGTAACACAAACACAAAGCAAGATTGGTGCCTATCCAGGGCCTGGAGTCAGTAGACATACACCTGTGAATGATCAACATGAACAGCTAAAACTGGATTTCAGGGGGATATATGTGATACCTGCCTTACAGATATCTCCCAATACAGAGTGTTAAGTTATCTCTACTTATGGCATCCCTACTGCAGTATACCCTTCCCAATGTTCAACCTGAAAACAGTTTAATCTACCCCTTGAGCAGAAGTTAAAAGATCAGACATTCAACATAGGAATTCTATGCTCTAGAATCTAAACATTACCCAAATATCCAGATTCAGAAGAAGAATACATGCAATACTGGAGACAGAATTAACAAAACACATGCTAAGATAGCATTTCTCATATAAGATTAATCATGAAATCAGTGGGTTCGTGCCAAAACATACAACAAGAGATACATAGACTCACAGGTTTAGCTGTACAGAGCAACCAGATCAGCTTGTTTTGAATTACAGAGCCAAAAATCTTCAACTTTCAACAACGAAAAATGAGTAACACTTCCTGCCTATAACAGCCAGGTAGTGTACCACAGCAATTAATTACATGGTTGACCAAAAATCCCGCCAGATACACAGTATCAGAAAAATGGCGCTCAACGCATTACCAGATTGGCACCCAAACATGAATGCAGCAGGTAGGGGAGGAGACAGGAAGAAACCTCGAGCCCTGCGCCACTGTCCGTTGATGTACACCTTCAATCGGGTACCAGATCCGTCCATACCTCTGCAACCTTCGCCATTAATGGCGCACCAACCCGCGGCCTCGGGAAAACGTCAAACTGCGCATCGCAACCATTTCCCGCCAAGATACCTCATCGTCATGATATTTCAAATATGCAGGATATCAATTATCCCACATGCACCCCGCGGTGACCTTTTCAACACTTTATATACTAGGCCACGAGCATATATAATGTCGGTGCTTTTGCTCCTGACGACACTAGTATAAGACTTCATCATCATCCTCCAACAGCATGATATCCTGTCGCTTGAAATATCACCCTGACGTCAGCATCATATCGCAATATAACCTGCATGATAATCGCCTTCATCGGCACAACCTGATCCATCGGAGGAAGATCCTCCTGCTTAGCCGATACCAAAAGTCTGGCCGATGAACATCCTGATGACGTCATCGTCATATCCTGCTGACGTCATCAGCATATCTGCCTACTGCGCACCTCCTCATATCCGGATGACGTCATCATCATATCGACATCAGGATGATATTCGGAAGATAACCGGATATTTGGAAATATCATCCTGATGCACAAATATCATGCTGCACTGTAGCTCCACTATAAGATCGGGGTGATAGATGAATATGCCAGATATTTGAAAAGATCACCCCCCACTAGATAATGCACGAAGCCGGCAGGCGGATATCTCCTTGATATCAGCATCATCAGGATGATAAAACAACGAACATGAAGTGATACAACAACATCAGGATGATATTGACGAAGATCATCCTGACGTCCAAAATATGATGACCACGATGAAAATCGGGTCGCACTTAGAACTTTACAGCAACATCATCAGGATGATCTTAACAAAGATCACCCGATGTTAAAATATCACCCCAGCGAAAGATCATGCAGGTAGACAATATGATGACCCTCGCAAGCAACACGGCGATAACTGGAAATATGATCATGATGATGACGACCCTTAAGAAAAAATAGGCCGGGTTGAACAACTTAGAAAATGACCCCCTCGGAAGATCGGGGTGACATCATCATCATAAAAGGGCAGGGTGATAATTGGAAGATCACCGGATATTTGAAAAATCACCCTCCACAAGAAAATTAAGGCACATTGTAGCTCATCAGCAGGATCAGGATGATATCCAAACATCACCCGATATTGAAATATGATGATCCCGATGAAAAAACAAGTCGACAGAAAACATGAGATGCTGACCACCATCGAAGCAAACATGATGATGATGACTTCCTCCTCGAAGAAAATATGATGCTGCAGCTGAAAAATGCCGAGGAGGTCCAACACTTAGGAAAATGGGCAAGAAGATATAGGGTTCAAATGAAGAAACCCCCTAAACATGAAAAAACAACCTCCAGGTCAAAATGAGTGCTAACAGAGAGAAAATTGAAAATAACTAAATATTGAAATGTAGAAATGAAAAATAGAATTTAGAAACAAAAATAGTAGTGAAAGAGGGACCTAAAAAATAGACTGGGAAGCTCATTGGCCAGGATGCCATCACATGTGTGTTGTTGCCCTAACTGATCAAGAACTCCAGTCTGTTGCAAAATCCATACGAGTCCTACACATAGGGATACAAAATGAGAAACACCAAAGTACTAGAATATCAGAAAGGTTCAGAAAGTTAGAAATCACTCTAAACTAATGATTTTAAGCAAAATATTGAAATAACAATAGAAACATGAGTAATACGAAACCTTTGTGTATTTGAGAGTTTACAAATACTTGTGAGCTAAGATGGAGAGAAAGGGGGTGATATCTTAGGAGCTTGCCTTCAAGTCAAGCTCCTAATACAGTCTTTTGACCTCCGAAGATAGTCAATGAATTGAGGAGAAATTGGAAGATGTGTGCTCAAAACCCTATGTGTGTTTGGGAATTTAAAAACAACAATGCAATAATAATTTATAAGTGTTTAAAATACTTGGTCGACAAGGATAAATGCCCTAGTGTGTATGAGTGAGGGTAAAAGGAGATAGAGATCTCAAAGTGCCAACAAAGGTGCTAAACCACAAATAGAACTTGTACCAATAACAACAATGACATAACTTCTGCATTCGAACTCCTTTTGAGCCCGTTTAAGTTGTGTCAGGGTCGTGTTAGCAACCTCTTTCCAATGATGCTGATTCTGCCGAGTTCTAAGACTGCAAAATTTTTAGTTCTTCTGTATCCACCAGGATCATTCCGCCCCACTGGGTGTTCAAACCACCCGACCCCCTTTTATAGGGATTCGTTTCTATTATTTTTCATTAAATAGAAAGGAGGCCCTTATATGTAGCAAAGAAAACCGATTGGTATATTGGTGGAGAGTGAAAAAGCAAGCAGGAGGTCATGGGTTCGACCCCCAGAAACCAACCTTATAACAATCAAACCACCACATGTGCCATGTGGCACCCAATCATTGGGCCATGTGGCATTACCTCATTCGTCTGTCAGTGACACGTGTCATGCTGGATTGGTCCACATTTTCAAACCTGCCACATCATCTGCTAACTCAGATGCCGCCATCTGCCACGTGTCAAACTCTAGATCTGTCATGTCAACAACTGCCACTGTGTCTGCCATGTCAGCATGCTGACGCCATCATTGTACTATCTAATCGGCATGGTCAACCCTCAACTTTGACCAGCCATATCTTGCTCGTACGAGCTCTGATCGAGGCGAAACGAGCGGCGTCAGAATCCTGGCGATGAACTCTTTGACTTGGCATCATCTTTGCTTCGATTTGAGATAATCAATTTTTCACCTTTTCGAATGCCTGATTCGCCTGTTTGATCGAACCTTTGACTACACATAACTTCTGCATACGAACTCCTTTTGAGCCCATTCAAGTTGCGTTAGGATCATGTCAGCGACCTTTTTCCAATGATACTGATTCCATCAAGTTCTAAGACTGCAAAGTTTCTAGGTCTTTTGGATCCACCTAGATCATTCCTCCCACTGGGGGTTCAAACCACCCGACCCCCTTTTATAGGGATTTGTTTCTATTATCATTCTTTAAATAGAAAGGAGGCCCGTATATGTAGCAATGAAAGCCGCTTGGTATATTGGTGGAGAGTGAAAATAGGAAGCAGAAGGTCAGGGGTTCGACCTGCACCTTTTAACAAACAAATCACCGCATGTGCCACGTGGCACCCAATCATTGGGCCACGTGGCATTCACATTCATTTATTAGTGACACGTGTCACGTTGGATTGGTCCACATCTTCAGACGTGCCACGTGTCAACATATGGACTTGCCACACCAACAACTGCCACTGTGTTTGCCATGTCAGCATGATGACGTCATCATTGTACTGTTAGTCAGCATGGTCAACCCTCAACTTTGACCGGCCATATCTTGCTCGTATGAGCTCCGATCAAGGCGAAACGAGCAGCGTCAGAATTGTGGCGACGAGCTCTTCGACTTGGCATCATTTTTGCTTGGATTTGAGACAATAAAATTTTTACCTTTTTGAACGCACGATTTGCCTATTTGACCGAACCTTTGACTGCACATAACTTCTGCATACGAACTCCTTTTGAGCCCATTCAATTTGCATCAGGATCGTGTATGCGACCTCTTTCCAATGATGCTGATTCTGTCAGGTTCTGAGACTGCAAAATTTTTAGGTCATCTGGTTCCATTTAGATCATTCCTTCTCACTAGGGGTTCAAACCACCCAACCCCCTTTTATAGGGATTCGTTTCTATTATCATTCTTTAAATAGAAAGGAAGAACGTATATGTACCAAAGAAAACCACTTGGTATATTGGTGAAGAGTGAAAATAGCCACAAACCAACCTTTTAACAATCAAACCGCCACATGTGCCACGTGGCACCTAATCATTAGGTCACATGGCATTACCTCATTCATCCATCAGTGACACGTGTCATGCTGGATTGGTCCACATATTTAGACCTGCCACGTCATTTGCTGACTCAGATGCCACCATCTGCCACGTGTCAACCTCTGGAACTACCACGTCAACAACTGCCACTGTATATGTAGCAAAGAAAGTCACTTGGCATATTGGTGGAGAGTGAAAATAGCAACCAGGAGGTTAGGGGTTTGACCCCCACAAACCAACCTTTTAACAATTAAAACACCACATGTGCCACGTGGCACCCAATCATTGGTCCACGTGACATTACGTCATTGTTCCGTTAGTGACACGTGTCACGTTGGATTGGTCCACATCTTTAGACCTCCCATGTCATCTGTTGACTCAGATGTCACCATCTGCCACATGTCAAACTCTGGACCTACCACGTCAACAACTGCCACTGTGTCTGCCAGTCAGCATGCTGACGTCATCATTGTACTGTCTAGTCAGCATGGTCAACCCTCAACATTGACTGGCCATATCTTGCTTGTATGAGCTCCTGTCGAGGGGAAACGAGCGTCGTCGAAATTATGACGACGAGCTCTTCGACTTGGCATCATTTTTGCTCGAATTTGAGACAGTCAATTTCTCACATTTTTGAATGCCTGATTCGCTTGTTTGACCAAATTTTTGACTACACATAACTTCAGCATACGAACTCCTTTTGAGCCCATTCAAGTTGTGTTAGGATCGTGTCGGCAACCTCTTTCCAATGACGGTGATTCTGTCATGTTCTCAGACTGCAAAATTTTTTGGTCTTCTCGATCCACCTGGATCATTCCTTCCTACATGGGGTTCAAACCACTCGACCCCGTTTTATAGGGATTCGTTTCTATTATCATTCTTTAAATAGAAAGGAGGCCGGTATATGTAGCAAAGAAAACCACTCGGTATATTGGTGGAGAGTGAAAATAGCAAGTAGGAGGTCAGGGGTTTGACCCCCACAAACCAATCTTTTAACAATCAAAATGCCACTGTGCCACGTGGCACCCAATCATTAGGCCACGTGGCATTACTTCATTCATCCATCAGTGACACGTGTCACGCTGGATTGGTCCACATCATCAGACTTGCCACATTATCTGCTGACTCATATGCCGCCATCTGCCATGTGTTAACCTCTCGACCTGCCACGTCAACAACTGCCACTGTGTTTGCCATGTCAGTATGTTGATGTCATCATTGTATTGTCTAGTCAGCATGGTCAACCCTCAACTTTGACCGGCCATATCTTGCTCATACGAGCTCTGATCAAGGAGAAACAAGCGGCGTCGAAATTGTGGCGATGAACTCTTCGACTTGGAATCATTTTTGCTTGGATTTGAGACAATCAATTTTTCACCTTTTTGAATACCTGATTCGCCTGTTTGACAAAACATTTGACTGCACATAACTTCGGCATACAAACTCCTTTTGAGCCCGTTCAAGTTGCATCAGAATCGTGTCAGCGACCTCTTTCCAATGATGCTGATTCCATCAGGCTCTAAGACTACAAAATTTTTAGTTCTTCTGTATCCACCTGGGTCATTCCTCCCCACTGGGGGTTCAAACCACCCGACCCCCTTTTATAGGGATTCGTTTCTATTATCATTCATTAAATAGAAAGGAGGCCCATATATGTAGCAAAGAAAGCCGCTTGGTATATTGGTGGAGAGTGAAAAAAGCAAGCAGGAGGTCAGGGGTTCGACCCCCACAAACCAACTTTTTAACAATCAAACCACCACATGTGCCACGTGGCACCCAATCATTGGGCCATGTGGCATTACCTCATTCATCTGTTAGTGACACGTGTCAAGCTGGATTGGTCCATATCTTCATACAAGCCACGTCATCTGCTGACTCAGATGCCGCTATCTGCCACGTGTCAAACTCTGGATATGCTACGTCAACAACTGCCACTGTGTCTGCCATGTCAGCATGCTGGCGTCATCATTGTACTATCTAGTCGGCATGGTCTACCCTCAGCTTTGACCAGCCATATTTTGCTCGTACGAGCTCTGATCAAGGTGAAACGAGCAGCATCAGAATGGTGGTGACGAGCTCTTCGACTTGGCATCATTTTTGCTTTGATTTGTGATCAATTTTATCCCTTTTCGAATGCCTAATTTGCATGTTTGACCAAACCTTTGACTGCACATAACTTCTACATACAAACTCCTTTTGAGCCCGTTCAAGTTGCGTTAGGATTGTGTCAGCGACCTGTTTCCAAAGATGCTGATTCCATCAGGTTCTAAGATTGCAAGATTTTTAGGTCTTCTGGATCCACCTAAATCATTCCTCGCCACTGGGGGTTCAAACCACCCGACCCCCTTTTATAGGGATTTGTTTCTATTATCATTCTTTAAATAGAAAGGAGACCCATATATGTAGCAATGAAAGCGGCTTGGTATATTGGTGGAGAGTGAAAATAGAAAGCAGGAGGTCAACGGTTCGACCCGTACAAACCAACATTTTAACAAGCAAATCGCAACATGTGCCACGTGGCACCCAATCATTAGGCCACGTGGCATTCACGCATTCGTTCATTAGTGACACGTGTCACGCTGGATTGGTCAACATCTTCAGACCTGCCACGTCATCTATTGAGTCAGATGCCACCATTTGCACCATGTCAACATCTGGACTTGCCACGCCAACAACTGCCACTATGTCTGCCATGTCAGCATGATGACGTCATCATTATACTGTCTAGTCAGTATGTTCAACCCTCAACTTTGACCGGCCATATCTTGCTCGGACAAACTCTAATCAAGGCGAAACGAGCAGCGTCAGAATCGTGACGACGAGCTTTTTGACTTGGCATCATTTTTGCTTGTATTTGAGAAAATAAAATTTTCACCTTTTTGAATGCATTATTCGCCAATTTGACTGAACCTTTGACTGCACATAACTTTTGCATATGAACTCCTTTTGAGCCTGTTCAAGTTGCATCAGGATCGTGCCAGTGACCTCTTTCCAATGACACTGATTTCGTCAGGTTCTGAAATTGCAATTTTTTAGGTCTTCTGTATCTATTTAATAGGGATTTCTTTCTATTATCATTCTTTAAATAGAAAGGAAGCGCGTATATGTAGCAGAGAAAGCCGCTTGGTATATTGGTGGAGAGTGAAAATAGCAATGTTTGACCCCACAAACCAACCTTTTAACAATCAAACTGCCACATGTACCACGTGGCATCTAATCATTAGGCCACATTGCATTACCTCATTCGTCCGTCAGTGACATGTGTCATGCTGGATTGGTCCACATCTTTAGATCTGCCACATCATTTGCTGACTCAAATGCCGCCATCTGCCACATGTCAACCTCTGGACCTACCATGTCAACAACCACCACTGTGTCTGCCATGTCAGCATGCTGATGTCATGATTGTACTGTCTAGTGGACATGGTCAACCCTCAACTTTGACTGGCCATATCATGCTCGTACAATCTCGGATCGAGACGAAACGGGCGGCGTCGAAATCATGGCGACGAGCTCTTTGACTTGGCATCATTTTTGCTTGGATTTGAGAAAATCAAATTTTCACCTTTTTGAATGCCTGATTCGCCTATTTGACCAAACTTTTGACTGCACATAACTTCTGCATACGAACTCGTTTTGAGCCCATTTAAGTTGCGTCAGGATCATGTCAGCGACCTCTTTGCAATGATGCTGATTCCGTCAAATTCTGAGACTACAATTTTTTTAGTTCTTCTGTATCCATCTGGATAATTATTCCCCATTGGGGTTCAAACCACCTGACCCCCTTTTATAGGGATTCGTTTCTATTATCATTCTTTAAATAGAAATGACGCCTGTATATGTAGCAAACAAAGCAGCTTGGTATATTGGTGGACAGTGAAAATAGCAAGCATGAGGTCAGGGGTTCGACCCCAACAAACCAACCCTTTCACAATCAAACCGCCACATGTGCCATGTGGCACCCAATCATTGGGCCACATGGCATTACCTCATTCTTCCATCAGTGACACGTGTCACGCTGGATTGGTCCACATCTTCAGACCTGCCATGTCATCTGCTGACTCAGATGACGCCATCTACCACATGTCAAACTCTGGACCTGCCATGTCAACAACTCCCATTGTATCTACCATGTCAATAAGCTGACATCAACATTGTACTGTCTATTTAGCATGGTCAACCGTCAACTTTGACCGGCCATATCTTGCTCATATGAGCTCCGATCGAGGCGAAACGAGCAGCATCAAAATCGTGACGACGAGCTCTTCAACTTGGCATCATTTTTGCTTGGATTTGACAAAATCAATTTTTTTACCTTTTTGAACCCTGATTCGCCTATTTGACCAAACCTTTGACTGCACATAACTTCTGCATACGAACTCCTTTTGAGCCCGTTCAAATTGCGTTAGGATCGTGTCAACAAGCTCTTTCCAATGATGCTGATTCCATCATGTTCTCAGAGTGTAAAATTTTTCGGTCTTCTAGATCCACCTAGACCATTCCTCCCCACTTGGGGTTCAAACTACCCGACCCCTTTTTATAGGGATTCATTTCTATTATCATTCTTTAAATAGAAAGGAAGGCTGTATATGTAGCTAAGAAGCCGCTTGGTATATTGGTGGAGAGTGAAAATAGCAAGTATGAGGTCAGGGGTTCGACCCCCACAAACCAATCTTTTAACAATCAAACCGCCACATGTGCCATGTGGCACCCAATCATTGGGCCACGTGCCATTACCTCATTCATCCGTCAATGACATGTGTCATGCTGGATTGGTCCACATAATTAGACCTGCCATGTCATCTACTGACTCAGATGCCGCCATGTGCCATGTGTCAACCTTTGGACTTGCCACGTCAACAATTGCCATTGTGTCTGCCATGTCAGCATGCTGATGTCATCATTGTATTGTCTAGTAAGCATGGTCAACCCTCAACTTTGACCGGCCATATCTTGCTCGTACGAGCTCCGATTGAGGCGAAATGAGCGGCATTAGAATCGTGGCGATGAGCTCTTTGACTTGGCATCATTTTTGCTTGGATTTGAGACAATCAATTTTTTAGCTTTTTGAACCCCTAATTTGCTTGTTTGACAAACCTTTGACTGCACATAATTTCTGCATACGAACTCCTTTTGAGCTCGTTCAAGTTGCGTCAGGATCATGTCAGTGACCTCTTTCCAATGATGCTGATTCCGTCAGGTTCTAAGACTGGAAAATTTTTAGTTCTTTTGTATCCACCTGGATCATTCCTCCCCACTAGGTGTTGAAACTACCTGACCCCCTTTTATAGGGTTTCGTTTCTATTATCATTCTTTAAATAGAAAGGAGGCCCGTATATGTAGCAAAGGAAGCTGCTTGGTATATTGGTGGAGAGTGAAAAACAGAAGCAGGAGGTCAGGGGTTCAACCCCCACAAACCAACCTTTTAACATTCAAACCGCCACATGTGCCACGTGGCACCAAATCATTGGGCCACGTGGCATTGCCTCATTCTTCTGTCAATGAAATGTGTCACGCTGGATTGGTCCACATGTTCAGACCTGCCACGTCATTGTACTATCTAGTCGGCATGGTCAATCCTCAACTTTGACCAGCCATATCTTGCTCGTAAGAGCACTGATCAAGGCGAAATGAGTGGCATCAGAATCATGGCAATGAGGTCTTCGACTTGGCATCATTTTTCTTGTATTTGAGGCAATCAATTTTTCACCTTTTCAAATGCCTTGTTCACTTTTTTGACTGAACCTTTGACTACACATAACTTCTGCATACGAACTGCTTTTGAGTCCGTTCAAGTTGCTTTAGGATCGTGTCAGCGACCTCTTTCCAATGATGCCGATTCCGTCAGGTTCTAAGACTGCAATATTTTTAGGTCTTCTGGATCAACCTAGATCATTCCTCCCCATTGGGGTTCAAATCACCCGACCCACTTTTATAGGGATTTGTTTCTATTATAATTTTTCAAATAGAAAGAAGGCTCGTATATGTAGCAGTGAAAGCCGCTTGGTATATTAGTGGAGAGTGAAAATATTAAGTAGGAGGTCAAGGGTTCAAACCCCACAAACCAACCTTTTAACAAGGGAATCACCACATGTGACATGTGGCATCAAATCATTGGGCTACGTGGCATTCGCTCATTCGTCCGTCAGTGACACGTGTAATGCTGGATTGGTCGACATCTTCAGACCTGCCACATCATCTGTTGATAAGATGTCGCCATCTGCCATGTGTCAACATCTAGACCTGCCACACCAACAATTGGCATTGTGTCCACCATGTCAGCATGATGACATCATCATTGTACTGTCTTGTCAGCATGGTCAACCCTCAACTTTGACCGACCATATCTTGCTCGTACGAGCTCCGATCAAGGCGAAACGAGCGGCGTCAGAATCGTGGCAACCGGCTCTTCGACTTGGCATCATTTTTACTTGAATTTGAAACAATAAAATATTCAACTTTTTGAACGCATGATTCGCTTGTTTGACCTAACCTTTGACTGCACGTAACTTCTGCATATGAACTCCTTTTGAGCCCGTTCAAGTTGCGTCAGGATCGTGCCAGCGACCTCTTTCCAATGATGCTGATTCAGTCAGGTTTTAAGACAGCAAAATTTTAAGGTATTGTGGATTTATTTAGATCATTCCTTCCCACTAGGGGTTCAAACCACCCGACCCCCTTTTATAGGGATTCGTTTGTATTATAATCCTTTAAATAGAAAGGAGGCCTGCATATGTAGCAAGGAAAGCCGCTTGGTATATTGGTGGAGAGTGAAAATAGTAAGCTTTAACAATCATTTTAACAATCAAACCGCCACATGTGCCACGTGGCACCCAATCATTAGGCCACATGGCGTTACCTCATTCGTCCGTCAGTGACACGTGTCACGCCGGATTGGTCCACATCTTCAGACCTGCCATGTCATCTACTGACTCAGATGTCGCCATCTGCCTCGTGTCAACCTCTAGACCTACCACGTAAACAACTGCCATTATGTCTGCCATGTCAGCATGCTGATGTCATCATTGTACTGTTTAGTCGACATGGTCAACCCTCAACTTTGACCGTCCATATCTTGCTCGTGCGAGCTCCAATCGAGGCAAAATGAACAGCGTGAAAATCATGGCGATGAGCTCTTTGACTTGGCATCACTTTTGCTTGGATTTGAGACAATCAATTTTTCACATTTTTGAATGCTTGATTCACCTATTTGAATGCACATAACTTCTGATTACGAACTCCTTTTGAGCCCATTCAAGTTGCCCTAGGATCATGTCAGCGACCTATTTCCAGTGGAGCTGATTGCGTCAGGTTCTAAGACTGAAAATTTTTTAGTTCTTCTGTATTCATCTGGATCATTATTCAACACTGGGGGTTCAAACCACCAGACTCCCTTTTATAGGGATTCCTTTCTATTATCATTTTTTAAATAGAAAGGAGGCCCATATATGTAGCAAAGAAAGCCGCTTGGTATAGTGGTGGAGAGTGAAAAAAGAAAGCAGGAGGTCTGGGGTTTGACCCCCACAAACCAACCTTTTAACAATCAAACCGCCAGATGTACCACATGGCACCCAATCATTGGGCCACGTGGCATTACCAGTGACACGTGTCACGCTGGATTGGTCCACATCTTCAGACCTATCACATCAACTGCTGACTCAAATGCCGCCATCTGCCACATGTCAAACTCTAGATCTGCCACACCAACAACTGCCAATGTGTCTGCCATGTCAGCATGTTGACGTCATCATTGTATTGTCTAGTCAGTATTGTCACCCCTCAAATTTGACCAGCCATATCTTACTCGTATGAGCTTCGACCAAGGCAAAATGAGTGGCGTCAAAATCGTGATGACGAGCTCTTAGACTTGGCATCATTTTTGCTTGGATTTGAGACAATCAAGTTTTCATCTTTTTGAATGCATGATTCACCAATTGGACCGAACCTTTGACTACACATAACTTCTACATACAAACTCCTTTTGAGCCCATTCAAGTTGCGTTAGGATCGTGTTCGCAACCTTTTTCCAATGATGCTGATTCTATCATGTTATCAAACTACAAAACTTTTCGGTCTTCTGGATACACCTGGATCATTCCTCCCTACTTGGGGTTCAAACCACCTGACCCCCTTTTATAGGGATTCGTTTCTATTATCATTCTTTAAATAGAAAGGAGGCCCGTATATGTAGCAAAGAAATCCCCTTGGTATTTTGGTGGAGAGTGGAAATAGCAAGCAGGAGGTCAGGGTTTCGATCCCCACAAACTAATCTTTTAACAATCAAACTGCCAAATGTGCCACGTGGCACTCAATCATTGGGCCACATGGCATTACCTCATTCATCCATCAGTGACATGTGTCACGCTAGATTGGTCCACATCATCAGACCTGCACCATCTGCCATGTGTCAACCTCTGGACTTGCCACGTCAACAACTGCCACTGTGTCTACCATGTCAGCATGCTGACGTCATCATTGTATTGTCTAGTCAGCATGGTCAACCCTCAAATTTGACTGGCCATATGTTGCTTGTAGGAGCTCCAATCGAGGCGAAACGAGCGGCGTAGAAATCATGGCGACGAGCTCTTCAACTTGGTATCATTTTTCATTGGATTTGAGACAATCAAATTTTCACCTTTTTGAACGCCTAATTCGTCTGTTTGATCAAACCTCTGATTGCACATAACTTCTGCATACAAACTCCTTTTGAGTCCATTCAAGTTGCGTCAGGATCGTGTTAGCAACCTCTTTTCAATGATGTTGATTCTGTCAGGTTCTAAGACAGTAAAATTTTTAGTTCTTCTGTATCCACCTGGATCATTCCTCCCCACTGGGGGTTCAAACCACTCAACCCCCTTTTATAGGGATTTGTTTCTATTATCATTCATTAAATAGAAAGGAGGCCCTTATATGTGACAAAGAAAGCCGCTCGGTATATTGGTGGAGAGTGAAAAAAGTAATTAGGAGGTCAGGGGTTTGACCCCCACAAACCAACCTTTTAACAATCAAACCACCACATATGCCACGTGGCACCCAATCATTGGGCCACGTGGCATTACCTCATTCGTTCGTAAGTGACACATGTCACGTTGGATTGGTCCACAACTTCATACCTGCCACGTCATCTTCTGACTCGATGCCGCCATCTACCACGTGTCAAACTCTAGATTTGCCACGTCAATAATTGACACTGTGTCAGCCATGTCAGCATGCTGACGTCATCATTGTAGTATCTAGTCCGCATGGTCAACCCTCAACTTTGACTAGCTATATCTTGCTCGTACGAGCTCTGATCGAGGTGAAACAAGCAGCGTAAGAATCATGGCGATGAGCTTTTCGACTTGGCATCATTTTTGCTTGGATTTGAGACAATCAATTTTCACCTTTTCAAACGTTTGATTCACCTGATTGACCAAACCTTTGACTGCACATAACTTCTCCATATGAACTCCTTTTGAGCCCGTTCAAGTTGCGTTAGAATCATGTCAGCGACCTCTTTTCAATGATGCTGATTCCGCCAGGTTATGAGACTACAAGATTTTTAGGTCTTTTGGATCTACCTAGATCATTCCTCCCCACTGGGGGTTCAAACCACCCGACCCCCTTTTATAGGGATTGATTTCTATTATCATTCTTTAAATAGAAACAAGGCCCGTATATGTAGCAATGAAAGCCGCTTGATATATTGGTTGAGAGTGATAATAGGAAGCAGGAGGTTAGGGGTTCTACCCCCACAAACCAACCTTTAAACAAGCAAATCGCCACATGTGCCACGTGGTACCCAATCATTGGGCCACGTGGCATTCGCTCATTCATCCGTTAGTGACACATGTCACGCTGGATTGGTCCACATCTTCAGACCTGCCACGTCATCTGTTGAGTCAAATGCCACCATCTGCCACATGTCAACATCTGGACCTGCCACGCCAACAACTGCCACTCTGTCTGCCATGTCAGCATGATGACATCATCATTGTATTGTCTAGTCAGCATGGTCAACCCTCAACTTTGACCGACCATATCTTGCTCGTACGAGCTCCGATCAAGGAGAAACGAGCGGCGTCGGAATCCGGGCGGCGAGCTCTTCAACTTGGCATCATTTTTATTTGGATTTGAGACAATTAATTTTTCACCTTTTTGAACACATGATTCACCTATTTGACCTAACCATTGATTGCACATAACTTCTGCTTACGAATTCCTTTTGAGACCATTCAAGTTGCATCAGGATCGTGCCAGCGACCTCTTTCCAATGACGCCGATTCCATCAGGTTTTGAGACTGCAAAATTTTCGTCTTCTGGATCCATTTAGATCATTTCTTCCCACTAGGGGTTCAAACCACCCAACCCCTTTTTATAGGGATTCGTTTCTTTTATCATTCTTTAAATAGAAAGGAAGCCCATATATGTAGGAAAGAAAGCCGCTTGGTATATTAGTGGAGAGTAAAAATAGCAAGGTTCGACCCCACAAACCAAGCTTTTAACAATCAAACGGCCACATACGCCACGTGGTACCCAATCATTAGGCCAAATGACATTACCTCATTCGTCCGTCAGTGACACGTGTCACGCTGGATTGGTCCACATCTTTAGACCTGCCACATCATCTGCTGACTCAGATGCCGCTATCTGCCATGTGTCAACCTCTAGACCTACCACATCAACAACTGCCACAGTGTCTGCCATGTCAGTATGCTGATGTCATCATTGTACTATCTAGTCGACATGGTCAACCCTCAACTTTGACCGACCATATCTTGCTAATACGAGTTCCGATCGAGGAGAAACAAGTAGCGTCAGAATCATGGCGATGAGCTAATCGACTTGGCATCATTTTTGCTTAGATTTGAGACAATTAATTTTCACCTTTTCAAACACTTGATTTGCCTATTTGAATGAACCTTTGACTGCACATAACTTCTGTATACGAACTCCTTTTGAGCCCGTTCAGGTTGCGTTAGGATCATGTCAGCGACCTTTTTCCAATGATGCTAACTCTGTCAGATTCTGAGACTGTAAGATTTTTATGTCTTCTGGATCCACCTAGATCATTCCTTTCCACTACGGGTTCAAACCACTTGACCCCCTTTTATAGGGATTTGTTTTTATTATCAATCTTTGAATAGAAAGGAGGCTCGTATATGTAGCAATGAAAGCCGCTTGGTATATTAGTGGAGAGTGAAAATAGCAAGCAAGAGGTTAGAATTGTGGCGACGAGCTCTTCAACTTGGCATCATTTTTGCTTAGATTTGAGACAATCAATTTTCACCTTTTTGAACGCGTGATTCACCTGTTTGACCAAACCTTTGACTGCACATAACTTTTGCATACGAACTCCTTTTGAGCCCATTCAAGTTACGTCAGGCTTATGTCAGCGAATTCTTTCCAATGATGTTGATTCCATCTGGTTGTAAGACTGTAAAATTTTTAGTTCTTCTGTATCCACCTGGATCATTCCTTCCCATTGGAGGTTCAAACCTCCCGACCTCATTTTATAGGGATTCGTTTCTATTATCATTCATTAAGTAGAAAGGAGGCCCGTATATGTAGCAAAGAAAGCCGCTTGGTATATTGGTGGAGAGTGAAAAAAGCAAGTAGGAGGTCAGGGGTTCGACCCCCACAAACCAACCTTTTAACAATAACACCGCCAAATATGCCACTTGGTACCCAATCATTGGGCCATGTGGCATTACCTCATTCGTCAATCAATGACACGCGTCACGCTGGATTGGTCCACATCTTTAGACTTGCCACTTGATCTACTGACTCAGATGCGACCATCTACCATGTGTCAAACTTTGGATCTGCCACGTCAATAACTGCCACTATGTCTGCCATGTCAGCATGCTAACGTCATCATTATACTATCTAGTCGGCATGGTCAACCCTCTACTTTGACCAACCATATCTTGCTTGTACGAGCTGTGATCGAGGCGAAACGAATGGCGTCAAAATCGTGGTGACAAGCTGTTCGACTTGGCCTAATTTTTGCTTAGATTTGAGACAATCAATTTTTCACCTTTTTGAACACCTAATTCGCTTGTTTGACTGAACCTTTGACTGCACATAAATTTTGCATACGAACTCCTTTTGAGCCTGTTCAAGTTGCGTTAGGATCGTGTCAGCGACTTCTTTCCAATGATGCTGATTCCGTCAGGTTCTGAGAGTGCAAGATTTTTAGGTCTTCTAGATCCACCTAGATCATTCCTCCCCACTAGGGGTTTAAAACACCTGACCCCATTTTATAGGGATTTGTTTCTATTATCATTCTTTAAGTAGAAAGGAGGCCCGTATATGTAGCAATGAAAGCCACTTGGTATATTAGTGGAGAGTGAAAATAGGAAGTAGGAGGTCTGGGGTTCGAACCCCACAAACCAACCTTTTAAAAAGTAAATCGTGACATGTGCCACGTGGCACCCAATCACTGGGCCACGTGGCATTCACTCATTCCTCTGTCAGTGACATGGGTCACGCTGGATTGGTCCACATCTTCAGACCTGCCATGTCATTTGTTGAGTTAGATGCTGCCATCTGCCACGTGTCAACATCTAGACCTACCACGCTAACAACTGCCACTATGTCTACCATGTCAACGTGATGACGTGATCATTGTACTGTCTAGTCAGCATGGTCAACCCTCAACTTTGACCGACCATATCTTGCTCGTACGAGCTCCGATCAAGACGAAACGAGGGGCATAAAAATCATGACGACGAGCTCTTGACTTTGGCATCATTTTTGCTTGGATTTGAGACAACAAAACTTTCACATTTTTGAATGCATTATTTGCTTGTTTGATGGAACCTTTGACTATACATAACTTCTGTATACGAAGTCCTTTTGAGCCCATTTAAGTTGCGTCAGGATTGTGCCAGCGACCTCTTTCCAATGACATTGATTCCGTCAGGTTCTAAGATTGCAAAATTTTTAAGTCTTTTTGATCCATTTAGATCATTCCTTCTCACTGGGGGTTCAAACCACCTGACCTCCATTTATAGGGATTCGTTTCTATTATCATTCTTTAAACAGAAAGGAAGGCTGTATATGTAGCAAAGAAAGCCGCTTGGTATATTGTTGGAGAGTGAAAATAGCAAGGTTCGACCCCACAAACCAACCTTTTAACAATCAAACCGTCACATGTGCCACGTGGCACCCAAT
The DNA here is from genome assembly GCA_027924645.1 of Cunninghamia lanceolata. Classification (NCBI taxonomy): domain Eukaryota; kingdom Viridiplantae; phylum Streptophyta; class Pinopsida; order Cupressales; family Cupressaceae; genus Cunninghamia; species Cunninghamia lanceolata. The sequence goes on along the minus strand of BSBN01000918.1, from coordinate 2,707,431 downwards.
GATTAGGCCACATGGCATTACGTCATTCATCTATTAGTGACACGTGTCACGCTAGATTGGTCCACATCTTTAGACTTGCCACGTCATCTGCTGACTCAGATGTCGCCATCTACCACGTGTCAACCTCTGGACCAACCACGTCAACAACTGCCACTGTGTCTGCCATGTCAGCATGCTAATGTCATCATTGTACTGTCTAGTCGATATGGTCAACCCTCCATTTTGACCGGCCATATCTTGCTTGTACGAGCTCTGATCGAGGCGAAATGAGCGGCGTCGAATTCGTGGCGACGAGCTCTTCAACTTGGCATCATTTTTACTTAGATTTGAGACAATCAATTTTTCACCTTTTTGAATGCCTGATTCGTCTGTTTGATCAAACCTTTGATTGCACATAACTTCTGCATACGAACTCCTTTTGAGTCCATTCAAGTTGCGTCAGGATCGTGTCAGCGACCTCTTTCCAATGATGGTGATTCCCTTATGTTCTGAGACTACAAAATTTTTAGTTCTTTTGTATCCATCTAAATCATTATTCCCCACTAAGGGTTCAAACCACCCGACCCCCTTTTATAGGGATTCATTTCTATTATCATTCTTTAAAGAGAAAGGAGGCTCATATATGTAGCAAAGAAAGCCGCTTGGTATATTGGTGGAGAGTGAAAAAAGTAATTAGGAGGTCAGGGGTTCGACGACCTCCACAAAACAACCTTTTAACAATCAAACCGCCACATGTGCCACGTGGCACCCAATCATTAGGCCACCTGGCATTACCTCATTCATCCATCAGTGACATGTGTCATGCTAGATTGGTGCACATCATCAGACATTCCACGTCATCTGCTAACTCAGATGCCGTCATCTGCCATGTGTGAACCTCTGCACTTACCACGTCAACAACTGCCACTTTGTCTACCATGTCAGCATGCTGAGGTCATCATTGTATTTCTCTAGTCAGCATGGTCAACCCTTAACTTTGACCAACCATATCTTTCTCGTACGAGCTCTGATCGAGGCAAAACGAGCAGCATTGGAATCGTGGCGATGAGCTCTTCAACTTGGCATCATTTTTTCTTAGATTTGAGACAATCAAATTTTCACCTTTTTGAGTGCTTGATTCACCTGTTTGTCCAAACCTTTGACTGCACATAACTTCTGCATACAAACTCCGTTTGAGCTCATTCAAGTTGTGTTAGGATCATGTCAATGTCCTCTTTCCAATGATGTTGATTTTATCAGGTTCTAAGACTACAGAATTTTTAGTTCTTCTGTATCCACCTGGATCATTCCTCCCCATTGGGGGTTCAAACCACCAGACCCCCTTGTTGGCAAGAGAGAATGTTTGGCTTCATAGGTATTTTCATTGATGGTAACAAAGTCTATCCCACACATCTGCAATTCATAACATGCCTATACCAAAAGTTAGATTTATGATTGTCTTGGTCCAGTAGACAAGAACAGAGTATGCCCAGTAGACAAGAACAGAGTATGCAACATGATTTGATAATCAGGTCCGAATCTCTCAGATGGTGTAACTCAGTGAGTTGCAGATTTGGACAAGTCAAGAAGGGCATCATAACTATTATATTCCAGAGATTTAGTCTCCGGTGACAAAGCATGCAAAAAATATGAGCATCTGAGTGTTGGGTTCTAGTTAGACAGAGCAGACAGAGGAAGAACTGACTGACAGAGTATCAGACTTCAATCCAGATATGTAAAAGGTGTTGATCAAGTAATTCGTGACATTGTACATTATTGGCCGACATGATTAATGATTTCTGTGCATATGTTTTTGATGTGCATCATTAATGAAGTATGGATTTAGCTGACATAACAATAACTTGTAAATATCCTAAGTGTTCTTGGTGCTGACTAGGAAATTGTTGGAGATCCTTGAAGCAGATATATATACCCGTCAGATTCAAGCTTGTGAGAGTGTGTGTGTGTAGATTGGTGATGAAAAAGAGTGAATGAAAGTAGAAAGAAGTGTGAAGACAGAGACCTGAACTCAGAATATGACAAAAGAGTGATATTGAGCAAAGGAAGAATGAAATGTGCTAGATCGGTATATAGTGCCTAACCGGAACTAAATTATTGCATGTATGGATGCTGTTCATCAGTTCAAATACTTTAGTATCATCTGTAAGCATTTGTAGAGAGTGAGTCTCTTGTAGGCAGTGAGCCTCTTGTGAGCAGTGTGCTCAGGCAGTGAGCCCTAATTGTCAAGTGTCATTTTGTACTCTTTTATTCTTTTAACAGAGAATACAATCTTGGGTTAATTACCTCGTGATTTTTCCCTTAACAGGGTTTCCACGTAAAAATCCTTGTGTTGTGTGTGTTAATTTCACTTATGTTCTTATGGTTGCTTATGCTTTCATGTTTTGATATATCACTAAATATTGAGATAAGAAAAGAAAGTAAAAGTAAGGAAATTTTGAGATAACTGATTCACCCTCCCTCTCAGTTATCTACCTTGTTTCAATAATTGGTATCAGAGCTAAGTTCCTCTGAACAAGCTTAACAGCTTGAGGAAGATCTGGGAATCTCAATGGAAGCATATGGTATGAAAGAACAACTTTAGTCCGTCCTAGATGATCTTGAACAATCCCACTCTGAGGTCAATAATTTGAGAGAGAGACTCAAGGAAGCTGATGATTTCATCAATGAGGTGAAACAAAAATTTAGTAATTCTGTGAAAAAGAGAAAGGAACTACTTCAGAAATTAGCAAATCAAAATGAAGCCAATAATATTGATGAGGATCTGAATGAGAAAACTAAGCTATGTGAGAAGCTGTCAAAAGAAGTCATTATGATAAGACATGAAATGGAATCAGGGGTTATGAAATTCACCCAAGAAATTGAAGAGAAGAGAAAGACTGAAGATAACCTAAAATAATCCCTCAAGATGAAAATAGAGGACTACCACAAAATAGACAGAATAATCAGGCACTTGAATCTGATCTTGAAGAAGCTAGATACAATGAAGAACAACTTGAGAGCCAGATTGACACTCTTAAACAACATCTTCAATCTGCAAATGAATACAAAGAAAAATTCAAGATAAGCTTAGCCCAACTTGAAGTTGTTCTTGAAAGTCAAAAGAGGGTAGATGATAAGCGTGGCTTGGGTATGAGAAAGGTGAAAGCTCTGGATCTGGTCGAAAGAACTTTGGATCAAGAAGTCAAAGAAACAGGCCTAGAAGACCTCCGGTAAGGCAACAAAATGCCTAAAGATATCCATCTTTCAATGGAAACTGGTTCAATTGGAACAAATTTTGTCATAAAGCAACTCAGTGCAGGAACAGAATGAATCAGAATAATTCATCCTTCTCCGGTCAATGTTTTAGTTGCAAAAGGTATGGTCACAAATCTCATGAATGCAAAAATATGCAAATGAACAATTCTTTCAATGGTAGATGCTTTACATGCAATAGAATGGGGCATATGGCTAATCAGTGCAGATCAAAAGAATGTCAATCAAATAAGCAAGGAAATTTTGTCTGTTACAATTGCAATAAATCTGGTCATATAGCTAGATTCTGTAGAAGCATAAATTATGATAGAAACGGTCTGGCGAAACATGATCTGAAACAAGACAAAGGCAAAGGTAAAATGAATGTGGATGAGATTCAGAAGGAGATGAGCAAGACTTGGGTAAAGAAGAGTGTGATGAACATTGGTAATGAGTCCGCACCAGAATCCGGTGCTGATAACCCTTCCAGAAATTGAAAGGTGAGCTCTGGCTCAGGGGGAGCAGCAAAAGAAGATCAAAATTCCCCCAGCTAGGTTGTAAGTGCCTGAATTCGGCACATTGAGTAAACATCTGATGTTGTAGATTAAAGGGTTCTTAGAGAATCCTCCAAAGAGCTTTCATTCAGAATGTGAGAGGTCCGCATGAAGATTCAAAAGGTTTATGACCACTTGAGTATATCCGGTTCTGGCAAACATTCAATGTTAACAGAGCAATACAAATTGATATGGTATGATTTGTAAATACAATATTCCGATATGCGGATCCAGAGGCAATTTTATAAGACAGATATGTGTTATCAACTCACTAAGATACTAGTTTGAAGATCCGCAAGATGATTCATGAAAAGCTCACTTGAGAAACAGGGTAATTGGATGACTTAAAAGGATGTGCATTTATTACAATGACAAATTAGGTTTTGTGGAAGGATAAAAGGGTCTTCATTCATCATTTATCATACTTTGCATTCAAAATGAAGAAGAAAGAAGAGCTTTGAGAAGAGATCCTGCAGAACATTCAAGTAGAAACTGAAGATCAAAATAAATTAGAATTTTGATCCGACAGTTGCAACAAACCCTAAGGTGCAAAAAGGTATTTCTTTCTGCAAAATCTCTTCAAATTTTGTCGATTAGAATGGCTACTTCGATGGTTGTTAATATCTCTGAAAGGTTGAGACCAAAATTAAAGAAACACCCTTACAAGTCTCTAGAAGTTGATCCCTTGGGTGCTTTTTCTAGTATTCCGTATGGTGTTATGCATGTAGAAGATATTAGGGTTTATATTGATGCAAACATCAAAGATTTTGGAGACTCAAAATTGATCGACATCTATCACAAACTGTTAATAGATGAGAATTTTGACCTCAAACCTGAATTCAAGACCCTAAAGGACAAGCACTTTGAACATTGCATACATTTCCCGTCCTTTGCAGAAGACAAATGGGTCCAGTATGTTCTGAGTAGGATGCATGATAACTTTATGTGGCTAATGAGCCCATTCAAGATAACCAAAGATGCCATCAAGGCTATGACCTGATTGCATTCAACTGGTGGGTTGCCTGCACTCAAATATGTAAAAAACGAAACTGTAACTGAAGCCACCAGATCGAAATATGACAAGAGAGCAATGACTATAGATGACATCACAGATCCGGATGTCAAGTTTGCATCAATGATAATTGGTTACAAAATTTACCACTCAAGTAGGGAAAATTCTGTGTCCGGTACAATAATCTACGCTGCATATCAGATACTGAAGGAAAATGTAGATTATGATTTGTGTGAGCTTCTATTGAATCAACTGATGGAAAATTTGTAGAAGATCAAGAAAGATAAGAAAAACTCTTTCAAATATGGTAGTCTAATATTGTGTCTGTTCTTCTACTATATGAATGAGCTACCTGGATCAAAAGGTTGGATCTGGCAAAATGATAAACCTGTTGCTATTCAAATCAAAGATTACATGTATGGACTTGGTGATGCTCAAGCCCAAAAGACAGCTCTCTGGGGTTACTTCAAGAGTTTCCAAAGCATGATGCATACAAGAGAAATAATACCAAAGTCAATAGTTGAGAAATACAAAGACATAGTTTGCTTCATGGTTGACACAGATCAATGCCTAATGGAGGCAGTTGAGCCAAGAACTGTGTGGGTAATGCCCATGGGATATGAGGTCGATGAAAACATATTAGAGGTACATGTTTAGCACTTGCTGAGCCAACCCAAGGACACCGAAGTAGAAAGGTTTGGTACCTTTGATGAGCTAAACATAAAAATACATGTTGAATTAAGGATGCCTGAGACCAAGAGAAAAGTGAGAAAGGAAGTTGAAGAACTTGCCAAAAAGTTTGGCATAACAAAGGAGGCAGTTGATGCTAATAGAGAAAAAATAGAGAAAACAGAAAAAGAAAGGCAAGAAGCAAAGAAAGAAAGCATTCCAGTGGAAGCCTCCTCCCGGACAAGATCTTATAGGAGTTTTGCTCCTGTCACTCCTAAAAACTCAAGGACCACCAAAATGGAAGTCAAGTCATCCAGTAAAGGAGAAAAGAGAATGAAGACCTAGGCCACAAGAACATATGTGAGCCAAAAGGATGATGAAGAGACAGAATCAGATGAGGAAGTAAGGAAAACGAAGAAGAAAAGAACGTCTGGAAAGTCATCTGGTAGTAGAAATGAGGAAGAGAAAACAGAAGAATTTGTTGAGAAACCCACTCTCAATTGAAGACATCATCAAAGCAATCACTGTGGATGGAAACCTACAGCCGATGATAAAATTTTATGATGAATACAATGATGCAGACAAGAGAATACTTGAGGAGGCAACTGTTAGGTATTTGAATATCTATGACAAAGCATTCATTGAAATAATTACATTAATTCCTAAGAGCCTAGAAGAAGTATTGGAGCTAAGAAAAGAGAATGCAAAGGCAAAAGACTTGGAGATCCAGGAGCAGATAGTGATACAACTATGTCCTTCTATCACTCCAGAACAAATGAACATGCTTTTCAAGGATAGTAAATATGATTTTCGGAACAAGTCCCGAATGAATAAACTCATGCTTGGAGAAACTGACCAAATAGCTGATGAAACAGAAGAAATTCTCTGGAAAGCCCTAAACAGGTTTAATCTTCCCATTGTAGAGGAAGCAAATGAAGAGCCTTCTACCATGGATGTTGAAGGATGAAATGAAATCAATGAAGAATTCTCTGACAAGGATTAAAGAAAATTGATGAAGAGCCATCTGAGGCATTAGACTCTTTAGTTCTGGAAGAAGAAGTTCACAAGGAAAAGGAAACACTGACAGAAGACATTGGTAATGTCACTCCTTCAGATCCCACTGTTTCCAAGACAAATCTTCTGGTCATTGGAGAAGTAGAGGAAGGAAGAAAAGAAGAGAAGGAGAATCAAGAGAAAGAAGAACAAGCATAAAAGAATGGTGAGTACACATCCAAACCAGCCAGTCCGGACACCTCTAAAGGGAAGAAGTCTGAATCACTAGCAAGAGACACTGCAGAATTTCTTAGACAAAGAAATGATGGAGCTGGATGAACTTGAGTTGATTCAAGGGCCACTTAATCTAGACTCTCGTTCTTTAGTTCAGATAATGAAGATAACATCTTTTGCTCAGGCCAAAGCAAAAGAAAAACTTCTAAAATCTCATATGGAGGACAGTGAACTGTTGAATATTACATCCAGAGTACTAGAGAAGATCATGCCCACATATTAGAAGGATGCATCTGCCTCTCCATCCAGTAATTTGAAAAACTTGGTTAATTCTGTCAGTACACACTTTGAATCTTTAGAAAAATCAGCAGAAACTAAGGTCCGGAAAGAGTTTTTGGAAAAAGATTTAGTGAGGTACAAGGACTAATTGACAATGATAGAAAAACCCTAGACATTGGCATAAAGAGCATTGAAAACGCTCTTAAGGATGGAGGATATATATATATATAGTTTATCTTGGCCGAGAGTTGCAGAGGACATTAAGAAGAAGATGAAAGAACAAGAGGAAAAATTGACAAACCTATCTCATAATTTTAATCCTCTTACTATCTCTTTGGTAAACCAAGAATGTCAAGCAGTTGTTATCATAAATGAAATAAAGAAACTGGTTAAGGAGAAGAGGCATCTGATGGATAGAATAGGTGAACTTAGGGGAATAATCCTCCCTAAGTTAGAAGTATTGCATGATGCTTTAACAGATGCTCTAAGTACAACCCGGACTAGTGATCCAACAGATTTGAAGAAGGCAGAAGCATACGCATGTTTGTTAAGTGAACACATCTCTATTTTGGATAGAATGAAGAGGAGTTGGGCCACAGAGATTGTACAGTTGAAGACAACCTTTGCGGATATACTTAAGTATATGTAAGTATAACATATGAATTGTATGTACATATGTGAAGATGTATATAATAGTTTATGCATAATTTTGGTATGCGGATCCCACCCTTTGCCATTGATGTCAAAGGGGGAGTGAAGAGTAGTGAAAAATGAGGAATCTAGCAAAGGGGGAGCACCGGTAAAACAATGTAAAGAAACAGAACACAAGCAAAGGGGGAGTTACTACGACACTTAGTCATTTTTCACTAAGTGTTGCCATTAATGCCAAAGGAGGAGATTGTTGGCAAGAGACACTGTTTGGCTTTAAGAATTGTCATTGATGGCAACAAAGTCTATCCCACACATCCGCAGTACATAATATGCCTATACTGGAAGTCAGATTGAAGATTGTCTTGGTCCAGTAGACAAGAACAGAGTATGCAACATGATCCGACAATCAGGTCCGGATCTCTCAGATGGTGTAACTCAGTGGTGAGTTGCGGATTTGGACAAGTCAAGAAGGGCATCATAACTATTGTATTCCAGAGATTTAGTCTCTGGTGACAAAACATGCAAAAGATACGAGCATCTGAGTGTTGGGTTCCAATCAGACAGAGCAGATAGAGGTAGAATTGACCGACAGAGTATTAGACTTCAATCCGGATGTTAAAATGTGTTGATCAAGTAATTTGTGACATTGTTCATTATTGGCCGACATGATTAATGATTTCTATGCCTAAGTTTTTGATGTGCATCATTAATCAAGTATGGATTAAGCCGACAGAATAGTGACTTGCAAATATCCTAAGTGTTCTTGCTGCCGCCTAGGAAATTGTTGGAGATCCTTGAAGCGGATATATATACCCGTCAGATTCGAGCTTGTGAGAGTGTGTGTCGATTGGTGATGAAAAATAGCAAATGAAAGCAGAAAGAAGTGCGAAGACAGAGACCTGAACCCATAATATGACAAAAGAGTGATATTGAGCAGAGGAAGAATGAAATGTGCTAGATCGGTATATAGTGCCTAACCAGAACTGAATTCTTGCATGTATGGATGCTGTTCATCAGTTCAAATACTTTAGTATCATCTGTAAGAATTTGTAGACAGTGAGTCTCTTGTAGGCAGTGAGCCCTAATTGGCAAGTGCCATTTTGTACTCTTTTATTCTTTTAACAGAGAATACAATCTTGGGTTAATCACCCTGTGGTTTTTCCCTTACAGGGTTTCCACATAAAAACCCTTATGTTGTGTGTGTTAATTTCACTTCTGTTCTTATGGTTGCTTATGCTTTCATGTTTAGATATATCACTGAATATTGAGATAAGAAAAGAAAGAACAAGTAAGGAAATTTTGAGATAACTGATTCAACCCCCCTCTCAGTTATCTACCTTGTTTCAACACCTCTTTTACAGGGATTCGTTTCTATTATCATTCATTAAATAGAAAGGAGGCCCGTATATGTAGCAAAGAAAGCCGCTTGGTATATTAGTGGAGAGTGAAAAAAGCAAGTAGGAGGTCAGGGGTTCGACCCCCACAAACCAACCTTTTAATAATAAAACCATGACATGTGCTACGTGGCACTCAGTCATTGGGACATGTGGCATTACCTCATTCATTCGTCAGTGACATGTGTCACGCTGGATTGGTCCACATCTTCAGATCTGCCACGTTATCTGTTGACTCAGATGCCACCATCTGGCACGTGTCAAACTCTGGATCTTCCATGTCAATAACTGCCATTGTGTCTGCAATGTCAGCATGCTGACGTCATCATGGTACTATCTAGTCGGCATGGTCAACCCTCAACTTTGACTAGCCATATCTTGCTCGTACGAGCTCTGATTGAGGTGAAACGAGCGGTGTCAGAATCGTGGCGATGAGCTCGTCGACTTGGCATTATTTTTGCTTGGATTTGAGACAATCAATTTTCACCTTTTCGAACACCTGATTCACCTATTTGAATTAACCTTTGACTGCACATAACTTATGTATATGAACTCCTTTTGAGCTCGTTCAAGTTGCGTTAGGATCGTGTTAGTGACCTCTTTCCAATGATGCTGATTCTGTAAGATTTTGAGACTGCAAGATTTTTAGGTCTTTTGGATCCAGCTAGATCATTCCTCCCCACTGGGGGTTCAAACCACCTGACTCCCTTTTATAGGGATTTGTTTCTATTATCATTCTTTAAATAGGAAGGAGGCCCGTATATGTAACAAAGAAAGCCGCTTGGTATATTGGTGGAGAGTGAAAATAGGAAGCAGGAGGTCAGGGGTTCGACCCCCACAAACAAACCTTTTAACAAGCAAATCACCACATGTGCCACGTGGCACCCAATCATTGGGCCACATGGCATTCGCTCATTCATCTATCAATGACATGTGTCACGCTATATTTGTCCACATCTTCAGACTTGCCACGTCATCTGTTGAGTCAGATGCTGCCATCTGCCATGTGTCAACATCTGGACCTGCCATGCCAACAACTACCACTGTGTTTTCCATGTCAGCATGATGACATCATCATTGTATTGTCTAGTTAGCATGGTCAACCCTCAACTTTGACCGACCATATCTTGCTCTTACGAGCTCCGATCAAGGCGAAACGAGCGGCGTCAAAATCGTGGCGACGAGCTCTTCGACTTGGCATCATTTTTGCTTGGATGTAAGAAAATAATTTTTTGACCTTTTTGAACGCATAATTCGCCTATTTGATCAAACCTTTGACTGCACATAACTTCTGCATACGAACTCCTTTTAAGCCCGTTCAAGTTGCGTCAGGATCGTGCCATCGACCTCTTTCCAATGACGTTGATTTCGTCAAGTTTTTAGACTGCAAAATTTCTAGGTCTTCTAGATCCATTTAGATCATTCCTTTTCACTCGGGATTCAAACCACCCGACCCCCTTTTATAGGGATTCGTTTCTATTATCATTCTTTAAATAGAAAGGAAACCTGTGTATGTAGCAAAGAAAACCACTTGGTATATTTGTGGAGAGTGAAAATAGCAAAGTTCGACCCCACAAACCAACCTTTTAACAATCAAACCGCCACCTATACCACGTGGCACCCAATCATTAGGCCACATGGCATTACCTCATTCATCTATTAGTGACACGTGTCACGCTAGATTGGTCCACATCTTCAGACCTGCCACGTCATCTGCTGACTTAGATGCCGCCATCTACCACATGTCAACCTATGGACCTACCACGTCAACAGCTGCCACTATGTCTGCCATGTCAGCATGTTGATGTCATCATTGTATTATCTAGTTGACATGGTCGACCCTTAACTTTGACCGGCCATATTTTGCTCGTATGAGCTCTGATCGAGGTGAAAGGAGCGGCATCAAAATCGTGGCGACGAGCTCTTTGACTTGGCATCATTATTTTTTGGATTTGAGATGATCAATTTTTTAATTTTTGAAACGTTTGATTCGCTTATTTGATCAAACCTTTGACTGCACATAGCTTCTGCATACGAACTTCTTTTGAGCCCATTCAACTTGCGTCAGGATCATGTCAGTGACCTCTTTCTAATGATGTCGATTCCATCAGGTTTTAAGACTGCAAAATTTTTAGTTCTTTTGTACACATATGGATCATTATTCCCCACTGGGGTTCAAACCACCTGACCCCCTTTTATAGGGATTCATTTCTATTATCATTTTTTAAATAGAAAGGAGGCCCATATATGTAGCAATGAAAGCCGCTTGGTATATTGAAGGAGAGTGAAAATAACAAGAAAGAGGTCAGGGGTTCGACCACCACAAACCAACATTTTAACAATCAAACTGCCATATGTGCCACGTGGCACCCAATCATTGGGCCACGTGGCATTACCTCATTCGTCTGTCAGTGACACGAGTCACGCTGGATTGGCACACATCTTTAGATCTGCCACATCATTTACTGAGTCAGATCCCGCCATCTGCCTTGTGTAAAACTCTGGACCTGCCACATCAACAACTGCCACTGTGTTTGCCATGTTAGCATGCTGACGCCATCATTGTACTGTCTAGTCAGCATGGTCAACCATCAACTTTGACTGGCTATATCTTGTTTGTATGAGCTCCGATCAAGGTGAAACGAGCAACGTCGAAATCGTGACTACGAGCTCTTCAACTTGGCATCATTTTTTCTTAGATTTGAGACAATCAATTTTTTATCTTTTTGAATGCCTAATTCGCTTGTTTGACCGAACCTTTAACTGCACATAACTTCTGCATACAAACTCCTTTTGAGCCCGTTCAAGTTGCGTTAGGATCGTGTCAGCAACCTCTTTCCAATGATGCTGATTCCATCATGTTCTCAGATTGCAATTTTTTTGGTCTTCTGGATCCACCTGGATCATTCCTACTCACTTGGGGTTCAAACGACCCGACCCCCTTTTATAGGGATTCGTTTCTATTATCATTTTTTAAATAGAAAGGATGCCCGTATATGTAGCAAAGAAAGCCTCTTGGTATATTGGTGGAGAGTGAAAACAGTAAGCAGGAGGTTAGGGGTTCAACCCCCACAAACCAATATTTTAACAATCAAACTGCCACATGTGCCATGTGGCACCCAATAATTGGGCCACATGGCATTAACTCATTCATCCGTCAATGACACGTGTCATGCTGGATTGGTCCACATCATCAGACCTGCCACGTCATCTGTTGACTCCGATGCCGCAATCTGTTATGTGTCAACCTTTGGACCTGCCACGTCAACAACTGCCACTATGTCTGCCATGTCAGCATGCTGACGTCATCATTGTATTGTCTAGTCAGCATGGTCAACCCTTAACTTTGACCGGCCATATCTTGTTCGTATGAGTTTCGATCAAGGCGAAATGAGCGGTGTCAAAATCGTGGTGACGAGCTGTTCAAATTGGCATCATTTTTCCTTTGGATTTGAGACAATCAATTTTTCACCTTTTTGAACGCGTGATTCACCTATTTGACCAAACCTTTGACTGCACATAGCTTCTGCATATAAACTCCTTTTGAGCTCGTTCAAGTTGCTTTAGGATCGTGTCAACAACCTCTTTCCAATGATGCTGATTCCGTCATGTTCTCAGACTGCAAATTTTTTCTATCTTTTGGATCCACTTGGATCATTCCTCCACACTTGGGGTTCAAACCACCTGACACCCTTTTATAGGGATTCGTTTCTATTATAATTCTTTAAATAGAAAGGAGGCCTGTATATGTAGCAAAGAAAGTCGCTTGGTAGATTGGTGGAGAGTGAAAATAACAAGCAGAAGGTCAGGGGTTTGACCCCCACAAACCAATCTTAATCAAACTGCCACGTGTGCCATGTTGTACCCAATTATTGAGCCACATCACATTACCTCATTCATCCGTCAGTGACGTATCATGCTAGATTGGTCCACATCATCAGACCTGCCACGTCATCTACTGACTCAGATGTGGCCATGTACCATGTGTCAACCTCTGGACTTGCCACGCCACTGCCATGTCAGCATGCTAACGTCATCATTATATTGTCTTGTCAGCATGGTCAACCCTCAACTTTGACCGGCCATATCTTGCTCGTACGAGCTCCGATTGAGGCGAAATGAGTGGCATCAAAATCGTGGCGACGAGCTCTTCAACTTGGCATCATTTTTGTTTGGATTTGAGACAATCAAAATTTCACCTTTTTGAACACCTGATTCCCCTATTTAACCAAACCTTTGACTGTACATAACTTTTGTATACGAACTGCTTTTGAGCCTGCAAAATTTGCATTAGGATTGTGTCAACAATCTCTTTCCAGTGATACTAATTCCGTCATGTTCTCAGACTGCAAATTTTTTTGGTCTTCTGGATCCACCTGGATCATTCCTCCCCACTTGGGGTTGAAACCACCCGACCCCCTTTTATAGGGATTCATTTCTATTATCATTCTTTAAATAGAAAGGAGGTCCGTATATGTAGCAAAGAAAGCCGCTTGGTATATTGGTGGAGAGTTAAAATAGCAAGCAGGAGGTTAGGGGTTCGACCTCCACAAACCAATCTTTTAACAATCAAACCGCTACATGTGCCACGTGGCACCCAATCATTGGGCCACGTGGCACCCAATCATTGGGCCACGTGGCATTACCTTATTCATCCGTCAGTGACACGTGTCATGCTAGATTGGTACAGATCATCAGACCTGCCATGCCATTTGTTGACTCAAATGCCATCATCTGCCATGTGTCAACTTATGGACCTACCACATCAACAACTGCCACTGTGTCTGCCATGTCAGCATGCTGACATCATCATTGTATTGTCTAGTTAGCATGGTCAACCCTCAACTTTGACCGGCGATATCTTACTCGTACGAGCTCTGATCGAGGTGAGACGAGCGGCATCGGAATCATGGCAGCGAGCTCTTTGACTTGGCATCATTTATGCTTGGATTTGAGACAATCAAGTTTTCACCTTTTTGAACGCTTGATTCACCTATTTGACCAAACCTTTGACTGCACATAACCTCTGCATACAAACTGCTTTTGAGCCCGTTCAAGTTGTGTCGGGATCGTGTCAACGACCTCTTTCCAATGATACTGATTCCATCAGGTTCTAAGACTGCAAATTTTTTAGTTCTTCTGTATCCACCTAGATCATTCCTCCCCACTAGGGGTTCAAACCACCGGACCCCCTTTTATAGGGATTCATTTTTATTATCATTCATTAAATAGAAAGGAGGCCCGTATATGTAGCAAAGAAAGCTGCTTGGTATATTGGTGGAGACTAAAAAAAACAAACATGAGGTCAGGGTTTCGACACCCACAAACCAACCTTTTAACAATTAAATTGCCACATGGCAACCAATCATTGGGCCACATGGCATTACCTCATTCATTTGTCAGTGACATGTGTCATGCTGGATTGGTCCACATCTTCACACTTACCATGTCATCTGTTGACTCAGATGCAGCCATCTGCCACGTGTCAAACTCTAGATCTACTGTGTCAATAACTACCACTATGTCTGACATGTTAGCATGGTGACATCATCATTGTACTATCTAGTCGGAATGGTCAACCCTCAACTTTGAACAGCCATATCTTGCTCGTACGAGCTCTGATTGAGACAAAACGAACAATATCAGAATCGTGGCGACAAGCTCTTCGACTTGGCATCATTTTTGCTTGGATGTGAGACAATCAATTTTTCATCTTTTCGAACACCTGGTTCACCTGTTTGACCGAACCTTTGACTACACATAACTTCTGCATACGAACTCCTTTTGAGCCCGTTCAAGTTGCGTTAGGATCATGTCAGCAAGCTCTTTCCAATGATGCTGATTCTATTAGGTTCTAAGATGACAATTTTTTTAGGTCTTCTAGATCCACCTAGATCATTCCTCCCCACTAGGGGTTCAAACCACCTGACCCCCTTTTATAGGGATTTGTTTCTATTATCATTCTTTAAATAGAAAGTAGGCCCGTATATGTAGTGTAGACACCCTAAAATGACCAAGTCGTCATATCACTTGCATTTCGTCAATTCTTCCAAATCACTTGCATTTCTTCAAATTCTTCCAAAACTCCTAAAATTCAACATTAATTAAATTCTTCTATAATCTTCCAAAATTAAATAATTTAAATGATTAAATCAAATCATTATCCTTTTTCGAAATTCAAATCCACATTAATTAAATAAATCCTATTATTTAATTAATTCATCAAATTCTATCTTATCTACAATTGAATAATTTACATTATTTAATTAAATCACTTGTTCTTCTAAATTTAAATAAATCATGCAAATTTATTTAAATTATCTCAATCCTCTAAAAATAAATTAAATCAAGTATTTTATTTATAATCTTCTATTCCTCTATCATGCACAAATAAATAAATAAATTTATTTATTTAAATACAGTAGTTTTCCAATTCCTCTTAAAATATCTTGGTAACTCGTGCACAATTAGTCTTATTTTTAGAACTCTAAAAAAGACAAAATTACAAGTTGAGTTATCTATTCAATCAATTTTGTTTTCGTCATATCTTAATAAAAATATCCTTATGGATTGACACATGTCATGTGTACATTCATCATGGTTATTTGTTTTATCTCCTCCGTTGATTCTTCTGAATTATCTAGACCGTTGATCAATCTCTGTTGAAATCTATATAAACCCCCCTTATCTCCTTCACAAACCCTCTTTGATCACTTATTCTCAGGCATCCTTTACAACGCTTTGAGCATACATCGCATCATTTAGAACCTTACGATCTTTTGACATTGATCTTTTGAGCACTTTGAGGACTTACATCCGCTTGTTGCAAACAGGGTTTCGCAACATTATTGAGCAATCCACATTCGACAAAGAGCACAATACAATCTGGTAAAAGTTTTCTTATTTTATTTGATTTATTCATTGATCATGACTTTTTATTTAGATAGATCTCTTTATGTTATGGGTTATTGATTTGGTTATTATCATAGTTTTTGATTTTATCATTCAACTTATCAATTTTCCTCGTACACATTCTGGCACGCTCAGTGGGACTCACTAATCCCTTTTTTTCTTTGAGAAATTGATTTTTTTGAAGTATAGTATGAAACAACACAAAAGACACAACAAAGCGCCTTCGGCAGTACAGTGAAGCACTTCTGGTTGCACAGTATAGCGCCCTCGAGCGATATTGTAGCACCTCTGGTAGCACAATAGCGCGCTATTGGTAACACAGTCTAGCGCGTTTGGCTGAGTAGTAAGGCACTTTTGCATATTAGGGTTTTTGAGATCTTGTTTTGTGATTTGCAGGGTTTTAACTCACATACCTATCATTGATTGACTGACAAGATAATTTATTTGTCTTTCAATTATCTTTAATACTTCCTAAGCTGATGTATTTAGGAGTATTTTCACTTTTTGAGTTAACCTATCTATTTGTGGCATCATTGAGTTATTCTTGATCCCAGGTTACAGATCCAATCAACCATACATCCTAGATCTACAAAGAAAACATGAAATCATCTGTTTACCTTGTTCTTTTTCACAAAATATAACTTTTTTTGGATCTGGGGCAGGAAAGCACTTTTGGTAGCACTGTACCGCACTTTTGGCAACATAGTACAATGCTTCTGGTAGCATAGTAAATCACTTCTAGTTCTGTAGCAACTCACCTCTGATAACACAATGCAGCGCTTTTGGCAATATAGTAAGTTGCCTTTGGTAATACAGTCAAGTGCTTTTGGTCAGATTGATTTATTTTGCTAACTTTTGAGTTTGTGTGGAACTAATCAACTTGTTGCAGCTTCTTATCACTCAAACAGAGCAAATGGGTTTCACTGACATGTTCATGAAAGACGAATATTAAAGAATTTCAATCTATCGCACTAAGTCTTAGAAACATATTGTTTTCTTAAGGGACAATTGAACAAATCATCTTGGCAATCTAAGTCTTAGGAACATATTGCTTTCTTAAGGGACATCTTTTTTGCAATCTAAGTCTTAGGAACATATTGCTTTTCTAAGAGACAATGGACATGAATGCCAAACACTTCAATTTCATAAGGGACAATTGACAACTACAAACATGTGTGTGCCTAATCTAGTTGCACCTTATTTTTTTTATAACGGTACAATTAAACTTTTGTTTGACGTGCTTGCTCTTACATTTTAGTAATTCCTTTAGAAGGGCTTGCTTTTGGATTGCGCTTCATCCAAAAGGGATGACCCTAAGCAGAGTTTTCCTTTGAACCGCTATATAAGAGGGATAAGGCGAAAGCCATGTCCTAACCGACGTCAACCTTACCTTGTGGTGCCAAACTGAAAAGAGGTGTACTAGCTCTTTTTGGAAATGATTTTCACATTGAGTGAAGTGTTTGATACTCTTAGTAGGATTGGTTAAAGCTTTTAGCAGCTTGTCACATTGCTCGTAAGGCGTTGGTCCCTCAAAAGTTACTAAGAACCAATCTAGATAGTGACTACTTGATCCACCTCCGAACATTGCGGTAATCATCAGTGCAAGGGGAATTGATTTAAGCCCTCAAGATACTCACCATTGGCTCCCTTGAGAAGAGATAATATTCCCTCGGCCATAAAGCTCTTGTGACCTACTTGAGATTTCTGAGGGGAGGGTGAGATATCCCTACCTATCGTCTCTCACAAAGATACAAATGTCTGACACCTTTATGGAATAACATTTGGTCGACGAAGTATTAAGTTGTGAGCTGATCTACTGCAATGATACCTTGTCTCTAGGGATAAAAAGTTCTTGATTTGTTTATTATTGTCTTATACCCGTGGAAACATTGGGCATTTTTGTGAGCCTCGAACATACACTATCTATTGTGTCAGTCTTTTTTGCCACTTTATTTGCTGTGTTTTCTCTTGCCAAAGAAAATCCAATCAAAATCAAAATAAAATCTATCAAAATTTGCCTTATAAACATCACTGACACTACTTTAGCACCTTTTGTATAACAACAACTCACCTTTGGTATTGCAGTAGCTCGCCTTTGGTATAACAGTACCTTGCCTCTGACAAACCTACTTCAGCGCCCTTAGTATAACAGTAGCTAACTTTTGGTCTAATAGTAGCTCACCTTTGGTATAATAGTATCTCCCCTTTGGCAGCTCAGTCCAAGGCCTTTGGTAACACAGTAGTTCACTTTTGGTAACATAGTCCTACGCCTTTGGTCAAATAATACAATGCCTTTGGTCCAGTAAACTGTGCATCAAAATAGTCATTTCCAAAAACACAACAAAATCTTAGTGAAACATCTCAAACAAAGCATATTGACCTAGTGTCTCCCATGGTAACCACTAGACTCCAGCAAACTATGAAGGCTAAGCAAGTCACCCCAAGGAAGCACAAATCGCCTCCTTGTACGCCTCAACCAAGCCAATCCCACATGACTCCCAAGGTTACTCCAAAAACACTAATAGCAAAATCAACCAACTCTCAAAACATGCCAGAATAGGACCAACCAAACAATCCTCAAGAAGGTAATGTCCCTTTGATTGATGTAACTCAATTCACTACCGGCATGCCTCATGATTTTGCTACACCAGGTTATACCATAGGTCAAGTCCCATCTCAAGAAGAGCAACACTTTGAAATAGGTCAATCCTCTCGAGAAGATAGACAAGACTTTGATGAAATCATACAAGATCCTAGAGCCATGGCCGCTTTTGACAAAATCCTTAGCGAGAACCAAGATCATTTCTTTCACTTGCTAGCAGAGCAAGGAGCCAAATTACCCAAAGATTATGATCTATCAAATCTTAGTGAGCCTAACAACACCCAAGACACTATAACGATGGTCCAAACCATGTCAACTATGACCACACTCATACCCGAACAAAGCTCACAAGGGAGAAAAATTGCACAATATGAGAATCCTCTTTATCAACCACCAACGGTAGAGAGACCCATATCACCGCTTCCAACTCCTATGGAGATCTACAAACAACAACAAGAGACTTTACATCGTCAAGCAGAACTAGAAAGACAAGCCTCTCTAGCAAAATAAAATACCCAGAACACTCCTAAATTGCCCACACCAATCGCAAGTGGAACATTGGCTACCCCATCATGAGAAGGTTTTCCACCAAATTACTATCCGGGAAATACTTATGTAGCCATGCAATAAGGGTCTAAACAAACACCCCCACCAACATCATCTACCCTTCGTATCTTTCAACCACACAATCCCAATCAACCTCCACCATCACAAAACACATCTACTTATGTTCCCCCACCACAACGATCATCTACACTTTCCTTTTTAAATACATTTCCCAATCAACCTCCACCATCACAAAACACATCTACTTATGTCCCCCCACCACAACGATCATCGACACTAACCTTTTTCAACACATTTGCTAACCACCCTCAACATTCGCAAAACCAAACTTCCCAAAGCTATGTTCCACCACCGCAACCAAACCCAACAAACTTTAGCTTTCCTCCACCAAACTCTTATCAACAACCATCATAAAGCCTACATTATTACCTATCACCACCCCCACCTCCCCAAAATCAAAATGCCCAAATTCAACCGAATCTATACCCAACATACAACACTTACGACCCCAACCAATCATACGACCCTTATAACACTAATGCCCATGGTTTCCACTACAATCATTTGTATGGGCAACAATAACCACTTCTAGGACAACAGGAGATGTTTCCAACCCCTCCCATAACTATAGAGCTAAAACTTGCAGAAGTTCAACAACAACTATCTGATCTTATGTTTGGCCACACCAAGAAGACTTTCTCTTTGGAAGAAGTGTGCCCTTATCCATTTGATCGGTCATTACCCATGATCCCTTTTCCTCACAATTTCACTATTCCCAAATTTGATAAATACAAAGGAAAAGGGGACCCAAAAGACCATCTTAGAGAATTCTATCTCGCTTTCTTCGGGGTCTCACATAACGACGCATATCTTATGCGTCTTTTTCCTCACAGTCTTGGAGGCCAAGCTATAGAATGGTTCTTGCACCTACCCACAGGTATCAGATCTTTTAATGATCTTGCGGAGAAATTTTCAACCCATTTCTCTTACAACATAGAACATGAGATCTCCATGACCGACCTATGCAACAGTAAACAGAAAAATGGGGAAACTTTCATTTCCTTCCTTCAAAGATGGAGACAAATGGCTAGCAAATTCCCATTCAAGATATGTGAAAAGTAGCTTGTTAGCATATTTGTGCAGAACCTTAACCAAGAATTAGGTTTCCATTTACAAATTCTTAGTGCAACAACCTTCGATGAAATTACCTACAAGGGAATCAACGTTGAAAAATCCCTCATCGCTAAAGGCATGGTTAAAATCTTTAAGGACAAAAAAGACAATGCTCCCCAACAACAATCAAATGACAAACCAAAATTTTGGAACAAAAATAAAAACGTGGTCAATGATGGTGTGGTCAATTCTAAACATATCCAAACATTGCAACAACCCCTTCAGCTTTCCAAACCAAGTCAACCTCTGCCTCAACAAAAGCAACAAAAACAAAGACAACCATACCAAAACCAATGACAACAAGAGCAACCTCAACAAAATTACCCTCCACCACGTCAATTCACTCCCTTGGGAGAGCCTATTGAGATTGTTGTATAGAAACTTTTACAAAATAGACTCATCACCTTACCAGATGCTCCCCCATATGGTGAACGTGTTTACAAATCCTCACGATACAGAGACAGTGAATATTGTGAATTCCATAAAAGCAAAGGACACATAACCTCATCATGTATAAAACTCAAGAACATCATTCCAAACCTCATCGATGGAAACAAAATCACTTTTGTGGATGAATAACCAATCCAACACACCAACAAGGATTTCAACATGTACAAGGAACCATTCCCTAACCATGGTCAAGGCCCTCCTCCGAATAAAGGTAAAGGTGTCAACAAAGCTCCCACTTCCTATGACTCCATTGTGGGTCATTTTGAGGAGAGTCGTGTATCTACCCTCACTATCAAAGGCAAATCTACGGATTGCGCAGTTACAACTCATCGTGGTCGTGTCACCATTTGTGGTCCAACACCAAGTCTTCCAACCCAATCTGATTACAATCTTGTCAAAAATCTAGGGAAAACCCTTGCACAGATCTCTATCTTGGACCTTCTATGGTCTTCACCCACACACAAAGCTGTGCTAGAAAAAGCTCTCCAAGAGTCTTCGGTTCCTACCAAGATAGAGGTCGTAGATTTCCAAGCTATTATAGGTAATATTGCCTCACCCTACAATGTGGTCTTCTCTAAAAAAGACCTCCCATCTCACGATCCATGTCACAATGATGCTCTTTACATTGAGGTTCTCATCCATAAACGCAAGATCAAATGCATACTTAGAGATGGTGGTGCTGGTCTCAATATCTATTCTCTAAAGTTACTCAAGCAATTGAGATACTTTGAGGATCATGTCAACATTGATCAAAGTATTACAATCAAAGGGTATGATGATGCAGAGCGCCGTTGAGAAGGTGTTATCAACTTGCCTATACAAGTAGGCCCTGTCATGCTTGAAACTCGGTGCCAAGTCCTTGACATTGAGTTACCTTATAATATTATCCTAGGATGCCCATGGATCCATACCATGAAACCTGTTCCCTCAATGTACCATCAGTCTCTCAAGTTCCCATTCAATGGTACAGAGATCACTATCCCAGGCAACCCTAATCCTTTTGAATTCTGTTGTGTCTTGCAAGGTAGTTATAAGAATTGTAACCAAGTGCCCAATAATGACAAAGCCCTTGAATCCCCACTATGTTAACCCTGAAAGTCTAACAAAAGCCTCTGCAAGTGAACCCAATCCTCATCCTATTCCTGAAATCAAAGCTCACATCCGTGATATTGGCTTTGGAGAATATGATATCTCAAAATCTTGTTGTGTAGGGCAGATGCCTTTATCCCCTAAATCCTACGGCCAACCGCCCATTGCCAAAGTAACTAAGAAAGCAACAATTCCTCCTGTAGCATCTCTAACTCAATTCCAAGAGGGAAAATTATTGGCCGAGGAAACTATTGAAGACATCTCTTCTTGGCTCTACAAGGAGAAAGAACGAGTCACAATAGCAGTCAAGCAATATGGCAATAGCTTAAGGATAGTAAAAAACATGGGCTATAAAGGCAACAGTGGCCTTGGAAAACAGAATCAAGGAACAATGGAACCCATCATTGTGATGAAGAAACTAGACAAGAAGGGGTTAGGATTTGGTAGAAAGGTATCACGTGCCTTGGACATCGAGGGTATCCTCGACAAGGTGGCCAAAACTTTTCCCACCAAATTGACGTCTAATGAGGATATCATCGATGACTCTTCCCTCCATATGAATGACCTATTCACTGAATCCTCCATATTTATGCTATCATCAGTATCTTTAACATCCACTACCAACACCCAGATTGTAACACTTGTCTACCCTAAACTTATCGATTGGCACAAACAAGGGGCCCCGTTCTAGATGTATTTCAGAATGACGAAGCTATTGCTGAGTTCATGGGACTCCAGGACAGTATCCCTCTTGGTGATCACAAAGATGGTTTTATAATGGTATTAGAACCAACTGCTTATTTTGGTGAGAATGCCAAATCCTCCAGTCACAAAAGTAAAAATAAAGAAAGATCTCTAGGTGAAAACCACACTGTGGCACCTCTTGATAAAAAAATAGTAAAAATAAAGGACGTATCCAAAGGTGAAAACCCAACTGTGGCACCTGAGGATGGAGGATTTAACCTTCCCCTACCATCTAAGTATCAAGAAAAATCAGCTCTCCTAGTGGAAGATTATATAGAGATAAATCTTGGCATAGAGCAAAATCCAAAGACCACATTCCTTACAGCATCATTATCAGAACAAGAGCACAAGAATCTCACCAACATATTCTTGCAGAGAACCATCAATTTTGTGTGGACCTATACTGATATGCCAGGGTTAGACCCTAAGCTAGTAGTTCACTATCTCATAGTTGATCCAACAGTTAAACCAATCAAGCAAAAGCTAAGGAAGATGCATCCACAGATAGCTCTCTTGGTGAAAGTGGAAATACAAAAGTTGCTAGATGCCAAATTCATCAAGCCTATTGATTATCCAGAATGGGTCTCAAACATTGTACTTGTGTCTAAACGAAATGGGGGCATCTGTATGTGTACTGACTTCAGAGATCTTAACAAAGCATGTCCCAAAGATGACTTCTCACTACCAAACATCGATTTCATAGTAGACTCGACTGCTGGTCATGAAATGCTTTCTCTAATGGATGGATTTTCAGGCTACAATCAGATAATGATAGCGGAAGAAGATCAACATAAAACTGCTTTCACTTGTCCCTTGGGTAACTATTATTGGTGTGTCATGCCATTTGGTCTAAAGAATGCAGGGGCAACCTATCAGAGAGCAATGCCAGTGATATTCCATGATCTCTTTCAGCACATCATGGAGGATTATGTGGATGACATACTAGCAAAATATTCTAGGGTAGATCACATACAAGTTCTAGGATAGATCTTTGACAGGCTCGAGAAATACCAAGTGAGACTCAATCCAAAGAAGCGTGTCTTCGAGGTAACATCAGGAAAACTATTGGGATACATTGTATCTTGTAGATGCATCAAAGTAGATCCAGCAGAAGTCAAGGCTATAGTAGAGATGCCTCCACCAAAGAATCTAAAAGCATTAAGGAGTCTTCAAGGAAGGCTATAGTCTATTAGGCGTTTCATCTCACAGCTAGAAGATAAATGTCAACCATTTCAACACTTACTTTAAAAGGATGTCTCATTTTGATGGGATGATAAGTGTCAAGCAACATTTGATCAGCTCAAAGAATATCTAGCTACACCTCCTATCTTGGTACCGGCAGTCACCGATAGACCTTTGATCTTGTACATCTCAACTATAACTGCAGCCCTAGGGACTCTTCTAGCACAGCATGACAAGTCAAGAAAAGAGCATGCAATCTATTATATCAGTCGAACCTTGGTGGGTTATGAACTCAATTATTCACCTATGGAAAGAGCTTGTTTAGTAGTAGTGTTCACTTCCCAAAAGTTGCAGCATTACATGCTATACCAACATACAAATCTCATAGCAAAAATTAATCCATTAAAATATCTACTAGCAAAAGCAGCTCTTACAAGCAGACTAGGTAAATGGGTCATGATCCTTAGTGAATTTGACATAGAGTATGTGGATCGAAAAGCAATCAAGGGACAAGCCCTAGCAGATCAACTATCTGAAGCACCCATGACAAATGTACATCCTATGGTATCTCACTTTCTGGATGAGAATCTCTTCACTCTTTCTACCTCAATAATGTGGAAATTGTACTTTGATGGTTCCTACACACAACATGGATTAGGGGCCGGCATCTTATTCATCACACCTCAAAATGACATTTCCTTGCACCAACAACATAGCCGAGTATGAAGCACTCCTTATAGGTCTCTATACAACAGTTCAATGGGACATCACAAAATTATAGGTATATGGAGACTCACAACTAGTCATTTGCCAGGTCACAGATAAGTACCAAACAAAAGACAAAAAGTTGGTTCTCTACAAGCAACTAGTGGACGCCTACAAACCACACTTTTCTAGTATCACTTTTGAGTAAATTCCAAGAGAGCATAACAAGGCTGCAAACTCTATGGCTTTTGTGGGGTCACTTATAGACATGCTTGCAAACACACAGAAATGTGAATTCTTGATCGAACAATTTTGACACCAGCCGTTGATGTTCCAATTATTGATATCATTGGTGAACTTGTTGGTCCCAATTCCCCATGGTACAAAGATATCTATGACTACCTTAAAAATGGTACCTTTCCCATTGACCTATCCACTACCCAATGCAAAACCTTTATCCGTCGATCCTCCCGTTACACCATTCTGGGTGATACACTTTATCGTCAGAGTCTCAATGGTATCCTCTTATGATGTTTTAATGCAGAAGAAGTCGAAGCTACCTTACGAGACATACATAAAGGTGTCTGTGGCGCACATTCTACTGGTCCTAATCTCGCTAAGAAGATACTCCACACAGGGTATTAGGGGCCTACAATAGAGAAAGATGCTTTACAGTTTGCTAAAAAATGTCTACAATGCCAGCAGCATGGAGACTTGATTCATGCACTAGCTCATGAACTACAACCTGTGACAACTCCATGGCTTTTTTCTCAATGGGGTCTTGAACTCGTAGAACAAATCGACCCATCCTCATCCAATGGCCACAAATTTATCATTACCGCCACTGAGTACTTCACGAAGTGGGTCGAAGCCATTCCCATGACCTATATCACCAGTAAGTAAATAGCCAAGTTTATCCTAAACTACCTTATTTGCCGGTATGGTATTCCCCAAGCCATTGTCACTGATAATGGGAGGCCATTCAAGAATCAAGATGTCTGTGCCTTATGCACACAATACAATATCCGACATCGCTTTTCAACTCCCTACTATCCACAGAGTAACGACCAAGCTGAGGCTTCCAACAAAACCATTCTCAAGATCCTCAAGAAAATAGTCAATGAAGCTGGTCGCGATTGGCACTTACAACTCAATCCCGCCCTATGGGCCTACCACACTAGTATCAGAACACCAACTGGTGCCACACCCTATGCCTTGGTCTATGGCTTTGAAGCCATCCTATCTATAGAGGTCGAGATCCCATCCCTCAGAGTATCCATGTAGAACTTGATTGTTGGAGAGGAGTATCACACTTCTAGATTAGCTGAGCTCGAATTACTAGATGAGAGGCACCTTACTGTGCTTAACCAGAACTACATATCATCTCATTTCAATCTTAAGGTACCTTGATCCCATGGATATGGGTATGTAGGTAGTCTGGCATGTGAAGGAAGTATCCAGTACTCAGGTACATAAGATCTCATCATTTCCCCAATCCAAGCTCAAACACCTTGACCCATCTCATCACTCTACCCAGAACTACATATTATCATTTTTCATCTTTCCTCGTAATGTGCCTTGTGTTGGATCTAGGGCATACAACTGAGAGGGGGGGGGTGAATCAGTTGTATAAAACTTCTTCTCATGCAAACACTTAACTCACTGTTGTTAGTTAGCAGCATATCAAATAATCATCCATGGAAGCATAATACATAAACACAAGAGCAGATAAGCATCAACACATTGAACACCAAGATTTTGACGTGGAAAACCCGGTTAAGGGAAAAACCACGGGGTGATTAACCCAAGAATTATTCTTTGTTAGAAGAATAAAGAAAAATGAATGGCACATGCCAATAAGGGCTCACTGCCCGAGCACACTGCTCACAAAGAGGCCCACTGCCTACAAGGAGACACACTGTCTACAAAGTGATAAAAATCACAGTCTTGAACTGGAGAATGACATCTCTATCATGTCCGGATCAGTTCCAATTAAGCCCAACAATCTCTGCTCTGCCTTTCGCACGTTTCTTCGCTATATCATACTCATCCTCTCACCTCACACTGAAATGAACTTACAAACCGTTATTTATACAAGACATCGACTCAGGAACAAGCATCTAAGTCGGCAAACAACCATAGGAGTATCCGCAAGATAAATAACACATCCGGTCGGCCATCACAAGAACATTCGCAGGATGAACAACTCATCCGGTCGGCTACACAGAGCAAGAACTTCATCCGGAAGAATAACTTCAATTCCGGGCTCTACCATCAATGCGGACCAACAACACAACCTAAACATGATCCAAGAACCTTCACAAGCCTGTCTGAATGTCCGGATACATCCGCACTTCCTCTGCTTACTGGGATCTCTTGTCTTCCTCATCCGGAACTTTAAGAACACAGTCTGTCGCCACTGTCATAATGCAAGAGGTACTTCCGGACCTCCAAATCATACACAGATCAGGATGATACATCACAAGGACATCCCAAACACTCCTTCCAATCCGCAGATTAGGATAATACAATTCCGGACCTCACCGGACCTTTTTGTGATCCTCTGTCACCTCCGGATACTTGCCGGACCCGGTTCTATACCGGCAGCCACAACTCCTTCAGATCTTCATGCGGACCTCTGAAATCTTAACTGTAGCATCTCAAGACTCATATCTACTAACCCTTTAATCCGCATCCTCCGGTTCTCATCCTATACAGTACATTTACCTTCTTCTCATCACTGTTCTTCACTGTTCCTGACTGAGACTAATTTTCTCAATATCCTCAGCACACAGCTCATCAAATCCTTCTTGTCAATGCAATATGAGTATGTTGACATCAATGACAACACTGGATAACCTCATACTTGCAACAATCTCCCCCTTTGTCATTGATGGCAACATATGATGTGAAAAACCATTAAGACAAGAACTTCAACTTTTCATATGTCTTCTCTTCCTTTACTGCTCCCCCTTTGATCATCAATCACTTGTTTTTCACATGTTTTCTCTCCCCCTTTGACATCAATGGCAAAGGGCTCATACTTGCAATTCTCATACATCAGAATCATACCAGCTGCTCCCCCTTAGTTGCAGCTCCCCATTAGTCCGGATCACAAGATATGACTGTGATAGCCACCGGACTGATGCACATCAGTGCATCTTAGTTCATCACCAGAGGGGCCATGACCCCTAACTTCTCCCAGAGATATTCAAAAGAGTCCTTGGGAAGAGGTTTTGTAAAGATATCTGCAATCTGATCCTTGGAGGGAACATACTCCAATCTGACTTCTTCCTTGTTTACATGTTCTCTCAAAAAGTGAAATTTGATAGATATGTGCTTAGTCTTAGAATGCAATACCGGATTCTTGGAAATATTAATTGCACTTGAATTATCACAGAAAATTGTGATAGGCTCCTCATATTCAACTTTGATGTCTCTTAGCATCTGCTTCATCCATAAGATTTGAGTGCAACTACCTGCTGCTGCAATGTATTCTGCTTCAGTTGTAGACAGAGATATTGCATCTTGTTTCTTGCTTAGCCAAGAAACCAATCTCTTCCCCAAAAAGAATGCTCCACCACTAGTGCTCTTCCGGTCATCCACATCTCCTGCCCAATCTGCATCTGTGTAAGCATGAAGAGAGAAATCCGGATCTCTAGGATACCATAGACCATACTCAACTGTTCCTTTCAAGTATCTAAAAATTCTTTTGATTGCCATAACATGAGATTCTCTAGGATCAGCCTGGAATCTTGCCACAAGACCAACAGCCTGCATTATATCTGGTCTAGTTTGAGTGAGATACAACAATCCACCAATCATTGATCTATACTTTGTCTGATCTGCTTTTGGAGAATCATCATCTTTGCTTAGCTTACATCCGGTTGCCATAGGAGTGTTCATAGGCTTTGAGTCTTCCATACCAAATTTCTTTAACAATTCTTTCACATATTTGGTCTGAGAAATGAAGATCCCTTCTTTTGTTTGAGTAATTTGCAGACCCAAGAAGAAATTCATTTCACCAAGCATGGACATTTCAAACTCACTTTTCATCTGATTTGCAAAAGTTTTGCACATACTATCTCTTCCTCCAAAAATGATATCATCCACAAACACTTCAACAATCAGAATGTTTTCATGATCAATTTTGAAATATAAGTTACTGTCAGCAGTACCTTTGTTGAATCCAATCTGCACAAGATGCTTATCCAACCTTTCATACCATGCTCTTGGGGCTTGCTTCAATCCATACAAAGCTTTCTTCAACTTGCAGACCATATCATTATTATCAGACAATTGAAATCCATCCGGTTGTTCAATGTAGACTTCTTCTTCTAGATCACCATTTGGGAAGGCAGACTTGACATCCATCCGATATACCTTGAAGTCTTTGAAGGTAGCAAATGCAAGAAGTAATCTGACTGCTTCAATTCTTGCTACCGGAGCAAAAGTCTCTTCAAAGTCAATTCCTTCTATTTGAGAGTAGCCTTTGCAGACCAATCTAGCTTTGTTTCTGATTACTTCACCAGCTTCATTTAGTTTGTTCCGGAAGACCCACTTGGTTCCAATTACATTCCTGTCTCTAGGTCTGGGAACAAGATCCCAAGTATGATTTTTCTCAATTTGCATCAGTTCATCTTCCATTGCTTTGGTCCAGTTTTCATCATTGCAGGCTTCATTTATTGTTTTAGGTTCAATCTTTGAAATCAGACAACATTCATTCTGATCTTGAGCAATATTCCTTCTAGTTTGTACACCTTTGCTTCTGTCACCTATGATCTGATCTTCAGAGTGATTCAGTCTTACATACCTTGGAATTTTGGGAGTATCCAGCACTGCTGTTTCTTGATCAGGCTCATTCAAACCTATCTCTTCTTCCTGATTTACCGGATCAGGCTGACTCTGTCTCACCGGAGAGGATTGAGGTCCTTGAACACTGTCTTGGTCATCTTCATCAAACTCATAAAATCTTGAAGGCTTCTCAATTCCTTCATCAACCTTTACATTGGTGCTTTCTATCATCTTCCTCAGTCTCTTATTGTAACACCGGTATGCTTTGCTTTGAGTGGAGTAGCCCAAGAAAATTCTTTCATCACTTCTAGCATCAAACTTTCCTAGATCTTCATCTCTTTTAATATAACACTTGCTACCAAATACTCTGAAATATTTCACAGTAGGAGTGATGCCAAACCAGAGTTCATAGGGGGTCTTACCGGTGTTGTTTCTGATTTGAACTCGATTGAGAGTGTAGACTGCAGTGCTGATAGCTTCTTTCCAAAACATTTGAGGAACATTTGCTTCCAACATCATTGTCCAAGCAGCTTCCTGGATGGTCCGGTTCTTTCTCTCAACTACTCCATTCTGCTGTGGAGTCTTAGGAGCAGACAACTGTCTCCTTATACCCTGTTTCTCACAAAAGTCAATGAATTCACCAGATGTAAATTCACCACCTCTATCAGACCTTAGACACTTTAGTTTCAATCCGGTTTGATTCTCCACCATAGCTTTGAAGATTTTGAACTTCTCAAAAGCTTCTGATTTTTCTTTTAGAAAGGTAACCCACATCATCCGGGAATGATCATCTATTAACAACATGAAATATCTATCACCTTGCAGACTCTTGATTCTTGTCGGACCACATAGATCAGTATGTACTAATTCCAGCAATCCGGTAGAAGACTGATCTTTGCTTTTAAAAGAGACTCTGCTTTGTTTGCCTAACTGACATTCTTTACACACACTATTTGTAGGTTTTATCAACTTTGGAAGATCTCTCACAGCCTGAGTATTGCTTATTTTGATGATGTTATCAAAATTTACATGACACATTCTTCTATGCCATAACCAACTCTGATCAATTTGAACAAACAAACAACTTTTATTTGAACCAACCAGATGAAAGATGTTACCTCTTGTCTGAGTACCGGATGCAATTTCAGTTCCGGAGCTTGTAAAGATTCTGCATTTTCCATTCTTGAACCGGAGATCATAGCCTTTGTCCACCAACTGACCAACACTGAGAAGATTGTGCTTCAATCCTTCAACATACAGTACATTTCCTGTTTTGCTCTTACCATCAAAGGAAATAGTTCCCCTACCTCTGATTCTGCCAGCAGAATTGTCACCAAACTTTACCATTCCTCCTTCATATCTTTCCAAATCTACGAACTTATTCTTGTCACCAGTCATATGGTGAGAACATCCACTGTCAATAACCCAATCATCCTTTTCTTCCACTTGAGCAGCCAAGGCTTTTTCAACAACTTTGTGATTGACAGATTCAGAGAGTATTGAATCTTCTTCCTTGATGGCTATAAACACCCACTCATTTCCGGATTTGCTTCCTAGTTCTGATTCATCATCTGTTACTCCTTCATTGTCATCTTCTTCATGAACATAATAGCAATTCTTTTGAAACCTTTGTCTGTGAGTATTAGATCTTGCAGATCTCTCCGGACATCTTGAGGCAAAATGACCAATCTTATTGCAGTTGAAACACTTAAAGGGTAGTTTTCCTTCATACTTACCGGATCCTCTTGGCAGTCTCTTTGCAATGAGGGCTTCAAGTTGAGCTGTTTCTGCTTCTTCTTCTTCCATGTCTCTTCTTGCTTGATCATACCATGACATTTTCCTTGATGAGTTTTCACCCGGATCAAATCTCTGTTTGCCTTTCACATAGGCACTGGCTTTGAAAGCAGATTCAGTCTTGGGAGGATCATCTCCAAACTCGGTCATTTCAAATGCAGCTAGTTTGCCAGCCAGTTGTTCTCTTGTGACAGTTGTGTGGGCTCTGAATTCATCAATGGCAGCAACTTTGATTTTGTAGGCAGCAGGAAGGGATCTTAGGATTTTGCAGACAATCTCATTTTCATCTAAAGTTCCACCAGCATTTCTGATTCCACATACCAGCTCATTTACTCTTGGCATAAAGGTAGTGATGTTTTCATCATCTCTCATTTTCAATTTTTCAAATTTCCCTTTCAGACTTTGCAACCTTGCACTTTTGACAAACTCATCTCCTTCATACAGAAGTTCCAG
This sequence comes from Cunninghamia lanceolata, assembly GCA_027924645.1. NCBI lineage: Eukaryota > Viridiplantae > Streptophyta > Pinopsida > Cupressales > Cupressaceae > Cunninghamia > Cunninghamia lanceolata. The sequence goes on along the minus strand of BSBN01000918.1, from coordinate 2,675,949 downwards.
TTTAGTTAGGATCTCATATGCAGTGGGTAGGTCAATGACATTCGAGAGATTTGAGTCATTCAATGCGCTTAGAAGAGCTTCCTTGGTCCGCAGATTGTTTTCAGCTTCTGTGATTTCATTCAGAGTTGTCAGACCACCTTGTGGAGGTACATATGGTTTTGAAATCATACCCAGATATGCTTTTCCCATGCATTCCAAGTGACACTTCATGCGACCTTTCCAGAGAGTGAAGTTGGTTCCATCGAACTTTGGACTATCCTTCTTGTATGACGACATCCTGGATCTCCTCAAGCGGTTAAGCTCTTGTCAGAGGAACTTGGCTCTGATACCAATTGTTGGATCTAGGGCATACAACTGAGAGGGGGGGGGGTGAATCAGTTGTATAAAACTTCTTCTCATGCAAACACTTAACTCACTGTTGTTAGTTAGCAGCATATCAAATAATCATCCATGGAAGCATAATACATAAACACAAGAGCAGATAAGCATCAACACATTGAACACCAAGATTTTGACATGGAAAACCCGGTTAAGGGAAAAACCACGGGGTGATTAACCCAAGAATTATTCTCTGTTAGAAGAATAAAGAAAAATGAATGGCACATGCCAATAAGGGCTCACTGCCCGAGCACACTGCTCACAAAGAGGCCCACTGCCTACAAGGAGACACACTGTCTACAAAGTGATAAAAATCACAGTCTTGAACTGGAGAATGACATCTCTATCATGTCCGGATCAGTTCCAATTAAGCCCAACAATCTCTGCTCTGCCTTTCGCACGTTTCTTCGCTATATCATACTCATCCTCTCACCTCACACTGAAATGAACTTACAAACCGTTATTTATACAAGACATCGACTCAGGAACAAGCATCTAAGTCGGCAAACAACCATAGGAGTATCCGCAAGATAAATAACACATCCGGTCGGCCATCACAAGAACATTCGCAGGATGAACAACTCATCCGGTCGGCTACACAGAGCAAGAACTTCATCCGGAAGAATAACTTCAATTTCGGGCTCTACCATCAATGCGGACCAACAACACAACCTAAACATGATCCAAGAACCTTCACAAGCCTGTCTGAATGTCCGGATACATCCGCACTTCCTCTGCTTACTGGGATCTCTTGTCTTCCTCATCTGGAACTTTAAGAACACAGTCTGTCGCCACTGTCATAATGCAAGAGGTACTTCCGGACCTCCAAATCATACACAGATCAGGATGATACATCACAAGGACATCCCAAACACTCCTTCCAATCCGCAGATTAGGATAATACAATTCTGGACCTCACCGGACCTTTTTGTGATCCTCTGTCACCTCCGGATACTTGCCGGACCTGGTTCTATACCGGCAGCCACAACTCCTTCAGATCTTCATGCGGACCTCTGAAATCTTAACTGTAGCATCTCAAGACTCATATCTACTAACCCTTTAATCCGCATCCTCCGGTTCTCATCCTATACAGTACATTTACCTTCTTCTCATCAGTGTTCTTCACTGTTCCTGACTGAGACTAATTTTCTCAATATCCTCAGCACACAGCTCATCAAATCCTTCTTGTCAATGCAATATGAGTATGTTGACATCAATGACAACACTGGATAACCTCATACTTGCAACACCTTGATCCCGTGGATACAGGGTATGTAGGCAATCTAGAATATGAAGGACATATCCAGTACTTAGGCACATACGATTCATCATTCTTCACCGATTTCAATCCATTGACATGTCATCTTTCTAGTTTTCTATTTATCAAAATCCATTCACCTCGACTTGCCTAACTCAAGTAGAAAAACAACAAACACATGCATCCTTTCAAAGCATAAGTCCTTAACAAACCTAAAGCAAAGAAACTAACTCATAGAGTCATACACTGTCCTGCATATCGATTGCCAATATCAGCTAAATCAATCTCAAACCGCGCAATAGATCAACAAACTTGTCTTATACAGAATGTTCCATGATCGAGACCAACACACGCGTCTTATACAACATGTGGCTTTTCCTAAAACAAGACATCTTTTCAGAAGATAACACCCTTTAATGGACACATAGCTCCTACGATAAGGCTGTTATCTATCCTATCCAATCTATCCTGAGCAACCTCTTTGGCAAGAGAATATGTTGGTTGTATGTTTACTTTGTAAGTCAGTCAATTTGCTTTATGGTTTATCTTTTGCTCCTTTGTCCATTACCTATTCAAGGCTACCTTGATTTATCTATATCTTGGTATGTTGCGATTCAGTATGGATTGGGGGCATAGTCATTGCTTTTGTATTCTGTGTTTGAGGAATGATCTTTAGCATCTTGCTCAGTAGCATATTTATCTTGTGTGTGTTACGTCCTAGCATCTTACATTTTAATATTCTTCGTGCATTTACATGTATTGAAGTTTATTTTGTGTTGAATACTATGGCTCATTCACATGTTCCACGAGGTCATATTATGTCTAAGGGATCTAAGATCAAACTGCTTGCTTTCAAAGTCAACGTCCACGCACTTAGATATCATAGCACCTTGGTCATTTATACCTTGGTGGCAAACTATCCATGTGCTATATCAAAAATAAGGATTGCTATTTATAAACAATTGTGAAACCAATGCAACAAGCTTATTCATTTATCCATCCATTTACCCATGGCCTTATATAGTTTTCAAGCAATGACTGATCAATAGTCTCTCTCTTCCATCTCTGCTTTTCTTCTATCTGGTGCATATCTACAAAAACCACATGTTAGATATCGCATGTCATAACATCTATATCATCATATCCATATTATCATCATGTCATCATATGTGATACATCTGTAAGCATCATATAAGAAATATACATCATCACATAAATCCATAACCATACATACATGTCATCACATCTGTATCATCAAGAAATGCATAAACGAGAAGCATGAACATCAGTGAGCATAATATGTCATCATATATCATCATGTAAAGGTCATCAAAATACAAAATGTACATGTCTACATCAAATAGTCCATATGCATAAATCCAAATATACATCAATAAGTACATCATGGCTATCAAGAGCCCACATAATATACATCAGATGCATGCTGGCATCAGTCAAAATATACAATGTCCATAATGATACAAAAATGATACAATATACAAAATACAGCTCTAGTGGGTTGAGCTGCTCTCCTACTGTGGTCCCTGTCCCCTGCCTCTACTCGGTGAAGGTCCCCCTGTTGGTCCTCCTCCCCCTGGTTGCACAAAGGGTCCTCTAACTAAGGACACTGATTGCCCTGTCTTGCCTGATCCTGATGCCCTTGACCGGCTCTGATCTCTGTAGTTGGGTGCTTGCTGAGCTGCCGGCACCACACCAACGTAGAGACCCCTATAGTACTTAGCCTCTTTGCCTGCCGACACTAGCTCTCCCTACACACAGATGAGATCATTGTACAATGTCCTCTGATCGGCACCTAGTGTACGATGTGCCTCATCTCTCTCCCACCTAATCCTCTATAGGGTGGCCTTTACTGTCTGATGTAGCTGTACTGCTGCATCCCTCTCCAAAGTCACATGGGCCAGCTACCCGTCATCTACTGCTGGTGCTGGCATGGCCTGTGCCTCTGCCAAAGCTACCTATGCCACTGCCAAGGCTGCCTGTGCCGCTACTGATGTCTATGCATGTACCTGTGCTAGGGCCTCAGCTTGTCTAGCCTCCTCCCTTGCTACATCCCTATCTCTCCTCAGCCTCTCCATCTGGAGCTCTAGAGGAGTCCTCCGTGTGGTCTCCTCCTGTAACAGCTGTTGTGCCCATTGTAGCTCAGTCTCTATGATTGTATCATCCTCTTTAGCCATCTCTACATCAGCTTGCTAGCCCCTGTCATCCCCACTAGCCTGCTGTCTGGCCCCTCTGGCCTGTCATCTCATCTGTACCTCTCCACCGGGCACCAACACCTCTCCCACTGCCCCTTCCACACCTGGTGTAGTCAGTCTCATTGGCCTGTGTGTCTGCCAGTACCTGTCATACTCTGGCAGTGTACCTAGGTCTGCCAATCCTGAATCCCCAATCCCATCTCACGGGGATAAGTCCCCGCAGCTCTGTCAAGGCTATAGCCACTGGGATCTCTACACCCAATCCCCAACCTCCCGCTGTGTCCTCGCATGTGTCGCCTCTGCAATAGGCAAACCCTGTGGTAATCCAAACTTTTGGAGTACCCTCTTTGGCAGGTATCTCTCAATAGTGTCTACACATTTTCCAAATAGGTATCGCACCTGTCTACAGTACATCAGCTGCTCGTGCTCATCCTCCCATGCCTCGCACAGTAGCCATGGTCGCCAAATAAATAGATCCATCTCGTCAATGTGTCACCTCTAGTAGCTAACAAATCCATACCGCCTGTGTGTAATCACTCCCTCATATAGGAATGCATAGGGACCCCCCTCTTGCGGTGGTGCTGTGTAATCAGTCTGATCACTGGGATGTGCTCCCAGGCCAACACTTGTAGTAGAATCTCACCTACTGATAGACTCCATCCTCTCCTGTATACACAGTCATGCATATCTTGATACAACTATCCCAACACACACGGGCCACATGCATAACGGATGCCATGTGTGAACATCCCTAACAATACAGTGCCCCATCCTACAGATAATCCTCTGGATCGCCTGTCTGGACAAAGAAAGCCACCAACCAATGAAGCCACAATCCATCTGATCCTGTCACATAGTCTCGGCATATCTGCCCACCAAATCTCACCATCCTCTACAGGTGTCACTATAGCCTCCCCTGTCAGAAAGTGAAACGAACATGTCTCATTGTGATATCTCTCCACAACTGCTGTCAAGAGGGCAAGATTCGCCCTACTGTGTGTCAAGTGCACCACATGCCACAATCCCATGTACTCCAGGAACACATCCTCCTCCCAAGTAATCTGCACCACCTTGTCAGCAATGATGTGGTCTCGCTCTCTTGACATCAGCGGGGGCATCATCCTCTGCATCCACAAAACCACTTGTCAAACCTTTTGCACATTCCCCAAGTCCCTACTGACATCTACCCTATGACGAAAACCCTAAGACTGACTCTACACTTCTCTAACCTAAGTGGTCAACTCCTCGGTCAACCCTAGCTTCACTATTCTAACCTAACCAAAAGTGCCTTGTTTTATCCAAGTGCGCTCCATTGTTCTACCCAAAGCGCTGAACTGTACATCCAACCGCACTTTCCTTCCAAATGCCAACAGTGACCTGCTTTACATAGGTGGGCTGAACTGTTTATCCATCCGTGCCTCACTGCACTCGCAAAGGTGATTCATTTTTTCGCACCCCCATGCCAACCGCGCCTAACTACCAAACCAACCATGCTATACTGCTATGCCAATAGCGCTGCGGGTCTCTACCAACCGCGCTGCGGCGCAACTCCTAAAAACCAATAGCGCCTAGATTTGACCAAACGCGCTCTGCTGACCTACCAACTGTGCTTTAGCATGCCAAAAGTGCTTTAACCGACAACCAGACGTGCCCTAACATGATGCAGCGCTTTTGGCTGCCCTAGAAACCTACCTAAATAAAACCTTAAAACTGATCTAAAACATCAATTGAAAAGAGGTTATCAAGTACTTACCGCTGCTGGTGCTCCCGTTGGTCTCCCATACATCGGCACCCGCTCCGCCCAATGCTTATGCGCTGGGATCGACATCTCTTTACGCTGCAAACTCCTTCTCCACTCAACTCTCACACACTAAGCTTGGAGGCTCTAAGCTCTAATTTTAGCAACTCTTAGTGTGCAAATGAGGAATGTGGTCCCCTTGGGACCTATTTATAGTGTCCCTCCTTTTTTCTTCCCACCCATGCTTTTTATTCTACATTGTCACGCAATATTCTAGTCGAGCGTCAACCCAATTCTTCTGTCGCTTCCCTGTCTTTCCTCTCGAGGGGGCATATGCTGGGGCAACTAGCTACACTGGGGCATCAAAAATTGTATAATGTCTTCAACAATTGTTTTCTTTGACGCAACGCTGTAAACTGCATCGCATCAAAGAGGGGCAAAATGTAGACACCCTAAAATGACCAAGTTGTCACACAACTTGCATTTCGTCAATTCTTTGAAATCACCTGTATTTCAACATTAATTAAATAATCTAATTTATTTAATTAATTTTATCAAATTCTTCCAAAACTCCTAAAATTCAACATTAATTAAATTCCTCTATAATCTTCCAAAATTAAATAATTTTAATTATTAAATCAAATCATTATCCTTTTTCAAAATTCAAATCCACATTATTTAAATAAATCCTATTATTTAATTAATTCATCAAATTCTATCTTATCTACAATTAAATAATTTACATTATTTAATTAAATCACTTGTTCTTCTAAATTTAAATAAATCATGCAAATTTATTTAAATTATCTCAATCCTCTAAAAATAAATAAAATCAAGTATTTTATATATAATCTTCTATTCCTCTATCACGCACAATTAAATAAATAAATTTATTTATTTAAATTCAGTTATCTTCCAATTCCTCTTAAAATATCTTATTAACTCATGTGCACAATCAATCTTATTTTTAGAATTCTAAAAAAGACAAAATTACAAGTTGAGTTATCTATTCAATCAATCTTGTTTTCATCATATCTTAATAAAAATATCCTTATGGATTGATACATGTCGTGTGCACATTCATCATGGTTATTTGTTTTATCTCCTCCATTGATTCTTCTGAATTATCTGGACCGTTGATCGATCTCTGTTGAAATCTAAATAAACCCCCCTCATCTCCTTCACAAACCCTCTTCGATCACTTATTCTCAGGCATCCTTTATAGCGCTTTGAGCATACATCGCATCGTTGAGCACCTTATGATCTTTTGAGCACTTTGAGCACTTACATCCGCTTGTTGCAAATAGGGTTTCGCAACATTATTGAGCAATCCACATTCGACAAAGAGAACAATACAATCTGGTAAAAGCTTTCTTATTTTATTTGATTTATTCATTGATCATGGTTTTTTATTTAGATAGATCTCTTTATGTTATGAGTTATTGATTTAGTTATTATCATAGTTTTTAATTTTTTCATTCGACCTATCAATTTTCCTCGTACACATGTAGCAATGAAAGCCGCTTGGTATATTGGTGGAGAGTGAAAATAGGAAGCAGGAGGTCAGGGGTTCAACCCTCACAAACCAACCTGTTAACAAGCAAATTACCACATGTGTCACGTGGCACCCAATCATTGGGCCAGGTGGCATTCACTCATTCGTCCGTCACTAACACGTGTCATGTTGGATTGGTCCACATCTTCAGACTTGCCACATCATCTGTTGAGTCAAATGCCGCCATCTGCCACGTGTCAACATCTCGACCTGCCACGCCAACAACTACCACTGTCTACCATGTCAGCATGATGACGTCATCATTGTACTTTCTAGTCATCATGGTCAACCCTCAACTTTGACCGGCCATATCTTTCTCATAGAGCTCCAATCAAGGCGAAATGAGTGGCGTCCGAATCGTGGCGACAAGTTCTTCGACTTAGCATCATTTTTGCTTAGATTTGAGACAATACATTTTTGACCTTTTTGAACGCACGATTCCCTTATTTGATCGAACCTTTGACTGCACATAACTTCTGAATACGAACTCTTTTTGAGCCCATTCAAGTTGCGTCAGGATCATGCCAGTGACCTCTTTCCAAAGAGGCTAATTGCATTAGGTTCTGAGACTGCAAAAAATTTAAGTCTTCTGGATCCATTTAGAACATTCCTTCCCATTGGGGGTTCCAACCACTCGACCCCCTTTTATAGGGATTCGTTTCTATTATCATTCTTTAAATAGAAAGGAAGCCCGTATATGTAGCAAAGAAAGCCGCTTGGTATATTGGTGGAGAGTGAAAACAACAAGGTTTGACCTCACAAACCAACCTTTTAACAATCAAACCGCCACATATGTCACGTGGCACCCAATCATTAGGCCACATGGCATTACCTCATTTGTCCATCTGTGACACGTGTTACACTGGATTAGTCCACATCTTCAGACCTGCCACATCATTTGCTAACTCAGATGCCACCATCTGCCATGTGTCAACCTCGGGAACTACCACGTCAACAACTGCCACTGTGTCTGCCATGTCAGCATGCTGATTTCATCATTGTACTATCTAATTTTTTCTTTGATTTGAGACAATCAATTTTTCACCTTTTTGAACACCTAATTCGCATGTTTGACCGAACCTTTAACTGCACATAAGTTCTGTATACGAACTCCTTTTGAGCCCATTCAAATTGTGTCAGGAACGTGTCAGCGACCTCTTTCCAATGATGTTGATTCCATCAGGTTAAGAGACTGCAAAATTTTTAGTTCTTCTGTATCCATCTGGATCATTATTCTCCACTAGGGGTTCAAACCATCCGACCCCCTTTTATAGGGATTCGTTTATGTTATCATTCTTTAAATAGAAAGGAGGCCCGTATATGTGGCAAAGAAAGCCGCTTGGTATATTGGTGGAGAGTGAAAATAGTAAGTAGGAGGTCAGGGGTTTGACCCCCACAAACCAACCTTTTAACAATCAAACCGCCACATGTGCCACAAGGCACCCAATCATTGGGCCATGTGGCATTACCTCATTCTTCTGTCAGTGATACGTGTCACGCTAGATTGGTCCACATCTTCAGACCTGACACGTCATCTATTGACTCAGATGCCATCTGCCACGTGTCAAACTTTGGACCTGCCACATCAACAACTGCCACTGTGTCTACCATGTAAGCATGTTGACGTCATCATTGTACTGTCTAGTCAGCATGGTCAACCCTCATCTTTGACCAGCTATATCTTTTTTGTATGAGCTCTGATTGTGGTGAAACAAGCGGCGTTGAAATCGTGACGACGAGCTCTTCGACTTTGCATCATTTTTGCTTGGATTTGAGACAATCAAATTTTCACCTTTTTGAACACCTGATTCAACTGTTTGACCGAACCTTTGACTGTACATAACTTCTGTATACGAACTCCTTTTGAGCCCATTCAAGTTGTGTTAGGATTGTGTCAACAAGCTCTTCCCAATGATACTGATTCCGTCATGTTCTCAGACTGCAAAATTTTTAGTTCTTCTGGATCCACTGGATCATTTGTCCCCACTTGGGGTTCAAACCACCTAACCCCCTTTTAGAGGGATTCGTTTCTATTATCATTCTTTAAATAGAAAGGAGGCTCATATATGTAGCAAAGAAAGCCGCTTGATATATTGGTGGAGAATGAAAATAGGAAGTAGGAGGTCACGGGTTCGACCCCCATAAACCAATCTTTTAAAAATCAAACCACCCCATGTGCCACGTGGCACCCAATCATTGGGCCACGTGGCATAACCTAATTCATCTGTCAATGAAACATGTCATGCTGGATTAGTCCACATCATCAGACCTGCCACGACATTTGTTGACTCAGATGCCACCATCTGCCGTGTGTCAACCTTTGGACCTGCCACGTAAACAACTGCAACTATGTCTGCCATGTCAGCATGCTGACGTCATCATTCTATTGTCTAGTCAGTATGGTCAACCCTCAACTTTGACTGGCCATATCTTGCTCGTACGAGCTCCGATTGAGGCAAAATGAGCTGCGTCGGAATGGTGGCAATGAGCTCTTCCACTTGGCATCATTTTTCCTTGGAGTTGAGATAATCAAGTTTTCACTTTTTTGAATGCCTGATTCCCCTGTTTGACCAAACCTTTGACTGCACATAACTTTTGCATATGAACCCCTTTTGATCTTGTTCAAGTTGCGTCAAGATCGTGTCAGCAACCTCTTTCCAATGATGCTGATTCCGTCAAGTTCTAAGATTGCAAAAGTTTTAGTTCTTCTATATCCACCTGGATTATTCCTCCTGACTGGGGGTTCAAACCACCCGACCCCCTTTTATAGGGATTCGTTTCTATTATCATTCATTAAATAGAAAGGAGGCCGTTATATGTATCAAATAGACCCGCTTAGTATATTGGTGGAGAGTGAAAAAAGCAAGGAGGAGGTTAGGGGTTTGACCCCCACAAGCCAACCTTTTAACAATCAAACCACCACATGTGCCATGTGGCACCCAATCATTGGGCCACGTGGCACTACCTCATTTGTCTGTAAGTGACACGTGTCACGCTGGATTGGTCCACATCTTCAGACCTGTAACGTCATTTGTTGACTCAGATGCCGCCATCTGGCACGTGTCAAAATCTGGATCTGCCACATCAAGAAATGCCACAGTGTCTGCTATGTCAGTATGGTGACGTCATCATTATATCTAGTCAGTATGGTCAACCATCAACTTTGACTAGCCATATCTTGCTCATACCAGCTCTGATCGAGGTGAAATAAGCGGCGTCAGAATCGTGGTGACGAGCTCTTCGACTTGGTATCATTTTTGCTTGGATTTGAGACAATGAATTTTTTTACCTTTTCGAACGCCTGATTCGCCTGTTTGATCAAACCTTTGACTGCACATAACTTCTATATGAGAAATCCTTTTGAGCCCATTCAAGTTGCGTTAGGATCGTGTCAGCGGCCTCTTTCCAATGATATTGATTCCGTTAGGTTCTGAGACTGCAAGATTTTTAGGTCTTTTAGATCCACCTGGATCATTCCTCCCCACTGGGGTTTCAAACCACCCGACCCCCTTTTATAGGGATTTGTTTGTATTATCATTTTTTAAATAGAAAGGAGACCAATATATGTAGCAATGAAAGCCGCTTGGTATATTGGTCGAGAGTGAAAATAGGAAGCAGGAGGTTAGGGGTTCGACTCCCACAAACCAACCTTTTAACAAGCAAATCACCACATGTGCCACGTGACACTTAATCATTGGGCCATGTGGCATTCACTCATTCATCCGTCGGTGGCACGTGTCACGCTGGATTGGTCCACATCCTCAGACCTGCCACTTCATTTGTTGAGTTAGATGCCACCATTTGCCATGTGTCAACATCTGCCACTGCCACGCCAACAACTGCCACTGTGTCTGCCATGTTAGCATGATGACGTAATCATTGTACTGTCTAGTCAGTATGGTCAACCCTCAACTTTGACCGGCCATATCTTGTTCGTATAATCTCTGATCAAGGCGAAACGAGCGGTGTCAGATTCATGGCGACGAGCTCTTCGACTTGACATCATTTTTGCTTATATTTGAGACAATAAAAATTTCACCTTTTCGAATGAATGATTCCCCTGTTTGACCAAACCTTTGACTACACATAATTTCTGCATACGAACTCCTTTTGAGCCCGTTCAAGTTGTGTCAGGATCGTGCTAGTGACCTCTTTCCAATGACGTTGATTCCATCAGGTTTTGAGACTATAAAATTTTTAGGTCTTCTGGATCCATTTAGATCATTCCATCCTACTGGGGGTTCAAACCACCCTACCCCCTTTTATAGGGATTGAAAATAGCAAAGTTCGACCCCACAAACCAACCTTTTAAAAATATAACCGCCACATGTGCCACCTGGCACCCAATCATTAGGCCACATGGCATTACCTCATTTGTTCGTCAGTGACACGTGTTACATTGGATTGGTCCACATCTTCAGACTTGCCACGTCATATGCTGACTCAAATGCCGCCATCTGCCACGTGTCAACCTCTAGACCTACCACATCAACAACTGCTACTCTATCTACCATTTCAGCATGCTGATGTCATCATTTTACTGTCTAGTCGACATGGTCAACCCAAAACTTTGACCGGCCATATTTGCTCGTATGAGCTCCGATTGAGGCGAAACGAGCGGTGTCGAAATCGTGGTGATGAACTCTTCGACTTGGCATCATTTTTGTTTGGATTTGAGACAATTAATTTTTCACCTTTTTGAACACCTGATTCCCCTGTTTGATTGAACCTTTGACTGCACATAACTTCTGCATACGAACTCTTTTTGAGCCCATTCAAGTTGCGTCAAGATCGTGTCAGCAACCTTTTTCCAATAATAATGAGTCCTTCAGGTTCTGAGACTACAAAATTTTTAGTTCTTCTGCATCTATCTGGATTATTATTCCCCAGTGGGGGTTCAAACCACCCGACCCCCTTTTATAGGAATTCGTTTCTATTATCTTTCTTTAAATAGAAAGGAGGCCTATATATGTAGCAAAGAGAGCCGCTTGGTATATTGGTGGAGAGTGAAAATAGCAATCAGGAGGTCAGGGGTTCGACCCCCAGAAACCAACTTTTTAACAATCAAACCACCACATGTGCCACGTGGGACTCAATCATTTGGCCACGTGGCATTACGTCATTCTTCTGTCAGTGACATGTGTCACACTGGATTGGTCCACATCATCAAACGTGCCATGTCATATGCTGACTCAGATGCCACCATCTGCCACGTGTCAAACTCTGGACCTGCCATGTCAACAAATGCCACTATGTCTGCCATGTCAGCATGCTGACGTCATCATTGTACTGTTTAGTCAGCATGGTTAACCCTCAACTTCGTGCAGTCATATCTTGCTCAAGGGAGCTCCGATCAAGGTGAAACGAGTGGCGTCGAAATCGTGATGATGATCTCTTCGACTTGGCATCATTTTTGCTTGGATTTAAGACAATTAATTTTTCACCTTTTTGAACGCCTGACTCACCTGTTTGACAGAACTTTTGACTGCACATAACTTCTGCATATGAACTTCTTTTGAGCCCATTTAGGTTGTGTTAGGATCATGTCAGTAACCTCTTTCCAATGATGCTGATTTTGTCATGTTCTCAGACTGCAAAATTTTTGTTCTTCTGGATCTACCTGGATCATTCCTCCCCATTTTGGGTTCAAACCACCCGACCCCCTTTTATACGGATTTGTTTCTATTATCATTCTTTAAATAGAAAGGAGGCCAGTATATGTAGCAAAGAAAGCCACTTGGTATATTGGTGGAGAGTGAAAATACCGAGTAGGAGGTCAGGGGTTCGACCCACACAAGCCAATCTTTTAACAATGAAACCGCCACATGTGCCACGTGGCACCCAATCATTGGGCCATGTGGCTTTACCTCATTCATCCCTCAGTGACACATGTCACGCTGGATTGGTCCACATCGTTAGACCTGCCACATCATCTGCGGACTTAGATGCTGCCATTTGCCATGTGTCAACATCTAGACCTGCCATGTCAACAACTGCCACGGTGTCTGCCATGTCATCATGCTAATGTCATTATTGTATTGTCTAGTCAACATGATCAACTCTCAACTTTGACTGGTAATATCTTGCTCATACAAGCTCCGATCGAGGCGAAACGAGCGGCGTCGGAATCGTGGCGACGAGCTCTTCAACTTGGCATCATTTTTTTGGATTTGAGACAATAAAATTTTCACCTTTTTGAACACATGTTTCACCCGTTTGACCAAACCTTTGACTGCACATGACTTCTGCATACGAACTCCTTTTGAGCCCGTTCAAGTTGCGTTAGGATTGTGCCAGCGACCTCTTTCCAATGACGCTGATTCTGTCAGGTTTTGAGACTACAAAATTTTTAGGTCTTCTAGGTCCATTTAGATCATTCCTTCCCACTGGGGATTCAAACCACCCACCCCCTTTTATAGGGATTCATTTATATTATTATTCTTTAAATAGAAAGGAAGCCAGTATATGTAGCAAAGAAAGCCATTTGGTATATTGGTGGAGAGTGAACATAGCAAGGTTTGACCCCACAAACCAACCTTTTAATAATCAAACCGCCACATGTGCCACGTGGCACCCAATCATTAGGCCACATGGCATTACCTCATTCGTTTGTCAGTGACATGTGCCACACTGGATTGGTCCATATCCTAAGACCTTCAACTTTGACCGGCCATATCTTGCTCGTACGAGCTCCGATCAAGGTGAAATGAGCGGCGTCAGAATCGTGGCGACGAGCTCTTCGACATGGCGTCATTTTTGCTTGGATTTGAGACAATAAAAATTTCACTCTTTTTAACGCATGATTCACCTATTTGACCGAACCTTTAACTGCACATAACTTCTGCATACGAACTCCTTTTGAGCCTATTCAAGTTGCGGCAAGATCATGCCAGCGACCTCTTTCCAATGATGCTAATTCCGTCAGGTTCTAAGACTACAAAATCTTTAGGTCTTCTCGAACCATTTAGATCATTCCTTCCCACTGGGAGTTCAAACCACCTGACCCCCTTTTATAGGGATTCGTTTCTATTATCATTCTTTAACTAGAAAGGAAGCCTATATATGTAGCAAAGAAAGATGCTTGGTATATTGGTGGAGAGTGAAAATAGCAAGGTTCAACTTGACAAACCAACCTTTTAAGAATCAAACCACCCCTTGTGCCACGTGGTACCCAATCATTAGGCCACCTAGCATTACCTCATTCGTCCATCAGTGACACATGTCGCACTGGATTGGTCCACATCTTCGGACATACCATGTCATCTGCTGACTTAGATGTCGCCATCTACCACATGTCAACCCCTAGACTTACCACGTCAACAACTGCCACCGTGTCTGCCATTTCAGCATGCTGATGTCATCATTATATTGTTTAGTCGACATGGTCAACCTCAACATTGACCAGCCATATCTTGCTTGTACGAGCTCCGATCAAGGCGAAATGAACGACGTTGAAATTGTGACGACGAGCTCTTCGACTTGGCATTATTTTTGCTTGGAATTGAGACAATCAAATTTTCACCTTTTTTAATGCCTAATTCGCTTGTTTGACCAAACATTTGACTGCACATAACTTCTGCATGCGAACGCCTTTTGAGCCCATTCAAGTTGCATCAGGATCGTGTCAGCCACCTCTTTCCAATGTTACTAATTCTGTCAGGTTCTAAGACTACAAAACTTTTATTTCTTCTGTATCCATCTAGATTATTATTCCCCACTAGGGGTTGAAACCACCCGACCCCCTTTTATAGGGATTCGTTTCTATTATCATTCTTTAAATAGAAAGGAGGCCCGTATATGTAGCAAAGAAAGCCGTCTCGTATGTTGGTGGAGAGTGAAAATAGCAAGCAGGAGGTCAGGGGTTCGACCCCCACAAACCAACCTTTTAACAATCAAACCTGCCACCATATCTTAAGACCTGCCACGTCATCTGCTGACTCAAGAGCTACCATCTGCCACATGTCAAACTCTAGACCTACCATGTCAACAATTGCCACTGTGTCTGCCATGTCAGTATGCTGACGTCATCAATGTACTGTCTACTCAGCACCGTCAATCCTCAACTTTGACCGGCCATATCTTGCTCGTATGAGCTCCAATCATGGCGAAACGAGTGGCATCAAAATCATGACGACGCGCTCTTCGACTTGTCATCTTTTTTTCTTAGATTTGAGACAATCACTTTTCACCTTTTTGAATGCCTAATTCGCTTGTTTGACCGAACCTTTGACTGCACATAACTTCTACATACGAACGCTTGTTGAGCCCGTTCAAGTTGCATTAGGATCGTGTCAGCAACCTCTTTCCAATGATGCTGATTCTATCATGTTCTTAGATTGCAATTTTTTTTGGTCTTCTGGATCCCCCTGTATCATTCCTCCCCACTTGGGGTTCAAACCACCCGACCCCCTTTTATAGGATTTATTTCTATTATCATTCTTTAAATAGAAAGGAGGCCCATATATGTATCAAAGAAAGCCGCTTGGTATATTGGTGGAGACTGAAAATAGGAAGTAGGAGGTTAGGGCTTCGACCTCCACAAACCAATTTTTTAACAATCAAACCGCCACATGTGCCACATGGCACCCAATCATTGGGCGATGTGGAATCACCTCATTCATCCATTAGTGACACGTGTCACACTTGATTGGTCCACATCATTAGTCCGGCCACGTCAACGACTGCCACTGTGTCTGCCATGTTAGCATGCTAACGTCATCATTGTATTGTCTAGTCAGCATGGCCAACCCTCAACTTTGACCGGCCATATCTTGCTCGTACAAGTTCTGATCGAGGCAAAAAGAGCGGCGTCAGAATTGTTGTGATGAGCTCTTCGACTTGGCATCATTTTTGCTTAGATTTGAGACAATCAATTTTTCAACTTTTTGAACGCCTGATTCACCTATTTTACCAAACCTTTGACTGCATATAACTTTTGCATACGACCTCCTTTTGAGCCCGTTCAAGTTGCGTCAGGATTGTATCAGCGACCTCTTTCCAATGATGCTGATTTTGTTAGGTTCTAATACTACAAAATTTTTAGTTCTTCTGTATCCACCTGGATCATTCCTCGCCAGTGGGGGTTCAAACCACCTGACCCCCTTTTATAGGGATTCGTTTCTATTATCATTCATTAAATAGAAAAGAGGCTCGTATATGTAGCAAAGAAAGCCACTTGGTATATTCGTAGAGAGTGAAAATAGCAAGTAGGAGGTCTGGGGTTTGACCCCCATAAACCAACATTTTAACAATCAAACTGCCACATGTGCCATGTGGCATTACCTCATTCGTCTGTTAGTGACACGTGTCACTTCTAGATTGGTCCACATCTTCAAACCTGCCACGTGATCTACTGACTTGTATGACGCCATCTGCCACGTGTCAAAATCTGAATCTGCCATGCCAAGAACTGCCACTGCATCTGCCATGTCAGCATCCTGACGTCATCATTGTATTATCTTGCCGGCATGGTCAACCCTATGTTTGACCAGCCATATCTTGCTCGTACGAGCTCTGATCGAGGTGAAACGAGCGGCGTCAAAATCGTGGCGAAGAGCTCTTCGACTTGGCATCATTTTTTGGATTTGAGATAATCTATTTTTGACATTTTCAAACACTTGATTCGCCTGTTTGACCGAATCTTTGACTGCACATAACTTCTGCATACGAACTCCTTTTGAGCCCGTTCAAGTTGCGTCAGGATTGTGCCAGTGACCTCTTTCTAATGATGCTAATTCCATCATGTTCTCAGACTGCACAATTTTTAGGTCTTCTGGATCCATTTAGATCATTCCTTCCCACTAGGAGTTCAAACCACTTGACCCCCTTTTATAGGGATTTATTTCTATTATCATTCTTTAAATAGAAAGGAAGCCCGTATTTGTAGCAAAGAGAGCCGCTTGGTATATTTGTGGAGAGTGAAAATAGCAAGGTTCGACCCCACAAACCAACCTTTTAACAATCAAACTGCCACATGTGCCACATGACACCCAATCATTAAGCCACATGGCATTACCTCATTCATCCGTCAGTGACGTGTCACACTGGATTAGTCCACATCTTCAGACCTGCCACGTCATCTGCTGACTTAGATGACGCCATCTGCCATGTGTCAACCTCTTGACCTACCATGTCAACAACTACCACTGTGTCTGTCATGTCAGCATGTTGATGTCATTATTGTACTATCTAGTCGACATGGTCAACCCTCAACTTTGACAGGCCATATCTTGCTTGTACGAGCTCCGATCGAGGCAAAACGAGTGGCGTCAAAATTGTGGCAACGAGCTCTTCGTCTTGGCATCATTTTTGCTTGGATTTGAGACAATAAATTTTTCACCTTTTTGAACGCCTGATTCGTCTATTTGATCAAACATTTCACTGCACATAACTTCTGCATACGAACTCCTTTTGAGCCCATTCAAGCTGCGTCAGGATCGTGTAAACAACCTCTTTCCAATGATGTTGATTCCGTCAGGTTCTGAGACTACAAAATTTTTAGTTCTTCTGTATCCATCTGGATCATTATTCCCCATTGGGGTTCAAACCACCTGACCCTCTTTTATAGGGATTGGTTTCTATTATCATTCTTTAAATAGAAAGGAGGCCCGTAAATGTAGCAAAGAAAGCCACTTGGTATATTGGTGGAGAGTGAAAATAACAAGCAGGAGGTTAGGGGTTCGACCCCCACAAACCAACCTTTTAAGAATCAAACCGCCACATGTGCCACGTGGCAGTCAATCATTGGGCCACATGGCATTACCTCATTCTTTCGTCACTGACACATGTCATGCTAGATTTGTCCACATATTCAGACCTGCCACGTCATCTATTGACTTAAATGCCACCATCTACCACGTGTTAAACTCTGGAGCTACCACGTCTGACTGAACCTTTGACTCCACATAGCTTCTGTATACGAACTCCTTTTGAGCCCATTCATGTTGGGTTAGGATCGTGTCAACAACCTCCTTCCAATGATATCGATTCCTTCATATTCTAAGACTGCAAAATTTTTCTGTCTTCTGGATCCACCTAGATCATTCCTCCCCACTTGAGGTTCAAACCACCCGACGCCCTTTTTAAGGGATTCTTTTCAATTATAATTCTTTAAATAGAAAGGAGGCCTGTATATGTAGCAAAGGAAGCCGCTTGGTATATTGGTAGAGGTTGAAAATAGCAAGCAGGAGGTCAGGGGTTTGACCCCCAGAAACCAATCTTTTAATAATCAAACCGCCACATGTGCCATGTGGCACCCAATCATTGGGCCATGTGGCATTTCCTCATTCATCCATTAGTGACATGTGTCATGATTGATTGGTCCACATCATCAGACCTGTCACATCATCTGTTGACATAGATGCCGCCATCTACCATGTGTCAACCTCTAGACTTGCCACGTCAACAATTGCCATGATGTCTGCCATGTTAGCATGCTGACGTCATCATTGTACTGTCTAGTTAGCACGGTCAACCCTCAACTTTGACCAGCCATAACTTGCTCGTATGAGCTCCGATCGAGGCGAAACAAGCGGCGTTGAAATCGTGACGACGATCTCTTCGACTTGGCATAATTTTTGCTTGGATTTGAGATAATCAATTTTTCACATTTTTGAATTCTTGATTCGCCTATTTGACCAAACCATTAATTTCATGTAACTTATGCATACGAACACCTTTTAAGCTTGTTCAAGTTACGTCAAGATCATGCCAGCAACCTATTTCCAATGATGTTGATTTCGTCAGGTTCTAAGAATGCAAAACTTTTAGTTCTTCTGTATCAACCTGGATCATTCCTCTCCACTGGGGGTTCAAACCACTTGACCCCCTTTTATAGGGATTCATTTCTATTATCATTCATTAAATAGAAAGGAGGCTTGTATATGTAGCAAAGAAAGCCGCTTGGTATATTGGTGGAGAGTGAAAATAGCAAGCAGGAGATCAAGGGTTCAACCCACACAAACTAACTTTTTAACAATCAAATCGCCACACGTGCCACGTGGCACCCAATCATTGGGCCACGTGACATTACCTCATTCGTTCGTTAGTGACACGTGTCATGCTAGATTGGTCCACATATTCAGATCTACCACACCATCTGCCAGGTGTCAAACTCTGGATCTGCCATGTCAACAACTGCCTCTATGTCTGCCATGTCAGCATGCTGACGTTATCATTGTACATCTAGTCGGCATGGTCAACACTGAACTTTGACCAGCCATATCTTATTCGTACGAGCTCTGATCGAGGCGAAACAAGCAGCGTCAAAATCATGGCAACGAGTTCTTTGACTTGGCATCATTTTTTCTTAGATTTGAGACAATCAATTTGCACCTTTTTGAACACTTGATTCACTTGTTTTTCCGAACCTTTGACTGAACATAACTTTTGCATACGAACTCTTTTTGAGCCCATTCAAGTTGCGTTAGGATCATGTCAGCGACCTCTTTCCAATGATGATGATTCTGTCAAGTTCTAAGACTGCAAGATTTTTAGGTCTTCTGGATCCACTTAGATAATTGCTCCCCACTGGGGGTTCAAACAACCCGACCCCCTTCTATACGGATTTATTTCTATTATCATTCTTTAAATAGAAAGGAGGCTCGTATATGTAGCAAAGAAAGCCGCTTGGTATATTGGTGGAGAGTGAAAATAGGAAGCAGGAGGTCAGGTGTTCGATCGCCACAAACCAACCTTTTAACAAACAAATTGCTACATGTGCCATGTGGCACCCAATCATTGGGCCATGTGGCATTCACTCATTCGTCCGTTAATGACATGTGTCATAATGGATTGGTCTGCATCTTCAGACCTGCCACATCATCTATTGAGTCAAATGCTACCATCTACCACTTGTAAACATCTGTACCTGCCATGCCAACAACTGCTACTATGTTTGCCATGTCAGCATGATGATGTCATCATTGTACTATCTAGTCAGCATGGTTAACCCTCAACTTTGACCGGCCATATCTTGCTCGTACGAGCTCTGATCAAGGTGAAATGAGTGGCGTCAGAATCGTGGCGACGAGCTCTTCAAGTTGATATTATTTTTACATGGATTTGAGATAATAAAATTTTCACCTTTTTGAACTCATGTTTCGCTTGTTTGACCGAACCTTTGACTGCACATAACTTTTGCATACGAACTCCTTTTGAGCCCGTTCAAGTTGCATTAGGATCGTGCCAGCGACCTCTTTCCAATGACGCTGATTCCGTCAGGTTTAGAGACTACAAAATTTTTAGGTCTTCTGGATCCATTTATATCATTTTAGATCATTCCTTCCCATTGGGGGTTCAAACCAACCGACCCCCTTTAATAGGGATCATATGCTGACTCAGATGCCGCCATCTGCCACGTGTCAACCTCTGGACCTAGCATGTCAACAACTGCCACTGTATTTGCCATGTCAGCATGCTGATGTCATCATTGTACTGTCTAGTCGACATGGTCAACCCTCAACTTTGACCGGCCATATCTTACTCATACGAGCTCCGATCGAGGCAAAATAAGTGGCGTCGAAATCATGGCGACGAGATCTTCGACTTGGCATCATTTTTGGTTGGATTTGAAATTTTTTTTTCACCTTTTTGAATGCCTGATTCCGTGTTTGATTGAACATTTCACTGCACATAACTTATACATACGAACTCCTTTTGAGCCTATTCAAGTTGCGTCAGGATCGTGTCATCAACCTCTTTCCAATGATGCTGATTCTGTCAGTTTCTGAGACTGCAAAATTTTTATTTCTTCTATATGCATCTAGATCATTATTCCCCATTGGGGTTCAAACCACCCGACCCCCTTTTATAGGGATTCATTTATATTATCATTCTTTAAATAGAAAGGAGGCTCTATATGTAGAAAAAAAAGCCGCTTGGTATATTGGTGGAGAGTGAAAAGAGCAAGCAGGAGGTCAGGGGTTTGACCCCCACAAACCAACCTTTTAACAATGAAACCGCCACATGTGCCATGTGGCACCCAATCATTGGGCCATGTGGCATTACTTCATTCTTTTGTTAATGACACGTGTCAGGCTAGATTGGTCCACATCTTCACACTTGCCATGTCATCTGCTGACTTAGATATTGCCATCTACCACGTGTCAAACTCTGGACTTGCCACATCAACAACTACTATTGTGTCTGCCATGTTAGTATAGTCAACCCTCAACTTTGACCAGCCATATCTTGCTTGTATGAGCTCCGATCGAGGCGAAATGAGCTGCGTCGAAATCGTGACGACGAGCTCTTCGACTTGGCATCATTTTTTCTTAGATTTGAGACAATCAAAATTTAACCTTTTTGAACGCCTAATTCGCTTGTTTGACCGAACCTTTGATTGCGCATAACTTCTGCATACGAACTCCTTTTGAGCCCGTTCAAGTTGTGTTAGGATCGTCTCAGCAACCTCTTTCCAATGATGCTGATTCTATCATGTTGTCAGACTGCAAATTTTTTTGGTCTTCTAGATACACCTGGATTATTCCTCCCCACTTTGGTTTCAAACCACTTGACCTCGTTTTATAAGGATTCATGTCTATTATCATTCTTTAAATAGAAAGGAGGCTCGTATATGTAGCAAAGAATTTCGTTTGGTATATTGGTGGAGAGAGAAAATAGCAAGCAAGAGGCTAGGGGTTCGACCCCCACAAACTAATCTTTTAACAATCATACCACCACATGTGCCACGTGGCACCCAATCTTTTAACAATCATACCTCATTTGTCCGTCAATGACACGTGTCACGCTGAATTGGTCCACATCTTCAGACCTGCCATGTCATCTGGTGACTCAGATGCCGCCATCTGCCATGTGTCAAACTCAAGATCAACCATGTCAACAACTGCTACTTTGTTTGCCATGTCAACATGCTGACGTCATCATTGTACTATCTAGTCGGCATGGTCAACTCTCAACTTTGACCAGCCATATCTTGCTCGTATGAGCTCTGATCGAGGTGAAACGAGCAGCGTTAGAATCGTGGCAACGAGCTCTTAGACTTGGCATCATTTTTTCTTGGATTTGAGACAATCAAATTTTCAACTTTTAGAACGCCTGATTCATCTGTTTGACTGAACGTTTGACTGCACATAACTTCTGCATACAAACTCCTTCTGAGCCCATTCAAGTTGCATTAGGATCGTGTCAGCGACCTCTTTCCAATGATGCTGATTCCATCAGGTTCTGAGACTGCAAGATTTTTAGGTTGGGAATAATCATGGCGACGAGCTCTTCAACTTGGTATCATTTTTGGTTGGATTTGAAAAAATAAAATTTTGACCTTTTTGAATGCCTGATTTGCTATTTGACCGAACATTTCAATGCACATAACTTATGCATACGAACTCGTTTTGAGCCCATTTAAGTTGCGTTAGGATCGTGTCATCGACCTCTTTCCAATGATGCTGATTCTGTCAAGTTCTAAGACTGCAAAATTTTTAGTTCTTTTGTATCCATCTAGATCATTATTCCCCACTAGGGGTTCAAACCACTCGACCTTCTTTTATAGGGATTTGTTTTTATTATCATTCTTTAAATAGAAAGGAGGCCAGTATATGTAGCAATCAAAACTGATTGGTATATTGGTGGAGAGTGAAAATAAGAAGTAGGAGGTCAGGGGTTCAACCCCGACAAACCAACCTTTTAAGAAGCAAATCGCCACATGTGCCACGTGGCACCCAATCATTGGGCCACTTGGCATTCGCTCATTCGTTTGTCAGTGACACATGCCACGCTGGATTAGTCCACATCTTTAGACCTGCCATGTCATCTGTTTAGTTAGATGGCGCCATCTGCCACGTGTCAACATTTGGACCTGTCACGCCTACAATTGCCATTGCGTTTGCCATGTTAGCATAATGACGTCATCATTGTATTGTCTAGTTAGCATGGTCAACCCTTAACTTTGACCAGTCATATCTTGCTCGTACGAGCTCCGATCAAGGTGAAACGAGCGGCTTTAGAATCGTGGTGACGATCTCTTCAACTTGGCATCATTTTTTATGGGATTTGAGACAATAATTTTTTGACCTTTTTGAATGCATGATTCACTTGTTTGACTGAAACTTTGACTGCATATAACTTCTGCATACAAATTCCTTTCGAGCCCATTCAAGTTATGTTAGGATCGTGCCTGTAGCAAAGAGAGCGGGTTTGTATATTGGTGGAGTAAAAATAGCAACGTTCGACCCCACAAGCCAACCTTTTAACAATTAATCCACCACATGTACCACGTGTCACGCTGGATTGGTCCACATCTTCAGACCTGCCATGGTATCTGCTGACTCAGATGCCGCCATCTTCCACGTGTCAACCTCTAGACCTACCACGTCAACAACTGCCACTGTGTCTGCCATGTTAGCATGCTGATGTCATCATTTTACTATCTAGTCGACATGGTCAACCCTCAACTTTGACCGGCAATATCTTGTTCTTACGAGCTCCGATCGAGGCGAAGCGAGCGGTGTCGAAATCATGGCGACGAGTTCTTCAACTTGGCATCATTTTAGCTTGGATTTGAGATAATCAATTTTTTACCTTTTTGAACGCTTGATTCACTTGTTTGATGGAACCTTTGACTGCACATAACTTCTGCATACGAACTCCTTTTGAGCACATTCAAGTTGCGTCAGTATAGTGAAAATAATGGTATATTGGTGGAGAGTGAAAATAGCAAACAGGAGGTCAAGGGTTTGATCCCCACAAACCAACCTTTTAACAATCAAATCTCCACATGTACCATGTGGCACCCAATCATTGGGCCACATGGGATTACCTCATTCTTCTGATAGTGACACATGTCATGCTGGATTGGTCCACATCCTTAGAACTGCCACGTCATCTGCTGACTCAAATGCTGCCATCTGCCACGTGTCAAACTTTGGACCTACCACGTCAACAACTGCCACTGTGTCTGCTATGTCAGCATGCTGACATCATCATTGTATTGTCTAGTCAGTATGGTCAACCTTCAACTTTGACCGCATATCTTGCTCGTATGAGCTCTGATTGAGGTGAAACGAGCGGCGTTGAAATCGTGATGACGAGCTCTTCGACTTGGCATCATTTTTGCTTAGATTTGAGACAATTAATTTTTCACCTTTTTGAACGCCTGATTTGCCTATTTGACCTAACCTTTGACTGCACATAACTTCTGCATACAAACTCCTTTTGTGCCTGTTCAAGTGGTCTTAGGATCGTGTCAGCAACCTCTTTCCAATGATGCTGATTCTATTATGTTCTCATATTGTAAATTTTTTTGGTCTTTTGGATCCACCTAGATCATTCCTTCCACTTGGGGTTCAAACAATCTGACTCCCTTTTATAGGGATTCACTTCTATTATCATTCTTTAAATAGAAAGGAGGCCCGTATATGTAGCAAAGAAAGTCGCTTGGTATATTGGTGGAGAGTGAAAAAAGAAAGCTGGAGGTCAGGGGTTCGACCCCCACAAACCAATCTTTTAACAGTCAAATCGCCACATGTGCCACATGGCACCCAATCATTGGGCCACGTTGCACTACCTCATTCATCTGTCAGTGAAATGTGTCATGCTAGATTGGTCCACATCATCAGACCTTCCACGTCATCTGCTGACTCAGATGCCGCCAACTGCCATGTGTCAACCTCTGGTCCTACCGTGTAAAGAACTGCCACTGTCTCTGCCATGTCAGCATGCTGACGTCATCATTGTATTGTCTAGTCAGCATGGTCAACCCTCAACTTTCACCTTTTTGAACGACTGATTCCCTGTTTGACCAAACCTTTGATTGTACATAACTTCTGCATATGAACTATTTTTGAGCCCGTTCAAGTTACGTCAGGATCGTGTCAGCGACCTCTTTCTAATGATGCTGATTCTGTTAGGTTCTAAGACTGTTAAATTTTTAGTTCTTCTGTATCCGCCTAGATCATTTCTCCCCACTGGGGGTTCAAACCACCCGACCTCCTTTTATAGGGATTCGTTTATATGATCATTCATTAAACAAAAAGGAGGCCCGTATATGTAGCAAAGAAAGCAGCTTGGTGTATTGGTGGAGATTGAAAAAAGCAAGCAAGAGGTCAGGGTTCGACCCCCACAAACCAACCTTTTAACAATCAAACCACCACATCTGCTACGTGGCACCCAATCATTGGGCCATGTGGCATTACCTCATTCATCCATCAGTGACACGTGTCACACTGGATTGGTCCACATCTTTCGACCTACCACGTCATCTGCCGACTCAGATACCGCCATCTGCCACGTGTCAAACTCTGGATCTGCCAAGTCAACAACTGCCACTGTGTCTATCATGTCAGCATCCTAACGTCATTATTGTACTATCTAGTCATCATGGTCAACCCTCAACTTTGACCAACATATCTTTACTCATACAAGCTCTCATTGAGACAAAACGAGCGGCGTTAGAGTCGTGGCTACGAGCTCTTCGACTTGGCATCATTTTTGCTTCTATTTGAGGCAATCAATTTTTCACCTTTTCAAATGCCTGATTCACCTATTTGACAGAACCTTTCATTGCACATAACTTCTACATACGAACTTCTTTTGAGCCCGTTCAAGTTGCATTAGGATCATGTCAGCGAGCTTTTTCCAATGATGCTGACTCCGTCAGATTCTGAGACTACAATATTTTTATGTCTTTTGGATACACCTAGATTATTCCTTTCCACTACGGGTTCAGACCACCTGACCTCCTTTTATAGGGATTTGTTTCTATTATCAATCTTTAAATAGAAAGGAGGCTCATATATGTAGCAATGAAAGCCGCTTGGTATATTGGTGGAGAGTGAAAACAGGAAGCAGGAGGTCAGGGGTTCGACCCCCAAAAACTAACCTTCTAACAAGCAAATCTTCACATGTGCCACGTGGCAGCCAGTCATTGGGCCACGTGGCATTCTCTCATTCATCTGTCAGTGACACGTGCCACACTGGATTGGTCCACATCTTCAGACCTGCCATGTCATCTGTTAAATTAGATGCCGCCATCTGCCACGTGTCAATATCTGGACATGCCACTCCAACAACAGCCAATGTGTCTGCCATGTCAGCATGATGATGTCATCATTGTAATATCTAGTCAGCGTGTTCAACCCTCAACTTTGACCAGCCATAACTTGTTCGTACGAGCTCCGATCAAGGTGAAATGAGCGGCGTCGAAATCGTGGCGACGAGCTCTTCGAATT
Organism: Cunninghamia lanceolata; assembly: GCA_027924645.1. Classification (NCBI taxonomy): domain Eukaryota; kingdom Viridiplantae; phylum Streptophyta; class Pinopsida; order Cupressales; family Cupressaceae; genus Cunninghamia; species Cunninghamia lanceolata. The sequence continues at coordinate 2,649,620 of BSBN01000918.1, read as the reverse complement.
GGTATCAATTTTGCTTGGATTTGAGATAATAATTTCTTCACCTTTTTGAATGCATGATTCACCTATTTGACCGAACCTTTGACTGCACATAACTTCTGCATACAAACTCCTTTTAAGCTTGTTCAAGTTGCGTCAGGATAGTGCCAGCGACCTCAGCTGATAACGTCAGGTTCTGAGAATGCAAAATTTTTAGGTCTTCTGGATCCATTTAGATCATTTCTTCCCACTAGGGTTTCAAACCATCCGACCCCCTTTTAGAGGGATTCGTTTGTATTATCATTCTTTAAATAGAAAGGAAGCCCGTATATGTAGCAAAGAAAGCCGCTTGGTCTATTGGTGGAGAGTGAAAATAGCAAGGTTCGACCCCAAAAACCAACCTTTTAGCAATCAAACAGCCACATATGCCATGTGGCACCCAATTATTAGGCCACATGGCATTACCTCATTTGTCCTTCAGTGACACGTGTCACGCTCGATTGGTCCACATCTTTAGGCCTGCCATGTCATTTGCTAACTTAGATGCCACCATCTGCCACGTGTCAGCTTCTAGACGTACCACATCAACAACTGCCACTGTGTCTGCCATGTCAGCATGCTGATGTCATCATTGTACTGTCTAGTCGACATAGTCAACCCTCAACTTTGACCTGCCATATCTTGCTCGTACGAGCTTTGATTGAGGTGAAACAAGCTGCGTCGAAATCATGGCGACGAGCTCTTCAACTTGGCATCATTTTTGGTTGGTTTTCAGACAATCAATTTTCACCTTTTTGAATGCCTGATTCACCTATCTGACTGAATCTTTGACTGCACATAACTTCTCCATACGAACTCCTTTTGAGCCCATTCAAGTTGCGTTAGGATTGTGTCAGTAACCTCTTTCCAATGATGCTGATTCCGTCAGGTTCTGAGACTGCAAAAATTTTATTTCTTCTGTATCCATCTAGATCATCATTCCCCATTGGGGATTCAAACCACCCGAACCCCCTTTTATAGGGATTCGTTTCTATTATCATTCTTTAAATAAAAAGGAGGCTCGTATATGTAGCAAAAAAAGATGCTTGGTATATTGGTGGAGAGTGAAAATAGCAAGCAGGAGGTCAGGGGTTCGACCCCCACAAACCAACCTTTTAACAATCAAACTGCCACATGTGCCACGTGGCACCCAATCATTGGGCCATGTGGCATTACCTCATTCTTTCGTTAGTGACACGTGTCACGCTAGATTGGTCCACATATTCAGACCTGCCACATCATCTGCTGACCTACCACGTCAACAACTATTGCTATGTCTACCATGTCAGCATGTTGACGTCATCCTTGTACTGTCTAGTCAACATGGTCAACCCTCAAATTTGACCGGCCATATCTTGCTCGTATGAGCTCCGATCGAGGCCAAATGAGCAGCGTCAAAATCGTGACGACGAGCTCTTTGACTTGGCATCATTTTTGCTTGGATTTAAGACCATCAATTTTTCACCTTTTCGAACACCTGATTCACCCATTTGACTGACTCTTTGACTGCACATAACTTCTACATACGAACTCCTTTTGAGCCCGTTCAAGTTGCGTTAGGATCGTGTCAGCAACCTCTTTTCAATGATGCTGATTCCATCATGTTCTCATACTACAAAATATTTCAGTCTTCTGGATCCACCTGGATCATTCCTCCCCACTTGGGGTTCAAACCACCCGACCTCGTTTTATAGGGATTCATTTCTATTATCATTCTTTAAATAGAAAGGAGGCCCATATATGTAGAAACGAAAGCCGCTTGGTATATTGTTGGAAAGTGAAAATAGCAAGTAGGAGGTCAGGGGTTCGACCCCCATAAAGTAATCTTTTAACAATCAAACTGCCACATGTGCCACGTGGCACCCAATCATTGGGCCACGTGGCATTACCTCATTCATTTGTCAGAGACACGTGTCACACTAGATTGGTCCACATCATCAGACTAGCCACGTCATCTGCTAACTCAGATGACACCATCGGCCATGTGTCAACCTCTGGATCTGCCACACAACAACTGACACTGTGTCTGTCATGTCAGTATAATGACATCATCATTGTATTGTTTAGTCAGCATGGTCAACCCTCAACTTTGACGGGTCCATATCTTGCTCGTACGAGTTCCGATCGAGGCAAAACGAGTGGCGTCAGAATCATGGCGACGAGCTCTTCGACTTGACATCATTTTTGCTTGGATATGGGACAATCAATTTTTCACATTTTTTGAATGCCTGATTTGCCTGTTTGACCAAACTATTGACTGCACATAACTTCTGCATACAAACTCCTTTTGAGCCTATTCACATAGCGGTAGGATCTTGTCAGTGACTTCTTTCCAATGGTGCTAATTTTGTTACGTTCGAAGACTGCAAAATTTATAGGGATTTGTTTCTATTATCATTCATTAAATAGAAAGGAGGTCCGTATATGTAGCAAAGAAAGCCGCTTGGTATATTGGTGGAGAGTGAAAAAAGTAAGTAGGAGGTCATGGGTTCGACCCCTACAAACTAGCTTTTAACAATCAAACTGCCACATGTGCCATGTGGCACCCAATCATTGGGCCACGTGGCATTACCTCATTCGTCCGTCAGTGACATGTGTGATGCTGGATTGGTCCACATCTTTAGACCTACCACGTCATCTGCCGACTCAGATGCTGCCATCTATCACGTGTCAAACTCTAGATCTGCCACGACAACAACTACCACTATGTCTACCATGTTAGCATGCTGACGTCATCATTGTACTATCTAGTCGGCATGGTCAACCCTCATCTTTAACCAGCCATATCTTGCTCATACGAGCTTTGATTGAGGTGAAACGAGCACTCTCAGAATCGTTGTGACGATCTCTTCTACTTGGCATCATTTTTACTTGGATTTGAGATAATCAATTTTTCACATTTTCAAATGCCTGATTCCCCTGTTTGACTGCACATAACTTTTGCGTATGAACTCCTTTTGAGTCTGTTCAAGTTTTGTTAGGATTGTGTCAGCGACTTCTTTCCAATGATGTTGATTCTATTAGGTTCTGAGACTGCAAGATTTTTAGGTCTTCTGGATCCACCTAGATCATTCCTCCCCACTCGGAGTTCAAACCACCCTGCCCCCTTGTATAGGGATTTATTTCTATTATCATTCTTTGAATAGAAAGGAGGCCCGTATATGTAGCAATGAAAGCTGCTTGGTATATTGGTGGAGAGTGAAAATAGAAAGCAGGAGGTCAGGGGTTCGACCTCCACAAACCAACCTTTGAACAAGCAAGTCACCACATGTGCCACGTGGCACCTAATCATTGGGCCACGTCGATTTACTCATTCGACAGTTAGTTACATGTGTCATGCTGGATTGGTCCACATCTTCAGATCTGCCACGTCATCTATTGAGTCAAATGCTGGCATCTGCCACATGTCAACATCTAGACTTGTCATGCCAACAACGACCACTGTGTCTGCCATGTCAACATGATGTCATCATTGTACTGTCTAGTCAGCATGGTCAACCCTCAATTTTGACTGGCCATATCTTGCTCATACAAGCTCCGATAAAGGTGAAACGAGCAACGTCAAAATCGTGGTGACGAGCTCTACGACTCGACATCATTTTTGCTTGGGTTTGAGATGATAAAATTTTCACCTTTTTGAATGCATGATTTACCTGTTTTACTGAACCTTTGACTGCACATACCTTCTGCATACAACTCCTTTTGAGCCTGTTCAAGTTACGTCAGGATCTTGCCATCGACCTCTTTCTAATGATGCTGATTCCATCAAGTTCTGAGACTGCAAAATTTTTAGGTCTTCTAGATCGAATTAGATCATTCCTTCCCACTGGGGGTTCAAACCACCCAACCCCCTTTTATAGGGATTTGTTTCTATTATCATTCTTTAAATAGAAAGGAACCCCCTATATGTAGCATAGAAAGCTGTTTGGTATATTGGTGGAGAGTGAAAATAGCAAGGTTCGACCCCACAAACCAACCTTTTAACAATCAAACCGCCACATGTGCCACGTGGCACCCAATCATTAGGCCACAAGGCATTACCTCATTCATCTGTCAGTGACATGTGTCACTCTTTATTGATCCACATCTTCAGACCTGCCACATTATCTGCTGACTCAGATGCCGCCATTTGCCACATGTCAACCTCTGGACCTACCACATCAACAAATGCCACTATGTCTTCCATGTCAGTATGCTGGTGTCATCATTCTACTGTCTAGTCGACATGATCAACCCTCAACTTTGACCGGCCATATCTTGCTCGTATGAACTCTGATCGAATTGAAACGAGTACAATCAAAATCGTGAAGACGAGCTCTTCGACTTGGCATCATTTTTGCTTGGATTTGAGACAATCAATTTTCACCTTTTTGAACGCCTGATTCACCTATTTGATCAAACCTTTAACTGCACATAACTTCTGCATACGAACTCTTTTTGAGCCCATTCAAGTTGTGTTAGGATCGTGTGAGAAACCTCTTTCCAATGATGTTGATTCCATCATGTTCTCAGACTGTAAAATTTTTAGTCTTCTGGATCCACTTGGATCATTCCTCCCCACTTGGGGTTCAAACCATCTGACCCCCTTTTATAGGGATTCGTTTCTATTATAATTCTTTAAATAGAAAGGAGGCCCGTATATGTAGCAAAGAAAGCCACTTGGTATATTGGTGGAGAGTGAAAATAGGAAGCAGGAGGTCAGGGGTTCGACCCCCACAAACCAACCTTTTAACAAGCAAATCGCCACATGTGCCACGTGGCACCCAATTATTGGGCCATGTTGCATTACCTCATTTATCCATCAGTGACACGTGTCATGTTGGATTGGTCCACATCATAAGACCTACCACGTCATCTGCTGACTCAGATGCCACCATCTGCCATGTGTCAACCTCTAGACCTACCACATCAACAACTGCCACGAGCTCTTCGACTTGACATCATTTTTACTTAGATTTGAGACATTCAATTTTTCAACTTTTTAAATGTCTGATTCGTCTGTTTGACCAAACCATTGACTACACATAACTTCTGCATATGAACTCCTTTTGAGCCCGTTCAAATTGCGTCAGAATCAGGTCAGTGACCTCTTTCTAATGATGCTGATTCCGTCAGGTTCTAAGACTGCAAAATTTTTAGTTCTTCTGTATCCACCTAGATCATTCCTCCCCACTGTGGGTTTAAACCACTTGACCACCTTTTATAGGAATTTGTTTCTATTATCATTCATTAAATAGAAAGGAGGCCCGTATATGTAGCAAAGAAAGCCGCTTGGTATATTGGTATATTGGTGGAGAGTGCACGTTGGATTGGTCCACATCGTCAGACCTGCCACGTCATCTGCTGACTTAGATGCCACCATCCACCATATGTCAAACTCTAGATCTACCACATCAACAACTGCCACTGTGTCTGCCATGTTAGCATGCTGACATCATCATTGTACTATCTAGTCGGCATGGTCAACCCTCAACATTGACTAGCCATATCATGCTGATACGAGCTCTAATCGAGGTGAACTAAGCAATGTCAGAATCGTGGCGACGATCTCTTCGGCTTGGCATCATTTTTGCTTGGAATTGAGACAATCATTTTTTCACCTTTTCCAATGCCTGATTCGCCTGTTTGACCAAACCTTTGATGGCACATAACTTCTGCATACAATATGTATTCATGTTGCGTTAGGATCGTGTCAACGACCTCTTTCCAATGATGTTGATTCCGTCAGGTTCTGAGAGTGCAAAATTTTTAGGTCTTCTAGATCCATTTAGATCATTCCTTCCCACTAGGGGTTCAAACCACCTAACCCCTTTTTATAGGGATGCGTTTCTATTATCATTCTTTAAATAGAAAGGAAGCCCGTATATGTAGCAAAGAAATTCATTTGGTATATTGGTGGAGAGTGAAAATAGCAAGGTTCGACCCCAAAAACCAACCTTTTAACAATTAAACCACCACATGTGCCACGTGGCACCCTATTATTAGTGCACATGGCATTACCTCATTCGTTCGTTAGTGACACGTGCCACACTAGATTGGTCCACATCTTTAGAACTGCCACGTCATCTGTTGAGTCAGATGCCACCATCTGCCACATGTCAACCTCTGGACCTACCCCGTCAACAATTGCCACTGTATCTGCCATGTCAGCTTGCTGATGTCATCATTGTACTGTCTAGTTGACATGGTCATCCCTCAACTTTCACTGTCCATATCTTGCTCGTATGAGGTCCAATCGAGGCAAAATGAGCAGCGTAAAAATTGTGGCGACGAGCTCTTTGACTTGGCATCATTTTGCTTGGATTTGAGACAATCAATTTTTCACCTTTTTGAACGCCTAATTTGCCAGTTTGACCAAAGCTTTGACTACACATAACTTTTGCATATGAACTCCTTTTGAGCCCGTTCAAGTTGCGTCAAGATCGTGTTAGCAACCTCTTTCCAATGATGCTGATTCCGTCAGGTTTTGAGACTGCAAAATTTTAGTTTTCTTCATGTCAGCCTTTTTTCTACCCTTTCATCTTATCGAGAGCTAACCCAACCCTTCCTAGTTAGCCTGGCTTACCTCTCGAGGGGGCACCACCTGCCAGTTACATTGGGGCTTAACCTTGTTTATCAAGAAAATTATCGTATCTTCTTTCACACAACGTTTTAACGAACATTGTATGAAAGAGGGGCAAAATGTAGACACCCAAAATTGATCTAATTATCATTAGCATTCAAATATTGCATTATTTATCATCTGCATTTGTCTAACACACTTGAGCAATATCTCTATCACTTATTTCTTCTATTAATTAAATAAATTTATATTTATTTAATTAATTCATTAGCTATTTCCTCTAAACTATAATTAAACAATCTTTAATTATTTAATTATCTTCATTCTTCTATTTTAATTAAATAAATCTTATTTATTTAATTAAAATTCCTTTCATAAGCCCACTTTCCAATTAATTAAATAAATTTTATTTATTTAATTAATTTTCTCTTATTATTTATCTTAATGAGCCAACATGTGTGCCTCTTTCATTTAAAAAAGATAAGTGGTACTACATCTTTTACATGTAGTACTTTTTATGTACACGGTCACACATAAGCCTTATCTTCCCTCCACTTGTCATCTACACATTCATCTATGACTATCAATTCATCCTAGCAATTCACATAGCCACCAAATCTCCACCGTTGATTGATTTTGGTTGAGGTTTATATAAACACCCTCTCATTCCATACTACATCTATCCAGCATTCATATAACGTCTACATTATCATCTTGAGCATATTGAGCATTTTAGCATCTATTGAGTTTATTAAAATTATCATCCATCCATCATGACAACTTTAATCTTCATAATTGTTTATTATTGAAGAAGCAATCCACATCATAAACAAGGAATTATACAATCTAGGTGATATTGTTCTTAAATTGCATGATTTTGATTTCATTTAGATTAGATTCTTTGATGGTAGTAGGGTTAGGTTTTCATGGCTATGATTGATCTTATCAACTTGATTTTTACCTATCACACCACTGTCGTTGACTCCATCGGGTTCTAAGACTACAAAATTTTAGTTCTTATGTATCCACCTGTATCATTCCTCCCCACTGGGGGTTCAAACCACCCAACCCCCTTTTATAGGGAATCGTTTCTATTATCATTCATTAAATAGAAAGGAGGCCCGTTTATGTAGCAAAGAAAGCCGCTTGGTATATTGGTGGAGAGTGAAAAAAGAAAGCAGGAGGTCAGGGGTTTAACCCCCACAAACCAACCTTTTAACAATTAAACTGCCACATGTGCCACGTGGCACCCAATCATTGGGCCATGCGGCATTACCTCATTCATCCATTAGTGACATGTGTTATGTTGGATTGGTCCACATCTTCAGACCTGCCATGTCATCTGCTGACTTAGATGCCGCCATCTAGCACATGTCAAACTCTGGATTTGCCACGTCAACAACTGCCATTGTGTCTGCCATGTCAGCATGCTGACATCATCATTGTACTATCTAGTCAGCATGGTCAACCCTCAACTTTGACTAGCCATATCTTTCTCGTACGAGCTCTGATCGAGGCGAAACAAGCGGCGTCAGAATCATGGCGAAAAGTTCTTCGGCTTGACATCATTTTTGCTTCGATTTGAGACAATCAATGTTTCACCTTTTCGAATGCCTAATTCTTCTGTTTGATCGAGCCTTTGAGTGCACATAACTTCTGCATACGAACTCCTTTTGAGCCTGTTCAAGTTACATTAGGATCGTGTCAGCGACCTCTTTCCAATGATGCTGATTCCGTTAGGTTCTAAGACTGCAAGATTTTTAGGTCTTCTAGATCCACCTAGATGATTCCTCCCCACTAGGGGTTCAAACCACCCGACCCACTTTATAGGGATTTGTTTCTTTTATCATTCTTTAAATAGAAAGGAGGCCTGTATATGTAGCAATGAAATCCGTTTGGTATATTGGTGGAGAGTGAAAATAGGAAGCAGGAGGTCAGGGGTTCAACCCCTAAAAACCAACCTTTTAACAAGCAAATCGCCACATGTGCCACATGGTACCCAATCATTGGGCCACGTGGCATCGCTTATTCACTCGTCAGTGACACGTGTCACGTTGGATTGGTCAACATCTTCAGACCTGCCACGTCATCTGTTGAGTCAGATGCTGCCATCTGCCACGTGTCAACATTTAGACATGCCACGTCAAAAACTGCCATTGTGTCTGCCATGTCAGCATGATGACATCATCATTATACTGTCTAGTCAGCATGGTCAACCCTTAACTTTGACCGGCCATATCTTGCTTGTATGAGCTCCGATCAAGGCGAAATGAGCGGCGTTGGAATCGTGGCGACAAGCTATTCAACTTGGCATCATTTTTCTTGGATTTGAGAAAATAAACTTTTCACCTTTTTGAATGCATGATTCACATGTTTGACTGAACCTATGACTGCACATAACTTCTGCATACGAACTTGTTTTGGGCTCGTTTAACTTGTGTCAGGAACTTGCCAGCGACCTCTTTCCAATGACATTGGTTTCGTCAGGTTCTGAAACTGTAAAAGTTTTAGGTTTTATGGATCCATTTAGATCATTCCTTCCCACTGGGGGTTCAAACCACTCGACCCCCTTTTGTAGGGATTCGTTTCTATTATCATTCTTTAAATAGAAAGGAAGCCCATATATGTAGCAAAGAAAGCTGCTTGGTATATTCGTGGAGAGTGAAAATAGCAAGGTTTGACCCCACAAACCAACCTTTTAACAATCAAACCACCGCATGTGCCATGTGGCACCTAATCATTAGGCCACATGGCATTACCTCATTCATCCGTCAGTGATATGTGTCACACTGGATTAGTCCACATCTTTAGACCTGACACGTCATCTGATGACTCAGATGGTGCCAGCTGGCACGTGTCAACATCTGGACCTACCACACCAACAACTGCCACTGTGTCTACTATGTCAGCATGTTGATGTCATCATTGTATTGTCTAGTCGACATGGTCAACCCTCAACTTTGACCGGCCATATCTTACTCGTACAAGCTCCGATTGAGGCGAAACAAGCGGTGTCAAAATCGTGGCAACAAGCTCTTCGACTTGGCATCATTTTTCTTAGATTTGAGACAATCAATTTTTCACCTTTTTGAATGCCTGACTCGCCTGTTTAACCGAACCTTTGACTAGACATAACTTCTGTATATGAACTCCTTTAGAGTCCATTCAAGTTACGTCAGGATCGTGTCAGCGACCTCTTTCCAATGATGCCAATTCCATCAGGTTCTGAGACTGCAAAAGGGTTAGTTCTTCTGTATCCATTTGGATCATTATTCCCCACTAGGCATTCAAACTACCTGACCCCCTTTTATAGGGATTCATTTATATTATCATTTTTTCAATAGAAAGGAGGCCCGTATATGTAGCAAAGAAAACTGCTTGGTATATTGGTGGAGAGTAAAAATAGCAAGCAGGAGGTTAGGGGTTCGACCCCCACAAACCAACCTTTTAATTATCAAACTACCACATATGCCACGTGGCACCCAATCATTGGTCCATGTGGCGTTACCTCATTCTTCCGTTAGTGACATGTGTCACATTGGATTGGTCCACATCTTCAGACCTACCACGTCATCTGCTTACTAAGATGCTGCCATCTGCAACGTGTCAAACTCTAGACCTGCTACGACAAGAACTGCAACTGTGTCTGCCATGTCAGCATGCTAATGTCATTATTGTATTATCTAGTCAGCATGGTCAACCCTCAATTTTGACAAGCCATATCTTGCTCGTATGAGCTCTGATCGAGGTGAAACGAGTGGCGTTGAAATTGTGACGACGAGCTTTTCGACTTGGCATCATTTTTGCTTGGATTTGACACAAATAAATTTTCACCTTTTTGAATGCCTGATTCCCTTATTTGATCAAACATTTGACTACACATAACGTTTGTATACAAACTCCTTTTGAGCCCATTCAAGTTGCATTAGGATCATGTCAGCAACCTCTTTGCAATGATACTGATTCCGTCATGTTGTAAGACTGTAAAATTTTTTGGTCTTCTGGATCCACCTAGATCATTCCTCCCAACTTGGGGTTCAAACTAGCCAACCCCCTTTTATAGGGATTCGTTTCTATTATCATTCTTTAAATAGAAAGGAGGCTTATATATGTAGCAAAGAAAGTCGCTTGGTATATTGGTGGAGAGTGAAAATAGCAAGCATGAGGTTAGGGGTTCGACCCCCATAAACTAATCTTTTAACAATCAAACCACCACATGTGCCACATGGCACCCAATCATTGGGCCACGTGGCATTACCTTATTCATCCGTCAGTGACATGTGTCACGCTGGATTGGTCCACATCATCAGACCTGCCACATCATTTGCTGACTCAAATTTCACCATCTGCCATGTGTCAACCTCTAGACCTGCCATGTCAACAACTGCCACTGTGTCTGCCATGTCAGCATGCTAATGTTATCATTGTATTGTTAAGTCAGCATGGTCATCCCTCAACTTTGAACGGCCATATCTTGCTCGTACGGGCTCCGATCGAGGTGAAACGAGCAGTGTTGGAATCGTGACGACCAGCTCTTCGACTTGGTATCATTTTTGCTTGGATTTGAGACAATCAAATTTTCACCTTTTTGAACACCTGATTCACTTGTTTGACCAAACCTTTGACTCCACATAACTTCTATAAATGAACTATTTTTGAGCTCGTTCAAGTTGTGTCAGGATCGTGTCAGCGACCTCTTTCCAATGATGCTGATTCCGTCAGGTTCTAAGGCTGCAAAATTTTTAGTTCTTCTTTATCCACCTGGATCACTCGTCCCCACTAGGGGTTCAAACCACCCAACCCACTTTTATAGAGATTTGTTTCTATTATCATTCATTGAATAGAAAGGAGGCCCGTATATGTAGCAAAGAAAGCCGCTTGGTATATTGGTGGAGAGTGAAAAAAGCAAGCAGGAGGTCAGGGGTTTGACCCCCACAAACCAACCTTTTAACAATCAAACTACCACATGTGCTACATGGCACCTAATCATTGGGCCACATGGCATTACCTCATTCGTCTGTTAGTGACATGTGTCACGTTGGATTGGTCCACATCTTCAGACCTGCCACGTCATCTACTGACTCAGATGCTGCCATCTGCCACGTGTCAAGTTCTGGATCTACCATGTCAAAAACTGTCATTGTGTCTGCCATGTCAGCATGCTGACCTCATCATTATACTATCTAGTCGCCATGGTCAACCCTCAACTTTTACCAGCCATATCTTGCTCGTACGAGCTCTGATCGAGGCGAAACGAGTGGCTTCAAAATTATGAGAATGAACTCTTCAACTTGGCATCATTTTTGCTTGGATTTGAGACAATCAATTTTTGACCTTTCAAAGGCCTGATTCCCCTGTTTGACCAAACCTTTAACTGCACATAACTTCTGCATACAAACTCCTTTTAAGCTCGTTCGAGTTGCGTTAGGATCATGTTAGCGACCTCTTTCCAATGATGCTGATTCCGTTAGATTCTGAGACAACAAGATTTTAAGGTCTTCTGGAACCACCTGGATCATTCTCCCCACTGGGGGTTCAAACCACCCGACCCCCTTTTATAGGGATCTGTTTCTATTATCATTTTTTAAATAGAAAGGAGGCCCGTATATGTAGCAATAAAAGCCACTTGGTATATTGGTGGAGAGTGAAAATAGGAAGCAGGAGGTCAGGGGTTCGATCCCCACAAACTAACCTTTTAATAAGCAAATCGCCACATGTGCCACATGGCACCTAATCATTGGGCCATGTGGCATTCGTTCATTCATCTGTCAGTGACACGTGTCACGCCGGATCGGTCAACATCTTCAGACCTGCCACGTCATCTTTTGAGTCAGATGCTACCATCTGCCACGTGTCAACATCTGGACCTACCACACCAACAACTGCCACTGTGTCTGCCATGTCAGCATGATGATGTCATCATTGTACTATCTAGTCAGCATGGTCAACCCTCAACTTTGACAGGCCATATCTTGCTCGTATGAGCTCCGATCAAGGTGAAACGAATGGTGTCAGAATCATGGCGATGAGCTCTTCGTTTTGGTACCATTTTTGCTTGGATTTGAGATAATCAATTTTTCACCTTTTTGAATGCATGATTTGCCTATTTGACCGAACCTTTGACTGCACATAGCTTCTGCATACGAACTCCTTTTGAGCCCATTCAAGTTGCATCAGGATTGTGTCATCGACCCCTATCCAATGGTGTTGATTCCATCAGGTTCTGAGACTGAAAATTTTTTAGTTCTTCTCTATCCATCTGGTTCATTATTCCCCACTGGGGTTTCAAACCACCCGACCCCATTTTATAGGGATTCGTTTCTATTATCATTCTTTAAATAAAAATGAGGCTGGTATATGTTGCAAAGAAAGCGACTTGGTATATTGGTGCAGAGTGAAGATAGCAAGCAGGAGGTTAGGGTATCAACCCTGACAAACCAACCTTTTAAAAATCAAACTGCCACTGTGCCAGATGGCACCAAATCATTGGGCCATGTGGCATTACCTCATTCTTCCATCAGTGACATGTGTCACGTTGGATTGGTCCACATCTTCAGACGTGCCACATCATTGGCTGACTCTAATGCTGCCATCTGCCATGTGTCAACCTCTAGACCTACCACGTCAACAACTGCACTATGTCTGCCATGTCAGCATGCTGACGTCATCATTGTATTGTCTAGTCAGCATGGTCAACCCTCAACTTTGATCGCCCATATCTTGTTCGTACGAGGTCCAATCGAGGCGAAATGAGCAGCGTCAGAATTGTGGCGTGGAGCTCTTCAACTTGACATTATTTTTGCTTAGATTTGAGACAATCAATTTTTTACCTTTTTGAACCCTTGATTTGCCTATTTGACCAAACCTTTGACTGTACATAACTTCTGCATACGAACTCCTTTTGAGCTCGTTCAAGTTGTGTTAGGATCGTGTCAGCGACCCCTTTCCAATGATGCCAATTCCAGTAGGTTCTAAGACTACAAATTTTTATTTCTTCTGTATCCACTAGATCATTCCTCCTTGTGTATGAGGAAAATTGATATGTCGAATGATAAAATCAAAACTATGATAATAATCAAATCAATAACTAATAACATAAAGAGATCTATCTAAATAAAAAGCCATGATTAATAAATAAGTCAAATAAAACAAGAAAGCTTTTACCAGATTGTATTGTTCTCTTTTGTGGAATGTGGATTGCTTAATAACGCTGCGAAACCATGTTTGCAACAAAAAAGTATAGGTGGTCAAAGTGCTCAAGAAGATCACTGTCAAAAGATTGTAAAGTGCTCAATGATGTGATCTATGCTCAAATCACTGTAAAGAATGCCTGAGAATAAGTGATCGAAGAGGGTTTGTGAAGGAGATGAGGGGGGTTTATATAGGTTTCAACAGAGATCTATCAACGGTCCAGATAATTCAGAAGAATCAACGGAGGAGATTGTAGACACCCTAAAATGACCAAGTCGTCACACTGCTCGCATCTCGTCATTTCTTCCTAATCACCTGCATTTCACACATTAATTAAATAATCTAATTATTTAATTAATTTCACCAAATTATTCTAAATCACATACTTTCAACATTAATTAAATAAATTCTCTTTATTTAATTAATTAAATTAAATTCCTCTGTTATTCTTCCACAATTAAATAATTTTAATTATTTAATTACCCTCTTTCCAAAAAATCAAATCCACATTAATTAGATAAATCTAATTATTTAATTAATTCATCACAATTCTATCTTATCTGCAATTAAATAATTTACATTATTTAATTAAATCAAAATTGTTCTTCCAAAATCATGCAAACAATTAAATAAATTTATTTATTTAATTTGCTTTCAAATCTTCTAAATTAAATAATTCCAATTATTTAATTATTTCTTCCAAAATATCTTCTCTAAATTTAAATAAATCAATTATTTATTTAAGTTGCTTTTTCTTCTAATTTGAGTTATCTCTAAAATAACTCAAGCTTTCTATATTTAATAAAGCAAAATATCTTCTTTTCTCATGCAAATCTCTTCTTCTTGTTTTAAATCACTTAACTGACTATTACATTCTGTTAATTGCTTTAACTCATTCTTCTATTCTTGATAACTCCTCTCATGCAAAAGAAAGCAAGACACATGTCTTCTTCTCATTCGTTGCACATTCCTCAACTGTTCTCCTCCGTTGATTCTTCTGAATTATCTGGACCATTGATCGATCTTCCTTGAAATCTATATAAACCCCCCTCATCTCCTTCATTACCTCTCTCTTCGATCATATTCTCAGGCATACTTAACAGAGCTTTGAGCATACAAAACGCGTCGATTGAGCACTCTTATGATCTGTTGACATTGATCTCTTGAGCACACTACTTGCTTGTTGCAGCTATGGTTTTGCAACTTCATTGAGCAATCCACATTCAATCCAAAGGAAACAATACAGATTTCGGTAAAAGTCTTTATTTCATTGATTATTTGTCATGGCTTTTATTTAAATTCATTTTCTTTATGTTATTGGGTTCTTTGGTTTTGTTTAGTTTAATTTTTCCTCATACACATTCTGGCACGCCCGGTGGGACCCACTAATCCCTTTGTTTCTTTGAGAAATTATTTTTTTTGAAGTCACAGTACGGCACAGCGCAAACAACATTACACAGCGCTTCTGGCAGTATCTTTGAGCGCTCGTGGAGGCACAGTTTAGCGCCCTCGGGGGCACTGTGGTGCTTCTGGTAGCACAGAGCGACGCTCCTGGCAACACAAAACGGCGCTTCTGGTAGTATTCTTAAGCGCTTTTGGTTGTATTAGGTTTTTGACTTTGCTTTCGTGTTTTTGCAGGGTTTTTCGTCATATATCTTATTGATTTGTCTGACAAGCTGCTGTATTTGTCTTTCAAACCTGCTTTTGATACTTCCTAAGCTAACTTATTTAGGAGTATCCTCGATTGTTGTGTTAATCTGTTGTGTTATTACACCTTCTGAGTTTTCTAGATTTCCTGATTCAGATCTATCCGATATTATTTATCCGAACGGTAGATCAACCATGAAAGCCCATTTTGACCTGGTTATTCTGACAAAAGCTAATATTTCTGTGATCTGAGACCGTGTAGTGCAGTTGGTTTGATAGTATCGTGCTTTCGTATACGCAATACAACGCTTCTGGACTTTTTTCAGCACTTTTGGTATTATCCTTTGATGCTTCTGGTAAAAAAATCACAGCGCGTTTGACCCAGCAGTGCGACGTCTCTGGTCGCACAGTACAGCGCTTCCGGATATTGTTCCGTGCTTCTGGTAATATTTTGCAACACTTTTGGTCTGTTTTACAACGCTTTTAGAAATACAGTGCAGCGCTTTTGGTCAAAATTGATTTATTTTTTGCTAACTTGTGAAATTTTGGTGGAACTAACTCACTTGTTGCAGCTTCTTATTACTCACACAGAGCAAATCGGGGTTAACATGTTCATGCAGGATGAGCGTTGAAGAACTTTTGATTTATCTCACTAAGTCTTAGAAACACATTGCATGCTTAAAAGGATAATTGAACAAATCTTTTCTTTGCAATCTAAGTCTTAGGAACATACTGCTTTTCTTAAGGGACAATGGACATGTATGCACAAACACCTCAATTTTCTAAAGGACAATGGACATGAACATCAAACACTTCATTTCATAAAGGACAATTTACAACTACAAATGTGTGTGTGCCTAGTTTAGTTGCACCTTATTTCTCTTATAACAGGACAATTGAACCTTTGTTTGACGTGCTTGCTCTTACTTTTCTGTACTTCCTTTAGAAGGGCCTGCTTTTGGATTGCGCTTCATCCAAAAGGGACGACCCTAAGCGGAGTTTTCCTTTGAACCACTATATAAGAGGGATAAGGCGAAAGCCAAGTCCTAACTGATGTCAGCCTTACCTTGTGGTGCCAAACTAAAAAGAGGTGTACTAGCTCTTTGTGGAAACGATTTTCACATTGAGCGAAGTGTTTGAAACTCTTAGTAGGATTGGTTAAAGCTTTTAGTAGCTTGTCGCATTGCTCATAAGGCGTTGGTCCCTCAAAGTCACTAAGAACCATTCTAGATAGAGACTACCCGACCTACCTCTGAACATTGCGGTAATCATAAATGCAAGGGAAATCGATTTAAACCCTTAAGATACTCACCATTGGCTCCCTTGAGAAGAGATAGTATTCCCTTGGACACAAAGCTCTTGTGACCTACTTGAGCTTTCCAAGGGGAGGGTGAGATATCCCTACCTATTGTCTCTCGCAAAGATACTAAATATCTGACACCTTTATGGAATGATATTTTTATCGACGGAGTATTAAGCTGTGAGCTGATCTACTGCAATGACACCTTATCTCTAGGGATAAAAAGTGCTTGTTATTGATTGCAATTGTCTTATACCTGTGGAAACATTGGGCTTGTTTGGAGCCTTGAACATACACTATCTGTTGTGTCAGTCCCTTGTGTTTTGACCACTTGTTTGCTGTGTTTTCTCTTGCCCAACCAATCCAATCAGAAACAGAAAACAATCTACCCAAATTTTGCCTTTTAGAAACATCAGACACTACTTCAGCGCCCCTAGTATTATAGCAGCTCGCCTTTGGTAGTATAGTAGATCACTTTTGGCATAATAGTAATTCGCCTCTGGCAAAACTCTACTTCAACGCCCTTGGTATAACAGTAGCTCGCTTTTGGTCACTGTAGCTCGCCTTTGGCATAGCAGTAACTCGCTTCTGGTAGCTCAGTCCGTCACCTTTGGCATCACAGTAGCACACTTTTGGTTGCACAGTCCTGTGCCTCTGGTCAAACAGTATAGCACTTTTGGTCCAGTACTTTGTGCATCAGAGTTTGTCCATTTCTCAAAGCATCTCACAGAAACCCAGCATTTCTTGTCTTGTCCTAGTGTATTCCATGGTAACCACTAGGCTCCAGCAAACTATGAAGTCCAAGCAAGTTGCCCCTAAGAAGCGCAAGTCGCCTCCTCGCACAACACAATCAAGTCGTCTCAACATTACTCCCAAGGTGACTCCTAGTACACCCGTGGCAAAACCAATTAGCACTCCGAACGTGCCGCACATCGAACAACCAAGCAATCCTCAGGAGGATAGGATCCCTTTGATAAATACACCTCAATATACCACAGGTTTGCCTCTGAATTTTGTCCCTCAAGGTTATACTGCAGATCTAGTCCCATCTCAAGAAGAGTGACACTTTGAAATAGGTCAATCCTCTCAAGTAGATGGGCAAGATCTTGATGAAATCATACAAGAGCCTAGAGTTGTGGCCGCTTTTGATAAAATCCTCAGTGAGAACCAAGATCATTTCTTTCACTTGCTTGCAGAGCAAGGCGCCAAGCTACCTCAAGATTTTGATTTATCCACTCTCAAGGAGAACAACAATGCCCAAGATACCATACAAGCGGTGCAAACCATGTCAACAGTGACTACGCCCTTACCTACACAAGGCTCGCAGTATCGAAATCCCCTTTTTCAAAATCCAATAGGGGAGAGGCCCATATCACCACTTTTGACTCCTATGGAGATCTATCAAAACCAACAAGAAACTCTCCAATGACAAGCAGAGTTAGCTAAGCAAGCCACCTTAGCTTGATCGAATATGCAACCACCTCCTAAAGTGTCCACCCCAATGGCAAGTGGAATCTTGGTTACCCCATCACGCGAAGGTTTCCCACCAAATTACAATCCGGGGAACAATTATGTAGCCATGCACCAAGGGTCTCAACAAATGCCACCTCCTATATCATCACACCTTCATGTCTCTCAACCAATTAGAGTCATGCAACCCCAACCACAACATTCTTCTACTCTCATCCTTAAGCAACCCCAACCACAGCATTCTTCTACTCACATCCTCAATCAACCCCAACCATTGCAAATCACGTCTACCTATGTCCCTCCTCCACAATGTTCATCCTCGCTCAACTTCTTTCACAAATTGCCTAGCCACTCTCAACATTTCCAACATCAAGCTTCCCAAAGCTATGTGCCGCCATCTCAACCTAATCAAACGCACTTTAGCTTTCCTCCACCCAATTCTTTTCTTCAACCATCACAAAGCCAACATTCTTACCTAGCGCCACCTCCACCTCTTCCAAATCAAAACCTCCAATTTCAACCCAATCTCAACCAAACGTACAACCCGTATGATCCTAATCAATCTTATGACCCTTATAACACCAGCGTGCATGGCTTACATTATAATCTTCCATATGGGCAACACCAACCACTTTTTGGACAACAGGAGATGTTACCAACTCCTCCCACGACTATGGAGCTAAAGATTGCAGAGGTGCAACAACAGCTATCTGAGCTTACGTTTGGCCACACCAAAAAGACCTTCTCTTTAGAGGAAGTGTGTCCTTATCCTTTTGATTGGTCATTACCAATGATCCCTTTTCCTCAAAATTTCACTATTCCCAAGTTCGATAAATACAAAGGAAAAGGTAACCCAAAAGACCATCTTAGGGAATTCTATCTTGCTTGCTTCGAGGTCTCACATAACGACACATATCTTATGCGTCTCTTTCCTCGCAGTCTTGGAGGTCAAGCAATAGAATGGTTCTCACACTTACCCACGGGTATCAAGTCTTTCAACGAGCTAGCAGAGAAGTTTGCCACCCACTTTTCTTACAACGCAGAGCATGAGATTTCCATGACTGATCTATGCAACAATAAATAGAAAAATGGTGAAACTTTCATTTCTTTCCTTCAACGATGGAGACAAATGGCTAGCAAATTCCCTTTCAAGATTCTGGAGAAACAGCTTGTTAGCATATTTGTGTAGAACCTCAACCAAGAGTTAGGTTTCCATTTGCAAATTCTTAGTGCTACAACCTTCGACGAAATCACATACAAGGGAATCAATATCGAGAAGGCCCTCATTGCTAAGGGTGTGGTCAAAATCTTTAAGGAAATGAAAGATAGCGCTCCTCATCAACAATCGAACGATAAACCCAAATATTGGAACAAAAACAAAAACGTGGTTAATGACGGTGTGGTCGATACTAAACATGTCCAAACGTTACAAACACCGCTGCAGCTCTCCAAACCAAGTCAAGCTCCACCTCAACAATAGCATCAACAAAGGTAGCCTTATCCAAACCAACAGCAACGACAACAAGAGTGGCCTCAACAAGATTACCCTCCGCGACGTCAATTCACTCCCTTGGGAGTGCCCATCGAATCGGTCTTACAGCAAGCTTTGCAGAAAGGGCTCATCACCTTACTTGATGCTCCCCCATATGAAGAACCTGTCTACAAAATTACACGTTACAGAGACAACGAATATTGTGAGTTCCATAGGAGCAAAGGGCATCGAACCGCATCATGCATGAAGCTCAAGCACCTAATCCAAAACCTCATCAACGATAATCAAATAACTTTTGAGGATGAATCACCAGCGCAACACACAAACAAGGATCTAGATATGTACAAGGAACCATTCCCTCATCATGGTCCACCTCCTCCTCAGGATAGAGGTAAAGGTATCAATCATGCTTCCACGTCCTTCGATTCCATTGTCGGTTGTTTTGAAGAGAGTCGAGTGTCTACCCTCACGATCAAAGGCAAATCTATGGATTGTGCTGTTACTACTCGTCGTGGTCATGTCACCATTCGTGCTCCTACACCTAGGCTTCCGGTTCAATCTGATTATAATCTTGTCGAACATCTAGGGAGAACTCCAGTACAGATCTCTATTTTGGACCTTCTACGGTCATCACCTGCACATAGAGTGGTGCTAGAAAAAGCCCTCCAAGAGTCTTCCGTTCCTAACAACATAGCGGTCGTGGATTTCCAAGCTATAGTAGGTAACATTGCTTCGCCCTACAATGTGGTCTTCTCTGAGAAAGATCTCCCATGATCCATGTCACAATGATGCCCTGCATATTGAAGTTCTCATCCATAAGCGCAAAATCAAACGTATACTCATAGATGGTGGTGCTGGTCTCAACATCTGTTCGTTAAAGTTACTAAAGCAATTGGGATACTCTGAGGATCACGTCAACACTGATCATAGTATTACAATCAAGGGGTATGATGATGTTGAACATCGTTCAAAAGGTGTTATCCACTTGCCGATACAACTGGGCCCTGTCATGCTTGAAACTAGGTGTCAAGTTCTTGATATTGAGCTACCTTACAACATTATCCTAGGCCGCCCATGGATCCATGCAATGAAAGCTGTTCCCTCCATGTACCATCAGTCTCTAAAATTCCCATACAATGGTACGGAGATCACCATCCCAGGAGATCCTAATCCTTTTGAATTCTATCATGTCTTGCAAGGAAGCTATAAGAATTGCAACCAAGTGCCTAAAAATGAAAAAGCCCTTGAATCCCCACTATATGTTGATCCTGAAACTCTGACATAAGCCTCTACAAGTGAATCTACACTCCTCCCCAAAATCACAGCTCGCATCCGAGATATCGGCTTTGGCACTTATGATATCTCAGAATCTTGTTGTGTAGGGCGGATGCCTTTATCTCCAAAATCTTATGGCCAACCACCCATTGCCAAAGTAACCAAAAAAGTAGCTATTCCTCCCCCAACATTCCTAACCCAATTCCAACATGGATGGTTATTGGAAGAGGAAACTATTGAGGACATTTCTTCTTGGCTCTACAAGGAGAAAGAACCAGTCACAATACTAGTCAAGCAATATGGCAATGGCTTAAGGATAGTGAAAAACATGGGCTATAAAGGCAAAGGTGGCCTTGGGAAATAGAATCAAGGAACTATGGAACCCATTGTTGTAACAAAGAAGCTAGACAAGAAGGGATTAGGATTTGGTAAGAAGGTACCGCGCGCCTTAGACATCGAGTATATCCTCGACGAGGTAGCTGACACTTTTCCCGCTGATTCGACGTCTATAGAGGATATCATCGATGACTCGTCCCTCCATATGACTAACCTATTCGCAGAATCCTCCATTTTTATGCTATCCTTCGTATCCTTAACTTCCACCACAAGCACCCAGAATGTAACACTTGTCTACCCTGAACTTATCGATTGGGACCAACAAGGGTCCCCCATTATAGATGTATTTCAGAATGACGAAGCTTTAGCTGAGTTCATGGGACTTCGGGAAGGTATCCCTCTTGGCGATCATAAAGCAGGTTTTGTAATGGAACTAGAGCCAACGGCTTACTTTGGTGAGAATGCCAAATCCTCCAGTTGCAAAAGTGAAAATAAAGAAAGATCTCTAGGTGAAAACCACACTGTGGCACCTCCTGATCCCAAAATAGTAAAAACAAAGGACGTATCCAAAGGTGAAAACCCAACTATGGTACCTGAGGATGGAGGATTTGACCTTCCCCTACCATCTAAGTATCAAGAGAAATCATCTCTCTTAGTGGAAGATTCTACAGAAATAAACCTGGGCACAGAACAAAATCCAAAGACCACATTCCTAGCGGCATCATTATCTGAAACAGAGCACAGGAATCTTAATGCATTCTTCTTACAGAGAACCATCAACTTTGCATGGACCTATGCAGATATGCCAGGGTTAGACCCTAAGCTAGTAGTTCATTATCTCATAGTTGATCCCAAGGTGAAACCAGTCAAGCAAAAGTTGAGAAAGATGCACCCACAGATAGCTCTCTTGGTGAAGGTGGAAATACAGAAATTATTGGATGCCAAGTTCATACGACCAATCGACTATTCAGATTGGGTCTCAAACATTGTACCTGTGTCTAAACCTAATGGATGCATCCGCATGTGTAATGACTTTAGAGATCTCAACAAGGCATGTCCCAAAGATGACTTTCCACTACCAAACATTGACATTATAGTGGACTTGACAGCAGGTCACGAGATGCTGTCTCTCATGGACAGATTCTCTGGTTACAATCAGATAAGGATAGCAGAAGAAGACCAACATAAAACAACCTTTACTTGTCCTTGGGGCAATTATTGTTGGTGTGTCATGCCGTTTGGTCTAAAGAATGTAGGAGCAACCTATCAGAGAGCAATGACAGTGATCTTCCACGATCTATTTCATGACAACATGGAAGACTATGTGGATGATATATTGGCTAAATCTTCTAGGGCAGATCACATACAGGTTCTAGGATAGATCTTCGACAGGCTTGAAAAATACCAAGTAAGACTCAATCCAAAGAAGTGTGTATTCGGTGTAACATCAGGGAAGCTGTTGGGATATATAGTATCTCGTAGAGGCATCAAAGTGGATCCAGCAAAAGTAAAGGCTATAGTGGAGATGTCTCCACCCAAGAACCTTAAAGCACTAAGGAGCCTTAAGGGAAGGTTGCAGTCCATTCGGCGTTTCATATCACAGCTAGCAGATAAATGTAAACCCTTTCAACACTTGCTTCGAAAGGATGTCTCATTTCGATGGGACAACAAGTGTCAGGCAGCGTTTGATCAGCTTAAAGAGTATTTGGCTACACCCCCTGTATTGGTTCCACCAGTCATAGACAAACCATTGATATTATATATCTCCACTACAAACTCAGCCTTGGGGGCCCTGCTAGCACAAAATGATGACACAGGAAAGGAGCATGCAATTTATTACATCAGTAGAACCTTGGTGGGATATGAGCTCAATTATTCACCAATGGAAAGGGCTTGTTTAGCAGTAGTGTTCGCCTCCCAAAAGTTGTGGCATTACATGCTGAACCAACACACAAAACTGATAGCCAAAATTGACCCCTTAAAGTATCTACTAGCAAAAGCAGCTCTCACAGGCAGACTAGCTAAATGGGTCATGATCCCTAGTGAGTTCGATATTGAGTACATGGATCGTAAAGCCATCAAAGGACAAGCCCTCACTGATCAATTAGCAGAAGCACCTATGAAAGATACACATCCTATGGTAGCAGACTTTCCAAATGAGAACCTCTTCACTCTTTCCAACTCCATAATGTGGAAGTTATACTTTGATGGTTCTTACACACAGCATGGATCAGGAGCCGGCATCTTATTTGTTACACCTCAAAATGACTATATTCCAAAATCATATCGGCTTGCATTCCCTTGCACCAACAACATAGCCGAGTATGAAGCACTCCTTATAGGTCTCAATACAGCAGTTCAATGGGACATCACAGAATTACAAGTATATGGAGACTCACAGCTAGTCATTCGCCAAGTCACAGATGAGTACCAAACAAAGGATGAAAAGTTGGTCCCCTACAAGCAACTAGTGGATGCCTACAAACCACATTTTTTTACCATCACATTTGAGCAAATTCCAAGAGAGCATAACAAAGCTGCAGATTCTATGGCTTCTGTAGGGTCACTAATTGACATGCCTGCAAATACACAGAAGTGTGAATTCTTGATCGAGCAATTGTTGATACCAGCCGTCGATGTTCCCATTACTGAAATCATCTGCGAACTTGTTGGTCCCAATTCCCCATGGTACGAAGATATCTATGAATACCTCAAGAACAAAACCTTTCCCCTTGACCTATCATCCACCCAATGCAAAACCTTTATCCGTCGATCCTCTCGTTACATCATTCTGGCTGATACACTATATCACCGAAGTCTTGATGGTATCCTCTTACGATGTCTTAACACGGAAGAAGCTGAAGCTACCTTACGAGACATACATGAAGGTGTCTGTGGCGCACATTCTACCGGTCCTAATCTTGCTAAGAAGATACTCAGAACAGGTTATTATTGGCCTACAATAGAGCAAGATGTTGCACAGTTTGCTAAGAAGTGTCTACAATGCCAGTAGCATGGAGATCTGATTCACGCACCAGCTCATGAATTACAACCTGTGACAACTCCATGGCCTTTTTCTCAATGGGGTCTCGACCTTGTAGGACAAATCCACCCTTCCTCCTCCAATGGCCACAAATTTATCATTACTGCCACTGAGTATTTCATGAAGTGGGTGGAAACCATTCCTATGACCTATATCACCGGTAAGCAAATAGCCAAGTTTATCCTAAACTACCTCATATGCCGGTATGGTATTCCCCAAGCCATTGTCACTGATAATGGGAGACCATTCAAGAACCAAGATGTCCGTGCCTTGTGCACACAATACAATATCCAACATCGCTTTTCAACTCCCTACTATCCGCAGAGTAACGGCCAAGCTGAGGCTTCCAATAAAACCATTCTCAAAATCCTCAAGAAAACAGTCAATGAAGCTGGTCGTGATTGGCACTTGCAACTCAATCCCGCCCTATGGGCCTACCGCACTCGTATCAGAACACCAACAGGTGCCACACCTTATGCCTTGGTCTTTGGCTCTGAAGCCATCCTACCTATAGAGGTCGAGATCCCATCCCTCAGAGTATCCATGCAGGACTTGATCGGCGGAGACGAGTATCGCACTTCTAGATTAGCTGAGCTTGAACTACTAGATGAGAGGCGCCTTGCCACACTTAATCATCTCCATGTCTATCAAAACCGCCTCCGGCATAATTACAACAAAAAGATCAAAGAAAGACAGTTTCAAGTTGGTGATCTTGTACTTAAGGAGAATCAGAGAAATCAAGCAGATCGAGAAAAGAAGGGCAAGTTTGAGCCTAACTGGTTAGGCCCCTTTATTGTCACAACAGCATATGGATCAGGAGCTTATACTTTAGCTACACCTGACAGCATTCCTCTAGATGAGCCACTTAACAGTGTCCATCTCAAGAAGTTCTATGCTTGATCCTCAGAGTATTCCAAAAAAAAACAACAAAAAAAAAACAAAAAAATCCAAAACAATCCATCCTCTGGTGAAAACCTGGCAAACAGGCACCTTGGATAAATACCATAGTGAAAACCTGGCAAACAGGTGCTATGTGTAGAGTCAGCATCCATTGTCTATCGAGTCCTATCCACTCCTTGTCCAGTTCGCAGCGCACTTTCCATCCATCCATAATAAAACCATTGACCTTGTTTGCATTTCCATCTCCCTATCTAGTATAGCTTGGAAATTTGTCAATGTCTATCATCGTCTCCCCATGTCTTGGTCTGTGTCTACAGTTAACATTGTCTTGTCCTAGGTCAAGTCTTTTTGTGTCTTCTTCGACAGTCACCCCTACAGTTTTCCTCTACCAGAATGGGGGCAACTCTTTCCCTAACTTAGGTCTAGGATTGGTTCCTTGTTCGTGGTTTGCAGCGCATACTTCAATCTCTTTCTCCTTTCCACAGGTAACACCCTTTAACAGACACATCACTCCTACGATAAGGATGTTATCTTCTCAACACTTTTCCCACATCATCACTCTGACCAGAACTACATATTATCTCTTCTCAATCTTATAGTACCTTGATCCCATGGATATGGGTATGTAGGCAGTCTGGAATACGAAGGACGTTTCCAGTACTCAGGTACATAAGATGCCCTCTTCTTAACACTTTTCCCACATCATCGCAGCAACCAGAACTACATATTATCATCTTCTCAATCTTAAGGTACCTTGATCCCATGGATATGGGTATGTAGGCAGTCTGGAATACGAAGGAAGTATCCAGTACTCAGGTACATAAGATCTCCCCCTTCCATCTTGACCCATCTCATCACTTTGTCCAGAACTACATATTTATCACTTTCATCTCTCATCATCGTGTGCCTTGATCCCGTGGACACAGGGTATGTAGGCAGTCTGGAATACGAAGGATGTATCCAGTACTCAGGCACACACGATCCATCATTCTCCACTCGTCCCAATCCATTAGCACTGTCATCCTTCTAGTCTTCCGTTTGTCAAAATCCATTTCGCCTCAACTTGACTAACTCAAGCAGCCAGCTAGCACATCCTTTCAAAGCAAAAGTCCTTAACAAACCTGAAGCAAAGTAGCTTCCTTCCAGAGTCATCTACTATCCTGCATATCGATTGCCAACATCAGCTAAGTCCCGCTTAACCAAAGCCCTAGATCAACAAGCTTGTCTTCTACCGAGTGTTCCATGATCGAGACCAACACATGCGTCTCCTGCGACATGTGGCATTTTTGGCAGCAAGATATTGTCTTTTTAGGTAGATAGCCCCCTTTAACGGACACAGAGTTCCTACGATAAGGTTGTTATCTTTCCTATCCAATCTATCCTGAGCAACCTCTTTGGCAAGAGAATATGTTGGCTGCATGTTTACTTTGTAAGTCAGTCAATTTGTGTTATGGTTTATCTTTTGTTCCTTTATCCATTACCTATTCAAGGCTACCTTGATTTATCTATAATCTTGGTATGTTGCGATGCAGTATGGATTGGGGGCATAGTCATTGCTTTTGTATGCCGTGTTTGAGGAATGATCTTTAGTATCTTTCTTAGCATTCTATTTATCTTGTGTGTGTTACGCCCTAGCATCTTACATATTAATATTCTTCTTGCATTTACATGTATTGGAGTTTATTTTATGTTCAAGACTATGGCTCATTCACATATACCTACAAGGTTATATTATGTCTAAGGGATCTAATTTCAAACCACTTGCTTGCAGAGTCAACGTCCACGCACTCGGATATCACAGCACCTTGGTCTTTTATACTTTGATGGCGAATTATCCACGTGCTATATCAAAAATAAGGATTGCTCTTTATAAACAAATGTGAAACTGTTGCAACAAGCTCATCATTCACCCATCCATTTTTCCATGGCCTTATATAGTTTTCCAGCAGAGATCAATCAACAGTCTTTCTCTTATGTTCTTTTCTATCTCCACTTTCTTCTATTCAATCTCGCCTGTCTCCAACAATATCTTCTAGTCGAGTGTCAACACAGTTCTTCTATCGCTTCTCTATCTTTCCTCTCGAGGGGGCACCCTACGCTAGCTACGCTGGGGCAACTAGCTACACTGGGGCATCAAAAATCATATCATGTCTTCAACAATTAATTTCTTTGACGCAACGCTATAAACTGCATTGCATCAAAGGGGCAAAATGTAGACACCCTAAAATGACCAAGTCGTCACACTGCTCGCATCTCGTCATTTCTTCCTAATCACCTGCATTTCACACATTAATTAAATAATCTAATTATTTAATTAATTTCACCAAATTCTTCTAAATCACATACTTTCAACATTAATTAAATAAATTCTCTTTATTTAATTAATTAAATTAAATTCCTCTGTTATTCTTCCACAATTAAATAATTTTAATTATTTAATTACCCTCTTTCCAAAAAATCAAATCCACATTAATTAGATAAATCCAATTATTTAATTAATTCATCACAATTCTATCTTATCTACAATTAAATAATTTACATTATTTAATTAAATCAAAATTGTTCTTCCAAAATCATGCAAACAATTAAATAAATTTATTTATTTAATTTGTTTTCAAATCTTCTAAATTAAATAATTCCAATTATTTAATTATTTCTTCCAAAATATCTTCTCTAAATTTAAATAAATCAATTATTTATTTAAGTTGCTTTTTCTTCTAATTTGAGTTATCTCTAAAATAACTCAAGCTTTCTATATTTAATAAAGCAAAATATCTTCTTTTCTCATGCAAATCTCTTCTTCTTGTTTTAAATCACTTAACTGACTATTACATTCTGTTAATTGCTTTAACTCATTGTTCTATTCTTGATAACTCCTCTCATGCAAAACAAAGTAAGACACATGTCTTCTTCTCATTCGTTGCACATTCCCCAACTGTTCTCCTCCATTGATTCTTCTGAATTATCTGGACCGTTGATCGATCTTCCTTGAAATCTATATAAACCCCCCTCATCTCCTTCATTACCTCTCTCTTCGATCGTATTCTCAGGCATACTTAACAGAGCTTTGAGCATACAAAACGCATCGATTGAGCACTCTTACGATCTTTTGACATTGATCTCTTGAGCACACTACTTGCTTGTTGCAGCTATGGTTTTGCAACTTCATTGAGCAATACACATTCAATCCAAAGGAAACAATACAGATTTCAGTAAAAGTCTTTATTTCATTGATTATTTGTCATGGCTTTTATTTAAATTCATTTTCTTTATGTTATTGGGTTCTTTGGTTTTGTTTAGTTTAGACACTAATCGATTTTTCCTCATACACAGAGATAATACAAATAACCATGATGAATGTGCACACGAAATGTGTCAATCCATAAGGATATTTTTATTAAGATATGATGAAAACAAGATTGATTGAATAAATAACTCAACTTGTAATTTTGTCTTTTTTAAAGTTCTAAAAATAAGACTGATTGTGCACATGAGTTGACAAGATATTTTAAGAGGAATTGGAAGATAACTGAAATTAAATAAATAAATTTATTTATTTAATTGTGCATGATAGAGGAATATAAAGATTATAAATAAAATATTTGATTTTATTTATTTTTAGAGGATTGAGATAATTTAAATAAATTTGCATGATTTATTTAAATTTAGAAGAATAATTGATTTAATTAAATAATGTAGAAATATTTAATTATAGATAAGAGGGAATTTGATGAATTAATTAAATAATAGGATTTATTTAATTAACGTGGACTTGAAATTTGAAAGAGGATAATGATTTAATTAAAAATTATTTAATTGTGGAAGAATATAGAGGAATTTAATTAAATTAATTAAATAAAGAGAATTTATTTAATTAATGTCAAATTTTTGGAGTTTTAGAAGAACTTGATGAAATTAATTAAATAATTAGATTATTCAATTAATGTTGAATGCAGGTGATTAGACAGATTAGACGAAATGCAAGTGATTCGAAGACATGGTCATTTTAGGGTGTCTACATTTTGCCCCTCCTTGATGCGATGCAGTTTACAACATTGTGTCAAAGAAAATGATTGTTGAAGACATGATATAATTTTGATGCCCTAGAGTAGATAGCTTCTCTAGTGTATGCCCCCTCGAGAGGAAAGACAAGTAAGCAATAGAAGGATTGGGTTGATGCTCGACTAGAAGATTGCGTGACAATGTAGAAGAAAAAACATGGGTGGGAAGTAAAAAAGGGAGGGACCCTATAAATAGGTCCCAAGGGGACCACAATCCTCACTTTGCACATAAAGAGTTGCTAAATTTAGAGCTTAGAGCCTCCTAGCTTAGTGTGTGAAAGTTTAGTGGAGAAGGAGCTTGCAGTGTAGAGAGATGCCGATCCCAGCGCATAAGGATAGGGCGGAACTGGTACGGATGTATGGGCGACCAATGGGAGCACCGGTAATGGTAAGTGCTTGAAAACCTCTTTGCATTTGATGTTTTAGGTCTGTTTTAGGGTTTTAGCTAGGTAGGCTTTTAGGGCAGCCAAAAGCGTTGCGCCATGCTAAGGCGCCTTTGGTAGTCGGTCAAGGCGCTTTTGGCATGCAAAAGCGCATATGGTAGGGTAGTACAACACTTTTTGTCAAATCTCAGTGCTATTGGTTTTTAGGCGTCATGCCGTAGCACAGTTGGTAGAGACCCGCAACGCTATTGGTATAGAAGTATAGCGCGGTTGGTTGGGTAGTTAGGTGCGGTTGGCATGGGAGTCAAAAAAATGAGTCGCCTTTGCGAGTGCAGTAAGGTGTGGATGGATACATAGTGCAATGCGGTTGTGTAAAATAAGTCACTTTTGACAGATGGCAGTAAAGCGCATTTGCATAAATAGTAAGGCACTTTTGGTAAAATAATGTAGTGCGCTTGGGGAAAACAAGGCATTTTTGGTTAGGTTAGAATAGGGAAGTGGTTAGGGTTGACCGAGAGGTTGACCACTTAGGTTAGAGAAATGCATAGGTGTTCTAGAGCTTTCGTCATAGGGTTGTGCTTGTAGATGTTGTAAGTGAGTTAGAGAAATCACAAAAAAGGCTCAACAAGCGGTTTGTGTGGATGCACAGAGCTCTTCCCCTGCTGATGTCGAGGGAGCGACACCACATCATTGCTCACGAGGTGGTGTAGATTACCTAGGAGGATGCGTTCCTGGAGTACATGGGATTGTGGCATGTGGCGCACTTGACACACATTAGGGCGAACCTCGCCCTTTTGACAGCAGTTGTGGAGAGATATCACAGTGAGACATGTTCATTTCACTTTCTGACAAGGGAGGCTACAGTGACACTTGAGGATGTGTATCACATCCTCAAGATCCTGATTGATGGAGAGAGAGTTGACTTCAACCCAGGGCGAGGTGAGGCTGGCATGATAGAGGTATTCTGTACAGATGACTTGCAGATAGAGGATGGAGAGATTCGGTGGGAAGACGTATCGAGACTATGCGATCGGATCAGATGGATTGTGGCCTCATTGGTTGGCGGCTTCCTCTGCCCAGACAGGTGATCCAGAGGACTATCTATAGGATGGGGCACGGTATTCTCAGGGATGTTCACACATGGCATCCATTATGCATGGGACCCGTGTGTGTTGGGACAGTTGTATCAAGATATGCATGACTGTGTATAAAGGAGAGGCCGAAGTCTATCAACAGGTGTGACTCTACTACAGGTGTGGGCTTGGGAGCACATCCCAATGATCAGGCTGATTACACAGTGCCATCATGAGAGTGGGGAGCCCTATGCATTCCTATATGAGGGAGTGATCACACACAGGCGGCTCAGATTTGTTAGCTACTGGAGGCGACAGATTGATGAGATGGATCTATTTACTTGGCGACCATGGCTATTGTGCAAGGCATGAGATGATGAGCACGAGTAGCTGATGTACTGTAGATAGGCATGATACCTATTTATGAGACGTGTAGACACTATTGAGAGATACCTGCTAGAGCGGGTACTCTAACAGTTTGGATTGCCACAAGGGTTGCTAGTTGGAGAGGTGACACATGCCAGGACATGGCGAGAGATTGGGGACTGGGATGCAGAGATTCTATTGGCTACAACATTAACAGAGCTGTGAGGACTAGTGCTTGTGAGATGGGATTGGGATTCAAGATTGGCAGACCCAGGTACTCTGCCAAAGTATGACAGGTACTGGCAGACACACAGGCCATTGAGACTGACGACACCAGGTGTAGGAGGTGCAGTGGGTGAGGTATTGGTGCCAGGTGGGGAGCTGAGGATGAGATAGCAGGTGAGATAGTAGGTAGAGGGAGAGAATAGAGGCCAGCAAGCCAATGCAAAGATGGCCGAGGAGGCTAATCCAGTAGTAGAGACAAAGCTACAACGGGCAGAGTGGCTGTTACAAGAGGAGACAGTACGGAGGACTCAGTTAGAGATTTGTATGGTGAGGTTGAGGAGAGACAGGGATGCAGTGAGGGTGTAGGCCAGACAGGCTAAAGCCCTAGCACAGGTACAGGCACAGACAGCTATAGCGGCACAGGGAGCATTGCCAGCTACACAGGATTCGTTGACAGAGGCACAGACAACCTTGTCAGAGGCACGAGTAGCACTGGAAGAGGCACAAACCATGCCAGTGGAGACAACATATGATGGGAAGCTTGCCCAGATGACATTGGAGAGGGATGCAGTAGTACAGATGTGGTTGACAATAGAGGCCACCCTACAAAGGGTTAGGCGGGAGAGAGACGAGGCACGCCATGCATTGGGTGCTGACCAGAGGACTTTATACAGTGAGCTCATCCAAGTGTAGGGAGAGCTAGTGTCCGTAGGTAGAGAGGCCGAGTACTACAGGGGTCTCTACGTTGGTGCGGTGCCAGCAACTCAACAGACACCTAGTTACAGAGAGGAGCAGGTCAGGAGCCTCAGGATCTTGGAGGATAGGGCAGTCAGTGTCCTCAGTCAGAGGAACCTTCGTGCTGCCAGGGGGAGAGGGACAGTAGGGGGACCTTCACCGAGTATGGGCAGAGGATAGGGACCATAGTAGGAGGGCATCTTGACCCACTAGAGTTGTACTTTGTATATTGTATCTTTTTTGTATCATTATGGACATTGTATTTTGATTGATGCCTGTGTGCATCTGATGTATATTTTTGCTAGCTCTTGATAGCCATGATGTACTTATTGATGTATATTTGGATGTATACATATGGACTATTGATGTAGATATGTACATTTATATTTTGATGACCTTTACATGATGGTATATGATGACATATTATGCTCATTGATGTTCATGCTTCTCGTTTATGCATTTCTTGATGATATGGATGTGATGACATGTATGTATGATTATGGATTTATGTGATGATGTATATGCTTATATGATGCTTACAGATGTATGACTCATGATGACATGATAATAGTATAGATGTGATGATATAGATGTTATGACATGTGATATCTAACATGTGGTTTTTGCAGATATGCACCAGATAGAAAAAAAGTAGAGACAGAAGAGAGAGATGATTGATCGATCATTGCTTGAAAACTATATAAGGCCATGGGAAATGGATGGATACATGAATGAGCTTGTTGCATTGGTTTTACAATTGTTTATAAAGAGCAATCCTTATTTTTGATATAGCATGTGGATAGTTTGCCACCAAGGTATAAAAGACCAAGGGGCTATGATATCTGAGTGCGTGGATGTTGACTCTGCAAGCAAGCGGTTTGATCTTAGATCCCTTACACATAATATGACCTTGTGGAACATGTGAATGAGCCATAGTCTTGAACATAAAATAAACTTCAATACATGTAAATGCAAGAAGAATATTAATATGTAAGATGCTAGGTCATAACACACACAAGATAAATATGCTGCTAAGAAAGATACTAAAGATCATTCCTCAAACATGGCACACAAAAGCAATGACTATTCCCCCAATCTGTACTACATTGCAACATACCAAGATATAGATAAATCAAGGTAGCCTTGAATAGGTAATGGACAAAGGAGCAAAAGATAAACCATAAACTAAATTGTCTGACTTACAAAGTAAACATACAACCAACATATTCTCTTGCCAAAGAGGTTTCTCAAGATAGACTAGATAGGAAAGATAACAGCCTTATCATAGGAGCTATGTGTCCATTAAAGGGTGTTATCTATTAAAAAAGATAATGTCTTGTTTCAAGAAATGCCACATGTTGTATGAGACGCGTGTGTTGGTCTCGATCATGGAACATCTTGCATAAGACAAGTTTGTTGATCTGTTGCACGATTTGAGACTGATTTAGCTGATGTTGGCAATTGATATGTAGGACAGTATATGATTCTGCAAGTAAGTTGCTTTGCGTCAGGTTTGTTAAGAACTTTTGTTTTGAAAAGATGCGCTCGTTTGTTGTTTTTCTACTTGATTTAGTCAAGTCAAGGTGAATGGATTGTGATAAACGAAAGACTAGAAAGATGTCATGTCAATGGATTGAAATGGGTGAAGAATGATGAATCGTATGTGCCTGAGTGCTGGATACTTCCTTCATATTCTAGACTGCCTACATACGCTATATCCATGGGATCAAGGCACATGACGAGGAAAGATGAAAAATGATAATATGTAGTTTTGGATAGAGTGACGAGATGGGTCAAGGTGTTATGATGAGATCTTATGTACTTGAGTACTGGATACTTCCTTTGTAATCCAGACTGCCTACATACCCATATCCATGGGATCAAGGTACCTTAAGATTAAGATGAGATGATATGTAGTTCTGGTTGGTGTGATGATGTAGAAAAAGTGTTGGGAAGATAACAGCCTTATCGTAGGAGCGATGTGTCCATTAAAGGGTGTTATTTGTTGAAAGGAGAACGATTGAAGTGAATGTGCTGTTGTGAAGTGTTTTGTGTGTTTGTGAACCACAAACAAGTATCCATTCCTAGACCTAGGTTAAGGAAAGAGTTGCACCCATTCCGGTAGAGGTACTTGCATAGGTGACTGATGAAGAAGAAGCAGAAAGTTTGACCTACAACAAGACAGTGCTAACTATTGACACAGATCAAGACGTGGGATGACGATGATGGACATTGACAAATTTCCAAGCTATGCTAGATAGGAAGATGGAAATGCAAACAAGGTCAATGGTTTTATTATGGATGGATGGATGAAGCTTGTTGTGAAATGGACATGGAATGAATAGGACTCAATAGATGATGGATGCTGACTCTACACATAGCGCCTGTTTACCAAGTTTTCACTATGGTACTTATCTAAGGTGCCTGTTTACCAGGTTTTCACCAGAGGATGGATTATTTTGTTTTTTTGTGTTTTTTGTTTTGTTTTTGAGGATCAAGCATAGAACTTCTTGAGATGAACACTGTTAAGTGGCTCATCTAGAGGAATGCCGTCAGGTGTAGCTAAAGTATTAGCTCCTGATCCATATGCTGCTATGACAATGAAGGGACCTAACCAGTTAGGCTCAAACTTGCCCTTCTTTTCCCGATCTTCTTGATTACTTTGATTTTCTTTTAAGACAAGATCACCAACTTGAAACCGTCTTTCTTTGATCTTTTTGTTGTAATTATGTCGGAGGCAGTTTTGATAGACATGGAGATGATTAAGTGTAGCAAGGCACCTCTCATCTAGCAGTTCAAACTCAACTAATCTGGAAGTGCGATAATCCTCTCCATCGATCAGGTTCTGCATAGCTACTCTGAGG
The DNA here is from genome assembly GCA_027924645.1 of Cunninghamia lanceolata. Lineage (NCBI taxonomy): Eukaryota > Viridiplantae > Streptophyta > Pinopsida > Cupressales > Cupressaceae > Cunninghamia > Cunninghamia lanceolata. The sequence goes on along the minus strand of BSBN01000918.1, from coordinate 2,614,682 downwards.
GATGGGATCTTGACCTCTATAGGTAGGATGGCTTCATAGCCATAGACCAAGGCATATAGTGTGGCACCAGTTGGTGTTCTGATACTAGTGCAGTAGGGCCATAGGGCAGGATTGAGTTGTACGTGCCTATCACGACCAACTTCATTGACTATTTTCTTGAGGATTTTGAGAATGGTTTTGTTGGAAGCCTCGGCTTGGCCGTTACTCTGCGGATAATAGGGAGTGGAAAAATGATGTTGGATATTGTATTGTGTGCATAAGGCATGGACATCTTGATTCTTGAATGATCTCCCATTATCAGTGACAATGGCTTGAGGAATACCATGCCGGCAAATGAGGTAGTTAAGGATAAACTTGGCTATTTGCTTACCGGTGATATAGGTCATGGGAATGGTTTCAACCCACTTTGTGAAGTACTCAGTGGCGGTAATGATAAATTTGTGGCCATTGGATGAAGATGGGTGGATTTGTCCTACAAGGTCAAGACCCCATTGAGAAAAAGGCCATGGAGTAGTCACAGGTTGTAGTTCATGAGTTGGTGTGTGAATCAAATCTCCATGTTGCTGGCATTGTAGACACTCTTAGCAAACTGTAAAGCATCTTGCTCTATTGTAGGCCAGTAGTAACCTGTTATGAGTATCTTCTTAGTGAGATTAGGACCGGTAGAATGTGCACCACAGACACCTTCATGTATGTGTTGTAAGGTAGCTTTGGCTTCTTTCGCATTAAGACATCGTAAGAGGATACCATCGAGACTCCGGTGATAAAGTGTATCACCCAGAATGGTGTAATGGGAGGATCGACAGATAAAGGTTTTGCATTGGGTAGTGGATAGGTCAATGGGAAAGGTACCATTTTTAAGGTATTCATAGATATCATTGTACCATGGGGAATTGGGACCAACAAGTTTGCAGATGATTTCAGTAATTGGAACATCAACGACTGGTATCAACAATTTCTCAATCAAGAATTCACATTTTTGTGTGTTTGTAGGCATGTCTATAAGTGACCCCATAGAATCCATAGAGTCCACATCTTGTTATGCTCTCTTGCAATTTTCTCAAATGTGATGCTAGAAAAGTGTGGTTTGTTAGCATCCACTAGTTGCTTGTAGGGGACCAACTTTTCATCTTTTGTTTGGTACTCATTTGTGACCTATCGAATGACTAGTTGTGAGTCTCCATATACCTATAATTCTGTGATGTCCCATTGAACTGCTATATTGAGACCTATGAGGAGTGCTTCATACTTAGCTATGTTGTTGGTGTAAGGAAATGCAATCCGATATGACTTTGGAATATAGTCATTTTGAGGTGTGATAAATAAGATACCGGCCCCTGATCCATGTTGTGTGTAGGAACCATCAAAATACAACTTCCACATTACTGAGGTAGAAAGAGTGAAGAGTTTCTCATCCAGAAAGTCAGATACCATAGGATGTACATCTATCATAGGTGCTGCTACTAGTTGATCCGCTAGGGCTTATCCCTTGATTGCCTTACGATCCACATACTCAATGTCAAACTCACTAAGGATCATGACCCATTTAGCTAGTCTACCTGTAAGAGCTACTTTTTCTAGTAGATACTTCAATGGATCAATTTTTTCTATTAGATTTGTGTGTTGGTTTAGCATGTAGTGCCACAACTTTTGGGAAGCGAAAACTATTGCTAAACAAGCTCTTTCCATAGGTGAATAATTGAGTTCATATCCCACCAAGGTTCGAATGATACAATAGATTTCATGCTCTTTTCCTAACTCATCATGTTGTGCTAGAAGAGCCCCTAGGGCTGCAGGTGTAGTTGAGATATACAAGATCAACGGTCTATCAGTGACTGGTGGTACTAAGATAGGAGGTGTAGCTAGATATTCCTTGAGTTGATCAAATGCCGCTTGACACTTATTGTCCCATCGAAATGAGACATCCTTTCAGAGCAAGTATTGAAATGGTTGACATTTATTTGTTAGCTGTGAGATGAAATGCTTAATAGACCATAACCTTCCTTGAAGACTCCTTAATGCTTTTAGATTCTTTGGTGGAGGCATTTCCATTATAGCTTTGACTTTTGCTGGATCTACTTCGATGCCTCTACAAGATACAATGTATCCCAATAGTTTTCCTGATGTTACCCCGAAGACACACTTCTTTGGATTGAGTCTTACTTGGTATTTCTCGAGCTTGTCAAAGATCTATCCTAAAACTTGTATGTGATCTACCCTAGAGGATTTTGCTAGTATATCATCCACATAGTCCTCTGTGATGTGATGAAAGAGATCGTGAAATATCATTGTCATTGCCCTTTGATACGTTGCCCCTGCATTCTAAAGACCGAATGGCATGACACACCAACAATAGTTACCCCAAGGACAAGTGAATGTTGTTTTATGTTGATCTTCTTCTGCTATCCTTATCTGATTGTAGCTGGATAATCCATCCATGAGAGACAACATTTCATGACCAGCGGTCGAGTCTACTATGATATCAATGTTTGGCAGTGGGAAGTCATCCTTGGGACATGCTTTGTTAAGATCTTTGAAATCATTACACATACGGATGCCCCCATTGGGTTTAGCCATATGTACATTGTTTGAGACCCAATTTGAATAATCAATAGGCCTGATGAACTTTGCATCTAGCAACTTCTGTAATTCAACTTTCACCAAGAGAGCTATCTGTGGATGCATCTTCCTTAGCTTTTGCTTGACTAGTTTAACTATTGGGTCAACTGTGAGATAGTGAACTACTAGCTTAGGGTCTAACCCTGGCATATCCGCATAGGTCCACGCAAAGTTGATGGTTCTTTGTAGGAAGAATTTTTTAAGATTCTTGTGCTCTGTTTCTGATAATGATGTTGCAAGGAATGTGGTCTTTGGATTTTGTTCTGTGCCAAGGTTTATCTCTGTGGAATCTTCCACTAGGAGAGAGAATTTCTCTTGATACTTAGATGGTAGGGGAAGGTTAAATCCTCCATCCTCAAGTGCCATAGTTGGGTTTTCACCTTTGGCTACGTCCTTTGTTTTTACTATTTTGTGATCAGGAGGTGCCATAGTGTGGTTTTCACCTAGAGAGCTTTCTTTATTTTTACTTTTGTGACTGGAGGATTTGGCATTCTCACCAAAATAAGCTATTGGCTCTAGTTCAATTACAAAACTAGCTTTGTGATCACCAAGAGGGATACCATCCCAGAGTCCCATAAACTCAGCTATAGCTTCGTCATTCTGAAATACATCTAGAACGGGGGACCCTTGTTGGTCCCAATTGATAAGTTCAGGGTAGACAAGTGTTACAATCTGGGTGCTGGTAGTGGATATTAAGGATACAGATGATAACATGAATATAGAGGATTCTATAAATAGGTCAGTCGTATGGATGGAAGAGTCATCTATGATATCCTCTTTAGATGTCGAATCGGCGAGAGAAGTTTCTGCCACCATGTCGAGGATACCCTCGATGTCCAAGGTGCGTGGTACCTTCTTACCAAATCCTAACCCCTTCTTGTGTAGTTTCTTCATCACAATAATGGGTTCCATTGTTCCTTGATTTTATTTCCCAAGGCCACCTTTGCCTTTGTAGCCCATGTTTTTAACTATCCTTAAGCCAATGCCATATTGCTTGACTGGTATAGTGACTGGTTCTTTGTCCTTGTAGAGCCAAAAAGAGATGTCTTCAATAGTTTCCTTGGCCAATAATTTTTCCTCTTGGAATTCGGTTAGAGATGCTAGGGGAGGAATTACTACTTTCTTAGTTGCTTTGGCAATGGGCGGTTGGCCGTAGGATTTAGGGGATAGAGGCATCTGCCCTATGCAACAAGATTTTGAGATATCATAAGTTCCAAAGCCTATATCACGGATGTGAGCTTTGATTTTAGGAATAGGTTGAGGATTAGGTTCACTTGTAGAGGCATTTGTCAGATTTCCAGGGTTGACATACAGTGGGGATTCAAGGGCTTTGTCATTATTGGGCACTTGGTTGCAATTTTTATAATTGCCCTGCAAGACACGATATAATTCAAAAGGATTGGGGTCTCCTAGGATAGTGATCTCCATACCATTAAATGGGAACTTGAGAGACTGGTGGTACGTTGAGGGAACAACTTTCATGGCATGGATCCATGGGCATCCTAGGATAATGTTGTAAGGTAACTCAATGTCTAGGACTTGGCATCTGGTTTCAAGCATGACAAGGCCTACTTGTATAGGCAAGTGGATAACCCCCTCTGAATGGCGCTACGCATCATCATACACCTTGATTGTAATACTTTGATCAATGTTGACTTGATCCTCAGAGTATCCCAATTGTTTAAGTAACTATAGAGAACATATATTGAGACCAACACCACCATCTATAAGTATGTGTTTGATCTTGCGTTTATGAATGAGAACCTCAATATGAAGTGCATCATTTTGACATGGATCATGGGACAGGAGGTCCTTTTCAGAAAAGACCACATTGTAGGGTGAGGCAATGTTACCTATTATAGCTTGGAAATTTGTGACTACTATGTTGTTAGGAACCGAAGACTCTTATAGGGCTTTTTCTAGCACAACTTTATGTGCAGGTGACGACTGTAGAAGATCCAAGATAGAGATCTGCGCAGGGGTTTTCCATAGATGTTCAACAAGATTGTAATCAAATTGGGTTGGGAGACTTGGTGTTGGACCACAAATGGTGACACGACCCCGACGAGTTGTAATAGTACAATCCGTAGATTTTCCTTTGATTGTGAGGGTAGATACACGACTCTTTTCAAAATGACCCACAATGGAGTCATAGGAAGTGGAAGCTTTGTTAACACCTTTACCTTTATCCAGAGGGGGACCTTGCCCATGGTTAGGGAATGGTTCCTTGTACATGTTGAGATCCTTGTTGGTGTGTTGAGTTAGTGGTTCATCCTCAAAAGACATTAGGTTTCCCTTGATAAGATTTTGAATTAAGTGTTTGAGTTTCATGCATGACACAGTTCTGTGTCCTTTGCTCCTATGGAAGTCACAATATTCATTATCTCTGTACCGTATGGTTTTGTAAAAAGGTTCACCATATGGGGGAGGATTTGGTAAGGTGATGAGTCCCTTGTGTAAAAGTTTCTGTAGAACAATTTCAATAGGTTCTCCTAAAGGAGTGAATTGACACTGTAGAGGGTAATCTTGTTGAGGCCGCTCTTGTGGTCGTTGTTGTTGTCTTTGTTGTTGCTGTTGTTGAGGCAGGGGTTGATTTGGTTTGGAGAGTTAAAGAGGTGTTTGCAGTGTTTGGACATGTTTAGAATTGACCACACCATCATTGACCACATTTTTATTTTTGTTCCAAAACTTGGGTTTATCGTTTGTTTGTTGTTGAGGAGCATTGTCTTTGGTTTCTTTAAAGATTTTGACCACACCCTTAGCAATGAGGGCCTTTTCAATGTTGATTCCCTTGTAGGTAATTTCATCGAAGGTTGTAGCACTAAGGATTTGCAAATGGAAACCTAATTCTTGGTTAAGGTTCTGCACAAATATGCTAACAAGCTACTTTTCAGGTATCTTGAATGGGAATTTGCTAGCCATATGTCTCCATCTTTGAAGGAAAGAAATGAAAGTTTCCCCATTTTTCTGTTTATTGTTGCATAGGTCAGTCATGGAGATCACATGTTCTGTGTTGTAAGAGAAATGGGTGGCAAATTTCTCTGCAAGCTCGTTAAAAGATTTAATGCCCGTGGGTAGGTGTGAGAACCATTCGATAGTTTGACCTCCAAGACTGTGAGGAAAGAGACGCATAAGATATGTGTTGTTATGTGAGACCTCAAAGCAAGCAAGATAGAATTCTCTAAGATGGTCTTTTGGGTTTCCTTTTCCTTTGTATTTATCAAATTTGGGAATAATGAAATTGTGAGGAAAAGGGATCATCGGTAATGACCGATCAAATGGATAAGGACAAACTTCTTCTAAAGAGAAGGTCTTCTTGGTGTGGCCAAATGTAAGATCAGATAATTGTTGTTGAACCTCCGCGAGTTTTAGCTCCATAGTTGTGGGAGGGGTTGGAAACATCTCCTGTTGTCCTAGCAGTGGTTGTTGTTGCCCATATGGAAGATTCTAGTGGACACTATGGGCATTGGTGTTATAAGGGTCGTATGTGTTGTACGTTGGGTTTAGATTGGGTTGAATTGGGTGTTTTGATTTTTGGGAGGTGGGGGTGGTGATAGGTAAGAATGTAGGCTTGTGATGGTTGTTGATAAGAGTTTGGTGGAGGAAAGCTAAAGTTTGTTGGGTTTGGTTGCGGTGGTGGAACATAGCTTTGGGAAGTTTGGTTTTGGGAACGTTGAGGGTGATTAGGAAATGTGTTGAAAAAGGTTAGTGTTGATGAACATTATAGCAGAGGGACATAAGTAGATGTGTTTTGTGATGGTGGAGGTTGATTGGGGAATGTGTTGAAAAAGGTTGATGAACGTTGTGGCGGAGGGACATAAATAGATGTGTTTTGTGATGGTGGAGGTTGATTGGATTTGTGTGGTTGAAGGATACGAAGGTTAGATGAGGTTGGTGGGGGTGTTTGTTGAGACCCTTGTTGCATGGCTACATAAGTGTTCTTGGGATTGTAATTTGGTGGGAAACCTTTGCGTGATGGGGTAGCAAATGTTCCACTTGCAATTGGTGTGGGCATTTTAGGAGGGTTTTGCATGTTTGATTTTGCTAGAGCGGCCTATCTTGCTAGTTCTGCTTGACGATGTAGAGTCTCTTATTGGTGTTTGTAGATCTCCATAGGAGTTAGAAGTGGTGATATGGGTCTCTCTACCGTTGGATTTTGACAAAGGAGATTCTCATAGTGTGCAATCGTTCTCCCTTGTGAGTTTTGTTCGTGTAAGGGTGTGGTCATAGTTGACATGGTTTGGACTGCCGTTATAGTGTCTTGAGTGTTGTTAGGCTCACTAAGATTGGATAGATCAAAACCTTTGGGTAATTTGGCTCCTTGCTCTGCTAGCAAGTGAAAGAAATGATCTTGGTTCTCGCTAAAGATTTTGTCAAAGGCGGCCATGGCTCTAGGATCTTGCATGATTTCATCAAGGTCTTGCCTATCTTCTTGAGAGGATTGACCTATTTCAAAGTGTCACTCTTCTTGAGATGGGACTTGATCTATGGTATAACCAGGTGTAGCAAAATCATGAGGCATGCCAGTAGTGAATTGAGTTACATCAATCAATGGGACATTACCTTCTTTAGGATTGTTGGGTTGGTCATGTTGTGGCATGTTTTGAGAGTTGGTTGATTTTTCCATTAGTGTTTTTGGAGTAACGTTGGGAGTCATGTTGGATTGGCTTGGTTGAGACGTACGAGTAGGTGATTTGTGCTTCCTTGGGGTGACTTGCTTAGACTTCATAGTTTGCTGGAGTCTAGTGGTTACCATGGGAGACACTAGGACAATACGTTGTGTTTTGCTAGGGTTTTATTTGTATTTTTTGGAATGACAGTTTTGATGCACAGTTTACTGGACCAAAGGCACTGTACTATTTGACCAAAGGCGCAGGACTGTGATACCAAAAGCAAGCTACTGTGCTACCAAAGGTGTTGGCCTGAGCTGTGAAAGGCGAGGTGCTGCTATACAAAAGACAAGCTACTGTTAGACCAAAAGTTAGCTACTGTTATACCAAGGGCCATGAAGTAGGTTTGCTAGAGGCGAGGTACTGTTATACCAAAGGTGAGCTACTGTTATACCAAAGGTGAGCTGTTGTTATACAAAAGACGCTGAAGTAGTGTCAGTGATGTTTATAAGGCAAATTTTGATAGATTTTGTTTTGATTTTGATTGGATTTGCTTTGGCAAGAGAAAACACAGCAAACAAAGTGGCAAAAGGGACTGACACAACATATAGTGTATGTTTGAGGCTCGGCAAAAGCCCAATGTTTCCATGGGTATAAGACTATTGCAAATAATATAAAGCACTTTTTATCCCTAGAGACAAGGTTTCATTGTAGTAGATCAACTCACAACTTAATACTCCGTCGAGCAAATGTCATTCCATAAAGGTGTCAAACATTTGTATCTTTGCGAGAGACGATAGGTAGGGATATCTCACCCTCCCCTCATAAAGCTCAAGTAGGTCACAGGAGCTTTATGGCTAAGGGAATACTATCTCTTCTCAAGGGAGCCAATGGTGAGTATCTTGAGGGATTAAATCGATTCCCCTTGCACTGATGATTACCGCAACATTCAGAGGTGGATCAGGTAGTCACTATCTAGATTGGTTCTTAGTAACTTTGAGGGACCAACACCTTATGAGCAATGTGACAAGCTATCAAAAGCTTTAACCAATCCTACTAAGAGTATCAAACACTTCACTCAATGTGAAAATCATTTCCACAAAGAGTTAGTATGGTGCAGGAGCACCTACCTGACAGCTGGCCTCCATGAGGCAGTTAGTTTGTTATAGGTCTCGTTAATGTTTCCAAGAAGGTCTTATAAGACCAATGCATGTAATAAGGTCATGTTGACCATACTTTACTATTTTTAGCTAGTTTGTTAGGACAGCTGTTATGCTGTATGTCCGGTTGGATCTCCCAGCCGCCTGGAGAGATTTCCCAGCCGCTTGGAGTCGGGTCGGTAGTACTCGTAAGAGATCCTATTTATGCATGAGGATCGGTTGGTTTTAGAGATAGATGTTGAGAAGCTAGATTGCAGGGAGAGAGAGAGAGAGACAGAATATTGTATTTGCATCTTTTGAAATCAATAAAGAGATCCTGTTGTGTCAATTCTCTGTTTGGATTCCATTGTGTGATCGATTTCCTGTTCTGGTGGTTGCATGGATTCGCTGATCCATTCCACCGGTTGATTCGTCGAATTGGTGGAATGGCCATGTACAGTAGTTTAGGATTTAGTCTGCATTTGTGTTTGTTTGCATGCAGGTGTGCAGGATCGTCGTCGAGAGGTGTTGAGAACCCTAGCATGGGTATGTGCTAGGTTGTGCTGGTTGTTAGAGTCTGGAAGATCGCCCTGGAAGCGGATCGGGTCACCTCAGGAGGTTCGGCGGATCGAAATTCGCTAAGGTTGGAAAATCTGTCACAACGGCATCATCAGGATATTTCTGTGTATATCTTGCAGTTACTTCGGGCGTCATCCGAGTAGGTGGAGATGAGCATGATGCAATCATTTGCATAAGGTGAATACGTTTCGGGGTGATCATCATCAGGTGTTGCCGAGGAGGAGCGTATCGGCATAAGGTAGAAGATCGGGTTGATAAAACCATCGCGGGCCGATAATGTTAAGTTTGGCCGACAGCAGGATATTGGAGGAGCTGCATGTGATGTCATCGTCATCAGGATAATCGTCATCAGGATATCGGGGTGACGTAAGCATCGAAGGAAAGGTGCATGAAGTTGTCGTCATCAGGATATATGGAGGGTGCCGGATATTTTATATCTTGCTGATGAACATGATGTTGAACATCATGATGCTGCAGATAGAGGTTGGCGGTAAGATGAACAGTGAACATCAGGAGGATGTTTGCGCTTGCCGAATGTGATGATGCTGCCGATAGCCGGATATGATGATGCTGCTGACAGGCGAAAGGTTGAAGGTTTGTCTGCAGGAGGATATCGGTCAGCAGAGAAAATATGATGATGCTGACAGTGTTAAGGGAAATATGATGATGATGATGAAGGGTTGCGGACATACATGCTGTGTGTCAAGGTTTTAGTGTGGATGCCTCTGCATCATAGTGGTATCAGAGCTCAGCAAAAGGTCTGGGCTGTTGTGTGTTGATTCTGTCACCGAAAGGGCAGAGGTAGAGTTGATTCTGTCACTGAAAAGACAGAGGTAGAGGAGTGAGAGGTTGACAAAATGCCTCCGAAAGGTAATGGTACTGCAAGGGAATTGAGGAGATGAAGGAAAAACATGCCAGAGAGATGAGGAAGATGAAGGAGCTTGCTGAAGCACTTCAAGCTAGGCTTGTAGCCCTGGAAAAGAACAAAAAGAGGGAAGTGGACGACAGTGAATCAGAAGAAGATGAAGATGCTGTTGAAGAGTATGAAGAAGTAGCTGAAGATCTGGATGCTGAAGACCAGAGATTTGCAAAACTGTTAAAGGCAGTGCAGAGTGATAAACCTAAGGTAAAGGTTGATGTTTCCAAGTATAATGGAAGTTTGAATGAAGATGAGTTACTGGATTGGATTGCTGCACTTGATAATCACTTTGAATGTGAAGATGTTGCTGAGGATCAGAAGGTAAAGATTGCAAAGACCAAGTTAGGAGGTCATGCTTTGGTATGGTGGGATTATGTACAATCCGAGAGAAGGAAACAAGGAAAGTCAAAGATCACTTCATGGGATAAAATGGTAGCAAGGATCAAAGGTAAATTCTTGCCCAAGGATTATGAGATTCAGATGTTTAAGAAGCTGCAATTTTTAAGGCAGAAGGAAATGGATGTGAAGGCATATACTGAGGAGTTTTATAAGTTGAGTATGAGATCTGGTCATCATGAGAATGAGGTAGAAAATGTGGCTAGGTACTTGGCTGGTTTGAGATTGAACATACAGGATGAGTTAGTTTTAGCTAACCCTAAGAGTGTGGAGGATTGTTACCAAATGGCAATTAGGATTGAAGAAAAGATGAATAGGAGACAAGATAAGTCCATGAGAGGAACAGGCAGCAATATGAGGGGAAGAGGATTAGCCCCTACAACAAGGCAAACCAATGAGGGTCAAGAAGACACTGGTAAAGGACAGGGACAGTCTGATTTCAGAGGTGGATGGAAAGGTAATAGAGGCAGATTTGGAAGTGGTAGAGGTTCTACTACATTTTCAGGAAAGTGTTACACCTGTGGTGAGTTTGGTCATCCATTTTTCAAATGTCCAGAAAGCAAAGGTTCATCATCCAGAAATGATAGAATGAATGACAAGAAAGTACAACTTGTGCAAGAAGAGAAAGTAGAGCAAAGTGTGCAAAGTTCAAACACTTATCAAGGAGATAGAGTTCCTGATGGTTATGGATATCCTGAGGATGGAGAAGCATTGATGCTTAAGAGAACTAGTTTGCAGGCATCAAAGGATATGATGCAAAGAAGAGCTCTTTTCAAGACCACATGCAAGAGCAAAGGTAAAGTATGTAAGGTTGTCATTGAGACTGGTTCAACAGACAACATGGTATCTCAGGAAATGGTGGATAAACTAAATTTGGAAAGGATTCCACACCAACACCCTTACAAGGCATCTTGGGTGAGTGATAGTCAATCACTTTTTATCTATGAACAGGCATATGTGGATTTTTAGATTGGAGCATATCATGATAGAGTTTTGTGTGACATTTTGCCCATGGAATGTTGTCAACTACTGTTGGGTAGGCCATGGCAATTTGATAGGAGGGTACTGTATGATGGGTATGCTAATACCTACACCATCAAGAAAGATGGGAAGACTATTATGTTGATGCCATTGCAGGAAGATGCTGCAGCACAGGGGGCAGCCCAAATCATTTTAGTGGGAAAGAAGGAATTTGTGCAGATGCCTATAGGAGCAGGCATAAAGGCAGTTGCAGACATTGCAGGGAAAGGAGTTGTTAAGGACAACAGGTTGAAGAAAGTTTCAGTTGCGACTGACAGAGGTCAGCAGCAGGTTCAGAAACAGGTTTGCAAACAGCAACCAGTTGAGAGGAATGACAAGGATGTTGTCATAGTTGGGACTATTGTTTGTCCTATAAAGGTTGAAAGAAAGACAGAGTTGAACATTACAGAAGTTCAAGAGGCAGTTCAGACAGAGGTTCTGGTCAGACAACCTGACAAACACAAGGTATGTGAGAGAAGGGCCTACATTGACAGGCATGAGGATTTACTTGCAAGATAGCAAGTTACAGTTCAGAAGTCTTGGAGCAGCCGAGAGCCAGCAGAGGACAAAGCTAGAACAGGTCAAGACACTGCAAAGGCAAAGTGTAAAGGTGGAGGACTTCCACATCCTAACTCATGGGACATGAGTTCTTTTCTGTTGGGGAGTATGGTGCAGGAGCACCTACCTAACAGCTGGCCTCCATGAGGCAGTTAGTTTGTTATAGGTCTGGTTAATGTTTCCAAGAAGGTCTTATAAGACCAATGCATGTAATAAGGTCATGTTGACCATACTTTACTATTTTTAGCTAGTTTGTTAGGACAACTGTTATGCTGTATGTCCGGTTGGATCTCCCAGCCGCCTGGAGAGATTTCCCAGCCGCTTGGAGTCGGGTCGGTAGTACTCGTAAGAGATCCTATTTATGCATGAGGATCGGTTGGTTTTAGAGATAGATGTTGAGAAGCTAGATTGCAGGGAGAGAGAGAGAGAGACAGAATATTGTATTTGCAATTTTGAAATCAATAAAGAGATCCTGTTGTGTCAATTCTCTGTTTGGATTCCATTGTGTGATCAATTTCCTGTTCTGGTGGTTGCATGGATTCGCTGATCCATTCCACCAGTTGATTCGTCGAATCGGTGGAATGGCCATGTACAGTAGTTTAGGATTTAGTCTGCATTTGTGTTTGTTTGCATGTAGGTGTGCAGGATCGTCGTCGAGAGGTGTTGAGAACCCTAGCATGGGTATGTGCTAGGTCGTGCTGGTTGTTAGAGTCTGGAAGATCGCCCTGGAAGCGGATCGGGTCACCTCAGGAGGTTCGGCGGATTGAAATTCACTAAGGTTGGAAAATTCGTCACAACGACATCATCAAGATATTTCTGTGTATATCCTACAGTTACTTCGGGCGTCATCCGAGTAGGTGGAGATGAGCATGATGCAATCATTTGCATAAGGTGAATGCGTTTCGGGGTGATCATCATCAGGTGTTGCCGAGGAGGAGCGTATCAGCATAAGGTAGAAGATCGGGTTGATAAAACCATCGCGGGCCGATAATGTTAAGTTTGGCCGACAGCAGGATATTGGAGGAGCTGCATGTGACGTCATCGTCATCAGGATAATCGTCATCAGGATATCAGGGTGATGTAAGCATCGAAGGAAAGGTGCATGAAGTTGTCGTCATCAGGATATATGGAGGGTGCCGGATATTTTATATCCTGCTGATGAACATGATGTTGAACATCATGATGCTGCAGATAGAGGTTGGCGGTAAGATGAACAGTGAACATCAGGAGGATGTTTGTGCTTGCCGAATGTGATGATGTTGCCGATAGCTGGATATGATGATGCTGCTGACAGGCGAAAGGTTGAAGGTTTGTCTGCAGGAGGATATCGGTCGGCAGAGAAAATATGATGATGCTGACAGTGTTAAGGGAAATATGATGATGATGATGAAGGGTTGCAGACATACATGCTGTGTGTCAAGGTTTTAGTGTGGATGCCTCTGCATCATAGTACACCTCTTTTTAGTTTGGCACCACAAGGTAAGACTGACGTCGGTTAGGACTTGGCTTTCGCCTTATCCCTCTTATATAGTAGTTCAAAGGAAAACTCCGCTTAGGGTCATCCATTTTGGATGAAGCGCAATCCAAAAGCAGGCCCTTCTAAAGGAATAACTGAAATGTAAGAGCAAACAGGTCAAACAGAGGTTCAATTGTCCCGTTATAAGAAAAATAAGGTGCAACTAGATTAGGCACACACACGATTGTAGTTGTCAATTGTCCCTTATGAAGTTGAAGTGTTTCGCATTCATGTCCTTTGTCCCTTAGAAAATTGAAGTGTTTTCGCATTCATGTCCATTGTCCCTTAAGAAAGCAATATGATCCTAAGACTTAGATTGCAAAGAAAATGATTTGTTCAATTGTCCCTTAAGAAACCAATATGTTTCTAAGACTTAGTGCAATAGATTGAGTTTCTTCAATGCTCGTCCTACATGAACATGTTAGGGGAACTCATTTGCTCTATGTGAGTGATAGGAAGTTGCAACAAGTTGATTAGTTCCACAAACTCATAAGTTAGCAAAATATAAATCCATATGACCAAAAGTGCTTTACTGTCTTACTAGAGGCAACTTACTGTATACCCGAAAGCGCTGTACTATATTACTAGAGGCGAGTTGTTGCAGAACCAAAAGCGATGAACTGTGCTACCAGAAGCATTGTACTGTGCTACCAAAAGCGCAATGATGTGTTACCAAAAGCATTTTACTGTCCCAGATCTAAAAAAAGTTGTATTTTGCCAAAAAAGTTAGGTCAAAAGAAGATTTCATGTTTGCTTTGTAGATCTGGGATGTATAGTTGATAGGATTTGTACCCTAGAATTAAAAAACCACTCAAGGATGTTGCAAAAATGATGGATTAACTCAAAAAAGTGTAAATACTCCTAAATACGTCAGCTTAGGAAGTAAACCAGATAATTGAAAGACAAATAAATCAGCTTGCTAATCAATAAATGATAGATATGTGAGTAAAAACCCTGTAAATCACAAAACAAGATCAGAAACTCTAATTTGCCAAAAGCGCCTTACAAATATGCCAACTGCGCTGTACTGTGTTACCAATAACGTGCTACTGTGCCACCATAAGTGCTACAGTATTGCCTGAAGGCTTTATACTGTGCTACCAAAAGTGCTTTACTATATTGTCAATAGCGCTTTTCTGTGTCTTTTTGCGTTGTTCCGTACTATACTTAAAAAAAATTAATTTCTCAAAGTAAAAGAGGGATTAGTGGGTCCCACTGGGTGTGCCAGAATGTGTATGAGAAAAATTGATATGTTGAATGATAAAATCAAAACTATGATAATAACCAAATCAATAACCCAAAACATAAAGAGATCTATCTAAATAAAAAGCCATGATTAATGAATAAATCAAATAAAACAAAAAAGCTTTTACCAGATTGTATTGTTCTCTTTTGTCGAATGTAGATTGCTCAATAATGTTGCGAAACCATGTTTGCAACAAGCAAGTATAGGTGGTCAAAGTGCTCAAGAAGATCAATGTCAAAAGATCGTAAAGTGCTCAACGATGCAATCTATGCTCAAAGCGTTGTAAAGGATGATGGTAGTTGATTGTCATTGATGTCAAAAAGGTGTTGTGTTGATGATACAGATACATCATATGGCAGGAATCATCAGGTAATGGTGTCAGTTCATCTTCATAAGTTTGGAATTAAGTTGCTATGATGTCTTGGGAGGTTGTCTTACATTCATCAAAGGTTTGTATTTAATTATAGGGAGCTTGAATTCGGAGGGGAGCACAAATATTTATTTGAAGACCCATATTTAATATTATAAAGAGAAATTATTTTTCAAAGAGGAGTTTGCCATCAAATGTCTTTGAAATTTAATATATATTTAAAAAGGGGGAGCAAGTAATTTAAGAAAAGCATTCATTTGCTTTTATCAAATAGTTAATAACTCTAAAGGAGGAAAGATTTTTAAGTTTTTGAAAAAGCATGGTATGGATTTCTGAGTGAAAAGCTTTATTCGTTAAAAAGCTTTATTCATTAAAAAGGCTTCTATAAATTAGAAAAGGCATCGAATTTTTAAGGAGCATGGTATATATTTCAAGGAGGGAGCCCGATTAAATTAAATTTGAAGACCATGCTTTGAAAAACATTTTTCAAAGATTCCTTAATTTATTTAAAATTTCTTTTTAAGGAGAGCACGTCTTATGGAAAGAATTGAAGTATTTTAGTGGCATTAAAATATGCTTTAAGAAAGAAATTTTAAAAGCATTAAAAATGCTCTATAAAAATGAAGAGATAGTTTCACGTTTAAATGGGGAATATGCATATATATTTAAATGGAGAAAAGCATCATTTTAAATGGATGGTGATGAAGTTAGAAACTTTTTATTTCTTGGAGGATAAGGAGATTTTTTTAGTGCTTTTAAATAAGGCAATTTCTTTGTGGAGATTTTTCATGACAAAAAGGCTAAAACAGATTTATTTCCTTTTTAAAGTGCAAAGAAGTCCAAGAGTGCTTGAAGATAGAATTTTTTATTAAAAGATGATTTTGTTTTTTTGCTTTTCTCAAATTGAAAGAGAATGATTTTTTTAAGAGGATAAAGATATTGAAGATTGATTTTTGAGGAGATTTTTTTTTAAGGCAAATATTTATGGAGAATTGAAGATATATTTTTGAAGAATAGATTTCCGACAGGGAATGAAGAAAAATGAAGACATTTTTTATGGTGGACATTATTTATTTTCTTTTGCAAGAAGATGAATAAATATTTGCAAAGGGAAATTGAATTGCTTTTTATTTATGCTCAGAATATGAAGAGTCTTGTTGAAAAGAAAATGAAGGATTTGAAGAAGATGAAAAAGATTTTTGTCAGAGAGAAGATGAAAAGATTGAAAAGTCTTTGAAGTAATTATGCACCGATTAATATGAAGATTTTTATTCTTGCAGGAAAATAGTTTTTGCAGATTGAAGAATACAAAAAGAATATTCAAGATGATGAAAAGTTATACAGAGAAAATATGAAATTGATTTTATTTTATAGAGATGTAATTTGTTGGTTCAGGATTTCTTGCAGGTGGATATGAAGAGGATACAAATAAAAGAGTTTTTATTTTCTCCTACAGGACACTGATTGAAATATGAAAGGTCATAAAAGATGAATTTGATTTTGCAGAGAAGAGGAACATCAAGAGTCTTTTCATTAACAATAATTTTTTAGGTGCATTGATGCAACTTTATAAATAGACAAAGATGAAACATATAGAGTATGCAGTGTTGTTGCGTGGATCAACATTCCAGGTTGAATATATTTTGAATATCCTCTTGAAGAGAAAATTCAGATGATGAGAGAAGTATGGTCATATGACAGACACATGTGAAAGAAGAAATGATTTGTATCGAAACAGAGAATCCCTCTGAGTTCTTGATTTTGAGTATATGTTAGGGGTTGGTGCTCCTTGAAGTTGGTGCTTCTAAACATTGTAACCAGTGAGGTTTTTACTTAAGCCAGTGAGGCATTTTGAGTGGTTTTTCTACCCCTGGAGGGTTTTCCACTTTGTAATTTTCTTGTGTCATAATCTCATGTCTTGATGTCTTCCATAGCTTCATTTACCGAATATGATTTATGTGATTAATCATTTGTTGATTAATTGTTCAAGTAAATAGTAGTTTAATTCTGATAAATCATATTTGTCAATTTTGGAAAATTGTAAAAATAATACAACACTGATTCACCCCCCCTCTCAGTGTTGTCCTGGACTCCTACAAAGGATGCTTGAGAATAAGTGATCGAAGAGGGTTTGTGAAGGAGATGAGGGGGGTTTATATAGGTTTCAACAGAGATCGATCAACGGTCCAGATAATTTAGAAGAATCAATGGAGGAGATAAAACAGATAACCATGATGAATGTGCACATGACATTTTATTAAAATATGATAAAAACAAGATTGATTGAATAGATAACTCAACTTGTAATTTTGTTTTTTTTTTAGTTCTAAAAATAAGACTGATTGTGCACATGAGTTAACAAGATATTTTAAGAGGAATTGGAAGATAACTAAAATTAAATAAATAAATTTATTTATTTAATTGTGCAGGATAGAGGAATATAAAGAATATAAATAAAATATTTGATTTTATTTATTTTAAGAGGATTGTGATAATTTAAATAAATTTGCATGATTTATTTAAATTTAGAAGAATAATTGATTTAATTAAATAATGTAGAATTATTTAATTATAGCTAAGATGGAATTTGATGAATTAATTAAATAATGAGATTTATTTAATTAATGTGGACTTGAAATTTGAAAGAGGATAATGATTTAATTAAAAATTATTTAATTGTGGAAGAAAATAGAGGAATTTAATTAAATTAATTAAATAAAGAGAATTTATTTAATTAATATCAAATTTTTGGAGTTTTGGAAGAACTTGATGAAATTAATTAAATAATTAGATTATTCAATTAATGTTGAAGGCAAGTGATTAGACAGATTAGACAAAATGCAAGTGATTCGATGACATGGTCATTTTAGGGTGTCTACACTCCCCATTGGGGTTCAAACAACCCGACCCCCTTTTATAGGGATTCGTTTCTATTATCATTCATTAAATAGAAAGGAGGCCCATATATGTAGCAAAGAAAGTTGCTTGGTATATTGGTGGCAAGTGAAAAAAGAAAATAGGACGTCAGGGGTTCGACCCCCACAAACCAACCTTTTAACAATCAAACCGCCACATGTACCACGTGGTACCCAATCATTGGGCCACGTGGCATTACCTTATTCGTCCGTCAGTGACACGTGTCACGATGGATTGGTCCACATCTTCAGACCTGCCACATCATCTGCTGACTTAGATGTCGCCATTTGCCATGTGTCAAACTCTAGATCTGCCATGTCAACAACTACCACTATGTCTGCCATGTTAGTATGCTGACATTATAATTGTACTATCTAGTCAGCATGGTCAACCCTCAACTTTGACCAACCATATCTTGCTCGTATGAGCTCTGATTGAGGCAAAACAAGTGGCGTCAAAATTGTGGCGATGAGCTCTTCGACTTGGCATCATTTTCTCTTAGATTTGAGACAATCAATTTTTCACCTTTTCGAACACCTAATTTGCCTGTTTGACTGAACCTTTGACTGCACATAACTTCTGCATATGAACCCCTTTTGAGCCCATTCAAGTTGCGTTAGGATCATCTTAGCGATCTCTTTCGAATGATGTTGATTCCGTTAGGTTATGAGACTGCAAGATTTTTAGGTCTTCTAGATCCACCTAGATCATTCCTCCCCACTAGGGGTTCAAACCACCCGACCCCCTTTTATAGGGATTTGTTTCTATTATAATTCTTTAAATAGAAAGGAGGCCCATATATGTAGCAATGAAAGCCGCTTGGTATATTGGTGGAGAGTGAAAATAGGAAGTAGGAGGTTAGGGGTTCGACCCCCACAAACCAACCTTTTAACAAACAAATTGCCACATGTGCCACGTGGCACCCAATCATTGGGCCACATGGTATTCGTTTATTCGTCCGTCACTGACACGTGTCATGCTGGATTGGTCCACATTTTTAGACCTCCCACATTATCTATTGAGTCAGGTGTTGCCATCTGCCACGTGTCAACATCTGGGCCTGCCACGCCAACAACTGCCACTATGTCTGCCATGTCAGCATGATGACGTCATCATTGTACTGTCTAGTTAGTATGGTCAACCCTCAAATTTGACCGGCATATTTTGCTCATACGAGCTCTGATCAAGGTGAAACGAGCGGCGTCAGAATCGTGGCGACAAGCTCTTCGACTTGGCATAATTTTTGCTTGCATTTGAGACAATAAAAATTTCACCTTTTTGAACACATGATTCACCTGTTTGACCGAACCTTTAACTGCACAGAACTTCTGCATACAAACTCCTTTTGAGCCCGTTCAAGTTGCGTTAGGATAGTGTCAACGACCTCTTTCCAATGACGTTGATTCTATCAGGTTTCGAGAATGTAAAATTTTTAAGTCTTCTAGATCTATCTAGATCATTCCTTTCCACTAGGGGTTCAAACCACCTGACCCCCTTTTATAGGAATTCGTTTCTATTATCATTCTTTAAATAGAAAGGAAGCCCGTATATGTAGCAAAGAAAAGCCGCTTGGTATATTGGTGGAGAGTGAAAATAGCAAGATTCGACACCACAAACCAACCTTTTAACAATCAAACTGCCACATGTGATACGTGGCACCTAATCATTAGGCAACATGGTATTACCTCATTCGTCCATCAGTGACACGTGTCACACTAGATTGGTCCACATCTTCAGACCTACCACGTCATTTGCTGAAGCAGATGCCGCCATTGCCATGTGTCAACCTCTGGACCTACCACATCAACAACTGCTATTGTGTCTGCCATGTCAGCATGCTGATGTTATCATTGTACTATCTAGTCAACAAGATCAAACCTCAAATTTGACCGGCCATATCTTGCTCGTACGAGCTCCGATCAAGCTAAAACGAGCGGTGTCAAAATCGTGGTGACGAGCTCTTTGAGTTGGCATCATTTTTGCTTGGGTTTGAGACAATCAATTTTTCACCTTTTGGAAAGCCTAATTCACCTGTTTGACCAAACCTTTGACTGCACATAACTTCTGCATACGAACTCCTTTTGAGCTCATTCAAGTTGCATCAGGATCGTGCCAGCAACCTCTTTCCAATGATGCTGATTCCACCAGGTTCTGAGACTGCAAAATTTTTAGTTCTTCTGTATTCAAATGGATCATTATTCCCCAGTTGGGGTTCAAACCATTCGACCCCTTTTTATAGGAATTCGTTTCTATTATCATTCTTTAAATAGAAAGGAGGCCTATCTATGTAGCAAAGAAAGCCACTTGGTATATTGGTGGAGAGTGAAAATAGCAAGCAGGAGGTCAGGGGTTTGACCCCCACAAACTAACCTTTCAATAATAAAACCACCACATGTGCCATGTGGCACCCAATCATTGGGCCACGTGGCATTACCTCATTCCTTCGTTAGTGACATGTGTCACGTTAGATTGGCCCACATCTTCAGACCTGCCACGTCATCTGCTGACTCAGATGTCGCGATCAGCCACGTGTCAAACTTTGTAACTACGACATCAACAACTGCCACTATGTCTATTGTTTCATCATGCTGACGTCATCATTGTACTATTTAGTCAGCATGGTCAACCCTCAACTTTGATCGGCCATATCTTGCTTGTATGGGCTCCGATCAAGGCGAAACGAGTGACGTTGAAATTGTGACGACGAACTCTTTGACTTGGCATTATTTTTGCTTGAATTTGAGACAATCAATTTTTCACCTTTCTGAACGCCTAATTCACCTGTTTGACCAAACCTTTGACAGCACATAACTTCTGCATACGAACTCCTTTTGAGCCCCTTCAAGTTGCATTAGGATCATGTCAGCAACTTTTTTCCAATGATACTGATTCCGTCATGTTCTCAGACTACAAAAAATTTTGTTCTTCTAGATCCACCTAGATCATTCCTCCCCACTTGGGGTTCAAACCACCCGACCCACTTTTATAAGGATTCATTTCTATTATCATTCTTTAAATAGAAAGGAGGCCCGTATATGTAACAAAAAAAGCTGCTTGGTATATTGGTGGAGAGTGAAAATAGCAAGGAGGTCAGGGGTTTGACCCCCAGAAACCAATCTTTTAACAATCAAACCACCACATGTGCCACGTGGCACCCAATCATTGGGCCACGTGGCATTACTTCATTCATCCGTCAGTGACACGTGTCATGCTGGATTGGTCCACATCATCAGACCTGCCACTTTAACTGATGACTCAGATGCTGCCATCTGCCATGTGTCAACCTTTGGACCTGCCACATCAACAATTGTCACTGTGTCGGCTATGTCAGCATGCTGACATCATCATTGTATTGTCTAGTAAGCATGGTCAACCCTCAACTTTGACAGGCAGTATCTTGCTCGTAAGAGCTCCGATCGAGACGAAACGAGCGGCGTCGAAATCGTGGTGACAGGCTCTTGGACTTGGTATCATTTCACTTATATTTGAGACAATCAATTTTTCACCTTTTTGAACACCTGATTCGCTTGTTTGACTAAAACTTTGATTGCAGATAACTTCTGCATACAAACTCCTTTTGAGCCCATTCAAGTTGCGTTAGGATCGTGTCAGCGGCCTCTTTCCAATGATGTTGATTCCGTCAGATTCTAAGACTTAAAAATTATTAGTTCTTCCGTATCCACCTGGATCATTCCTCCCCACTGGGGGTTCAAACCACCCGACCCCATTTTACAAGGATTCGTTTCTATTATCATTCATTAAATAGAAAGAGGGCCCGTATATGTAGCAAAGAAAGCCGCATAGTATATTGGTGGAGATTGAAAAAAGAAAGCAGGACATCACGAGTTTGACCCCCACAAACCAACCTTTTAATAATCAAACCGCCACATGTGCCATGTGGCATGCAAACATTGGGCCACGTGGCATTACCTCATTCGTCTGTCAGTGACACATGTCATGATGGATTGGTCCACATCTTCAAACTTGCCACGTCATCTGCTGACTTAGATGCTTCCATCTGCAACATGTCAGACTCTAGATCTACCACATCAATAACTGCCACTATGTCTACCATGTCAGAATGCTGATGTCATCATTGTACTATCTAGTTGGCATGGTCAACCCTCAATTTTGACTGGCCATATCTTGCTCATACGAACTCCGATCGAGGTGAAACGAGCAACGTCGAAATCATGGCGATGAGCTCTTTGACTTGGCATCATTTTTGCTTAGATTTGAGACAATCAAATTTTCACCTTTTTAAACACCTGATTCGCCTATTTGACCGAACCTTTGACTACACATAACTTCTGCATACGAACTCCTTTTGAGTCCATTCAAGTTGCGTCAAGATCGTGTCAGCGACATCTTTTCAATGATGTTGATTCTGTTAGGTTTTGAGATTGCAAAATTTTTAATTTTTCTGTATCGATCTGGATCATTATTCCTCACTAGGGGTTCATACCACCCGACCCCCTTTTATAGGGATTCATTTCTATTATCATTCTTTAAATAAAAAGGAGGCCCGTATATGTAGCATGGAATGCCTCTTGGTATATTGGTGGAGAGTGAAAATAACAAGCAAGAGGTCAGGGGATCGACCCCCACAAACCAATCTTTTAACAATCAAACTTTTACATATGCCACATGGCACCCAATCATTGGGCCACATGACATTACCTCATTCATCCGTCAGTGACACGTGTCACACTGGATTGGTCCACATCATCAGACCTCCCACGTCATCTGCTGACTCAGATGCTGCCATCTACTATGTGTTAACCTCTGGACCTGCAACATCAACAACTGCCACTGTGTCTGCCATGTCAGCATGCTGATGTCATCATTGTATTGTTTAGTCAGCATGGTGAACCCTCAATTTTGACTGGCCGTATCTTGTTCGTACGAGCTCCGATCGAAGTGAAACGAGCGTGTCAGAATCATGGTGACAAGCTCTTCGACTTGGTATCATTTTTACTTGTAGTATTTGAGACAATCAATTTTTCACCTTTTTGAACGTGTAATTCGCCTGTTTGACCAAACTTTTAACTGTAGATAATTTCTACATACAAACTCCTTTTGAGCCCCTTCAAGTTGCGTTAGGATCGTGTCGGCGACCTCTCTCCAATGATGCTGATTCCGTCAGGTTCTAAGACTGTAAAATTTTTAGTTATTTTGTATCCAGCTGGATCATTCCTCCCCACTGGGGTTCAAACCATCCGACCCCCTTTCATATTGATTTGTTTCTATTATCATTCATTAAATAGAAAGGAGGCCTGTATATGTAGCAAAGAAAGCCGCTTGGTATATTGGTGGAGAGTGAAAAAAGTAAGCAGGAGGTTAGGGGTTCGACCCATACAAACCAACCTTTTAACAATCAAACCGCCACATGTACCACGTGGCATCCAATCATTGGGCCACATGGCACCCAATCATTGGGCCACGTGGCATTACCTCATTCGTTCATCAGTGACATATGTCATGCTGGACTGGTCCACATCTTCAGACCTGCCACATCATCTGCTGACTCAGATGCCGTCATCTATTGACTCAGATGTCGTCATCTACCATGTGTCAAACTCTGGGTCTACCACGTCGACAATTGCCAATGTGTCTACCATGTCAACATGCTGACGTCATTATTGAACTAATTAGTTGGCATGGTCAACCCTCAACTTTGACCAGCCATATCTTGCTCGTACGAGCTCTGATCGAGACAAAATGAGCGGCATCAGGATCGTGGCGACGAGCTCTTCGACTTGGCATCATTTTTGCTTGGATTTGAGACAATCATTTTTTCACCTTTTTGAATGTTTGATTCACCTGTTTGACCGAACCTTTGACTACACATAACTTTTGCATACGAACTCCTTTTGAGCCCATTCAAGTTGCATTAGGATCATGTTAGCGACCTCTTTCCAATGATGCTGATTCCATTAGGTTCTGAGACTGTAAGATTTTTAGGTCTTCTGGATCCACCTGAATCATTCCTCCCCACTAGGAGTTCAAACCACCCGACCCCCTTTTATAGGGATTTATTTCTATTATCATTCTTTAAATAGAAATGAGGCCCGTATATGTAGCAATGAAAGCCACTTGGTATATTGGTGGAGAGTGAAAATAGGGAGCAAGAGGTCACGGGTTCGACCCCCACAAACAAACCTTTTAACAATCAAATCGCCACATGTGCCACGTGGCACCCAATCATTTGGCCACGTGGTATTCGCTCATTCGTCTATTAGTGACACGTGTCACATTAGATTGGTCCACATCTTCAGATTTGCCACGCCATCTATAGAGTTAGATGTCGCCATCTGCCACATGTCAACATCTAGACCTGCCATGCCAACAACTTCCACTGTGTCTGCCATGTCAGTATGATGATGTCATCATTGTACTGTCTAGTCGGCATGGTCAACCCTCAACTTTGACTAACCATATCTTTCTCGTACGAGCTTAATCAAGGCAAAATGAGCGGTGTCAGAATCATGGCGACGAGCTCTTTGACTTGGCATCATTTTTGCTTAGATTTGAGACAATAAAATTTTCACCTTTTTGAACGCAAGATTTGCCTGTTTGACCGAACCTCTGATTGCACATAACTTCTGCATACGATCTCCTTTTGAGCCTATTCAAGTTATGTCAGTATCGTTCCAGCGACCTCTTTCCAATAACGCTGATTCCGTCAAGTTCTGAGACTGCAAAATTTTTAGGTCTTCTCGATCCATTTAGATCATTCCTTCTCACTGAGGGTTCAAACCACTCGACCCCTTTTTATAGGGATTCGTTTCTATTATCATTCTTTAAATAGAAAGGAATCCCGTCTATGTAGCAAAGAAAGCCGCTTGGTATATTGGAGGAGAGTGAAAATAGCAAGGTTCCACCCCACAAACCAACCTTTTAACAATCAAACCACCACATGTGTCACGTGGTATCCAATCATTAGGCCACATGGCATTAACTCATTTGTCTATTAGTGACACATGTCACATTGGATTGGTCCACATCTTCAGACTTGCCACTTCATCTGCTGACTCAGATGCCGCCATCTGCCATGTGTTAACCTCTGGACTTACCACGTCAACAACTGCCACTATGTATGCCATGTCAGCATGTTGATGTCATCATTGTACTGTCTAGTCAACATTGTCAACCCTCAACTTTGACCGGCCATATCTTGCTCGTACGAGCTCCGATCAAGGCGAAACGAGCAACGTTGAAATCATGGCGACGAGCTCTTCGACTTGACATCATTTTTGCTTAGATTTGAGACAATCAATTTTTCACATTTCTGAATCCCTGATTCTCTTGTTTGACCAAACCTTTGACTGCACATAACTTCTGCATATGAACTCCTTTTGAGCCCATTCAAGTTGCATCAGGACCATGTCAGCGACCTCTTTCCAATGATGTTGATTCTGTTAGATTCTGAGATTACAAAATTTTTAGTTCTTCTGTATCCATCTGGATCATTATTCCCCACTGGGGGTTCAAACCACCCGACCCCTTTTTATAGGGATTCATTTCTATAATCATTCTTTAAATAGAAAGGATGCCGATATATGTAGCAAAGAAAGCCGCTTGGTATATTGGTGGAGAGTGAAAATAGCAAGCAGGAGGTTAGGGGTTCGACCTTGACAAACCAACCTTTCAACAATCAAACCGCCACATGTGTCACGTGGCACCCAATCATTAGGCCACGTGGCATTACCTCATTCTTTTGTTAGTGACACATGTCACGTTGGATTGGTCCACATCTTCAGACTTGCCACGTCATCTGCTAACTAAGATGCCGCCATCTGCCATGTGTCAAACTCTAGACTTGCCACGTTAACAACTGCCATTGTGTCTGCCATGTCAGCATTCTGACGTCATCATTTTACTGTCTAGTCAGCATGGTCAACCCTCAACTTTGACTGGCCATATCTTGCTTGTATGAGCTCCGATTGAGGTAAAACGAGTGGCGTCAAAATCATGATGAAGAGCTCTTCGACTTGGCATCATTTTTACTTGGATTTGAGACAATCAATGTTTGACGTTTTTGAATGCCTGATTCGCCTGTTTGACCGAACCTTTGATTGCACATAACTTCTCCATATGAACTCCTTTTGAGCCCGTTCAAGTTGCGTTAGGATCATGTCAGTAACCTCTTTCCAATGATGCTGATTCCATCATGTTCTTAGACTGCAAAATTTTTTAGTCTTTTAGATCCACCTGGATCATTCCACCCCACTTGGGGTTCAAACCACTTGACCCCCTTTTATATGGATTCGTTTCTATTATCATTCTTTAAATAGAAAGGAGGCCTATATATGTAGCAAAGAAAGATGCTTGGTATATTGGTGGAGAGTGAAAATAGCAAGCAGGAGATAAAGGGTTCGACCCCCACAAACCAATCTTTTAACAATCAAATCATCACATGTGCCATGTGACATCCAATCATTGGGCCACGTGGCATTACTTCATTCATCCGTTAGTGACACGTGTCACACTAGATTATTCGACATAATCAGACCTGCCATGTCATTTGCTGACTTAGATGCCGCCATCTGCCATGTGTCAATCTCTAGACTTGCCACGTCAACAACTGCCACTATGTCTTCCATATCAACATGCTGACGTCATCATTGTATTGTCTAGTCAGCATGGTCAACCCTCAACTTTGATCGGCCAAATGTTTCTCGTATGAGCTCCGATCGAAGCGAAACGAGCAGCATCAGAATCGCGGCGACGAGCTGTTCGACTTGGCATCATTTTTGCTTGGATTTAAGATAATCATTTTTTCACCTTTTTAGATGCCTGATTCACCTATTCGACCAAACCTTTAACTGCACATAACTTCTACATATGAACTCCTTTTGAGCTCATTAAAGTTGCATCAGGGTCGTGTTAGCGACCTCTTTCCAATGATGTTGATTTCGTCAGGTTCTAAGACTACAAAATTTTTAGTTCTTCTGCATCCACTTGGATCATTCCTCCCCATTGGGTGTTCAAACCACCCAACCCCCTTTTATAGGGATTCGTTTCTATTATCATTCATTAAATAGAAAGGAGGTCCGTATATGTAGCTGTAGACACCCTAAAATATCCTAGCTATTTTATCGTCACTCGACCTTAGCCATTTCACTAATTTATCCCCAATTAATTAATTAAATTTTATTTAATTAATTAAATCCCTTAGTCACCTATATTGAATTAATTTAATTAATTCAATATTTTTCCCTTTCTAACGTTAGCCATATTAATTAAATAAATATAAAATATTTATTTGTTTAATATTCCCTTTCCAACTTAATCACATTCCTAATTAATTAAATAATAACACACTTTATTTAATTAATTCCCTAATCACATGTCTCACATAATTCAAATTAAATATTTAAATTAATCCCTCACCTTTCGTCTCATTCAAACAAGTGTCACATGCTACATCCTCCACTTAATCCCTTCACATGTCAAACTAATTTAAATAATCTTTTATTTAAATTAGATTCCTTTTATCACAATCGAACACTTGTCCACTTTCCTTTTTGTCTTATGTGGGGTAGTACATCTTGCATTTAATACAACTCACATGTGCAAGCTAATTCAAATAAAATATTTGAATTAGATTCCTTTCATTCTCTATCGCACACTTGTCATGTGACTACAATCCCTCTTTGAGCGGGAAACTCTAATCCAACCCTAATTGATCTCAACCATCCATATAATTCAAAATAACTTTCAATCTTATCCATCCATTCAAATTTTTGCCTTTTCTATAAAGGTAGCCTCTTTTGAGCCATTGGTAACGAATCTTCTTCTAGTATCCTCATGCTGTGGAAATCTCTCCTCAATCTTTCTTCTCAATCTCTGATCCATCTACCTTGCATTCATCCAATCATTCATCTACCAATCCATATCATTGTTATGCTGTAGAATCAAGCAATCAACATTAATCTATTTGGGTAAAGCTAGAGTGTTTTGGGTGCAGCACTCTGCACCTTGTCGACAGATTGTAGATCAATGTGAAGGTATTACATTGTTTGTTTTGCATTTTTCTTATGTTTTCCTTCACGTTAGATTTCCATGATGTCATTTGGCACGGCCAGTGGGACTCCCAAGTCCTAATTCTACTAACTTTTGCTGGTTTTTGCATCAGTTTTCTATAAAAATTATCTGTTATAGGTACCAGCACATTTTTTCTCTATATTGGTGCCATTTTCCTTGATATTGGTGCTAGTTTCCTTTGTAGTGGTGCCATTTTCCTCTGTAGTGGTGCCATTTCTCTTTGTATTGGTGCTATTTTCATAGAAACTTCAAACTGACATAACTTTCTCATACGGTGGCAAAAATTTGCAAACAAACACTCGTAGGAAAGCTGAGAGG
Source organism: Cunninghamia lanceolata (assembly GCA_027924645.1). Classification (NCBI taxonomy): domain Eukaryota; kingdom Viridiplantae; phylum Streptophyta; class Pinopsida; order Cupressales; family Cupressaceae; genus Cunninghamia; species Cunninghamia lanceolata. Next base: position 2,586,426 of record BSBN01000918.1, on the reverse strand, counting down.
ATGAACTTCACAACGGAGTAGGTTTTATCAGGTGATTATATCATTTTACTAGTCTTTTTTGCATTCAAAGTCAAACTTGTATATAAACTTTGATTGAGCATAACTTGAGCAATTTTGATCGGTTTTCAGCGAATTTTTTTTCAAATTGCTTAGAATCTTCTAAAATTTCTGTTTATGCAATCCATTTTTCTGAATCAGATCATTTTTGTCAGATTTTATCAGATTTCATATTTTTCACATAATCATCTTCTTTGCAAGGTTACTTGTTTCTTTTTCGATTTGGTGGCTTATAGGTGATCTCAAGGAGCTGGAGCAATGTTCGCATCAGCATCCACAACAACTTGGGACAGCAAAACAATCAAGTGTATCCATTTCATCATTCATCTATTTCATTTTATCAATCAATCTTATTTGCATCACACATTTCGATTTGGGCTTAAAATGAACAACTTGCTTGAATTCACACATCAAATTGGGCATAAAATCAACAAGTATCTTCATCACACATTTGGACTTGGGCTTTAAAAAGAACCAGTACTTGAATTGTTTGGTGAATTTGCATGTGATTAGGGGTGTGTATGCTCTTCTTATATGATTCATGCGATCTTGAGAATCAAAAATACCTCTTGACCATTCATATTCACACCTCACATTTCAATTTCTTAAGGGAAATTTACAAGTGCGAGTGTCAATCAAGTACGTGTGTGTATGCTCTCTCCTCGCACTGCAAGGTGATCTTGGAGATCAAAAACACCTCACTTGATTTGCTTTTATTTACCCTTTCCTAGGAGGCCTTCTTGGAGACACACCACTCCAAGGGACGACCTCAATCGAGGCTGAATTGAAAGACACCCTCATTGAGAGTTGGAATCTTGTCAGTCTTGGCTAAGCCCCAAAGAACTTTATACCTTGGGGAAGTGAAGGTGAAGGGTGGGTTACCCCTTTCTCCTAGCTGTGTGGCAGGGTTTTGTTTTTAATTCCTTAGTCAACCTTGCGTAAACATAGCCTAAGCCCTAATTGGCCATACCCCACTTGACTAGTCATAGGGCTCATTGAGGTGTCTTCCATGTGTGCTTGTTTAATCATCACCACATTCTTCAAATTCAAAATTCAAAATTCAAAATTGCTTATGTGTCTTACGTGAGTGATTCATAATTGTACATGTGTGATCATTTGATTGAACATTGCCAAATCAAGCTAAACACCAAGCACATCAAGACAAGTCATTCAACTCATTCTGCTAACACATTCAAATCTAATCGCATTCATCCTAATCACCCATTTTTTAGCCATTTCATCCCTAATCATATCCAAGTCATCATCCCATCACATCAACATCATCCTAGTCATTACACATCATCCAATCATTCCAAGCTAAATCACATCCCAACTACTTTCATCCCAATCAAAAATCAAGACCTTAGTTGGTCATCATCAATCATTATCCAAACTTTCTTGAGATCATTAGTCTATCTTAAGTAAGTCATCCAATTAAATCAATACAATCAACCCTCTATTACTTAAGTGTCATTAGTCTACCTTAAGTATAGAGAATCAATCCAATCAATCCTCTTACTTGAGATCATTAGTCTATTTCAAGTATAGAGAGCCACCCATCAAAAAACAAAACAAATCAAATCATCCTAAGGTCTTGAAATTTGATCCCAATCACTCCACATCATCACCAACATTTCTCATTTAAACCACTTTCATCCCAATCCATTCATCCTAATCACCTCAATCCAAGTCATCCCACCTTGTTATCCCACATTACCCTTACCATTATCCTAAATCATCCTAGTCACCTACCCTACTAATTCCACCATCATTCATCCTAATTCCTTCAAGTCATCTAATCTCATCATCCTAGTCATCTTCGACATCCAAATCATCATCACCATAGTCCTCATCATCCAAGTAAATCCCTAATCATTTCTGGCCATTACACATCATCAAATCTTCATCCAATCATTTCTCCACATCTATCACTTGTAAACATGGACAGAGCATTTCTAAACAACACCTATGAGAATGATCCTTATAGCACCAAAAGAATGCTTAATCAACTTAGTCAACTTAGGTGGTTATATAGAAAGGAAGAAGACCTTATGTCACCACAACATCAACAATTCTTGCAACATCAAGTCCTAGGCCAATATCAACGTTCCCACATTCCATCACAAGCCCAACAAGCACATAATCTAAACACTAATGCTACCACATCCATACCACAAATCACCCTCACTATTCCTAGCAACATCCCAAATGCAAGTACTTCTATAAGTCTACCATCCAATGATCCTAACTCCATTTCCATCATATCCCAACTGCTTTCTCAACAAACCTCCAACATCAACCAATGTCCTCGACAATCCACCTCACAAGACCTTTCAGCTACAAGTTCTATCATGCCACCTCATCACCAAACCTATCTGCATTGCAATCAAATGTCCTTACAAGAACAAAAAGCAAGTCCAAATGTCCCTATGTACATAAATCAAGAAAGTACAAGTCATCTTATGCAAGACCTAAAATCCTTTAACAAGGGAGAAACCAACCTAGCAAGTGCCTCGTTTGAGTCACCTTCACCATCCAATCATATGCCAACACATAAGCCAACTAGTCCCATCCCAACACCTTTATCAAGCCCTCCATCACCTTCATCACCTTCATCCCCATGTTCCACTAATCCTTCATTAAAAGATTCAATGCAGATACTTTTAGAGAAATTGGTCCAAGCAAATTTGATTGAGCTATACCTGTTCAAAGCATATTCTCCATTTATGATTAAACCTAGAGGGTATAATGAAAACCATTATTGTGCATACCATAGGTATAGGGGCCATACCATATCCACTTGTGTCCAATTTCAAAGATTAGTCAAGAACCTAGAAGATGGTGGTAAGATTGTTTTGGATAAAACCAATCCCTCTAATTCCATTATTTTCCATCTAGCCCAAATCCTAATCCCATTATCCATCCAACAAATCCTAAGCCTTCAATTTCTACTATTATCATCCATCCCTTATATTGCCTATTCACCCATACCCTTGCAAAGGATGTGATCCATTGGCTACTAGCAAGGAATAAAACATTGCCATGTCATCAAACACCTATTCTTGAGCCTCCCCATGAGTCCTTAAATGCTTTGTCTAGTCTTCTAACCCCATCATGTGATCTACAATCTATTAAGCTTATTAAAGAGTCTTCCACTTCCATTCAAGAAAACCAAGAGTTATGTCAAGAGAATGATCCTAAGCATGAAGAAACAATAGACCCTAAATCTAATCAAGATCAAATCATCCCCATCCAACCTACCCATAACATGTACCTTCTTTATGATCAAGATCATACCTATGAAGAAGTTATCCATGAGCACCTTGATCCTATCCATAATCCTATAATCCATGAGCAAGACATTCAAATTGCTCATAGTCATCCTCCATCTAGCCCAATCCATGACCCTACACCTTCCACTTGTCATGATGAGACATGTGCCTCCAAAGCAAACATAGAAGATCAAACAAATAATTTGGATCCCAATGAGCATAAAGATAATCAAGATCCTAATGATCCTTCTACATCCACCATTGATCCCATTTCAAATCCATCATATCCTACTAGTCTATCCACATTAATTCATGAGTGTTCCTCCTTAGAACACCAACAACCATTTTCCACTTTACCTTCTCCATCCAATAATCAACTCTAGTGTCCAAACTACACCTAGTCCTATAGTCAATCACATGCTCGAAAAAATGAACTACCAAGGTAAAGGTTTAGGCCTACATGAACAAAGCATTTTAGAGCCAATCCATGTCAAGGTCCCTCCTCGCTCATTTGGCCTTGGATACACACCCCAAGGTTAACAATTTAACGATGTTGGTACTTCCTCCACACTTCCTAAATCCACTTCCTTCCATCATAAACCCCATCATATTTCTAAAACATACATTGCCATTCCGCCTCCCTCATCCTATAAATGTCAAAATCATGTGACCATTCACCTTCCACCATCCACTTTACCTCCACTTCTTCCAACTCCAAATATCCCTCCATCTGCTTTTCCACCATTGCTACCAACACCCCCTTACCCAATCATTCATAAATTCCCTCCCATTCCTAATCCTTACCAACAAATGCACACATTGTGTAGACATAAAACTTCCACCCTTTCCACCTGCCACATGGGATTTAAAAAGGATGCCTTTGCATATAAAGCCAAACATCCTAAGGGTCTTAATACCTTAGGAAATCAATCCAAAAATTCAAAACAAGGTACATTAAAAAATCCATCCAAACCCATACCTCCAAAAGCAAAGTCCAAAAGAAAAATGGTATAGGTACCTAAGCAAAAATCAAGCAAATCAAATGAGGCATCCACATCCTGAAAATCCAAACCATCCTCTTCCATTCAAAAATGCCATTCCATTCCAAAGTTTCAAATTCCTCCATCCCAAATGCAAAGAAAAAATCATAAAAATACTGAGTCTATGTGGGTCCCTGATGTAGAGCATCATGGTCAGCAATTTCATGGTTCAAAACTTCAATGGAACCTTTCACTGTTTTCTTCTTGACAGAGATTAAACTTCTCTTAAGGCAGGGTTCTAATTCAAAACAACACATATTCTCCACACCAAGGTGAGGGACTTCATGACACCTCTCACCAAGACTCCTAACTCCAACCAAGACTCCATCTAAACTTCAACCCACTATACAGGGTCTGCAGGACAGCAGTCTCCTAGATTGCCACCACATTAGGAGGGAGAAATTGACTGTTTTCTATTGACTGTCCCAAAACTCTGAGTAGGGTATCTTTGAGCAACCGATGGCTATTCCTTCTTGTTACTGATCTTTCCTTGTTTCTAATCAATGGAGGGGGATGTAAAATAGTTTTCCCATAGCCTTGGGAAGGGTGCAGGGGTAGGAGATTGGTATTGTGAGTGTGGGCATGTGAAAGACCCCTGCAGAATCATGGAAGGAGTTGAGAGGAGGACAACAACAAATAGGTAAGTTGATGAGTTATTGTTTTGTCCATAAAGGCATTAGAGTGAATGCATGTTATAGGTTTAGAATATTACAAAGAGATTGGGTTATTGTAGAGGGAGATCATCCCTAGGAGGACATGGTGACTACAAAACCCATTAGGCCTATTTGGCACAGTGACAGTCCTATTTTGAGGCATTCTTTTCAAAATAACCAATGGTGATTTCTAGATATGTTTTAAAATGCCTTAATGGGTACTCAAAATAGGTCTCAGATGTTGGAAATGAGGTCGGGTTTGAAAGTTATGGTGAAAAAATAGTAAATTTCTAATTTTTAAGTTTTATGCAAAACGTAACAGCCATTATTTGGATGATATGCTCCAAAACAAAGGTATGGGGTTTTGAGATATGTTTAAGTATGCCCTAAAGGGTACCTAAAATGATGATTCTTTTATGGGTTGGTCAAGTATTTTGAAAGATATGCTCATATTTCTCTATTTGATATGCTACAAGGATTGACACCCTGTCAATGGTATAGATGGAGTTTGAATAGTGCAGACCTTGGGAATGGTTTGAGATCATTGTGTTGGAGTTAATGAAGGGTAAGAAGGAGTTTGATAACCTTGTGTGAGTGAATAGAAACAAAATCCTTAATTGTGCCATTATTTTTGTGGAAGACTCCTTGTGAAGCTTGTAGACCCTAATGGATTGAAAACCATTTTTATGAACCTTGCCTATATGAAGTTGAGTTGATCTTTTCCTTTGCATCAGTCCCTAAATGCTTACGTCATCCATCCACTAAGCAAACATCACCATTGCTTCCTATGCCTCCATCCACTCAAAAGCTTCCATGTTTATCACAGTGTGTGCAACCGTTGGTTATGATTCCTTTTCACACCTCCATCACCCCATCATTCAATCATTATCCTACATATCTTCCTCATCACCTTCCTATGGTCCATGCTTTTGCATAAGTCCATTATAATCCACTTTCACCCCTACATAATCCACATCATAATCCACTTTTTATCCCTCCATAATGCACTATCTACCTTATCCATCTCACTTTCACGCAATCACCCTACCAACATCTTGAGCATAATTTCTTGACATGGTCCATTTGTGATGACATCCTTCTCTAATGGGACTATAACATTACATAGAACTAGACACTTGAGTCCCACTCATCCATATCCCCCCTTTTTCCTGTTCAAAAATTAAATAAAAAAAAATCAAAAAATTAAAAAATTAAAATAGTAAAGAGAAATCCCTTCATCCAATGGTGAAAACTTGGTAAACAACGCCTTGGATAAGTACCATGATGAAAACCTAGTAAACAGGCGTCATGTGTAGGTCGATCTTCTATGTCACTTGCACTTGCGGGCACCTTGTCTCATCCTTTTCCAAACTATCATACCATTTTCATATCATTTCCATATACATACCTATCACATTACATCCATTCATCCTCCCTTCCTCTTTTGATCTTGACAAAGATTGGGGGCAAATGTTGAAAAATGTTTTGGATATCTCTTGATGTACCTTCTTGTCATTACCCTATTTTTCATCCCATCCAAACAATCATATCATCCTAGTGTCTTAAGCATTGTCTTGAAAAATCCTAAGTCTCCTACCTAGACTGGGGCATGTTATTCCTACCTTGGAGATCACAGACTTGCTCTCTTACACATACATCCATTCTATTCCATAGCCTATCCTTTTATCCTATCAATTTATCATGATTCTTTCATCCATCCACTATCGTCCATCCTTTTGTCCAATCCCATTCATTCCCTTGCACCTAGACTTGGTTCCCCTTGTCATTAGTATCTAGCATACATGCTACTTAAATTGTAAATCCATTGACGTTCAAAAATACAAAAAATACAAAAAAAATTAAATATGTCAAAAACCCAAAAAAATCAAAACATATCAAAAAAACCCAAAAAAATCAAAATATTTCAAAAAATACAAAAAAAATCAAAATATTCCCAAAAATCTAAATAAAATCAATTATCCAACAAAAAAATCCAAGAAATAAAATCCAATCACATCATCATCATTAATCACAATCAAACCAATCAAACCAATCAAATCATCAAATCAATCATCATCCAATGATCCATCATATCAAAACAATTCATCAAAACATATCCAATCAAATCATCAAATTAAGCCAATCTATCAATCAAACAAAATCACATCACTCCAATCCACATCATCTTATCAATAACATCATATACCATCAAACATCCAATCAATTCCAATCAATCCATAACTTGATCAATCCAATCCATATCATCCCATCAATAAAACACAAAATCAGAACTACATCTTATCTTTGTCGTTAAGTGCCTTGATCCCGTGGATACAGGGTATGTAGGCAATCTGGGATACAAAGGAAGTACCTAGATTCAGGCATAGGTGATACACCTCTTCCATCTTCCATCTTCCATCCTTCTTCTAATAAAATCACATCATCACAATCTTTCAAATCAATTCTTCCAATCAATTCAAAACACTTCATCAATCATTTCTTCAAATCAATCTCCATTCATCTATTCAAATCAATCCAAAGAATCAAAGCAATAATCCAAATGCAAGTCATCCTTAATCCATACCAATCAAGTCAATCAATTGTGTCGAATTACCCAATCACATCCTTGGTCTTGATCCTAATCTTGTTGTAAACCAAATCAATCAATTAATCATCATCATCATCATCATCATCAATGGGATATATCATTCCCGCATCCTTGTGTTGATCTAGGGATATATCGTTCCCTGCAATGACAACACTATCATCAATCAATCACTTAATCATTGGTTTAAAGATTGATAGGGGCAATACCTTGTTTGTGTTTGTATCATTTGTGCATGCTTGCTTGCTTGTGTGTGTTATCATTTTATCTTGCATTTGTTTCAAATCCGAATCCAACCCTACTAATATTCATATCTTCTATCTAGACAAGGTTGTATTACACTGGGGAATAAGACACATCATCACTTTGGTCCTTATACCTTGGTGCATAATGTCTAGTGCAACATCAAACATCATGGTTGCTCACTTTCATTGCAGCATAACATATCCATCTCTTTCTTCTATCCATTCCTTTATCTTTTTCCATTCCTTTCATTTCGAGAGTATACCTGTGTTTGTCCAACCCACCTATCATCTTGAGGGGCCATCATCATCCTATCCTTTTTCTCTATCTATTTCCTTAGGTTCTTTGAAATGATGTTACTCGACATAAATTTTATCATCTCGCAACATCATCTCAAAGAGGGGCAAATGTAGACACCCTAAAATATCCTAACCATTTTATCGTCACCCGACCTTAGCCATTTCACTAATTTATCCCCAATTAATTAATTAAATCCCTTAGCCACCTATATTGAATTAATTTAATTAATTCAATATTTTTCTCTTTCTAATGTTAGCCCATATTAATTAAATAAATATAAAATATTTATTTGATTAAGATTTCCTTTCCAACTTAATCACATTCCTAATAAATTAAATAAACACACTTTATTTAATTAATTCCCTAATCACATGTCTCACATAATTCAAATTAAATATTTGAATTAATCCCTCACCTTTCGTCTCATTCAAACAAGTGTCACATGCTACATTCTCCACTTAATTCCTTCACATGTCAAACTAATTTAAATAATCTTTTATTTAAATTAGATTCCTTTTATCACAGTCGAACACTTGTCCACTTTCCTTTTATCTCATGTGGGGTAGTACATCTTGCATTTAATACAACTCACATGTACAAGCTAATTCAAATAAAATATTTGAATTAGATTCGTTTCATTCTCCATTGCACACTTGTCATGTGACTACAATCCCTCTTTGAGTGAGAAACCCTAATCCAACTCTAATCGATCTCAACCATCCATATCATTCAAAATAACTTTCAATCTTATCCATCCATTCGAATTTGCTTTTTCTATAAAGGTAGCCTCTCTTGAGCCATTAGTAACGATTCTTCTTCTAGTATCCTCATACTGTCAAAATCTCTCCTCAATCTTTCTTCTCAATCTCTCATCCATCTACCTTGCATTCATCCAATCATTCATCTACCAATCCATATCATTGTTATGCTACAGAATCAAGCAATCAACATTAATCTTTTTGGGTGAAACTAGAGTGTTTTGGGTGCAACACTCTCCACCTTGTCGACGGATTGTGGATCAATGTGAAGGTATTCCATTGTTTGTTTTGCATTTTTCTTATGTTTTCCTTCATGTTAGATTTCCATGATCTTAGTAGCAAAGAAAGTCATTTGGTATATTGGTGGAGAGTGAAAAAAGCAAGCAGGAGGTCAGGGGTTCGACCCCCACAAACCAACCTTTTAACAATCAAATTGCCACATGTGCCACATGGCACCCAAACATTAGGCCACATGGCATTATCTCATTTGTCCATCAGTGACATGTGACATGCTGGATTGGTCCACATCTTCAGACCTGCTATGTCATCTATTGACTCAGATGCCGCCATCTGCCATGTGTCAAACTCTCGATCTGCCACGTCAACAACTGCCATTGTGTCTGCCATGTCAGCATGTTGACGTCATCATTGTATTGTCTAGTCAGCATGGTCAGCCCTGAACTTTGACCGACCTTATCTTGCTCATATGAACTTCGATCGAGGTGAAACGAGTGGCGTCGGAATCGTGACGACGAGCTCTTCGACTTGGCATCATTTTTGCTTGGATTTGAGACAATCAATTTTTCACCTTTTCGAACCCCTGATTCGCCTATTTGACCAAACTTTTGACTGCACATAATTTCTACAAACGAACTCCATTTGAGCCCGTTGAAATTGAGTTAGGATCGTGTCAGCGACCTCTTTCCAATGATACTGATTCCCTTAGGTTTCGAAACTGTAAGATATTTAGGTCTTCTGGATCCACCTAGATCATTCCTCCCCATTGGGGGTTCAAACCACCCGATCCGCTTTTATTGGGATTTGTTTCTATTATCATTTTTTAAATAGAAAGGAGGCCCGTATATTCAGCAATGAAAGTCACTTGGTATATTGGTGGAGAGTGAAAATAGGAAGCAAGAGGTTAGGGGTTCGACCCCCAAAAACCCACCTTTTAACAACCAAATCGCCACATGTGCCACGTGGCACCCAATCATTGGGCCACATGGCATTCGCTCATTCATCAGTCAGTGACACGAGTCATGCTGGATTGGTCCACATCTTCAGACCTGCCATGTCATCTGTTGAGTCAAATGCCGACATCTGCCACATGTCAACATTTGGACCTACCACACCAACAACAACCGCTGTGTCTGCCAGGTTGGCATAATGACGTCATCATTGTACTATCTAGTCAGCATGGCCAACCCTCAACTTTGACCAGACATATCTTGCTCGTACGAGCTCCAATCAAGGCGAAACGAGCAGCGTCAAAATCGTGGCGAAGAGCTCTTTGACTTGGCATCATATTTGCTTGGATTTGAGAATCAAATTTTCACCTTTTTGAACGCCTGATTCACCTGTTTGATGGAACCTTTGACTGCACATAACTTCTGCATACAAACTCCTTTTGAGGCCATTCAAGTTGTGTCAGGATCAAGTCAACGACCTCTTTCCAATGATATTGATTCCATCAGTTTATAAGACTTCAAAATTTTTAATTCTTCTATATCCATCTGGATCATTATACCCCACTAGGGGTTCAAACCACCTGACCCCCTTTTATAGCGATTCGTTTCTATTATCATTCTTTAAATAGAAAGGAGGCTCGTATATGTAGCAAAGAAAGCCGCTTGTTTTCTTCGTGGAGAGTGAAAATAGCAAGTAGGAGGTCATGGGTACGACCCCCACAAACAAACTTTTTAACAATCAAACCGCCACATGTGCCATGTGGCACCCAATCATTGGGCCACGTGGTATTACCTCATTCTTCCGTCAATGACACGTCTCATGCTGGATTGGTCTACATCTTTAGACCTGCCACTTCATCTGCTGACTCAGATGCCGCCATCTGCCACGTGTCAAACTCTTGACCTGCCACGTCAACAACTACCACTGTGTCTGCCATGTCAGCATGCTGACATCATCATTGTATTGTCTAGTCAGCATGGTCAACCCTCAACTTTGACCGGCCATATCTTGCTCGTATAAGCCTCGATCGAGGCGAAACGAGCGGCGTCAAAATCTTGACAATGAGGTCTTCGACTTGGCATAATTTTTGCTTGGATTTGAGACAATGAATTTTTTCACATTTTTGAACGCTTGATTCGCCTATTTGACCAAACCTTTGACTATAGATAACTCCTGCATACAAACCCCTTTTGAGCCCGTTCAAGTTGCGTTAGGACTGTGTCAGCAACCTTTTTCCAATGATGCTAATTTTGTCATGTTCTCAGACTGCAAAATTTTTCGGTCTTCTGGATCCACCTGGATCATTCCTCGCCACTTGGGGTTCAAGCCACCTGTCCCCCTTTTATAGGGATTCATTTCTATTATCATTCTTTAAATAAAAAGGAGGCCCATATATGTAGCAAAGAAAGCCGCTTGGTATTGTCTAGTCAACATGGTCAACCCTCAACTTTGACCAGCCATATCTTGCTCGTACGAGCTCCGATCGAGGTGAAATGAGCGGCGTCGGGATCGTGGTGACGAGCTCTTTGACTTGACATCATTTTTTACTGGATTTGAGACAATCAATTTTTCACCTTTCTCAATGCCTACTTCGCCTATTTGACAAAACCTTTGACTGCACATAACTTCTACATACGAACTCCTTTTGAGCTCGTTCATGTTGCGTCAGGATCATGTCAGCGACCTCTTTCTAATGATACCGATTCCGTCAGGTTCTAAGACTACAAAATATTTAGTTCTTCTATATCCACCTAGATCATTCCTCCCTACTAGGGGTTCAAACCACCTGACCCCATTTTATAGGGATTCGTTTCTATTATCATTCATTAAATAGAAAGGAGGCCCATATATGTAGCAATGAAAACCGCTTGGTATATTCATGGAGAGTGAAAAAAGCAAGCAGGAGGTCAGGGGTTCGACCCCCACAAACCAACCTTTTAACAAACAAATCGCCACATATGCCTTGTGGCACCCAATCATTGGGCCACATGGCATTACTTCATTCGTCTGTCAGTGACTCTGGTCATGATGGATTGGTCCACATCTTCAGACCTGACACGTCATCTGCTAACTCAGATACCGCCATCTGCCATGTGTCAAACTCTGGATCTACCACGCCAACAACTGCCACTGTGTCTACCATGTCAGTATGTTGATGTTATCATTGTGCTATCTAGTCAACATGGTCAACCTTCAACTTTGACCAACCATATCTTGCTCATACGAGATTTGATTGAGGTGAACCAAATGGCATCAGAATTGTGGTGAGAAGATCTTCGACTTGGCATCATTTTTGCTTGGATTTGAGACAATCAAATTTTCACCTTTTCAAACACCTAATTCGCTTGTTTCACCGAACCTTTGACTGCACATAACTTCTGCATATGAACTCCTTTTGAGTCCATTCAAGTTATGTCAGGATCATGCCAGCGACCTCTTTCCAATGACGTTGATTCTGTCAGGTTCTGAGATAGCAAAATTTTTAGGTCTTGTGGATCCATTTAGATCATTCTTTCCAACTAGAAGTTCAAATCACCCGACCCCCTTTTATAGGGATTCGTTTCTATTATCATTCTTTAAATAGAAAGGAAGCCCATATATGTAGCAAAGAAACCTGCTTAGTATATTGGTGGAGAGTGAAAATAGCAAGCAGGAGGTCAGGGGTTCGACCCACACAAATCAATCTTTTAATAATCAAACCGCTACATGTAACACATAGCACCCAATCATTTGGCCACGTGGCATTACCTCATTCATCTGTTAGTGACACGTGTCACACTGGATTGGTCCACATCATCAGTCCTACCATGTCATCTGCTGACTCAGATGCCGCCATCTGCCATGTGTCAACCTCTAGACCTACGACGTCAACAACTTCTACTGTATCTGCCATGTCAGCATGCTAACGTCATCATTTTATTTTCTAGTCAACATGGTCAAACCTCAACTTTGACCGACCATATGTTTCTCGTACGGCCTCCGATCGAGTTGAAACGAGCGGCGTCATAATCGTGGTGACGAGCTCTTCGACTTGGCATCATTTTTGCTCAAATTTGAGACAATCAACTGTTCACCTTTTTGAATGCTTAATTCACCTATTTGACCAAACCTTTGACAACACATAACTTCTGTACACAACCTCCTTTTGAGTCTATTCAAGTTGCGTGAGGATCGTGTCAGCGATCTCTTTCCAATGATGTTGATTCCGTCATATTCTAAGACTACAAAATTTTTAGTTCTTTTGTGTCCACCTGGATCATTCCTCCCCACTGGCGGTTCAAACCACCCGACCCCCTTTTATAGGGATTCGTTTCTATTATCATTCTTTAAATAGAAAGGAGGCCCGTATATATAGCAAAGAAAGCCACTTGGTATATTAGTGGAGAGTGAAAAAAGGAAGCAGGAGGTCAAGGGTATGACCCCCACAAACCAACCTTTTAACAATCATACCGCCACATGTGCCACGTGGCACCCAATCATTGGGCCAAGTGGCATTACCTCATTCATCTGTCAGTGACACGTGTCACACTAGATTGGCCCAAATCTTCAGACTTGCCACGTCATCTGCTGACTCAGATCTCGCCATCTGCCATGTGTCAAACTTTGGATCTAGTCGGTATAGTCAACCCTCAACTTTGACCAGCCATATCTTGCTCGTACGAGCTCTGATCGAGGCGAAACGAGCAGCGTCAAAATCGTGGCGATGAGCTCTTCGACTTGGCATCATTTTTGCTTGGATTGGAGATAAAAAAATTTCAACTTTTTGAATGCATGATTCACCTATTTGACCAAACCTTTGACTGCACATAACTTCTGCATATAAACTCCTTTTGAGCCCATTCAAGTTGCATCAAGATCATGCCAGCGACCTCTTTCCAATGACGCCGATTTCCTCAGGTTCTAAGACTGAAATATTTTTAGGTCTTTTGGATCCATTTAGATCATTCCTTCCCACTGGGGGTTCAAACCACCCGACCCCCTTTTATAGGGATTCATTTCTATTATCATTCTTTAAATAGAAAGGAAGCTCATATATGTAGCAAAGAATGCAGCTTGGTATATTGGTGGAGAGTGAAAATACCAAGTAGGAGGTCGGGGGTTTGACCGCCACAAACCAATGTTTTAACAATCAAACCACCACATGTGCCACGTGCAACCCAATCATTGGGCCATATGGCATTATCTCATTCATCCATCAGTGACATGTGTCACGCTGATTGGTCCACATCATCAAAACTACCACGTCATCTGTAGACTCAGATGCCACCATCTGTCATGTGTCAACTTCTGTACCTGCCACGTCAACGACCTTCACTGTGTCTGTCATGTCAGCGTGCTGACATCATCATTATAATGTCTAGTCATCATGGTCAACCCTCAAATTTGACCAGCCATATCTTGCATCATTTTTGCTTGGATTTGAGACAATCAATTTTCCACCTTTCTGAACACCTGATTCGCCTATCTGACCAAACCTTTGACTACACATAACTTCTGTATACGAACTCCTTTTGAGTCCATTCATGTTGCATTAGGATCGTGTCAGTGACCTCTTTCCAATGATGCATTACCTCATTCGTCCGTCAGTAACACATGTCACGCTAGATTGGTCCACATCTTCAGACCTGTAACGTCATCTACTGACTTAGATGCTGCCATCTGCCACATGTCAAACTCTAGATCTACCACATCAACAACTGCCACTATGTCTACCATGTCAGCATGCTGACATCATCATTGTACTATCTAGTTAGCATGGTCAACCCTCAACTTTGACCAACCATATTTTGCTCGTACGAGCTCTTATCGAGGCGAAAGAAGCAGCGTCAGAATCGTGGCGACAAGCTCTTCGACTTGGCATCATTTTTGCTTGGATTTTAGACAATCAATTTTCACCTTTTTGAATGCCTGATTCACCTGTTTGACCAAACATTTGATTGGACATATGTTCTGCATACGAACTCCTTTTGAGCCCGCTTAAGTTCGTTAGGATTGTGTCAGCGACCTCTTTCCAATGATACTGATTCCGTCAGGTTCTGAGACTGCAAGATTTTTAGATCTTTTGGATCTACCTAGATCATTCCTCCCCACTAGGGATTCAAACCACCCAACCCCCTTTTATAGGAATTTGTTTCTATTATCATTCTTTAAATAGAAAGGAGTCCCATATATGTAGCAATGAAAGCCGCTTGGTATATTGGTGGAGAGTGAAAATAGGAAGCAGGAGGTCAGGGCTTCGACCACCACAAACTAACCTTTTAACAAGCGAATCGCCACATGTGCCATGTCGCACCCAATCATTGGGCCACGTGGCATTCGATCATTCATCTGTCAATGACACGTGTCACGCTGGATTGCTCCATATTTTTAGACCTGCCACGTCATCTATTGAGTCAGATGCCGCCATTTGCCATGTGTCAACATCGGGACCTGCCACGCCACCAACTGCCATTATGTCTGTCATGTCAGCATGACGACGTCATCATTGTACTGTCTAGTCGGCATGGTCAAACCTCAACTTTGACTGGCCATATCTTGCTCATACGAGCTTCGATCGAGGCAAAAAGAGTGGCGTTGGAATTGTGGCGACGAGCTCTTCGACGTTGTTTTGTATCCATCTAGATCAATATTCCTCACTGGGGGTTCAAACCACCCGGCCCCCTTATATTGGTGGAGAGTGAAATAGCAAGCAGGAGGTCAGGGGTTCGACCCCCATAAACCAAACTTTTAACAATCAAACTGCCACATGTGCCACATGACACCCAATCATTGGGTCATGTGTCATTACTTCATTCTTCCGTCAGTGACACGTGTCACGCTGGATTGGTCCACATCACCAGACCTACCATGTCATCTGCTTACACAAATGTCGCATTCTGCCACGTGTAAAACTCTGGACCTGCCACGTCAATAGCTGCCATGTCAACATGCTGACGTCATCATTGTATTGTCTAGTCAGCATTGTATGAGCTCCGATCGAGGTGAAATGAATGGCGTCGAAATCGTGACGACGAGCTCTTCGACTTGACATCATTTTTGCTTGGATTTGAAACAATCAAATTTTCACCTTTTTGAATGCCTGATTCACCTGTTTGACCGAACCTTTGACTACACATAACTTCTACATATGAACTCCTTTTGAGCCCGTTCAAGTTGAATTAGGATCGTGTAAGAAACCTCTTTCAAATGATGTTGATTCCATCATATTCTCAGACTGCAAAATTTTTTGGTCTTTTGGATCTACATGAATCATTCCTTACTTGGGGTTCAAACCACCCGACCCCCTTTTATACAGATTCGTTTCAATTATCATTCTTTAAATAGAAAGGAGGCCCGTATATGTAGCAAAGAAAGTTGCTTGGTATATTGGTGGAGAATGAAAAGACCAAGCAAGAGGTCAGGGGTTCGACCCCCACAAACCAATATTTGACCAATCAAACCACCACATGTGCCATGTGGCACCGAATCATTGGGCCATGTGGTATTACCTCATTCATCTATCATTGACACTTGTCACGCTGGATTTACTAGTCAGCATGATCAACCCTTAACTTTGATCAACAATATCTTGCTCATACGAGCTCCGATCGAGGCGAAAAGAGCAGCGTTGGAATCATGGCAACGAGCTCTTCGACATTGCATCATTTTTGCTTGGATTTGAGACAATCAATTTTTCAGCTTTTTGAATGCCTGATTCACCTATTTGACCAAACCTTTGACTGCACATAACTTCTGCATCCTCTTTCCAATGATGTTGATTCCGCCAAGTTCTAAGACTGCAAAATTTTTAGTTGTTTTGTATCCACCTGGATAATTCTTGCCCATTGGGGGTTCACACCACCTAACCCCCTTTTATAGGGATTTGTTTCTATTATCATTCATTAAATAGAAAGGAGGCTCGTATATGTAGCAAAGAAATCCGCTTGGTATATTGGTGGAGAGTGAAAAAAGAAAGTAGGAGGTCAGGGGTTTGACCCCCACAAACCAACCTTTTAACAATCAAACTGCCACATGTGCCACATGGTAGCCAATCATTGGGCCACGTGGCATTATCTCATTCGTTCGTTAATCACACATGTCACGTTGGATTGGTCCACATCTTTAGACCTGCCACGCAATCTGCTAACTCAGAGGCTGCCATCTACCACATGTCAAACTCTAGATCTACCACATCAACAACTGCAACTGTGTCTGCCATGTTAGCATGCTGATGTCATCATTATACTATCTAGTCGGCATGGTCAACCCTCAACTTTGACCAGCCATATCTTGCTTGTATGAGCTCTTAATGAGACAAAATGAGCGGCGCCAGAATCGTGGCGACGAGATCTTCGACTTGGCATCATTTTTGCTTGGATTTGAGACGATCAATTTTTCACCTTTTCGAATGGTTGATTCACCTGTTTGACTGAACCTTTGACTGCACATAACTTATGCATATGAACTCCTTTTGAGCCCATTCAGGTTGCATTAGGATCGTGTCAGCGACCTCTTTCCAATGATGCTGATTCTGTCAGCTTCTGAGACTCCAAGATTTTAAGGTCTTCTAGATCTACCTAGATCATTCCTCCCCACTAGGAGTTCAAACAACCCGACCCCCTTTTATAGGGATTTGTTTCTATTATCATTCTTGAAATATAAAGGAGGTCCGTATGTGTAGTAATGAAAGTTGCTTGGTATATTGGTGGAGAGTGAAAATAGGGAGCAGAAGGTCAGGGGTTCGACCCCCACAAACTAACCTTTTAACAAGCAAATCGCCACATGTGCCACGTGGCACCCAATCATTGGGCCACGTGGCATTCGCTCATTCGTCCGTCAGTGACACGTGTCACACTGAATTGGTCCACATCTTCAGACCTGCCATGTCATCTGTTGAGTCAGATGCTGACATCTGCCACGTGTCAACATCTGGACCTACCACGCCAACTTTGACTAGCCATATGTTGCTCGTATGAGCTCTGATCAAGGCGAAACGAGCAGTGTCAAAATCGTGGGGACGAGCTCTTCGACCTGGCATCATGTTTTCTTGGATTTGAGATAATAAAATTTTCAACTTTTTGAATGCATGATTCGCTTGTTTGACCAAACTTTTGACTGCACATACCTTCTGCAAATGAACTACTTTTGAGCCCATTCAAGTTGCATTAGAATCGTGCCAGCGACCTGTTTCCAATGACACCGATTCCATCAGTCTCAGAGACTGCAAAATTTTTAAGTCTTCTGGATCCATTTATATCATTCCTTCCCACTGGGGGTTCAAACCACTCGATCCCCTTTTATAGGGATTCGTTTCTATTATCATTCTTTAAATAGAAAGGAAGCCCATATATGTAGAAAAGAAAGTCATTTGGTATATTATTGGAGAGTGAAAATAACAAGGTTCGACTCCACAAACCAACCTTTTAACAATAAAACCACCACATGTGCCACGTGGTACCCAATCATTGCGCCACGTGGCATTACCTCATTTATCCGTCAGTGGCACGTGTCACGCTGGATTGATCCACATTTTTAGACCTGCCACATCATCTGCTGACTCAGATGCCACCATCTACCACGTGTCAAACTTTGGATCTGCCACGTCAACAACTACCATTGTGTCTGCCATGTCACCATGCTGACATCATTGTACTATCTAGTTGGCATTGTCAACCCTCAACTTTGACTAGCCATATCTTGTTCATACAAGCTCCGATCGAGGCGAAACGAGCGACGTTAGAATCGTGGCAACAAGCTCTTTGACTTGGCATCATTTTTTCATGGATTTGAGACATTAATTTTTCATCTTTTTGAACGCTTGATTCACTTGTTTGACTGAACCTTTGATTGCATATAACGTCTGCATAAGAACTCCTTTTGAGCCCATTCAAGTTTCGTCAGGATCATGTCAGCGACCTCTTTCCAATGATGCTGATTCCGTCAGGTTCTAAGACTGTAAATTTTTTAGTTCTTCTGTATCCACCTAGATCATTCCTCCCCACTAGAGGTTCAAACCACCCGACTCCCTTTTATAGGCATTCGTTTCTATTATCATTCATTAAAAAGAAAGGAGGGCCGTATATGTAGCAAAGAAAGCCGTTTGGTTTATTCATGGAGAGTGAAAAAAGCAAGCAGGAGGTCAGGGGTTCGACCCTCACAAACCAACCTTTTAACAATCAAATCGCCACATGCGCCACGTGGCATCCAATCATTGGGCCATGTGGTATTACCTCATTCGTTCGTTAGTGACACGTGTCACGCTGGATTGGTCTACATCTTCAGACCTGCGACGTTATCTGCTGACTCAGATGCCGCCATCTGCCACGTGTTAAACTCTGGATCTACGAAACGAGCATCGTCAGAATCATGGCAATGATCTCTTCGACTTGGCATCATTTTTGCTTGGATTTGAGACAATGAATTTTTCACTTTTTTGAATGCATGATTTGCCTATTTGATTGAACCTTTGACTGCTAATAACTTCTGCATACGACCTCCTTTTGAGCCCGTTAAACTTGCGTTAGGATTGTGTTAGCGAACTCTTTCCAATGATGTTGATTTCGTCAGCTTCTGAGACTTTAGAATTTTCAGGTCTTCTGGATCCACCTAAATCATTCCTTTGCACTGGGGGTTCAAACCACCCGACCCCCTTTTATAGGGATTTGTTTCTATGATCATTCTCTAAATATAAAGGAGGCCCATATATGTAGCAATGAAAGCTAGTTGGTATATTGGTGGAGTGTGAAAATAGAAAGCAGGAGGTCAGGGATTCGACCCCCACAAACCAACCTTTTAACAAGAAAATTACCACATCTGCCACATGGCACCCAATCATTGGGCCACGTGGCATTCATTCATTCGTCTGTTAGTGACACGTGTCACATGGATTGGTCCACATCTTCAAACCTGCCATGTCATCTATGTAGTCAGATGTTGCCATCTGTCACATGTGAACATCTGGACCTACCATGCAAACAACTGCCATTGTGTTTGTCATGTCAGCATCATGACATCATCATTGTACTGTCTAGTCATTATTGTCAACCCTCAACTTTGACCAGCCATATCTTGCTCGTACGAGCTCCGATCAAAGCGAAACGAGCGGCGTTGGAATCGTGGTGACAAGCTCTTCGACTTGGCATCAATTTTGCTTGGATTTGAGATAATCATTTCTTCACCTATTTGACGAACCTTTGACTGCACATAACTTCTGCATACGAAATCTTTTTGAGCTCGTTCAAGTTACATCATGATAGTGCCAATGACCTCTTTCCAATGACGCCGATAACGTCAGGTTCTAAGAATGCAAAATTTTTAGGTCTTCTGGATCCATTTAGATCATTTCTTCCCACTGGGGGTTCAAACCACCCGACCCCCTTTTATAGGGATTCGTTTCTATTATCATTCTTTAAATAGAAATGAAGCCCGTATATGTAGCAAAGAAAGCCGTTTGGTATATTGGTGGAGAGTTAAAATAGCAAGGTTAGACTCCATAAATCAACTTTTTAACAATCAAACTGCCACATGTGCCACATGGCACTCAATCATTAGGCCACATGGCATTACCTCATTCGTCCGTCAGTAACATGTGTCACGCTGGATTAGTCCACATCTTCAGACCTACCACGTCATCTGCTAACTCAGATGTAGCCATCTACCACGTGTCAAACTCTGGACCTACCATGTGAACCACTGCCACTGTGTCTACCATGTCATCATTGTACTGTCTAGTCAACATGGTCAACACTCAACTTTGACCGGCCATATCTTGGTCGTACGAGCTCCGATCGAGGAGAAACGAGCGGTGTCAAAATCGTGGCGACGAACTCTTTGACTTGGTATCATTTTTGCTGGGATTTGAGACAATCAATTTTTCACCTTTTTGAACCCCTGATTCACCTATTTGACCGAACCTTTGACTGCACATAACTTCTGCATACGAACTCCTTTTGAGCCCATTTATGTTGCGTCAGGATCGTGTCAGCGACCTCTTTCCAATGATGCTGATTCCATCAGGTTCTGAGATTGCAAAATTTTTAGTTGTTTTGTATCCATCTGGATCAATATTCCTCACTGGGGGT
The DNA here is from genome assembly GCA_027924645.1 of Cunninghamia lanceolata. Classification (NCBI taxonomy): domain Eukaryota; kingdom Viridiplantae; phylum Streptophyta; class Pinopsida; order Cupressales; family Cupressaceae; genus Cunninghamia; species Cunninghamia lanceolata. Next base: position 2,565,250 of record BSBN01000918.1, on the reverse strand, counting down.
TCAAACCACCCGGCCCCCTTATATTGGTGGAGAGTGAAATAGCAAGCAAGAGGTCAGGGGTTCGACCCCCATAAACCAACCTTTTAATAATCAAACTGCCACATGTGCCACATGACACCCAATCATTGGGTCATGTGGCATTACTTCATTCTTCCGTCAGTGACACGTGTCACGCTGGATTGGTCCACATCACTAGACCTACCACGTCATCTACTGACACAAATGTCACATTCTGCCACGTGTAAAACTCTGGACCTGCCACATCAATAGCTGCCACTGTGTCTGCCATGTCAGCATGTTGATGTCATCATTGTATTGTCTAGTCAGCATTGTATGAGCTCCGATCGAGGTGAAACAAGTGGCGTCGAAATCGTGACGATGAGCTCTTTGACTTGACATCATTTTTGTTTGGATTTGAGACAATCAAATTTTCACCTTTTTGAATGCCTGATTCACCTGTTTGACCAAACCTTTGACTGCACATAACTTCTACATACGAACTCCTTTTGAGCCCATTTAAGTTGAATTAGGATTGTGTAAGAAACCTCTTTCAAATGATGTTGATTCCATCATATTCTCAGACTGCAAAATTTTTTGGTCTTTTGGATCTACATGAATCATTCCTCCCTACTTGGGGTTCAAACCACCCGACCCCCTTTTATACGGATTCGTTTCAATTATCATTCTTTAAATAGAAAGGAGGCCCATATATGTAGCAAAGAAAGTCGCTTGGTATATTGGTGGAGAATGAAAAGACCAAGCAAGAGGTTAGGGGTTCGACCCCCACAAACCAATATTTGACCAATCAAACTGCCACATGTGCCACATGGCACTGAATCATTGGGCCATGTGGTATTACCTCATTCATCTATCATTGACACCTGTCATGCTGGATTTACTAGCCAGCATGATCAACCCTTAACTTTGATCAACAATATATTGCTTGTACAAGCTCTGATCAAGGCGAAATGAGCGGTGTCGGAATTGTGGCGACGAGCTCTTTGACTTGGCATCATTTTTACTTGAATTTGAGACAATCAATTTTTCACCTTTTTGAACGTCTGATTCACCTTTTTGACCAAACCTTTGACTGCAAATAACTTCTGCTTACGAACTCCTTTTGAGCCGGTTCAAGTTGCATCAGGATTGTGTCAGCGACCTCTTTCTAATGATGTTGATTCCGTCAAGTTCTAAGACTGCAAAATTTTTAGTTCTTCTGTATCCCCCTGGATCATTCCTCCCCACTAGGGGTTAAAACCACCTGACCCCCTCTTATAGGGATACATTTCTATTATCATTCATTAAATAGAAAGGAGGCCTGTATATGTAGTAAAGAAAGCCGCTTGGTATATTGCTAGAGAGTGAAAAAAGCAAGCATGAGGTCAGGGGTTCAACCCCCACAAACCAACCTTTTAACAATCAAACCGCCACATGTGCCACGTGCCACCCAATCATTGGGTCACGTGGCATTATCTCATTCGTTCATCAGTGACACATGTCATGCTGGATTGGTCCACATATTCAGACCTGCCACATCATTTGCTGACTCAGATGCTGTCATCTGCCATGTGACGTCAACAATTGCAACTGTGTCTGCCATGTCAGCATGGTGACGCCATCATTGAACTATCTAGTTGGCATGGTCAACCCTCAACTTTGACCAGCCATATCTTGCTCGTATGAGCTCTGATCGAGGTGAAACGAGTGGCGTCAGAATCGTGGCGACGAGCTCTTCGACTTGGGATCATTTTTGCTTGGATTTGAGACAATCAATTTTTTACCTTTTCGAATGCCTGATTCACCTGTTTGACCGAACCTTTGACTACATATAACTTCTGCATATGAACTCCTTTTGAGCTCGTTCAAGTTACATTAAGATCGTGTCAGCGACCTCTTTCCAATGATGTTGATTCTGTCAGCTTCTAAGACTGTAATATTTTTAGGTCTTCTGGATCCACCTAGATCATTCCTCCCCACTGGGGTTCAAACCACCCGAGCCCCTTTTATAGGGATTTGTTTCTATTATCATTCTTTAAATAGAAAGAAGGCCTATATATGTAGCAATGAAAGTCACTTGGTATATTTGTGGTGAGTGAAAATAGGAAGCATGAGGTCAGGGGTTCGACCCCCACAAACTAACCTTTTAACAAGCAAATCGCCACATGTGCCACATGGCACCCAATCATTAGGCCACGTGGCATTCGCTCATTCGTCCATCAATGACATGTGTCACGCTAGATTGGTCCACATCTTCAGACCTGTCACATCATCTATTGAGTCAGATGTCACCTTCTGCCATGTGTCACCATGATTGTACTGTCTAGTAAGCATGGTCAACCCTCAACTTTGACCGGCCATATCTTGATCATACGAGCTCCGATCAAGGCGACATGAGCGGCGTCAGAATCGTGGCGACGAGCTCTTTGACTTGGCATCATTTTTGCTTGGAATTGAGAAAATAAAATTTTTACCTTTTTGAACGCATGATTCACCTATTTGACCGAACCTTTGACTGCACATAACTTCTGCATACGAACTCCTTTTGGGCCCATTCAAGTTGCGTCAGGATCGTGCCAGCGACCTCTTTCCAATGATGTTGATGTTGTCAGGTTCTGAGATTGCAAAATTGTTAGGTCTTCTGGAGCCATTTAGATCATTCCTTCCCACTGGGCATTCAAACCACCTGACCCGCTTTTATAAGGATTCGTTTCTATTATCATTCTTTAAATAGAAAGGAAGCCTGTCAATGTAGCAAAGAAAGTCATTTGGTATATTGGTGGAGAGTGAAAATAGCAAGATTCAGCCCCACAAACCAACTTTTTAACAATCAAACCACCACATGTGCCACGTCACACCCAATCATTGGGCCACGTGGCATTACCTCATTCGTCCATCAGTGACACGTGTCACGCTGGATTGGTCCACATCTTCAGACCTGCCATGTCATTTGCTAACTCAATTACCACCATCTGCCACGTGTCAAACTCTGGATCTACCACGTTAGCAACTACTACTGTGTCTGCCATGTCAGCATGCTGACATCATCATTGTACTATCTAGTCGGCATCGTCAACTCTCAACTTTGACCACCCATATCTTGCTTGTAAGTGCTCTGGTTGAGGCGAAACGAGTAGCGTCAGAATTGAGGCGATGAGCTCTTCGACTTGGCATCATTTTTGCTTGGATTTGAGACAATCAATTTTCACCTTGTCAAACACCTGATTTCCCTGTTTGACCGAACATTTGACTGCACATAACTTCTGCATACGAACTCCTTTTGAGCCCATTCAAGTTGTGTTAGGATCGTATCAACGACCTCTTTCCATTGATGTTGATTCCGTTAGATTATGAGAATGCAAGATTTTTAGGTCTTCTGGATCCATTTAGATCATTCCTTCCTTGAGTGACACATGTCATGATGGATTAGTCCACATCATCAGACCTACCACTTCATCTGCTGACTTAGATGCTGCCATCTTTCATGTGTTAACCTCTCGACCTACCACATCAACAACTGCCACTATGTCTGCCATGTCAACATGCTGACATCATCATTGTATTGTCTAGTCAGCATGGTCAACCCTCAACTTTCACCGGCCATATGTTGCTCATACAAGCTCTGATTGAGGTGAAACGAGCGACGTCAGAATCGTGGCAACGAGCTCTTCGACTTGGCATCATTTTTTCTTGGATTTGAGACAATCAATTTTTCACCTTTTTGAACGCCTGATTTACCTGTTTGACCAAACTTTTGACTGCACATAACTTCTGCACACAAACTCCTTTTGACGTTAATTTCATTGGGTTCTGAGAGTGCAAAATTTTTAGGTCTTCTGGAGCCATTTAGATCATTCCTTCCCACTGGGCATTCAAACCACCCGACCCCCTTTTACAGGGATTCGTTTCTATTATCACTTTAAATAGAAAGGAGGTCCGTATATGTAGCAAAGAAAGTTGGTTGGTATATTGGTGGTGAGTGAAAAAAGTAAGCAGGAGGTCAGGGTTCGACCCCCACAAACCAACCATTTAACAATCAAACCGCCACATGTACCATGTGGCACCCAATGATTGGGCCATATGGCATTACATCATTATTCCGCCAGTGACACGTGTCACATTACATTGGTCCACATCTTCAAACCTACCACGTCATCTGTTGACTCAAATGCCACCATCTGCCACGTGTCAAACACTAGATCTACTACGTCAACAACTCCCACTGTGTCTGCCATGTCAGCATGCTGACGTCATCATTGTACTATCTAGTCGGCATGGTCAACCCTCAACTTTGACCAGCCATATCTTGCTTGTACGAGCTCTTATCGAGGTGAAACGAGTGGCGTCAGAATTGTGGTGACGAGATCTTTAACTTGGCATCATTTTTTCTTGTATTTGAGACAATCAATTTTTCACCTTTTCGAACTCCTGATTCACGTTTTGACCGAACCTTTGACTGCACATAATTTCTGCATACGAACTCCTTTTGAGCCCATTCAAGTTGTGTTAGGATCGTGTCAGTGACCTTTTTCCAATGATACTGATTCCATTAGGTTCTGAGACTATAAATTTTTAGTTCTTTTGTATCCATCTGGATCATTATTCCCCATTGGCGGTTCAAACAACCTGACCCCATTTTATAGGGTTTCATTTCTATTACCATTCTTTAAATGGAAAGGAGCCCCATATATGTAGCAAAGAAAGCCGCTTGGTATATTGGTGGAGAGTGAAAATAGCAAGCATGAGCTCAGGGGTTTGACCCTCACAAACCAACTTTTTAATAATCAAACCTCCACATGTGCCACATGGCAACCAATCATTCGGCCATGTGGCATTACCTCATTCATCTGTCAGTGACACGTGTCATGCTAGAGTGGTCAACATCTTACAACCTGCGACATCATTTGCTGACTCAGATGCCGCGATCTGCCACGTGTCATACTCTGGACCTGCCATATCAACAACTGCCACTGTGGCTACAATGTCAGCATGCTAACGTCATCATTTTACTCTCTGGTCAACATGGTCAACCCTCAAATTTGACCGGCCATATCTTGTTTATATGATCTTCGATCGAGGCGAAACGAGCTGCGTCGAAATCATGACGACGAGTTCTTCGACTTGGTATCATTTTAACTTAGATTTTAGACAATTAATTTTTTACCTTTTTGAACGCTTGATTCACCTGTTTGACCGAACCTTTTACTACACAACTTCTGCATACAAACTCCTTTTGAGCCCGTTCAAGTTGCGTTAGGATCATGTCAACAACCTCTTTCCAATGATGTTTATTCTATCATGTTCTTAGACTACAAAATTTTTTAGTCTTCTCAATCCACCTGGATCATTCCTCCCCACTTGGGGTTCAAACCACCAAAAACCCCCTTTTATAGGGATTAATTTTTATTATCATTTTTTAAATAGAAAGGAGGCCCATATATGTAGCAAAGAAAGTCGTTTGGTATATTGGTGGAGAGTGAAAAAAGCAACCAAGCGAATAGCGGTTCGTCCCCATAAACCAACCTTTCAACAATCAAACCACCACATGTGCCACGTGGCACCCAATCATTAGGCCATGTGGCATTGCCTCATTCGTCCGTTAGTGACACGTGTCATGCTAGATTGGTCCACATCTTCAGACCTGCCATGTCATCTGCTGACTAAGATGCTTGCATCTGCCACGTTTCAAACTCTGGATCTGTAATGTCTACAACTGCCACTGTGTCTGCCATGTCAGCATGCTAACGTCATCATTTTACTATCTAGTCGGCATGGTCAACCCTCAACTTTGACCAGCCATATCTTGCTTGTACGAACTCTAATCGAGGTGAAATGAGCGGCATCAGAATTAGGGTGACAAGCTCTTCAATTTGGCATCATTTTTTCTTGGATGTGAGACAATCAATTTTTCACCTTTTTGAACGCTTGATTCGCCTGTTTATCTAAACCTTTGACTGCACATAACTTCTGCATACGAACTCCTTTTGAGGCCGTTCAAGTTGTGTTAGGATCGTGTCAGTGACCTCTTTCTAATGATGTTGATTTCGTCAGGTTCTGAGACTGCAAGATTTTTGGGTCTTTTGGATCCACCTAGATCATTCCTCCCCACTTAGGGTTCAAACTACTCAATCCCCTTTTATAAGGATTTGTTTCTATTATCATTCTTTAAATAGAAAGGAGGCCCGTGTATGTAGCAATGAAGGCTACTTGGTATATTGGTGGAGAGTGAAAATATGAAGTAAGAGATCAGGGGTTCGACACCCATAAACCAACCTTTGAACAATCAAACCACCACATGTGCCACGTGGCACCCAATCATTGGGCCACGTGCCATTCACTCATCCGTCAGTGACACATGTCATGCTAGATTGGTCCACATCTTCAGACCTGCCACGTCATATGTTGAGTTAGATGCTGCCATCTGCGACGTGTCTACATCTAGACCTGCCACCCCAACAATTGCCAGTGTGTCTGCCATGTTAGCATGATGATGTCATCATTATACTATCTAGTTAGAATGGTCAACCCTCAACTTTGACCGGCCATATCTTGCTTGTACAAGCTCCAATCAAGGTGAAACGAGCGGTGTCAGAATCGTGGCAACGAGCTCTTCGACTTGGCATCATTTTTGTTTAGATTTGAGACAATAAATTTTTCACCTTTTGAATGCATGATTCACCTGTTTGACTGATCCTTTGACTACACATAACTTCTGCATACGAACTCCTTTTGAGCTCGTTCAAGTTGCGTTAGGATCATGTCAGCGATCTCTTTCCAATGATGTTGATTCTGTCTGGTTCTAAGACTGCAAGATTTTTAGGTCTTCTGGATCCACCTAAATCATTCCTCCCCACTAGGGGTTCAAACCACCCGACCCCCTTTTATAGGGATTTGTTTCTATTATCATTCTTTAAATAGAAAGGAGGCCCATATATGTAGCAATGAAAGCCGCTTGGTATATTGGTGGAGAGTGAAAATGGAAAGCAAGAGGTCAGGGGTTCGACCCCAACAAACCAACCTTTTAACAAGGAAATTGCCACATGTTCCACATGGCACCCAATCATTTGACCATGTGGCATTCGTTCATTCATCCGTTGACACATGTCAAGTTGATTGGTCCACATTTTTAGACTGCCACGTCATCTATTGAGTCAGATGCCGCCATCTGCCACGTGTCAACATTTGGACCTGCCACACCAACAACTGCCACTGTGTTTGCCATGTTAGCATGATGATGTCATCATTGTACTGTCTAGTTAGCATGGTCAACCCTCAACTTTGACCGGCCATATCTTGCTCCTACGAGCTCCGAAAGGCAAAACGAGTAGCATCAAAATAGTGGCGACGAGCTCTTTGTCTTTGCATCATTTTTTCTTGGATTTGAGACAATAAAATTTTCACCTTTTTGAACACATGATTCGTCTGTTTGACCGAACCTTTGACAACACAACTTCTTCATACGAATTCCTTTTGAGGTCATTCAAGTTGCGTCAGGATCATGCCAACAACCTCTTACCATTGACGTTGATTTCGCTACGTTTTGAGACTAAAATTTTTTAGGTATTCTAGATCTATTTGGATCATTCCTTCCCACTCGGGGTTCAAACCACCCAACCCCCTTTTATAGGGATTTGTTTCTATTATCATTCTTTAAATAGAAAGGAAGCCCGTATATGTAGCAAAGAAAGCCACTTGGTATATTGGTGGAGAGTGAAAATAGCAAGGTTCGACCCCATAAACCAACCTTTTAACAATCAAACTGCCACATGTCCGACGTGGCACCCAATCATTAGGCTACATGGCATTACCTCATTCATCCGTCAGTGACACATGTCACACTGGATTGGTCCACATCTTTAGACCTACCACGTCATCTGTTAACTCAGATGCTGCAATTTGCTATGTATCAACCTTTGGACCTACCACGTCAACAACTACCACTGTGTCTGCCTTATCAACATGTTGATGTCATTATTGTACTATCTAGTCGACATGGTCAACCCAAAACATTGATCGACAATATCTTGCTTGTACGAGCTCCGATCGACGCAAAATGAGTGGCGTCAAAATTGTGGCGACGAGCTCTTCGACTTGGCATCATTTTTGCTTGGATTTGAGACAATAAAATTTTCACCTTTTTGAACGCCTGATTCTCCTGTTTGACTGAAACTTTGATTGCACATAACTTCTGCATGCGAACTCATTTTGAGCCCATTCAAGTTGCATTAGGATCGTGTCAGCGACCTCTTTCCAGTGATGCTGATTCCATCAGGTTCTGAGACTACAAATTTTTTAGTTCTTCTGTATCCATCTAGATCATTATTCCCCACTCGGGGTTCAAACCACCTGACCCCCTTTTATAGGGATTCGTTTCTATTATCATTCTTTAAATAGAAAGTAGCCCCGTATATGTAGCAAAGAAAGCTGCTTAGTATATTGGTGGATAGTGAAAATAGGAAGTAGGAGGTTTGGGGTTCGACCCCCACAAACCAAACTTTTAACAATCAAACCGCCATTTGTGCCACATTGCACCCAATCATTAGGGCACGTGGCATTACCTCACTCTTTAGTCAGTAACACGTGTCACACTGGATTGGTCCACATCTTATGACCTCCCATGTAATCTGCTGACTCAGATGTTGCCATCTGCGACGTGTCAAACTCTAGGCCTACCACGTCAACAAATGCCACTGTGTCTGCCATGTCAGCATGTTGACGTCATCATTGTATTGTCTAGTCAGCATGGTCAACCCTCAACTTTGACTGGTCATATCTTGCTCGTATGAGCTCCAATCAAGGTGAAATGAGCGGCATCAAAATCATGATGAGGAGCTCTTCAACTTGGCATCATTTTTGCTTGGATTTGAGACAATCCAATTTTCACCTTTTTGAACACCTGATTGGCCTATTTGACCAAACCTTTGACTGCACATAACTTCTACATACGAACTCCTTTTGAGCCCGTTCAAGTTGTGTTAGGATCGTGTCAGTAACCTCTTTCCAATGATGTTGATTCTGTCATATTCTCAGACTGCAAAATTTTTTGGTCTTCTAGATCCACCTAAATCATTCCTCCCCACTTGGGGTTCAAACCACTTGACCCCCTTTTATAGGGATTCGTTTCTATTGTCATTCTTTAAATAGAAAGGAGGCCCGTATATGTAGCAAAGAAAGCCGCTTGATATATTGGTGGAGAGTGAAAATAGCAAATAGGAGGTCAGGGGTTTGACCCCCACAAACCAATCCTTTAACAATCAAACTACAACATATGCCACGTGGCACCCAATCATTGGGCCATGTGGCATTACCTCAGTCATCCGTAAGTGACACGTGTCACGCTGGATTGGTCCACATCATCAGACCTGCCACGTCATCTGCTGACTCAAATGCTACCATCTGCTGACTCAGATGCTGTCATCTGCCATGTTTCAACCTCTGGACCTGCCACGTCAACAACTGCCACTGTGTCTGCCATGTCAGCATGCTGACATCATCATTGTATTATCTAGTCAACATGGTAAACCCTCAACTTTGACCAGCCATATCTTGCTGGAACGAGCTCCGATCGAGGTGAAATAGGAGGTGTCAGAATTGTGGCGACGAGCTCTTTGACTTGGCATCATTTTTGCTTGGATTTGAGACAATCAATTTTTCACCTTTTTGAATGCCTGATTTGCATGTTTGAGCAACCCTTTGATTACACATAACTTTTGCATACGAACTCCTTTTGAGCCCATTCAAGTTGCGTCGGGATCGTGTCAGCGACCTCTTTGCAATGATCTCGATTCCATCAGCTTCAAAAATTGTAAAATTTTTAGTTCTTCTGTATCCACCTAGATTATTCCTCCCCACTGGGGGTTCAAACCACCCGACCCCCTTTTATAGGGATTTGTTTCTATTATCATTCAGTAAATAGAAAGGAGGCCCATTTATGTAGCAAAGAAAGTCACTTGGTATATTGATGGAGAGTGAAAAAAGCAATCAGGGGGTCAGGGGTTTGACCCCCACAAACCTACGTTTTAACAATCAAACTGCCACCTGTACCACGTGGCAACCAATCATTGGGCCACGTGGGATTACCTCATTCATCCGTCAGTGACACTTGTCATGCTAGATTGGTCCACATCTTCAATCCTACCACGTCATCTGCTAACTCAGATGCCCCCATCTGCCACGTGTTAAACTCTGGATCTACCACATAAACAACTGCCACTGTGTCTACCATGTCAGCATGCTAACGTCATCATTGTACTATCTAGTCATCATGGTCAACCCTCAACTTTGACTAGCCATATCTTGTTTGTACGAGCTCTGATCGAGGTGAAACGAGTGGAGTCAGAATCGTGGTGATGAGCTCTTCGACTTAGCATCATTTTTGCTTAGATTTGAGGCAATCAATTTTTCACATTTTGGAACCCCTGATTCCCTTATTTGACTGAACCTTTGACTGCACATAACTTCTGTATAAAAACTCCTTTTGAGCCCGTTCAAGTTTCCTTAGGATCGTGTCAGCGACCTCTTTCTAATGATGATGATTCTATCAGGTTCTGAGACTGTAAGATTTTTAGGTTTTCTGGATCTGCCTAAATCATTGCTCCCCTTTGGGGGGTTCAAACCACCTGACCCCCTTTTATAGGGATTTGTTTGTATTATCATTCTTTAAATTGAAAGGAGGCCTATTTATGTAGCAATAAAAGCTGCTTGGTATATTGGTGGAGAGTGAAAATAGGAAGTAGGAGATTAGGGGTTCGACCCCCACAAACCAACCTTTTAACAAGCAAATCACCACATGTGTCGCGTCGCACCCAATCATTGGGCCACGTCGCATTCACTCATTCATCTATCAATGACATGTGTCACGCTGGATTGGTCCACATCTTCAAACCTGCCACATCATCTGTTGAGTCAGATTCTGCCATTTGCTATGTGTCTGTTGGGTGAATATTTTGTCATTAACTCGCTAACGGCAAAATGGGTATATCAGCCACAGCTATGATGAGACAAAGTCTCTCCTCTCAGCAAGGGGAGGTTCCCTCTAATTACTTAACTTTTGCAAATCAAACAACTTATCAAATTTATGTACACTAAAAACTATGTTTGTGGTGGTTCCATCTCATCTCATTCTCTTTTTTCAGAATAGATGTATATATTTCAAACCCTTGATATAAAACTTTCAATTTATCACAAAATCACAGAAACGCAAAGTTTTCTGTTACCTCACTGATTACTTGTAAACAGAACTATTTGAAGTAGAATGCAGCCCAAAGTCTTCACTCCTCTTCAAGATGATAAAAGTAAATCAAATAGAACAACTTGCAGCACAAAGTCTCCAAACTATTGTATTTTCACAAACATGAACATATAACCCACAACTGATTTGATAACACAAAGTTTACCAGAATCAAATTAAGAGCGCTCTTCAATCACTTGTAACAAACTCCACACTTCAATTATTATCAAATAAGATTATGATAGCAAGACGTAAGAACAAAACTATCACAACACAAATAATTCCAAAACAAAGATTGGAATTGAACTTGCTTTCTTGTATTGATAAATATTTGAATATTGATTTTCACAAAAAGCACAAAGTCTTGATTTGATTCTCAATTTGCCAGAGTTTCCTTGCAATAGACAAAAGATAGATATTTACAAAAGAGGTCCCCTTTATTTATAGGGAAAGACCTTGAGAAAATCTAGGAAATCTACAACTACTTTGACTTATTCAAAAATAGGAGTCCTTATTGACTTGGGACTTCCTATATTTTTACATGTAATTACATATTGAAAATGTACATGTAAAAATGTCCAAAATTGTTTTGAAAGTACATGTGAAAATCAGAAAATAAACTAAGGGGAAAAACCAGCTGCTTCAATTTGTGTCACCACTTTTTCTCACGTGGTGATCATACATAGTGAAGGTTGCTTGCATTTCAATGCTATCTGGGTTGAATGTGTTTTTGAAGATCATCCTAGCCCTCACTATGGCATCCCTCACTGTAGTGATCGACTTGGCATGATTAGTTAACCTGGTCTTCAAATTGTCCAAGGTTAACTGGTTGTCTAAGAGGTTGTCCACAGAAGTTATTAAAAATGTTTTCTCTTCAAATTCTTTTTGGAACATGTCTTCAAATTCCTTAACCATTTCTTCTGCTGAAAGAAATTGGTTATCTTGTGATACCAATTTACAAGGCAGTTCCTCCAACTTATGCAAAAGGTTGACATCATTTTCTTCACTGATTTCTTTTACAGCCTCTAGATCTTTGATCAAATTCCTTAGCATACTGCTCCTGTACATCAGAGCTTCCTTTGTTTCAGTGTATGAATCCCTGTTAGAAATGGCGCCAATGGATATCAAGGTACTTATTTTCAGCTTCCTCATTTCCACCCACTTATCATGAGTATCCTCTGTGCGCTCAATATCTTGAGAGATGGCATCAATGAGATCATTGAGTTCTGCCCTTACTTTCCTCATCTTATCCATTTTCTCAAATACCTCCGTGAGCAAAGAGATTCCCTGTGCTCGCATCCTGTCTAAGTACTCTTCAAGTACTTTTCCTCTGAGGTGAGTCTTTTCTGCCTTCAGAATGATGGGGTCTTCTACAGAAACGGCCTCTGGAGTAACTGCTTCTGAATTCAAAGTGATCTTTCTTACCACTGCAGTCAGCTGTTCTGCCTTTGCCTTATAGTAATCTTTCATTTCTTTTTCCCTGTCGAACTTCTGGATCAGGATATCCATGGCTGACTGCATATCATTTTTAGCGCTCTCATGGGTGATTTTGCCCAATTCAACCCTAGAAATTGAGTAGTCATTCATATCAAAATTTTCAACAGTTGCATCCTGTGGGGGTTTTGCTATCTCCAAAATTTTATGCCCCTTATCTTCAAGTACCCTTGAAAGGATCTTTGGTTTCTTCGAGGCCTTAGGCTTTGCAGGTACCAACTTAGTGAAATCAAAATCATCTGGAGAGATGACTTGCTTTTTTCTCTTTGGTGTGTAAGCTGACAACCAAGGTGGAAGCAGAGAAGTATTCACATTGGAGTCCATTCCTACCGCTGGTGTTCCTGGAACTGTGCTTGTACTGGTGGTAGAAACAATAGGCGGGGTGTTGGTAAAAACCGCACCTGTTACATTGGCACTTGAAACTTGTTCAGTATTCATCACAAAATGATCAAACATAGACGTGTCTCCAATATCAAAAGATGAAGAAGACAAACTAGGAATTGAATCAGAAGAACAGAGAACATTTTCAAAAGTGTTGTGGGGATTATCAAAGATTATTTTAGGAGGAGAGGGGGATTCAGAGGAAGGAATGTTAATAGGGGAAGCAGACACAGGGGGTGCAACAGGTGTATTGTCCTATGGAGACAAAGCCTCTTCATCTTGTTGATCTAAATTCCTGTCTTCAACATCCATCTCTTCTGTAGCTGGCTCTTCAGTTGCCGGATCTTCAGTCGCTGGCTCCTCGACTTCCATCTCTTTTGGTTCAGGTTCCTCCTCAACAACTTTTGCTTTCTTTGTCACAAATCTGATTTTAGGTTTATGTGTTTTAGAGGATGATGGAGCATCACTCTTGTTCTTCGTTCTGTTTTCAACCTTCTTACCAGTCTGCTCTTGAACTTCAGTTTCTGAACCAGTGAGGAATTCCTTCAGCGTAATTCCTTTATCTTCCAGCCACTTATTGGTGTTAGCCAATATGGGCTCAAACCTCTTCCTTAATGAAGTCGACTCCTTTTGGGACCATTGGATTGGAGGTAAAGGAGTACTAGCTATCTTTTCTGCATCATACTTGGCATCAACCAATTCCCCATCATCCACAAGGTCTTCTGGAATATCAGCAAGCCCCAGATATTCAATTTGTTCTAGAGACCGCCTACTATAGTCCAGTTTCCTGATATCTTCCTCTATCCTCAAATCTATCCAGACATCTTCCACCATGGGTTCGTGAAACTGAGTTTTCCTCCTAATTTTATCCTTCACGCCCCGGTAGTCAAATTTTGGCCTCCTCTTGAATTGCTTCATGGTGACCAGCTGCATTTCTGTCTCTATAGCCCTTGCCTTTGTGGCAGTCAACACTGAATATCTGCCGATTTCCACTGGAAATCTGAAGCCAGGCTTCTTGAGTTCCATTTGCTTGTTATGCACAACAATCATTTGTCTGCACAACTCCATCAAGACCAGTCTATCTGAAGGAAATCTAGGAAGCATATAAGGGTAGCCTTGGAAAAAGCCAACCCTCAAGTATGAGAAAGATGGAAATTGCAAAAACATGCAACCAAAGTCATTAACCACTGTCCATGCCTCGTCTGAAATTCGTCTCTGCTCCAGTTGGGGATCAAAAAGACACAAGAATATAGCAAAGAACGCATCATTCACTCTCCTGAAATGGTGAATTGAGCCTTTCAATGTCAGCTGAGAGTAATACTGGTATACTGGGACTACTCTCCTATCCCCTTCTGATGATAATCCCAGAAAAATCCTCATGGAGGCTGCAATGTATACCAAATAGGAAGTCATGAAGAATTTAGAGGTAGTGGATACCTTTGTCAGCTGGTCATGCAAAGCGTTACTGATTTGTTCTCCCCAGAAGATAACTTGCTTGCCCTGGAGTATGACCTTAATGAAAGGATACATCCATTCATGAAATTGTGAAGAGGAAGACAAACCTCTTATCCTGCTGAGGAGGGTAATCAAGTCACCAACTTCTTCCACAAAATCACTTCGAGGAAAACTACGTGGCCACCTTGACAAACTTGACCTCGCAATCTTCAACCATTTGTTGTTAATCACTTTCTTTGCTTTCTCTGGATTCTTGTCATATTCCTTTTGAGCTTCAACAAAGTCCAGCTTCAATACCTCTGTCGCAGGAGGACACATGAACACCTTGTCAATGAACTCAGGATCCAACCTGATTATCACATTACCACTGGCGTCCACCACGGCTCTAATATCTTTGTTATAGAAATGTGCACACTGAAGAACAAATTCTATATTGTGAGCCGCCACTGGGAAGGATGATACCAGATGAATATTACTTTCTACTATCTTCCTCATCATAGCACTGGGGTTGCTTGACTTGGTTCTCTCTACAAACTCAGCCATATCAACATGGCCAATCTCTGTATCTCTAATATCCTCAACATTAGAGTGGACTGAGGTGATTGGGAAAACACCTTGATATTTGTACTTCATTATTTTTGCCTTCTTCGGGGACAAGTCAGTCATTTGGATGAACCTTCACCGAGAAGAAGTCTGACGTTGAACAAAACTCCACAGAAGAAACTGCAACAAAAATCATGATCATGCAATTAGGGAAAATATGGGCAATATGGGAAAATTGCATGTTGATGATCACGACTATGGGAATGTGCTTGAAAAAGGGCTATAGTGCGAGCTGGCCAAGAATCAGAGGAGAAGCGGGCTCGGGAAATCAAAATTTGAAATTTTCTAGAGTTGGGAAAATTTGGGACATTTTTGCACGGGCGGCAAAATTCGCCGCCCTTGCATATGCGGGTTTTGTATTACTTGCACTGGCGGCAAATTTTGCCGCCCGTGCATGTTGAAAGAAGACTGAATCGGTATCAGCGGCAAAATTTACCGACTCTGCATTTCAGTTTTGTCGCTGCTTGGTGTTTGGTCGGCAAATTTTGCCGCTCATCTCATGAGGGGAATTTCGTATATGTTCTAGCGGCAAAATTCACCGTCTTTGCTTTGAAATGTAAGGTGAAGTTCGAGCGGCAAAATTCGCCACTGTTACATTTGAGTTTTGAAGGTTTGAGTGTGAGGTTCTAGAGATTCACCGACTAGACACTCGGCAAGGGTCACGTAGCTTTCAGGTAGGCTCGGCGAAATCTGCCGATGTTACAACAATGGCATATAGCCAGGGTTTGGGGAAGGGAGTAGAAACCTAAGGGTTTCAGGGCAAAAACCTAGGGCAGCCCTTGGCGACAACACAATACGAAAACAACAGACCAAAAACAAAAACAAAAACGTAAACCAAAAACAAGAATCAAACACGAAGCGTATTTGATACACCGTGAAGGAGGAGAACGGACACGAAAAAGTAAGCTTACCCATTCTAAGACTTGAGAACCCTACATTCAACAACGATGAATGCTGACCGATCTCTTCGAGGGCGCGATCCAGCAGTGTGAGGAGAGGTCTGGAGGGTAGCTCGGGAGAGAAGACGAAGTGATTAAATAACCATCGAAACACAATATATAACCCAAACACAAATGCTGAGCAAGTGGCACGAGTGGCCATTAATGGCACTGCGTGACCAAGATTCACAAAATCTCGCTCGAGCGGAGATTTCAGGCGTCAGCGCACAGGAGAAAAGAAAAATATGTAGTGGCGGCGAATTTTGCCGCTTCTACATTCAAGCCAAAAGAACGCATGTAGTGGCGTCAAAATTCGCCGCCTCTACATGAAAAGCGAAAAGCATATGTAAAAGCGGCAAAATTCACCGCCACTACACATGTTTTAAAAACAAGACGAATGGGACATGAAGGAGCGGCAAAATTCGCCGACCTTACATATGAAGTCAAAAAGAGATATGCAGGAGCGGCAAAATTTGCCGCTCTTGCATATCAAGATTTCAAATTCGACTAACTCTTAAAAATGACTTAAGTTAACATTTTAACCGATTTACGACTTGAATGTTCCTTGCAGATATCAAGAAGCCTATTCACAGGGATGTCATAAACTAGTCTAGAATGTCAAAAGTCTTCGCGCGAGAAGAAGAGAATCTTGTCTCGGTCCACGAGCTTAGAGTGTAGATTCACGAAACGGACAAGTTTCGTGGGGGTTGTCTCCAAAACTGAGCGTAGCTGATTTTGAGAACAACAGTGTCAACATCTGGACCTGTCACGCCAACAACTACCACTATGTCTGCCATGTCAGCATGATGACATCATCATTGTACTGTCTAGTTAGCATGGTCAACTCTCAACTTTGATCAGCCATATCTTGCTCATACGAGCTACAATCAAGGCAAAATGAGCAGCGTCAGAATCGTGGTGACAAGCTCTTCGACTTGGTATCATTTTTTTTGGATTTGAGACAATAAATTTTTTATCTTTTTGAAGGCATGATTCGCTTGTTTGACTGAACCTTTGACTACACATAACTTCTGCAAACGAACTCCTTTTGAGCCCGTTCAAGTTGCGTGAGGATCATGGCAGCGACCTCTTTTGAATGAAGCTGATTTCGTCAGGTTATGAGATTGCAAAATTTTTAGGTCTTCTGGATCCATTTAGATCATTCTTTGCCACTAGGGGTTCAAACCACCCAACCCCCTTTTATAGAGATTCATTTCTATTATCATTCTTTAAATAGAAGGGAAGCCCATATATGTAGCAAAGAGAGCCGCTTGGTATATTGGTGGAGAGTGAAAATAAGAGGTTCAACCCCGCAAACCAACATTTTGCCAATTAAACCGCCACATGTGCCACGTGGTACCCAATCATTAGGCCACATGACATTACCTCATTCATCCGTCAGTGACACGTGTCACGCTAGATTGGTCCACATCTTTAGACCTGCCACATCATTTGCTAAATGAGATGCTGCCATCTGCCACATGTCAATTGTTATCACCCAAATTTGCACCCTTGCTGAGTTGTAAAAACTTGGCAATCTGGAGAAACATGGGATCTTTCCAGATCTGTGGGTCACCTGAGTTGGAAAGAACCTCTGGAAGGTTGGCTTCTTATCTGGTTATCACCTAAAATCTACTGGATTTGCATAGGAAAAGGGGGAAGGAATGCTTTTAAAAATGAAAGATAAAACAAGAAAACTTGAAAATAAGGGTGATTCACCAAGTTGAATATAAGAACCCTCACAAAACTGAGAAAATGCACAACACAACTAGATACAACAAGTAGATATACACAGATTTAGATGATTCTAGCAGAGGTAAGAAATAAAATGGTTAAGAGGAACAAAACGTTCACAGACAATCATTTGCAGATTCACACTAAACTAAAAAAATTAGTAAAAGAGGTAAAATAACTTGCATATATTCAATAAGAAGGCATGGTTACAGTAGAGGAATGCCCTGTTTGGAATCACAAGCATAGGTTTCCTAAATCTTCCAACGTCCAACCTTTTTTACATCTCATTTTTATGTATATATAGCATTTTACAATTTCACCTAAGTCGATTACCATATATTCGCCCCATGGGCTCTGTCAGAAAATATCTGCGTCTGAAGGGAGTGCTGACCTACAAGAATTCATGGCATAAAATATTTGGAACAAGGGCAGATGGAACATATTTTGAATCTTCAATGTGAGCTGTTGAATCATCGACCTGCACCCATAAATGCAACAAATATCTACATCTGCATATGCTAAATTGGTCGCTGAAACATCCAGTCAATCGAGCATGCAAATCCAGATCATATTTTGAAAGTAAGAAAAATCCCCTCAAAAGCCTTTCAGATGAAAGAGGAGGCAAAAATAAGCACTTTTACCTTTTGAAGCATGTTGAAATTCGCCAGGATGAGGGAGATATCTGCGGTCAAAGCTACGGTCAACTACATCATGCACTTATATATCGCTTTGCATTTGCATATACAACCTTTGTATATATCAGGCTGTCGGGGAGACCTCAACTGAGTCATACTAATATACAAAGGTCTCACCAAAATGTCCATTGTATGTGCTTTTGCTTCGACATTTTAATCGGTCTTTGAATCACCTTTTGTAAATGCAAATGCATATACAATACAATCGCCTACATACAAAAGTGAGCCTTTACTTTTGTATCACCTTTTTCATCTTCCGCCCTTGCCATGTGTCATCACTCCATTGATCCCTGAGCTGTACCTGAGACCCATCACTGAATAATTGCATCCACCTTATCGGCTGTCGAAAAGACCATAGACTAAGCTGCCGATGCACTAAGTCTCGCCAAAATCCTTTGTATGCGACCCTTTGTATATCTGATTGTATATGAGATACAATCGCATATACATACAATGTGGAACTCAAAAGATTATCAACCATATTGGAACTTTAGAACAGGTCCAGCCTTGTATCCTTTCTTCTTTGCATATTGGCTTATACATGCACTTCAACATACAACTGCGGACCCCAACACTAAGTTTGCCAAATTTAATTTCCCAGTCGGGTCCGCCTTATATATCCCTATTGTATCTAACCTTTGTATATCGCATATACAATACAAAATATATAAATAAAAACTGTATGCAATCACTTGTACATACAAACATTGCATCTAACCCTTGCATATGACTTTGTATATGACCTTTGTATCTATAAATATACAATGTGAACATACGTACAAAGATGCATATAATCGCATCTACCTTTATAAACCAAAATGCATATTCTTTCGGGTCTGGGATTGTATCTCAAAAATGTATATGCCCCTGTATATAGGATTTGTATATGCAAATATACAATTGCATATACATACAATTGGTGGACCCCACCATTTGTATTTGACCCTTGCATGTTGCCTTGTATATGCACTTATATATTGAATTGCATATACAAGGATAACCCGATTCACTTTTGCATCCTGCCCCTTGTATCTCCCTTTTGTATCTCCCCTTTGCATCTTCAATTGTATATGCGATTGTATATGAGATACAATCACCCGATATACAAAGGCGGACCTCATATTTTGCATAAGCTCTTGTATATTGCATTGTATATGTGATTTACAAACGGAGATGCATACAATAGGGATATACAAGGAACCCGATGCACATTCACTTTTGCATCATGACCAAGATACAAGGAAAAAATGTATCTAAGATAGAATTTGACCAAATGATAGAAAACCCCAGAACAAGGATGATGTCATCATCATATACATGAAAAATGGCTAAGTATAAAACTGAGAAATCTATGTAATAGAAAACAATTTGAGACAAAATATTTCTGGGTTTTTTTGGGTTTTTTTGGGTTTTCTTCAAGGATTCTCCGGGCAAGCTTTTAGGATTTTTGGTAAGGCAAAGCATGGATAATTGAAGGATTTAATCTTTGTAGGGTCATTTTCTAAAGGATATTCAAGGAATATACAAGGTGAACTATTTAACTCTGGACAGAGGAAAATAGGTCAACATTTTGGCAACTTTTAAGGGATGTTTGCCTGCTAAACAATTAGACTAGTGGCCTTAAGCATCCATTGGGCATGGAGTCACATAGGGACTTAAAAATAAACCTTTGACAATCAATCTTGCCCTCAGTAACTCAGCATATCAACAATGAAGAACACTTGGAAGACTAAAACCAAACTAAAAAGCTGAAAGCAACTCACCTAACTATGCTAGACAGCACTTAGGGAAAATAAAAAGGGATCTAAACTATTTTGTAGCAACACTTATTGAAAGTGAGAAACCTAATCTACTGCTTTACAAGGCAACTCATACCTCAAAAACACCTCTTCAAGTGTATCCCATTGACTGGGATAGGCAAATTTTCTCCATCCATGTTTGATAACTAAAATGCATTGTGCTCCTTGCATTCAGTAATAATAAATGGGCCACCCCACATGCTGTCAAACTTGGAGTGTTTCCCTGGCCTGGTTTTCAACTCATCCTATTTGAGTACCATAACACCCTCCCTAAAAATTCTAGGAGTGGCTTTCTTATCAAAAACTCTTTTTGTCTGAAGCTGATGACACTCCATAGCTTTCATAGCTTTATCTCTAATCTCTTCAAGCTCCATAAGTTGAGCATATCTGATAGCCATGAGGTCTTCTTCTTCAAATATCTCCAGTTGATTCATGATATCAAGTGCTGGCAGCTCCACAAACACAGGCAATCTTGCCTCTTTTCCATAAACTAACATATATGGAGAGTTTCTAGTAGACCTCTTGGGAGTTATTCTATCTGCCCATAAAGCAGATTTTAGATTGGTGTGCTAGGTTCTCTAGTTGTCCTCCATTGATCTTTTGATAATCCTTATGAGATTGTTATTTGTAGATTCAGCCAAACCATTACCCTGTGGGTAATAATTTGATGAAGTGTTCAAATAGATTCCATTCTTCACAGCCCAGTCGGTTATCTTTAATCCAACAAAGGCTAAGGTATTGTCTGAGATAATTGAATCAGGTACTCCAAATCTAGATACCAAATCATAATATAAGTTCAAAACAATATTCTCATTTGCTTCCTTCAAAGCCACTGCTTCAGTCCACCTTGTGAAATAGTCTGTTGCTGTAAGTACCCACCTGTGGCTTGCACCTGACGGTGGGTTAATGGGACCTATAAAATCAATTCCCCATCTCATGAATCGTTGTTCTACTTGAATTAGCTGTAGAGGTAAAGCTAGTAGCCTTTCTTTGCCTGCAAAAATGGCACATTTTACACACTTTCTGGCCCATGTATGAGCATCCTTGAATAAGTTGGGCCAGTAATATCCAGCTCTCATTATTTTCCAAGCAGTAGTCCTTGGCGCAAAATGACCCCCTACTGTTCCATCACGAAACTCATGCAGCACCTTGTCAGTTTGATCATTATCAATGCATCTTAACAACACACCATTAAAATCTTTTCTGAAAAGGATGTCATTTATTAAAACATATGGAATAGACTACAATCTAAAATATCTTCTCTTGGTTCTATGTAAACCTGCTGGATATTCACCAGTTTGCAAAATATGAGTTATGTCATCAACCCAACCTGTTCCAACTACTGTTGTATCATCCTAATGTTCATCTTCAATGGTCAGAAGTACCTCTTCTTCCTTCTCTGTTTCATTTTCAGGCCTAGAATCAAGTTGTTCGCTGAGTCCTCTACCTTTGATGAGCTTGGTTATCTTGATATCTACATCATATTCCATGACTTTGGTAATCCAACCAGCCCTTTTCTCATTAACATCCTTACCTAACAGGAAATCTTTCACGCCAGGGTGAGCAACCATTAAATGTACCTTATTGTTAGAAATAAGATGCCTAAACTTCTTGAGACTCTTTACCACTGCAAGGACATGTTTATCGATGAAACTATACCTCTGTTCATACTCCTCCAGCCCTTGACTAAAGAAAGCAATTGGCTGCTCAAAGCCTTCACTTTGCTGCTGTACCAGAATTGTAGAAATTGTATCTAGACCGCCATAAGCATACAAAATAAAATCTTTTGAGAAATCAGGATTTACAAGAGTTGGCGCAGCCGATAACTCTTCTTTTATGGACTCAAAGCTGAGTTTGGCCTCTTTTGTCCAACTGAAAACTACATTTTTCTTTAACATAGAGGTCAAAGGCTTTAATAAATTTGCAATGTCAGGTATAAATCTATGCAGAAAATTAATTATGCTAATAAAACTTTGCAGTCCTTTCTTGTGACTGGGTAAAGGCAGCTTCAAAATAGATCTTACTCTTTCTGTATCAATGGTAACTCCCTCTTTTGACACAATGTGTCCTAAAAGTCTACCTTCATGCACAACAAAAATGCATTTCTTGGGATTGAGAGATATCCCAAACTCTTTACATCTCTCAAATACTTATTTCAGGTGGGATAAATGTTCAAATGCATCCTTAGAGAAAACTATGATGTCATCAAGGTACACAAGTACCAATTTATAAAGCAAACCTTTAAAAGCC
Organism: Cunninghamia lanceolata; assembly: GCA_027924645.1. Lineage (NCBI taxonomy): Eukaryota > Viridiplantae > Streptophyta > Pinopsida > Cupressales > Cupressaceae > Cunninghamia > Cunninghamia lanceolata. The sequence goes on along the minus strand of BSBN01000918.1, from coordinate 2,542,674 downwards.
ATATCCATAGTTTTCTGAAAAGTAGAGCCAGTATTTGACAGACCAAAAGGCATCCTTCTATAGGCCATGGTGCCCCATTTGGTGGTAAAAGCAGTTTTAAACTGATATTCCTCCTTGACTAATACTTGATTATAACTGGAATATCCATCAAGCAAGGAGAATCTTTCTGAACCAGCCACTACTTGCAGAATTTGCTCCATTGAGGGCAGCGGGTAGTGGTCCTTTAGGGAGGCTCTATTGAGGTCTCTAAAATCAATGAACAACCTAATCTCTCCATTCTTCTTCCTCACAGGAACAAGATTCGAGACCCAAGAAGTATGCTTGATCAGAAAAATGATATTTCCCTCGATCAGCTTGGTTAATTCCTTAATCATCAGGGGCTCAAGTTTTGGATTTAAAGGTCTTTGTTTCTGCCTTACATGTTTTGCACTTGGCTCTAACTCTATAGTATGCTGGGCAATATGAGGGTCAAACCCTTTTAGGTCTGAGTAATCCCAAGCAAACATAGCCTCAAATTCTTGACAAAGAGCAATAAAAGCTTTCCTATCCTCAGGTGAATAGATTTTACCAATTTTGAGAAGCTTACCCTTGAAAATTTCTAGCTCCTCATAATGTTCCTCTTTGACCTGCATGCTAGTTTTGCTCTTTTTCAGCTAATCATCAATACCAAAAATGGATTCCAAGGTTACTAATCCTCTGGGCAGATTATTAGTGCTTAACTGAACAACTTGATCATCATCATATTGTTGTTTGAGTTTGTTTTGATTCATCACAGAAAACTCATCCTCTTCTAACAGGAAACGCAGAACCTGCTCATCACTCTCAAAAAACTGCCAATGAATGTTATTGTCAGGAATAGAGGGCCTATCAACTATCTTCACATGAGGCTGTATCTTTCCTCTTTGAATATCACTGGGGATATCGAACTGAGCCCCAATTGTAGCTAACCTATCTGCATGATTGTTCTGATTTCTTGGAATAGAGATTAGATTGAAAGCATCAAACTCCTCAATCATATCCCATACCCTATGTTTATAGCATTTCAAAGCATCATTCTTTGTAACATGCAATCCCCTCACTTGATTTACAATAAGTTCATTGTCCCCAGACACCTGCAAACAACCAATTTTCCTCTTTCTTGCCCACTACAAACCTTGAATCAACCCTTCATACTCAGCAATGTTATTTGTACACGAAAAAGCAAAATGGAAAGGAGAATAATATCTATCACCCTGTGGAGATACAAGCATTGCACCACCACCAGATCCATTCCTATTTCTAGAGCCATCAAAGTACATTTTTCATACTTCATCTTGTTGTTCTATCTGTTGTTGTCCACTCTTTACAAGGTTTCAAATTACTGTTTCTGATTCGTACAGCATGTAAACCCCCATACCAGTTTCTTGAATGTGTCCCTCAGGATCATCTACAATATTTTCTAAGGCCCACTCCTTTAACAACACTTCTGGTATACTCTCAGCTTGCAGCTCTTGAGCAGCAACAAGTTCAGGATCATCAGAAATAATGCAATTTGCATTAACAACACTTGGGACATAAGGCTCTATGTGATATTTGGCAAGCAATTCAAATTTTAGGGTCACTTTTGTGCCATATCGGGTCCTGAAAAATATGTGGGACCAGTCCGAGGATAAATATCCTCCTATCTTGGCTGTCAACTCTCTTGACAAATACATGGCAAAATAAGGAGGTAAATCTATGATGAACACCTCTTGGGAAATGGAAACATTTGGGCAAGTGTGCAAAGTGAGACGTAGATCTTTTATCACACCTACAGTGTTAACAGCTGTGCCATCTAGCTGGAGTACATCCTTCATAAGGGGCTGGTATTTCAATCCTAATTGGTCTGCAATTTATTTTGGCATTACAGAACTACTTGCACCACTATCCACCATGCAGTTATGTACTAACTTGTCTCCTATTATTAATGACACATAAAATGGAAGTGGTTTAGCACTCTTGTTTGGCTATTTGCTGTTGTCCTGAGATGAATTGGTAAGAACAGCCCTAGCTGGGTCAACAGTTGCATCATTTGACACTTTTAAATTAGACAAAGAAGATTGTAAAATGTCCTTTTGACCTGGGATCGCTAAGAAATCCCACATAGATATTGTCACATTCATTTTCTTCATATTTTCAATTATATTAAAAGGTAAAGTGATGTTTACCTTCTGATGTGACTTTGCAGCAGCAATATCAGCTTGCAAATGAAGTTGTTCCCTAGTAGTTGCTTGAGTATTCCTTTGTAAAATATGGGGAATCTAGGATGTAGAAGGATTAGCAAGTCCTTTTCCTTTGTTTGTTGCTTGATCTATCTCATAACCCCTCTTTTTAGCTCTCATATTTGCTGCAACTGAAGTATCATCTCTGTTTACGCCACAAAACTCATCTTCCTACCATTTTAGGAAGGCAGTATCATTCTGAGGCTGTTCTTGCTATTGTACAGCCCCATCATTTGGTGTGTTTGGCTGTGAAACTGCAACATTTTGTACCATTAGAGCCTGATTTATCACTCCATTTGAATATGTTGCCTGACTGTGTGGCTGATTGCATGGAAAACACCATTCGTACTCGGCTGCAAGGTTATTCTGAACAGGGACAAGGTCCCTAACTGCATTAATGGGTGCATGATTGTAAGGCTGGAAAGGCCTCTGGTTCACATTCTACCTAGCACCCTAGTAATTGCTTTGATAAGGTGGCCTATTAGCTTGGTATGGTTGATTTTGCCCTTGGCTGAGTGGCTGATAAGGCTGTCTGTTCTAGGACTGTTGTTTTTTTATATTCACCAGATCATTCCCAAAAGTTTGCAGGATGTTCTGTATTTTCTATTAGCTGCTTTTAATCTCTCTTAACTCCTGTGTTGAGCTGGAAACAGTAGTCTCAGGATTGGCAATACCTGACAATGCTGCTGCAGCAGGTAAAGGGGGAAAAGATTGGATCGGCAAAGGCATTGAAACTTGAATCTCAGGAAAAAAGGGCATTGGTGGTCTAGGTGCTATTTTCCCAGCTTGAATTAGGTTGTTTTCTGCTCTAATAGCTATTTCACATGCATCAGGTAAACTTGTACCTCCCAACGATTGTATCATTACTGAAATGTCACTATTTAGAGATTTCAAAAAATACAGAAATGCATATTCTAATGAAGGCCTTACCGTGGCAAGAATTATGTTCCATGTCTTCTGAAACCAGAAATTGAAATCCATCATTTGCTCGTAGGGAGCTCTCTTTATCGTAGTCAACTATTCAACTAGCGATAAGTTATCAGACTTATCTTGAAATTGTTTGTTTAACTTATCACCTAGATCATCCCAAGTTGCAATGGTTTGCACTGGTAAACTCCTGAACCACTGTAATGCTTTTCTTTTAAACGAGGCAGCCAACAGCCTGATCGCTATATTTTCTTGAGTTACATGATGAACACCACATAGGGAAGCTACGTCTCTAATGTGCTCAATTGGGGTAGTTTGATCCTCCCCAGTGAAATAGGGTAGGCTCTTCAAAGTTGGCATGGGTATATTATCATGCACTGTCAAGTTCAATGGGTTGCCCCCATCAAAAGCCACAAACGGATGATTTCTTGCCATTAGAACAGCTAGAGGTAGGTTTGCTTGAACTAGTACAGGAACTACAGGTACTACTGGCCTAAAACTTGGTGGGGTTGATTGTATTCTTTTGGAAACTAGTGTCCTTACCACAGCTCTACTCTGTCTTCTAGGCGGAGACAGCTGCAAATAATCAAATGAATTTAAACTCTGAGTTTGAATTTTTCTCATAAAATGTGTGACAGGACTAATCTACTTATCCTTTCTCAGTATGAGTCACCAGATATTCTCAAATGCCTCTTAAAAACTTGATAATGTTGGTAGCATATCATAACCAGCAATATGATTAAAACAATAAGCATTGTTCAGACTTGAACAGATTAGTCCCATCGGGCGTGCCAAAACTGTTATCACCCAGATTTGCACCCTTACTGAGTTGTAAAAACTTAGCAATCTAGAGAAACATGGGATCTCTCCAGGTCTGTGGGTCACCTGAGTTGGAAAGAACCTCCGGAGAAGGTCAGATTCCTATCTGGTTATCACCTAAAATCTATTGGATTTGCACAGGAAAAGGGAGAAGGAATGCTTTTAAAAATGAAAGATAAAACAAGAAAACTTGAAAATAAGGGTGATTCACCAAGTTAAATATAAGAACCCTCACAGAATTGAGAAAATGCACAACACAACAAGATACAACAAGTATATATACACAGATTCAAATGATTCTAGCAGAGGTAAGAAACAAAATGGTTGAGAGGAACAAAACGTTCACAGACAATCATTTGTAGATTCACACTAAACTAAAAAAATTAGTAAAAGAGGTAAAATAACTTGCATATATTCAATAAGAAGGCATGGTTACAGTAGAGGAATGCTTTGTTTGGAATCAGAAGCATAGATTTCCTAAATCTTCCAACATCCAACCTTTTTTACATCTCACTTTTATGCATATATAGCATTTTACAATTTGACCTAAGTTGGTTACCATAAATTCGCCCCATGGGCTTTGTTAGAAAATATCTGCATCTGAAGGAAGTGCTGACCTACAAGAATTCATTGCATAAAATATTTGGAATAGGGGCAGATGGAACATATTTTGAATCTTCAATGTGAGCTGCTAAATCACCGACCTGCACCCATAAATGCAACAAATATCTGCATCTGCATATGCCAAATTGGTCGCTAAAACATCCAGTCGATTGAGCATGCAAATCCAGATCATATTTTGAAATTAAGAAAAATCCCCTCAAAAGCCCACCAGATGAAAGAGGAGGCAAAAATAAGCACTTTTACCTTTTGAAGCATGTTGAAATTCGCCAGGATGAGGGAGATATCCATGGTCAAAGCTGCGGTCAACTGCATCCTGCACTTGTATATCGCTTTGCATCTGCATATACAACCTTTGTATATATCGGGTTGTCGGGGAGACCTCAACTAAGTCATACCGATATACAAAGGTCTCACCGAAATGTCCATTGTATGTGCTTTTGCTTCGGCATTTTAATCGGTCTTTAAATCGCCTTTTGTATATGCAAATGCATATATAATACAATCGCCTACATACAAAAGCGGGCCTTTACTTTTGTATTACCTTTTGCATCTTCTGCCCTTGCCACGTGTCATCATTCCATTGGTCGCTGAGCTGTACCTGAGACCCATCACTGAACAATTGCATCCACCTTATCAGCCGTCGGAAAGACCACAGACTAAGCCGCCGATGCACTAAGTCTCGCCGAAATCCTTTGTATGCGACCCTTTGTATATCTGATTGTATATGAGATACAATCGCATATACATACAATGTGGAACTCAAAGGATTATCAACCATATTGGAACTTTAGAACAGGTTCGGCCTTGTATCCTTTCTTCTTTGCATATTGGCTTATACATGCACTTCAACATACAACTGCGGACCCCAACGCTGAGTTTGCTAAATTTAATTTCCCAATCGGGTCCGCCTTGTATATCCCTGTTGTATCTAACCTTTGTATATCGCATATACAATACAAAATATATAAACAAAAACTGCATGCAATCACTTGTACATACAAACATTGCATCTAACCTTTGCATGTGACTTTGTATATGAGCTTTGTATCTGTAAACATACAATGCGAACATACATACAAAGATGCATACAATCGCATCTGCCTTTATAAACCAAAATGCATATTCTTTTGGATCTGGGATTGTATCTCAGAAATGTATATGCCCCTGTATATAGGATTTGTATATGCAAAGATACAATCGCATAGACATACAATTGGTGGACCCCACCATTTCTATCTGACCCTTGCATGTCGCCTTGTATATGCACTTGTATATTGAATTGCATATACAAGGATAACCCGATTCACTTTTGCATCTCGCCCCTTGTATCCCCCCCTTGTATCTCCCCTTTGCATCTTCAATTGTATATGCGATTGTATATGAGATACAATCACCCGATACACAAAGGCGGACCTCATATTTTGCACAGGCTATTGTATATTGCATTGTATATGCGATTTACAAACGGAGATGCATACAACAGGGATATACAAGGAACCTGATGTACATTCACTTTTGCATCATGACCAAGATACAAGGAAAAAATGTATCTGAGATAGAATTCGACCAAATGACAAAACACCCCCGAACAAGGATGACGTCATCATCATATAAATGAAAAATGGCTAAGTATAAAACTGAGAAATCTCTGCAATAGCAAACAATTTGAGACAAAAGATTTTTGGGTTTTTCTGAGTTTTCTTCAAGGATTCTCCAGGCAAGCTTTTGAGATTTTTGGTAAGGCAAAGCATGGATAATTGAAGGATTTAACCTTTGTAGGGTCATTTTCTAAAGGATATTCAAGGAATATACAAGGTGAATTATTTGACTCTGGACAGAGGAAAATAGGTCAACATCAACCTCTAGACCTACCACAGCAACAACTGCCACTGTGTCTGCCATGTCAGTATGTTGATGTCATCATTGTACTATCTAGACGACATGGTGAACCCTCAACTTTGACCGGCCATATCTTGCTCGTACAAGCTCCGATCTAGGCAAAACAAGCTGCGTCAAAATTGTGGCGACGAGCTCTTTGAAATGACATCATTTTTGCTTGGATTTGAGACAATCAATTTTTCACCTTTTTGAACGCTTGATTCGCCTAATTGACTGAACATTTCACTGCAAATAACTTCTGCATACGACCTCCTTTTGAGCCCATTGAGGTTGCATCAGGATCATGTTAGCAACTTCTTTCCAATGATGTTGATTCCCTCAGGTTCTAAGACTGCAAAATTTTTAGTTCTTCTGTTTCCATCTGGATCATTATTCCCCACTTGGGGTACAAACTACCAGACCCGCTTTTATAGGGATTCATTTCTATTATCATTCTTTAAATAGAAAGGAGGCCCGTATATGTAGCAAAGAAAGCCGCTTGGTATATTGGTGGAGAGTGAAAATAGCAAGCAGGAGGTCAGGGATTCGACACCCACAAACCAACTTTTTAACAATCAAACCGCCACATATGCCACGTGGCACCCAATCATTGGGCCACGTGGCATTACCTCATTCTTCTGTCAGTGACACGTGTCACGCTGGACTGTTCCACAACTACAGACCTGCCATTTCATCTGCTGAATCAGATGCCGCCATCTGCCACATGTCAAACTCTAGAACTCCCATGTCAACAACTGCCACTATCTCCCATGTCAGCATGTTGACATCATCATTGTACTGTCTAGTCAACATGGTCAACCCTCAACTTTGACCGGTTATATCTTGCTCGTATGAGCTCCGATCGAGGCGAAACGAGTAGCGTCGAAATCGTGACGATGAGCTCTTCGACTTGGCATTATTTTTGCTTGGATTTGCGACAATCAATTTTTCACATTTTTGAATGCCTAATTCACTAGTTTGACTAAAAATTTGACTGCACATAACTTCTGCATACGAACTCCTTTTGAGCTCGTTCAAGTTGCGTTAGGATTGTGTCATCAACCTCTGTCTAATGATGTTGATTCCGTCATGTTCTCATAATGTAAAATTTTTGGTCTTCTGGATCCACCTAGATTATTCCTCCCCACTTAGGGTTCAAACCACCCAACCCCCTTTTATAGGGATTCGTTTCTATTATCATTCTTTAAATAGAAAGGAGGCTGGTATATGTAGCAAAGAAAGCCACTTGGTATATTGGTGGAGAGTGAAAAAAGTAAGAAGGAGGTCAGTGGTTGGACCCCTACAAACCAACCTTTTAACAATCAAACCACCACATGTGCCACGTAGCACCCAATCATTAGGCCACGTGGCATTACCTCATTCGTCTGTCAGTGACACGTGTCACACTAGATTGGTCCACATCTTTAGACCTGCCACGTCATCTGCTAACTTAGATGTCGCCATCGGCCATGTGTAAACCTCTCGACCTACCACGTCAACAACTGCCACTGTGTCTGCCATGTAAGCATGCTGACGTCATCATTATACTATCTAGTCAGCATGGTCAACCCTCAACTTTGACCAGCCATAACTTGCTCATATGAGCTCTAATCGAGGTGAAACGAGCAGCTTCAGAATCGTGGCGATGAGCTCTTTGACTTAGTATAATTTTTGCTTGGATTTGAGATAATCAATTTCACCTTTTCGAACACTCGATTCGCCTATTTGACCAAACCTTTGACTACACATAACTTCTGCATATGAAGTCCTTTTGAGCTTGTTCAAGTTGTGTTAGGATCATGTCAACGACCTCTTTCCAATGATGGTGATTCCGTCAGGTTCTAAGATTGCAAGATTTTTAGGTCTTCTATTATCATTCTTCCGTCAGTGACACAGGTCACGTTGGATTGGTCCACATCTTCAAACCTACCACGTCATCTGCTGACTCAGATGCCGCCATCTACCATGTGTCAAACTCTGGATCTACCACGTAAACAACTGCCACTATGTTTGCCATGTCGGCATGATGACGTCATCATTGTATCATCTAGTCAGCATGGTCAACCCTCAACTTTGATCGACCATATCTTTCTCATATGAGCTCCGATCGAGCGAAACGAGTGGCGTCGAAATCGTGACGACGAGCTCTTCGACTTGGCGTCAATTTTACTTGGATTTGAGACCATCAATTTTTCAACTTTTCGAAAGCTCGATTGCCTATTTAACCAAACCTTTGACTACACATAACTTCTGCATACGAACTCCTTTTGAGCCTGTTCATGTTGCATTAGGATCGTGTCAGTGACCTCTTTCCAATGATGGTGATTCCTTCAAGTTCTAAGACTACAAGATTTTTAGGTCTTCTATTATCATTCTTCCGTTAGTGACACGTGTCACGCTGGATTGATCCACATCTTTAGACCTGCCACGTCATCTGCTACCTCAGATGCCACCATCTGCCATGTGTTAAACTCTAGATCTGCCACGTAAACAACTGTCACTATGTCTGCCATGTCAGTATGCGTACATCATCATTGTACTGTCTACTCAGCATGGTCAACCTTCAACTTTGACCAGCCATATATTGCTCGTATGAGCTCCGATCGAGGCAAAACGAGTGGCGTCAAAATCGTGACGACAAGCTCTTCGACTTGGCATCATTTTTGCTTGGATTTGAGAAAATCAATTTTTCACCTTTTTGAAAACCTAATTCACCTGTTTGATCAAACCTTTGACTGCATGTAACTTCTGCATATGAACTCCTTTTGAGCCAGTTCAAGTTATGTTAGGATCGTGTCAGTAACCTCTTTTCTATGATGTTGATTTCATCATATTCTCAAACTGCAAAATTTTTTAGTTTTCTGGATCCACCTGGATCATTCCTCCCCACTTGGGGCTCAAACCACTTGACCACCTTTTTATAGGGATTCGTTTCTATTATCATTCTTTAAATAGAAAGGAGGCCTGTATATGTAGCAAAGAAAGTAGCTCGGTACATTGGTGGAGAGTGGAAATAGCAAGCAAGAGCTTAGGGGTTCGACCCCCACAAACCAATCTTTTAACAATCAAACCGCCACATGTGCCACGTGGCACCCAATCATTGGGCCACATGGCATTACCTTAATCATCTGTCAGTGACACATGTCACGCTAGATTGGTCCATATCATCATACCTGCCACGTCATCTGCTGACTAATATGCCGCCATCTGTCATGTGTCAACCTCTAGACCTACCCCATCAACAACTACCACTGTGTCTTCCATGTCAGCATCCCACAACTTTGACCGGCCATATCTTGCTCATATGAGCTCCGATCGAGGCGAAATGAGTGGCGTCAGAATCGTGGCGACGAGCTTTTCGACTTGGCATCATTTTTCTTAGATTTGAGACAATCAATTTTTCACCTTTTTGAATGCCTAATTCACCTATTTGACCAAAACTTTCACTGCACATAACTTTTGCATACGAACTCTTTTTGAGCCCATTCAAGTTCTTCTGTATCCACCTGGATTATTCCTCCCCACTAGGGGTTCAAACCACCTGACCCTCTATTATAGGGATTCGTTTCTATTATCATTCATTAAGTAGAAAGGAGGCCCGTATATGTAGCAAAGAAAGAAGCTCGGTATATTGGTGGAGAGTGAAAAAAGAAAGTAGGAGGTCAGAGGTTCAACCTACCACGTCATCAGCATACTCAGATGCCGCCATCTGCCACATGTCAAACTCTGCATCTGCCATGTCCACAACAGCCACTGTGTCTCCCATGTCAGCATGCTGATGTCATCATTGTACTATCTAGTCCGCATGGTCAACCCCCAACTTTGACCAGCCATATCTTGTTCGTACGAACTATGATCAAGGCAAAACAAGTGGCATAAAAATCATGGTGACGAGCTCTTCGACTTGGAATCATTTTTGCTAGGATTTGAGACATTCAATTTTTCACCTTTTCGAATGCCTGATTCACCTGTTTGACCGAACCTTTGACTATACATAACTTCTGCATACGAATTTCTTTTCAACACATTCAAGTTGCGTTAGGATCATTTCAACAAAATCTTTCCAATGATGCTGATTCTGTCAGGTTCTAAGACTGCAATATTTTTAGGTCTTTTGGATCCACCTAGATCATTCCTCCCCATTGGGGGTTCAAATCACCTGACCCCCTTTTATAGGGATTTGTTTCTATTATCATTCTTTAAATAGAAAGGAGGCATGTATATGTAGTAATGAAAGCCGCTTGGTATATTGGTGGAAAGTGAAAATAGGAAGCAGGAGGTTAGGGGTTCGACCCTAAAAAACTAACCTTTTAACAAGCAAATCGCCATATGTGCCACGTGGCACCTAATCGTTGGGCCACGTGGCATTCGCCCATTCATCCGTTAGTGACACGTGTCACGCTGGATTGGTCCACATCTTCAGACCTCCCACGTCATTTGTTGAGTCAGATGCCGCCATCTGCCACGTGCCAACATCTGGACCTGCCACGCCAACAACTGCCACTGTGTCTGCCATGTTAGCATGATGACATCATCATTGTACTGTCTAGTCAAGATGGTCAACCCTTAATTTTGACCGGCCATATCTTGCTCGTACGAGCTCCGATCAAGGCGACATAAGCAGCATCGAAATTGTGGCGATGAGCTCTTCGACTTGGCATCATTTTTTCTTGAATTTGAGACAATAAATTTTTCCCATTTTTGAATGCATGATTCACCTGTTTGACCAAACATTTGACTGCACATAACTTCTGCATACGAACTCCTTTTTAGCCCGTTCAAGTTGCCTTAGGATCTTGTCAGCAACCTCTTTCCAATGATCTTAATTCTATCATGTTCTCATACTACAAATTTTTTCAGTCTTCTCGATCCACCTAAATTATTCCTCCCCACTTGGGGTACAAACCACCCAACCCCGTTGTATAGGGATTTGTTTCTATTATCATTCTTTAAATAGAAAGGAGGCCCGTATATGTAGCAAAGAAAGTCACTTGGTATATTGGTGGAGAGTGAAAATAGCAAGTAGGAGATCAGGGGTTTGACCCCCACAAACCACTCTTTTAACAATCAAACTACCACATGTGTCACGTGGCACCCAATCATTGGGCCATGTGGCATTACCTCATTCATCCGTCAGTGACATGTGTCACGTTGGATTGGTCCACATCATCAGACCTACCACGTCATCTATTGACTCATATACTGCCATCTGCCATGTGTTAACCTCTGGACCTGCCATGTCAATAACTACCACTGTGTCTGCCATGTCAGCATGTTGACATCATCATTGTATTGTCTAGTCAGCATGGTCAACCATCAACTTTAACCAGCCATATCTTGCTCGTACGAGCTCCAATCGATGCGAAATGAGCACCGTGTTAGGACAGTAAAAATTTAAAATTTTTACTATCTTCTCACTCCACCATATTTGAACAAATCCTAAAAAAATCCCAAAAAATCATAGTAAAAATTTAATGTATCTCACAGGATGTTTATAGATGAGCAGTGCTAAACTACTTAAAGGTCAATCTATCGGCAAGATGTCGTATTGCTTACACCAATACATGAAGAATCATTTGAAAATAACCATCGGTGTGAGAATAGAGATCGGAAAGAAACTTATAGAAGTCACCGATGGAATAAGTAATACCGATGACCTTTCATCGGCAAGAGAACCAAGTAGTCATATCGATCGGTATGACTGATAATCATCGGAGGGTCCTTCAAAAGCTACCCCGACGGTATATATCATACCGATGAAGTATTTCAGCAAGAGTTTCACCGAACATCCTGCGGGGGCAATGAAGCAAATAGCCATCGGCAAGAAATGAATTATCGGGATGAGAAATAAATAAGTCTCTGATACTCAATGTCTTGGCGAAAAGAGAGCTTTCGGTAAGACTCAGAGCGATATAGATATCTATTGGGATGACTCAACGTATCGGGACAAAGGAATTAGGTCTTGCCGACTCACAAGTCACGGTGATCAAAAGGTGTTGGTGAAACTTTAATAAACTCTGTCCGATGAAGAATATAAAATTGCCATCGGGGAGATGATTTGGATCAGGTTATCTTTTAAAAGCTATCCCGATAGTATATTTCATTCCGATGGGAATAAATTCATACCTATTGATATTATAGCGGTGAGACATTAACAGAGTCATTCCGATCCAAAGTAAAGATAACTATCGGCGAGACAACAAAGCTCGGGGAAACATAAATATGTTATCCCAATAGTATTGATCACCCCGATAAACAAATTATTATCAGTGAAACTCTTACCGATAGTTTTATCGGTAAGACTCATTATGTCAGAGGGAAATCTCAAACACATGGCGATGAAACAAGTCCTGCCAATGGTCGCGCCGATTGATTGTTTGCGCCACAAGAAGTATTAAAGTCGCCCAGACATTTTAAAAAATCACGCCGATGAGAAGAGTTATGGCGATGTGACATTTCACAGCAATGAACATTGAATTGATCAGACAATTAAATACAAACAGCTACGAAATCCTTTACGATCATTGTAATCACAAGGTCGTTTGAAAGGAGAATACGGAGGAACTCTTGAAGCAAGAACAGAGGATTTCAATTATAGCCATCGAATGATAGGTACAATCATACAAACCATTGTATAGCTTGTGTTTGAATTTTCTACCAAAGTTTAAAAATGGAGACTCCGGGAAAGGGGAAAGGAAGAAAATCACAAGGGGAAACCAGTAAATCTAAAAAATAAAAAACTGAACAAACCCCTGAGGAAAAAGTAAAAGACAGAAAACTAAATCAAGACTTAATTGACCAATTGCCTGGGTCAACTCCCAAGGCCAGAAGGTCTGCTCAACTCAGGGTAGAAGTTGAAAAATTAGAAGATAAACATAAGTGCCTGGGAGATATCTGGACCCCAATCAGGGGATATGAGCTTTTTAGATTCCATTATAATAGAAGGTTTAGGAGTGCTCCTGTGTCAAACCCATGGCACTTGAATTTGGGAAAACTGGTTGTGCCTAATGTATTCCTGAATGTGGAACTCCTCCAACTACTTGCCAAATATTACAATTCAAGCCTGAAAGCCCTCTACAACCCACAAGGAGAACCAATTGTACATTTGTCAAAGAATGCTATTTGTGAAGTGTTTGATCTAGATGATTTATGCACTGTCCCTATTATTTATGAAGATCTTGAGAAAGAATATTGGAGAATGGATACAACTTACAATGGATGGAGGTTGCCCATTCATAGGCCCAGGATTGAAGGAGAAGTGATGCCCTTAACTGAAAATGATGGTCCTCCCTTTCATGTAGCCATATTTGAACCATATATATAGTATACCTATTATTCTGTGGTCCAAGTCCTTGGTTCAGAGGTCCTCGAGTTCATGACTATCCCTCTAATGGTCATAGCCTCTGACATTCAGTGTCATAATGCGAGGTAGTTTGATTATGCTTCCTATATTGCTAATAGAATGGATTCTAGCTTATCTGCAATAAGAAACAGTGCCCCAGCATGCTCTTTTGAGCATTACTCAATGCTTATGCACATGGTGTTGTATTTCAGCCAGGAAGTAGGGTTATGGCCAAGTGAGCTTAAAGTTGTCACTGCAGATAAAAAAGGGGAAAAGATACCCATACAAATGTGGACCAGAATATGGGATAGTAGATATGCCCACTCCAGCTATACCCAATTTGAAGAACACTGTGTAAAAGTTTTGTACAGGTATTTTAACCCCCCTATGTATATTCAATCTCTACTCAGGCCAAAAGATTTTGGTGGCCCCCTACTGTCACTCATAATTGGGGAGACTGGTATTGCTTTGAGGATGCGACTATAATCAGGGTTTATGGTTTTGAAGATACTCCATTCATATTGCCCAAGACTGTTCCTGACAGGCTTGCATACTTAAAAATAATCAGGCAAATGCATTGCTCAAATGTAATGCATCTGAGTGCACATGATAAACAATCATTTATGCCCAGCACTTTATGTTTTGGAGATTTTACTATGGTTTCAAAAGAAGGTTACAATCTCATTTTGGATAAATTAATGAACTATAATATGAGGAGTGCTGAGGCCAGGAAAGGGTTTGACCCTGAAGGTTTTATTGACTATGCACGCAGGAAACAAAATCTTAGTGGATACATGCACATACATTATCCACATGACGATGTTATTAGAAATTTAGAAGAGGCTAAAGTTGAGTTGGTGATAGAAAAATATAACAGGGATTTAGGTGAAAAGAAAAAGCAATTAGCAGAGATTGAAGTTATATCCTCTGAGAATGAAGAAATGGCAGATCAAGAACAGCCACAGGACAAAATATCAAAAATGTCCAAAAGGAAAATGCTACAATATCAGCCTCCTGTTGTGCTACATGATGAGGAGGGAACTGCTGATGAGGATCCACGCCAAACAACTTATGATTCTTTCATCTCTAATGATAAATTTATTCAGTCAAAAGAATTTAAGTCATTCTTGTATAAATACAAAGGGAAAGAGATCAGAGAGTCAGTAGATGATGTTTCTGCTAATAATGAAACACAATTGTTAGATATGTTGAAGGTAACAGTAGATAAAGAGATGCAGGACATGACACCTAGCAGGGGTAGACAGTTGCTTAAGGATGCAAGGGTTATGATTTTTCCTGGCCTTAATCTAAATTCTAATTTGGTTTTTGACAGTTTTTTAAATAGTTCAAATGATAAGTATAAACTTACTCCAGAAGGAGTTAATGAAGTATATATGGGAACAAGATACAATAATGATGAAAATTCTTTAATGATATGGGCATTATATCCTCCCCATCAGAAAACGGCCATCATAGATACTGAAAAGACTTTTGGCCATGTCATGACTTTGAAAGCAGGGGAAACTGAACCTCTGATTACTGCAGACATTGGTATCAATGTTGCAAAATTGAACAAGGCACAAGCTCAAATGTTGATCAAAGAGAGAGATGCATACAGATTGAGCTGTGAAAGATTAACAAAAGAAAATGATTATTTGAAGAATACTGTTAAGAGTACTTTTGGCCAATCCACAAAAAGAATAACTCAAGGTGAGAGTTCACAAGGCATTCAAGCATTATCCCCTGACCAAGCAACACAAATTTAGATAGATGCATTTGTTACAATACTGCAGAGCAGGTATGCAAACATGGTGCGGTGGTTAAACCTGTTTTGGGATAACTACTCAGAAAATCACAAAGCAATTAAAGAACATGAAAGACTTGAACAGAGAATACAGGAAAAATTGATTGAGATACAAAGCAAAAGTGCTACTGATAGCACAGATATCTCCAATGCAGGAGCATTGCTCAAATAGCACCAAAAATACTATGACAAACTTAAAGTTGATGCTAAGGAAGGTACCGATGCTTCAAATGTAGGAGTGCCCGTGTTATTTAAAGACAATGGAGAGGTAAAAAGCAAAGAAGAATAGATTGTTGATTGTCAAGTCATATTACACAAGGCCACAGGAGCTCTCAAAGACAAAATTTCTGCATTTGGAGAAGCTTGCAGACACTTGGAAAGAATGGTCACACTTGATGTGATTACCAGAGATGCTATTGATCTTACTAATTCTCACCGTGATTAGGAGTATTTAGATCACTTGGCTAAAGTTTATTTATGGCTGAATAAAGCCTAATCATGATTATGTAATAAATGTTAATGTTTGTTAAGTTCCCAAAAGACTTATTGAAGAGTCATGTCTCTTCATAGAAACATCTATATAGGTTCAAACAATTGGTGCTGAAAGATCATCAGCAGTAGAATATATCCATATACATAAGATACAATGTTTCAAAATGACTATGTTGCATATTTTATTTGAAGAAGTTTGAAGTTCTCTGATTCAGCGGTTTTACTCTGGTATCAGTTGTTTGTTAAAATTATTCAATTGTGTGGCTGTCTCCATTTCTGCATTTCCTTGTTATTCAGATTAATGTATCAAGTATATATTTAATCTGTCAATACACATTTGCTGTATCTGTGTGATTAAATAGGTTGGTGTCCATTTGAGGAATTAAACCCTTCTGATTTAGTCACAGTAGCCTGGAAGTATTAAGTTTGGATTACTAAGTAGGACCATATAATTAGGATTGCCATTCTATCTCCAAGACAATATTATCTGTTAATCTTGCTCATTCATTTCATTTGGTTCCTTCAAGTAAGGATTAAAATACCTTCTGGTGAATTATAAGATATCTGATTATATTGGTTGGATTATCAAGAAGAGTTTGTCAGTCATTTCCTTGCACGTTTATACAAGTTATAAACTAAAACTGTGCCAAACAATTAGAATTATTACCATTAGGAAACCATTAGTCTTGGTCCTTCAATTGACTCTGTTACCCAACAAGGCACTAGTCTTATTTAACTCATTATTTAAATCCTTTTACCTTGATATTGCTTATACAATTTCTACCAATCACTTATTAGACATTAGACATAGAATCAGTTAGCAAGCTTTTCATCTATCCTACATCCTATGCCATTGTAGATAGATTTAATTAGTCCACACGTTCACATTCAGACTGTTTTAATTTTCCAAGGTTTACCTGCCTAGGTGTA
This sequence comes from Cunninghamia lanceolata, assembly GCA_027924645.1. Lineage (NCBI taxonomy): Eukaryota > Viridiplantae > Streptophyta > Pinopsida > Cupressales > Cupressaceae > Cunninghamia > Cunninghamia lanceolata. Next base: position 2,525,618 of record BSBN01000918.1, on the reverse strand, counting down.
ACAGGACCTAAAGCATAGGAAATCATCAAACCTTGAAGGTTGATTTCGTCAAGTTAGTTCAAAAACGTTGCAAATCTAAACATAGAGCTTGGCATCCTCTTAGGATTAGCAACTTGCATTTTTGAGACCTAACACACCGTCAGAATTGTGGCGACGAGCTCTTCGACTTGGCATCATTTTTGCTTGGATTTGAGACAATCAATTTTTCACCTTTTTGAACGCCTGATTCACCTATTTGACCAAACCTTTGACTGCACATAATTTCTGCATACAAACTCCTTTTAAGCCCGTTCAAGTTGCATCAGGATCATGTCAGCAACCTCTTTCCAATGATGCTGATTCCGTCAGGTTCTAAGACTACAAATCTCCATCCAGCTGGATCTTTCCTCCCCATTGGGGTTCAAACCACCCAACCTCCTTTTATATGGATTCGTTTCAATTATCATTCATCAAATAGAAAGGAGGCCCGTATATGTAGCAAAGAAAGCCACTTGGTATATTGGTGGAGAGTGAAGAAAGCAAGCAGGAGGTCAAAGGTTCAACCCCCACAAACCAACCTTTGAACAATCAAACCACCACATGTGTCATGTGGCACCCAATCATTGGGCCACGTGGTATTACCTCATTCGTTTGTCAGTGACACGTGTCACGTTGGATTGGTCCACATCTTCAGACCTGCAATGTCATCTGCTGACTCATATGCTGCCATCTGTCGCGTGTCAAACTCTGGATCTACCACGTGTCAAACTATGGATCTGCCACGTCAACAACTACCACTATGTCTGCCATGTGAGCATGTTGATGTCATCATTGTACTATCTAGTCAGCATGGTCAACCCTCAACTTTGACCAGCCATATCTTGCTCGTACAAGCTCTGATCGAGGTGAAATGACTGGCATCAGAATCGTGGCAATGAGCTCTTACACTTAGCATTATTTTTGCTTAGATTTGAGACAATCAATTTTTCACCTTTTCGAACGCTTGATTCCCCTGTTTATTCGAACCTTTGACTCCACATATCTTCTGCATACGAACTCCTTTAGAGCCCGTTCAAGTTGCGTTAGGATCGTGTCAGAGACCTCTTTTCAATGATGTTGATTCTGTCAGGTTCTGAGACTGCAAGATTTTTATGTCTTCTAGATCCACCTAGATCATTCCTCCCCACTAGGGATTCAAACCACCCAACCCCCTTTTATAGGGATTTGTTTCTATTATCATTCTTCAAATAGAAAGGAGGCCCGTATATGTAGCAATGAACGCCACTTAGTATATTGGTGGAGAGTGAAAATAGGAAGTAGGAGGTCAGGGGTTCGACCCCCACAAACCAACCTTTTAACAAGCAAATGGCCACATGTGCTACGTGGCACCCAATCAATGGGCCACATGGCATTCACTCATTCATCTGTCAATGACACGTGTCACACTAGATTGGTCCTCATCTTCAGACTTGTCACGTCATCTATTGAGTCAGATGCTACCATCTTCCACGTGTCAACATCTAGACCTCCCACGCCAATAACTGTCACTGTGTCTACCATGTCAACATGATGACGTCATCATTGTATTGTATAGTCATCATGGTCAACCCTCAACTTTGACTCGCCATATCTTGCTCGTACGAGCTCCTATCAAGGAGAAACGAGTGGTGTCAAAATCATGGCGATGAGCTCTTTGACTTGGCATCATTTTTGCTTGGATTTCAGACAATAAAATTTTCACCTTTTTGAACACATGATTCCCCTGTTTGACTGAACCTTTGACTGCACATAACTTCTGCATACGAACTCCTTTTGAGCCCATTCAAGTTGCGTCAGGATCGTGCTAGCAACCTATTTCTAATGACGCCAATTCTATTAGGTTCTGAGATTGCAAAATTTTTATGTCTTCTGGATCCATTTAGATCATTCCTTCTCATTGGGGGTTCAAACCAACTGACCCCCTTTTATAGGGATTCGTTTCTATAAAACTGCTTGGTGTAACATTAGAAAATGTCCCATTGGGGGCTTTTCCCTCATAAGGTTTAGCTCCTGGGTCTTTAGAGTGCATTTAGGACATTTTAGTTCATATTTTAGCATCCCGATGGAATGAGACCTAAGTCCCATGGCAAATAGGATCTTTGAGGACCCCTTGAGCTATACCCTGCCTAAAATAGGGGGTAGGACTTGGGCACCCACGCCCTAGTCCTACCCTATTTTGGGGCAGCCCTAATTTGCGGGTGTCAGTTAGTGACTGTTATTAGGTCCCTTTGCAAACACGGTAAGTTTGAATTTCAAATATCTTGGCTGTAGATGCATATATAAGCATGTGTAGGCATTCATTTGTAAACTAGATTGCAACTGTGATGTTCAAGTGTTCTCAAAGTGATTCAAGGCTTTCTATTGTGTTGCAAGAGCAAACTTGTGTGTTTTGTGTATTGATATTTACATATTTGACCATCAATTCCTTCATGGCACGAAGAGCATCTTCCTCCATGAAAGCTTCACTACAAGGTGACATAATATTATGTTTTTATTATTGTTTCCTTTAGTTTTTGGCCTCTGCCTCACAAGGGTAAGCCCTCTTTATCTGACAATGGTGTTTAGAGACTTAAGTGTCCTCCGAGGTTTGATTGAGGCAAACCTCTAAACACCATAACCCCCAAACCAAGTCTTCTAATTGCAGGTTACAGGTGTCACATCCAGAAAAAGTGGAGTTGCAGAAAGGTTGGGAAGACATCAGGGATTCAGGATCTAAAGAAAAATTAGACAAAGGAGCACTTTCGGGACTAGGGCGCTCGCTTCAGTGTCCTCTGTAGACTGATTCCAGAAAATAGAAGTTACAGGGCTGATCAGTGTCCGAAGAAGGTTCAAATTCCCTAAAAAAGTGGGCACCTTGGACTTGGGTGCCCACTCCAGTGTCCCCAATTGTTTCGCTTCGTAACCCTAAAAATAGGTACTCTCTAATTCTGCATTTTACTCCCATCTGTAAGAGGTTTCTCCATTATTCATTAATTTGTTGTCATATTTGCATAATTAGGGTTTTAATGGTCAATTGAGCATAGGAGAAGGAAAAATTGATAATTAATTCCCTAAATCAAGTTTCTCTACATCTAAAAGTGACTCTAGGGTATGATAATGCTTGCCATTCAACCCTAGATCTTTCAATTTATAGTGGAGAGGCGGATTTAAACATCTAAACAACAAAAGGTTAACAAATCCAATTTTCCACTAAACATTTTGGTGAACCCATGTCTTTGAACTTAAATTGCAACTTCTTGAGCGTTTGTCTGTAGATTGGGTGTGATTTCATTAATTCATTTGGTCATTTACCTTATTGCATTGAAAAATTTTCAAAAAAAATGAAAAATTAGAAAAATACAAAAAAATTGCATTGTTGGGCTTACTAAATTGTGTCAATCCTTCCTAGATTTTTCTAATTCATGATTTTTGCATCAAATATGATATAAAATATAGAAAAATACAAAAATTCAAGATCTTGCATTGCATTTTCATCATTTAATTGCTAGGGTTTTGTGGAAATTTTGTCAATTTTATAACCTAGTAATTCCAAAATCTAGGGTTTGTAGGAAAAATCTTTTATCATATTTTTCTACTGATTTTAGAGGCTCATTCAAATTTTCATTTGGCTTTAGTCTTGCATTTTAGTGTGAATTTGTATTTAAATTTAATTTATTTGCATTTTTGCATTGAAAATTTCAACAAAAACTAGCAATTTTGGTGCATTTTCATTAAATTTGCGTGGGAATTTGGCACGATTAAGATTAAAAATTATTTTCAGATCTGAGAGTATTTAATTTCCATCATATATCAGACATTAAATCATTCAACAAACTTTTTGTCCCAAGATCTCAAACCTAGGGCTTTAAAAACGATAATCTTCACTAAAAATGACCTTATCGACTCTCCAAACTTACACTACAAGTGTGTTGTGAAAGATATTTTCACACTAATTTGCTGTTATCAGGGTAATAATTTTCTTCCCCTCATAAAAATCTTCACAACACCCCTTTTACGGGCTCTTGTAGTGAAAAATCAGCGAAAACCTACACATTTTGACTATTTTGGCCCTAGGGTTTGACCTAGCTTGCACTCCAAGCGTGTTGTGATCAGTTTTATGGATTGAGATGATTGATATTATTGGTATTCTTCTTTTTCCCTCCTAAAATTCATTACAAGACCCCTTTTTTAGGTCTTGGAGTTGAAAAACCATGAAAAAATTGCATATTTTGCTATATTTCACTAGGGTTTGACCTTGAATTTCACTAAAATTGTGTTGTGTTGGACATTTTGGCACCAAGTGGCTATTATTACTGATATTATTTTCTGTCCATCATCATTTTACTCATAACACCCTTTGTTATGCTCTCTTGCATTGAATTTTGGTGAAAAAGTGCCTATTTTGACATATTTTCACTACACTTCGACTTGGCATTATCTTGGATTTGCATCAAGAGTGTGTTGAGAGTAATTATATTGTTGTTTTGGACTGATATCAGTCATATAACTTACTTCCCTTGAATGAAATCCTCATAGCATCGTTGTTTCATTCATTCGCATTTGAAAGGCATTGAAAAATCAAGCATTTTTGGCTACTTTTGCTCTTACCTTATGCACCAATTTTCAAAAGCTTTCAAATTCTGATTTGGCATTAGCATGGCCTCTAATCATAAGAACAACAATAGGTTCCCTCCTAGGCCTTACACAAAAAGACAGGCTCCTGAAATTGTATTCACCCCTCATGATAGAACAATCAGTGATTCCAAAGGACCTCTTTGCATTATTGTGAAAATAATGGAAAACCCTGTGAATGGAACTCTTATCGATCCTAATTGCATGACTAATATTGCTGCTGAGGAGTTCCTCTTTTCACATCAACTAATGCAAGGTTCTTATGATCTCTCAAGCATGATGATTAAAACATATAAGGGAACCTTTATCAAGCCTTTGGGTAAGATATCTCTCTTAGTAACATTATCTGGAAAACATGTCAAACAATGGTTTGATGTTATCCCTGTTTCTGACCTCTTTTGCATTAAATTGGGACATCCATGGCTAAAAGAAATGAAATCTATCCCTTCAACAATACACCATTGTCTGAAATTTCCTCTGGATGGCTGTATTATCACTGTCCCTCGGAACAAGTTTAAACCTTTGGTTCAAGAAAAATATTATGAATTGAATTACTTTTGGGATAAAACTGAAGTACCTAGTCCTCCTACACAAGAAATGACAAAAGAGAAACAACCCACATGTGAAGAGAACTTTAGACCGAAAGGACAAGGTCCCTATGCAAAGGTTTCTCCCCCGAAATCCTTACAAGGATCGGGAGATCATTGTCAACAACAAAATATTCCACCGCAACAAATGAGGTTTGATCCCAGTGCTTCATCTTCTAATTTGCACAAACCTATGAAAGAGAATAGCCCTATCTTACAAAAGATAAGTGGTAAAACAAAATGAAATAGAAAAGAAAGAGAAAGAAGGAGAAGAAGACAAGAATATGTCATAAACCTAGCCTCTCAACAAGAAAACATCGATCCTAACATTCAACCAAACAAAGACAATCCTAATGATGAACAACATGATGAACAAGATATGAATATGGCCATGGTAACTTATGTCCCACTATCCTCCATCATTAGGGAATGGGACAATGACGACAACAATTTGCTCATAGACAATTTCTAGCCCAGAAGGGGCCCTACAGGTAAGTATCTCTAACCCTTTATCTCTCTTGAGATGTGCTTCCCCCATGATGTGTTATGTGTTGTTTAGGCCTCCTGGGATGACCTCAAATTCTCCCATAAGGTTCGAGATACTAGGAGACCGCCTCTGTTGTGACCTTCTTCTATTTGTATCATCATTCTTCTATATTGTCTCTCTCTGATTTCATTGTTGTGTGTTGTGTCTTACGGACATAGCATCGTGGTTGGTGACTTGGGGGCACCCTCCTACGTGACTGTCCCTAAGACACTTGTTTCTCCTCTCTTATTTATTGTTTCCCTTCCTCTAGTGTTTCCATCTAGCGGGCGGATGACGACAAAAAATTATACTGATGCAGACCTATTGTTCCTTTCGAGAGCAATCAAAAAATGGACTATAGTTCCTAATATGACGATGGGGTTGTATATTTTATCTGACGCTTGGCTAGTGGAAGCACTTGTACTTTCCATGTAGTGAATTTTATGATGTTTCTATCGCATTTAGAAACCTTAACAATATTGCTACTCCGTACAGCTTTGTTTGCCTTTGAATCTAGCCTTAGCGGTACTTGATTCGAAGAGCTTCATGATATAGCCCCTGGTTATCCTTGAACTCCAAATTCGTTGTATAACCTTGGCTCTTTGTGTGGTTAATTGTATGCATTGATGTTATTGTTTATCATCATGTTGTAGACACTAACATGTTTCTTGCAGGGATGTGTTTGTGGGAACATTTGGCGATAGTAAAGTACATGTCACCTCCAGGGCGCATGGGCTTTGTGAAAGTCAATGTTCCCTTGTGTGTTTTCTTCCTACCTTAACGTGCTTGATATCGATAACTGATATCAACCACCTTAAAGTGGGGGCGTATAAGGTAAGCTGTCTATTATAAATGTTAGCAATGTGTTTGACCTCAGATGTAGTGACCTACACTCTTGAGTAGTGCATCGTGCATCCTAAGTTTGTTTGCAATCAATCAATCAATCATTTAAGCCCTCTGCGGAGGTGGGATATCGAGCATATCCTTTTTCTTAATCCCTCTACAGAGGCGGGGATGGTGTATTTCTCAGAGCAGATTACATCATCTTGTCATTTTCAAAAGTCCTCTGCAGAGGCGGGAACCGGTTCTGTGACTAACTCAACCCTTAAGTGTGTCTTCAGCTATTGTTGTGGCGAAGCACAATGGTTGGTGTGTGCCTGTAATGTGTCTGAGATGGTGATGAACCTAGAAATAGGGAACACACCATCGCTTATCTGTCGTGTTTTCTCCGTGTCTTTGAGCGTGTGTGTTTTGGTGTGCTTGTTTTGTATGGTGTGTTTGTTACCCCATATGCATAGACCATCACCATTGAGTAGTGCTTCATGCATCTTGGGAGGTTTTGCATGTATTGTGTGTGTGTTGCCCCATATGCAAAGACCAGCACCATCGAGTAGTGCTTCCTGCATTTTGGGAGGTTTGTTTACTTTCCAGTACTTGCATTTTGCATTTCATATATATAAGAAAAAGAAAAGAAAAGATATCATTTCTGTCTTCCATGCATTGACTGTCTGCTCCGTGTTCTGCATGACTGTAACTGTCTTCTCCATGTTCTGCGTACCTGTTACTATTTTCTACATGGTTGGCATGTCTTCTCCGTGCTTGGTGTGTTTGTTGTGTTTGTGACCTTACTTTAATGCATGCATGGGCCTCGTATTCATACATACATTAAAGTGGGGGCTAAATGTAACGTCAGAAAATATCCCCTTGGGGGCTTTTCCCTTATAAGGTTTAGCTCCCAAGTCTTTAGAGTGCATTTAAGAAATTTTAGTTCATATTTTAGCATCCCGATGGAATGAGACCTAAGTCCCATGGCAAATAGGACCTAGGAGGACCCCTTGATCTGTACCCTACCTAAAATAAGGGGGAGGACTTGGGTGCCTGTGCCCTAGTCCTGCCCTATTTTGGGGCAGCCCTAATTTGTGGGTGTTGGTTACTGACCATTATTAGGTCCCTTTGCTGATACAGTAAGTTTGAATTTCAAATATCTTGGCAGGAGTGCTTGTAGATGCATATAAGCATGTGTAGGCATTCATTTGTAAACTAGATGACAATTGTGATGTTCAAGTGTTCTCAATGTGATTCAAAGATTTCTATTGTGTTTCAAGAGCAGACTTGTGTGTTTTGTGTAACGATATTTGCATATTTGAGCATCAATTCCTTCATGGCATGAAGAGCATCTTCCTCCATGAAAGTTTCACTACAAGGTGACATAATATTGTGTTTTTATTATTGTTTCCTTTGGTTTTTGGTGAGAAATGAGTAGCGTCAGAATTGTAGGGACGAGCTCCTCGACTTGGCATCATTTTTGCCTAGATTTGAGACAATCAATTTTTCACTTGTTTGACCAAACCTTTGACTGCACAACTTCTGCATATGAACTCCTATTGAGCCCGTTCAAGTTGCGTTAGGATCGTGTCAGCAACCTCTTTCCAATGATGTTAATTCTGTCAGGTTCTAAGACTACAAGATTTTTAGATCTTCTGGATCCACCTAGATCATTCCTCCCCACTGGGGGTTCAAACAACCCAACCCCTTTTATAGGGATTCGTTTCTATTATCATTCTTTAAATAGAAAGGAGGCTTGTATATGTAGCAATGAAAGCAGTTTGGTATATTAGTGGAGAGTAAAAATAGGAAGCATGAGGGGTTTGACCCCCACAAATCAACCTTTTAACAAGTAAATTACCACATGTGCCACGTGGCACCCAATCATTGGGCCATGTGGCATTCGCTCATTCATCCGTCAGTGACACGTGTAACATTGGATTGGTCCACATCTTTAGACCTACCACGTCATCTATTGAGTCAAATGTCACCATCTACCACGTGTCAACATTTTGACTTGCCATGCCAACAACTGCCACTATTTCTGCCATGTTAGCATGATGACATCATCATTGTACTGTCTAGTCAGCATGGTCAACCCTCAACTTTGACCAATCATATCTTGCTCGTACGAGCTTCGATCAAGGTAAAATGAGTAGTGTTAGAATCGTGGAAACGAGATCTTCGACTTGGCATCATTTTTGCTTGGATTTGAGACAATAAAATTTTCACCTTTTTGAACGCATGATTCACCTATTTGACCTAACCTTTAATTACACATAACCTCTACATATGAACTCCTTTTGAGCCCGTTCAAGTTGCCTCATGATCATGCCAATGACCTCTTTCCAATGAGGTTGATTTCGTCAGGTTTTAAGACTTCAAAATTTTTAGGTCTTCTGGATCCATTTAGATCATTCCTTCCCACTGGGGGTTCAAACCACCTGACCCCCTTTTATAGGGATTCATTTCTATTATCATTCTTTAAATAGAAAGGAAGCCTGTATATGTAGCAAAGAAAGTTGCTCGGTATATTGGTGGAGAGTGAAAATAGCAAGGTTCAACCCCATAAACCAACCTTTTAACAATCAAACCACCACATGTGCCACGTGGCACCCAATCATTAGGCCACATGGCATTACCTCATTCGTCCGTCAGTGACACGTGTCATGCTGGATTAGTTCACATCTTCAGACCTACCACATCATCTGCTGACTTAGATGCTTCCATCTGCCACGTGTCAACCTCTAGACCTACCATGTCAACAACTGCCACTGTGTCTGCCATGTCAGCATGCTGATGTCATCATTGTACTGTCTAGTCGACATGGTCAACCCTCAACTTTGACTAGCCATATCTTGCTCGTACGAGCTCCAATCGAGGTGAAATGAGCATCGTCAAAATCTTGGCAATGAGCTCTTTGACTTGGCATCATTTTTGCTTGGATTTGAGACAATCAATTTTTCACCTTTTTGAACGCCCGATTCCCTTGTTTGACCAAACATTTGACTGCACATAACTTCTGTATACGAACTCCTTTTGAGCCCATTCAAGTTGCGTCAAGATCATGTCAGCGACCTCTTTCCAATGATGCCTATTCATTCAGGTTCTGAGACTGCAAAATTTGTAGTTCTTATGTATCCATTTGAATCATTATTCCCCACTGGGGGTTCAAACCCCCTGACCTCCTTTTATAGGGATTCATTTCTATTATCATTCTTTAAATAGAAAGGAGGCCCGTATATGTAGCAAAGAAATTGTTAGGCTTAGCCGGCAGAAGATATCATCAATTAAATGCAAATAAAGATTAAACAGAGGAATAAAAAATACATAGAAATAATAACAATGAGAGACAAGTTTTAACGTGGTTCACCCAAACTTGGGCTACATCCACCAACAGAGAGTCCAATATCCCCTGCCAAATCTAAGTCTACATAACCTACTAAATCAGTATTAGAGCCCCCAAAACATAAATGTTTATTGGATGAACCTCTCAAATATCTGAGAATCTATTTTACTGCATTCCAATGCTCCAATCTGAGATGACTCATATACTTGCTTACGATTCCTATAACATGTGCAATATTTGATCTCATGTATACCATGGCATACATTAAACTTCCTACAGCTGAAGCATATGGTACCTTAGACATTTTTTCTTCCTCCTCTTGTGTCTTAGTATATATCTCCTTAGTCAATTTCAAATGACTAGGCAAAGGTGTGCTAACAGCTTTTGCATTCTCCATATGGAATCTCTGCAACACCTTTTCAACATAATAAACCTGAGATAGAGTCAATTTTCTATTCTTCCTATCTCTGCAAATTTGCATACCAAGGATTTGTTTTGCTGCCCCCAAATCCTTCATAGCAAAGGACTGTGTTAATTATTGTTTTAACTCTCTTATGTGATCCATGTTAGACCCTGCTACAAGCATGTCATCAACATATAAACATAAAATAATGTAGTTGTCATTATCCAACCTCCTAAAATAAACACAATGGTCAGAATTACACCGACTGTAGCGTTTCTCAGCCATAAAACTATCAAATTTCAAATACCATTGCTGAGGTGCTTGTTTCAAGCCATACAAACTCTTCTTCAATCTGCACACTAGTTTCTCTTTACCTTTGACCTTAAATCCTTGGGGTTGTTCCATGCATATCTCCTCCTCCAAATCACCATGGAGAAGGAGAGTTTTCACATCTAGCTATTCCAAATGCAAATCTTCAGCAGCCACAATACTTAAAACAGTACGAATAGAAGTCATTTTGACAACTAGAGAAAAAATCTCATCAAAATCAATGCTCTTTTTCTGTGCAAATCCTTTTACAACTAACCTGGCTTTAAATCTTTTCTTACCTCCATCTTCCTCTTTCAGCCTATAAACCCATTTGTTTGGTAAATCCTTTTCACCTACAGGTAACTTACATAATTCTCAAGTCTAATTTTTCTGCAAGGAGTCCATTTCTTCTTTTATTGCAAGCTCCCACTGAACCTTTGTATCCACCTGCATAGCTTCATCATACCCTTCTGGTTCACCAGCATATGTTAACAAAATAGAATACAAAGAGGGAGAAAACCTTTCAGAGGTCTACTTAGCCTTGTTGACCGTCTAACATTCACTGGAGTTTGTGGTATTTCTGGTTGTTGTTGCGGAGTATGAGGAACCACTGGAACATCACTATTTGGAGTATCATCCAGCACCACATAATCATTTTCTTTCTTCTCATATTGCTGCAACTTATCTTTGTACAACACCTTCTCATTGAATACAACATCCCTGCTTCTCACAATTTTTTGATTTTCTAAATCCCAAAGCCTATAACTAAATTCATCAATGCCATATCCAATGAAGGTACACTTTTTTAATTTTGCATCCAACTTGGTTCTATTTTTAGAATATACATGTGCAAATGCTTCACATCCGAAGGTTTTGAGAAAAAAATAACTCATCTTCTTACCTGTCTATGCTTCCTCTAGTATACCACAACCCAAATGAACTGAAGGACCTCTATTAATTAATATACAGCGGTGTTGACAACCTCTGCCCACATATTTAAAGGCAGCCCAACATGCAATCTCATGGTCCTTGTACTCTCCATTATTGTCCTATTCATGTGTTCAACCACTCCATTTTCCTGTGGAGTCCCTGGAACCATTTTCTGCTTAGGAATTTCATTAAAGGAACAATAATCCTTAAATTCTTTGTTGCAATACTCGCCACCATTATCAGATCTGAGACATTTTAATCTTTTACCTGTCTCATTCTCAACCAAGCTTCTCCATTTCTTAAATGTTTCAAATACATCAAATTTCTACTTGAGGAAATAAATCCAAACCTTCCTAGTTGCATCATCTATGAATGTAACATAATACCGAGAGCCACCAAGAGAAGATACCTGAGCTGGTCCCCATACATCTGTATGCACAAGCTCCAACTTTTCATCTTTCTTTTGCTTCCCATCCTTTAGAAAACTAACTCTCTTTTGTTTTCCATACACATAACTTTCACAGAAATCCTTATTAATACATTTCAGACCTGGTAAAAATTTCTTAGAATGAAGTACTTTCATACCATTTCCACTCATATACCCAAGTCTGTTATGCCACAGTGTTGTCTTAGAACCTGCAGCAACTTTTTCAGTCTCTTCCTACGAACCTACAGCAACTGTTCCTGAACCTGTTTGTTTTTTTTTTGCAACAGCTAAAGTAGAAGGAACAATATGACCTGTACAAAGATATAAGGTGCCTACTTTCATACCTTTTGCTACTATTAAGGCACCTTTTGAAACCTTCCAATTTTTATTAGTAAATGTAATAATGCAACCTTCTTCAGCTAGCTGCCCTACTGAAATTAAATTCCTACTGAGCCTTGGAATGTGCTTTACCTCTTGTAGTAGCCAATGATTTTCATTCCGCAACTTAATCCTAATTATTCCCTTTCCAACAATCTGATAGGGTTCGTTATCTCCCAAATAAACCAGCCCAAAATCCCCTTAGACATAATCAAGAAAATAACTTCTATAGGGTGTAGCATGAAATGAGGCCCCTGAATCTAAAACCCATGAATTATCAGCATTATCTAGGGAAAGAATCAAAGCATCATCTTCAGATTTATTACTTACCACATTTGCCTCCTTATTGCCTTCTTGTTTGTCTCCTTTATTCTTTCGAGACCGGCAATCTTTCTTCAGATGACCTGATTTCCCACAGTACCAACAATCCTTTTGTCCTCTAAATTGGGATCTCTTGTCCTTTGATTTTCCTCGTGACTTCCCATGACCTCAAGAACCTTTTCCTCTCTCTTTTAATCTACCCCTACTTTCTACATTCAAAACACTACCTGATGTGGACCCTCCTAAGTTTTTCCGTTGCATTTCCTCGCTAAGGATAACACCAACAACATCATCAAATTGTAAAGTGTTTGAACCAGAGACAGAGTTACTTACAGTCATTATCAAGCTATTCTAGCTTTCTGGTAAAGAACATAAAACCAAGAGAGCCCTCACCTCTTCATCAAATTTCACTTTTACAGAAGTTAATTGATTGACAATTGTATTAAACTCATTTAAATGATCTATCACAGATCCACCTTCAGTCATTTTCAGATTAAACAAATGCTTCATGAGAAATACTTTATTTGAGGCTGAGGGTTTTTCATACAATTTAGCCAAAGCTTTCATCAATTCACTTATTGTCTTCGCTTCTGTTATATTGAATGCCACAGATGGTGCCAAGCACAACCGAATGGTTCCCAGTGCCTTTCTGTCCAAAAGTTCTCAATCCTCATCTGCAATTCCTGTCAATTTCTTGGATACTCCTTCCAACAGCCTCCATAAATCCTTCTGATAGAGGTAATCCTCCATCTACATCTTCCATAACTGATAGTTCTTCCCATTAAATTTATCGACCTTCAATTTACCTTCAACCACCTTTGCTCTCACTCAACCGTGAGACTTTCTTGCAGACGATAATCGAACACAACCCGCTCTAATACCACTTGGTAGGGTTAGCTGGCAGAAGATAACAATTAAATGCAAATAAAGATTAAACAGAGGAATGAAAATTTCACAAATAATAACAGCGAGAGACAAGTTTTAACGTGGTTCACCCAAACTCGGGCTACATCCACCAACAGAGAGTGCAATATTATTATCCAGTAAATCAAACCGATTAGAACCAGCAATCCTTGTAACTCAATACCGCTGCAAAATGCTACAATACAATATCAACGAAAACCCTAACCCTTAGCTATTTTTATCAAGACTTTTGTCGGTTACAAAATAGGGTTTTTTTATGTCATCCAATGAAAAAAAACTCCCGATGCCTTAATAAAATAATAAAAATCATGTGAGGTTTCCAGGGCATTGCCCCCGAGCTGCCAAGGGGACGCTGCCCCTGGACCCCGCAAGGGCTGCTGCCCCTTGACCCTGTCTTGGGGGCGCTGACATTAAACCCCCGCAAGCGGCGCTACCCTTAACCCCGTAGGAATTTGGGGGGAAACCGTGCTGATAAAAGTGGGGAAAATTTAACCTACGAGTCTAATTAGGCTCCATATAACAACAGAAAGCTACTTGGTATATTGGTGGAGAATGAAAATAGCAAGCAGGAGGTCAGGGGTTCGACCCCCACAAACTAACCTTTTAAAATCAAACTGCCAAATGTGCCACGTGGCACCTAATCATTAGCCCACATGGCATTACCTCATTCATCTGTTAGTGACACGTGTCAAGCTAGATTGGTCCACATCTTCAGACTTGCCATGTCATTTGCTGACTCATTGTACTGTTTAGTCGACATAGTCAACCTTCCACTTTGACCAGCCATATCTTGCTCGTACGAGCTCCAATCGAGGCGAAACTAGCGACGTCAAAATTGTGGTCACGAACTCTTCGACTTGGCATCATTTTGCTTGGATTTGAGACAATCAATTTTTTACCTTTTTGAATGTCTGATTCGCCTGTTTGACCAAACCTTTTACTGCACATAACTTTTGCATACGAACTCCTTTTGAGCCCATTCAAGTTGCGTCAGGATCGTCTCAGCGACCTTTTTCCAATGATGTCGATTCTATCAGGTTCTGAGACTGCAAAATTTTTAGTTCTTATATATTCATCTAGATCATTATTCCCCACTCGGGGTTTAGACCACCCGACCCCCTTTTAAAGGGATTCGTTTCTATTATCATTCTTTAAATAGAAAGGAGACCCTTATATGTAGCAAAGAAAGCCGCTTGGTATATTAGTGGAGAGTGAAAATAGCAAGTAGGAGGTCAGGGGTTCGACCCCCAAAAACCAACCTTTTAACAATTAAATCGCCACATGTGCCACATGGCACCCAATCATTGGGCCACGTGGCATTACCTCATTCTTCTGTCAATGACATGTGTCACACTAGATTTGTCCACATCTTCAAACCTGCCACATCATCTGCTGACTCACATGCCGCCATCTGCCACGTGTCAAACTCTAGACTTGCCATGTCAACAACTACCACTATGTTTGCCATGTCAGCATGTTGATGTCATTATTGTACTATCTAGTCAGCATGGTCAGCCCTCAACTTTGACCGGCCATATCTTGCTCGTATGAGCTCCGATTGAGGCAAAAAGAGTAGCGTCGAAATCATGACGACGAGCTCTTCAACTTGGCATCATTTTTGTTTGGATTTGAGACAATCAATTTTTCACCTTTTTGAACCCCTAATTCCCCTGTTTGACCGAACCTTTGACTGCACATAACTTCTGCATATGAACTCCTTTTGAGTCCGTTCAAGTTGTGTTAGGATCGTGTCAGCAACCTCTTTCTAATGATGCTGATTTCGTCACATTCTCAGACTGCAAATTTTTTTGGTTCTCTGAATCCACCTAGATCATTCCTCCCCACTTGGGGTTCAAACCACCCGACCCCCTTTTATACGGATTTGTTTCTATTATCATTCTTTAAATAGAAAGGAGGCTCGTATATGTAGCAAAGAAAGCTACTTGGTATATTGGTGGAGAGTGAATGTAGTAAGTAGGAGGTCAGGGGTTCGACCCCCATAAACCAATCTTTTAAAAATCAAATTGTTACATGTGCCACGTGGCACCCAATCATTGGGCCACGTGGCATTACCTCATTCATTCGTCAGTGACACGTGTCATGCTTGATTGGTCCATATCATTAGACCTACCATGCCATCTGCTGACTTAGATGCCACCATCTGCCATGTGTCAACCTCTAGACCTTCCACATCAATAACTGTCACTCTGTCTGCCATGTCAGCGTGTTGACATCATCATTGTATTGTCTAGTCAGCCTGGTCAACCCTCAACTTTGACCAACCAATGTTGCTCGTACGAGCTTCAATCAAGGCGAAAAGAGTGGCATCAAAATCGTGGTGACGCGCTCTTTGACTTGGCATCATTTTTGCTTGGATCTGACACAATCAATTTTTCACCTTTTTGAACGCTTGATTCGTCTATTTGATCGTGTCAGCGACCTCTTTCCAATGATGCTAATTCTGTCAGGTTTTAAGACTGCAAAATTTTTAGTTCTTTTGTATCCACCTGGATCATTCCTCCCTACTGGGGGTTCAAACGACCCAACCCCCTTTTATAGGGATTTGTTTCTATTATCATTCTTTAAATAGAAAGGAGGCCTGTATATGTAGCAAAGAAAGCTGCTTGGTATATTGGTGGAGAGTGAAAAAAGTAAGCAGGAGGTCAGGGGTTCGACACTCACAAACCAACCTTTTCACAATCAAACCACTACATGTGCCATGTGGCACCTAATCATTGGGCCACGTGGCATTACCTCATTCATCCGTCAGTGACACATGTCATGCTAGATTGGTCCACATCTTCAGACTTGCCACATCATCTGCTGACTCAGATGTTGCCATCGACCACGTGTCAAACTCTGGATATACCACGTCAACAACTGTCATTGTGTCTGCCATGTCAGCATGCTAACGTCATCATTGTAATATCTAGTCAGCATGGTCAACCCTAAACTTTGACTAGCCATATCTTACTCGTACAAGCTTTGATCGAGGCGAAACGAGTGGCGTCAGAATCATGGCGATGAGCTCTTCGACTTGGCATCATTTTTTCTTAGATTTTAGACAATCAATTTTTCACCTTTTGGAACACGTCATTCACCTATTTGACCGAACATTTGACTGCACATAACTTCTGCATACAAACTCCTTTTGAGCCCGTTCAAGTTGTGTTAGGATCGTGCCATCGACCTCTTTCCAATGACACTGATTCTGTCAAGTTCTGAGACTACAAAATTTTTAGGTCTTCTAGATCCATTTAGAACATTCCTTCCCACTAGGGGTTCAAACCACCGGACCCCCTTTTATAGAGATTTGTTTCTATTATCATTCTTTAAATAAAAGAAAGCCTGTATATGTAGCAAAGAAAGCTGCTAGGTATATTGGTGGAGAGTGAAAATAGCAAGGTTCGACCTCACAAACCAACATTTTAACAATCAAACCATCACATGTGCCACATGGCACTAAATCATTAGTACTGTCTAGTCGACATGGTCAACCCTCAACTTTGACATATCTTGCTCGTACGTGCTCTGATCGAGGTGAAACAAGCAGCGTCAAAATTGTGGCGACGAGCTCTTCGACTTGGTATCATATTTGCTTGGATTTGAGAGAATCAATTTTTCACCTTTTTGAACCCCTAATTTGCCTATTTGACTAAACCTTGGACTGCACATAACTTCTACATGCGAACTCCTTTTGAGCCCATTCTATTTGGGCCAGGATCGTGTCAGTGACCTCTTTTCAATGATGCTGATTCCATCAGGTTCTGAGACTGCAAAATTTTTTAGTTCTTTTGTATCCATCTGTATTATTATTCCCCTCTAGGGGTTCAACCACCTGACCCCATTTTATAGGGATTCATTTCTATTATCATTTTTTAAATAGAGAGGAGGCCCGTATACCGCTTGGTATATTGGTGGAGAGTGAAAATAGCAAACAAAAGGTCAAGGGTTCGACCCCCACAAACTAATCTTTTAACAATCAAATCACCACATGTACCACATGCCACCCAATCATTGGGTGATGTGGCATTACCTAATTCGTCCATTACTGGCACGTCTCACATTGGATTGGTCCACATATTCAAACCTGCCACACCGTCTGCTGACTCAGATGTTGCCATCTGCTGACTCAGATACCACTATCTGCCACGTGTGAAACAAGGATCTGCCATGTCAACAACTGCCACTGTGTCTTCCATGTCAGCATGCTGATGTCATCATTGTACTATCTAGTCAGCATGGTCAACCCTCAACATTGACCAACCATATCTTGTTCGTACGAGCTCTGATTGAGGTGAAACGCGTGTCGTCAGAATTGTGGTCATGAGCTTCGATCAAGGAGAAACGAGCAGTGTCAAAATTGTGGCGACGAGCTCTTTGACTTGGCATCATTTTTGCTTGGATTTGAGATAAGAAATTTTTACCGTTTTGAATGCATGATTCACCTGTTTGACCAAACCTTTGACTGCACATAACTTCTGCATACAAACTCCTTTTGAGCCCATTCAAGTTGCGTCAAGATCGTGCCAACGACCTATTTTCTAATGACACTGATTCTGTCAGTTTCTGAGACTACAAATTTTTAGGTCTTCTAGAGCCATTTAGATCATTCCTTCCCACTGGGGGTTCAAACCACCTCACCCCCTTTTATAGGGATTCGTTTCTATTATCATTATTTAAATAGAAAGGAAGCCCGTATATGTAGCAAAGAAATCCGCTTGGTATATTGGTGGAGAGTAAAAATAGCAAGGTTCGACCCCACAAACTAGTGTTTTAACAATCAAACCGCCACCTGTGCCACGTGGCACCCAATCATTAGGCCACATGGAATTACCTAATTCATTCGTCAATGACATGTGTCACGCTGGATTGGTCCACATCTTTAGACCTGCCACATTATCTATTGAGTCAGATGCCACCATCTACCATGCGTCAACATCTACCATGTTAGCATGATGACATCATTATTGTACTGTCTAGTCAGCATGGTCAACCCTCAACTTTGACCGGCCATATCTTGCTCGTACGAGCTCCGATCAAGATGAAACGAGCGGCGTCAGAATTGTGGCAACGAGCTCTTTAACTTGGCATCATTTTTTATTGGATTTGAGACAATACATTTTTCACCTTTTTGAACACATGATTTACTTATTTGACTGAATCTTTGACTGCACATAACTTCTGCATACGAACTCCTTTTGAGCTAGTTCAAGTTGCGTCAAGATCATGCCATCGACCTCTTTCCAATGACACTAATTCCGTCAGGTTCTGAGACTATAAAATTCATAGGTCTTCTGGATCTGTTTAGATCATTCCTTTCCACTGGGGGTTCAAACCACCCGACCCCCTTTTATAGGGATTCATTTCTATTATCATTCTTTAAATAGAAAGAAAGCCCATATATGTAGCAAAGAAAGTCGTTTGGTATATTGGTGGAGAGTGAAAATAGTAAGGTTCGACCCCACAAACCAACCTTTTAACAATCAAACCGCCACATGTGCCATGTGGCACCCAATCATTAGGCCACATGGGATTACCTCATTCATCCGTTAGTGACACGTCTCATGCTGGATTGGTCCACATCTTTAGACCTGCCACGTCATCTGCTGACTCACATGCCAACATCTGCCACGTGTCAACCTCTGGACCTACCACGTCAACAACTGCCATTGTGTCTGTCATGTCAGCATGCTGATGTTACCATTGTACTGTCTAGTCGACATGGTCAACCCTCAACTTTGACCGGCCATATCTTGCTCGTACGAGCTCTGATCGAGGTGAAATAAGTAATGTCGAAATCGTGGTGATGAGCTCTTCTACTTGGCATCATTTTTGCTTGGATTTGACACAATCAATTTTTCACCTTTTTGAACATCTGATTCACTTGTTTGACCAAACCTTTGACTACATATAACTTCTACGTACCAACTCATTTTGAGCCCATTCAAGTTGCATCAAGATTGTGTCAGCGACCTCTTTCCAATGATGCTAATTGCATCAGGTTATGAGACTACAAAATTTTTAGTTCTTCTGTATCCATCTGGATCATCATTCCCCACTGGGGGTTCAAACCACCCGACCCCCTTTTATAGGGATTTATTTGTATTATCATTCTTTAAATAGAAAGGAGGCCCGTATATGTAGCAAAGAACGCTGCTTGGTATATTGGTGGAGAGTGAAAATAGCAAGCAAGAGATAATGGGTTCGACCCCCACAAACCAACCTTTTAACAATCAAACCGCCACATGTGCCATGTGGCACCCAATCATTGGACCATGTGGCATTAGCTTAGTCTTCCGTTAGTGACACATGTCACGCTGGATTGGTCCACATCTTCAGACCTGCCACGTCATCTGCTAACTCAGATGCCACCTTCTACCATGTGTCAACCTCTAGACCTACCACATCAACAACTACCACTGTGTCTGCCATGTCAGCATGCTGATGTCATCATTGTACTGTTTAGTCAGCATGGTCAACCCTCAACTTTGACCAGCCATATCTTGCTTGTACGAGCTCCAATCGAGGTGAAATGAGCGGTGTCAAAATCGTGACGATGAGCTCTTCGACTTGGCATCATTTTTGCTTGGATTTGAGACAATCAATTTTTCACCTTTTTGAACATCTAATTCACCTGTTTGGCCAAACCTTTGACTGCACATAACTTCTGCATATGAACTCCTTTTGAGCTTGTTCAGGTCGCATTATGATTGTGTTAGCGACCTCTTTCGAATAATGCGGATTTCGTCAGGTTCTAAGACTGCAAGATTTTTAGGTCTTTTAAATCCACCTATATCATTCCTCCCCACTGGGGGTTCAAACCACCCGACCCCCTTTTATAGGGATTTGTTTCTATTATCATTCTTTAAATAGAAAGGAGGCCCGTATATGTAGCAATGAAAGTCGCTTAGTATATTGGTGGAGAGTGAAAATAGGAAGTAGGAGGTCAGGGGTTCGACCCCCACAAACCAACCTTTTAACAAGGAAATCGCCACATGTGCCACCTAGCACCCAATCATTGGGCCACGCGGCATTTGCTCATTCATCCATCAGTGACACATGTCACGCTGGATCTGTCCACATCTTTAGACCTGCCACGTCATCTGTTGAGTCAAATGTCGCCATTTGCCACGTGTCAACATCTGGACTTGCCATGCCAACAACTGCCACTGTGTCTGCCATGTCAGCATGATGACGTTATCATTGTACTATCTAGTCAGCATGGTAAACCCTCAACTTTGACCGGCCATATTTTGGTCGTACAAGCTCCGATCAAGGTGAAATGAGCGGTGTCAAAATCGTGGCAATGAGCTCTTCGACTTGGCATCATTTTTTCTTAAATTTTAGACATTAAATTTTTTTATCTTTTTGAATGCACTATTCACCTACTTGACTGAACTTTTGACTACACAACTTCTGCATACGAACTCTTTTTGAGCCCATTCAAGTTGCGTCAGGATTGTGTTAGCGCCCTCTGTCCAATGACACTGATTTCATCAGGTTTTGAGACTGCAAAATTATTAGGTCTTCTGGATCCATTTAGAACATTCCTTCCCACTGGGTGTTCAAACCACCCAACCCCCTTTTAAAGGGATTCGTTTCTATTATCATTCTTTAAATAGAAAGGAAGCCCATATATGTAGAAAAGAAAGGTGCTTGGTATATTGTTGGAGAGTCAAAATAGCAATATTTGATTCCACAAACCAACCTTTTAACAAGCAAACCGCCACATGTACCATGTGGCACCCAATCATTAGGCCACATGGCATTACCTTATTCATTCATTAGTGACATGTGTCATGCTGGATTGGTCCACATCTTCAGACATGCCACGTCATCTACTAACTCAGATGCCTTCATCTACCACGTGTCAACCTTTGGATCTACCACGTCAACAACTTGTTAGGGTTAGGGTAGATCAAAGCAATAAAATAGACGCCTCCATCTGCCATGCGTCAAGATCATGCCAGCGACCTATTTTCTAATGACACTGATTCTGTCAGTTTTTGAGACTGCAAATTTTTAAGTCTTCTAGAGCTATTTAAATCATTCCTTCCCACTAGGGGTTCAAACCACCTGACCCCCTTTTATAGGGATTCGTTTCTATTATAATTATTTAAATAGAAAGGAAGCCCGTATATGTAGCAAAGAAATCTGCTCGGTATATTGGTGGAGAGTAAAAATAGCAAGGTTCGACCCCACAAAACAGCCTTATAACAATCAAACTGCCACCTGTGCCATGTGGCACCCAATCATTAGGCCACATGGAATTACCTAATTCATTCGTCAGTGACATGTGTCACACTAGATTGGTCCACATCTTCAGACCTGCCACATCATCTATTGAGTCAGATGCCACCATCTGCCATGCATCAACATCTGGACCTACCACGCCAACAACTGCCACTGTGTCTACCATGTCAACATGATGATGTCATTATTGTATTGTCTAGTCAGCATGGTCAACCCTCAACTTTGACTGGCCATATCTTGCTCGTACGAGCTCCGATCAAGATGAAATGAGCGGCGTCAGAATTGTGGCAACAAACTCTTTAACATGGTATCATTTTTGCTTGGATTTGAGACAATACATTTTTCACCTTTTTGAACACATGATTTACTTATTTGACCGAACCTTTGACTGCACATAACTTCTGCATATGAACTCCTTTTGAGCTAGTTCAAGTTGCGTCAGGATCATGCCATCGACCTCTTTCCAATGACTGATTCTGTTAGGTTCTGAGACTATAAAATTTATAGGTCTTTTGGATCTGTTTAGATCATTCCTTCCCACTGGGGGTTCAAACCACCCGACCCCCTTTTATAGGGATTCATTTGTATTATCATTTTTTAAATAGAAAGGAAGCCCATATATGTAGTAAAGAAAGTCATTTGGTATATTGGTGGAGAGTGAAAATAGCAAGGTTCGACCCCACAAACCAACCTTTTAACAATCAAACCGCCACATATCCCATGTGGCACCCAATCATTAGGCCACATGGAATTACCTCATTCATCCATTAGTGACACGTGTCACGCTAGATTAGTCCACATCTTCAGACCTGCCACGTCATCTGCTGACTCACATGCTGCCATCTGCACATGTCAACCTCTAGACCTACCACGTCAACAACTGCCATTGTGTCTGTCATGTCAGCATGCTGATGTTACCATTGTACTATCTAGTTGACATGGTCAACCCTCAACTTTGACCGGCCATATCTTGCTCGTACGAGCTCCGATCGAGGTGAAACAAGTAATGTCGAAATCGTGGCGACGAGCTCTTCTACTTGGCATCATTTTTGCTTGGATTTGACACAATCAATTTTTCACCTTTTTGAACATCTGATTCACCTATTTGACCAAACATTTGACTGCACATAACTTTTGCGTACCAACTCATTTTGAGCCCATTCAAGTTGCATCAGGATCATGTCAGCGACCTCTTTCCAGTGATGCTAATTGCATCAGGTTATGAGATTGCAAAATTTTTAGTTCTTCTATATCCATCTGGATCATCATTCGCCACTGGGGGTTCAAACCACCCAACCCCCTTTTCTAGGGATTTGTTTGTATTATCATTCTTTAAATAGAAAGGAGGCCCATATATGTAGCAAAGAAAGCTGCTTGGTATATTGGTGGAGAGTGAAAATAGCAAACAAGAGGTAATGGGTTTGACCCCCACAAGCCAACCTTTTAACAATCAAACCGCCACATGTGCCATGTGGCACCCAATCATTGGACCATGTGGCATTAGCTTAGTCTTCCGTTAGTGACATGTCACGCTAGATTGGTCCACATCTTCAGACCTGCCACGTCATCTGCTAACTCAGATGTCGCCTTCTGCCATGTGTCAACCTCTAGACCTACCATGTCAATAACTGCCACTGTATCTGCCATGTCAACATGTTGATGTCATCATTGTATTGTTTAGTTGGCATGGTCAACCCTCAACTTTGACCAGCCATATCTTGCTTGTATGAGCTCCGATCGAGGTGAAACGAGCAGTGTCGAAATCGTGACGATGAGCTCTTCGACTTGGCATCATTTTTGCTTAGATTTGAGATAATCAATTTTTCACCTTTTCGAACGCCTGATTCGCCTATTTGACCGAACCTTCGACTGCACATAACTTCTACATATGAACTCCTTTTGAGCTTGTTTCAGGTCACATTATGATTGTGTTAGCAACCTCTTCCGAATAATGTGGATTTCGTCAAGTTCTAAGACTGCAAGATTTTTAGGTCTTCTAAATCCACCTATATCATTCCTCCCCACCGAAGGTTCAAACCACCTGACCCCCTTTTATAGGGATTTGTTTCTATTATCATTCTTTAAATAGAAACGAGGCCCGTATATGTAGCAATGAAAGCCGCTTAGTATATTGGTGGAGAGTGAAAATAGGAAGTAGGAGGTTAGGGGTTTGACCCCCACAAACCAACCTTTTAACAAGGAAATCGCCACATGTGCCACCTAGCACCCAATCATTGGGCCACGTGGCATTTGCTCATTCATCCATCAGTGACACATGTCACGCTAGATCTATCCACATCTTTAGACCTACCACGTCATCTATTGAGTCAAATGCCGCCATCTGCCACGTGTCAACATCTGGACTTGCCATGCCAACAACTGCCACTGTGTCTGCCATGTCAGCATGATGACGTTATCATTGTACTATCTAGTCAGCATGGTAAACCCTCAACTTTGACTGGCCATATCTTGGTCGTACACGCTCCGATCAAGGTGAAATGAGCAGCGTCAAAATCATGGTGATGAGCTCTTCGACTTGGCATCATTTTTACTTAAATTTTAGACATTAAATTTTTTTATCTTTTTCAACGCACTATTCACCTACTTGACTGAACCTTTGACTACACATAACTTCTGCATATGAACTCTTTTTGAGCCCGTTTAAGTTGCGTCAGGATTGTGTTAGCGCCCTCTGTCCAATGACGATGATTTCATCAGGTTTTGAGACTGCAAAATTATTAGGTCTTCTGGATCCATTTAGAACATTCCTTCCCACTGGGTGTTCAAACCACCCAACCCCCTTTTAAAGGGATTCATTTCTATTATCATTCTTTAAATAGAAAGGAAGCCCATATATGTAGAAAAGAAAGGCGCTTGGTATATTGTTGGAGAGTCAAAATGGCAATAGTTGATTCCACAAACCAACCTTTTAACAAGCAAACCGCCACATGTGCCATGTGGCACCCAATCATTAGGCCACATGGCATTACCTCATTTATTCGTTAGTGACACATGTCACGCTGGATTGGTCCACATCTTCAGACTTGCCACGTCATCTACTGACTCAGATGCCTCCATCTGCCACGTGTCAACCTTTGGATCTACCACGTCAACAACTTGTTAGGGTTAGGGTAGATCAAAGCAATAAACACTAACAATTATATACAGATTAAATAACCCAAATATATTAATGAAGAACAACACAAAAGAGATCAACACAGAAATTTAACGTGGTTCACTCAATATGGGCTTCATCCACAATAACTCAGCCATCCAATGATTTTATTATCCAGTGCAAAATAGATTGCAATCTCACGAATACATCGTTGTACCATACATCCCAACTGCTTATAACAAGCTTTTTGGAAGCTTCTAGAATTAGGGTTTTGCAATGTCATTTTTCTTTTTTCGATTAACAAAACTTAAGAACTGACTCTGATCATACAAAAAGAGGGAATACATAACTTGTGTACAGTACTTGCATGATCAGTCACCACATACCAATAATCTCCCACTTGGAGACTGATCTTGGACAACACCATTGCGCTTGCAGCTCCCACTGGATTACAAGGTTGGCTAGTTTCTTAAGTCCACCATTATTAGTCATGAAGGCCAATGAAAACTGATGAGGAAATCAGTTTCTCCAGTGTAACTGCCTTTGTGAACATATCTGCAGGATTCTGACTTGTGTGAATTTTCTCTAGCTTCAACTGCCCTTCCTCCAAAACTGGCCAGATGAAGTGGTATCTGAGCTGTATGTACTTAGTTTTTGAATGCAAAGCTAAATTCTTAGCAAGATGAATGACACTTTGGCTATCAGTGTACAAAGGACTATCTCCTTGTTGTTACCCCAATTCCTCTAGAAAATGTTGTAACCAAATCATCTCCTTGCTAGCTTCTGTAGCAGCAACATACTCAGCTTTAGTGGTTGAAAGTGCAACAACCTTTTGTAGTCTTGAAATTCAACTGACCGCAATACCTCCTACAGTAAAAACATAAACTGTAGTACTCCTCCTGCTATCAATATCACCTGCCAGATTAGAGTCAACATATAGTTTTAGAGTAGAATTTGTTCCTCCAAAACATAGTTTCTTTGAAGTAGTACCTCTCAAATATTGAAGTATCCATTTTACCGCATTCCAATGTTCCATTCTTGGATTTCTCATATACCTACTCACAACTCCCACTGCATGTGCAATATCTGGCCTTGTGCATACCATTGCATACATTAAGCTGCCAACTGTTGATGCATAAGGTATCTTAGACATTTTGTCTTCCTCCTCTTATGTCTTTGGACACATTTTCTTAGTCAACTTAAAATGACTAGGCAAATGTGTACTAACTGCTTTTGCATTTTGCATGTTAAACCTTTTCAACACCTTCTCTACATACTCACTTTAAGACAAAAATAATTTTATGTTTGTCCTGTCCCGTGTGATCCTTATACCAACGATTTGTTTTGTTGCACCCAAATCCTTCATAACAAATGAATTTGCTAATTTCTATTTAAGGTCATTAATATGCTGCATGTTAGACCCGGCAACAAGCATGTCATCAACATAAAGCAATAGGATAATATAGCTGCCATTACCCAATCTCTTGAAATAAACACAATAATCAAAATGACATCTTTTGTAATCTTGTTTAGCCATAAAACTATTAAATTTCAAATACCATTGTTGAGGTGCTTGCTTCAGGCCATACAAACTCTTCTTTAACCTGCACACAAAATCCTCCTTACCCTTGACCTCATATCCCTATGCTTGTTGCATGTATATTTCCTCTTCCAAATCCCCATGGAGAAATGTTGTGTTCACATCTAGATGTTCAAGATGCAAGTCTTCTGCAGCCACAAGACTTAGAATAGTTCTAATAGAAGTCATCTTTACAATTGGAGAAAATATTTCATCAAAATCTATACCTTTTTTCTGTGCAAAACCTTTTACCACGAGTCTGGCCTTATATCTTTTCTTGCCTCCATCTTCTTCATTCAACCTGTAAACCCATTTATTTGGTAATGCTCTTTTTCCTGTAGGCAATTTGACTAAGTCCTAAGTCTGATTCTGCAGCAAGGAATCCATTTCCTTTTTCATGCCTAGCTCCCACTGCTTTTTAGTATCTACCTGCATTGCTTCTTCATAACTTTTAGGTTCACCATAATCAGTTAATAATATAGAATATAATGATGGAGAAAATCTTTCTAGAGGTCTACTTATCCTTGTAGAACATCTAACACTTACAAGAGTCTATGGGATAACTTGTTGCTGAGCATCAGGTACCACTGGTATTTTATTTTCTGGAATCTCATCCAACACCACATATTCCTTTTTGGCCTGTTCATGCTTCTTTTCCTGCAGCTGATCCTTATACATGACCTTCTCATTGAATATAACATCTCTACTCCTAATGATTTTATTATTTTCAAAATCCCATAACCGATAACTAAATTCATCTACTCCATATCCAATGAAGGTACATTTTTTAGACTTAGCCTCAAACTTGGTTCTATTTTCAATATCAACATGGACAAAAGCTTCACAGCCAAAGGTTTTTAGAAATGAATAGTTTACCTTTTTACCCATCCATGCCTCTTCTGGAATGCCACCATCCAAAGGATTTGAAGGTCCCCTGTTTATTAAATAAATAGTGGTATGTACAACATCTACCCAAAAATGTAAGGGTAGTCTAGCATGCAATCTCATGCTCCTTGCGCGCTCCATAATGATCCTATTCATCCTCTCATACACACCATTTTCTTGTGGGGTTCTAGGAACTGTTTTCTACCTTCAGATTCCATTATATGAACAGTAATTCTCAAATTCTCTACTGCAATACTCGCCTCAATTATTAGATCTGAGACACTTCAACTTTTTTCTTGTCTCATTCTCAACCAAAGCTTTCCACTTTTTAAAAGTTTCAAATACTTCTGATTTTTGTTTTAGGAAATACACCCATATTTTTCTTGTTGCATCATCAATAAAAGTAACATAATAGCAAGAGCCTCCAAGAGAAGATACCTGAGCTGGTCCCCATATATCTGAATGCACAAGCTCTAATTTCTCACTCTTCTTCTCTTTCCCAACTTTGAGAAATCGGACTCTTTTCTATTTTCCATAAACACGATTTTCGCAGAACTCTAAGTCAATCTTCTTTAGACCTGGTAGCAACTTTCTTGAGTGAAGGATTTTCATCCCTTTCTCACTCATGTGCCCAAGTCTATGGTGCCACAATTCTGTTTCTGTCCCTGTAGCAAGTGCTATAACTGTCTCAGTAGCAACTGTTTCTATAGCAGCTAAGGCAGAATAAGTATTACCAGTACACAAATACAATGTGCCTACCTTTTCACCTTTAGCTACTATTAATGCACCTGCAGTGACCTTCCAAACTTTGTCTAAAAAAGTAACTATACAGTTGTCCTGCAAAGATTAAATTTTATCTTAAATTTGGAACATGCCTTACCTCTTGTAGCAACCATTCATTTCCATTCTGCAACTTGATTTTTATCTTTCCTTTTCCAACAATCTGACAGGGTTCATCATCACCCAAATATACCTGTCCAAAATCACCTTGAACATAATCTACAAAATATTTCCTATGGGGTGTGGCATGAATTGAAGCCCCTAAATCTATTACCCAGGAATCATTAGCATTATCTAAACAAAGAATTAAAGCATCCTGTAATTTATTACTTGCAACATTAGCTTCCTTCTTGTCATCATGTTGTCCATCTCCTTGTTTGCCCTTTTGAGACCAGCAATCCTTCTTCAAGTGTCCTGGCTTTCCATAGTGCCAACAATCCATTCTTCCTCTGGATTTAGATCTGCCTTTCTTCGACTTCCCTTGTGACTTCCCACGATTTGTAGGGCTTTTTCCTCTTTCCTTTGTTCTTCCCCTGTTCTCTACAGTCAAAGCAATACCAGATCTTGAAGTCCCACCTGTGCTTTTCTGTCGCATTTCCTCGCTAAGGATAACACCAACAACAACATCAAATTTCAAAATATTTGACCCAGAGACATAATTACTTACAACCATTACCAAGCTATTCCAGCTTTCTAGCAAAGAACATAAAACCAAGAGAGCCCTCACCTCTTCATCAAATTTCACTTTTACAGAAGTTAACTGATTGGTAATTGTATTAAACTCATTTAAAGGATCTGACACAGATCCACCTTTAATCATTTTCAAATTAAACAAACGCTTCATGAGAAATACCTTATTAGAGGCTGAGGGTTTTTCATACAATTTAGACAAATCTTTCATCAGTTCACTTGTTGTCTTCGCTTCTGTTATATTGAATGCCACAGATGGTGCCAGGCACAACCGAATGGTTTCCAGTGCCTTTCTATCCAGAAGTTTTCAATCCTCATTAGTCATTCCTGTTGGTGTCTTGGCTACTCCTTCCAACGGCCTCCATAAATCTTTCTGATAGAGATAATCCTCCATCTGCATCTTCCATAATTGATAGTTCTGCCCATTAAATTTATCTACCTTCAATTTACCCTCGTCTACCATTGCTCCCACTTAACCGTGAGACTCTCACTCAACTGTAAGACCTTCCTACAGACGATAATCAAACACAACCTGCTCTGATACCAGTTGTTAGGGATAGGGCAGATCAAAACAATAAACACTAACAATTATATGCAGATTAAATAACCCAAATATAATAATGAAGAACAACACAAAAGAGATCAACACATAAATTTAACGTGGTTCACCTAATATGGGCTACATCCATAGAAACTCAACCATCTAATGATTTTATTATCCAGTGTAAAATAGATTACAATCTCACGAATACATTGTTGTACCATACATCCCAGTTGCTTATAACAAGCTTTTTGGAAGCTTCTAGAATTAGGGTTTTGCAATGTCATTTTTCTCTTGTCGGTTAACAAAACAACCGACTCCGATTGTGCAAAACACTTCTAGGATACATAACTTGTGTACAGTACTTGCATGATCAATCGCCACATCCCAACACAACTGCCACTCTGTCTGCAATGTCAGCATGTTGATGTCACCATTGTATTGTCTAGTTGACATGGTCAACCCTCAACTTTGACCGGCCATATCTTGCTCGTACGAGCTTCGATTGAGGTGAAACGAGCAGTGTCGAAATCGTGACGACGAGCTCTTCGACTTGGCATCATTTTTGCTTGGATTTGAGACAATCAATTTTTCACCTTTTTGAATGCTTGATTCACCGGTTTGACCAAACCTTTGACTGCACATAACATCTACATACTAACTCCTTTTGAGCCCATTCAAGTTGCGTCATGATCGTGTCAGTGACCTCTTTCCAATGATGCTGATTTCGTCAGCTTCTGAGACTGCAAAATTTTTAGTTTTTTTGTATCCATCTAGATCATTATTCCCCACCGGGGGATCAAACCACCCAACCCCCTTTTATAGGGATTCGTTTCTACTATCATTCTTTAAATAGAAAGGAGGCCCGTATATGTAGCAAAGAAAGCTGTTTGGTATATTGGTGGAGAGTGAAAATAGCTAGCAGGAGGTCAGTGGTTCGACCCCCACAAACTACCTTTTTAACAATCAAACCGTCACATGTGCCACATGGCACTCAATCATTGGGCCACGTGGCATTACCTCATTCTTCCATCAGTGACACGTGTCACGCTGGATTGGTCCACATCTTCAGACTTGCCACGTCATCTGCTGACTCAAATGCTGCCATCTACCATGTGTTAAACTCTGGACCTGCCACGTCAACAACTACCACTGTGTCTACCATGTCAGCATGCTGACGTCATCATTATACTGTCTAGTCGACATGGTCAACCCTCAACTTTGACTGGCCATATCTTGCTCGTATGAGCTCCGATCGAGGCGAAATGAGCGGTGTCGAATCGTGACGAGGAGCTCTTCGACTTGGCATCATTTTTTCTTGGATTTGAGACAATCAATTTTTCACCTTTTTGAATGTTTGATTCACCTGTTTGACCGAACCTTTGACTGCACATAACTTCTCCATACAAACTCTTTTTGAGCTCGTTCAAGTTGCGTTAGGATCATGTCAGCAACCTCTTTCCAATGATGCTAATTTTTTCATGTTCTCAGACTAACAAAATTTTTAGTCTTCTAGATCCACCTGGATCATTCCTCCCCACTTGGGGTTTAAACTACCTGACCCCCTTTTATAGGGATTCGTTTATATTATAATTCTTTAAATAGAAAGGACGCTCGTATATGTAGCAAAGAAAGCCACTTGGTATATTGGTGGAGAGTGAAAATAGCAAGTAGGAGGTCAGGGGTTCGACCCCTACAAACTAATCTTTTAACAATCAAACTGCCACATGTGCCATGTTGTACCCAATCATTGGGCCACGTGGCATTACCTCATTTATCTATCAGTGACACATGTCACGCTTGATTGGTCCACATCATCAAACTTGCCACGTCATCTACTGACTCAGATGTCACCATCTGCCATGTGTCAACCTCTGGACCTACCACATCAAAAATTACCACTATGTCTGCCATTTCAGCATGCTGACATCATCATTGTATTGTCTAGTCGACAAGGTCAACCCTCAACTCTGACCAGCCATATCTTGCTCATACAAGTTCTGATCTAGGTGAAATGAGCGGCGTCTAAATCATGGCGATGAGCTCTTCGACTTGGCATCATTTTTGCTTGGATTTTAGACAATCAAATTTTCACCTTTTTGAATTCCTGATTCGTTTGTTTGACAAAACCTTTGACTGCACATAACTTCTGCATACAAATTCCTTTTGAGCCCGTTCAAGTTGCGTCAGGATCGTGTCAGCGACCTCTTTCCAATGATGCTGATTCTGTCAGTTTCTGAGACTACAAAATTTTTAGTTCTTCTGTATCCACCTAGATCATTCCTCCCCACTGGGGGTTTAAACCACCCGACCCCCTTTTATAGGGATTCGTTTCTATTAACATTCATTAAATAGAAAGGAGGCCTGTATATGTAGCAAAGAAAGTTGCTTAGTATATTGGTGGAGAGTTAAAATAGCAAGCAAAAGGTCAGGGGTTCGACCCCCACAAACCAACCTTTAACAATCAAACCGCCACATTGCCATGTGGCACCAAATCATTGGGCCATGTGGTATTACCTCATTCTTCCGTCAGTGACACATGTCATGCTGGATTACTCCACATCTTCAGACCTGCCACATCATCTGCTGACTCAGATGTCGCCATCTACCACGTGTCAAACTCTGGACCTGCCACATCAACAACTGCCACAGTGTCTTCTATATCAGCATGCTGACGTCATCATCATATTATCTAGTCAGCATAGTCAACCCTCAACTTTGACCGGCCATATCTTGCTCATATGAGCTCCAATCAAGGTGAAACGAGCAGTGTCAGAATCGTGGCGATGAGCTCTTCGACATGGCATCATTTTTGCTTAGATTTGAGACAATCAATTTTTCACCTTTCGAACCCCTGATTCACCTATTTGACTGAACCTTTGACTGCACATAA
This sequence comes from Cunninghamia lanceolata, assembly GCA_027924645.1. Lineage (NCBI taxonomy): Eukaryota > Viridiplantae > Streptophyta > Pinopsida > Cupressales > Cupressaceae > Cunninghamia > Cunninghamia lanceolata. Next base: position 2,493,271 of record BSBN01000918.1, on the reverse strand, counting down.
CTTCTGCATACGAACTTCTTTTGAGCACGTTCAAGTTGCATTAGGATCATGTCAACGACCTCTTTCTAATGATGATGATTCCATCAGGTTCTAAGACTACAAGATTTTTAGGTCTTCTGGATCCACCTAGATCATTCCTCCCCACTTGGGGTTCAAACCACCTGACCTCCTTTTATAGGGATTTATTTCTATTATTATTCTTTAAATAGAAAGGAGAGCCGTATATGTAGCAATGAAATCCACTTGGTATATTGGTGGAGATGTCATGCCCACATTTCCCATGCGGTCAAAACACGCATCACATGCATCATGTCCACATTTGTCATGTGGTCATGACACGAAATATCAAAAAAAAATTACGCTTCCCTAGAAACCCCCTCGCACGTGTAAGCGTGCTCGGTGGTGTACGCTTAAGTCGTAAACAAAATAGTTGAAAGCGAGGGTAATATGTACACGTACACATACCAATTATAAGAAGGCCATCTAGGGGGTCATCACGACATGGTTAACATCGCTAATAGGGTTAAACTTCCCTAACCTAACTAAACCCTAGATTCTGGGAAAATCTGGTAGCATAACACCTCACGAGTATGAGTAGGTTTTATTGTACTAATACTAAATTTGATCAAGAGGCTTACTAATTAGGATTAATAAATTCCTTATATCACACTAATTGCATCTGTAATACGGTTGATTGAGATAATTGAACATTTTTCAACAAAGTCTGATCATTTGTTCTCCTTCACGTTTTCTATAATTTATTATTAATTTGTTCTCCTTCACATTTTCTATAATTTTAAAACATTTTTCAGAAAAAGTCCAAACATTTGTTCTCCTTCACGTTTTCTAAAATTTAATATCAATTTGTTCTCCTTCACGTTTTCTATAATTTAAAATATTTTTCAACAAATTCTGATCATTTGTTCTCCTTTACATTTTCTGTAATTTAATATTAATTTGTTCTCCTTCACATTTTCTGTCAATCAGAGTTATCTCTATGTTATTTACATTATTCCTAATTTCTTGGTAGATCAGTTCTCGTAAACAAGATTTACTATCTTCGTTTGAATAAGTTTGCAAGGTTTCCATTCGGGGTTCAAAACAATGTCTACTTAACTTCCGTAATTAACTTTTCTCAATTGATTAAAAAGAACATTAAATTTTGATTAATTCTTTTAGCCCTAAATTGAAATCATGCATTTTCTTCTCTTTGTTTTCACTTTTATCTTTCTTTCTCTTTTTCTCTCATTTCCTCATTTTCTCATTTTGTTGCGGGTTATAATGACCACTAATGAGATGCATATGATGGCTTCATATAATTATAAATATATAACAATATACATATATATATATATATATATTATTGTTTCAAGGAATTAGGTTTCCTTTTTATAAATAGATGTATCTGTTTATTTTCTTATTTTCATTTGTGATAAAGTTGAAACCCTAAATCTTTTTGTTGGATTCTATTGGAAGAACCCTAAATATTTTTTTTGTTTATTTTGGTTTGTTATTGGTTGGTCTGAGAGGAAATGGCGGAGGCGGTATTGGGGAGGCCACAGGGTATGGTGGTGAGGGGCAGATTCAAGGAACCCATGGTGGAGACTGTGGATGGCAGCGAAGCCTGCGAATGGCGGAGGGCAGTATTCACAGAGGGCGCGGGGCAGAGATTTCAGACGGCAGAGGGCAAGGAACCGCAGACGGTTTGGGCGAGGCCTGCGTGGGGGAAATAAAGTCCGCGGGGGTCTGTGGATAGAGGGGAGTGTGGCGAGGGGGATGGAGCCCCCACCCACATCCCATTCGATGGGGTGTGGGTGGGGGCTCCGCCCCCCTCCCCACACCCAAAACCATGTAATGTTCAACGGTGGGGGGGTTCGAACCCCCCCACTGTTATTAGTTTCTCTTTTCCTGATGTTTAAAACCACGACTGTCAATAAAACACAGTCCCGTTAAAATCTCTCAGTAATTTAATTTTTATTTTATGTTATTTTAATTTTATTACGATTTATTTAATGTTCTATATATATATATACATACAGAGGTTTCAATTTCACAGTTTATTTAAAAATGCAATGAAATAATATATCTACATATGTATGTGTGTGTATATATATATATATAGCTATATATGTACATATATATATATATAAACAAAATGTTAACTTATGAATTTTATTTGACAACCAAATAAAATCAAATTTATTTGTAAATACACCAAAAAAATATATTCATTTAAATATTTCAAAATAGATATAAATTATATATATATAATTTTCAACTATATTCTTTTTCCTCTACACTTACAATTTTAGTTTTGACAACTAAACCAAGATATATATATGCATGTTTTTTTATCAATTGCTCATTTAGGCAAGAATCCATATTTTTCTCACAAAGAGAACTCATTGCTTATTTTGTTAATAATTACACTTGTAAAGAAAGAACAAATGAAATTAACTAGATACTCCTAACAATTAACAACCACTAATTTTCTCTCTTTCACTACAACAATATACAATTTTCATATTAGTCACAATATCAACTAAGCCTTAACTTGCTAAATGAAATATCTGAAATGTTCATATAAGTAATAGCTTTTAAATCCAAATTTTCTTCCTTCATTTTTTTTATTTGAATGATAAAAAAATAAATCAATAATTTGTAACTTTCAAACATGACTTTCACACAACATAAGAAACACAATTTTACAACAAGAGAGAGAGAGAGAGATAAATCCTCCTCTTTGAAAATCAACAAAGATGAAGTTTCTAAATAGACCAAAGTCTTTCTTAAAAGCTTAAAGAGTAAAGGAAAATAAAATATTAACTCCAAGCACAAGGAGTTCTTCCAACTTCTCATTTAGCTCCAATGACCTGCATATCACAACAAGGGGGAAGAAAACCACACATCTTGCTCTCCTCCCTACCAAAGACCCGCAAGAGGGTCACCCCTGAGTTAGGGAGGTCATCCACAAACCTAGGGTCTCATTCCACTTCACAACAATGCACACAAACATCCAAAACCCAATATTACACCCATAGATAATCACAACACAGGAACTCAACCAAGGTGAGATCAAAGGGGTAGGGGAGTGGAGACACTCAACTCAAGAGTGCCACTCCTTCAAAATATCCCAACACAATTTCTCTTATGGCCTCAAGCCAACACATTTAACAAAATTTCCAAAGTTTCCATATTTTGGCTCTCAAGCCATGCCTCATATTGCTCAAAATCACATATAATGCCCTCAAGGCTTGCAACACCACGAAACCAAGGTAATGACCTCGAGGAGGATCACTCCTCCCCTACCCCACACTTGTTGAGCATTTTCTCCGAAGTGGGAGAGGCTCTTACAACACCCTACAAAATTTCCCCACAATAACAAAAGACAACTCAAGAAAATACATCTCACACATATGCATCATGCAAGGAAATTAAAATACAAAGGGAAGGCCGTAGCCTTGAAAACCAACCTTTAAAAGCCCTATTATGGAAGAAAGTTGATGTAGAGCTTCTCCAAATTCTCCTCCAACATAAGCCACCAAACTCCCTCTATCTTTTTCCCCAAAATCAATTTTAAACAATTAAAATTCTCTAAAAATTTAACAACCCATCACCTTCTCCCAAGTGGGATTAAAATAAGCTCAACCCATGAGCTTAGAAGAATGGGGAGGTGACACTTGTCACCTCCTCACTCTTCCTCCCCACTACAAGCATGTCCCAAGGGATGGGTGTTGACACATGTCACTCACCCATCCCCAAGTCTCCCTCACCCCTTACCACATGTCCTCTCTCCAACAAATGGGAGAGAAAAGAGGAGTTAAAGAGGGAAAGGGTGACACATGTGTCCCCTTCCTTTCCTCTCAAGAAGGACCACACAACTCCAAGGGTACTCTCACCAATTGTGAGAGAGACTTGAAGTCAAGTCCTCCACAATTGGTGGGTCTTGGAGTCATCTCCAACCTTGGGAAGTGAAAAGGGATGGGGTTGAGTGTTGGTACCACTCATCCTCTCCCTCCCATGCCTCCAATTTCGTCACTTAATTTCGGTGTGAAGTTAATGTGACCATATGGAGGTTTACCAAGGGTTACCCAAGTGAAAAAGGACCCTAGACCCATGGGGTATAACCTAGGGTCAAGTTTAGCCTAGTTAGAGCACCCAGGGTCAAGTTAAAACACATGAAAAGGGTCTCCAAAAATTTAAAATTTAAAATGTAATTCAGACAAAATTCTTACAACACAAATTATAATTCAAATTAAAAGAGGGTAGACTTAACCCAATTAACCACATGCAAATTAACATTACAACATTTCATCATACACAGAGTTGATCTTAGTTCCTTGTGGAACTAGATCAGTTTCACAAGGAATTACAACATCAAGTGTGGGATGATCTCCAGTATCTGTGGCTGGTTAGAAACAGCTGTGCACTTAATTGCAAACTTAATTTCCACATATACATATAATAGCCGAAGCAAATTAAAACATACACTCGCATAAAATATCACAAGTTCACATAATCATAAAGAAAGTCACATTACAATTAGGTTCTAATTTCTATATTTCAAACATCCATTCCTAAGATTGAATCTCAAAACAATTTTCTATCCAACATCACCCAATTAGTTTTCCCTTAATAATAAGCATTTATCTAACATCACCCAATTTCTTTTCTCTTAATATAGAGTATCTATCTAATATCACCCAATTAGTTTTCGTTTAACATCATAATATAAACCAATTTCTATCTAACATCACCCAATTAGTTTTCCTTTAATATAAAGCATATATCTAAGATCACCCAATTTGTTTTCTCTTAATATAAAACATCTATCTAACATCACCCAATTATTTTTCCTCATAATATAAAGCATCTATCTAACATCACCCAATTAGTTTTCCCATAACATCATAAAGTCTAATAGTTCAGGAATTCAGGATCAGTAGTCCCACAAGTCTAAATGTATCAGCAACAGTAAAGTATATAGTCAAAAAAATGGGAATGAACAAGGTAGGCCTCACATCCTCCCTCCTAAGACTGTACTTCCTCCTGGAAGTCATCAAAGAGGTGAACTTAAAGAGCCCTCAATCTCGCTGCATCCTCCCATGTCACAGTGACCTCGTACATGTCCCACTAGACCCTAACCTGGTCCAGCTCTCGACCTTAAAGGCCTAGTGTCTGACGAGCCAATATGCGAATTGGCTCCAAAGCCAACTGACCATCTGCCTCTACTTGAAGAGCACTCCAATCCAATATGTGAGATAAGTCAGAGATGTAACGTCATAAAACTGAAACATGAAAGACATCGTGGATACGTGACAGGCTAGGTGGCGAGGCTAGACGATAGGCTACAAGTCCTAACCACTCCAAGATCTCAAAAGGTCCTACAAACTGAGGTGCAATCTTAGAGCCCTTTCCATAATCTATTGGACTCTTGTGCGGTCGCACTCTCAAAAATACTCTGTCACCCAGTGAGAAGCTCCGATCAGTTCTCTTAGCATCGACATACTTCTTATGTCTATCATGTACCTCCTGAAGTCTCTATCTAATTAGTGTGACCTGCAGCTCCATATCCTGAACTATCTCTGGACCAATGGCAACCCTATCCTTTATCCGATCCCAACTCAATGGTGTCCTACATGGTCTATCGTATAAAGCCTGAAAAGGAGGCATACCCAACGAGCTGTGATGCCTATTATTGTAGACAAACTCAACCAGATATAGATACTCCTCCCATCTAGACTGATGGTCCATAACATACATACGAAGCATGTCCTCCAACACTTGATTAACTCTCTCTGTCTGTCATTCAGTCTCAGGATGGTAAACTAAACTGAAGTTGAGCTGTGTGCCCAACACCTGCTGCAAGGCTCTCCAAAAAGCTGAAGTGAATACTGAGTCTCTGTCAGAAATGATATGGCAAGGTACTCCATGAAGTCTAACAATCTGATCTAAAAATACCCTTGCTACAGATGGTGCATTGTACGTCGTGCGTACAGGTGAGAAATTGGCCACCTTGGTCAACTTGTCAACCGTCACTATGATGGCATCATGGCGACGTGATGATATAGGTAGACCAACAATAAAATCCATGGAAAGTCCCATTTCCACTCAGGTATCTCGTGAGGGTACAACAGTCCTGCTAGATGCTGATGCTCGGCCTTGACCCTCTGGAACTCAAGGCAACGAGCAACATATTCTGCAATGTCTCATCTCATACCTGCCTAATGGTACAACTGTCGCAAATCAGCATGCATCTTCTTCACTCCTGGGTGTGCTGCATAAGGTGCTCTATGAGCCTCTGAAAGAATCACTACACGTAGATCACCCGCATGGGGTACATAGATGCGTTGCCAATGTCTAAGCAAACCATCAAGCTCAAGGGAATATCCTACAAATCTGCCCTTAAGGGCCCTCTATTTCTAGATTTCCTGCTGCACCTCAAGAAACCACTCGTCCTCAGGCAAATGCTGTAAGATACCCTCTCTCAATTCCACACTCAATGTCAAGGTCAGGATCTCATGGTGCCTTCGACTCAAGGCATCAGCGACCACATTCTCTTTCCCTTTGATGTAGTGGACATCAAAGTCATACTCGCACAAGAACTCCATCCAACGCCGCTGGTGGGGGTTCAAATTAGGTTGTTTGAAAATATACTATAAGCTATGGTGATTCAAATGCAATTCAAAGCGTCGACCCAAAAGGAAGTGTATCCAACAAACAAGAGCATGTACAACTACTGCGAGCTCTAAATCATGAGTAAGGTAGTTTATCTCATGTGTCTTGAGCTTACGCGACTCGTGTGTAATCGCTCTACCACCCTACATGAGCACGGCTCCCAAACCCTCAAGTGATGCATCTGTGCAAACAATAAAATCCTCTGAAGGATCTGGAATTGCTAAAATGGGAGTGCTGATAAGACGCTCTTTGAGGACCCCAAAGGCCCTCACACACTGCTCAGTCCAAGTAAAACTCTTCCCTTTCCGCTGAAGGGAAGTGATGGGATGCGCTATCTTGGAAAAGCCCTCAACGAATCTACGGTAATAACCAGCTAATCCCATAAAGCTCCTAACCTTTATCAGATTGGTGGGTGCTGGCCAATCCTGAATCGCTCTAATCTTTGATGGATCTATGGAGATGCATCACCTGATAAGATGTACCCCAAATACTGCACCTCTGTCCTGAAGAAGGCACACTTCACCAGGTTGCCATAAAGCTGCTGCTCTCGTAAGCACTGCAACACCTGACGCAAATGATCCATAAGCTCCTCCTCGGTCTGTGAATATATCAAAATATCGTCAAGAAAGATGATCAAGAACTGATCCAAGTAAGTGCGGAACACCCTATTCATGAGACTCATGAACACTGCAGGGGCGTTTCTCAAACCAAAGGGTACCACTATGAACTCGTAATGGCCATATCTGGTTTGAAAAGTAGTCTTATGAATATCTACCTCTGTGATGTGTAATTGGTGATACCTGGATTTCAGATCAATTTTTGAGAACACTCTAGCTCATTGCATCTGGTCAAAGAGGTCATCAATCCTAGGCAGAGGATAACGGTTCTTCACCGTCACCTTGTTCAACTACCTGTAATCCATGCATAATCGAAGAGACCCATCCTTCTTCTTCATGAAGATAACCGGTGTGCCCCATGGTGAAATGCTAGGTCAGATGTGCCCCTTCTCAAGTAACTCCTCTAACTGCAATTTGAGTTCTGTAAGCTCATGTGTGGTCATCCTATAGGGTGCATGAGACACTGACTCTGCACCCGGCACTACATCGATGTGGAAATCTACCTCTCTGCGTGGAGGCATACCTGGTAGTTCCGGTGGAAACACGTCGGCAAAATCTCTTAGGATAGGGTGATCATCCAATGAAGCCTCAGGCTCATCCTTTGATCTGTCACTGACCGTGATAGCGAACAACTGACACCCCTTTGCAATGTAGCACTTAAGCTGCTGAACGGATATCATACATACTACCGCTTGTTTCTGTATGCCCACTATCTCAACCAGTGAGCCATGATCATCTAAACAACTAATCATCCTTTGGCGACATTCCAGCTTGGCTCTATGAGCCTCAAGCCAGTCCATACCCAAAACTACACCGCAAGACCCTAATGGCACAACCCTAAGGTCACATGATGTAGTGAAGGAACCCAAGGAGATCTCGCAATCTCTAACCAAGGTATCTATTGACATCCTGGTCCCAGAGGCCAACTCAACCTCCCACCTAATGTCCTGCCTAGAAGCCACCAGCCTGCAACATTCCACTAACGATGTAGACAGAAAAGAGTCAGTAACTCTAGAGTCAAAAAGAATAGAGATGGGGAAATCCCTAATCATACCTGCTGTCTCAATAACTGAGGCCTGGAAGTCAGCCTGGCGGTTGTCAACCGCTGCAAACATGCGGTGGGACTTGCCCACATCTCCTACAGTCTGCTCAGATCCTCTTGAACGGGGCTATCCCCCTGCTGTGAAACCCTGTGGACACTCTCTCACCAAATGCCCTACCCCACCACAAACATAACACAAGCCCCTAGCCTGTAACTGTACTAACTGAGTTCTACATGACTGTTGTTGTCTAGTCCGTCCTGTGGACCCCTGTGAACCTCTATAAGACTACTAAGACCTCGTGGGTCCCGCAGATGATGCCTGCTATCTCTGATCCCTACGTAGGCCTTGCTGCTGCCAACCACGGTTCTATCCTCCCTGAGCCCTCTGCTATGGTCTAGACCACTGCTGATGTTGCTACTGCTACTGTGGAGGCCTAGGAGGTAATGATGAAGAATTAAATCCTCCTCTCTGTGGTGTGGATTGTGGCCTACAAAAGTTCTGTTGCTGCAGGTGATTACGGTCTTGAAACTACGGGCGTGAATTCTACCCTCATCCCTGAATTTCCTCTGCAATATAAGCCTTTTTGACAGCCTCACTCATCATTTGGGGGTCTGCCATATGCACTGGTCCTGCTATCCCATGATTTAGACCTCTGATGAATTTGTGCACTAGGAGTTTCTCATCATGGAGATACTCTATGTAATGAGAAAGCTCAATGAAACAGCTCTGATACTATGCAACCGTGAGTCCTCTCTGCTGTAAGTCATGAAACTCATCTATCCAACATTGTCTATCATGATCTACCAAGTATCGTGCATTAAAGCGCTCTATGAATATGTCCCATGTGAGTGTATCTAAGGATAACTGGCGCTTGCACTCCTCAGTGCACCACTAGGTAGTTGCTGCATCTCTCAGAAGGTGTACTGCCACTCGTGCTTTCATGTTTCTCCCATAAGGTCGCAATGCGAAGCACCTGTCTAGACTGATGAGCCAAGCCTCAGCCTCAGCTCCCTCTATAGCTCCCGCGAAGGTAGGTGGATTAAGCCTAAGTAGATCCCTGATGGGGTCTCCTCTATCTCTAAGTCCTATAACTGGCTCATCCATACCATACTCGTAAGGTCCATGATGTATCTGCTCTACTCTCATGGTCTCATCTCGTCTCAGATGTCTCGGAGGACTCCTACTCCGTGCTCGGTAGGCTGACCCTACCTCCTCCACTGTAGTATCAGGTATCTCTACAAAAGGCTCCATACGTGGTGCCTCTCGCGGATTGAAGTGGGGATCTACACGTGGCTTATCACGTGACTCAACATGCGACTCCTCACATGGATCCTCTCGCGGATCAATGCGAGGCTCATCACATGTCTCTGGTATAGCTGGCGGTAGCCTCTCTAACATGGCCTGCAATGTACGTAAAATATGAGGACCTATGTCAAGTACTGGTGGTGCCTGTGGTACTGGCCGATCTGCTATGACTGCAGGTACCTGTCCCTCTACAGAGGAATCACTATGCACCTCAACGGACATAGTGTTGCATAATCGCGCTTGTCGAACACGTCGGGGAGGCATACTACAAAACAAGGTAGACACTAATTAATCAAAGTTGCGAAATAAATAACGTGCCCAAATACGCCTAGTGTTTAATCTTAGGCTCTGATACCAAATGTCATGCCCACATTTCCCATGCGGTCATAACACGCATCACACATGTCATGTCCACATTTGTCATGTGGTCATGACACGAAATATCAAAAAAATTTCCACGCTTCCCTAGAAACCCCCTCACATGCATAAGCATGCTCGGTGGTGTACACTTACGGCGTAAACAAAAAGGTTGAAAGCGGGGGTAATACGTACACGTACGCATACCAATTGCAAGAAGGCCATCTAGGGGGTCATCACAATGCGGTTAACATCGTTAATAGGGTTAAACTTCCCTAACCTAACTAAACCCTAGATTCTGGGAAAATCCGACAGCATAACGCCTCATGAGCGTGAGTAGGGTTTATTGTACTAACACAAAATTTGATCAAGAGGTTTACTGATTAGGATTAATAAATTCCTTACATCACACTAATTGCATTGGTAATACAATTGATTAAGATAATTGAACATTTTTCAAAAAAGTCTGATCATTTGTTCTCCTTCACGTTTTCTATAATTTATTATTAATTTGTTCTCCTTCACGTTTTCTATAATTTTAAAACATTTTTCAACAAAGTCCAAACATTTGTTCTCCTTCACGTTTTCTAAAATTTAATATCAATTTGTTCTCCTTCACGTTTTCTATAATTTAAAATATTTTTCAACAAAGTTCGATCATTTGTTCTCCTTCACGTTTTCTGTAATTTAATATTAATTTGTTCTCCTTCACGTTTTCTATAATTTAATATTAATTTGTTCTCCTTCACATTTTCTGTCAATCAGAGTTATCTCTGCGTTATTTACATTATTCCTAATTTCTTGGTAGATCAGTTCTCGTAAACAGGATCTACTATCTTCGTTTGAATAAGTTTGCAAGGTTTCCATTCGGGGTTCAAAACAACGTCTACTTAACTTCTGTAATTAACTTTGCTCAATTGATTAAAAAGAACATTAAATTTTGATTAATTCTTTTAGCCCTAAATTGAACTCATGCATTTTCTCCTCTTTGTTTTCACTTTTGTCTTTCTTTCTCTTTTTCTCTCATTTTCTCATTTTGTTGCGGGTTATAATGACCACTTATGAAATGCATAAGATGGCTTCATATAATTATAAATATATAAATATATATATATATATATATATATATATATATATATATATATATATATATATACATATATATATATAGATATATTTTATTATTTCAAGGAATTAGGTTTCCTTTTTATAAATAGATGTATATGTTTATTTTCTTGTTTCATTTGTGATAAAGTTGAAACCCTAAATCTTTTTGTTGGATTCTATTGGAAGAACCCTAAATTTTTTTTTTTTTGTTTATTTTGGTTTGTTATTGGTAGGTTTGAGAGGAAATGGCGGCGGCAGTATTGGGGAGGCCGCATGGTATGTTGGTGAGGGGCAGATTCAAGGAACCCACGGCGAAGATTGTGGATGGCAGCGAAGGTTGCGAATGGCGAAGGGCAGTATTCGCAGAGGGCGCGGGGCGAAGATTTCAGGCAGCGGAGGGCAGGGAACCACAAACGGTTTGGGCGAGGCCTGTGCGAGGGAAACAAAGCCTGCGGGGGTCTGTGGATAGAGGGGAGTGTGGGGAGGGGGACGAAGCCCCCACCCACATCCCATTCGATGGGGTGTGGGTGGGGGCTCCGCCTCCCTCCCCACACCCAAAACCATGTAATGTTCAGCAGTGGGGAGGGTTCGAACCCCCCCCCCACTATTATTATTAGTTTCTCTTTTCCTGCCGTTTAAAACAGAGACTGTCAATAAAACACAGTCCCGTTAAAATCTCTCAGTAATTTAATTTTTATTTTATGTTATTTTAATTTTATTACGATTTATTTAATGTTATATATATACATATAGAGGTTTCAATTTCACAGTTTATTTAAAAATGCAATAAAATAATATATTTACATATGTATGTATGTATATATATATATGTGTGTGTGTGTGTGTATTTAGCTATATATATATATATATATATATATATATATATATATATATATATATATATATATATATATATATATATATATTTGTGTATAAAGAAAATGTTAACTTATGAATTTTATTTGACAACCAAATAAAATCAAATTTAATTGTAAATACACCAAAAAAAATATATTCATTTGAATATTTCAAAATAGATATAAATTATATATATATATATTATTTTCAACTATATTATTTTTCCTCTACACTTACAATTTTAGTTTTAACAACTAAACCAAGATATATATATGCATTTTTTTTTTATCAATTGCTCATTTAGGCAAGAATCCATATTTTTCTCACAAAGAGAACTCATTGCTTATTTTGTTAATAATTACGCTTGTAAAGAAAGAACAAATGAAATTAACTAGATACTCCTAACAATTAACAACCACTAATTTTCTCTCTTTCACTACAACAATATACAATTTTCATATTAGTCACAATATCAACTAAGCCTTAACTTGCTAAATGAAATATTTGAAATATTAATTTGTTCTCCTTCACGTTTTCTGTAATTTAATAGTAATTTGTTCTCCTTCACGTTTTCTGTCAATCAGAGTTATCTTTGCGTTATTTACATTATTCCTAATTTCTTGGTAGATCAGTTCTCATAAACAGGATCTACTATCGTCGTTTGAATAAGTTTGCAAGGTTTCCATTGGGGGTTCAAAAAAATGTCTACTTAACTTCTATAATTAACTTTGCTCAATTAATTAAAAAGAACATTAAATTTTGATTAATTCTTTTAGCCCTAAATTGAAATCATGCATTTTCTCCTCTTTGTTTTCACTTTTGTCTTTCTTTCTCTTTTTCTCTCATTTTCTCATTTTGTTGCGGGTTATAATGACCACTTATGAAATGCATAAGATGGCTTCATATAATTATAAATATATAACAATATATATATATATATAGATATATTTTATTGTTTCAAGGAATTAGGTTTCCTTTTTTATAAATAGATGTATATGTTTATTTTCTTGTTTTCAATTGTGATAAAGTTGAAACCCTAAATCTTTTTGTTGGATTCTATTGGAAGAACCCTAAATATTTTTTTTTGTTTATTTTGGTTTGTTATTGGCAGGTTTGAGAGGAAATGGCAGCAGCGATATTGGGGAGGCTACAGGGTATGGTGGTGAGGGGCGGATTCAAGGAACCCACGGCGAAGATTGTGGATGGCAGCGAAGGCTGCGAATGGCGAAGGGTAGTATTCGCAGAGGGCGCGGGGCAGAGATTTCAGGCAGCGGAGGGTAGGGAACCACAAACGGTTTGGGCGAGGCCTGTGCGGGGGAAACAAAGCCCGCGGGGGTCTGTGGATAGAGGGGAGTGGAGGGGGACGGAGCCCCCACCCACATCCCATCTGATGGGGTGTGGGTGGGGGCTCCACCCCCCTCCCCACACCCAAAACCATGTAATGTTCAGTGGTGGGAAGGGTTCGAACCCCCCCCCCCCCACTATTATTATTAGTTTCTCTTTTCCTGCCGTTTAAAATAGTGACTGTCAATAAAACACAGTCCCGTTAAAATCTCTCAGTAATTTAATTTTTATTTTATGTTATTTTAATTTTATTACGATTTATTTAATGTTATATATACATACAGAGGTTTCAATTTCACAGTTTATTTAAAAATGCAATAAAATAATATATTTACATATGTATGTATATATATATATATAATTATTTTTGTATAAAGAAAATGTTAACTTATGAATTTTATTTGACAACCAAATAAAATCAAATTTAATTGTAAATAAACCCAAAAAAATATATTCATTTGAATATTTCAAAATAGATATAAATTATATATATATATATTAATTTCAACTATATTATTTTTCCTCTACACTTACAATTTTAGTTTTAACAACTAAACCAAGATATATATATGCATTTTTTTTTTATCAATTGCTCATTTAGGCAAGAATCCATATTTTTCTCACAAAGAGAACTCATTGCTTATTTTGTTAATAATTACACTTGTAAAGAAAGAACAAATGAAATTAACTAGATACTCCTAACAATTAAACAACCACTAATTTTCTCTCTTTCACTACAACAATATACAATTTTCATATTAGTCACAATATCAACTAAGCCTTAACTTGCTAAATGAAATATTTGAAATATTAATTTGTTCTCCTTCACGTTTTCTGTAATTTAATATTAATTTGTTCTCTTTCACGTTTTCTGTCAATCAGAGTTTTCTCTGCGTTATTTACATTATTCCTAATTTCTTGGTAGATCAATTCTCGTAAACAGGATCTACTATCTTCGTTTGAATAAGTTTGCAAGGTTTCCATTCGGGGTTCAAAACAATGTCTACTTAACTTCCGTAATTAACTTTGCTCAATTGATTAAAAAGAACATTAAATTTTGATTAATTCTTTTAGCCCTAAATTGAACTCATGCATTTTCTCCTCTTTGTTTTCACTTTTGTCTTTCTTTCTCTTTTTCTCTCATTTTCTCATTTTGTTGCGGGTTATAATGACCACTTATGAAATGCATAAGATGGCTTCATATATATATATATATATATATATATATATATATATATATATATATATATATATATATATATATATATATATATATATATATATATATATATATATATATATATATATATATATATATATATATATATATATATATATATATATTTCATTATTTCAAGGAATTAGGTTTCCTTTTTATAAATAGATGTATATGTTTATTTTCTTGTTTTCATTTGTGATAAAGTTGAAACCCTAAATCTTTTTGTTGGATTCTATTGGAAGAACCCTAAATATTTTTTTTTTGTTTATTTTGGTTTGTTATTGGCAGGTTTGAGAGGAAATGGCGGCAGCGGTATTGGGGAGGCCGCAGGGTATGGTGGTGAGGGGCGGATTCAAGGAACCCACGGCGAAGATTGTGGATGGCAGCGAAGGCTGCGAATGGCAAAGGGCAGTATTCGCAGAGGGCGCAGGGCAGAGATTTCAGGCAGCAGAGGGCAGGGAACCACAAACGGTTTGGGCGAGGCCTGTGCGGGGGAAACAAAGCCCGCAGGGGTCTGTGGATAGAGGGGAGTGTGGGGAGGGGGACGGAGCCCCCACCCACATCCCATCTGATGGGGTGTGGGTGGGGGCTCCGCCCCCCTCCCCACACCCAAAACCATGTAATGTTCAGCGGTGGGGAGGGTTCGAACACCCCCCCACTATTATTATTAGTTTCTCTTTTCCTGCCGTTTAAAACAGTGACTATCAATAAAACACAGTCCCGTTAAAATCTCTCAGTAATTTAATTTTTATTTTATGTTATTTTAATTTTATTACGATTTATTTAATGTTATATATATACATACAGAGGTTTCAAATTCACAGTTTATTTAAAAATGCAATAAAATAATATATTTACATATGTATGTATATATATATGTATTTAGCTATATATATATATATATATATATATATATATATATAAAGAAAATGTTAACTTATGAATTTTATTTGACAACCAAATAAAATCAAATTTAATTGTAAATACACCAAAAAATATATATTCATTTGAATATTTCAAAATAGATATATATATATATATATATATATTATTTTCAACTATATTATTTTTCCTCTACACTTACAATTTTAGTTTTACAACTAAACCAAGATATATATATGCATTTTTTTTTTATCAATTGCTCATTTAGGCAAGAATCCATATTTTTCTCACAAAGAGAACTCATTGCTTATTTTGTTAATAATTACACTTGTAAAGAAAGAACAAATGAAATTAACTAGATACTCCTAACAATTAACAACCACTAATTTTCTCTCTTTCACTACAACAATAGACAATTTTCATATTAGTCACAATATCAACTAAGCCTCAACTTGCTAAATGAAATATTTGAAATATTCATACAAGTAATAGCTTTTAAATCCAAATTTTCTTCCTTCATTTTTTTTTTATTTGAATGATAAAAAAATAAATCAACAATTTGTAACTTTCAAACATGACTTTCACATAACATAAGAAACACAATTTTACAACAAGAGAGAGAGACAAATCCTCTTCTTTGAAAATCAACAAAGATGAAGTTTCTAAATAGACCAAACTCTTTCTTAAAAGCTTAAAGAGTAAAGGAAAATAAAATATTAACTCCAAGCACAAGGAGTTCTTCCAAATTCTCATTTAGCTCCAATGACCTGCATATCACAACAAGGGGGAAGAAAACCACATCTTGCTCTCCTCCCTACCGTAGACCCACAAGAGGGTCACCCCCGAGCTAGGGAGGTCATCCACACACCTAGGGTCTCATTCCATTTCACAACAATGCACACAAACATCCAAAACCCAATATTACACCCATAGATAATCACAACACACGAACTCAACCAAGGTGAGTTCAAAGGGGTAGGGGAGTGGAGACACTCAACTCAAGAGTGCCACTCCTTCAAAATATCCCAACACAATTTCTCTTATGGCCTCAAGCCAACACATTTAACAAAATTTCTAAAGTTTCCATATTTTGACTCTCAAGCCATGCCTCATATTGCTCAAAATCACATATAATGCCCTCAAGGCTTGCAACACCACGAAAACAAGGTAATGACCCCGAAGAAGATCACTCCTCCCCTACCCCACACTTGTTGAGCATTTTCTCTGAAGTGGGAGAGGCTCTTACAACACCCTACAAAATTTTCCCACAATAACAAAATACAACTCAAGAAAATACATCTCACACATATGCATCATGCAAGGAAATTAAAATACAAAGGGAAGGCCTTAGCCTTGAAAACCAACCTTTAAAAGCCCTATTATGGAAGAAAGTTGATGTAGAGCTTCTCCAAATTCTCTTCCAACATAAGCCACCAAACTCCCTCTATCTTTTCCCCCAAAATCAATTTCAAACAATTAAAATTCTCCAAAAATTTAACAACCCCTCACCTTCTCCCAAGTGGGATTAAAATAAGCTCAACCCATGAGCTTAGAGGAATGGGGAGGTGACACTTGTCACCTCCTCACTCTTCCTCCCCACTACAAGCATGTCTCAAGGGATGGGTGTTGACACATGTCACTCACCTATTCCCAAGTCTCTCTCACCCCTTACCACATGTCCTCTCTCCAACATATGAGAGAGAAAAGAGGAGTTAAAGAGGGAAAGGGTGACACATGTGTCCCCTTCCTTTCCTCTCAAGGACCACACAACTCCAAGGGTACTCTCACCAATTGTGAGAGAGACTTGAAGTCAAGTCCTCCACAATTGGTGGGTCTTGGAGTCATCTCCAACCTTGGGAAGTGAACAGGGATGGGGTTGAGTGTTGGTACCACTCATCCTCTCCCTCTCATGCCTCCAATTTCGTCACTTAACTTCGGTGTGAAGTTAATGTGACCATATGGAGGTTTACCAAGGGTTACCCAAGTGAAAAAGGACCCTAGACCCATGGGGTATAACTCAGGGTCAAGTTTAGCCTAGTTAGAGCACCCAGGGTCAAGTTAAAACACATGAAAAGGGTCTCCAAAAATTTAAAATTTAAAATGTAATTCAAAGACAAAATTCTTACAACACAAATTATAATTCAAATTAAAAGATGGTAGACTTAACCCAATTAACCACATGCAAATTAACATTACAACATTTCATCATACACAGAGTTGATCTTAGTTCCTCGTGGAACTAGATCGGTTTCACAAGGAATTACAACATCGAGTGTGGGATGATCTCCAGTATCTGTGGCTGGTTAGAAATACCTGCGCACTCAATTGCAAAGTTAATTTCCACATATACATATAATAGTCGAAGCAAATTAAAACATACACTCGCATAAAATATCACAAGTTCACATAATCATAAAGAAAGTCACATTACAATTAGGTTCTAATTTCTGTATTTCAAACATCCATTCCCAAGATTGAATCTCAAAACAATTTTCTATCCAACATCACCCAATTAGCTTTCCCTTAATAATAAGCATTTATCTAACATCACCCAATTTGTTTTCTCTTAATATACAGTATCTATCTAACATCACCCAATTAGTTTTCCTTTAACATCATAATATAAACCAATTTCTATCTAACATCACCCAATTAGTTTTCCTTTAATATAAAGCATCTATCTAAGATCACCAAATTTGTTTTCTCTTAATATAAAACATCTATCTAACATCACCCAATTAGTTTTCCTCATAATATAAAACATCTATCTAACATCACCCAATTAGTTTTCCCATAACATCATAAAGTCTAATAGTTCTAAAATTCAGGATCAATAGTCCCCACAAGTCTAAATGTATCAGCAACAGTAAAGTAAATAGTCAAAGGAACGGGAATGAAAAAGGTAGGCCTCACAGGAGAGTGAAAACAAGAAGCAGGAGGTCAAGGGTTCGACCCCCCCAAACCAATCTTTTAACAAATAAATCACCACATGTGCCATGTGGCACCCAATCATTGGGCCACGTGGCATTCGCTCATTCATCCGTTAGTGACACGTGTAATGCTAGATTGCTCCACATCTTCAGACCTACCACGTCATCTATTGAGTTAGATGACACCATTTGCCACATGTCAACATCTAGACCTGCCACGCCAACAACTGCCACTGTGTCTACCATGTCAGCATGATGACATCATCATTGTACTGTGTAGTCAGCATGGTCAACCCTCAACTTTGACTGGCCGTATCTTGCTCATACCAGCTCCGATCAAGGTGAAATGAGTGGCATCAGAGTCGTGGTGACAAGCTCTTCGACTTGGCATCATTTTTAGTTAGATTTGAGACAATAAAATTTTCACCTTTTTGAACGCATGTTCACCTGTTTGATCGAACCTTTGACTGCACATAACTTCTGCATACGAACTCCTTTTGAGCCCGTTCAAGTTGTGTCAGGATCATGCCAGCGACCTCTTTCCAATGACACTGATTCCCTTAGGTTCTAAGACTACAAAATTTTTAGGTCTTCTGGATCCATTTAGATCATTCCTTCCCACTGGGGTTCAAACCACCCAACCCCCTTTTATAGGGATTCGTTTCTATTATCATTCTTTAAATAGAAAGGAAGCCCGTATATGTAGCAAAGAAAGCCGCTTGGTATATTGGTGGAAAGTGAAAATAGCAAGCTTCGACCCCACAAACCAACATTTTAATAATCAAACTGCCACATGTGCCACGTGGTACCCAATTATTACGCCACATGGCATTACCTCATTCGTCTGTCAGTGACACGTGTCACACTGGATTGGTCCACATCTTCAAACCTACCACGTCATCTGCTGATTTAGATATTGCCATCTACCATGTGTCAACCACTAGACCTACCACATCAACTTCCACTGTGTCTGCCATGTCAGCATGTTGATCTCATCATTGTACTGTCTAGTTGACATGGTCAACCCTCAACTTTGATTGGCCATATCTTGCTCGTACGAGCTCCGATAGAGGCGAAACGAGCAGCGTCGAAATCATGGCGACGAGCTCTTTGACTTGGCATCATTTTTGTTTGGATTTGAGACAATCATTTTTTCACCTTTTTGAACTCCTGATTCGCTTGTTTGACCAAACCTTTGACTGCACATAACTTCTGCATACGAACTCCTTTTGAGCCCATTCAAGTTGCGTCAGGATTGTGTCAACGATCTCTTTCCAATGATGTTGACTCGGTCAGGTTCTAAGACTGCAAAATTTTTAGTTCTTCTGGTAGACATCAAAAAATTGACCTAAATCTTAATCCTTATATTTTGCATAAGATTTACTTAATTAATTAAATTAATTAAATCTTCTGAATCCTTACCTTTAGCATAAGATTTAATTAATTAAATTAATTAAATCTTCTGAATCCTTACATTTAGCATAAGATTTAATTAATTAAATTAATTAAATCTCCACTTTACTCCTCTTTACTCCATTTCTCGTAAATAACAAATTAAACTTAATAATTTAATTTATTATTTACAAACCTAAACCTAAAAAATAATCCGTTAATTTACCATTCCGTTCAAAACCCGTTCAAACAACTTTTACCTACCTTACCATTCACCAAACCAAAAATATGTTTAACTACCCGAACCAATTTCTACCCAAATCTTGTAAAATCAATTCTATTTATCATTTATGACCCTGACAAATTTATAACTGAGTCATGCTAGTGTTTTGTGCAACCACATTCTCTCGAAATTGGTAACATTTCATAGTATTTGCATTTTAATCTTTGATTTTTCTATAGTCTAGCTTTAATCTTGTGATGGAGCATTAAATATGAATTTAGGATTCTAAAATATCTATAATCCATTGGCGAATTCATATTTTATGTTACATTCAATGGTGAACCTGAAGTGAACCCCCTCTGATCATTTTTTTTTCCAAGTGTTGTGGTTTGAAAGATTGCAGGTTTTTGGTGCATTTCTAAAGATATCTCAATTTACATGTTTTTCAATTAATTTATTGAGATATCTCGTAACCATTTTAATGATATCAAACTTTAATATTTGTTAAAATGGCCTTGGTTTTTATTTTTATTTTTGGCATTTTAAATCTTTAGGATTTTTTAATGCTTCAAATAACAAATCCTAAGCCGATGTGAGCATTATAATGCTTTGTAAATTTTCTCATGCCGTAAAACAAATTCACTTCAAGTAATGAATTATAGTGCTGGAATTTTTTTTTTCAAGTTGTTTTAAAAGTTTATATATGTGAGCATTATAGTGCTAGAAAAATAATTTTTTCACGTTGTTTTAAAAGCTTATATATGTGAGCATTATAGTGCTGGAAAAATAATTTTTAATGTTGTTTTAAAAGCTTTTATATGTTGGCATGATCGTGCCAGGAAAATTATCTCACACCAGGTAGCAAGTATTCATCCTCATGTTTTATCTGTGAACGTCATAGTGCTTGAAAATTGTCTCACGCTGTAAAAAAATTCACGCTACAAAATTTTCTGAACTCATTGGTTGTTCTCAACATTGTTAAACTATAAACATTGACAGCAAGTCATGGCAACAACCTTTAGTGCTAAATATTATCATGTGAATTTGATTTCCCAAGTTCTTGATACCGTTAGTGTTGTTTTCAAACTGATTTTAATCGGTAAGCTCTTTCAGAACAGTGAATAAAACTTTTAAAGGTTGATTAATGCGCTTTCTTTTTAGCTATTAATTATTTTTGTTAAGAAACCAAAGTGAAAGATAGTCATAGCATTTGACTCTTTACAGATATATGAAGAAATCTTGGATTTGATTAGTCATCTTTTTACTTGTTATAGTGTATTTATCCAACATAAGTTGTATGATTAATCAATCTTTATAAGGAAGACTGCAGCAACTTTGAATTTGTGGTAAATTGTGACATGAACTCTTTGTCAATATATCATTGCATGTTTAACTTCATCATTTATAGATTGATGATATTCTTCTCAGCTGCCAAGCATTAATTCTAATGATGTGTTTGCTAGATGATATTGGTGTGAGTTTGGTACTTTTAAGATCTTGATGAAGAGGCCTTTTAATTTCTTTGCATCATCGGGCGTCAGAAAGTTAAAATCAAGCAATGTTCAGCAATGATGAGCTAATAGCAAGCCTTAACTAGACAAGGCGGGAGCTACAAGATCTTTCAATGGCGGGATTATGAATAAGTACTCTCCTCTTTCTGTTTTCTATTGATAAATCATGCAGTATCTAGTGGTAAAGAGTTTTGCAGATTGAGGGAATACATCATTGTTTTTTGTATTTCAGCAACCCTAATTTTGATTGGTATTTAATACTTTCCATTGAATATAAAATGGTAAATGATCATCCTTGTAAATAACTTGAAATGTTTTAAAAAATTTCATTTATCATTTTATGCCATGCTTAATATGCACATTTTTCTATAATCTTCGTTTGATGGCAAGACTGACATTCCCTTTTGAATAATTTCTGCTTTATGTTACTGTGTGTGCAGGGCTAGATGGTGGTATTAACCGTTAAGGCTAGCATCAATTTGATGACTTATTATTGCATTTTTTAAAACTGAAATTGTTATCTTAAAAACATAAATTACCTATGGAATTTTTTGTTTAAACTACAAGATAACAATTTTTAATCACCTTTTTCACATGAACAGAATCTGCTCCACATTTCTCGCAAACCATCAATAGTCAATTAACTGTTAGAGTGACTGTTTTTAGCCCTTGGAGGCTGTTTTGATCAAACGGGCATAACGTTTTCAATTTTTATCAGATTTTCACATTTTTATAGGTGTTGGAAAGGTGACTCAGAGGGCTACATCATTGTGAAGGCCATTCATCTAGAAACATCTCAAATTTGCAGATATAGCAATTTAAAATTCAGCCTTTTATTTCAAATCATCAAACAATTTTCATCTCGCAATGCATTTAACGTTTCGTGTGGACTTTTGCAGGATCATTCATACTGGTCTAACATTTTCATTGCAGCTTTATGCCTATCAAAGACTATTTTACAAACTACTAATTAGTGTGTTGCAAATTCGATTGTCAGAGAATCTAATCTTGAAACATTGTGCCTTCTTTTTATAGATTAGATCACATCATAAGCAAGGGTTAAAATTAACCAGTGTTTGCCATGTCTTGTGGTATGCATTTTTGTCATTAAATGTGTATGCTCTTCTCTTGCACCACTTAGCAATCTTGAGAATCAAAAGCATTCATTTGACTTTTTGTATAACCATCCACACGTTTGGATTTGAAATTAAAATGAACCCCATGCGAGTGTGAGGCAAAGGCGTTGTGTATGCTCTCTCCTTGCGCTTCGTACGATCTGGGAGATCAAAAATAACGTGTTTCCTTGCTTTTCTTACCCTTTAGAGTGGGCCTGCTCTTGAGACACATCCGAATGGAGAACTCACTTGCAACCCCAAGCGGGACTTTCATCTGGCCCGCTATATAAATTAAGGATAAGGCGAAAGCCAAGTCTAACTGGTATGAGCGCTCACCATACAGTGCTAGCTCGAAAGGAGGCATACCTTAGTGTATATTAAACTCCTAATAGGGTTAGTTAGAGCCTTAAGTGGCTTGTTGGATGCTCCTGGGGTCCGGGTCCCCCGGATATTCACTAGAACCCTTTTGTTTAGTGCCCAAAAACCCTCTACTTATTGATATAGGAGGAAACTCTTACATCCATCCCATATTTTTGTGGCTTATGGCAGAGATAGCAAGGTACCTCAGAATCTGTGCATCCTAGGACCTAGAACTTGGTGTGCCTAAGAAGTAAGTACACTGTAAGGGGGAGCCCGTGCCCCAAGTTCCTAGAGCTATACACCATAAGTAGGCGTGGTTGGGTAAAACCAAGTGGGAACTCAACAAGTATCATCCTTGCCTAACCTAGGATTGTGCATGTCTACAAGTGTTTGCAAAACATCAAGATGTCATCAAAAATAGCCAATTTGATTGTCATGTGTCTTCTATGATTGATTTGTGTTCTTGAAACAAATCTCAACCAAACATCACACCTAGGAATCTGCATTATCTCAACCTTGCAAAACTTTAAAAAAATCAAACAACTGCAAAACTGTCCCTCTACACCAGTCCATTGTTCCTAAATAGAGCAGTGAAAACATAGTCATATCTAGTCTTTTGGGCATCATTTTCCAATTCTAATTGTCTAGGGTTTTAGTCTTAGTCATTCATATCCCAGTCAGTCATACATACTTGCATATCCATCACCATTCAAACAAAATAAACTGCTTGGAGTTTATCATCATAGCACAAGAAATCATATTCACATCCTTGAACCTAGTCCAATCTTCATTCATCAAAATGGTTGTGATCATCAACAAATTTAACTCAAATCCAAAACCATACATACTTTGCTGTGACCCAAATTTCATTCCTAGTGATGATGAGAATCTTGTAGACCTTAGTGATGATGAGAATATTGTAGAATCGTTAGGTCATCTTAATGATACTCTTGACAAGGGCTTGGAATCATACACCAATCCATCTACTAGTCCTCCTCATCCATCCATTCATATGGAACCTCTATCACCATCCAATCGAATGCATATACCAAAGCCTACCAGTCCTACACCAACACCACCATCAAACTACCAAAGCTATAATCCATCAACGAAGGAATCCTTCAATGGTTTTCTCTAAAAATTCTTTGTAAAATCTAAAGGCAAAAGAAAAGGTATGGAGAAATCCAAATCCACTCAACCAATTTCATCCCCATCTAGCACAAGCAATCCAAATCCCATTCCTATTATATCCAATTCTCTTATCCATCCACCTGATCCGAATCCCACTCCTATCACACATAATCCCATTATCCCTCCATTGTATTCTAATCCTACACCTTCCACTCTCATTATCCATCCATTATATTGTCCATCTACCCATACAGTAATGAAAGATGTGATCCATTGGGTACTAGCAAGGAATCAACCACCACCTTCATGCCATCAAATGCCTATCCAAGAACCTTCAAAAGTCATGTCTACTTCTCCAATCCAATCTTGCAGTCCACAAACTATCAAGTCTCTTGAAAATCCACTTACCATAAGCCCAATTCATTCCACATCATGTATTGAGCCTATCCAAGCATTTCCCACTTCCACTTCCATCCAAACTCAAAAGTTATATCAAGAGTCAACTCGAAAGCATGATCAACCTTGCTCCTCACTAAATCAAGATCAAAGCTCTTCCATTTAACCCATCCACAACCTATACCTTCTTTATGATCAATATAGTATCTATGATGATGAGCCTATCCATGAGTGAAATGATCCCATCCATAGCACACTTATCCTATTTATGATCAAGGTCCCATATATGATCGTGATCCTATCTATGATCAAGAAAATAATGATGATCCTCTTACTCAACTTTATGCATTCCAAGATCATGAGCTTGTCACTCTTTTCACTCATGGTCCTAATACTATCCATGATAGAGAAACCTCCACCATTTCTATCTATCATCCCACAACATCCAATTTCATTGATGAGACACTTGATCCCCACAAGCACATAGATGATCAAAAAAATACATTTGATCTTAATACGCATAATGAGCATAATCAAGATCTTATTACTTCACCATCTCATATTGATATCATTTCAAATCCACCATCATGTCCAATTGGTCTTACTACCTTCCTAAATGAATGTTCTTCCCTAGGAGAGCAGCAACCTGTATCTGCCACCTCACCTTCTTCGTCCAATAAGGGACTTGTGTCTTGTGTCCTCAAAAATAAGCATCCCATTACACATCATATGTTCCAAAAAATGAATTATATAGGTAAAGGCTTAGGTGTTCATGAGCAAGGTAACCTAGAACGCATCCATATCAAAGTCTCTCCAAAACCATATGGTATTGGTTATGTATCTCAAGGAAGTCAATCAGAAGATGTTGGTACCACATCCCCGCCTCCTAAATCCACTTCATCTAAGCCCAAGCTAGGTGCACCTCATCGCATCCATAAAACGTATGTTTCCATCCCTCCTCAATCATCCTATGAACCCAAAAATCATGTGACCATTCATCTTCCTCCATCCACTTTACCTCCACTTCTTCCAAGTCCAAACATCCCTCCATCTACTTTACCTCCACTCCTTCCAACTCCTAATATTCCCATCCTCACATCCCCTTATCACTTTAGCCACAAATCCATTAATCCCTCCATTCATACATCCCATTCCCATAAATCCCCTACATTTCCTAATCATGATCAACAAATGCACACATTGAATAAACATGAAGCTATCCTAAACACCCCTATGGGATTCAAAAATAAAAATTTATATGCTTCCACTCATAAAGCCAAAAATCCCAATAATTCTCATGCCACATGGCACCAATCCAGAAAATGAAAGCAAAATCAAAATTCAAAAATGCTACCCAAGTCCACATCTCAAAAAGCTAATCTCAAAACCAAAATGGTTTGGGTCCCCAAGCAAAAAGCACCTAATTCAAATGGAGCATCCAAAATCCTAAAATCCCAAACATCCTGCTCCCTATCACAAAATCCTAAAATTCATAAGTCCATTTGGGTTCCTAAAGACCTAAGTAGGCAAACCCCTAAGATAACATCTCCATTACTCCCAAATCCCGCTTCCAAGCTTTAAAATCCATTTCGGTGTGTGCAACCATTGGTCGTAGTTCCCTACCTCCATCTCCCCATCTTCTATGTACTATCCTACTTACTTCTTCCATAATATCCCTATGGTCCACGCTTTTGTATAAGTCCTTCATATCTATCTCTTTATCTCCATCATAATCCACTATCTTTCTTTCCTAGTCCACATCATAATCTCCTATTCCCTATCCATCCTTGCATGAACCCATCATAATCCACTATCCATGATCCATATATAATCCACTTTCCATCCCTCCATAATATACCATCTACTTACTATATTTTCCATCTCATGTAATCCCCTACCAACGTCTATCAGCATTATACCACTTGACATTGTCTGTGAGTGACTTCTATCCATTATGGGACATTACCATCTTGCTATGGGAACAAAATCTTGAGTCCTTGCCTTTTCCATCCAATCATCCTCTATGAAAAATTTATTAAAAAAAAAATAGTAAAGAGAAATCCTTCGTCCAATGGTGAAAACCTAGTAAACAGGCGCCTTGGATAAGTACCATGATGAAAACCTGGCAACCAGGCGTCATGTGTAGGTGATTATCTATGTGCTTTACACTTGGGGGCATGTTGTCACATCTATCCCATCTCATATCTTATCCTATCATTTTCCATCCTATCTTGCCATCCTTACCCATCATATATGTCATACCTTCCTTATTGCCCCATCCATTTTCCCTTCCTCCTTTTCGATCTTGATAAGAGTAGGGGAAAAATGTTGAAAATTATTTTGATACCTCTTGTCATACTCCAAATTTCATCTGTACATTTCTAAGAATATCCTCCATCCATCCACTCTTCCAAGCATTATCCCCATCATGCATCCTAATAAGCATCACCTCGCCAAATCCTTAAAGCATAATATCTAGAGTAGGGGGCATGTAATTCCTATGCGACGTAGTCCTTGGAGATCACATCCTAGACTCCCTCCATCCATCTATCCTATATCTTCCATCCTTATCCTTCTATCGCCACTCCTTCTATCCATCCAAATCCTACATTTATCCTATCATCCCATCCTCTTATCCATCCATCCAATACTACCATTATCTTGTCACCAATCCTTTTATCTATCACGTCCATTATTGATCCTTACCTTTTGGTTTGGTTTTCCCTTTTCATTAGCATCTTTCCAATGGCTATCAAAAATTTAAAAAAAAATATCCAAAACAAACCAAAAATCCAAAAAAAAGAAACATTTGAAAAATTCAAAAAAAAAAATCAAAATATTCGCAAAATACAAAAAAAATCAAATATCCAACAAAAACCCAAGCAATAAAAAAAAATCCCAATCATCAATCCAAATCCAATCCAATTACTTCTTCCAATCAATTCTTTAATCATCAAATTAATCTATGTCCTCCAATCAATTCTTCACTCCATCACATCCAAATCCAATCCAATTACTTCTTCCAATCAAATCTTTAATCATCAAATTAATCGATGTCCTCCAATCAATTCTTCACTCCATCACCTCCATCAATGCAATCAATCAAGTCATTTCACACAACAATGATCCAAACACAAGTCAATCCTTAATCCATACCAATCAAGTCAATCAATCTAGCCAAATTATCTAATCACATCCATGGTCTTGGTTCCTAGCCTTGTTGTGAACCTGATTGATCGATAATAATCATCATCATCAATGGGATACATCATTCCCAATCCTAGTGTTGTTCTCGGGATATATCATTCCCATATCAACAACACAATCATTGCGTTGTTCTTGGGATAAATCATTCCCACATCAACAACGTTATCAATCATCAATCATTATCAGTATTAATCAATTCAATCGATCATTGGTTTTCAGCTTGACAGGGGCAATACCTTGTTTGTTTTTGAATCATTTGTGCATGCTTGCTTGTGTGTGTCATTATTTCATCTTGCATTTGAATCACATACGTATCATTCCAACTAATATTCATATCTTGTGTATGTTGGAATAGCTTTTTGCATTATCCTTTGCATCTAAGGTCATATTATACCTTTTGTGCATTAGGACATTAATGCTCTACGTTTACTTCCTCATACGTTAGACAAGGTTGTATTACGCTGGGGCACATGACACATTGTCACCTTGGTCTTTATACCTTGGTGCATCATGTCAAGTGCTATATCAAACATCAGGTTGCTCAAAGTTTAATCAGCATAACTCCACCTCCTTCCCTTCATTTCCTTTTTCAAGAGCATATCCATCTCCTTCATCCCTGCATATCCTCTTGAGGGGGAATTATGTATCAATCCTTCATTTTTATGAGTCAATCCTTTATTTTTATGAGCCCCATGTGAGCCTCAGCCTACCTGAAATCTATTCCAACCTATGTTTTAATCTTCTTTGAAACGACATTGCTTCGCAATATCGTCTCAAAGAGGGGCAAAATGTAGACACCGAAAATTTAACCTGAATCTTAATCCTTATATTTTGCATAAGACTTAATTAATTAATTAAATTAATTAAATCTCCACTTTACTCCTCTTTACTCCATTTCTTGTAAATAACAAATTAAAATTAATAATTTAATTTATTATTTACAAACCTAAACCTAAAAAATAATCTGTTAATTTACCATTCTGTTCAAAACCCGTTCAACCAACTTTTACCTACCTTACCGTTCACCGAACCAAAAATATGCTTAACTACCTGAACCAATTTCTACCCAAATCTTATAAAATGAATTCCATTTATCATTTATGAGCCTGACAAATTTACAACAGAGCCATGCTAGTGTTTTGAGCAACCACATTCTCTCGAAATTGGTAACATTTCATAGTATTTGCATTTTAATCTTTGATTTTTCTACAGTATAGCTTTAATCTTGTGATGGAGCATTAAATATGAATTTACTATTCTGAAATATCTATAATCCATTGGCAAATTCATATTTTATGTTACACTTCCGTTTCCATCTAGATCATTATTCCCCAATGGGGGTTCAAACCACCCGACCCCCTTTTATAGGGATTCGTTTCTATTATCATTCCTTAAATAGAAAGGAGGCTTGTATATGTAGCAAAGAAAGCTGCTTGGTATATTGGTCGAGAGTAAAAATAGCAAGCAGAAGGTCAAGGGTTCAACCCCCACAAACCAACCTTTTAACAATCAAACCGCCACATGTGCCACATGGCACCCAATCATTGGGCCAGGTGGCATTAATTCATTCTTCCGTCAGTGACACGTGTCACATTGGATTGGTCCACATCTTCAGACCTGCCACATCATCTACTAACTCAAATACTGCCATCTACCACGTATCAAACTCTGGACCTACCACATCAACAACTACCACTGTGTATGCCATGTCAACATGCTGACGTCATCATTGTATTGTCTAGTCAGCATGGTCAACCCTCAACTTTGACGGGCCATATCTTGCTCGTATGAGCTCTGATCGAGGTGAAATGAGTGGTGTTGAAATCGCGACGACGAGCTATTCGACTTGGCATCATATTTTCTTGGATTTGAGACAATCAATTTTTCACCTTTTTGAACCCCTGATTCACCTATTTGACCGAACCTTTGACTACACGTAACTTATGCATCCAAACTCTTTTTGAGCCTGTTCAAGTTGCATTAGAATCGTATCAGCAACCTCTTTCCAATGATAGTGATTCTGTCATGTTCTTAGAGTGAAATTTTTTTGGTCTTCTGGATCCACCTTGATCATTCCTTCTCACTTGGAGTTCAAACCACCCGACCCCCTTTTATAGGGATTCATTTCTATTATCATTCTTTAAATAGAAAGGAGGCCCATATATGTAGCAAAGAAAGCTACTTAGTATATTGGTGGAGAGTGAAAATAGCAAGTAGGAGGTCAGGGGTTCGACCCCCACAAACCAATCTTTTAACAATCAAACCACCACATGTTCCATGTGACACCTAATCATTAGGCCACATGGCATTACCTCATTCGTCCGTCAGTGACACGTGTCACGCTGGATTGGTCCACATCATCAGACCTGCCACGTCATCTGCTGACTTAGATGATGCCATCTGCCATGTGTCACCTCTAGACCTACCACGTCAACAATTGCCACTGTGTCTGCCATGTCAGCATTTTGACGTCATCATTGTACTGTCTAGTCAGCATGGTAAACCCTCAAATTTAACTGGCCATATCCTGCTCGTACGAGCTCCGATCGAGGCAAAACAAGTAGCGTTGGAATCATGGCGATGAGCTCTTCAACTTGGCATCATTTTTGCTTGGATTTGAGACAATCAATTTTTCACCTTTTTGAACACCTGATTCACTTGTTTGACCAAACCTTTGACTGCACATAACTTCTGCATACGAACTCCTTTTGAGACCGTTCAAGTTGTGTCAGGATCATGTCAGCGACCTCTTTCCAATGATACTGATTCTATTAAGTTCTAAGACTGCAAAATTCTTAGTTCTTTTGTATCCACTTAGATCATTTCTCCCCACTGGGGGTTAAAACTACCTAACCCCCTTTTATAAGGATTCGTTTCTATTAACATTCACTAAATAGAAAGGAGGCCCGTATATGTAGCAAAGAATGTCGCTTGATATATTGGTGGAGAGTGAAAATAGCAAGTAGGAGGTTAGGGGTTCAACCCCCATAAACCAACCTTTTAACAATCAAACCTCCACATGAGCCACGTGGCACCCAATCATTGGGCCACGTGGCATTACCTCATTCTTCTGTCAGTGACACGTGTCACGATGGATTGGTCCACATCTTCAGACCTGCCACGTCATCTGCTGACTCAGATGCCGCCATCTGCCAGATGTCAAACTCTGGACCTGCCACGTCAACAACTGACACTTTGTCTGCCATGTCAGCATTCTGACGTCATCATTGTACTGTCTAGTCAGCATGGTCAACCCTTAACTTTGACCGGCATATCTTGCTCGTATGAGCTCCGATCGAGGCGAAGCGAGTGGCGTCAGAATCGTGGCGACAAGCTCTTCGACTTGGCATCATTTTTGCTTGGATTTGAGACAATCAATTTTTCACCTTTTCGAATGCCTAATTCACATGTTTGACTAAACTTTTGACTGCACATAACTTCTACATACAAACTCCTTTTGAGCCCGTTCAAGTTGCGTTAGGATCGTGTCAGGGACCTCTTTCCAATGATGTTGATTCCATTAGGTTCTGGGACTGCAATATTTTTTGGTCTTCTAGATCCACTAGATCATTCCTCCCCACTGGGGGTTCAAACCACCTGACCCCCTTTTATAGGGATTTGTTTCTATTATCATTCTTTCAATAGAAAGAAGGCCCGTATATGTAGTAATGAAAGCCACTTGGCATATTGGTGGAGAGTGAAAATAGGAAGCAGGAGGTTAGGGGTTCGACCCCCACAAACCAACCTTTTAACAAGCAAATCACCACATGTGCCACGTGGCACCCAATCATTGGGCTACGTGGCATTCGCTCATTTTTCCATTAGTAACACGTGTCATGATGGATTGGTCCACATCTTCAGACCTGCCACATCATCTGTTGAGTTAGATACCGCCATCTGCCACGTGTCAACATTTGGACTTGCCACACCAACAACTACCACTGTGTCTACCATGTGAGCATAATGACATCATCATTGTACTGTCTAGTCAGCATGGTCAACCCTCAACTTTGACCGGCCATGATCAAGATGAAACAAGTAGTTTCAGAATCATGGCAATGAGCTCTTTGACTTGGCATCATTTTCTTTTGGATTTGAGACAATAAATTTTTCACCTTTTTGAACGCATGATTCGCCTAGTTGACCGAACCTTTAATTGTACATAACTTCTGGATATGAACTCCTTTTGAGCCCGTTGAAGTTGCGTGAGGATCGTGACAGTGACCTATTTCCAATGACGTTGATTCCATCAGGTTCTTAGATTACAAAATGTTTAGGTCTTCTAGATCAATTTAGATCATTCCTTCCCATTGCAGGTTCAAACCACTGGACCCCCTCTTATAGGGATTCATTTCTATTATCATTCTTTAAATTGAAAGGAAGCCCGTATATGTAGAAAAGAAAGCCGCTTGGTATATTGTTTGAGAGTGAAAATGGCAAGGTTCGACCCCACAAACCAACCTTTTAACAATCAAATAGCCACATGTGCCACATGGCACCCAATCATTAGGCCACATGGCATTACCTCATTCATTCGTTAGTGACTTGTGTCACACTGGCTTGGTCCACATCTTCAGACTTGCCACGTCATTTGCTGACTCAGATGCCGCCATCTACCATGTGTCAACCTCTGTACCTACCACGTCAACAACTATCACTATGTCTGGCATGTCAGCATGCTGATGTCATTATTGTACTATCTAGTCGACATGGTCAACCCTCAACTTTGACCGGCCTTATCTTGCTCGTACGACCTTTGATCGAGGCGAAATGAGTGGCGACGAGCTCTTCAACTTGACATCATTTTTGCTTGTGTTTAAGACAATCGAATTTTCACCTTTTTGAACACTTGATTCGCTTGTTTGACTGAACCTTTGACTACACATAACATTTGCATACGAACTCCTTTTGAGCCCATTCAAGTTGTTTCAGTATCGTGTCAGTGACCTCTTTCCAATGATGTTGATTCTGTCAGTTTCTGAGACTCAGACGCCACCATCTGCCATGTGTCAAACTCTGGACCTGCCATGTCACAACTGCCACAGTGTCTTCCATGTCAACATGCTGACGTCATCAATGTACTATCTAGTCAGAATGGTGAACCCTTAACTTTGACCAAACATATCTTTCTCGTATGAGCTCCGATCGAGGCGAAATGAGCGGCGTCAAAATCGTGACGATGAGCTCTTCGACTTGGCATCATTTTTACTTGGATTTGAGACAACTAATTTTTCAAATTTTTGAACCCCTGATTAATCTGTTTGACCGAACCTTTGACTGCACATAACTTCTGCATACAAACTCCTTTTGAGCCCATTCAAGTTGCGTTAGGATCGTGTCAGCAACCTCTTTCTAATGATGCTGATCCTATCATGTTTTTAGACTGCAAGATTTTTTGGTCTTCTGGATCCACCTAGATCATTCCTCCCCACTTGGGGTTCAAACCACCCGACCCCCTTTTATAGGGATTCATTTTAATTATCATTCTTTAAATAGAAAGGAGGCCCGTATATGTAGTAAAGAAAGTCGCTTGGTATATTGGTGTAGAGTGAAAATATCAAGCATGAGGTCAGGGGTTTGACCCCCACAAACTAATCTTTTAACAATCAAACCACCACATGTGCCACATGGCACCCAATAATTGGGCCACATGGCATTACCTCATTCATCTGTCAGTGCCACGTGTCATGCTGGATTGGTCCACATCATCAAACCTGTCACGTCATCTGCTGACTTAGATGCCGTCATCTGCTAACTCAGATGATGTCATCTGCCATGTGTCAACCTCTGGACCTGCCACATCAACAACTGCCACTGTGTCTGCCATGTCAGCATGCTGACATCATCATTGTATTGTCTAGTCAGCATGGTCAACCCTCAGCTTTGACCAGCCATACGTTGCTCATATGAGCTATGATCAAGGTGAAACAAGCAGCGTCGGAATCGTGGCGACGATCTCTTTGACTTGGCATCATTTTTGCTTGGATTTGAGACAATAAATTTTTCACCTTTTTGAATGCACAATTCGCCTGTTTGACCGAACCTTTGACTACACATAACTTCTGCATACGAACTCCTTTTGAGCCTGGTCAAGTTGCGTCAAGATCATGCCAGCGACCTCTTTCCAATGAAACTGATTCTATCAGGTTCTAAGACTACAAAAGTTTTAGGTCTTCTGGATCCATTTAGATCATTCATTTCCACTGGGGGTTCAAACCACCCGACCCCCTTTTATAGGGATTCGTTTCTTATATCATTCTTTAAATAGAAAGGAAGCCCGTATATGTAGCAAAGAAAGTCGTTGGTAAATTGGTGGAGAGTGAAAATAGCAAGGTTCGATCCCACAAACCAACCTTTTAACAATCAAACTGCCACAGGTGGCACGTTGCACCCAATCATTAGGCCACATGGTATTACCTCATTCATACGTCAGTGACACGTGTCACGCTGGATTGTTCCACATCTTCAGACTTGCCACATCATCTGCTGACTGAGATGCCGCCATCTGCCACGTGTCAACCTATGGATCTACCACGTCAATAATTGCCACTATGTCTGCCATGTCAGCATGCTGATGTCACCATTGTACTGTCTAGTCGACATGGTCAACCCTCAACTTTGACCAGCCATATCTTGCTCATACAAGCTCCGATCGAGTTGAAATGAGCGGTGTTAAAATTGTGGCGATGAGCTCTTCAACTTGGCATCATTTTTGCTTAGATGTGAGACAATCAATTTTTCACCTTTTTGAACACCTGATTCGCTTGTTTGACCGAACCTTTGACTGCACATAACATCTACATACAAATTCCTTTTGAGCCCATTCAAGTTGGGTCAGGATCGTGTCAGCGACCTCTTTCCAATGATGCTGATTCCATCAGTTTCTAAGACTGCAAAATTTTTAGTTCTTCTGTATCCATCTGGATCATTATTCCCCACTGGGGGTTCAAACCTCCTAGCCCCCTTTTATAGGGATTTGTTTCTATTATCATTCTTTAAATTTAAAGGAGGCATGTATATGTAGCAAAGAAAGCCGCTTGGTATATTGGTGGAGAGTGAAAATAGCAAGTAGGCGGTCAGGGGTTCGACCCCAACAAACCAACCTTTTAACAATCAAACCGCCACATGTGCCACGTGGCACCCAATCATTGGGCCACGTGGCATTACCTCATTCATTCGTCAGTGACACGTGTCACACTGGATTGGTCCACATCATCAAACCTGCCACATCATCTGCTGACTCATATGCCGCCATCTGCCATGTGTCAACCTCTAGACCTGGCACATCAACAACTACCACTGTGTCTACCATGTCAGCATGCTGACATCATCATTGTATTATCTAGTCAGCATGGTCAACCCTCAGCTTTGACCGGCCATATGTTGCACATATGAGCTCCGATCAAGTAGAAATGAGCAGCATCAGAATCATGGCGACGAGCTCTTCGACTTGGCATCATTTTTGCTTGGATTTGAGACAATAAAATTTTCACCTTTTTGAATCCATGATTCTCCTATTTGACCGAACCTTTGACTGCACATAACTTCTGCATACGAACTCATTTTGGGCCTGTTCAAATTGCGTCAGGATCATGCCAGCGAGTTCTTTCCAATGACATTGATTCTGTTAGGTTCTAAGACTGCAAAATTTTTAGGTCTTCTATATCCATTTAGATTATTTCTTCCTACTGGGGGTTCAAACCACCCAACCCCCTTTTATAGGGATTCGTTTCTATTATCATTCTTTAAATAGAAAGGCAGCCCGTATATGTAGCAAAGAAAGCCAATTGGTATATTGGTGGAGAGTGAAAATAGCAAGGTTCGACCCCACAAACCAACCTTTTAACAATCAAACGGCACATGTCCAACATGGCACCCAATCATTAGGCCACATGGCATTACCTCATTCATCCGTCAGTGACACGTGTCACACTGGATTGGTCCACATCTTTAGACCTGCCACGTCATCTGCTAACTCAGATACCTCCATCTGCCACATGTCAACCTCTCGACCTACCACGTCAACAACTGCCACTATGTATGCCATGTCAGCATGCTAATGTCATCATTGTATTGTCTAGTCGACATGGTCAACCCTCAACTTAAATCGGCCATATCTTGCTCGTATGAGCTCTGATCGAGGAGAAACGACAGGCATCGAAATCATGGCCATGAACTCTTCGACTTGGCATCATTTTTTCTTAGATTTGAGACAATAAATTTTTCACCTTTTTGAACGCATGATTCACCTGTTTGACCGAACCTTTGACTGCACATAAATTTTGCATACGAACTCCTTTTGAGCCTGTTAAAGTTGCGTCAGGATCGTGCCAGCGACCTCTTTTCAATGATGTTGATTCTATCAGGTTCTAAGACTGTAAAATTTTAAGGCCTTCTAGATCCATTTAGATCATTCCTTCCCACTGGGGGTTTAAACCACCTAGCCCCCTTTTGTAGGGATTTGTTTCTATTATCAATCTTTAAATAGGAAGGAAGCTCATATATGTAGCAAAGAAAGCCGCTTAGCATATTGGTGGAGAGTGAAAATTGCAAGGTTCAACCCCACAAACCAACCTTTTAACAATCAAAACGCCACATGTGGCACGTGACACCCAATGATTGGGTCATGTGGCATTACCTCATTCCTCCATCAGTGACACATGTCACGTTGGATTGGTCCACACAATCAGACCTGCCATGTCATCTGCTGACTCAAATGCCGCCATATGCCATGTGTCAAACTCTGGACTTGCCACGTCAACAACTGCCATTGTTTCTGCCATGTCAAAATGTTGATGTCATCATTGTACTGTCTAGTCAGCATGGTCAACCCTCAACTTTGTTTGGCCATATCTTGCTCATATTAGCTCCGATCGAGGCGAAACGAGCGGCATCGAAATCATGATGACAATCTCTTCGACTTGGCATATTTCTTGGATTTGAGACAATCAATTTTTCACTTTTTGAACGCTTGATACGCCTGTTTGACCGAATCTTTGACTGCACATAACTTCTGCATACAAACTCCTTTTAAGCACGTTCAAGTTGCATTAGGATCGTGTCAGCAACCTCTTTCCAATGATGTTGATTTAGTCATGCTCTCAGGCTGCAAATTTTTTTGGTTTTCTGGATCCACTTGGATCATTCCTCCCCACTTGGGGTTCAAACCACCCGACCCCCTTTCATAGGGATTCATTTCTATTATCGTTCTTTAAATAGAAAGGAGGCCCATCTATGTAGCAAAGAAATCCTCTTCGTATATTGGTGGAGAGTGAAAATAGCAAGCAGGAGGTCTGGGGTTCGACCCCCACAAACCAATCTTTTAACAATCAAACTGCCACATGTGCCACGTGGCACCCAAGCATTGGGCCACGTGGCATTACCTCATTCATCCGTTAGTGACACGTGTCACACTGGATTGGTCCACATCATCAGACTTACCACATCATCTGCTGACTCAAATGTCGCCATCTACCATGTGTCAACCTCTAGACCTACCACATCAATAACTGCCACTGTGTCTGCCATGTCAGTATGCTGATGTCATCATTATACTTTCTAGTCAACATGGTCAACCCTTAAATTTGACCTGCCATATCTTTCTCGTACGAGCTCCGATTGAGGTGAAACAAGTGGTGTCAAAATCTTGGTGACGAGCTCTTCAACTTGGCATCATTTTTGCTTGGATTTGAGACAATCAATTTTTCACCTTTTTGAATGCCTAATTTACCTGTTTGACTGAACCTTTGAATGCACATAACTTCTGCATACGAACTCCTTTTGAGCCCATTCAAGTTGCGTAAGGATCATGTCAGCGACCTCTTTCCAATGATGCTGATTCCATCAGGTTCTAAGATTGCAAAATTTTTAGTTCTTCTATTTCCAATGTAGCAAAGAAAGCTGCCTGGTATATTGGTGGAGAGTGAAAATAGCAAGTAGGAGGTCTAGGGTTCGACCCCCACAAACCAATCTTTTAACAATCAAACCGCCACATGTGCCACGTGGCACCCAATCATAGGCCACATAGCATTACTTCATTCATCCATCAGTGACACATGTCACGTTGGATTGGTCAACATCATCAGACCTGCCACATCATCTGCTGACTCAGATGCCGCCATCTGCTATGTGGCAACCTCTAGACCTGCCACCTTAATAACTACCACTGTGTCTGCCATGTCAGCATGCTGACATCATCATTGTATTGTCTAGTCAACATGGTCAACCCTCAACTTTGACTAGCTATATCTTGCTTGTACAAACTCTAATCGAGGTGAAATGAGCGGCCTTCAGAATCATGACGATGAGCTCTTTGACTTGGCATCATTTTTGCTTGGTCTTGAGACAATCAATTTTCATCTTTTTGAACGCCTAATTTGCTTGTTTGAATAAACCTTTGACTAGACCTAACTTCTGCATATGCACTCCTTTTCAACCCATTCAAGTTGCGTCAAGATTGTGTCAACAACCTCTTTCCAATGATGCTGATTCCGTCAGGTTCTAATTCTACAAAATTTTTAGTTCTTCTGTATCCACCTGGATCATTCCTCCCCACTAGGGGTTCAAACCACCCGACCCCCTTTTTTAGGGATTCAGCTCTATAATCATTAATTAAATAGAAAGGAGGCCCGTATATGTAGGAAAGAAAGACGAGTGGTATATTGGTGTAGAGTGAGAAAAGCAAGCAGGAGGTCAAGGGTTCGACCCCCAAAAACCAACCTTTCAACAATCAAACTGCCACATGTGCCAACGTGGCACCCGATCATTGGGCCACGTGGCATTACCTCATTCGTCCAACAGTGACACTTGTCACGCTAGATTGGTCCACATCTTTAGATATGACATGTCATTTGCTAACTCAGATGCCACCATCTGCCATGTGTCAAAGTCTGGATTTGCCATGTCAAGAACTGCCACTGTGTCTACCATGTCAACATGTTGATGTCATCATTGTACTATCTAGTTGGCATGGTCAAACCTTAACTTTGACCGGCTGTATCTTGCTCGTACGAGGTCTGATCATGGCAAAATGAGCGGCGTCAAAATCATGGTGACGAGCTCTTCGACTTGGCCTCATTTTTGCTTGGATTTTAGACAATTAATTTTTCACCTTTTTGAACGCTTGATTCACCTATTTGACAAAACCTTTGACTGCACATAACTTCTGCATACAAACTCATTTTGAGGCTGTGTATGAGAAAAATTGATTATGTTTAAATGATAAAATCAAAACTATGATAATAATCAAATCACAAACCCATAACATAAAGAGATCTATCTAAGTGAAAAGCCATTATCAATAAATCAAATGAAATAAGAAAGCTTTTACCCAGATTGTGTTGTTCTCTTTGTCGAATGTGGATTGCTCAATAACGCTGCGAAACCATGTTTGCAACAAGCAAGTGTAAGTTCTCAAAGATCAATGTCAAAAGATCATAAGTTGCTCAAAGACGTGATGTATGCTCCAAGTGTTGTAAAGGATGCCTGAGAATAAGTGATCGAAGAGGATTTGTGAAGGAGATGAGGGGGGTTTATATAGGTTTCAAACATGATCGATCAACGGATGAAATAAATCCATAGAATGAATGGTTGAGATAAATCAAATAACTCATGCTAAATGTACACATGACATGTGTCACTCCATAAAGGTATTTTTATTAAGATATGATGAAAACAAGATTGATTGAATAGATAACTCAACTTGTAATTTTGCATTTTTTAGAGTTCTAAAAATAAGTCTGATTGTGCACATGAGTTAACAAGATATTATAAGAGGAATTGGAAGATAACTAAAATTAAATAAATAAATTTATTTATTTAATTGTGCATGATAGAGGAATGTAAAGATTATAAATAAAATAATTGATTTTATTTATTTTTAGAGGATTTGAGATAATTTAAATAATATTTTGTTCTAGATCAAGTGGCTACATGGATTTGCCCTCAATTAGAAACTAGCATGAAGGGATGAATGAAACTACCAACTAGTGACTATGACCCTAGAGTTGCAACCCTATTATGGATAGTGTCCTTGACCCCATAGGAATAAGATGACTCAAATAGTGATTTATTTCATTATGGTGTATCAACACTAACATCCTACCAACCTATGGATTATGACAAGAAATGAAAGACCTGAGATGGAGGAGGAAAGATTAGAGTTTCTTTAGGAGAACCTAATAGGCCTCTAGATGAGGCAAGACAAAATGATAGAAGTTAAAAATAAAAAATAAAAAGCAAGCGAAAAGAGAATGAATGAATTATTGACAAGAATGTTGTAGATCTGGGTGAATACACCCACTACCATCCCTTGGCATGATCAAGGCCACACTAGAACACTAAAAAGAGGGGAAAGTTCATCTATAAATAATCAACCAGTGGATAGTTTCATTCTAAAATCTTCTAGACCCATTTTCTACAAAGTAGAAGAAAGAGTGGAACCTAAAACTTCTTTTGTAGA
The DNA here is from genome assembly GCA_027924645.1 of Cunninghamia lanceolata. NCBI lineage: Eukaryota > Viridiplantae > Streptophyta > Pinopsida > Cupressales > Cupressaceae > Cunninghamia > Cunninghamia lanceolata. Next base: position 2,453,136 of record BSBN01000918.1, on the reverse strand, counting down.
AGAGCTTAATAGATTGTTTGGAGAATATTAGGGGAAGACTAAATATTTCAAGGCAACCATACCCTTTGACAAATACTTGGAGTTTCTAGAAAAAATATTCAGCATAGAAGAGGTCAAGGAAGTAACCAGAATAATAGTGGGAAATAATTAAAGCATAAGATGAACAAACTAACTACAAATTTTGATGGTACCAACAAGATATCTACTCAGGCTTGGTTGCAAAAATTGTAATCTTATTTCACACTTAACCCCATGATGGAAGAAGATGCAATCCAATTTGCCACATTACACTTGGAAGGCACTGCCTACGATTCATGGAACCATGGTCTAATCACACAAGGGCATTGGCTTGTGTAAAGTTTTGATGATTTCAGCTAGAGGTTGCTAGATATATTTGAGTAAAAGGATAAAGAAGAATATATTAGAGAAATTTCAAAAATCAAGCAACATACTTTGCTGGATGCATATGTAGTGGAATTTCAAAGAGTTGCAATTATGGTGCCCAATATATTAGAAAAGAGGGTGACTTTCCTCTTTGTTGAGGCTTCATATGAGCCTCTCAAAGGTCTAGTTAATGCCTTTGCACCATCATCACTATAAAATTATATCAAGAGAGCATTGACACTTGATCCATCCATGCTAAGGAACAATTTTTCATTGCAGCTAAAATCACCTATTTTAAAAAGGCAACTTTTACAAAGGAGGATTCAATTCACATCCCCAAAAGACTACACCGCAACCATTTGTAGGAAAGAAGATGGATGATAAACAAGGAATGAACTTCAAAGGAATAAATTATGTTTCTCTTGTAGAGAACCATGGAAACTTGGTCACAAATGTCTTGGCAAGAACTAAGTCCATTATATTGAGATAATGTTTGATGAAGAAGATAAACTTGAAGAACTAGAGCTACTGCAACCCACAAAGGAGAAAATTATTGAGCATGAACCTAAGAGATTCATGGATGATAGAAACAACACTCTTTTAGCTCTTTCAAGAGCACCATAATAGCACCCATTTAGGGTTCAGGAGGTGTTATCTGGGCAATAGATTACAATATTGATTGGTAGTGGGGCCATCCATAACTTCATTAATGAAGGCCTAGTGGCTAAGAGAGGGTTAAAAGATTAAAAAACTTTTCTAGGTTCAATGTCATTGTGGCTAATGGATTCGCGATTCCATGCACAAAAATTATGCATCAACTCAAACAATCCCTTGGGGAGGTTACAAGGCATGTGATGATTTCAACGTTGTGGGGTTAGGAGATAAAGATATGGTTTTGGGAGTACAATGGTTGCATTCCCTTGGAGGATTTTCTCATAGTTATCAGTCCATGGAATTAGAATTTACATCACAAAGGAATAATATGGTGCTTAGAGGTGTTCCTAGTTGGTCACCACAGGTGATCACAACTAAGAGTATAGAGAGGACCATCCACAAAGTTTAAGTTGTGTGGGTATCTAGTTGTTTTGTGATGAAAGGCATGCACACCACTTCAGCTTCCAGTAAGAACCACAATTATCATGTTGATATTCAAACCATTTGTATGGTGTTTGGTGATATGCTTATAGGTTTTCCACTATATAGGGGATTCCAACACATCATAGAGTTGGAATAAGGTTGTAAGCCTATTATGATCACCCCTTATTTCCACCCATGGACATACAAAGAGGAGATAGAGAAGGCCATCAAGGAGTTATTGGAAATGGGTCACATTAGACCCAGTTCTATCCTATTTACATCATTAGTGGTCCTTGTGAAGAAAAATATATCACAATGAGGATGTGCATCAACAACAAAGCATTAAAGAAAAACACTCTCAAAAATAGATATCTTATTCTTAGGATCAATGAGCTCATTGATTAGTTGCATGGGGCAGTATATTTCTCAATAATTAATTTCAGATTGGGCCACCATTAGATCTATCTGCAAGAGGATGTGTACAAGATAACTTTTGGATGCCATTATGGACACTTTGAATTTTTGGTCATGCCATTTATTTTGAATAATGCACTAGCCACTTTCTAATATGCAATGAATTAGGTATTTAGTGGATAGTTGAGGAAATTTGTTTTAGTATTTTTTGATGAAATTTTGATGTATAGCAAAATATGGGAGTATCATCTAAGGTGCCTAGATATGGTCCTTGGAACTTTAGAGAAACAGGTTCTATTATCAAAAGAATCTAAGTGTGAGTTAGTGGTTACAAATATTTTGTATTTGGTCCATGTCAGTAGTGCTCAAGGTGTTTAGTAGGATTAGTAAAAGATCCAAGCCATTTTGGATTGGCCACCCCTACTTCTCTAACATAGTTGAGAGGATCTTTTGGCCTTTGAAGCTACTACCAAAGGTATGTTAGGGGATTCTCATAGCTAGAGACACCACTAATCATCATGACAAAAAAAAGATCCTTTTATTGGAAGGATACAACTCAAGAAGCTTTTGAGAAGATTAAGGAGATAATAAGCTCATGGCATGTACTTGCTATTCCAAACTTCTTAGAACTATTTGTTGTAGAATATGATTCTTTAGGAGAGAGAGTTGGAGTAGTACTTGGTAAGCCTCGCATACATGCCCCATGTTTTTCTTAGTAATGGGGACCCCCCTCTCTTATGTTTTCTTTTTCTTTTCATATTAATCCTTGATGTTTTTTTTGTGATTTTGATCCCTATTAGGATCTTTGATTTTATTAATTTAAATTTTGGGTTTTTTCCCTTTTGTTTAAATCTTTTTTGAAGACTTCCATTGTTTTCAAAAACCTCAAGTGTTGGAGTACAATCAATACTGAGAGGGGGGGTGAATCAGTGTTGTATCAAAAATAAGTTATTTACTTCTTATTAAACTTGAATAGAGAAAGTGAAGGAATCAAACTTGATAATATGCTTTATCAAATGAAGGAGTCAAATACTAAATGTTCAAGCATGTAGGACAAATGAATCACACAAAAATTGAGACCATGACACAATAGATTTCATGAGTGGAAAACCCTCATAGGGATGAAAAACCACTCAAAACTGCCTCACTAGCTTAATCATGAAAATCATCAATTGCATAGGCTCACTGGCTGATGAATGCCTCACTGGAAAAAAGAAGCCTCACTAGCTAATCAGAAATGTCTCACTAACTAGAAACTGCCTCACTGGAAACACAAGCCTCACTAGCTACAAAATGTGAACATATGAAAGAAAAGATAATTTCAGGGGATTACCCTATTATAATACAATCCATTGGTCAAATGATTTAACTTTGCAACTCCATAAACACCAACCTCCTATTCACACCCTGTATTACTCAAGTATCTCTATCATTTCAAAATGCCTATACCTTCATTACAGTCAAACACACAACCTCTTTATATTCTCACAAAGATGAGACCAGGACAATTTGTTTATCAATGACCACACATCACTTTTACTTCTACAAGAACATGACTGATCAACATAAATAATACAATCTCCAAATTAGGACTTTTAATATGAGATCAATAATGAATGATGCAAAGCAAGTAGACCTATTCCTCAATCTTTCAAAAACATGTTGCTTGAATCCTGCCTCTGCAATACACAAACAAACCCTCCTTATGCAGATTGAACATACCCTCCATGTTTCACTTCATCAAAACTTCTATAATCCTTCACAATTTGATCCAATATGCATATACACAGAAAGATATATGTTTCAACTTTTGTTTTAATCAGGTTTCCCTCAAAAAACCATCATACAGACCAAGATGTCAATAAACACTCTTCTTGACAATAAACAAAATACAAGACTTCAAATTCAATCACCTAAACACTTTTGCAGTATCAATAAGAGATTTCAACTTTTACTCCTTACACTCTATTTCAGACTCAACATTGTTTAAATCATCTTTCAAGACAAGAACAAAACAAAAGTTATGTGCTACTACAAGGTAATTCAAAATCGCATCTCTCTGTCTTATCACAGATACACTGTAATATATAACTCTTTATGGCACCTGTAAAAACATAAATAAAAAACACAGTCAATCCCATTGAACACCTTTTAACTCCTCATACAATCCAAAAAAGAATCCCCTACAATCAGTAAGTATATATGTGGCAATACATTCTGTAGATTAGGGGTTTTGATCAGTTAAACAACTGTCACTCACCAAACTACTTAACATGCCTGTCAAACTTCCAAACAATGAAAAGTCATTAGGGCACAAAAATTATTCAAAAATTGAGCGTTGATTTCATTCTTTGCGGGCTCAGACAATTAAATCTCCACCCTTGATTTCTTATTCCCGCTCTTGACAAATCTTTCAACCTATAGGAATTGGTTGACTAGAAAAAGAAACTAGTTAAACAACGTTGTAAAGACCCTCTAACGAGTCACCTTTAGTGACTTCACCGCCTACTTTAAGTCAACAGTAAAACATAACAAAAGCAACCTTACAACTAGACATGTAAGAAGTGCCTTAAGCATTTGCATTAGGATTAAAAACACTAGGGTTTAAGAGTTTGAATTAGGACCCTCACACCATAGGAAACCCTGGAAGTTTATCATGATTTGAACACTGAAAATGAATAGATTCATCACATAAATAATGATCAGAAGATGCCTTGACAACTCATAAGAGAAACCCAAAAAAATAACATACAAGGTGAGAAGCATGGACAAATGTTGACAAATAAGAAGTTATATGAAACATGAATCAAAAGGTAGATGATCAAATCAACTTAGATTCTATCAAACTTGTCAAGACAACCCTAGACCAAAGTAACACAAAACACTTTGAATTTGAAGAAATGACAAAACATAGTGGCTTGTTGATTCTTTGATCATTGATCAATGATCAGCTCCTGGAGATAACATAAAGTATAATGTATGAGAAGATATGATAGCATAATGGCACCAATCCAGACTAGGAATTCCACACCGATATGAAGCTAACACTGAAATACCAACCAATGTGATACCAACACAAACTTCATCAACCTTGATGGACATCTATAATAGCAACAGACAATACTACCTCCATACAAATCTCTTGATGATGATGACAGCTCAACTCAAACTACTTTCATACAAATCTCCTAATGATGATGACAACTCAACTTAAACTCATCATGCACCAAATCATGCATCTCAATCAATTTCCTGATGGTATGGTCAACAACACCACAATATGTGAACTAGCCTCTGCAACATAATTACAACCTTGATATCCTGGCATGTCATGAATCAACAACACCATGAACACATGTTACCATGACAATAAGCATCATGTTGAGATTCATGAAGACATCCTAAAGAGCAATATATATATATATATATATATATGTATGTATGTATGTATGTATGTATGTATGTATGTATGTATGTATGTATATTTATGTATGTATGTATAAATATATGTATGTATATGTATGTATGTATAAATATATGTATGTATATGTATATATGTATGTATATATATATATGTATGTATATATATATATGTGTGTGTGTGTGTATATGTGTGTGTGTATCATGAAATCATCTTTGAGCCATGAACATCAAGATGATCCAACACTTGTAACAGCCAATGACATGATAGTCAAACTCAACAATATCTCATCTTTGATCACCTTTGAACATATTTTTGCTCCTATCCTGAAGGCACTTGCTGATCTGGCATCCTAAAGGCACAAGACTAAGATCACATCATGTGATTCAGATCAGTCTTAGAGCAATCATCATGTGAAGCACACCAATCAAACCAATCAACTCATGTGAGGTACATCAACTCCATTGACATCCACACCACACATTAACTCCATTGACATCAATGACAAATCTCTATCAATCTCCCCCTTTGTCATTGATGGCAAAACATAGAGCTTCTCCTCACTCACTCCCCCTTTTTTGTCATCAAGTGACAAAGGGATGTCAAGATCCCCCTATCAAAGAGATTGTCTATAAGTATATAAACCAACACTGCTTCTTGTGTCCTACATTGAACTCACTGAAATATTGTCCTATCAATGACAAGACATGAAACAATTTTGCTACAGACTTTGTAAATTTGAAAAAAACTAAGAAAGATTATTAAAGGTCTGATAAAATGTTGTATCATACAAAACATCTCTACTCTATTTGAATCTTATCAGAAATCTGTACCAGTCAAGTCTGATACACTCACCAAACTATACTTTACACAACATTGTACCAAAGCACCTACCTCCTTGTCCAAATCAAAAACAAGAACACTAGTAATAGAGGTAGAGTCTACACAGTGAGGTCTTTTCCCTTACCTAGATTGTTTGAATTTTGCATACTTCTAGGAATTATTATTCAAATACTGTTCTACCAAAAAAGCAATATCAATAAAGTACCTCAAAAGAAACATTGTCCTTGTTGCACTGTACTTGTTAGAACATCATCACCTGGATCATGAAGCATAGACCACCTTCAATATATGTGTAGTTCAAGAGAACCACTTCAAAACACCTTACTTTCCAGTGACATGAAGATCACTATCCTGTATTTGCTTTAAAAAAACTGTTAAAGAACATAGACCCTGTGAGAGTAAACTCAAGATTGTCACTGTCTAAACATTGTCATTATGAGCACTGACCAAGAGTTGTTTATAAGCACCATCACTAACAGGTGTCCAAGCAATCAAGGATGAGTAACAATGCATGTTTATTGTTTTACTATTTCCCAAATAGATGGTATATAGGCATGAGGAAGAATAATTCACTGGCTACAATGCCATTGATATGCTTATCAATCAAACAAAGATCAAACATTCTTATCAAAGCATCAATTGTCACTAATTGAATGAAAACTGATATTGCAAATTGGAAAGACATATTAGGAGTGCAAAACTATTATCACACCTTGAGCACCTAGTAAAAGAGAACATATTGATTAGCATGGATATCACTGTTGCACACATTAGAGAACATTGTCTAGGAAAGTAAATAATCAAGGAAAACCACTGGCAAATATATCACACAATCATCTTATTCTTGTGCAAGCCTTAGACCTCCAGTCTACTTTATACACCATATGAGTTCTACCAATCCTATCTCTTACACAATCCAAGAAGTAACAACAAGCACTATTAAAAAGTATCTATTTCATGGAAGATCACTTGAATCAAGCAAGAATTCCACTACTTCAACCACATACTGTACCAACAATAAATGTTTGAGTCAATAATAACTGCTCAAGATAATTTGACAAGACAAACAAGCAACAAGTCTGTGTTAAAGACTGTCCTGTCCAATGACTATCCTGACCTACATACAAGACATTAATATTGTCCTAATCATTGAACCTGATGTCTGATTCAGTACAAACAAGCAAGTGCAGTCTTGCAAATCCAATAATGATTGTCCTTTGTCCTGCATAAAACAAACTGTCTCTGTCTCTATCAAGTTAGTTTAATGTATGTCCTGTTGTTTCTGGGATCTATACACTAGATTTTACAACATTCATTGTCCCTTGTATGTACAACAATATCCAAGATTAGAGATAGGTAAAATAGTCTAAGACTATCAGCTTCATTTGCTCAAAAATTTCTATAGCCTATTAATCAAACTTATAAAGAGCATATTCTATAAAAATAATAGTTCTTTAGACTATATTTTGAGGAATTTTGTCACAGATTTCATGTACCCCGTATGGTCTTCTACATCTTGCATACATGTCTTCCTCGGCACTTGCAATTACAACATTTCACAATGAACCTCCTCCTTTATATAATGATGAATGTCATACCATGAAAGCATGAAAATTATTGTCACTAAAGCAAGAAAATTATTGTCACCATGAAAGCAAAATCACTGTCAAAAAATCTTGCTCTCACACTATACTTTTGTTCTCAAAAAATCCTTAAACCTTGCCTTGCTTCAACTGCACCTCTTCATGACACCTCTGTCTCAAACACCATCTACTTGACAAGATAGCATCTCCCATGGCATCTCTATCTCAAACAACATTAACTTGACACCTCTATCTCTTAACTATTTAGACCTTATCTAACAGTCTTAACACTGTCTCAACTTCTCATATGTCCTAGTTCGTGTTTCAAACTCTGTCATAACATGTTGTATCTCTCTAACTCTATCATTGTGATATCATGCAAAGCATCCTCTTATCATTGTTAACCTGATGAGCAAAGATAAAGATGACTATAAACATCTTCAGACTTTACAACCTCTTGGTTGATATCTAAGGGGCTAGATTATAAAACTGTAAACACCTCCCCCTAAGCTCATGCTACTTTTATGCATTCACTAATGTTTCTTATGTAGCATGCACAAGCTCTGTTTTGTCTTTCTCTTGGACATGTTTTCTTCTCCAAACCTGCATAGGACCTTTATTCACCTTGCTCAAGGTATTCTCTTTCTTTTGCTTGAACATGTAGCTCCTAGATGATTTCATCACACTTTTCCTACATCATTGTGCTTTGTGTCCAAACTCACTACACCTAAAACATATAATGTTGTTGTCTAGACCAAAGAAAGGATAATTTCCTCTGGGCATGCTATATGAACTCTTAATTACATTCCTGATATGATCATGTCTCTCAAACATTCTACAATTTCTGGCACAATCTCTTGCTCTATGGCCATAAATATGACAGTAATAACAATAACCATGAAATTGAGAATAATTGTACCTAATTGAGTGCCTGATAGGTAGAGATCTTATAGAGTTGATTGTCCTTCCTCTTTGATCTTCTAGAGCAGCATCATGATAACTCAAGTCTATCTTCTTTTTACATGCATTTCTTGCTTTGGAACACTCTCCTTCATAACCTAGACCATTTGTGTCCTTATAATGCTTTTGTTTGCTCAACATGTCATTCAACTTGTTTGTTCTTTCTTCAAACTCCTGATATTTCTTGGACAGAACCTTGAGACCTTCATAATCTTTTCTCAGATTGACAATTTCTACCTCTAATTTTAGACATTCAATTCTTTTCACCTCAAGGTTAGATTTTGTTACATCTATTACTCTTTTGGCTTATTTAATTTATGTCTTCAGATTGATAATCAATTTGTCTAATTCATCAACTTGACTCCTTAAATCTATAATCAGATTTCTTGCCTCTTCAAGGTCTAAAACAACTTTCTCCTTAGAGTCCTTTTCTTGTTGAAGCTCCAACTCTAATCTTCAATTCTCCTCTTTGAATTTCTTGATCTCACTTAGGCCACACATGAGTTCTCCTTCATCATCAACCTCACAATTATTTTCATCAAACTCCTGTCCATCTTCATCCACAAAGATGTCTCCTTTTGTGTCATCAATATCAACAATAAAGTCATTTTCTCTATCACACTTTGTGTCAATTTTCAAAGATGGATCATGTAACAATTCATCACATGACATGACTGGGGATTGTTGTTCAACCTTTTGCTTGGCATCTTTCTTTTCTCTATTTCTTCTACTCTTTCCCATGGTACTCCACTATTAGGATCTACCCAAGCCGATTAGACTTCAATAGGGAATCTGTGCTCTGATACCACTTGTTGGAGTACAATCAACACTGAGAGGGGGGTGAATCGGTGTTGTATCAAAAATAAGTTATTTACTTCTTATCAAACTTGAAAAGAGAAAGTGAAGTAATAAAACTTGAAAATATGCTTTATCAAATGAAGGAATCAAATACTAAATGTTCAAGCATGTAGGACAAATGAATCACACAAAAATTGAGACCATGACACAATAGATTTCATGAGTGGAAAACCCTCATAGGGATGAAAAACCACTCAAAATTGCCTCACTAGCTTAATCATGAAAATCATCAATTACATAGGCTCACTGGCTGATGAATGCCTCACTGGCAAAAAGAACCCTCACTAGCTAATCAGAAATGTCTCACTGACTACAAACTGCCTCACTAGAAACATAAGCCTCACTGGCTACAAAATGTGAACATATGAAAGAAAAGATAATTTCAGGGGATTACCCTATTACAATACAATCCATTGGTCAAATGATTTAACTTTGCAACTCCATAAACACCAACCTCCTATTCACACACTGTATTACTCAAGTATCTCTATCATTTCAAAATGCTTATACCTTCATTACAGTCAAACACACAACGTCTTTATATTCTCACAAAGATGAGACTAGGACAATCTATTTATGAATGACCACACATCACTTTTACTTCTACAAGAACATGACTGATCAACATAAATAATACAATCTCCAACTCAGGACTTTAATATGAGATCAATATTGAATGATGCAAAACAAGTAGACCTATTCCTCAATCTTTCAAAAACATGTTGCTTGAATCCTACCTCTGCAATACACAACAAACCCTCCTTATGTAGATTGAACATACCCTCCATGTTTCACTTCATCAAAACTTCTATAATCCTTCACAATTTGATCCAATATGCATATACACAGAAAGATATATATCCCAACTTTCGTTCTAATCAGGTCTCCCTCAAAAATCCATCATACAAACCAAGATGTCAATAAACACTCTTCTTGACAATAAACAAAATACAAGACTTCAAACTCAATCACCTAAACACTTTTATAGTATCAATAAGAGATTTCAACTTTTACTCCTTACACTCTATTTCAGACTCAACATTGTTTAAATCATCTTTCAAGACAAGAACAGAACAGAAGTTATGTGTTGCTACAAGGTAATTCAAATCACATCTCTTTGTCTTATCACAGATACATTGTAAAATATAGCTCTTTACAACACCTGTAACAACATAGATAAAAAACACATTCAATCCCATTGAACACCTGTTAACTCCTCATACAATCCAAAAAAGAATCCCCTGCAATCAGTAAGTATATATGTGGCAATACATTCAGTAGATTAGGGTTTCTGATCAGTTAAACAACTATCACTCACCAAACTGTTTAGCATGCCCGTCAAACTTCCAAACAATGAAGAGTCGTTAGGGCACAAAAATTATTCAAAAACTAAGCATTGATTTCATTCTTTGCGGGCTCAGATAGTTAAATCTCCGCCCTCAATTTCTTATTCCCACTCTTGACAAATCTTTCAACCTATAGGAACCGGTTGACTAGGGAAAAAAACTGGACAAGCAACATTGTAAAGACCCTCTAACAAGTCACCTTTAGTGACTTCACCACCTACTTTAAGTCAACAGTAAAACATAACAAAAGAAACCTTACAACTAGATGGGTAAGAAGTGACTTAAGCATTTGCATTAGGATTAAAAACACTAGGGTTTAAGAGTTTGAATTAGGACCCTCACACTATAGGAAACCCTAGAAGTTTATCATGATTTGAACACTGAAAATGAACAGATTCATCACATAAACAATGATCAGAAGACACCTTGACAACTCATAAGAGAAACCTTAAAAAAATAACATACAAGGTGAGAAGCATGGCAAAAATGTTGACAAACAAGAAGTTATATGAAACATGAATTAAAAGGTAGATGATCAGATCAACTCAGATTCTATCAAACTTGTCAATACAACCCTAGACAAAAGTAACACCAAACACTTTGAATTTCTTTGAACATTGATCAGTGATCAACTCTTGGAGATAACATAAAGTATAATGTATGAGAAGATATGATAGCATAATGGCACCAATCCAGACTAGGAATTCCACACTGATACGAAGCTAACACTGAAATACCAACCAATGTGATACCAACACAGACTTCATCAACCTTGATGGACATCTATAATAGCAATAGACAATACTACCTCCATACAAATCTCCTAATGATGATGATAGCTCAACTCAAACTACTTTTATACAAATCTCTTGATGATGATGACAGCTCAACTCAAACTCATCATTCACCCAAATCATGCATCTCAATCAATTTCCTGATGGTATGGTCAACAACATCACAATATGTGAACTAGTCTCTGCAACATAATTACAACCTTGATATCCTGACATGTCATGAATCAACAACACCATGAACATATGTTACCATGACAATAAGCATCCTGTTGAGATTCATGAAGACATCCTAAAGAGCAATATATATCATGAAATCCTCTTTGATCCATGAACATCAAGATGATCCAACACTTGTAGCAGCCAATGACATGATAGTCAAACTCAACAATACCTCATCTTTGATCACCTTTGAACATCTTGTTGCTCATATCCTGAAGGCACTTGCTGATCTAGCATCCTGAAGGCACAAGACTAAGATCACGTCATGTGATAGATCATTCTTAGAGCAATCATCATGTGAAGCACACCAATCAAACCAATCAACTCATGTGAGGTAAATCAACTCCATTAACATCCACACCGTACATCAACTCCATTGACATCAATGACAAATCTCTATCATCAAGATCCTAAGTTATGTCAAAGTTCCCACCTCATGTCTTTTTCTAGAAGTTCAGACTTCCAAAGGTTTTTATGACTTTACAACTTTGTTCCAAGTCCTCGCCAGGTCCTATTTTCTGCGTTGTTTCCTTTAGTTTCTTTGTTTTCTTCATGGATTCCTAGAGTTTCGAGGAACTCAAGCACTCTCAAACTTGGTTCCAATGTTTGAGTTCCTTTTGGATTCCTGGTTCTTGTGGTACTGGAAAAATATTAATGTCACATGTATGGACTTAAAATGCCCCTATATCATCAATTTTCACCTCCCATTTCACACTTTGAATTTGAATTTCCAATATTTTGATCTCCTAGAGTATTTAAAACTCTTTTTCAACTAAGAGCTCACATTTATTGATGAATTTGTGTGATTGGTGGTAGATTTCAAGTCTATGAATTGCTAGTGTCACGAGATCTATTTCCGCCTCTGTGATTTTCATCTTCTGCGTCTTCCAAGTTGGTTCCTTTTAGTTTTATTTCAAATTTATTTTTAGATTTTGATCTTTTCAATTTATTCTTCTTGGATTATTTGTTAGTTCTTATTTTTTCCCTAGTATTTCATGTTTATTTGGATATTTTCCTTGTCTAAGTTTTGTTTCAAATCCTGACCTAGGGTTTTTTAGGTTTAAATTTGAAATTAGGGTTAGATTTTAGGGTAGGTCAATAAGGATTAGATCTCTTGTCAAAAATGAGTTCTTTGGCATAGATTCTTGTGTCAAAATCCTTGTCTAATTTTTCTTCATGCTTTACCACCTTTTAAAATAGTTCTAGGTTCTTAGATCCATCCAAAACCTTAAATCTCACCTTACAGTGTTTTATAAACTTAACAATTAGGGGTTTCAAGGTTTTCTTGCACATTGGAACCTAATCCAATTGTTCATGATCCTCCTAGTTTCTCACTTTCCATGTTGTCAGCCTCTAGTTCTTGGTTACTATCAAAACCCAAAAATTCAGTGGGATAGGTCAAATATTGAATGAAGTACAGGATCTGGGTTTCACTTGGGATGTTGAACTTTTGTCTGGAGATCCTTAGGTTCCTCACTTTCCTGATTTTTTGCTCTTTAAAATTAAAATCCCTTTTCAAACTTGTAGGTCTCTATTGAATAATTACACCATGTCCCAAGTTCCAGTGTCCTCTCGAAACTCGATAACACAAAGAATACCAAAATACTTGAAGTTTGACAAATTTAATTAATTTTAATGGTATAAAAAAAACTAATGGTGCATTTTCTTAACATTAAATGTATAAATGACTAACAAGCTTGATAAAATCCCAACAATAATGAAGTACAAATTCAAATGGGTCACTAAGGCCTTCAATATTACTTCTGATGTACAAGGAATCATCAATATAAACTTAGGGCATGTGACCTTAGAGCAGTTTCACAAGGACATATTTGGAGATGCACCCACGCCAAGGGCAAGAATCTTAACTAGCTCGGGACTAGCCCTTGTAGCTAGATTTTCAATGTCAGTACAATGTCCAAATTTAATCTTGGCTTGTGCTGAAGCTTATCATGTAGGAGATGGGAAAGCTTATGATGCACAAGGAAACATAATATTGGATGTAACTCCAGCAATGATAAGACTAACCTTTGACCTTGCTCACCATGTATAATTGGTGATGTTGACAAAAATAGAATCTCAAACTACTTTTGAAGATCACCAAATAGACACTGGCTTCTCAAAGAAAGGAAGTCTATTGTCAAGATCCCAAAGAATCTGACTAGGTCAGATTTCCAACTAGAAATTAGGGATATGATCAAGTTGTTAAGAAGGGTCACGGGAAATATAGATTCTAGGTTGTATCAACACTAGATGTTCCAATTTATCAATATGATCCTCAAGAACTAGTAATTCTTGGACTTAGCCCAGATAGTAAGTGACATATTACATGCACAATTAATCACTATAACCAATGATAAGAAGTTCAACATGACTTCATACATTGTGTCTCTATTAGAGAAATGAGCTCATTCTTTTCGTGTAGTCACAAAGGGATAAATGGGAGAAGCACTAGGGAAAATAAGGTGTGGGATTTCTATCCCCAATTAGAGCTCAAGGAAGCACATAAACACTATAAAAGAATCAATGATACCTTCTTGTTCACTATCATTAGGAAATTGACAAGGGATAGCAATGCCAGAATGTTTATGGAAGCCAAGGCTTTTGTTTTGCCAAATCAAAATTTTTGCTTTATTAAGGCATTTTGTGAAAGTCTAGAAAATTTTTCGTCAAAAAGTCAAAATTTCTAAAAATAGAAAGTTTCTATTTTTAGAAAGTTTCTATTTTTAGAAAGTTTCTAAAAATAGACGTCAAATTAGGTTTTCTGGGTTTCTTGAGATACCGATGCTGGCAAAATTTTTTAAAAATAGAAAGTTTCTAAAAATAGAATCTCTGATTCAGGTGTCGTGCCTAATTCTGATTGGTTGATTTTGCTTCACGATTAAGGTGGTCTGGATGGAATCTACAAAAGGTCGCGTTTTCCCTATTGGGTCAATTCTGCTTTTTTAGATGGCAAAGCCCGAGCTCCAAGGCCATTAATGGAGGAGGTTCATCTGCTAGGGAGCAGTTTCAAGTTTTCTAGGTTTTTCAAATAACGCAGAAATGTCAAGCAGTCATCAATTGATGAGAAACGAAGAACGGAGCATGATGAATCTAGAAAGTGAAGAAAAGTTTAAAAATCCTCAAAATTGTTTAAGTCTGGAAATCTCAGGCACCCCTGGAGGCTGGGGGCACCCAACCTTGGCAGACTTAGATTTTTTTTCATATTTTTCAGAAAATGTTAAAAATGCCTCAATCAGCCAATTTTCGGGTGGAGAAAAGCAATCATTTTGGTCAATAGGTTCTAAAAAGCTGGGATTCACCTCAGATATGCCTAGGCTATCTAGTCCATCCTTCATCTAGTGGCAATTGTCTGATAAATCATCGAAATCAATGACAGGAAGCAGTTGTCAGCACGCAAAATAAGGTAAACTTCAAACAAAGATGAAAATCATAAAAAATGACTAAGGCATTGACATCCAAGTGGGGCGCCCATCATCCTCAGTGTTACAATATTTTTTACATTTTTCAAGAAATGTCAAAAAGTCTTCGTCAGCCCATTTCCAGGTGGTCAAAATCAGTCAAAATGCTTGTAAAAGCTAGAAATTCATCTCAGGTATATTTAGGCTACTCAGATCACCTCTCATCTTGTTTCAGTAGTCAGTTAGATGATCAAAAACAAAGATCAAACAAGACCTATGGCACGTAAAACAGAGAAATGGAATGAAAATTGAAAAATTCCAAAAAATTTCTATGGCATGGAATCAAAAGTGCCCTAGGAGGCTAAGAGTGCCCATCATCTCCAGACTTAACCATTTTTCATGTTTCTCCAGAAGATGACAAATCCTCCTCCGTCAACTCGATGGGATTCATAGAAAATTAGTTTGGCTCAATTTTTGAGGCAAGCAGAAGGTACAATCAATTCAGTTTTCATCAGGCTTGCCTAATTGCCTGACCATCAATCTCAGTTTTTCTCTGGCAGGCGAGATTCGACAACCTAACTGGGTCCCATAGTTACCAGAACGCGCGCGGAAAACAAGAAAATGAAAAAGTTGAAAAATTCCAAAATTTAGCTAAGGCATCAAAACCCAAGCGCCCCTGGAGGCTAGGGGCACCTGGAGTCTCCAGAGTTAGACTTTTCCATGTTTTGTTGATGTCATCCGATAGCCTTTTTCTAATCTTCGTCCAGCGACAGTTTCCAGAAGTCAGATTTGCAGTCAAATGTCGTCTGATCGTTAATTCAAGGCTAGGGATGAAATCAGGATTGATAAAACTCCAAAATGCTATGATTAGTCAGTTTTTTCAATCAATGGTGACAGTTTGCCATCTTGTTGAAGTCAGAGGCATGCCATGCTGGAGTCAGAACGAGTGCAAAAGTTTCAAAACGAAGGAAAAATTGGCTAACACTTTTACAACCTCGCGTGTTTGATGACATCATCAAAGAATATTTATTTTAATCATCTCACACGTGAAGCCATAGGCGCTATAAAATAGGGATTCTTCCTATTCGAGCATATCTATTTGGATTTGTGTTTTAAAAGATGCTTTCTTCATGGATAAGTTTGAAGCTTTGTGCTTTCACAAAGAAAGTTGTTTTTTTGTCCTAAAGTTCTATAAAGACAAGCTTTTGGCGTCCTTTATTCATTATTTTTGCAGGTTGCATCCAAAAGAAAGAAAACATCTTTTTCTTCTCATGAAGATTTGAGAACCCAAATGGAGTGCTTTTTCAATGTTCTTCGTAGTTTTAGGATTGGGAAGCACAGAGGCACGATTTTTCAAAGTTCATTTTTCTAGGGCATCATTTTTCAGAAACAGGGCCAGAGAGTTTTCAATTTTCATCGAAATGGGTCCATCGGGAATTTCATCCTCTTGAAGATTGGAAAATTTTATTTTTTCAAAAATCTCCTTTTTTGCTGCTTTTTCGAGAAATCCTCTGCTTTTTCAAAATCTGACGATCTAAGTTGTTTCAAAACAGGATTGTCTACAAAACCCATGTGCCAACTTTTTCTCTCAAAATCTGCTTTTTAGAAAAAATCAGCAAGCAATTTTTAGCCTTTTGCGCAAAATATTTCTGAAATAGGCATGTTCACAGCCATTCTTCAAGTTTTTCAGTATGCAGTACTCTCCAATAGAGATCAAGCCTAAAGCAGCGTTTGTTCATGATTATATTAGGACCTTCAAGACAAATTTGCATAAGGTGCTTCCAATGTTCAATTTGTATGCTTTAGAAGATGTAGGAAACATTGCTATCAGGAATCTAAGTCACTCTGGGTTTCTTGCAGCAGCTTCATTCCCCGTCACAGTGCAAAGCATTGAATTTGTGATTGCTTGTACTAAGCATTACAATTCAGTTACAAGGGAATTCCAATCAGCAGATGGGCATGTACTCTGTAGCCTCAAGCCAAATGACATTGAAAAATGTTTTTCAATACCAATATGGAAGGAGAACTTAGTCATTTCTATTGAAGAATGCAAGAGGGTGTGGCACAATGATAAAGAAAAATATCAGAAAAAGATTTGTCAAAAGTGGTTAAAAGAAAAGCATAACATTTTGCCAAAGAACATTAGACGTGGAGAGTTTAAGGAAGAACATGCAATAATGATTACTCTACTAAGCCAAATCACAGGTCAAGTAGAAGCTAACAAATTTCAGCCTTGGATGTTTGACATCATGTCCCAGATTGTTGACAGAACAAAATACTATGATTGGGTAGCACTAATCAATGATAGTCTCCACGATCAGATAATTGATTTTAAAAGGGCCCATGAATTCCACATGATGTCATATCTCGTATATCTAATGGCCTTTTCAGGGTCAGTTTAGGGGTTTGAATATTATTGGAGCTTTGGGCATTCAACATGTATATCACCATTTCTCGCAGTTAGAATTTTCTCAGGCTGAGCGACATTATAGGCGGGTAAATGATGCATTCCTTATGCATGCAGTGCAAGATCTAGATAGTGAGTTGCATATATGATTTTTAGCTGATGCCAGATTGGCAATGGCAAAATAGGCTAATTGGTTTATCTAGTTTCCCACTTTCTCCTACATCAAAGTATATGGCTTTTCAGGAGAGCCGTCCATGCTACCAAGATATCCTACGGATGAGGTAGCGTGCATGGAATTTTTGAGGCAAGTCTATAAAGTTCATTCATTTCTACGTAGCAAGCACAAGGCGGCTTTTAGTTTTCTGATTGGGATGGGTATTTACAGATGCAGATCTAGAGCAGATGCCAAAGTAATTGGTAGTGAATCATCCAAGTATGGTCTTAAGTTTTATGACAGGAGGTTTTCATATGATCCTCATGGTGTTTTTGCATCACACCTTGGTCAAAATTGTGTACATGTGCCTGCGGTTGAAGATTTATGGTCTAATTGTGCAGATAAATTCGAAGTGCAGAAACGTAATTACAGTAGGTTTACCCTTTAGCAGTTGGTTGATATCCTATTAGAAGATGTAGAGGGCTTGTCAGATGATGATGGTGAGGTTCTACTTCCCACATATTTTAGAAATCAGGTTGAGCAACAACCACTGTCACCAATTAATTGGTTTGTCAAAGAAAACACCTCAATTGAGGAAAGAACGAGTCAGATTATCAAAAATAATATGATATTCTTGAATGATAGGAAGCGAAGAGAAGCCATTTTGGTTGTAGAGCCGCCAATAGTTCTATCATCTATACCTTCCACTTCCAAACCAAAACCAATGGTTAAGGCTATGAGCATCCTTCCAGAAGGAATGAAGATGGCTAAGTTGAAGAGGACAAAGGTTGAGTCTCCATTCCATAGTCAACAAGAACAGCCAGCAGTTGCATCAAAAGTTCCCGCTGAACCAGCACCGCATATTGAAACAATGCCTTCAGTTCATGTTTCTCCACCTCCATCACCGAGCTCTTCTCCCATTCATATAGATTCGGAGCCAGACTTGTCGGTTCATAACACTGAGACACATATTGGTTCATCAGGAGTTGATGAACTTAGAACTGAGCCTCCCAGAGAGGTTGGCCCATCTTGGCTTGAGAACATCTTGGGTTGGAAAAGAATAAAGCCTTCATATCAGTTGAACTTGATAGAGCTTAATAGCATCTACCAAGACATACCAGATAGGAAAATTAAGAAGCAAGTTCACATTGAAAAGAATGTTGATGAAGAAATGATCCTTGAAACTGCAACACCGCCAGAAGATAAGAATGTTAATGAGATTGAGGTTGATGACTTCAAGGTTGTCAGAGCTAATCTTGGTAGGTATGGCATACAAATGTAAATCCCTTCAAGGTTGCAGCAAATACTTTAAAGGAGAGGGTGTTGAAAGATGGAGAAGATAAAGCAGCCCTCAAGGATGAAAATAGGCAGCTACAATAGTATATTTCCAATCTTTTTCACGGCACTTCACAAGCTAACTTACTGCTTCCTCAGATTCTAGAATCACTGACTAATCAGCAGCAGCTGAGTCAGTTGGTCATTTATGGGAGGCACATGAAGGATTGGGTGGAAGAATTTGTAACTAAAGGCAGAGTTGTACTTTCACAAATCTATCAATTAAAGTACAATGCTCATGATTTGCGTCAAGGAATTCAGGGGCTACAATAGACTATGGTTGAAAATAGACAGGTGTTTGATATCATAATCTCTAACTTGAAGATAGCATATAATTCCATTGATTCAACAAAAGATAAGAAGATTGATTCTACTTGGAAAGCATAGTAGCTTTTCACAGTAAAAAACCTATGAAAGTATAATCTCAGATTTAGCAGAATAGAAAGAAAAAGTGGTAAATGTTCTCAAGTTCATGAGATCTTTTGTTTCTCAGATCTTGTGTTCATATGAGAAAGAAGATGGTACCCTGTATGATCTTAGGGAAGTACAGACAGAATTCCAGACTCTCGTCTGCAACAATTTTAATGGTGATCTCAGTGCTGGCAAGATGGATCATTTTGCCGCTATGATAGTAAAATTTGATAAAGTTGTGGGCAAAGTTTGTGAATTCCTACAGATGGTTGTAGATGGTAAAGAAATGTTAGAAAATTAGAATATCATCTTAAAGTATCGGTGTTCCTGGCAAAGATGCGCTCACTAGATTTTTAGAAGATATTATTTCCCAAAATATCAATGGATGACATCACTAATAAAGCAGCAATAAAGATAAGGATGTGACTCAAAAGAAAGCAACTTTAACTCAAATGCATTTTGTTTTAAAGTATTTGCTTTCATCCAAAGATTATCCATCCTTATAATAGTAAAAATCACTTTGTAATAGTTGGATCTTTCTTTGCTTTAAAGTAAATTGTTTTAAAGCAGTTGTTAGTTGTAATCTTTGTCTTAGAATTTAGAAATAAAGCTTGCGAGTTGGCAAGTTAGATAAAATCAAGGAGATTTTAGGGTTCCCTACTCCTTTGATTTAGTATAAATAAGGGCAGCCTTGCCCATTGTCAGGAAATTGTAATTGTGATAGCAAAATTTGTTGTGCCTATTCTAGCCTACAGAAATTGTTTTTTCAAGTGCTTGATCACTCTATGTTATCTGTTATCCAGTGTTTGATCGCATAGTGTATGCCTACCTTTTGCTACAATATCATTTCCCTAGAGTTATAATAACTTTATGATATTGAGAATAGAAATCTAATGCCTGTCATTTGCTTTGATTCTCTATCTCACGATCATCTAGTTTTGTTGTCAGATGTGTGGCTTTCATAATCTTACTTTTAGTTTTCATCTTAAAGTACAATGAGTCTTCTGATGTGATCTGGAAGAAGTTTATTTGAGCTTTTATGTTAAAACAAATCATTCTCTGTTAACTTTTGATTCCTATGCTCTGGATTTACTTAGGTGATCAAAAGCGTCATTTAGTTTAGGCCTAGCTGTAGTTAGAAGTTAAAAAGAAAAACCTTTGTTGCAGCGATAGAGTTTTATAACGTTGTGCTCACAGCTGAGAAGCAAAAAGATACGCAAAATTTAATTTATTTATCTTTTAAGCAAACATCAGTAAAAGGGAACTTCCCCTCATAATAGAAGAGCAGTTTATCTGTGCATAGTTGTCCATTTCCAACTCGCATTCCAGAGGTACGAATTGAAACACCAACAGATTTGATTCAAGGATGGGCAATGGTTCATAAACTTCCCAAGATCCACATATATTAGGATATCTGTATTCACCAAAACCCCTTATCTATTGCCTAGGTATTGTAGTGACAAGGTAATTTTATTGGACATTTCAAGACAAATTCTTCAAGTACATCTCAAGCTACAAGAAAGCATAATTCGGGTGTTCAATTCCCATTTTATTTGGGTTTCTATACATGTAATTCTATTAATTCTACCAAAGCATCTGATGAGGAGCTAGAGGATATGAATTTCAAATTTTATCAACATAGTCTTGATTATGATCCTTATGGCAGAATCAAGAAACTATTGGAGACTATGAATGACCATGAGCAAACTTTGGAAGAATTGTGGGCTAATTGCAAAGATGATTTTGAAGTAAGAAGATTTATTGTAGATCAACTACTTTCCAAATGAAATCTTTTAAGATTCAGGAATATATTCCTTCAAAATAATTAGATGGTGACCAAGTCTTACATCCCTATTGCAAGTATGTGCCTAACTGGTGTTGTCATTAATGTTAACATATATGTGTTGTCATTGGTGTCAACTATGCTCTTGTTTTGATGCTTGCTTGTATCAAGTTAGTTGCTTTGTATTGACCTATGTAAGCGTTGAAGATAATGAGTAAGTGATCCTGATATTATGTTTCCTAGTGCTTTTGAGAAAATTTGCTCTCCTAGTGGCAACAGTGTGTTGAAGAGTATCTCTGTTTACAATAGAACAGTCCAGTAATTTGCTCCACCAGAGTAAGAACTATTTTTTTGTGCATTCAGTGGTGACAGGGAGAAAGTATTTTGCTCTGCATTCCTCCTCATTGAAGTATTATGATCTGCGGTTGTAGAGTTAAGTCTGGTATGATGTTATGTGCCTTCAACTACAATGGTTCATCATTTAGTGGTCTGCAAGCAATCTTTTCTTTGTGACAGTGGCTGACAGTGTTGTTTAAGTGCTTCAGTTTGAAGAATCTTCTTGACAAAATGGTTAGAGATTGTGCGAATATTCCTGGTGATTACAATGTGCTTGTGAATGTCTCCTGATCATGTTCCTACTTTTTGATTGGTCCGCGAAGAGTAATTTGCTTCGTGGATGAAGACTATTCCTATAAGACTTAGTGTTAACTCCAAGTCTTGGCCGACCTGGTTGTTTTCACTACTTGTGGAGATGCATTGAAGATTGCCAAAGTGTGTTGTGGCATGGAAGATTACACTTGAGTCTCAGCTAAGGCATAACATGTTCCGCATACATCTTTTCCTTAGCTAATTTTGTTTAGGCCCAAACCTATTTCTATGTGTGTTTGTAATGTCGACCTTGGAGATTGCTCTAATGGTTGATGAATGTAATGCCAACCTTGATGTACATTCCAAGGTTGATGAATTGTATAAAAACATGTAATGAAGTTGTGAAAAAGATGTCCTTGTGAAAATGAAAAGATAAGTGCGAAGTGAAAAGGCAGAGCATAGTAGAGGAAATGTATTGCGCTTCAATGGAACTAAACTCCGGCATGGAGTAGATTCTATCAAATCAGTTCACAAACCCTTGGCAATGAGCCGATCTTAGCAGTAAGCCCTAACTTTTGCAATGAGCATTTTGGGCAGTGAGCCTCTGATTTTTGGTATTGCTATAACATATTTATTTTGTGAGCTAACACTCACTGTGGTTTTTCCCTTATAGGGTTTTCCACGTAAAAAATCTGGTGTCTCATGTGTCTCATGTGTGATTATGCTTAAGTTTTTGATTTCATGCTTTCAATGGTAAAATTATAATAACTGTGGATAATTGATTGATGTTTTGATGTTTATAAGAAGTTAAGTTTTGGTGACAACTAATTCACCCCCCCTCTCAATTGTCCTGTGCATTTCAACAATCACATGTATGATTTGTGAAGAATGGATAATGACCCATTCCCAAGCTTGAACTGGCCATTGAAAGAGAACTTATCAATTGAGTCAATATGCAAAGGAGTCCTAGAATTTAGCTTCTCATGGTTAGACTCTAAGATTGCACAGTTAGGTAAGGGTAAATGAAAAGAAAAGAAAGATAAAAGAAAGAAGATTGAAGAAGAATCTTCCTCTGATCCTAAGATCTACAAAAAGGCTAAAATAGAAATAAGGAAGGAGAAGATGATAGGAGCCAAGGGTAATGTAACCCAAGAATAATTACAAGAAACTATTGTCCTATTTTACCTCAAGGCCAAAATAGCCCAAGGATCCCCTAATTTTGTAGAAATGTTGTAAAGACACATTCATGCCTTCAGATGTTTTATTGTCTTATTGTGTGTTTTGCCTTGTAAAGTTCTCCCAAAAAATCTTGTGTTGTTTCCTTTGAAAAGTTGCATTATCAATGAACTTGGCAGTTTGTGAACTTGTTGGTTCGCCGATAGGTGAACTTGTTGATAATGAAAGAGGGGATTTTCTTTTGAGAACAAGTGCAAGAGGGTTGTTTGATCGACAAGTTGGGTAGTTCATGAACCTGCTAGTTCATCAATCAGTAAGTTCACCGATGGAAGAAGTCATCGATGGGAAAAGAGAAAGCAAGAGCAAGACAAACCAATCATTGCATTGGCAAATTTTTGAACTTGCAAACTTGTCAATCAGTTTGTCATTTCATCTATTCATTGATCGTCATCTTCATCGACAAAATATAAAGCAAAAGACAAAGGCAAAGAAGGAAAGATAAATCGGCAAAGCCCCTGCTGATCTGGATCCTTTCTCTAACCATATCTTCCATCCATATATCGGGTTTAGTTGGAAGCCTTTTTTTCCATCTAGATGTTAAAAATTCAACCGAATGTGGAACTTTCAAATGATAAAGTTCAGGTTTAGTTAGAAACATTAGCAAGATATGATGATGTTAGTCTTGTGATGCTCACAACACGCCCCATTTTACTTCTTAACAAAATGAGGACCCCTGTTGTGGACGTAGTTTTTGCTTGTGTGTGGGTCTGCTTGGTGGTAAAAGGGAAAAGGGAAGTGAAAGTTACAAACCTTGTTGAAAATAAAGAAAAAATAGCATTAAGTACCAGAGCATACTAGGGGTGAATTCCTTGTCAAAAATGAGTAAGGGTTGTTTTTTGAACCATTTTAAAGTTCCCAATATTCTGCAAGATATGTGTGTTTTTGGTAAAATGCACTATAGGAGGATTTGTATGTTGCATATACAAAGTCATTTGTATGTCAAGTCGTTGTATGAGTCGCATAAAAGAGTTATCGAGTTTATTATATCATTATACTTGTATGCATTTTGCTAACACTTTATCCTTACATACAAGTCGGACCTGACAGAATTAAGAGGTGAAATGGGAAATTGGTTAAGTCCGTCAGATGTATCTTAAGTTTGTATGTTTGGTAAAAGGAAACATACAAGGCAATATACAACAAGATATACATGTCATGGACCTAAAAAGAGTATTCAAATTGATTTTGTCGTGTTATGTTTCGTTGCTTGTATATTGTATGCTAAGGATTATACATTTCGATATACATACAACGTAGAGCTCAAAGAAAATTAAAATCTGTTAAAGTAATGCATTGTACCTCAACGTATATGGAAAAGGTGCATTTCACTTTATATGCATGTTGGATTCAAAAAGTTATATATTACGGTTTATAAAACATGAGAAGTTTGAAAAGGAAGATACATATGAGTTTGTATGTATTGGGCTTTGTATCTAAGAGATTGATACAAGTATGGTTGTAGTGTGGAATACAAGTGAAAAGTAAAGTGGGTCCCACCGCTTGCATATCGGGCTTGTATAATAACAATGTATATCTTAGATATACAAACTGATATACAAGAAAAGATGCAAATAGGAGATACAAGCCGGATGCGAAAAGGAAGTTCAATACAGAAAAGTCTTTGTATGTTTGGAGCACTTGTATGTTTATGATATACATATTCAAGATACAAAGGAATAAAAGGCATTGCGGAGGATAAAGAGTAAAAAGGAGGTTTGTATAAGGTTGTTTGTATATGCATTTGTATCTAATGAGACATGCAAAGAGTGATATACAAAGCGGGTGATACAAGTATAGATAAAAGAGAAAAGGGACATAGCCTTAGTTGGTTTCTTGCATATATGTGTTTGTATGTTAAAAGATACAAGGAAACATACAAGTGAAACATACAAAAGAACATACAAGAAAAACAATATGTATGCAGAAATGAAATAATGGATAAAAAAGTTCAAAACTTAAACACTAAAATAGAAAGTTGAAGCTTTAGGTGCATTAACTGTTGTAATTAATGCCGAGCTAACACCCAAAAAGAGTAAAATTCAAAGGGAGTTAAGGTAAAATTAATGTTATTTACTTTTGAATCTGCATTGCTAAGAGTTAAAAAACTGTAGAAAAGAGAATTGTTGCAACAAATTGAACAGAATTCATCCAAGTGACGGAATTACAGCAGCTGGATGGAAGGCAAAAATAGAAAAGTAAGTCAACGACAGAAAGTGAGTGGTCAAGAAATACAGGTATTTACCTCAAAATGCCGTTACATTTCAAATGGTAAAAATGCATGTAAATTTCAATAATTTCATTATAAAACATAGGCATTTGTTAAATCATTGTTTTAACTGTTAATTAGCTGGGTAGAGCTTAACAAATGTAAAGTCAAAATAGAAAGGACAAACTGGGTTAGGGTAAAATGGTAAAAAAAATAGAAATTCATAGTAAAACCCTAGATAGGAAAGTAAAACAAAAGGTTAAAAGATGCATTTTCTACAAGATGGCCCCGAAGCAGAAAAAGGTAGATACATGGGGCGAGGTGAAAAAAGAGAGGAAACTGTGTAAAGAGATAGAGAAAGAAGAGCTGCCAATACACAGAGTATATCTAACATTAATTAGTTACAGCGGAGTGGGAATAGATACAAACATTGGAAATTATGATGCAAATGATGTTTTACAAAAGATTACAGTTGTAGATGCTACACCGGATATGAAGTGTATATGGGAGAGCGGGTTGTATAGAGCTGCAGGTTTTCCATTGGCTATGGAGGCCAAGGATTTATGTTTGGATTGTTTAACTCTGTATGACTTAACAACCAAGAAAATAATGTTTTATGATAGACTCATTACAGATTTATCCACAGAGGGTATTATAAGGATATTTGGCTTGGAGATCAAAGAGAAAATGGTAGACATTGACATAGATCAATACAATGAGGATTATCAAATCAATGAAAGGGATTGTAGAGAGAAGATATTTTACAATTGGTATAGCCCAGAAAACAAACCCAAGGCTATAGCCAGAGTGCACAAAAATCTACTGAGAATATACTTCAAAGAGGAAATACACTTGATGATTAAAATGTTGAGTAGATTGATAGGTTTGAGAGAGGGCACTAAATGTGAGCCCTGGATGTTTGTTGTTATTGAGTTCATAAGAAAAGCAGAAAAGGAGCAAGGATAGATTCATTGGACCAAGACCATAAGCACAGCTATATGGAAACAAGCCATGTTGAGGAAGCAAAAGCTACTACCTTTTTATTTGTCTCCAGATGTATTGTAATCATGTGCAGTAGAAGTGAGACCATTCATACATGGAATAGACAGGGTTGGGACCTTAGGCAGTGGTCCAGGGCAGAAATTGGTATATGAGCATTACCCTGATCTACAAGAGGAGAAATCATTGAAGAAGTATACTTTGGTTAATGATGTGTTCTATACTTATATGTTGAGAATTCTAAGGGAAGAACCTGATAAAAGATTGTCTAAGAATGCAGAAGATGCAATTGGGTTACATAGTTCATGGTATATTCAATTTCCACATTTTACTTGTATCAAAACTGAAGGATTTGAAGGAAAGCCTTTCATGTTACCCCGGTATCCTTCTGACAAATTGATTATGTTGGAGTTTTCAAGGCAAAATCTGAATGCCTTTAGAATATACAAGAAGAAGTTCAGCGGAGGAAATCTAAAGCTACCTTAGGCTATAGGTAAAAATTCATGCTACAGTGAGGAAGTGGCTAGTTATTTAGAGCAGGAGCTGAGATATTATGGATTTGAAGAATTTGATTTAGCCAGAAAGTTTGACCCCTTCCACAGGATTCAAAATACAATTGATAAAAAGTATAAGCATCAGATACACATTGAAGATTTTTGGTCTGATTGCAAAAATGATAAGGAGGTGAGGAAGAGGGCCCATAAAAGATTAACAATTGAGAAAATGAAAACTATGGGAGATATCTATGTTCCTCCAAAGGTTCAAGAGGATGATAAATTGCTACATTATAGTTATGCAGAGGCCAAGCTTGCTCCTATTACAGAGCCTGATTGGTCACAGCCTTGGAACAAATCTCTGGACATTGTCCAAACTAATTATATTATTTTCAAAGACATGGTTAAAAGACAGGATTGAAAAGCTCAAAGTTGAGGGGAAAGAAATCACATATCCTAAGAAAGGGAGGAAGAGAGTAAGAGAACCTAGTGATGATCCCCAGTGTTTTTATGAGAAGAAGAGAAAGATTGTAGAGAAAGATAAGAATGCTACTCTGATGGATCCCTATGCATTGGGAATAACAGTAGCAGTATCATCTGATGCATTTATAGATGCAAAATCATTGAGTCATGAGATTAGTGCAGAGGAAGCACAAACTTCCAAAGAAAGAGTAGGACAAGTTAGAAGAGCAATACCAATAAGTATATCCAAAGGAGAAATTTCTAAAGCAAGTGAAGTCATTGGAGCACAACAAGTAGGTGTGAAGTTGAGTAATATACCTAGTGCCTCCACTACAACAGGAAAGAGACAGACATATGTCCAAGTAAAGAAAAAGTTGGCTGGGGAAATGCTGCAAGAGTCACAAGCACATGAAGCCAAACAAACCACTTAGACTGTCAATATTGATAGTGACAGCAGTGAAGGTGAGGAAGGGAGAATGTATGCAAGAAGAGAAATTGAAATAGAAGAAGAATCTAGTGAATTCTTAAGTGAGGAAGAAGAGATAAACACTCTGGCTGAGATGGAGATTGAACAAGGCCCAGAGCATGAAAAAGAAAAGGTACAAGAAGAATTAGGGACATTAGATCCATTTGGTACCTTTGTATCCCCTAAAATCGTTAAAGATGTGCAAGAAGAGGCACATAAAATTGAAGAGGCTGAAAAGGAAAGTGCACCTAAGGAAACAATCACAGAAAAACCTGCTCAAGCAAAAGATGAAATAGAAGTTGACACTTCAAGAGTAGATGTATTGAATATTTTGAATATGTATGGTGAATAGAGCGAAGAAGAGAAGAACACAAAAAGCAGGCAAGAACAAGAAAAAGAAACAAAAGAAGGAGATAAAATGGTAGGATCCTCAGTACCTACGAAGCAAATTAACATGTTTGAAAAAGAACAAAAAGAAGGTGAAGATACAGAGGGTGCAACCAACATAGAAGACACAATCAAGAGGCTTGAAGATGAAGAAAAGCCAAAAAAGATTGATGAAATTAAATTTGATGAAAAAATAGAAGATATAAACATGCCAAATGTAGAGGAAATACATACAGAGAAGGACCAGGAAAAAGAATCATCAAAGGGAGAGGGTCCTGAAGAAGAAGATGAAGCTGGAGGGGACACAGAAATGGAAGAAGAAAATGAGGGTGAGTCCAAACAGCAAGATAATCCAATGGTACAAGAGGAAGTCCCTCAACAGCAACAACAACACCAACAACAACAAGAGCAAGGGGAAATAGAAAAGCCTTAGGAAGAGGTAATAAATGAAGAAAAGGTTGTTGCAGAAACAAAAGAGATTCTTGCTTGGCTAGGAGCAGAGATAAGAAAGGAAAAGGAGGTATAATTGGTGCCAATTGATATTAAAAGTTTATTAGGTAATACAATGCCAGGAAAAGAAAAGAGAAAGGCTAGAACAATGTCAGCTATCCAAAGAGGTCCAGATGGATCTAGGATACTGAACCTGGCCATACCTCAAAAGGAGAAGGCAAAAGGTGAAATAACCTTAGATGAGT
Source organism: Cunninghamia lanceolata (assembly GCA_027924645.1). Taxonomy (NCBI): domain Eukaryota; kingdom Viridiplantae; phylum Streptophyta; class Pinopsida; order Cupressales; family Cupressaceae; genus Cunninghamia; species Cunninghamia lanceolata. Next base: position 2,424,213 of record BSBN01000918.1, on the reverse strand, counting down.
ACAAAATACTAAATTTTGACCTGGGGCATACTACACGGGAGCAACACATAACTGAGTGGGAACACATGCACCAGGTGACAGCAGAAATGTTGAGAAAAGATAAAGACAAACAAGAGTATTTGAAAGGACACATTGTCCAATTGTAGCAATTTATTAAAGGAATATTTGATCCAAATACAACAGTGTCTGAATTGCCCAGTGACATAACAGTTGTATCTAGGGATGAAATAAGGGACGTGGAGAATAAAAGACTTAAGGCCAATATATTTGATTAATGGTTTAAGGATTTTATGCAAGGAGGTGAGCAAGTAATAAAACAAGCGGTGAAAAGTTGGGAGGTGGTTGCAAGAGAAGGAACAAATGCAGTATACTTGTTCATAATTGCCAATTTAGGAGGGAAGAATGCATATCTGAACTGGAACAATTAACAGAAATTGAGGAAAGAACAGAAGAGTTGATAAATGAAGGAGTAATTACACCTTCAATGGCAAATCAAGTGCCACATGTAAGATTAGGACTCAAATTTGAGGAGGATAATCTCAGAAAGTGTATAACAGTTGTTTAGGAATTAGAAGAAAAGGTAGATGATATGATTAGAGTGCAAAAAAGGATAATAGAAAGACTCTTAGGTCATGAATGCCTAGATGTACCAGCTTATGAATTGGAAAGAGCTTTGACAGAATTTAATGCCATTTTTGCACCATGCATGGAAAATCCTGATGCATATCTCAATAAACAGATGATTGACTCATTAATGGAGGAAAGTGCTAAAATGAGGAAGTATAAGAAAAGAAGTGAAGGATCAAAGAACAAAGAAAAGAAATTAAAGGAAGGAGTTGCACTGCAGGAGTATATATGGACAAAGAGTCTAGGAGGCGATCGCACTATTGTAGAAGGTGTGATTAGTAATTTCAAAACATACTTAAAGGAATAAAAATTATAAAGGGAGCAACAGTTTTGGGAAAAGTCAAGTAAAGAGTATCAGCGTGCATAAGTCAAAGAAAGGGGGGAATCTTACTTTGAAAAGATTCCAACAGCATCCTTTGAGAAGGAAAAGATACCTTTTAGATATTTTGAGAGGCGGTTAGAGATGAATATACACCATTGATTAATAATAAAGGGATCTCGAGCGTAGATGAAGTTTGTAGCCATAGCGAGTGAGAAGTTTCAAAATCTATATAAGAAACTCTGCTACTTGTACATTAATTACACAGGGATTTTAGGATAGAGCTGGCAATTGTAATTTGTTTGAGCATTTTGAATAGGAGGAGCATTTTAGTTTAGATTAGAAGGTTGCTTGTGTCTGCACTAAGAAATGCGTGGATTGTCCAGCTTTCTTATTGTATCTGTAAGACTTTTGTAAGTCTTCTGTTGATTTGATCAATGAAACAAACCAGTTATTCATATATTGTAAATCATACATGACTGTATACTTCAAATACAAGTAAATTTGGAATTCTGCATCTATCTTCTGAGTGTTTTCTGACTTTTACTTATGTTTGAAAGTATTATCTCTTTAAAAGCTTGCAATCTTGGATGTGTGTTCATGAAAATACTCAGGGCTTCACATTTAAAGATTTAACCTGTGGATTTGATCGAGTTTGACATATTCTTATAATGAGGATAATAGAACATTTAGATCCTATAGTACAGTGATGTTTAGTTTAAATTTCTCAAACTTTTCCCAAACATTTGAAATACTTAGCTTGCACGCAGAAATTTAAAGGAAATTGTTTGACATTTGAAAGAAACATGAACAATTGTGTTAATATTTGACAATTTTCATAATATTTGAAAATAAAAGCTTGTTTTACTATAAATCATACAAAGCTTTATAATGCAGTGGTAAATTTATGTAAAAGAGTGAATAATTTGTTTGTCTTTACAACAATTTGCATAATTTGTGTTCAGTGAGTCATAAATCACCTTGAATCAAGTAAGGCCCCTTGCATATTATAGCTTCACATCAACCTACTGAATTTTCCACAAGGTCAAGACCTAACCATACAGAAACTTGGGATTAAGAAATCCTAATCGATTTCTTCGTATCTTTCAAGATAGTTAGGTTCATTTTGTGAATTTTAACTTCTGTTATGAATGTGTAAAAATAATCATCAACGGTTAGCATCACTTCATTTGGATGCAGATGTTCAAGTGGATGTGGAAATTTTAATTTAAACATATGGTTCATTTAAAATGTCATGTTCAGTTAGATGTCCAATTGCAAGGCTTCGTTGGCCAACAAGACATTTCCAAGCGCCTTTTCTGACCGAATGTAGATATCTCCTTTCTAAGTGGATATTCAGTTATATAGTAACATCTAGATGTCGATACATCCAGATGATGTCAACAAATTCCAATCGGACATCCTCACCAATCGGACATCCTCACCAATCGCATTTGGATCTTCTATCATAATCCTTATTTGAACATCATGTCTAATTACCTTATATTCAGATGTATTTTTATGCTACATGCTCCTTTCTCGTCTATATGCACTAAAAAGTCAATCGGACCTTCAACTTCCAACTGAACCTCATTTTTCATCCAAATATTTCTCAAGCACATCTTCCAACTAGACATCTTCTAAATGTTCAAAAGGAAAGAGGGCATCAACAAGTGAACATTCAACCTGATGTTTCCCAACATCTGGTTGAACAGGAGAATGTACTTGGAGTGTAAAGTATGCCTATAGAAGATCAACATTAGGTTGATCAACATGAAGAGGATCCATATCAGGATCAAGATAATGATCAAGGTAAAGTGACACATTCAGATAGTCAACATCAAGAAGCAGATGTGGATCAAAATAAGGTAGGATGTAGAGCAACATCCAGATGACCTGATTGCATCCAAACCTAACATCATATCCAGTTGAATAGAGCTTGACTGGATATATATTGTTAGCTTGAAAAACCATCATGTTGACTTCCAAAAATGGCAAAGTCAGTTTCCTACTGCCATTTTTGGTCGATAAAGGGGAAATCAGTCAAAGAGCGCAATCAAAATGTCAAAAGGATGTGCTAAAGCACAAAATCAAAGTCAACACTTTAAAGTATTGTAAAAGCTTCATCAAGGGACATTTCTTCTATAGCCCTATCCTAAAGCGCATTTCTTTTGTGTAAGGACTCTTATTCAATGCCATCACCATTAATGTGGGACAGAACGAGTCACAAGTAGCTCGAACAATGTCTAATTTTAATGCACCAATACCAATGGTGGATGAAGAAGATGAAACAATGTATACATGTACCCTAGAACGATGGACTTCTCTATGATGCATTTGACCAAAGGCCCTCCTGCATTAAATCTTGTACCTGAGGGCATGGGTGATCATCCTAAAGGATTTGTAGAGCATGGGTGACACTCTAAATCCATACTTTCTCAAACATGGGCCATGGGCTGAATTTATTATAGTATGGGTAGTTTGAAAAACATGTTGACTGGGTTTTCTCATGTCCAGAGATGCACAATGAAATGACAAAGCTATATAAGCATGTTAAGATGTATTTTTTAGGGGTTGGTTGGTTGTTGGCTTGTTATCTAGGCTAAAGCACTTGATGTTTGATCTTGGCCTCATGATATTTCCTAGAACTATATGAATCTAATGGATTGTGTCCTCTTTTGGACCTCTCTTGTCTTCATTTCTAGTTCAACTATGAACAGAAGTTTGTCATTCTGTGTCTTTTCTGATCTGTATTGAGCTATTCTTCCTTTGTAATGGCTTTTTAGCCTTCATGGTCAATATAAACTACCAATATTTGCCTCTCTTTATTTCTACATTATTTATTTAAAAGCTGCATACTTATACCATGAATGAATCATCCCTCTTTAGTTGTAGTTTTTTGTTTGAATCTCTATTGGAGTTTCATGAGTCTGTGTGAGCTTCTTCTACTTTGAGATCATTGTTGTATTATATCAGGTCCAACCAAATGAACTAAATTCAGTGTATCACCTCCTTTCAATTTTAGTTCTCCTTCTTCCCCTTTTCCATAGTGACTGTTAGCATTAGGTTTAGTTGCAGAAATTCTCTAGACCTTAAGTCTAGAAAGAGAAAACAACCTTCTCTAGATCTCTGATATCAGTTGGAAGGTCCCACACCTTGAGATCATTCCAATGTTTCACTAAATTTGTTGTAACTACCAGAAGCTTCAACAATAGGGTGAAAATTTAGGTGATAATAATTTATAGCATGCCTGGTGAGACTAATTTGATGATCCTTATCATCCATTGAAGGATTTGGTGTGTTCTTCAATGTATCTTTCCATTCAGGGCATCTTTTTCAACACCATGGCGACTCCAAGACTTAGATCTACTTATTTAAGTAGCCCAAGTGCTTAAAAGATTAGGATTTCATTGATATTCTTGGTCTCACTTACTTTTAGAAGCATTTCAATCACCTAGCGACTCTCTTTTGGTATGTATCCAGTTTTCTTCATATGCATACCTATTTTGCTCTATTTTAGATAGTTTCTATGATTATCTATCATTTTTTGATACCCCAATATGTCAAATTTCTATGGAAACTATGGCTACTCCCCTCCACCTAGCCAGAATGCAAATTTTATTCCTCTGTATCAACCATATCAGGGCCAATATGCCTCTATTTTTATGCAGAATGCCCCTATTTTAGCAAGTTATCAACATCCTCATGATGCTTACCTCTCTCCCACCCCTACTCAGTCTTCTTGGCAACCTAATCATGCCTATTATCAACCCCAAGAAGACCACTTTGCTCCTAATCAGTGTGGCCATTCTCCTAACCCACCTTAAGATCTCAGCAATATGAGTATCAAAGATATCAGGTTGAACTTTCAAAGGGAATTAGATGACATCAAGAGGGAGTAGGAGTATGAACAACAACAAGATGAGATTGCTTATCAACCCTTCACCAACAATAGATGGAGGCACAAGAGAGATCTTATCAAGAGAACCTTGCTATGCAGATTGCAGCTAAAGAAGAATAGATGAGGTAGGTGATTGTCAAAGTCCAGAGAATGGAATCCCAATCAACACCTTCTATTCCCAGTTTCAAGCAACCCCACCTGCAGCTGCAAATCCACCTACCATAGTGAGGGCTTCCACTTTCAAGATCTCAAGCTTTAGGCAAGGGAGTCCTCCTAAATGCCCACAACAATCTCCTTAGTTCAAGATCCCCAGCTTTAAGGAGCTGCTTCCTGTGCAAAACCCCTCTAAAACCCCAGACCAGCCTTGAAGCTTCAAATTTCCAAGTTTTAGGGGTCCCCATCCTTCACAAGACCTTGTTCATGTGCAAGCCCAACATGTTTCCCCCAAGAACATTTTTTCCAAGAACCCTCTAAGAAATGCAAGGAAATATTCAAGCTCTTGTCCCATGTCACCTCTCTTTCCCTGACACTATTTCACTTTTCAAAGGTGGACTTGTTTATTGGGCTAGTTGGTTAGATGAGCCAAAGGTGGAGGTGGAAGAGAAAGAAATTAATGAGGAACAACCTTCTGTTCCTATGCTCATAGAGGTGGAATTCATTGAATCTCTTACACTTGTGAGTAATGCTAATTCAAATAAAGGGTTGAATCCTCTAGATTTTTGTTCTTTTGAAGCATTTTCTCATGCATCTGACCAAGCAAACAAGAAGAAAGTGCAATTATTGCATGGTGCGAAACTTCAATTGCAAAGGCAACTCAAGCATGATCTAGTGGAGTTGCAGTCAAATGATGAGGGCATTGAGAAGGAGATTTCTATAGTGGCTTCAGAGGTTGATGATGTTTCCCTATTTCATGATTTTCCTACTTACATTGAAGGTGAAGAAGGCATGCAAATACCAACATTAGATGCATTTTTGAAATAGCATGGGGATGTCGAATTTGATGGCATTGGCCTATTTGATGAGCTTCCATGTTTCATTGAGGACAACATTGAAGATGAGGCCCTGGCTCATGAGGAAGAGTATATGGATAGCCTTGTTTTGAGGAATGAAGAGGTTGATTGCATAGGCTTGTTCTTTCAGTTGAACAAGATGTCGTACAAGAGCTTTTGCCTCTTGCAGAGGATCCCAGTGTTTTGTCAGTACTTCAAGAATGCTATCATAAGGTTATGGTGAGTCCTCCCATGCAGAAAAGAGAAGAAGATCTTGAGGAGGCTTCCTTTTGGGACTAGTTGGAAGACTTCTCAAATTATGACTTCAAGACAACATCCTTAGAGGAAGAGGTCTTTGAGCAGAGTGTGCAAGGTATGGATTTTGACACATTTCCAAGTGAGCCACAATAGTTGAGCCACATTTCCAAGCATGTCATTTCAAGGGAATGCCCTATCAGGCATCTGGCCTAGCTGGAGACAGACAAAGAAGAGCCACCACCTGTCAAACTTACTCCAAAGCATGAGTTTGAGCATCAAGAAGGGCTAGATCAACCCACTTATCCAATTCCAGGTGGTTGCATTCCTGATTAGTGTTGGTGGGTAAGAGAATTTTTATTTACCCTTGGGAAGCATTTCACAAGTTTATTGTATTCCCATCCCTTCCCCACCTCTTTTTAATTGCCTACAGGCATGTAAAGTATTTTAAATTGTTAAGGAAGGGCAGTTATTTTACAAAACTAGTTAACGACTTTGTTTAAGTCCTTTTCTGGTTGGTTGATTTAGGTTTAGGGCAGGTTTGTTTTGTGTAATTTTCCTTTCCTCCAAGTGCTCTTGCATAGGTTGTATCCTCATTAGGAGGTTGTTTTCCTTGTTTGTTTTGTGATGTTTTTTTGTTTTCTGGAGGTATGTTAAGTTTTATGTTGGTCTGGCCAATCTCTATTTGATCAGTTTTTGCAGTCCCCTTTGATTCTATGCCCAATTGATAATATAAGGCCACTAGATTCTTGTGTTTACCAGGAAAACACCCCTACATAGTTACCAAAATGTTGTCCTATTTTACCTTCAGGCCAAAATAGCCCAAGGATCCCTGAATTCTACAGAAATGTTGTAAAAACCCATTCATGCCTTTAGATGTATTACCATCCTATTGTGTGTTTTGCCTTGTAAAGTTCTTGCAAAAATCCCAAGTGTTTTTCCTTTGAGATTTTCCATTATAGGCAAACTTGGCAGTTTGCAAACCTGTTGGTTTGCTAATCAAAAGGTTCATTGATAATGAAAGAGGGAATTTTCTTTTGAGAACAAGTGCAAAAGGGTTTTTTTTTGGTAGGTTGAATAGTTTGTGAACCTGCCAATTCGTCGATCGATAGGTTTGTCAATGGAAGAAGTCGCTAATGAGCAAAGAAAAAGCAAGAGAAAGACAAACCAATCATTTGATCGACAATTTTGTGAACTTGTGAACTCGTCAATCAATTCATGATTTAATTTGTTCGTCGATCGTCATCTTCACCGATGAAAGATAAAGCAGAAGACAAAGGCAAAGAAGGAAAGATAAATTAGCTAAGAGCTTGCTGATCTGGATCCTTTCTCTAACTAGATCTTCCATCTAGATATCGTGTTCAATTGGAGCCTTTGTTTCCATCTAGATGTTGAAAAGTCAACCAGACATGGAACTTTCAAATGATAAAGGTCAAGTTTAGTTAGATGCATCGGCAAGATATGATGATGTTAGCATCGCTTCATCTGGATACAAATGTTCAAGTGGATGTGGAACTTTCAAGTTAAACATCCAATTCAGTTTAAATGTCATGTTCAATTAAATGTTTGGTTGCAAGACTCTATTGGCCAACAAGAAATTTCCAAGCACCTTTTCCAACCAGATGTAGATATCTCCTTTCTAACCAGATATTTGGTTGCACAATAACATCCAAATGTTGATGCATCTAGATGACATCAACAAATTCCAACTGGACATCCTCACTAATTAGATCTGGATCTTCCATCTAGATCCTTATTTCAACATCACGTCTGGTTACCTTATATCTGGATGCAATTTTTTTATGTTGCATGCTCCTTTCTCATCCAGATGCATTGAAAAGTCAATTGGACCTTCAGCTTCCAACTAAACCTCAAATTTCATCTGAATATTTCTCAAGCACATCTTCCAACTGGACATCTTATAAATGGTCAAAAGGAAAGAGGGCCTTAACAAGTGAACATTAAACTTGATGTTTCCCAACATCCGGTTGAATAGGAGAATGCACTTGGAGCACAAAGTATGCCTATAGAAGATCAACATCAAGTTGTTCAACATGAAGAGGATCCATATCAAGATCAAGATAATGATCAAAGGTAAAGTGACATATTTGGATGCTTAACATCAATAAGAACATCATGAAGTGGATGTGGATTAGAATAAGGCAGGATGCATAGCAACATCCAGATGACCCGATTCCATTCAAACTTTACATCTCATATCTATTTGAATAGAGCCCAACTAGATATATCATGTTAGCTTGCAAAACCATCTTGTTGACTTTCAAAAGTGGCAAAGTTAGTTTTCTACCATTATTTTTGGCTGATAAAGGGGAAAACAATTAGAGAGTGCAATCAAAATGTCAAAAGGGGGTGCCAAAGCACAAAAACAAAGTCAACACTTCAAAGTGTTGTAAAATATTCATCAAGGGACATTTATTATATATCCCTGTCTTGAAGCATGTTTCTTTCACGTAAGGACTCCTATTCGACGCCATCACCATTAATGCAGAACGGAATAAGTCACGGGTAGTTGGAATGTAGTGTCTGATTTAATGCGCTAGTACTAGAGGTGGATGAAGAATATGAAATAGTGTATGTAGGTACCCCAGACCGACGAACTTCCCAGGGACACATTTGACCAAAGGCCCTCCTGCATTAAAATCTTGTACCTGAGAGCATGGGTGATCATCCTAAAGCATTTGCAGAGCATGAGCAACACTCTAGATCCATATTTTCTCTGACATGGTCCATGGATTGAATTTATTACAATATGGGTAGTCTAGAAAATGTGTTGATTAGGTTTTTTCACACCTAGAGCTGCACAATGAAATGACAAAGCTATATAAGCATGTTAAGATGTATTTTTTAGGGGTTGGTTGGTCGCTAGGTCATTATCTGGGTTGAAACACTTGATGTTTGATCTTGGCCTCATGATATTTCCTCGAATTGTATGAATCTGATGGACTTTGTCCTCTTCCAGACCTCTCTTTTCTTCATTTCTAGTCCAACTATGAAGGGAAGTTTGTCATTCTATCTCTTTTCTTATTTGTATTGAGCTATTATTCTTTTGTAATGGCTTTTTAGCCTTCATGATCAATATAAACTACCGATATTTGCCTCTCTTTATTTATGCATTGTGTTTATTTGAAAGCTACATACTTATACTATGGATGAATCATCCCTCTTTATTTGTAGTTTTTTGTTCTAACCTCTATTGGATTTTCATGAGTTTGTGTGAGATTCTTCTATTTTGAGATCATTGTTGTGTTATATTAGGTCCAACCAAACGAACTAAATATGGTGTATCACCCGTTTTTAATTTTAGTTCTCCTTCCCCTTTTCCCTGGTGACCGTTAGCATTAGGTTTAATGCAAAAATTCTCTAGACCTTAAGTCCAGAAAGAGGAACCAACCTTCTCTAGAGGTATTATCTCAGTTGCAAGGTCCCACACCTTGAGATCATTCCATTATTTCACTGAACTTGTTGAAACTGCCAAAAGCTTCAACAAGGTGCAAATTCAGGTGATAACAGAAACCTTACTCAAGGCCAATATCACATATGATGCTTCCAATGTAGGAGTGGTAGGAGGATTAGAGGTTACTCCTCTAATGCATATTTTTCCTACTCAAGTTACACTTGGAAAACTTTTTGACCAACATTATTGTAAGACACAAATATCCAAGGGGCTAGAGAAGAGGGAGATAAAACAATCTCATCTCCAAAGAAGACACCCTCTCCTATTCACAACGTGAGTACCACTTCAACTCCTCCACAAGAAAAACCAAAAGTAGAATACAAGGCACACTAGGAAGGTGAGATAGTCAAGGAAGAAGAAGTGTCAAAGTAGTTGAAGAAATGGGAACAATTTTTATAAGGCCCTTAATCTCTCCTATTAGAGAGATACAAGAGGACTCTCCTCAACCTCAAATTTCTTCTTCTCCTCTTGAGCAAAGTAAAGATGATTAAGTCCTTGTGCAAGAAGAGGTGAAAGAAACATCTGGAGGAGAAGAACAAGTCCAATATGGGTCATTGCACCTAGATGAACATAGAAGTATGAGTCCAGATAAAGAGGAAGTTTCCCAACAAGATTTTGGTGGGGAAACATCAAAAATCCAAGAAGACCTACAAGAGGAACTTACAAAGAAGGGTTCACATGAAGAAATGAATAAAATCCAATCTCATAATATCCCACCAAGGCCTATTCTCATAGAGAAACAATAATAGGAAGAATAAGTGTCTATAGAGAATAGGGTTGAGGAGATCTTAAGTGAGGATGGTATGGATAAGCTCACGAAGGTAATTGATAAGGAGACCAAGCATATAGAGAAACCTTTGTTGAGTATTGTTGGGGAAGAAGACATGTTAAAGGGGAATCACCGAAAAGAAGATCATCTTGAAAAGGGGATTCAAGGTGAGAAATTTATTGATTAGGTTGAATAGCATAAGGAAAAAGAGTTGTCAAAACAAATCAGTTAGGCTTCTGAAGAAGATCTTGCTATGCCCACATGACTCAAATTGAACTTGTAGAAGTGGAAAAAAGTAGTGGTCAAACCACTGGACATTAAAGCCATGATAGATTAGGTAGAAAGAGGTAGAACTCTTAAGAAAACTAGAACTCTATTTACCATAAGGGTTAATGAACAAAGAGAAAAGATAGCAGAGATAGATACACCCATGGCAGATAAGGATGGTAGAGACCTCTCCATTGCAGACTATTAGATATCCAAGGTTAGTTTAAGAAGGAAGACAAGGTAATAAGAGATTGCTTCTTTGGGGTCAATAGTAGATACAATGTTCACAGGAATGCAAAAGGACAAACAGACCAAAGAGCAATTAAAAGAGAAATTAGAACAAATAAAGATGTTTATCAAAGAGCTCATTACCCCTTTGTTAAAATAGGACACTCTTCCTTCCAATGCTCTAATTTTGATGACCAAGAAGGAGTTATACTCCTTGCATATCATGAAGAAGAGGTCAAATGCAATTGATAACTAGATTTCTAAGTTTTTGGAGGAGGCCAACAAAGTTTTGGATCAAGGATGCCAACTTCATCAACAAGATTTTCTTGTAGGACATGAGATAGATTTATTTATGCAAGGCTTGAGGAATGAATAAGGTATGTATAAACAAAATCTCCTAGAATTGCAAGCCTTGAATAAAATGACCCTATTTGAATTGAAGGTTGAGGGCATTTTGCAAGATGAAGAGCCTGGCTATATAAAGAAATGTATCAATATAATAGCCTTTAAATCAGATTTAATAGTTGAACATAAACCAAAGATCCTAGAAGCACAAAAGGAAGTATATCAAGCCATGGGAAATTTTGAGGATTCTATAGCTCATGTTACCAGTCCAAATTTGGTATAGCCAGAGGGATAGAGGTTGAGCATAGTAGATGTAAGAAAATGGAAGAAGAATTAAATTAGGCTATAGATTTTGATAACACTACTTTGGATCAATGTATAGAAACTAAATCTAACTTCAACATTATTGAAAAGGATCTTCAAATGATTAAAACACAAACAAATTACATACAAGAAGATTTTGAAAATTCTAAGTTTTGGTTGAATTGGCTAAATGGACTTGATGAAGGCTGATTGAACAAGTGCATAATAACTTTCGAAGAATACAAGCAAAGACAAAGTTCCAAGGACACTTAGATACACTAGAGATTTTGAATTGAGAACTTCATTTATATTTTTAGAAGGACTAATATTGTATTTGAATTCGATTCAATTTATTCTTTTAAGGCATTGTAAGAGGGTCCCACTAGAATTATAAAGTGGCTCCTAATTTTGAGTGAGTGTATATTCTACATGTACTCATTGGAATGTTTGCCTGACTTTGGTCCAAGATTAGGAAAGTGTTCTTCTATTTTTCTTCGTTTGTACAAGAAATTAAAACAAGGGATTGTTGCATGAGTCTTTCTAGAATAATCATCATGAGAATTATCAAAACTCTGAAATCTAAGGAGGCTCCAGTGCAAGCTGGAAGAGGAAGTATAAAGGTTAAAGGAAGGGCTATATGCTAAGAAAATCTTCTCTGGCACACTAAGATAAGGTTGAATAGTTAAGAGGTCATCTTTCAAACATATGATTGTAAGTGCAACAAAATATTAGATTCAAGTCAAAAGAATTAGTCAAACCCAAAAATTGTTTTTTGCTTTATTGCTCCTTTATGGATTGAGAAGAGAAGCTTGAAAAATAATCTTTCTATTTTTAGAAAGTTACTTTTTGCTTTTTCTATATTTTTTATGGAAGGGCAATGGATGATAGGGTTAGGAAATTGTCAAATCAGATTCAGGCTTCATCACATGAAAATGGAATTCAAAAGAAAGAAAGGCAATACAAGGAAAATTCATCAAAGTCAACTGATGAAATGTTTGAAAATGTAAAATGGAATAAATTTAGAAGAAGTTTTAAGTTAATCATTCAAAAATTCCTTCAAATTGGCAACAAGTGGAGATTTCTCCACTACAAGCCAAGTTGTGGAGTTTTTTAAGGGATTGCCATGTTCAAAACTTTCACTTCTTGGCACCTAAAGTCCAAAAGCTCCACTTGGAATTGAGTTTCAAAGGATCCACTTGCCATTAAGTGATTAAAACCTCCACCTAGCATCAAGTAGAGAAACTTCCACCTAGTGACAACATTAAGGATCTTCACAACTTGGTGCCCATTGTGAAAAGTTCCACTAGGCACTAATTTAGAATGTTTTATTTGACAAGGCAAAGATAGAATGAAACCAAATTGAGTGCCCAAGTAAGCCTAGGCATCTAGGATGGAAGAAAGTAGTTAAAGCATTACATTTTACCTTGCCTATTTAAGCATGAAGCTTCACTTCATATTCACATAACTTCAAGCATTTGTGTTGATAATCACATCAAGCCACCATATTCATTATTTTTGTAGAATAAAGTTCAAGTTTTAGTGCCATCCAAGACAAGAAAACCAAGGCAGAAGTGTTAAAGCTTCTTCCTCATCATATCTCATCAATCTATAGCACTTTACCATCACTTTCTAAGCACAAATTTGATAGATGTAGGTTAAAGAACAATATTTTGTGCCATTCTAGTATATCCAAAATGATGCATTAGGTTTTGGATTGATTTTACATTAGTTTTCACTAGTTTCTAGTAATTTCCTTCATCTTTCAAACTCTTTCTTTACTACAACTTCACACTTGCCCAATCATTACTACAATGAATGTACTTGTAAACTTCTCTTTTTATAACTATTAAACTGATAATATCATTGTAGAATCATTAATTTTAAGACTATTGCAATGACTTTGTACCTCCAAAATATTATTTGTTGAGTTATAACATTCAAGAGGGTGATTTAACATCATGGAGATGTGTGAAGGTGTCATAGAACCCAAAGATTCAATGGATAATACATCATTCCACATGCAAGATATGGTACCAAGACACATAAACATCATAACCCTGAAGATAGAAGCTCATGTGAGAGCAGAAAGTAATTTAGCCCATACTTTCTCATCATTGTTCAATCCTTAGACTTGGTGATATCTTGTGCCCATCACTATGACGCAAACATAAGAAAAAACATTTCTTCTAATAACAAGATTATATTTTACCTATATGCAGACTCCATTGAATTGACCTTTAGTTTACAACCCTATGAAGAAACACAAGTTGTCAATTTAGAAGATTGTGAACTTCAATGGGAGAGCAATACTTAGAAATACAAAAAAGAATGGAATAAGAGGTGGTGTAATGTAGAAAAAGTGTTACCTTTAACTTTCTACATTACATTAAATATGATCTAGAATAGAAAGTGCTAATTTACATAAAATTGAAATAAAAAATTAAAAAACTAGACTCAAAATTGTAAATAGCAGAAATAGAGGAACTTAACAACAAAAGATGAAGCTCATTGTCTCAGATGCTAGTGTGGTGTGTGGATATTCATATGAAGCATTGCAGTCCTTTCACATACTATCATCCTAGTCTCATGCTATCATCCAAAAAAGTTGCAAATTTTAGTGTTTTCACCAGATTTTGAACTAACCTGCGCAACAAGAAACATAGACAACCAAAATAGCAAACCAATGAATACCAAAATACATAAAAATTATTAAATGAAGCTAAAGTAACTAAATAAAATAAAAAAATAAAATGACAAGAGAAAGGAAGAGACAAGTTAGCAAACCTTTGTGTGGTTGAATGCCTCCCAAGATACCTATAGCTAAAACAAGAGAAAATGTTGGGGTTGTTTCAGGATTTGCCTTCAGGTCAAACCCCTATGTTGGTCTTTCGACCTCCATGGACAACCAATGATAAAGAGATAGAAAAATAGTTAGTGCTCCTATCCTATGTGTATCTAGGAATTAAGAGTAGTGACAATAAAATAAAATCTATAAGTATCAACCTTGGTCTACGGGGAAGAATACCTTAGTGTGTGTATGATAAAATGGGTGGTGGTTTACACCAAGATTTTCCAAATAGAAATGTAGAATCAACTAATAAAGAAGAGCTACAATATTATTCAAAATGAGAAAAAGAACAATATTATCAACATGATGTAGAAGAGGGAAAGGTGAGCTCTTTGGAGGATTCAACCAAAGTGTAACAATATAATCCCTCAAGAGAGCTTAAAAAAACAATGTTATTTCAATAGCATGTAGCTTCAACAAGTTAAAAAATGGAGGTATGTGCAACCAAGCCTAGCCAAGAGAAGAATAGAATGAGAGAGCATGAGAGAGATTCAAAAATTACTTTTGCATAAGGGTTTGTGGGGAAGTTGAAGGGTCAGATTCAAATGTTGAAGGCATTTTTCTGATAAGCAATGTTTTAAATTTTTGGAACTCATGGGACTCTAGCGCATTGCACAAACGTCCACGCGTAGCACTAGTGTCCTAGAGAAATCACACAAAATTCAACACGTGTTCCCAGAACAACGAGAAGAATTAGAATTTGATAGAGAAATTTGGCAATATGGTGAAGGAAAAGGCTAAGGCTATGCTAAAATGATCCCTAAAACATGTTAAGGGAATGGACACTAAAACAAGCCCAAAATATAGCATGAAATTGCAAGAGAATGCAATTTTTGACATTACAAGTGGATACTTGTACCAAACAAAATATCTAATGGTTTACCAAATTTACTATACCAAAATGACTTCAAGGAAGAAATCCAGTATGATTTCAATGCTAAATCAAGTAACATGGTAGCAAGAAGCAAGGACATTCAAGAACTAGATGTTCTACATGAATCTCATGTGTGAAGGAAAAGTCTATGTTGATTGGGGGAAGTTGATCAGTGATTCAATTCATTTTCAGCTCATCAAATTCTTCAAAACAAAGACTTTCCATATGAT
Organism: Cunninghamia lanceolata; assembly: GCA_027924645.1. Taxonomy (NCBI): domain Eukaryota; kingdom Viridiplantae; phylum Streptophyta; class Pinopsida; order Cupressales; family Cupressaceae; genus Cunninghamia; species Cunninghamia lanceolata. The sequence goes on along the minus strand of BSBN01000918.1, from coordinate 2,408,783 downwards.
ATCATATTTGGTATATTCCCTTGAATACTTTTCCAAGTCTTGAAAATATACATAATAGAGGAAGATTTTTTTTTGAAATATTCGTAGTTGGAGTGTAGGGAAGGGTTGAAACACTTCAAGAGGGTAAATGGTGTATTCACGATGAAAATTATGAGATATTTTGTGTAACTTCAATGGAGAAAGGAAAAATTCACCCAGAGGCCATCTATGATAGAGCTAAGAGACTTTGAAAATAAATTTCAATTGATTACAAAAAAAGAAACAACACCTTCTCTTACATCACAAAATATTTCATAATCAAGTGAAGAAAAGAATGACTAAATTAGTCATATTGTGATAAATTCCAATTTTGTCAACATGCTATTTTGAGAATGAGTTGAGCACCTATTTTGGAATACTGTAATTATTCATTTCCTTTTAGAGTTTTTTAAGTTTAGAATATTTTATTCTTATTTTAGAAGATAGGGATAGGGTTTGCAATAGGCTATTGAAGGCTTATAAATAAGTGCTAAGAGCACATTGTATTCATCATTCAAACTTAGATTCATTCATGAGATATCAATAGGATTTAGATCGTAGTAATTTAGAAGAGGAGTTAGAAAGTTAGAGAATTGTACACCCAAGATGATAAGAAAGATTGAAGTAAGCTTATGTTACTGAAATCTTCATTCAAATCAAGGAATGCTATTGGAATTGTGCAAGTAGAAGAATAAGTGACAAAGAAGTTTTATGTTAACTTTGTGTAGCATTTACTTTCAAGCTCATGAAGCAACTTTGTATGTTTCATAGTGTTTTCTTATTCTTAATTATTATGTTATATCATGTTTGAACCAATCAAATTGTGGATGTGATGTCAATGATCTCTTATTCAATCATTAGATAACATTATTGTTAAATCATGTTGTAGTTTATTATTGCAAAAATAGAAAAACTCGTTGGTGAGATAGGAAATTGTCAAGGCTTGTGCTCTAACCTCTAAGATTAAAAATAGATAAGTCAAGTTTACTTTAGTTATTTCATCTTTATGCAAAATGTCATGTCCCCTTTTCAATTAAAGTAAAAGAAATAATGAAGTTAATATTTTTAAGTTGTCTGATGATTCTTTTTTTATTTTATTAAGAAGTGACAACTTAATTTAACTTTATTAAAATAAGTAAAAACTCATATTAATGAGATATTAAGAGATATTTACTAAGATAATAAGAGACTTGTAAGAAGGAAACTTCTGGGGAAAAAGGAAAAGCAGAAAAGAGAAGATTAAATAAGGGAAGGAAATTCCTCATAATTTGTATGCTATTTTATTATCAAAAACCTCTTTTTGGAGAGCTTGGACATTTATGTTCCTCTTTTAATAGAGGTTAAAAATCCTTGAGGTCTTTGGGATTTGGGAATGAAAACTCTCAGGATTCTCATTGGTGATTCTACCCAGGAATTACATAGAACTTCATAGGTCAGTTTGAGTAGTTGCATGTTAGTGATCAACACTTGTGTGTCATTTTTAATGGTTGCATGTCTATATTTAGTGATTACATGTTAATTTCAGCCATTGCATGTCATTGTTTTGCAATTGCATGTCGGTGTTTTGCGATTGCATGTCAGTTTTAGTAGTAGTATTAGAGATTTCTTTGTACAATTATACTAAGGTCTGTGATTTTTTATGCAGTAGTTGGTGTATTTGATTAGTAAATTATTGAATCATTTCTATCTTCTTAGTTGCTATTTTATGGAATAAAAATATAGTTGATATTTGTGAATCAAATTTTTGGTTTATAAATGATTTATCATCCATAATTGTTGCACGTGAGTTTTAGTGATACATTTGAAAAAAATTTAGTTTAATCAGTTCTTGAGCAATTTAGAAAATTATTGAAATAAATTTAATTTTGGAGTAAATATAATATAATATTTCTTTAGGGATATTACATAAAACCACAAAGGCAAATTGTGATGTGTATATAGTAGCAAGCTTGTTTATTTTTTTATTAGGAGTAGATTAAATCAGGGTGTTTCCCTTACAAATTTGAGGAGAGGATTTCCTCATCCACTTTTCTATTTTGTGTTTTCATGAAAGTGACAAATTAAAATACCAACACATCCTAATAACTAGCACTTCTATTTGTACATCAGTTTGAGGCTAGGATTTAGTAGACTTGGTCTTGTGTTTTTCATTGATCAAGATACTTTATAAAAATGACTTAATAATCTTATGTCTATTAGATATGATGGTGGATTGTAATCCAAAGTGAACCTGTACATTCTAAAAGTACACTTGAGTTGTTTCTAGAACTAAGATAGTCTTTTCACAAGGTGTCATAATTGCAATCATTGCAAATTTATCAACTACTACATAAACACAATCATTTCCATGATTAGTAGTAGTTAACCTAAAAGGAAATATATGAAAAATGATTCCCAAGGTTTGTTTGGTTCTCGAAGAGGATTGTACATTCCTTTTTTTTGTTGGTTGTCTTGGCTATAACATAGGTGATACAATATTTTATGTATTTTACAACATCTGATTTAAGGTGTGGCCAAAAAATAATATTTCTTTAAAACTACAAATGTTTTTTCAAATATAAAATGACTTTGTAACCTTCTAAAGTGAGTTTCCCATTTCAAATTTTCATATTTTTCTTTCTAGATTTCACATAATTGTCATAGGTGATAGAAGAGCCCATCCTACATGTAGTAATTTGGAATTGACTTACTACCGTGCAAATCCGAATAGATATTTGTAAAGTTTGAATATGATTGTACAATTTTGGTCAAGTGTTGGTCTCATGTCCACATGTGTCACAAGGAGAGAAGAGCTTGTACTGGGGATTTGTATTTGGTCTTCATATCTCTTTAAGTTTGGGCATTTACAATTTTAGTCAAGCATTATTCTTGTGTCCACATGCATCAAGCAAGGAGAAAAGAGCTTGGACATAAAGTTTGCATTCAATCTTCATATCGATTCAAGTGTGGGGGTTTACAATTTTGGTCAAATTTTGTTCCCTCCCTTAAAATGCACAATGTTCAAGTAGAACTATTAAGTATCCGAAGACCATTTTTGTTGTTGCTCTTGTTATAATTTGTTCTACATTTGCAAGAATTGGAATGGTTTATGATCAGTGTAGGTGATGGTCTCCTTTCACGATTTCAATACTTATATGTTGGACAATGTAATGAAGCTCTCAATAATATGTGGGATATTTTCTTATCACAACTTTGAATGTGATACTTTGGAAAGAAATTAGATAACCAAATTGAGTGAGGACTTCTCTAAGTGCATATTCAAATGCAATGATTTCAATCTTAAATGGTTGTCTAAATCAAGTAACACTAGTACTGGTGTGGAATAGTGTATATATTTAACTTCTTCAAATGTTTTATGTTTTATAGTTGGCCAAGTAAAATTCACTTTGATGCCACCATGGTAAATTGATTAACTGGACAAGTGATGTGAGAAAAACCAAGTAGAATTTTCTTGTAGAAATTCACCAACTAGAAGACTCATCTACTTTGTGTGTGTAACAACATGCACAAGGTATTTTCTCCCTTATGGAAAATAAGCATTTTTAATGTTTGTTGAAGATAAGTATGTTATCTAGATAACAACTAATGAAGTCATAAATTATTGGAAAATGTCATTCATCATTTGCATAAATGTTGCATAATCAATCAACCATTCGACCAAAATTTTGTTTCCTTTGAATCTTGTCTTCTAGACATTTGAGGACTACAAGAATTTGATGGTTCATGATACTTCAACATGAGATCCATCTTAGTGAAAACTTTAGCACAATGGAGCTAGTTTAATAGGTCCCGGATCCTTGGAAAAGGATAGCAATTCTTCAGAATGATCTTGTTGAGAGTTCCTAGTCAATGCACAACATCCATGTGTCATCCTTCTTTCGAACAGGCATGATAGGGTTGATGCATGACAAAGATTTGTGTTTGATGTTTTCTTTCTTCACAAGTTAATGGATTTTTTGTTTGATCTTTTAATTCTCAAGGAATGACTGGTGTTATATAATGGCATTAGGAAGAGGTAGTCCTTGAGTTGGATCAATAGTATGCATTAACTCATATTGCTTAGTCACTCCAATGGGAGATTGAAAATTTTTTAAATGCTTTTTTTCTATTAGAGGGTGTGCATTGTTAGCTTATACTACAAGGATGTATTTCTTACATTTAGGTGTAATCCTCAAGAAAAAATGCTTACTAGAGTCTAGAACTAAGTATCTTCTTGCATTGTTTGGCATTGATGAGTGAAGGCTTAGGGACTACTTCTAGTATGTGGCATATTTTCTCACCAACATGCATGCCAATATTTCTAAGATTTGCTTCATAGATTGCATGGTGCTAGAAAAGAGATGATTACCCAAGTAAAACATCACATACAACTTTTAATTGAGCTACATTACAAAGGAATGCATCTTGAAAAGGCTTAAGTTTTTGCTATGTCATTGATGAATGAATCACTTTATAAAGCCCAAGATAAATTGTCCAATGGTGTATGGTTGTGAGTGAAGCATCATTGGTAAGTTCAACATTCAAAATAATTTTGGGGAAATCAGGTTCTTTTTATTACCACTCTTGATGATTAATTATACAAGTAATTTGTTGAACTACATGAGAATGGAACAATCTATCTACTTCTAAATACATATTTGAAGATGAGGCATTATTGGTGGTTGCTACCATGGCACTTGGGTCAAAGTCCATGAACTATTTACCTTTGTCTCGTGTTATTGTGGTAGAACTTGATGCTTCTATTTATACAAGTAAATATTTTCAAGCACAAAATTCCTTTGTAGGTGTCTGTTGAAATTGTGTACTGTGTACCACCTTCAATCATGAATGGTCATGGGTTATGAGACCAAAGTTCTTGTAGTCAAACCTTGTGTTAGTGGGCATACAAAATGCAAAGAGGGATTTTGATGAAAAAGACTCCAATACCACAAGGTAATGACACAAAACTATGAGTAATTAAGAAATACACTGTAAAGCCTCACAAATCATGTAAAATCATTTAAACCAACTCAAAAATAAATGAAGTAAATAATCCACTTAAATACAACATCGCAATAACCAAAATAAGAAAGAAGTAAATAATCCACTTAGATACAACTTTCAAAGATAAAAGATGTAATTAATCCACTTAATCACAATATCTCAAACAAAAGATAATCTCATAAATATGAATCTCAATGTCATTAAATCTTACATATTCACGTGTTGAATCTAGGTAACAAGCACTATGAAATAATATACATAAATCCTTTGGCAACATGCCATAATACATCCAAAATAGGTACAATAAACAAGTACATCAATAATAAATAAATCAACACACTCTCCAGATGCACAAACCAAGTGGTCCACCACTTGCAAATTGAGAGACGGGAACATGGCCCAGGTGCTTTTCCACCCAACCATGAAGTATTTACACTTCCCCGGATCCCTTCTTGAAATGAAGGAAACCCAGCCCTGCACGAAATGTCTAGCTACCTGGTAACAACTGCAGGAGGAAACACCCGATGCAACGCTGATGTTTGAATGTGCAATTCTAAGTAATGAAAAGCAAATTGTCTCACAACAGGATGTGGTAGAGATATCAATAAATAAGTTTGCTAGACAATAAACATCTATTTCAATGTTATTTTGATTGGATCTAATCATTTCAAGTAAATTGGTCAATTCCTGAAAAGAGGAAAAGCCATCTCTGATAATCCACATTCGACATCGCAATCCCAAAAGTAACCAAATACATTCCTTTATTAAAACTCCTTCTTTCCCCAAGAAGAAAGAAAATAATAAATAATAAAAAAGAATCAAAGTTCATCAATAAATCATTAAAATTCCCTTCTCCCAAACAACATTCAAGGAATTACACTTCTCCAATCAATCAAATCATTCATCTTTGTTCATACAATTGCAATCATAATGTCATCAATTTAATATAGTTTCTAATCTTGAAATTCAATCACAATGTCTTCAATAATAGTTATTCTAAGACATGCTGATTAGACACTCTAATAATGATGGGAGTGAGCCTAGACAGCCTTGCATGCATGTGAAATATAGCCAATTAATTTGGGAAGATTATATTAGGACCTCAGGTTATCATTTTAATGACTGCCCTAATTCTGATCGTGTCCTCTTTATTGTCGTTTATATTCATTGCACTGTGTTCAAAGTCTCTCGATTTTCTCACAGTATTGATAGAAGTTTCCTGGAATATAATTCTACCTACTCCTTTCCTAGGTTCATTCAGCTTCACTGGTTTTTTATCATGGGTGGCGACAAGATTCGAACTGAACCCAACAACTGCGGAGAATTTAAAGAGAGTGCCTTGGTCTGGCATTACTGTAAGGAAGGAGGAGTCACCCCTTTCCTTGAATGTTTGAATGGACATGATGAAAACCTGTCTATTCAATTTGCTCAGTCTTGGGATAATCGCAAGGTACAAATTGGGAATGTCAGTTTTGTGGTCTCTGAGAATGACATTTCTATGGCTACGAGTCTCTCTCCAAAGGGAATGAAGATGCAGAAAAAGTCTAGGGTTTTGAAAGCTCAGAATCAGAAATTGTTTCTTGGTGAAGGAGAGGAGTTGGTACCTTACCAAGGTGGTTTTGAAAGAGCTCGTCTTCCTGAACCATGGGTTGACATGTGTTATATGGTGATGAAGTATTTCACACTTGAGGGCCATTTCACCAGGTTCTATCACTACCATCTCCCTTTATTGAATCATTTTAGAAGGAATGCCATAATTAGTTTCCCTTTCTACTTGCTTTCTTCTCTTGAACACTCTATGAAACATGTTAAGAAGACTTTGCTAAAGAAGCTTGATGAAAAGCCTATTCCTTTACACCAAGGGCTCATTCATCGATTATACCAGTTGCACTTAGCTCTGTCTCCTCCTCTTCAGCCTTCTGGTCAGGATACCCCTACTGCCTTTGTGAAGATGAGTCTTGTTACTCCCAGTCAACTCCCTGTAGTTGATCCTTGTTCTGGTATATCTAAGTCTTCGACCAAGATTGTTCAAAACCCTCCTTCCAGATTTAAATTGAAAGCTCAAAGACGTCTCTCAAATGTGGACATGGAGTCTAACCTTTTGAAGGATGATATTGGGGTTTCTGGGACCTAGATTGAGCAGAGTCAGGGTAGGAAGGGACCCTTACGGAACTTCAAAAAAGTTAAAACGGAGGGTAAATTTGCTATCATTAGGCGGTCTGGTCGTATTGCTGGCAAACGGGCTCCTGAACTAAAGCTGATTGACTATTCTGAAAGCAATTATGAAGCCTCTACCCATGAGGAGGAAGATCTCAAGACTAATGTTCAGGAGATTGCTTTGAAGATTCTGGTGGTGAAGAAGAAATTGATGGACAGGGCATTCCTATGGAGGTCTCTGAAACTAAAGATAATGTTGGGGTTCATAATCCTGTCTCCATTGGTGACTGTGTGGATGTTGGAGATATTACTACCCAGGTGAAAATGACTGATATTGATGAGGACATTGGGAAAGATATCTACTCTGTTCCCACTTCTGTTCCTGTTGATCTTGATAACAATACTCAAGATGGTAGGGAAGAAGACAATACTGAGGAAATTAAGGATGCTGATGATCTATCTCAACTGAAGGAACGGGTGGAGTTCCTAGAAAATAAGGTCTCTTCTCTTGGCAATTTCATTTCTAACATGTTATGTAAGACTGCTATGGCCAATCTCTCTCTTCTTCGGGAGCAGGAGGTTCTCATTCATGGAGCTGATAATGACAGGGTTAAAGAACTTGAC